>CM033469.1:85202475-86446034 GCA_019447015.1 Hymenochirus boettgeri | reverse complement strand
GCTATCAATTTACATAAGTCATTTTTGGACCACAGTTCCCCTTTAAATTATTAATAATGTCAATAATGTTAAGACTGTTAATTTATAATGTATTATGATATTTGCCTCCTGCAAATTTATCTTTCCCACCCCTCTTCCCCACCCCCCACCTATAATAATAATCCATCAGGGCAAACCATGCAAGGTGCCATCTTTCATATAAAATGAAAATTATAATTTATCATATCTGGTTCTGTTTTTCAAAGCAAAAACTTCTCATCCTTTCTTATCTCTCTATCCCTCTCTGCTCTTCCTTCTTGCTACCTCCATTCTATCCCTATATACCCAGAAACAGAATGTTGCCTGTTTTTACCCATAAATGGTACCATTACCACTACTGGTTCCCCTTACCACATTTAATGCTAACCTCTTTCTCTACCCAGAACTGGTTAACCCTACCAGTACTATACCCTCTACGTAAGATGAGTGTTTTGAAGGCCGATGGCCCCCTAACTCAATCACACCCCTCACCCACCTTCCTTCTAACTTTCCTCCTATACGTCTTTTCTATCCTCTTTACTTCTCTCTATACTTGTACTATCTCTTTATGCCCAAAACCACCATACTACACACCCTCAGGCTCTGTGGTCATTAGAGAACAAAGCCCTGCTTTATAACTCTCAAGAATCTCTAGACGAAACCAGTAGTTTCCCACCTTTAATAAAACACTACCACAACTTATAACATTAAAGGGCATGTCGGGGGTGTGGCCAGGCCATACATGGAGTAGGACGCACGGTCCCAGAGCTCCTGTGACAGACCGAAGTCCGAGGCTAACACCGGGCACACAAGACAACCCCATACTCACCAAACACGCCGGGGAATATGACAAGACCCAAGGAGACCAAAAAAGATGCCACAACGGCCGAAAAACTCGGCAAATATGCAAGGCAGCAGACGCAACACGAGGAAGAAGCGGCCTCCTCCACCCCAGCAGACCAGATAGGCCGAGAAGACTGCGCGCCCGCACCAACATCAGACAAGGGAAAGCCAGACCACACAGAACCCCCAACAGCAGACAAACAACAACAATTACTGGAGGCCATACAAGAAACAAAAACCGCACTAACAGGCCTAATAGAACGGGTCAGGATCGACATAGGCCTACTCAGGCAGGACATGCAGTCCCTTAGAACCAGAGTGACAGACACAGAAAACAGAATATCCCACATTGAGGATACTCTAGAACCACACATAAGCAAAGTAAACCTCCTCTACCAACAAGGAGACCAGATCCAGACAAAACTAGACGATCTTGAAAATAGAAGTCGTCGACAAAATATTAGACTCATGGGATTCCCAGAAGGAACCGAGAAACAAGACCCAGCAACATTCCTGGAAACATGGATTACAAATACATTTGGACGTGAAACCCTTTCAGCCATGTTCGCCATAGAAAGGGCACACCATGTACCTGCCCGTCCACCACCACCGGGATCCAGGCCTAGGCCACTGATTGCATGCTTATTAAACGCTAAAGATAGAGACTCCATTCTACGCCAAGCAAGGACCAAAGAAAAGTTAAAATACGAAAATCAAGATATAATGATATTCCCAGATTTCTCTATCGACCTACAGAAAAAAAGGGCCACATTCATCGAGATAAAAAAACGGATGCGACAGGCTAACATAAAATACTCCATGGCATAACCAGCAAAGCTAAGAGTGGTTGGATGCGGGCAAAGTACTCTTTTTTGAAACCTCAAAAGAAGCATGTGAATATATGCTCGACAATAAATAACCAACCACACTGAATCAACAATACCAACACAGCACCCATGAACCTCCAGGCAGTGGAAGAACACCCTCAAGATCAAGGAAAGACCTGAACAAACAACTGACGACCAAACAGTAACTATAATTTAAACCAATGTACATGATGATATATGTCACTGAGAGTTTTAAAACCAAATCAAAACTGCACTATATAACTCTAACCCCCTAACCAACCACTTAACAAATATAAATGTATGTGGGATGGGCTTAGAACTCCATCTTCACCTCTTCCTCTAGAGGAGTATCTCTCCTTATCTCACACACGGCACAGTTTAAGCCCTTGGGGTAAGGCTGGACCAGAAGGGTACCTTTGTCCACATATTTACCAAGATGTTCTCCCACCTGGTCCTGTTGATGGCTGCCTATGCCCCCCCTTTTTTTTCTAAGTCTGCTCTCCATAAAGGCTTTCATTTCCAGGCGGAGTTTCCAGTGGTTCCTGCTATTTCGCTGGGGGATTTCAATTGTGTACTGGACTGTACAAAAGACCACACCTACCCCCCAGGGAGAAACCCCCCACCTACCTCCATCACCAGATTCAGTAGAATGCCGCTGACAATATATATGACAGATGCTTGGCCGTACAGACACCCAAATAGAGTGGTTTACTCCTGCTTTTCATCTACACATAACTCCATGTCCCGTATTGATACGATATCCCTTTCTAACCATTTACTTACTTTACTCGATAAAGCAGATTAACTGCCCTGAGTAATAGTAGATCACTCACTGTGCTGGATAACACTATATTGGACATCACACTCTCCATCTATACCCTGGCGACTTAACCCATTTTGGTTAAAACTGTTCCCAGAGGAATCCCCCCTTTTAGAAGAATGGGAAACATTCTCCAGAAACAATACCGGCACAGCCAGACCCCTATCTATAGTATATGGGACTCATTCAAACTACATGCAGGGTCGGCCTTTAATATGGGCGACCGGTGCGACCGCACGGGTTGCATTACCAGGGGGGGCGACAGCTGGGAGTCTTAGGTCACGGACCTGTAGTTCAAAGTTGTGCATCAGTGCCACAGCCCCTCTAGTTACGGTCCTCCAGATCAAATATATGTATCAGCACCTCACCACATACTAAGCCCCAACACATATAATCTTTACTTAAGATGTCTGTATGCTGTGCTGTTCTGTCTGTGCATTTAGTATGTTACTTGTTACATAATGATGTACGCACCATATATACAAGCACGCACTAAAGATCCTGAAAGACAGTAAGCTCAGGTGGGGTACTTGATTTGAAGGCAAGAAGCTTTCAGTGGAGTATTGTGTGTGCCCAGGGTGGTGTTGTTTGTTTTTTTGGGGGGGTGGGGGGGTTGGGTGCTAGGCGTTAGTAACAAATCTTGCACAGGGTGCTATTTATCCTAAGGTCGGCCCTGACTACATGCAAGCGTGTGTTTGGCCCAGGAAATAAATAAAATCAAAAGATTAGGTAGGGTTAAAAAAAAAAAAAGAGGGTGAATAGGTTGGACTTGATGTCTTTATTCAACCTCAATTACTATGTTACTATGTTACTATGTAGATTATCATCCGCAGTAGAGACATTGTCTCACTTGGTGGCTAGTTTGTTCCATGCATATGGGATACCGTTTGATTCAGGACATTTGCGAGATTGATATTTGGTAACTTTCACATTACATGGAGTTTTTAAGTGATTTCTACCTTTGAAAGTGCGAATTTCTATGAAGAACTCCGCCCATACTATGGATGGGATGAATAAATGAACTACTATATTGTGCAGATGAAGGTGTTTAGATTCCAAGAATATATAGTTTGTGGGGGGGATTTCTGAGTTAGGGGGCGTTTTGTGGTAAATACTGCAGAAAAGAATTCATGAAACTTTGCAAATTTTACATTTTGGTTTTTTCCAGTAAAATGTCCAGAAAAGTTCAATATTCTGTTATCTTGTTAAAGTATACTTGTAGCACTCTTCTGGAACTGAAAGGGTTAAAGGGTATGTTTACTGTAAAAACAAGTTTATCTCACTGCATAGCTGTGGTTTTAAATATAAAGGTGTCGGGTTTTTTTGCCCTACTACCCTTCCATACCCTATCCTTAGTGTTGAATGTTGCTGGTCTTCCTCAACTGTAATCATGTTTTTGCACTGCCCCCACAAGATTTCCAAATGAGTGGGCAAGGTAACGTTAATGGGCGTGCATCCTGGTGAAATTGGCACGAGCCTGCACCCCTGTAATGTCATCGCACCTTTCCCAAGATAGTACGGAGCGATAACATCACAGGGGCGCACCCTTGCATGCATTGACATCACCTTACTAATTATGTTAATAACCATGACATTTGCAACTGTGCATATAAACAGAATGGCCACCCGTCGCCCTCCCACTGGTAAAGGTTATGGTTTTGATTTTCACAAATAGGAATAAAAATATATGAGAAAATCAACCAAAATGGTAACAATATCCAATATGTGGTGTTTTACCCTGCAAAATCTAGATGTTTTATAACAGTATAAAAATGTAATTCTAGTATTGTAACATTACATTACATTTTCTTTTACAAATATGCCCCAAAGTTACTTACTTGTTAATTAAGTCCTGATGGAGGCAACAGACAGAATCAAAAAGGCAAGGATGCAAGCTGATAAGTCAACTGAAGAATCATGCTCAGGTCATAAGCCAGACCAGCAAGAACACAAATAAAGACTTGTACACATGTGTACGCCCAAGGTAAATTTTATGTGTACCAGGCTCTAGTTATCTTGCAATGATACTTTAAGAGAGATGACAGCTTAACTACATAAATGCTTTTTCTGTACACATTTTAAACTATGCACTAATATTTTTTTATTCTAAATAGTCTAAAAAGAATTTATTTGCTAGTGTTGTACAAAAAACTTAGAACAATTAGATGTGTTTCTTGAAGATAAAATGACTGTGTCATTTAGTTGATAAACATTTACAGGGAGATTCAATAAAAGTTCTTATCGTTCAAATGGTGCTAATTTTGCCCCAACCAATCAGATATTATTTAACATTTTAAGGCTAAAATCTGATTGGTTGGGGCAAAATTAGCACTATTTTTAACGATAAGAACTTTTATTGAATTACCCCGTTAATTTTCAATGTTGTCCCATTGACATCATTGTCTGGTCACAAAAATACCACAACAAAGTCATGATGCAAAATATATTATCTACATAGTATCTATTTTGTCAAATACCAATACCTTTCAGCACCTATGATGTTTGAATCATAAAAAGTCCATATTATAAGTAATTACAGATACCAGTGTGTGTTCTAGTTTAAAAATAATGATGTTACAATCCCAGGAATACAAACAGAAATAATCATACTTATAGAATTAACAGTATATCTATATAAAAATATGAATCATAGAAGATCAGTAATTAGTTCACGTTCTGTAAGGCTGCAAAAACAAGTGTTGTCCATACTATGTATTAGGATTTAAAAGCTTTTTGTCTACACAAGAGATGAGAACATCCGTCTTGCACACCAAGGTTACCCATGATGCTAAGTAACCATAATACTGTAGGTTTTTTGGCTTATTTTTTCAAATTAGTATGCACCAAGGGAAGTTCAGATCTACTGAGTATGCTTGTGAAGGTTCTCATTCATCCAGGTCATGGTATATCTGTTGTATTCAGTTAGATCAACTGGACTTAGTTTTAGAAGATGTTTTGCTAGTCATCCAACTGGCTTTCTGAATTCAGAAGCAAGAATCTGTTGGCAATAAGTACCCTAGCAAGTCCCTATTGGCATATAAAAGCAATGTGTTAGGGATGAGATTGCATTGTGACTAAGAGGTGCTATCAAAACTGCCCAGGGTAGGGTGTTAAAATCTGGGACTTGCCAGGGTACTTATTGCCAACATATTATTGTACAAGTCATTCTGAATTGAGAAAGTCAGTCGGATGACTAGCGAAACGTTTTCAAAACCTATACTTCAAGTATACATAAACTTCAGTTTCTACATATTAATGTATAAACTGCTGGCAACAAAGTGAAAAATGTCCCAACAGTGCCCAAAGTTTCAATATTTTGTGGGGCCACCATTATTTTTCACTAAAGCTTCAAAGATTGCCACCGGAATCCCCTTCCACTCCACTGGGTCAGTTTCCGAAGGGAGGGGATCATGCTCTGCTTCAGTATTTCACAGTACATGTTGGCATTCATGGTTCCCTCAAAGAACTGCAGCTTCCCAGTGCTGGCAGTACTCATGCTCCCCCAAACTATTACACTGCCACCACCATGCTTGACTGTAGACAACATACACTTACCTTTGTACTCCTCACCTGGTTGCCGCAAAACACGCTTGACACCATCTGAACCAAATAAGTTTATCTTGGTCTCACCAGACCACAGGACAAAGCTCCAGTAATCCATGTACTTAGGTTTCTTGTCTTCAGCAAACTGTTTGCAGGCTTTCTTGTGCACCATTTTCAGAAGAAGCCATGAAGACCAATTGATGCAGTGTGCACTCTATGGTCTGAGCACTGACAGGCTGACCTCTCACCCTTTTAACCTCTGCAGCAATGGTGGCAAACTTCTTATAGCTTAGGTCATCTTTATGTACAGCAAAAAAAAAATGTCCAGATCCTCAGTTTGTTTTTACCATGAGATGCCATTTTTAACTTCTAATGTCCAGTATGAGAGTGTGAGAGCAATAACACCAAATTTAAAGGGCATGTCCACCCCAAACTTAAATTTGCCATCCTGCTAGCCCCACTGTGTAGTGTTCAAAAATCCTTACCTTATGGTTGCCCTGCAGTTCCTGATGAAAGTCCTGATGAAAACAAACTTTCACATAGTGTAAAACAAAAGCGAGTATGCCTGTAAGTGAAAAATGTCCACATTGCGCCTTATAAGCCATTTTCACTCCACAATGTCATGTGACTCATGTTAATATTACCAGGTGTCAGCTGTGTCCACCCCCAAATACAACATTTCACAGGGGTTTTAGGGTTTTAACTTTAAAAAGTGACCAGAAATACTTACCCAACCTCATTTCCTCAGCTCTCTACCAAATGGCAGCTGCGTCTGTGATTGGCCAATCACAGACATGGATGCTGGTCCCACCTCTACTACTCTTCCATTTCTGGAAGTAGCAGTAGAGGCAGAGGTAATGAAGGTGGGTAAGTCTATATCTGGGCATTTTTAAAGTTAAAACTCTAGCGTTTAGGGTTTGGGGGTAGCTCTACTCTATGGGAAACGTTGAATTTCGGGGTGGACACACCTGCTCCCCATTTACACCTGGTAATATTAATGTGAGTCACATGACATTGGGAAGTGAAAATGGATAATCGGGCACAATTTGGACATTTTTCACTTAGGCGCATACTTGTTGCCAGCGGCTTATTAATTAATGGCTGTGTGTTGAGTTATTTTAAGGGCACAGATAATTGACACTGTTATACCTGCTGTACACTGACTACTTTACATTGTATCAAAGCATCATATCTTCAGTATTATCCCATGGAAAGATATAATAATATTTACAAAATGTGTGAAACACTGTATACAGCATGTAGAAAAGAAAAAAAATCCTGCACACCACAACACATTAAATATAACCAATTGTTATAGGATTTTACTTAGTTAATTTACTGACTGTAAAAGTCTAGCATATTTGAGTGATCATTCCTCCTTTATAATCTTTTTTTCCATACTGACAATTGGCCACTGGCTGAACCATATAACCTTCATTTACTTTAACATTTTAGAAGCATTTTGGAATCGAACATTGATATTAATTATGTTTGATCTTTAAATATATATATTAACTTTTTCTACACCACTGAAAATATTAGAAACAAACTTTATAAATGGAGATTGCAATGGAAATGACATCACATTTATTAGCTTTTTAAATAGCACCTTCAATTATTCTATTTTATGAATCATTCAACATTGTGGCAAAACACTGAATAGGCTGTCAAAGTATTGTTATATGAAACATAATCACACCAGGCATGTGGCCTTAGGAGGAAATCAAACACTGGTATTTCTGAGATACTCCTACAATAGAATGCCTGAGAATTAGACTCAAGTAGTAGATGAGTCATTTGTTAAAAACACTCCTAATATTTTCTTTTTAGCACTCTGCTTAGTTACTGCCAAAACACAAACAGTCTGCATGCTAAGATTTAAAGAGAAAAGATTCCTTCAGATGGTTACGGCTTATCCAAATATGCATAACAAGATTTCATAGGGGTTTTCATACTATTGGCATGCCAGTTACTGTGTTACTTTTTAAGAGCCACAAAACCCCTTGTGTGGAAATTTATATTCCCAGGTAAGTAGAAGGGCCTTTATGACTGGGTCAGTACTTCATTAATATGCCGGACACAAATATACTATGTGGCATATTTATATAGCACTGAAGGTGACATTTCTACCATTTTTTAAGTTAATTCCATTTAGACATTTTTTAGCGGTCACTATTTTTCTCCACACAATGTTAAGGCATTAACATGGCTGTATTCATCGAAAGGTGTTAAATAATAAAAATAATTTTAAAAAAATCTCCAAGTCTAAAAAGCTAGGTACACACAGTCCAGATTTTTGAAAGATGACAGACAGGATCTGCAAGATCCTGTCTGCCATCTTTCAAAGACCTGCATACACACAGTCCCGAGCGTTCTCCTATGGCGCGGCTGCTGGAAATTTTCGGCCTTTCCCGAACGAGCGTTCGGCCAACCCGATCGTTCGGTGGCCGCGTGCTCGTTCGGGAAACGAACGTACACACATAACGATAAAGATCCGACTGTATCGGGGCTTTGTCGTTACTGTGTGTACCCAGCTTAAAGATGGCATTAATGGTAACAAGTCCAATTAACAGGCGGTTGCATGGGGCAGCTCCGGGCACAGCAGGGATAACTCGCATTCCTCCTTGTTTCCCCCAGCAATGGTTCTTACCTGGCCGCAGTTCAACAACTGTATGAGGCGCAAGCTGAAGGACTTTAATTGTGGCACCTGACAGGACTCTTTCCTATCTGGAAGCCGACTGCTCAAGTGGTTCTCCGGTCAGTTGTGCTGCCAAGTCCTGCAATGGCTGCAAAAGTCAGGTATGGGCGGCCTGCAACAAGCATGGCAGTTAGTTCAGCAATCCCTCGCTGACTCCTATCTCATGGCTGAGGAAGTAACCATTCCTCCTTCAATCGCGTGACCTGCCCCTGCAGGTTGGAAAAGGAAGAGAAAACCTCCATTAACAGTAAAGAAGCACTGGACACAGAAAGCAGTATCACCACCCCCATCCACAAGCAACGGTCTGGCCCTCATTTTCTCCTCCACAGCTCTGCCTGTGGCTGCAAGTACCCATGAGGAATTACCAGAAGCAAGCGTTTTTAACACAGGAGCAGCCCCCTGCTATGGATTCAGGTTATATAATTAATACCTGGTAAAGAGCTATGCCTGTTGAACTATATTAAAAATGTCCCTCATGCTTCTCCAGGTTCAGCCTTTAGGCAATTAAGCACTGGTGTGCATAAGGTTAATTTAAAAGATAACTTAGTATGTGCAACAAATCCATTGGGTCCCCATCTGTCTGCCTCAATTAAGGATAAAATAATAAATGGGGAATACATTGACATTCTATCTCTCCTACCCACATCTAGAGAATTTTTAAAGAAGGACACAGGTGACAAGGACTTTGCCTAGAACTTTCAACAATTGGCTGCAGACATTTTGTATATATAGCAATATTCTGTCGGCTGCACATAAGGCACATGCCTAATCTTGAGGCATACAAGACAAATAGTGGTATAGCATGGTGCACATATGATTATTGCTTCACGCAAAAACTATCATTACAAACAGATATGAGCTGGGGTGTCAGGGACATGGGCATGTGGCTATCAATGATGGCTCCCAGACCCCCTGCTCCCCTTTTCAACAAAGCACCAGATACAACCTTCAAACACAAACAAAATTCATATTGGGCCTTTATCGAGGTTTCAGTCAAGGCTTCTGGATTCCTTTCAATGATAACCAGTATGCTGACATTTTCCATAAAAAACCTTAAATCAGTCAAAGACAACCAAATCATAGCAAGAGACAAAATCCTTAAAGAACTTAATGAGGACAGAATTGCAGGTCCCTTTAATTCCTTCTGACTCATTCATCACCTATCTTTTACAAAAGGCTCATCTATTAAGGACACAATTCACAAAGATCTATTCTGTCATCTATGCATCCTTTGATAAAGCTCTTCATTTGCTAAAGTCATGTGGGCAAGTGGCACAGCTTGGAAAGTGCAATATTAAATCGGATTTCAGGCTACTGCCTATTCATCCCCCAATGTTATAATTTGCTGGTATTCTATTTTCAAGGCCAATTCTACTTTGATAAATGCCTCCCCATGGGATGCAGCATATCCTTTTTTGGAATAGGTTACAGCTGAAGTAGCAGAATCCACTTTACTCCTACACTATTTATACGATTTCCTATTTCTCAACCCCACAAATACCAATGTCTGCTCTAGGCCTCTGAACTCTTTCTTATTTATGGCAAAAACATTTGGAATTCCCATTGCTCACAAAAAAAGAGTCTGTCCAACCACAGAAATTCAACTCTCAGGCATCACCATAGATTTTCAAACTATGCAATTCCCCTTGCCTTCCAAAAAAATTCAAACACTTAGGGGCATATTTATAAGTGATCACTATTTTCGCCATTTCACTATTGCAGGACATTGCAATGACAAAGAGCGATATTTTCACCGTATTTATAAAAACGCTTGTTTACGCAGAAAAATATTGCTGCGGCGATGTGTGACGTAGTCGCCTTATTCATTGTGTTGTTTGGTATCATGGCGAAAAGAGAAATTGCTCTCTAGTGTCGGCCATTACCAGACCAGAGAGGGTGAAATTTCAAAGCTATTTTGTAATTTTTTTTCCTGAGCAGCCTTCATTCTGACACCATCCGTATCCTTCCTCTAACTGTTCGAACTAGTTCCGGCTCCAACTAGTTCATTTTCTGAACTTGCGCTCTATTTTTATTATAAAATTTATTGAATTTACTGGCCGTTCGCTAACCCTTGAATAAAGTGTTCAGTTTTTGGTAACCCTTGAATATAGAGGTCAATTTTGTTAAGCCTCGACTTTAGCTTTCGTTTTTGGTAACCCTCGAATGTATCATTCGGTAACCCTCGAATTGGCTGTAACCCTCGAATGTAGCATGTGGAAAACCTGACAATTGCCCGATCGTGGGGAAGGAAGGAAGTGTTTAAACAAGTTTTAATGACAGGTGCATGTTCCCCAGGTGCTAAAGTCATTTACAGTAAATTATCATTTTTATTTTAACTGTTATTCACCCGAACTTTCTGAACTTTTAGACTCCCATAGAACGAAGTTCAGCCATCTCTAGATATGAACAAAATTGATGAATTACACCTCTTTAAACTGGTATTCCTATTGTCCTTTTACTTGGCATTTAGAGTAAGTGAGTTAATTTCTGAATCCTTTCCCTCTAACTTTGTGTTGTGTGATTTTATGTTTATTGTTTATCACCTTGTATTGGCCCCATGCATTTTAGGGACTTTTCATTCTGGATATGGGTTCTTTTTACTTGCTGTAAGGTATCATTATATTGCTATTGCTGATAATTTAACACAGTGTGATTCCCTATTAGCATAAGAGCAGATGTGTTAGACTATTACAAAATTACAGAACTGTCTCCTTAAAGGGCATGTCTACCCCTTTTTTACACTTTTTCTGTAATGTAAAGCTCCCTCCCCCAACCCCAACCGCCATAGATATTTGACGAAAAACTCCCACGATCATTACTTACATTGCCTCTTTCCCCCGATGTTCAGTCCATGCCCTCTGCATGAAACTGCAAGCAGGGGGCCGGACCGGCAGCCGCATCTGTGATTGGCTGAGAGACAGCCAATCACGGACGCGGCTTTCGGCTGTTCTAAACGTCGGGGGAAAGAGGCAATGTAAGTAATGATCGGGGGAGTTTTCCTTCAAATAACTATGGTGGTTGGGGTAAGGAGCCCTACACTACAGAAAAGTGGGTTTACACTAGGGGGAGGGAGAGAGAAACTGGAGGGAGAGGGAGGGCTGCAGTACGCATGGCAAAATTTTCCCGGAGGAGAGACAGGAGGCAGAGACCTATATGGACTCAGCCAGGCTCCCAGTGGTCAGTTTTTGGGACGTTGGACACACATTACAGAAGAACCATTTGGAGCAGGGATGTAAGGTAAGGATTTAACTACACTACAAAGTAAAGCCAGTAGTGGGTTAAATTATAGTTTAGGGTGGACATGCCCTTTTTATCAGCATATCCAATATCAACAGCGCTATTGTAATAGTAATAATACTCCTTTATAAATATCTACCTACCTTTAGGTAATCGTATGATTTACGTTGCACGTTATCGTTAAATCGATCTTTAAAGGCGCGCAATCGTTTTATGACCCATAGACATAGACAAATACAATAGAGAGACCATTAACCCCTACAGTGACTCAAGCAGAGATGAATATTAAATCACAAATATAAAGTCAATTTACTTTTCTTTTGGGTAAGAAATCACCTTTTTTAAAACTTATTGGATGGCAGCAGTAGTTTATTCCAGCAGTAAGAACAGAGACAGAAGTACATTGAAATGTGTGATTTTACATTCCTCCTGTCCTTAGCCTGCTGTGGCAGCCCATTCCTGGTGTGCTGAAATGTGCAGAAGCTGATAGAGAGAGACTGATGTTCATGTGACCTCTCTCAGCTAGAAAGCTATACTTTCTCAAGCTATGGATTGCAGAAAGGGGAGCAGACCAGGCAGTGTCTCTTGGATTTCTTGTGAACTCTGCTGTTAATGAGTGCCCACAGAAAGGGCTCCGAGTGCCACATATGTCCATCACCACTGAGCACGGAACTCCAAGGTGACTAATATACAATTAATTTACAGTAGGGTATACATTATCCATTATAATACACCTTTACCCTGCCTTTAAAGGGTAACCTCCTTACAAGCCTTTATTGAAAAGAGCTCAAGTATAATTTTTCTGAAGCTAGCTACAAACCTGCAACAATTCTCTGTTCATTCCTCTACCTGGCTAACTATTCAAATTATTTAGATGTGTGGGGTGGGGCTTATCATGCAGATGATGATGCTCTGTCCAAGCAGTGGGCATGCTCCAACCTTAAATTTAGAGGCAGACCCCAAGTGCTGGTGATGTCACAGCTCACATTGCTAGCAGGAAAATTCACTATTTATACTGCTGTAACTTTGGACTGCAGCTAGAAGCATTATCCCTGAGACATTTAAAGTTAGAAGTGTGCCCTTTTTAACAAAGGTCAATTGTATAGAGACAGATACCTTTAGGAGTCCTCTTAAATCATGATCTGTGGTATTTTTTCTTATTGGCCAATTTGGTAAAACTGCCATGATTAAATATTTAAACCTAAATAAATTTGGTGCAACACTCAATTATATCTATACAGTAGTATCCTATTTATTAGATCAGGAGCATAGTTACCATTGGTGCAACTGGTAGAAGGCAACACTCCATTAGTCACTATACACAACCCACACAATACACACATGTTGAAGAATTAACTTACCCGTTAATTCAGCAAAATATTAAAGGTTTAATTTACCCTTAAAATTGGTCACTAACATTAACGGGTAATTTTAAGCTTGTGAATGAGAACCTTCACAAGCGTAATTTTAAGTTCCCCTTTAAAATCTGCATTGACAATTTATGTTAAAGGTTTAAATGAACTTTTAAATAAAAACTTTTTAAGCATTTAAGACAATTATAATGAAACCCTGAAAATCATGGTATTTTGTCTTCATGGATTTGGCAATTTTTCAAATACTTTAATGCTGCAAAGGATTGCATTTTGCTATTTCGTAAAATGTGGCTACAGCCTTTTTTAAGAAAAAGAATTTAAAAATGTACATGTCAATGTAAATTTTGGTGGCTAAAAGTAGCATTAAAGCATAGTGAAAACTTAAAGGGCATGTCCACCCCCAAAACTATAATTTCCCCCACTACTGGCCCCACTCTGTAGTAATTAAAAATCCTTACCTTACATCCCAGCTCCAAATGGTTCTCCTGGAATTTTGCCCCCCCCCCCCAGTCCCATAAACTGCCCACCAGGAGGGCTGCAGAGTCCATATAGGACTCTGCCTCCTGTCTAGCCTCCGGGAGAAGTTTGGCATGTGCACTGCAGCCCTCCCTCTCCCACTCTCTCCCTCCCGTTTTTCAATCACTCCCCCAGCTACAAATCCCTTTGCCACATAATAGCTCTCCTTCCCCCAGCTATAAAAGATTTTTCAGAAAGTCCCCCGAACTCTCTCCCCCGTCGTTCTGTGCAGCTGGCAGCCGCGTCCGTGATTGGCTGCCTCCTCAGCCAATCAGGGATGCGGCTGCTGGTCCGGCCCCCTGCTTGCAGTTTCATGCAAGCAGATGGCTGGGACTATGCGATGGAGGAAAGAGGGAAGGCAAGTAACTATCGGGGGACTTTCTAACAAATCTTTTATAGCAGTTGGGGCTGGGGGAAGGAGAGCTATTATGTGTCAAAAGTTCTTGAAAGGGGTGGACATGCCCTTTAACTCTAGATTTCTCTTGTTTATAAATATGCCCTCTTGTGTTGAAAGGAAAATGACAAAGATTTACAGCAAGATGTTATATATAGCAGGATGCAAGTAGAACATAGAAATTGAGATGAAACAGGAAGGGGAAAAAAAGAATGAGAAAAACAAATGCTTTTAAAAAACATACCAAATAATGTCAGTTGAAAAATTCCAAATATATAGATATACAGTATAAAAAGTACTTATAGTCTTATGGGGAGATCCAATACGTAAAGTTGCATGACTTACGTTAGATCGATCCCGCGATACAATAACTGAATAAAAGAGATTACGTCAGTTATTGCATCGCGGGATCAGGCTAACGTAAGAAGTGTGACTTTAATGCTCCACAACCCGTCCTGTTAAGTTTCGCGCTATGAAGTAGGGCAAAACTTAGCGATAGAGGTTTTGGATTGTTAGCACAGCGCTATTTCAAAAAACATTTGGAAATAGCGCTGTGCTCTAAAACCCACATTAAAACGTGGGTTTTAGACGGATTTGGGCCATATTGAATCTCTCCCTTAGTGCGTTTTTGTTTTTCTTTAAAAGAGCCACAGTTCCAGCAAGGAAAATTCATTTAAGAATTAAAAAGTCTCAATTGGTAAGCAAACAGCACCTCAGTTCACAAGTATCTTTGAGGCTAGAGACAAATATCAGCATTTGATCAATGTGCTTCACTTTCCTGAAGCATTATCAAGGTCATTTGTCAGATATTAATGGTGTTTCTACATTATTAACATTTGTTATTCTCCTTCATACTAAAGGTGTCTCCCATGAGGGCAGAAATGCGTTGAGTAAATTTAATATGCATAAATAACTATTTGGACAATACCTGTAAGTGCAGCAATATATCTCAAGTGTAAAATAACACACAAGAGATTCTACTGTGTCATTATTTATTGAACAAAATGTAGCCAAAATACAGAATCAATGTGTGAAAAAAAAATGTTTCCATAGGAGTCAAGAGGGTAAGTAGCAGCAGGGTGCTGCTAATAAATGGAACCGGATTAATAATGTGCAAGTGTGATGACCTTTATAAAAGCAAACATTTTGGCAGTTTGCAGTTCTGAAGAATTAAGGTGTCTGTTAACACAATGCCAAGGAAGAAATACATTAGCAATGTTCATAGAGAAGCAATTGCTGCTCTTTCTATCTAAAAGGGATAAGAATGCCATTTCCAAACTGGAAAAATCCAGTTGAGTGCAGTGATCCAGTTGCATTTTTGTATTGGTATTTGTGATGCACCATGGTTAATAAGGTTGGACACATGCACATGGAATAATTTTATAAGGAACTTAGCAGGTAGGTTGACAATAAAGATAGTTCTTAATGATATTGGCTGTATGTTTTGGGTAATTGTCTTGCTGCAGAATAATTAGGGCTAATCACACGCATACCTGCTTGTGTTTTTCAGAATTAATGGCAATATTATTCCTGACCAAAGCTCTAACTCTTTTTGCAGAAATTCAGCCCCAAACGTGCAACAAACCTCCACCGTGCTTTACACTTGTCTGGATAGAAGATGGGTGTACCTGCATCTCACAAGATCTGAGCTGATGGCTTTGCTGGATATCATCTGAAGGGAAGTAAGCATGATGTGTCTATTATCTGCCACACTAAGCTTCCTGGGACAAAAACTGCATTTACTGCCCACAACACTGCCATTTTATTTGTGCTTCTTTAAGAGTGCTTGAACAGCACATATTGAAATCCCAATCTGCTTTTTAAAAAATTGCATGGAAGAGGCTTTGCTAATGGATTGTACCTATCTTGTGTCTTGGTGCTTTGCTCAGCTTGGTATGGTGTTTGGCCTGGGACAAGAAAAAACTTCCATAACCTCACAATGGTAGCAGATTTTGGTTGTTCCTCACACACACTCAGCGGCATAACTACCAGGGGGAGCAACCTCAGTGGGGGCCTGAAGCCAAGGGGCCCCCACCTTCTTATTAAAATCCTTGACTTTGTAACTATAGAATTGATGGCGATTTAAAGGCAAAAGCTTTCTTACTTTTTCATACCTGCCTAAAACTATTGTGACAGTACTGAAAATAATAAGACTGAACTCTCTTCTCTTACATTCATGGACCTGGTGCTTGCTTCATCAAACAAAACACATAACTGAACTAAGAGGCACTCCCTGGACTTTTTACAAAATGGAAAATACCTTTAATCAATGTGGTTTTAACCTGCTATAGTTGATCAGGACAAAATATTAGAGAAGATGAAAATGTCCAGCAAGTGCTCTTTATATTCCACACTAGCAGTTGTACCCGGCGTTGCCTGTGTACACTTGTGGGTAAAGTATTTTTTACGTGCAGGTGTGAGTTTGGCTAAGATGGGAGAGACAGGTGGAAAAAGTGCACAGTTGGTAATGAACGTTGTGTATTTTATAGTTATGAGTTGAGGTGACATTGCTTGAGGGACGTAGAGCACATATGTTTATTGCAAAACCTTATACGCATTTGATTTTGTCTCTGATTTTACAGTTGAGGAAAAAAAGGAAAATGTGAGAAAGTAACTTACAATTTGACGAAGAGCTGCATTTTGATCGAAACTAACCTCACTCGTAAAATCCTGCGAGTGTTCTGTTCCCCTCTTCATCCATTCACTCAGCTCCCCCTTCATCCACCCAGTCTGCTCCCCCCTTTATTCATTTACTCTGCTACCCCCTTCATCCATTCACTCTGCTCCCCCTTCATCCACCCACTCTGCTACCCCCTTCATCCATTCACTCTGCTCCCCCTTCATCCACCCACTCTGTTCCCCTCTTCATCCATTCACTCAGCTCCCCTTTCATCCACCCAGTCTGCTCCCCCTTCATCCACCCACTCTGCTCCCCCCTCATCTGGCTTTGGTACAGTGAAAGTAGGTATCACCTTGATGGTTCCCTATGGAGACTTGCAATTTGGTAAACATTGTAGGGCCAGGCAAACTTAAACCTACCTTAGATACATTAGCCATTGGACAGATTAGCCAACTAGCATTATAGGGCCAACACTGGTCCCCCCTAAAGAACACAAAATGCCATTATACAAATGATAGAACATGGTAGGGTCAGCAAAATAGAAAAATCTGTTGCCATCTTACCAGGTATCAGCTATTCAGGAAAATAAAAACGGAGACTATAGGGGCAGGACTATTTTAACTTTACAGAAGGGATCTGATAGGGTGGCTACCTGGTACTGTTCTTTATCCTAATCCTGGGGCACTTGCATGGGCACTACACCATTAATGAACCAATCCTGCGCACATTAGAGGGGGGCCCTATGTCCTTTGCATCACAGAAGATAATGTCTGTAACAAACTTTCCAACCAGGAACAATACGTGGTGTTTGGGAAGAGGAATACATCCCTAGAAGGAGACCCCATTTCTCTCTGCTCTTCTTCTCCTTTATTAAAATCACCTCAATGACATGGAGAACTCACTATCCTCATGATGCATCGTCATATCCTCCTCCTATAGCTCCTGCTCTACCTACAATGGCCTGTCTAGGATGTCATACTGTGAGTGCTCAAGGAGGGAAACCAGTTGGGTGGCGTCACTGAAACTTCCTGGCTGAACATGTTTGTAATCTAATCATGACAGCCATTATGTTTAGCTTTAACTACCTGGGGGATAAGGATCATGTCCCCAGAGCCTGTCCTTGTGCTGAACTTGTACAAGTAATTGTTGTAGATAGATCTGCACCCGAAGTCACCAGATGAGGAGGGTTTTAGAGGACACTGGGGTATTACCAGTCCATAGTGATACCTCCATCTTCTTACCTGGGCCATGTGTTATATATTTACCAGCTTGTAGAGTTACCCAGTGGGCAGATTATAAAATATACTGACCATACCTGCTAAACCATTTATGTTTAGATGAACCAGTTTGTAGATTCTTTGGACCAATGAGGTGGATACATTGTATGGCAGGGATTGCATTATGGAATAGTATATCTGCCCACAAATGCCCTGAACATTGTATTGTTTAGCAACAATTGCACTACTAGGGGATTTTCTGGGCAGAGGATGATATGGGGACATTTTTTTCCTCTGCCGAACATCATCTAATGTGTCATTGTCATTTAAACCCCCATATGGCAGTAGAACCTTACTTTGTTAATGAGAAAGAATTCTTTAAAGAAAGGGGGGTTGCTAGTCAAACACAAGAGTTAAAAGCAGAGATCACTAAAGTGGCCTATTTACTAAAATCTGTTCTACAGTATGGATTTGGATATATATTTTTATTTTCATTATTTTAAACCCTACCAAACATAATTTAGCAATCTGTCAACATAATAATAACAATGATAATAATTATAATAATCTTTCTATGGTTTTGGTTTAAGAGAAATCAGAATTGGTTGGTTAACTTCAGCTCCTTGGCCCTGTCTAATTTCTATTGTCTTTTTTATGTCCATTTTTAGCTTTGGTTCCCCTTTAACCACACCAGACTGATCTAGTTCTGCCCATGTTCTGGTATGTTAAATGCCCATATTCCAGCACTGGGAAAGTAAAATCTAATGGCATCATTTATGACATTCTGTCAACAAGTTAAATTATTTTACCTGCTTAAAATTTAAAATAAAATTCCTAATTTAAATAACAAAATCTACTGCGCCCATCAATTATATTTCTATTTATCTCTCCCTTTCCCTTCCATTAAACTGCTCAGATACCTGGTGGTGTAGTCCATGCGTTTGTATTAAATTCTCAAATAAGTTACTGGGTTTAGAAACTGATTCAATGACTGTTAAAGAATTGTAAATAGGTGCTACATTGTATGGAAATAAACTCGATTCCTCCTCCACCCGACCTTCTGCTGCACTGATGCTCTGTCCTTAGTAGAGATGGACTAGAACTCAAACCCGAGTTCCAGCTGAACAGACTCGGACTTCTCAAACTATCCTGGACCTGGATTTCTTGGACTTTTGAACTTTCCAGACTTTCGATAATTAACAACCGTACGCCATCGCTGTTTTGAGAATTATCGAATTAATGAGTCATTCGCTAATCCTTGAATGTAACGTTCGCTAACCCTCAAAAGTATTGTTCGTTTTCACTAACCCTAGAATGTATCATTCTCTAACCCTCGAATGTATCGTTCGTTTTCGCTAACCCTAGAATGTATCATTCGCTAACCCTCAAAAGTATTGTTCGTTTTCGCTAACCCTAGAATGTATCATTCGCTAACCCTCAAAAGTATTGTTTGTTTTCACTAACCCTAGAATGTATAATTCTCTAAACCTCGAATTTATCGTTCTATTGTTGGTAACCTTCGAAAGTATGGTTCGATTTCGGTAACCCTTGAATATATGGTTCTATTTAAGGTAGCCCTCGTGTTTAAGAAGTGTTTTAACAAGTTTTGGTGACAGTGACATGTTCCCCAGACCATTTCCCAGGTGCCACAGCCATTTACAGTAAGTTACCATTGTTAGTTTATCTGTAAATCACCCGGACTTTTCGAACTATCACTCTCCCAATGACTATAATGGGTCCGAATTCGAACTTTTACTTTGAAAGTTTGAAAACGGAACTTTATGAAGTTCGACCATCTGTAGTACTTTGCATCCACAATATGAGCGTTATAGAAAGGTTAAGAAGCCAAACAGAAGGGTGTGTTATATTTATTTGCAAAGTGCCACACTACATGTTTCGAACCTCTAGGGAACTTCTCCCCATTTTACTGTTACACTTTAGTAATGCATTAAAGTGCTCAGTTAAAATATATTACTATTTTACTAAAAACAACATTTAGCTGTTGTAGTCCTAGTGTCTCAACGTGTATAATTGTGAAGGTCCAAAGTTCCACCATGATGTCATCCGTTGTGTAATATTATGTAATGAATAATAAAATAGTATTATCTATTGTAAAATATAAGGATTTTTAGGAGGTCCAGTGAAAATATGCGATGTCCTGTTAAGTTTGAATTCCCTGTGGATAACATTACTGTTAGAAGAAGTTTTATTTATAAAGAACGATTTGTTTCTCTTAGTCCAAAACTCAAAGTTTTTCCTCCATAAACCGTGAACCAGAATTTTACCAACGTTCCACCTAAAACCAGGTGTGGATCTGGGTCGATGACATCATGGACAGACATCAGGGAAGAACCTTGCACTAAATGTAAAAATATTTCCAGTCTGACAAATTGCTCATTTTACAATGTGACTGGTGACCCCAGACGAGACAAACAGGAACCTTTAGATATTTCACTGAGTTTACAAGTTGTCTACCAGACTGGGACGGTCCTGCATATTATTATACATTATTATTTCAGTACTGTCTCTATTCACTTACAAAAATATTTTATACTACTGTAAAAGGAAAACTAACATCAAATAAATGACATTAGAAGGAAACTGAAATATTAATATTTGGGGTAAAATAATCCAGTACCCAGATATACCATGACCTGGATGAATGAGAACCTTCACAAGCAATCCAGTACCCAGGACTCTGTAGCTTTAAACTTTCTATATGTTAATATTTCACAAGTTCCGTACCCTTTTTCCTGTGGCACCTGTGCAGGGATAGTGACATCACTGTGCAGGGATAGTGACATCACTTCTCTGCCGGATGAGATTGCTTTTACAAAACATCCCAAGCTCCTCTGCTTTTGGTAATGCCCTTTGGCAGAGACTCGAATGGGGATGACTTAATCAAAATGACTTTAAGGGATTTTAAGGGGTTGGAGAGAGTACACATTATAAGTTATTAGTTAACCTGGTTCCAGGAACAACTTTAGGTCACCAACCCAGTTAGGGTTAAGGTGCCCATAGACCAGGAACTTACCTTTTGATGTTCGCATATCACCAGAAGAGCCAACTGGCCAATTTCCAAGTCAATCCCAATGTAAATACACCATGGAAGGGGAACTTCACAGGCATGTCGGAAGGTAAAACCACCGCCTGCAAATACTAAATGTCTAAATAGTGTGTGGTCCCCATAGTGACGTAACATGTTACATGTTAAACCTGATAAGATGCTCATTCTGATGAATCTAAGCTATTTTGTTATTTACCAGATGCCTGACTATGACCCCAGACCCCTGACTATGACCCAAGACCCCTGACTATGACCCCAGACACCTGACTATGACCCCAGACACCTGACTATGACCCCAGACCCCTGACTATGACCCCAGACCCCTGACTATGACCCCAGATGCCTGACTATGACCCCAGACGCCTGACTATGACCCCAGACCCCTGACTATGACCCCAGATGCCTGACTATGACCCCAGACGCCTGACTATGACCCCAGACCCCTGACTATGACCCCAGATGCCTGACTATGACCCCAGACGCCTGACTATGACCCCAGACCCCTGACTATAAAAAATGACATATTGGAACCCATTTGTCAGTGTGTTGTAATGATGCATTGTAATATGTAATATCTTGGGCCAACCTACCGTCTGGCATTTTTGACAGGTCGGCAAGGCCAAAACATGGTCTGACGGTGGGTACTGGACTCCGGAGAAGGTTTTAGTGCAACCAATTTTTTAAAAATGTACTTTATTTCAGTCCAATCAGACGAATGCGCATTTGGCCCGAAATATCAGCCTATACGAATCCAGCTTAACACACTGAAAAATGGATTCCAGGATGTCAGTAGTCAGGGGGCTGAGATTGGTTGTTGTTGACCTGCTGACCAAGGTCACACAGATCATTATAATAATAAAATGTCTGATTTTTCAACTTTGCCAGAAAACGAACTTCAGAAAATCTTACCTTTCACGCGATCCAGTGGGGCCGCTCTGAAATTCCCGACTGCTTCCTGCTTCTGTACCACTATAGCATGCATTATCGAGCATGCGCGTTATAGCGTAACAGAAGCAGGAAGCAGTCGGTAATTTTAGAGCGGCCCCGCTGGATCGCGTGAAAGGTAAGATTTTCTGAAGTTCGTTCCTGGCTATCCAAACATTGATTGAAGAACAGGAGGTAAGGCATAGCTCCTAAACCTCCCGGGCTTCAATCAATGTAGAAAAGGAATAGTTCACTATTGCAGATTTTGTGGGTCGACCCAGGGGAGGACTGGCCCAGTAGGCTGAGGGGCTGGTCTCCAATGAAAAATTTGGGCTGCCACAGAATCTTTTATAAGCTACGTGCTTAAACGGCACTGCACCTGCCTGTACCTCTAACCTAGGCAAGAAAGAGAAGTCCTGTCCTCTGTCAAATTAATAGAGGCAGCACAGTGTTGGTCAGCCCCCCAGTTCATTAGCCAGTGTTAGTCAGCCCTCCAGATCATTAGCTTGTGTTAGTCAGCTCTCCAGAACATTAGCCAGTGTTAGACAGCCCTCCAGTTCATTAGCTTGTGTTAGTCAGCTCTCCAGAACATTAGCCAGTGTTAGACAGCCCTCCAGTTCATGAGTAAGTGTTAGTCAGCCCTCCAGTTCATGAGTCAGTGTGTTACGTCAGCCCTCCAGATCATGAGCCAGCTTTAGTCAGCCCTCAAGATCCTTAGTGTCGTAAGCCTACCAAATCATTAGCCAGTGTTAATAGCTCTCCAGATCATTAGCCACTGTTGTCAGCCCCCCAGATCATTAGCCAGTATTATCAGCTCTCCAGTTCATTAGCCAGTGTTAAGTCAGTCCCCCAGATCATAGCCAGTATTATCAGCTCTCCAGTTCACTAGCCAGTGTTAAGTCAGCCCTCCAGATCATTAGCCAGTGTTAAGTCAGCCCTCCAGATCATTAGCCAGTGTTATCAGCTCTCCAGTTCATTAGCCAGTGTTTAGTCAGCCCTCCAGATTATTAGTCAGTTAGTTATGCACGCAACCATGTAAAATAAGAATAGTAATCTTAACAATGGGTATTCCTGAAACAAAGTGTGTGTGACCTAAGTAAAGTGGGCGTAGCCAAAAATTTTGTAATCTACTGTGAAAGGGCCACTTGGTTGTATTTGCCCCCCTGGCTAAAAGGTCCCAGTCCTCCCCTGGGTCGACCGACTAATATATCTGTGTATCGGTCAGTTTGCCGGCAACTGGACATTTCTGTAAATCATAGCTGATCATGCATTCTCCTATGAACTGCACGATCAGTCGCGGCAGACTGTCGGACATGGCTACTTTTGACAGATTGTGGGGTATTGCAGATTATGGGATATGACAGATTGTGGGGTATTGGAAGATTATGGGATATGACAGATTGTGGGATATGACAGATTGTAGGGTATGACAGATTTTGGGATATGACAGATTGTGGGGTATTGCAGATGATGGGATATGACAGATTGTGGGGTATTGCAGTGATAGGATATGACAGATTGTGGGGTATTGCAGATGATGGGATATTACAGATTGTGGGGTATTGCAGATTATGGGATATGACAGATTGTGGGGTATTGAAGATTATGGGATATGACAGATTGTGGGATATGACAGATTGTAGGGTATGACAGATTTTGGGATATGACAGATTAGGGGTATTGCAGATTATGGGATTGACAGATTGTGGGGTATTGCAGATGATGGGATATGACAGATTATGGCATATGACAGATTATGGGATATGACAGATTATGGGATATGACAGATTGTAGGGTATGACAGATTGTAGGGTATGACAGATTTTGGGATATGACAGATTGTGGGGTATTGCAGATGATGGGATATGACAGATTGTGGGGTAATGCAGATTATGGGATATGACAGATATACAGTAAAATGTGCTTATTTATAGAGCTTTTACAAATAAATTCTAAAAGCCCCTCAAAGAAATATCTTGTCCATGAAATCAGCTTCTGCACGACTAACGGATACTGTGGAAATGGGAACATACACTAAACTGATGATGTCATTATTTCCCCCATGTATGGTGATGTCATTATAAGGACTCGTGGTGCCCAATGCGTCATCTTGTGCTAGATCATAGGTTACACATCTGCAAATGAGCTAACTCTATTGTGTTGTATCGCGGCTCTGCGTTATGTCCCATTATAAATAAC
Source organism: Hymenochirus boettgeri (assembly GCA_019447015.1). Classification (NCBI taxonomy): domain Eukaryota; kingdom Metazoa; phylum Chordata; class Amphibia; order Anura; family Pipidae; genus Hymenochirus; species Hymenochirus boettgeri. The sequence continues at coordinate 86,421,717 of CM033469.1, read as the reverse complement.
TCAATATACTAATGGCCTGTATCATTGCAGATTAGATGGAGACAACGCTGACTGTGTCCATTTAAACAGGACTGTCCTGATTCGCCGAGCTAAAGGGCGTTAAAATGACAACCTCTCGACAAACAAATTAGTAACTGCTGGGAGATATAAACCACATTGGTGTTAATTATAATGATTGTTTTACGAGGGATGAATCCAAATCTACAATTACATGGGCTGAACCGCTTAGAGATTTTCAGAGCTGAATTAAAATGATGTCAGATTAGAAATGCTACTTGGATCCGTACAAACAAAACCTGTCGGCAAAACGTTTCATTACAATTCTACATTATGCAGAGTATTAATGATCTTAACCAAACGCAATTTAATTCATATACAATATACACAATGTATATAATCCCCTAAATACTCACATAAAAGAAATGATTATCACTGTAAAGATAGATATAGTAATAAGGATCTATTAATACCTTATCAGCCTCTGCTTATTCGGACAAACTCAAACTATTCGAACTAGTTCGGTTTTCCGAACTTGCAGCTGTATATTCGATAATTATTGGAAATTTGATAATTAGCTAATTTATGAGCCGTTCGCTAACCCTAGACTGTATCGTTCGGTAACCCTCGAATGTAGACTTCGACTTTCGTTAACCCTCAAATGAAATGTCGGTTTTCGCTAACCCTCAAATGTTTCATTCGCTAACCCTCGAATATATAGTTTGGTAAACCTCGAATTGGCCATAAAACTCTAATGTAGCTTGAGCAAACCAATTACCCCATTTCCCAGGTGCTACAGCCATTAACAGTAAGTTATCATTGTTATTTTATCTATTATTGATCCAAACTTTTCAAACTATTATTTCCCGTTGACATTAATGGGTTAGTTTCCGGACTTTTACTGAGGTTCGGAAATTCAGAAACTTCAGTAAGTTCCGCCATCTCTACTTTTTTAATACTTTGGTTTATTAATCAGTTATCTATTATACGTCACATCATTATCATTATTTATACACACAGTATATATGATATTATTTACATTTAGCACAGTAAATCATTCACTCTCTTTACTATATTGTTCACCAATAGAACATGTCAGAGGACACGTGGACATCCCTTAAGACTTGAAGAAAAAGGGTTTAGGCTTCAAGCTCGGAAAGGGTTTTTCACTGTGAGAACGGTAAAGCTATGGAACTGTCTTCCAGTGGACGTTTTTATGGCAGGTTCATTGGTCAGTTTAATAAAAAGCTGGATGAGTTTCTACAAACAAGGAATGTCACAAGTTACTGGTATTGATACATAAAGTAGAGTTGGGAAAGGGATTTTCACTGTGAGAACGGTAAAGCTATGGAACTGTCTTCCAGTGGACGTTGTAATGGCAGGTTCATTGGTCAGTTTAATAAAAAGCTGGATGAGTTTCTACAAACAAGGAATGTTGCAAGTTACTGGTATTGATATATAAAGTAGAGTTGGGAAAGGGTTGTCACGTGTGAGAACGGTAAAGCTATGGAACTCTCTTCCGTGGACGTTTTATGGCAGGTTCATTGTCAGTTAATAAAAAGCTGGATGAGTTTCTACAACAGGAATGTTGCAAGTTCATGGTATTGATATATAAAGTAGAGTTGGGAAAGGGTTTGTCACTGTAGAAACGTAAAGCTATGGAACTCTCTTCCAGTTGGACGTTGTTATGGCAGGTTCATTGGTCAGTTAATAAAAAGCTGGATGAGTTTCTACAAACAAGGAATGTTCAAGTTACTGGTATTGATTATAAAGTAGAGTTGGGAAAGGGTTTGTCACTGTGAGAACGGTAAAGCTATGACTGTCCTTCCAGTGGACTTTGTTATGGCAGTTTCATTGGTCAGTTAAATAAAAAGCTGGATGAGTTTCTGCAAACAAGGAATGTTCAAGTTACTGGTATTGATATAAAGTAGAGTGGGAAAGGTTTTCACTGTGAGAACGTAAAGCTATGGAACTGTCCTTCCCGTGGACGTTGTTATGGCAGGTTCATTGGTCAGTTAAATAAAAAGCTGATGAGTTTCTGCAACAAGGAATGTTGCAAGTTACTGGTATTGATTTATAAGTAGAGTTGGGAAAGGGTTTTCACTGTGAGAACGGTAAGCTATGGAACTGTCTTCATGGACGTTGTTATGGCAGGTTCATTGGTCAGTTAATAAAAAGCTGGATGAGTTTTCTGCAAACAAGGATGTTCAAGTTACTGGTATTGATAGATAAATTAGAGTTGGGAAAGGGTTGTCTCAACACTAGGAACAGTACTAGCTCCCAGTGGACGTTGGCCAGGTTCAGCCAAGTTAAATAAGGATGTAGTTCTACAACAAGGAGACATAGAGGGATTGAGCACCAAGGTAATAAACAACTGACACAACGGTAAACTATTCATTCCAGTGGAGACGTGCATGAATGTCTATGGACGTTGTTGGCAGTTCATTGGTCAGTTAATAAAAAGCTGGATGAGTTTTCTACAAACAAGGATGTTACAAGTTACTGGTATTGATACATAAAGTAGAGTTGGGAAAGGGTTTGTCACTGTGAGAACGTTAAAGCTATGGAACTGTCTTCCGTGGACGTTTTTATGCAGGTTCATTGGTCAGTTTAATAAAAAGCTGGATGAGTTTCTACAAACAAGGAATGTTACAAGTTACTGGTATTGATACTAAAGTAGAGTTGGGAAAGGGTTTTCACTGTGAGAAGGGTAAAGCTATGGAACTGTCTTCCAGTGGACGTTGTTATGGCAGGTTCATTGGCAGTTTAATAAAAAGCTGGATGAGTTTCTACAAACAAGGAATGTTACAAGTTACTGGTTTGTTACATAAAGTAGAGTTGGAAGGTTTTGTCACTGTGAGACGGTAAAGCTATGGAACTGTCTTCCAGTGACGTTGTTATGGCAGGTTCATTGGTAAGTTAATAAAAGCGGATGAGTTTCTAAAACAGGAATGTTACAGTTACTGGTATTGATACATAAGTAGAGTTGGGAAAGGGTTTCACTGTGGGAACGTAAGCTATGGAACTGTTCGTGGACGTTGTTATGGCAGGTTCTTGGTCAGTTTAATAAAAAACTGATGGGTTTCTAATAACAAGGAATGTACAAGTTACTCGGTATTGATCACATAAAGTAGAGTTGACAGGGTTTCCATGCACGGATCAAGGAATTTTTTCCCCTTCATAAATTTGGTGGGTTTTTTTTCCCTTCCTCTGGATCAACAGTTAGGCAGGAAATGAGGATATTGCTAGATGGTTGGACTGGAAGGATGTATGTCTTTATTCAACCTCAAATACTATAAACTATAAACTATACATAGCATTATTTTAGATTGGTTGTCTGTAGGTATTATCAGGTAAGTTCTAATTAACATTTATTATCGAATCTCATTAACAGTAGTTGTGTGCTAATCAGTGAATGATCCCCACAAAGTTCCTGGGGCCCATAGGTTACAGGGGTCCAGGCCAAAGGTTCTGTGTGGATCCCCAGTTACCATAACACCTTGCTATAGTTCTCAGATTTCTACTGTTTTCTGCCGATATGTGAATTACAGTCGTCCCAACCACCAAAGAATAGAACCAGTTAATAAAGAATACAATTACTTTTACTTTTTGACTTTTTACTAATAAGTATGTATGTTCCGATACTAATACTCCCTTTAATCTGTCTCTAGTACTCTTTTTTAGTAGCCTTTTGTACACTCTCAAATACTGTTTCTAGTATCTCTATGGTACACTTCTAGTACCCTTAATTACACTGTCTAGTACTGTCTCAGTTTCTCTTTAGAATACTCTACTACTGTTTCTAGTACTTTCTTAAGACTTCTAGTACACTCCCTAGACTCTCTTTAGTACATTCTAGTACTTTCCTAATAATATATATATTTGAGGTTGATTAAAATTACAATGCTGTTTTTGACACCTTATCCTGGGCAGTTTGGATAACCTTCTTAAGCTAGTACACACACTACGATAAAGCCCCAATACATCGGATCTGATAGTATTTTGACAGTATGTGTGCTTCATTCCTAAACAGCTGGATACTGACATAAGTTGCTGGTTACTGATAATGAGATGGCAGATGGGTATTGACAATAGTGCTGGTTACTGGATAATGAGATGGTAGCTGGGTATTGACAATAGGTGCTGGTTACTGGATAATGAGATGGTAAGCTGGTACTGGACATAGGTGCTGTTACTGGATAATGAGATGGTAGCTGGGTACTGACAATAAGTGCTGTTACTGGATAATGAGATGCAGATGGGTATTGACAATAGTGCATGGTTACTGGATAATGAGATGGTAGCTGGTACTGAAAATAGGTGTCTGGTTACTGGATAATGAGATGGTAGCTGGGTACTGACAATAGGTGCTGGTTACTGGATAATGAGAAGGTAGTGGGTACTGACAATAGGTGTGGTTACTGGATAATGAGATGGTAGCTGGGTACTGACAATAGGTGTTGATTAACTGGATATGAGATGGTAGCTGGGTACTGACATAGGTGTTGGTTACTGGATAATGAATGGTAGCTGGGAACTGACAATAGGTGCTGGTTACTGGATATGAGATGGTAGCTGGGTACTGACAATAGGTGCTGGTTACTGGATAATGAGAAGTGCTGGGTACTGACAATAGGTGTTGGTTACTGGATAATGAGATGGTAGCTGGGTACTGACATAGGTGTGGTACTGGAAATGAGAATGAGACTGGGTACGACTAGGGTGTTACTGGATAATGAGATGGTAGCTGGGTACTGACAATATGTGCTGGTTACTGGATAATGAGATGGTAGCTGGGTACTGACAATAGGTGCTGGTTGCTGGATAATGAGATGGTAGCTGGGTACTGACAATAGGTGTTGGTTACTGGATAATGAGATGGTAGCTGGGTACTGACAATAGGTGTTGGTTACTGGATAATGAGATGGTAGCTGGGTACTGACAATAGGTGGTGGTTATTGGATAATGAGATGGTAGCTGGGAACTGACAAGGTGCTGGTTACTGGATAATGAGATGGTAGCTGGGTACTGACAATAGGTGCTGGTTACTGGATAATGAGATGGTAGCTGGGTACTGAAAATAGGTGCTGGTTACTGGATAATGAGATGGTAGCTGGGTACTGACAATAGGTGCTGGTTACTGAATAATGAGAAGGTAGCTGGGTACTGACCATAGGTGCTGGTTACTGGATAATGAGATGGTAGCTGGGTACTGACAATAGGTGCTGGTTACTGGATAATGAGAAGGTAGCTGGGTACTGACCATAGGTGCTGGTTACTGGATAATGAGATGGTAGCTGGGTGCTGACAATAGGTGCTGGTTACTGGATAATGAGATGGTAGCTGGGTACTGACAATAGGTGCTGGTTACTGGATAATGAGATGGTAGCTGGGTGCTGACAATAGGTGCTGGTTACTGGATAATGAGAAGGTAGCTGGGTACTGACAATAGGTGCTGGTTACTGGATAATGAGATGGTAGCTGGGTGCTGACAATAGGTGGTGGTTACTGGATAATGAGATGGTAGCTGGGTACTGACAATAGGTGGTGGTTACTGGATAATGAGATGGTAGCTGGGAGCTGACAATAGGTGTTGGTTACTGGATAATGAGAAGGTAGCTGGGTACTGACAATAGGTGCTGGTCTGGATAATGAGATGGTAGCTGGGTACTGACAATATGGTGGTTACTGGATAATGAGAGGTAGCTGGGTACTGACAATAGGTGCTGGTTACTGGATAATGAGATGGTAGCTGGGTACTGACAATAGGTGCTGGTTACTGGTAATGAGATGGTAGCTGGGTACTGACAATAGGTGCTGGTTACTGGATAATGAGATGGTAGCTGGGTACTGACAATGGTGCTGGTTACTGGATAATGAGATGGTAGCTGGGTACTGACAATAGGTGCTGGTTACTGGATAATGAGATGGTAGCTGGGTGCTGACAATAGGTGCTGGTTACTGGATAATGAGATGGTAGCTAGGTGCTGACAATAGGTGGTGGTTACTGGATAATGAGATGGTAGCTGGGTGCTGACAATAGGTGCTGGTTACTGGATAATGAGATGGTAGCTGGGTGCTGACAATAGGTGTTGGTTACTGGATAATGAGATGGTAGCTGGGTGCTGACAATAGGTGCTGGTTACTGGATAATGAGAAGGTAGCTGGGTGCTGACAATAGGTGGTGGTTACTGGATATGAATGGTAGCGGGGTACTGACAATAGTGCTGGTTACTGGATAATGAGATGGTAGCTGGGTGCTGACAATAGGTGTGGTTACTGGATAATGAATGGTAGCTGGGTACTGACATAGGTGTTGGTTACTGGATAATGAGATGGTAGCTGGGTGCTGACAATAGGTGCTGGTTACTGGATAATGAGATGGTAGCTGGGTACTGACAATAGGTGTTGGTTACTGGATAATGAGATGGTAGCTGGGTGCTGACAATAGGTGCTGGTTACTGGATAATGAGATGGTAGCTGGGTACTGACAAGGTGCTGGTTACTGGATAATGAGATGGTAGCTGGGTGCTGACAATAGGTGGTGGTTACTGGATAATGAGATGGTAGCTGGGTACTGACAATAGGTGCTGGTTACTGGATAATGAGATGGTAGCTGGGTGCTGACAATAGGTGCTGGTTACTGGATAATGAGATGGTAGCTGGTGCTGACAATAGGTGGGGTGTTTCTGGATAATGAGATGGTAGCTGGGTGCTGACAATAGGTGGTGGTTACTGGATAATGAGATGGTAGCTGGGAGCTGACAATAGGTTTTGGATACTGGATAATGAGAAGGTAGCTGGGTGCTGACAATAGGTGGTGGTTACTGGATAATGAGATGGTAGCGGGGTGCTGACAATAGGTGGTGGTTACTGGATATGAGATGGTAGCTGGGTACTGACAATAGGTGCTGGTTACTGGATAATGAGATGGTAGCTGGGTACTGACAATAGGTGCTGGTTACTGGATAATGAGGTAGCTGGGAACTGACAATAGGTGCTGGTTACTGGATAATGAGATGGTAGCTGGGTACTGACAATAGGTGCTGGTTACTGATAATGAGATGGTAGCTGGGTACTGACAATAGGTGGTCGTTATTGGATAATGAGATGGTAGCTGGGAACTGACAATAGGTGCTGGTTACTGATATTGAGATGGTAGCTGGGTACTGACAATAGGTGCTGGTTACTGGATAATGAGATGGTAGCTGGGTACTGACAATAGGTGGTGGTTACTGGATAATGAGATGGTAGCTGGGTACTGACAATAGGTGCTGGTTACTGGATAATGAGAGGTAGCTGGGTACTGACCATAGGTGCTGGTTACTGGATAATGAGATGGTAGCTGGGTGCTGACAATAGGTGCTGGTTACTGGATAATGAGAAGGTAGCTGGGTACTGACAATAGGTGCTGGTTACTGGATAATGAGATGTAGCTGGGTGCTGACAATAGGTGGTGGTTACTGGATAATGAGATGGTAGCTGTGTTGCGACAATAGGTGGTGGTTACTGGATAATGAGATGGTAGCTGGGAGCTGACATAGGTGTTGTTACTGGATAATGAGAAGGTAGCTGGTACTGACAATAGGTGTTGTTACGGGATAATGAGATGGTAGCTGGGTGCTGACAATAGGTGCGGTTACGGATAATGAGATGGTGCTGGGTACTGACAATAGGTGCTGTTACTGGATAATGAGATGGTAGCTGGGTACTGACAATAGGTGCTGGTTACTGGAATAGAGATGGTAGCTGGGGTACTGACAATAGGTGTGGTTCTGGATAATGATTGGTAGCTGGGTACTGACAATAGGTGCTGGTTACTGTATGAGATGGTAGCTGGGTACTGACAATAGGTGGTGGTTACTGGATAATGAGATGTAGCTGGTGCTGACATAGGTGGTGGTTTCTGGATAATGGAAATGGTAGCTGGTGCTGACAATAGGTGGTGGGTACTGTGATATGAGATGGTAGCTGGGAGCTGACAATAGGTGTTGGATACTGGATAATGAGAAGGTAGCTGGGTGCTGACATAGGTGGTGGTTACTGGATAATGAGATGGTAGCTGGGTGCTGACAATAGGTGGTGGTTACTGGATAATGAGATGGTAGCTGGGTACTGACAATAGGTGCTGGTTACTGGATAATGAATGGTAGCTGGGTACTGACAATAGGTGCTGGTTACTGGATAATGAGATGGTAGCTGGGAACTGACAATAGGTGCTGGTTACTGGATATGAGATGGTACTGGGTACTGACAATAGGTGCTGGTTACTGGATATGAGATGGTAGCTGGGTACTGACAATAGTGTGTCGTTATTGGATAATGAGATGGTAGCTGGGACTGACAATAGGTGCTGGTTACTGGATATTGAGATGGTAGCTGGGTACTGACAATAGGTGCTGGTTACTGGATAATGAGATGGTAGCTGGGTATGACAATAGTGGTGGTTACGGGTAAGAGATGGTGCTGGGTACTGACATAGGTGCTGGTTACGGATATGAGAAGGTAGCTGGGTACTGACCATAGGTGTGGTTACTGATAATAGATGGTAGCTGGTGCTGGAAATAGGTGCTGGTTACTGGATAATGAGAAGGTAGCTGGGTACTGACAATAGGTGCTGGTTACTGGATAATGAGATGGTAGCTGGGTGCTGACAATAGGTGGTGGTTACTGGATAATGAGATGGTAGCTGGGTGCTGACAATAGGTGGTGGTTACTGGATAATGAGATGGTAGCTGGGAGCTGACAATAGGTTTGTTGGTTACTGGATAATGAGAAGGTAGCTGGGTACTGACAATAGGTGGTGGTTACTGGATAATGAGATGGTAGCTGGGTGCTGACAATAGGTGCTGGTTACTGGATATGAGATGGTAGCTGGGTACTGACAATAGGTGCTGGTTACTGGATAATGAGATGGTAGCTGGGTACTGACAATAGGTGCTGTTTACTGGATAATGAGATGGTAGCTGGGTACTGACATAGGTGGGGTTACTGGATAATGAGATGGTAGCTGGGTACTGACATAGGAGGTGCTGGTTACTGGATATGGATGGGCTGGGTACTGAACTAGGTGGTGTTACTGGATAATGAGAGGTAGCTGGGTACTGACAATAGGTGCTGGTTACTGGATAATGAGATGGTAGCTGGGTACTGACAATAGGTGCTGGTTACTGGATAAATGAGAGGTAGCTGGGTACTGACAATAGGTGCTGGTTACTGGATATGGAGGGTAGCTGGGTGCTGACAATAGGTGCTGGTTACTGGTAATGAGATGGTAGCTGGGTGCTGACAATAGGTGGTGGTTACTGGATATGAGATGGTAGCTGGGTGCTGACAATAGGTGCTGGTTACTGGATAATGAGATGGTGTAGCGGGTACTGACAATAGGTGTTGGTTACTGGATAATGAGATGGTAGCTGGGTGCTGACAATAGGTGCGGTTACTGGATAATGAGAAGGTAGCTGGGTACTGACAATAGGTGGTGGTTACTGGTAATGAGATGGTGCTGGGTACTGACAATAGTGCTGGTTTACTGGATAATGAGATGTAGCTGGGTACTGACAATATGGTTGGTTACTGGATAATGAGATGGTAGCTGGGTGCTGGACAATAGGGTGGTTACTGGATAATGAGAGGTAGCTGGGTACTGACAATAGGTGGTGTTACGGATATGAATGGTATGGGTAGACAATAGGTGTGGTACTGGATTAATGATGGTAGTTGGGTATGACATAGGTGGTGGTTACTGGATATGAGATGTAGCGGGTAACTGACAATAGGGTGGTTACTGGATAATGAGAGGTAAGCTGGGTACTGACATATAGTTGGGTGGGTCCTTATAATTGGGTGGTAAGTTTGTTGCAGACATGGAATGTTCTATGTACACGGTAACGTGTGTCCTTATAATTGGGTGGTAATGTTGTTGCAGACATGGAATGTTCTATGTACACGGTACGTGTGTCCTTATAATTGGGTGGTAATGTTGTTGCAGACATGGAATGTTCTTCGTACAGTAATGTGTGTCCTTTTACTTTACTTTCTGTTTAGAGAAATGTTTTATGGGTAAGTGACAGATCAGTTTATTGTTTAAAGGACAACTACACTGTAAAAATTAGCAGTTTAAAAATGCAAGGTACCTGAGGCATGGACATGGATTGGTTATTCACATCTCCCAATATCATTTCTTTGTGGAGCAATAGCACATACATTTTCATCTGCCAGGTTATTGTCCCAGACATTTGTATATTAATGGGCATGTCCATCCCAAATATGAAAACCTTTCCCTAGCCTTCCCAAATGAACTTGTAGGCTGATATTTCCTTCCCGTTAATTGCCGCATGTCCCTCCCCCCTCCTCTTCTGTGCTCTGTGAAGGCTCAAAGTTTTGCGCACCCGCGCGGAGGAATAGGTGAGACGGAAATAGATATCATGTGTGGGAAAGGTGAATATATAGCATTTTTACATGTTAAGGTGCCTCTAGCTGTAGGGAATTTTCATTTTTGGGGTGGACGTGCCCTTTAAAGATAGTGGTAAAGCAATGAGGAAGCCTGACAGAAGCAGTTTTCTTTGTGCTGGTGCTAATCAACATATTTGTACATAATTACCCTCCAACCTTATTTATTCATTCTCCCCTTTTTCCGACGATCAGCCTGACGGATTCGTTCTGCCGATTGTTGTATGTTTGTACATAGTCAACAGAATATCGGTAGACTGTAATGGAAGATTAAATGAAATTCACATGTACAACATTTTGAGATCACGCGATATTCCGAATGTGACGTAATATCACGTAACACCTTTACCAACGAACATTGTCCACTATCATTGATGTATGTAGAAGCCTCGTTGGCAGAACTAGTGTATAACGAGATTTATAACAGGTGTACGAGTGTATAATGGGCTGGCAGAGCCATGAAACAGATGAGCAGTGCAGGAAACAAGGGCTGGTAAGTACATTTACTGTTACTCTTGATAACTTTAAACCTCGCAACGTCAAAGTTTTGGGGGGCAATTACTCTACACACAAAAGGTTTTTTGGGGGATGGACTTTAAAAAGATGGTAAATAATTACAGATTTATTATGTCATAAAGTCACTTTAACTGGGAGCAACAGTGGCTGACAATGACTATTATAAGATAATATTCCACTACGGCTCCCTTTATTATTTAAATAGTCTTGGTTTAAATTCTCACAAGACACATTACCAGATCAGTTTATTGTATTTATTTCCAACTAACAGACCTTGGGCAATATGAATTTGAATCTATCCCTGTCCCTCTGAATTCTGCTATTCTAATGACCAGCAGAGCGGTATATTTGAAATTGCATTAATTACAGAGAACACATGGAGTGATTCATTTTCTACAGCTCCCTCTACTGGTTACATTTGGAATGAAAAAGACAAACGTTCTTTTTATTTCTTCTCTATTATTCCTCCCAGTTTTTTTGAGCTACAGACACGAAATTCGAAACAAAAAATTGAGGATATATAGAAGAACTGTCTTCTAGCTAAGAAATATATGGAAGTGTTTCAGTGTTATATTATTTAAATGAAAATATGACCAGGTTTGCCTGGTTGGTCTTTATTTAACTCTTTCACTGCCAGGAGATTTTCATCTCCTTATTTTAAGGTTACACACAAAAATCTCACTGTTTCTAAAAGCTCAGATACTCCTGAGTACAACGATACCAGATATATGCGGGTACCCGACTTTTCCTGTACAGGAGACCCCCCCAAAAAAAAAAAAAAAAAAAAAAAAAAAAAAAAAAAAAAAAAAAAAAAAAAAAAAAAAAAAAAAAAAAAAAAAAGGGTATTGTGGTACGAATGACAAAACTACAAGATTTCGTAAAAGGTGTGTGGGATTCGAGAAATATATGGTTTGTGGGGTTTTGTTTTGTGGGGAAAAATTGCAGACTGTTCAAATTCAGATTTGACTGAATATTTTTGCTGTTTCTGAGCCATTGTGCATTGTTTCACTTTGTGTCTTTTGGCTTCCACGTCCAGGTTGTAACCACACATGGCATACCGTTTGATTCAGGACATTTGGAGATTGATATTTAGTAGCTTTTTTTTACATTCCATGGGGAATGTAAAAAAAGCGTTACGTAGCTGAAGGTATGTAGATTCTGAGAATAATGTTTTGCGGGGGTTATTTCCAAGTTAGAGGGTGTTCAGTTTGGAAATCTGGGAAAATGCTGTTATTGCTCACTGCGCATTGTTTTACATTTTGACTAGTCGCTTCCACGTCCGTGTGTAACCACACATATGGCATACCGTTTATTCAGGACATTTAGGAGATTTGATATTGGTAAGTTTTTTTTTACATTACATTGGGTTTTGGTGTATTTTGTAACTTTGAAATGTTTTTTCCAGAAAAATTGTGTAGAAATGCGAAATTCTACGAAGAACTGCGCCCACACCATTGATGGTATAATGAACGACTACAGTCTACATAGCTGAAGGTGTTTAGATTTCCGAATATATGTTTGTGGGGGTATTCTGAGTTATCAGGGTGTTTGTGGAAAAAACTGCAGACTGTCCAAATTCGGAGTTGGCTAATATTTTCGCTGTTTCTACCACCATCATGCATTGTCTCACATCGTGGCTTTTCGCTTCCACGTCCGCATGTGGTAACCAACATAGGGCATACCGTTTGATTCAGACATTTGGGAGATTGATATTTAGTAACTTTTTTTTAGATTCCATGAGGTTTTGGCATGATTTCTACCTTTTGAAGTTGTTTTTTTGTTTCATTTTTCAGAAAAGTGCGAACTTCTACGAAGAACTGCGCCCACACCATTGTGGTATGAATGAACGAACTACAGTGCTACATAGCTGAAGGTGTGTAATTTCAGGAATATAGTGTTTGTGGGGGTTATTTCTATAGTTACGGGGGTGTTTGTGGAAAAAACTGCAGACTGTCCCATTTCGGAGTTGGCTAAATATTTTCGCTGTTTCTGAGCCATCGTGCATTGTCCTAACTTTGTGGCTTTTTCGCTTCCACGTCCGCGTGTGTAACACCACTATGGCATACCGTTTGATTCAGGACTTTGGGAGATTGATATTTAGTAACTTTTTTTTAGATTCCATGAGGTTTTGGCATGATTTTAACCTTTTGAAGTTGTTTTTTGTTCATTTTTTCAGACAAATGTGAGCTTCTACAAAGAACTGATTGAGAGAGATTGATATTTGGTACCTTTTTTTTACATTCCATGGGGTTTTGGCATGATTTCACCTTTTTGAACTTGTTTGATGTTCTTTTTTTGAAAATTGTGTAAAAGTGCAACTTCTCACACGAGCCGCCCACACCATTGATGATATGAATGAACGAACTACAGCGTTACATAGCTGAAGGTGTGTAGATTTCAGAATATATAGTTTGTGGGGTATTTTTTTGAGTTGGGTGGGTGTTTGTGGAAAAACTGCAGACTGTTCAAATACAAAACTGGCTAATTTTTTTTTGCTGCTACTGACATTTGGCACTGGTCAGCTCTGGGTTAGTTGGTAGCCATGTCTCTGGGTACACCCATGAATGTGGCATACCATTTATTCGGGAGGGGTTAGGCTTTCATATTTTGAGATGCGTTTGAACTTTCCTCCACAGTTTTTAGCTGAAATTCCATTTGATTTTGTCTCTGATTTTACAGTTGAGGAAAAAAAAAGGAAAATGTGAGAAAATAACTTTCATTGGATGAAGAGCTGCGCCCGGGTATCTGCATTTTGATGAAACTAACCTCACTCGTAAATCCTGCGGTGTGTAGTTTCTAAAAATATCTCACTTGTGGGATATTTTAGTTAATTTGGTAGATATTCTATGTTAACTGTCAGTAGTGGTTATCATTACAATCTCACTTGTGGGGATATTATAGATAGAATTGGTAGATATTCTATGTTAACTGTCAGTAGTGGTTATACATTACAATCTCACTTGTGGGGATATTTTAGATAATTTGGTAGATATTCTATGTTAACTGTCAGTAGTGGTTACACATTTTAATTTGGTGAATATCTAGAAGGGCAGTTTTATTATTGCTTGAGGGACGTAGAGCACATATGTTTATTGCAAAACCTTATATACAATGTTATCAGTTTTTCCACTTGGAGCGTAAATATACAAATGTTGTGGTGAACCTACTCATGAATATGCTACATGAAATTTGCCGTTGGGAAAACATGTTGAGTGCAACTGAATATCGCAGCACTTGAGCAACTGACGGGTGCCAGTGTCTCTGATCATGTGATGTGCGGCTCTTTGTCTGTGTTGTTAAAGTTGGACTTCATTCTGTTGCGCTGTCTGAGCCCTGTGTGTTTTTGTTAAGCGTGCTCAATTTTTTGCACATTTGTTAGCAGTATGTCACCTTTTAAGAACTTTAACACTTTATCCTTGATCAAGGACCACTTTATATTGACTATTAGATAGCAATCAATAAAGTTAGTTTCTGGTCCAAATTGAAAGTGCCATGATGTCTTTGTTCTTTTAGTTGCAACTGTCTGTGAAGTGTTTTGACAGTGTGTATCTATTTCTTAAGTCCAGGTAATGCAGGTAATTCCCATGTAGCCCATACCCCCAACCATCCCGGTTTGAATAGGTGGATGGGGCATGTCTGCAATGTTTTTTTGGGGGGGCATGGCCATGCTGTTCCAAAGTGTGGGCATGGCTGTGCCATTTAGGGGCATGGGTGTGGTGTTTGGGGGTGTGCCTGTGATGTTTGGGGGCATGGACAGGATTTTTGTGTTTGTGGGTGTGATTCGGGAACAAACCTTGGATGTTTGGGGGTGTGGCCAAGTTGTATGGGGGCAGACCATAATGTTTTGGGGGTTTTTAGGGAGTGACCACAATATCTAGTAGCTTTGGGGGCGTGGCCTTGATGGCTGGGGAATGAGCGTGGCCATGACAGCAATATCTGGGGGTGTGGTCACATTCCAGAAGGCTCTGCTTTAAAGGGCAAGTCCAGCCCTAAAATAAAAACTTACATACAGTTAAATCACCCCCCAAAACCCTTAATGGTAATTGTTTGAAATCTGAAATATACAGTATAAGTCTAACCTGAAATCCTGCACAATGTCCTGTTTCCCCTGTTTCTGCTTCCTGGTTCTTCCAGTTAGCAACTGTCAGTTGACATCACAGTCAATGACTGAATGTTAATCCCCTGTCTGTCTCTTCTGAGCATGCCCATGCTCAGTACAGGTTTCTAAATTGCTCAGTTTCCATGAGACCTCCAGAAGCATAGCAGGCATACAGTAATGAATTCATAGGGCAAAGTATGATATATCAACATATTTTAAAGAGGCCATTGTTTCTAAAATATGTTTTTATGAGGGTGGAGTTGTCCTTTAGATTTCTTAGCATGACAATAACTGCAAATGTGGTTTATATCACTAATAGTAACATAGTCTTTCCACGGTTAATATTTAAATGTGATGTCTTACAGACTGTAAGGGCACGGCCACACTGTGCCGCAATTGCACGTTTTCTGTGCGTTTGCGCATGCGATTTCTCCTTTTGAGATACGAAATCGCATGCGATTGCTTATCGCAAACGGAAAGGAAATCGCATGTTTAGCCGCGATTGCAATGTTAGCAAAAATTTTGTGCGCAAACGCAAAAAAAATGGGCAAGTGTGGCCTAGCCCTAAGGGAAATGTCTGGTTCCCTCTGTTATGGAAGCTGTTGTTCTGTGTGTGCAACTCTCTAAGTTGTGTAGCCGTACATTAGACTGTTGTTGTGTCACTGAAGTGGACTCTGTGTCTGTGTTGTTGAAGTCGGGCAGCACACAGAGCCCAAGCCCTTCATCTGAGTTACTGAATTGGGGAATCACACTCTGCAAGTGACGTGCAGGCTTTTTATTGTTCGAACTGGACTTCATGGGCGTTGACCCTGTCAGAGGGCGTTGCCATTATGGTGAGTCATTCAGGGGTGTGGCTGTGTGGTGAGCACATACATACAAGATTTGTGCTTTATATAGAAGATGTATGTGTAACACACATTGTAAATTAAAGGAGAGCTTTGGTCTCCATACAAGTTCCCTCTATAACACTCCAACCTTTAGAATGAATACAGTACCATGCTTCTCGCTGCAATCTATCCAACCTTTCAGCAGTTTAATGGGTGGTGCTTTGTGCTTACATTGTAAGCTGTGACCTTATATGCACCACTGCTCTACTCTCTCTCTGCTGGCTTTAGCATGCCCGCTTGTATCCTACTGCTAGCATAGAACATCTTTAGCTGCATCGTAAGCTAAACTTCTTAATCAGTTTAAAAGCTAGCTACAAGTCTAAAAGTGATCTTGTTTTCTCTCCCAATCTGAAACTAGATTGGTTTTGGGCGTGATGGGGCTTGTGACACAGCTCATCATGTGCTT
The DNA here is from genome assembly GCA_019447015.1 of Hymenochirus boettgeri. Classification (NCBI taxonomy): domain Eukaryota; kingdom Metazoa; phylum Chordata; class Amphibia; order Anura; family Pipidae; genus Hymenochirus; species Hymenochirus boettgeri. The sequence continues at coordinate 86,405,360 of CM033469.1, read as the reverse complement.
GTCACAGAGAGAGTGCAGACTAGGAAGTGAAACTTTACAAGTTTACTGTTATAATCTTCTGGAAAGGAAAGCTATGAGGCCCCCTCTGGATGCGGAGTCTAAGCACCTGCCGGTCTTCCCCAGAGCCTCTGATGGTGAATAGTTGTGGGGCAAGTAGGTACCAGGTCGCGGCTCCAGAGGAGACCCCACAAGAACCTATCCCACAATGTGGAGAAGGGAGCTGGCAAGATGAACAGACAGGCAGAAGGCAAACAGACTACAAATATGGATGGTGGGTCTGAACAGGAACAGCAGATGTGTTTATTACACAGACACTGGATAGACAAACTGCAATGGTTGATAATGAGTCTGAACAGGAACAGCAGCTTAATTGATTACACAGACACTGGATAGACAAAGACCAATCAATGGATATTGAGTCTGAACAGAACAGCGATGAATTGATTAAACAGTCACTGGATGAACAAACTGCAATGGTGAATGATGAATGAACAGGTAACAGCAGATGATTGATTAAACAGACACTGGATAGACAAACTGCAATGGTTGATAATGATCTGAACAGGAACAGCTTAATTGATTACACAGACACTGGATAGACAAATTGCAATGGATATTGAGTCTGAACAGAAACAGCAGATGAATTGATTAGACAGTCACTGGATGAACAAACTGCAATGGTGAATGATGAGTGAGCAGTTTAACAGCAGATGAATAGATTAAACAGTCACTAGATGAACAAATTGCAATGGTGAATGATGAATGAACAGGTAACAGCAGATGAGTTGATTAAACAGACACTGGATAGACAAACTGCAATGGATATTGAGTCGAACAGAAACAGCAGATGTGTTATATCACTGGATAGACAAACTGCAATGGTTGATAATGAGTCTGACCAGGAACAGCAGCTTAATTGATTACACAGACACTGGATAGACAAACTGCAATGGATATTGAGTCTGAACAGAAACAGCAGATGTGTTTATCACTGGATAGACAAACTGCAATGGTTGATATGAGTCTGAACAGAACAGCAGCTAATGTATACACAGACACTGGATAGACAAGCTGCAACGTGTGATGATGAATGAAGAGGTAACAGCAGATTAATTGATTAGAGAGTCACTGGATAAACAAACTGCAATGGTGAATGATGAGTCTGAGCAGGTAACAGCAGATGAATAGATTAAATAGTCAATGGATGAACAAACTAGAATGGAGACTGAAACAAAGCAGGAACAAACAGGTCAAAGAACCTGGCTTAGGAAACAAGGCTTAGGAACAAGTGTGATAAACACTGAACTGGCAGGGAGGGCTTAAGTAGACTGATTAGATCATCATTCCACACCCTCCAGTAATCAGAGGAGGAGACTGGACACCACAGACACCCGCGCCTGTCGGCAACACCGGCGCGCATGCACACAGAGACCCAGCTTGACTATGACAATCGTGTGTGAACGCCAGCTCGCGCCTACACTCAGAACCTCTGGTTAAAGGGCAACTATAGTGAAAAAAAAAACTTTGTCTGTATACAATGTTTAGATCACTTAGTATAAGCTGCCTTACTTTCATGTTTCTGTGTGGCTGTTTTTCACACTGGCAGAAGTTTGTACCAAGCTGTGTAGTCCCCCTCCCCTCTCTGTCTACTCCCCTCAAGCAGTGACGGGCTGTATACAGAGTCCGAGCATTGTCAGTAGAAAGGACTTTAAATGAAGTGCTGACATCCTGTTGACCCCTCCCTTCCAGAGCTAGACTGCAAGCAAAGTGTGGAATAAAGTAGCAATATGCTGAAGGGAGGGGAGAGAAGAGGACAAGTGGTGCTGAGATTCTTTACAAGTAAGTACTGAACTCTGCCTGTTCTCTAACTTTGCTAATTGTTATTTACTTTTTACCTAAAGTTCATATCTCTCCCTCGCTTAGCTGAGATCATAATCACTGAAGACAAGAATCAGTGTAACAGCACTTGTAGTGAGACCTTCACAAACACAGTGACACTGCTTGTTGTCCTGATACATTTCATTTGCTTTAGTCTATATATTCATAGATTGCACTGTGTGTCTTGTTTGGTATATAGTCTGTATTACTGTATTTATATACTGTATTAGTGTTCCATTTGAGTCACTGGTTTTGTATGTATGTATATAAGATATTTTTTTGGGGGGAGGGGCTGTTTTATAGTGTGTTATGCTCATATTGCTGGGTTAATGGTTTATTGATTGTTGTTTAGCACTACAGCATTTGACTATATGTTGCACATGGTACATATAGTGTGTGTGAGAGAGTGTGTGACAGTACTGCAGGGGAGCTTTGGATTGTGTGGGTGGTGTGCCTTTGAGTGACAGATGAGGTGTAGCAGCTCCTAACAATCACAGCAATTCAAAGGCTTATATCTCGGGGACTATGTAGAATTATAAAGAAACTAAAGTACCCTGGTGGATGGGATGACTTATAGGATACATTAGAAGAAATTAAAAAAAAAAACATTTTCTCACTATAATTGCCCTTTAAGGCAGGACTGGAGCCATAACACTTATAACTTAAGATGCTACAGATGTCAACCTTGGCTTGTTACAGAGCACTTTTCAATGACCCTGTATTAAGGGTACTTGTATGGAGACCACTGTTAAATTAAAACCTTATGAAACAAAGCTAGTAATTAGTACTGGCATGGTCAGCAAATTACTTTTATTGAGAATACTAACAGGGTTATTCAATAAAAGTTCTTATCTTTTAAAATGGTGCTTATTTTGCCCCAACCAATCAGATGTAAGATTTTAAATGTTAAATAAGATCTATTGGTTGGGGCAAAATTTGCACCATTTTAAACAATAAGAAATTTTATTGAATAACCCTTTGAATACATTAATCAGACTGTAGGGATATAAGACCAAACAAATGGAAATTAAAAAGAATCAACAATTAAGTTAACTTATTCCAATGTATGGCATCATTGGATCTCCTGTGAAAACCTAAGATTGAATATAAAAAATATGACAAATTCCTTTTCATTTACATTTCCTAACATTGTTCTTATGCTACAATGCCAAAAACGTGTTGAGTCCCTTTGCTGCATTTTGAGTCACATTTGTACAATGTAGTTCCAAGTAGCATAATATTATAGTACTTTTTTTTATTAACATATTTTACATGATATAAAAATATTGATCACAGTGTGTTTTTACATTGTTACTGCAATAAAAAGAATGCTGCACAATATTTTTAGTGGAAATAAATTATATAATCATTATTTTAATAAAAAAAAATCACATGAAAACCTGGGCTGTCTTGCCATGGCAAAAAAAGTCCTGTTGAGTCCATAAAATGACAAAGCCACAGCAGAGCTTTAAAACTTGTATCCACACTTTTACGTATATCACAAAATGTCTTTGTTATCCCCTTACGGCAATTCAAAAGTAAATCCAACTTGGAAAGCATATTATTCATTTGTTGCCATTTAAAATCAGTTCATATGTGGTCTTTTCCAATATGTAGGAACACCCACGGCAGACTTCTTCACTGTAATAAAATCCGGGTCACAACGTTTCGGTCGAGTTGTACATGGTGGTCTGTAACAACTATGGAAGAAAAGAATATATATATTTTTTTAATTTTTTTAAAGGCAAATACAACTTTTTTCAATTTAAATTAACCTCTTTCTTCATTCAGTGCTCTATAGCATGGTTCCTTATAATCCTAGCTGGACAAAATAACTGCATTCAGATATACAGCCAAATCTTGCCTAAATACCGTAGGACTACTCTTTCTTCTTCTGGAAAATGCCACAATGCCGAACAAATTCGACAAGTACTAATTGTTGTTAAAGGGTATGTCCATCAAAAAAGTAAGTTGGTTCTATCTGATTTACTGAAGAACAGGAGGTAAAGTACTATCTCTTACCTCCCGTTCTTCAGTAAATCTTACAGGAGAGAGGAGACACTTACCCGCGGACCCCTCCATCGCTGAATTCCCCGACGCTCCTCCGCGCATCTCCAGTCCTTTGCACTGTGCGTGCATGCGCACACAGTGCAAAGGAGCGAGGACGCGGCGGAGACTGTCAGTCGGCGCTGAAGCGGGTCCGCGGGTAAGTATCTCCTCCTCTCCTGTAAGATTTACTGATGAACGGGAGGTAAGAGATAGTGCATTTACCTCCTGTTCTTCAGTAAATCAGATAGAAACCAACTTTTTTGATGGACATACCCTTTAAGCACTGAGGAGGGAGTAGTTATCATTAAGTTTATGGGGAATGAATGAGGCTTTAAAAAAGGACCACTAAGTGCCCTTATATTTAAAATAAAAGTGCCCACATACACAATAATTATGAGTATGTATGTATGTATATGTTTATATTTACGCCACTTGGGGACGCAGCGCTGTACAGTACTAAAATACAATAAAGTCATACAAGGGGGATAAATACATAATCAGTTCAGTACATAAATATATAACTTATAAATAGAAGTGCTAGGGCTTTGCCACAAGAGGTAATGAGGTCCCTGCCCGTAGAGCTTACAATCTAGTTAGGTGGGTAACACACAGATACAATGGAATGGGTATTTAGATTATAAGCTCTACGGGACAGGGACCTCTTTCCTCATGTTACATGGTTCAAGCACTCATATATTTCATGATGCACCTACTTATTTATATACATACTTATTTATATATTTATGTATTATTTATATTTTTCCCCCTTGAGACTTTTTGTATTCTAATACAAATGCTCCCAAATTAGCGATTTATGAATAAACATTACATACATACAAATAAAATCCTAGAGCACACCCTTACTAATTTATTAACTATGCTACCCTACTATATATCAAATGGCAATTTACCTTACATGGGTAATACCTAAATAATGAACAATAGCAGTCTATTTCCTAGAGTAATTGTTGTTGCAGTTACAATGTTACTTTATTTTTTTATTGTTGGTTCATTATTTAATCCACAGAAACATCTGTTTTGTGGGTATTTTACAACCGAAATTATTTAGCAATTACGGTTTTCTGTTGAATTTCCAAAATCTTTCCCAGCCTTTCTTCTAATACTATTGGCTTTTGGCTGAATTTGAAATTAATAACAATTACCAGTCATTTCTAACTTTGCTGGCTGATTTTCACTTAAAAAAAAAATGCTCCTTCACTATTACTAAGGATATGCTGAGAAGCTAATTATGAAATTCGATTTTCATACTGTTAAAGTGCACCAAATACAGTGAAATGCAAAACCCATATAACATTAATAGGGCTATGTATGGAGAGCCGTAAATGTATTTTTCTGTCTTATGGTCATATTAACCCATGTACCAAGGTTTAACGTGACTTTAAGACACAACATACGGCAGTTGTGGCGGTAGGCAAAAACTGTGCCGCACAATCTATGCAAGGTATGTACCAAGCCGATAACGACTCATTAAGATGGAATCATTACACCAGCAATAGCTGGAGTTAAAGATCGGAATGGGTAAACCCCATTCGCTATGGTTTAAACATAAATAACATACAAATCATCTATTTCAGTGTTTGAATTTAGCATTTTTGGAATATGGTTATATTTTAAAGAATAGTTCACTACCAAAGTGAACCTTTAATGCATTACTGGAAGGATAAGGAGCTATGCTATACCTCCCATTCTTCAATCAATGCAAGTGGTGCCAGGAATGAAGGTGGAGCAAACTTACCTGTTATGCGATCCTCCGCAGCAGCACTGAAATCTCTGCCCACTTCCAGGATCTGTTTGACTATAGCGTGCATTACCGTGCATGCACGCTATAGCTGTACAGAACCCAAAGCGGTCGGGTACTGTCAGTGCTGCTGCGGAGGATCAGACAATCTCTAGCCACTGGTAGAGAAGTAATTGAACATGCCTGACCTTGAGTTTAATGTGTCTGTCTTTACCATAATGCAATATCATTAGAAGGAAAAAAAATAGAATAAACTATTGTGCACAGAGTGTGATTGGATACATACATTGATACATATGCATAAAGCAATTAGAAATCTAAGGCAAAACAAGCACACTGATAGATCATATACTTTACCTGCATGTTTGGTGACTAAATTTCTTCCCTTTAAGGAAACATTATTTGGAGATCTGTGCATTCACAAGAACATTTTGCGCTGTTTATGGCTGGTGTTTAGGGCAAGTTTTTTTGCAAACACATTGACACCTTTCTTCATCATACTCTCTGTTCGTTCCACATGAACTAACGAGGATTTTATTCTTGCAAACACATTGGCATGATGTTCTGTCTAGTTCCTTATGTGGTCCACAACTTGAGGGTACTAGCCACCTCTACATACACACTGACATGTTTTCTCATCAAGCTCTTTGTTGGGTCCACAGATATCATGAAACGTCTCTTCCATGTCTACAAAAAAAAAAAACCTTATCGTTATTCTGTTTCATAAAAAAATCACAACATGCTAAAACATGCATATTGAATCATTAACAAAACACGTATCAATTTCTCACTGCAAATGTAATGAATTGTTGCAGAATGCCTAAATTCGTTCAAATATGTTAATATTATAATAATAATAGTAATTCAAAAATGATAGTCCAGTTCACATGCATAGCACTCTTTAATATAAAACTTTCTTCCTGCTATAAATCAACAAAAAAAAGACAGCCTACAAGATCTTCCTAGCTGGTAGTCAAAATGACAATGTATTTGTTATTTTCTTTGGATGCATTCTTCCCTAAAATGTGTGTGTACATTTGCATACATCATAGATATTACAGAAAGATAAAGGTGCACAGTCTGAATTAAACATAGTTGTATGTAAATATGGAGTGGTTTGTTCCCTAAACCTTTGTGTGATATGGAGTGGTTAATAAAAAACTAGTAGAGAATTGTACCATGTTAGCCATTGATGAAAGTAAAGACATCTTGAATTAAATTTCATTAGCCAATAAAAGGTATTATTTTATATCCCAGAGTCCTCACTTTGAAATACATCCATGAGCATATAGGCTGCTCTTCTTTATTATCTGTAATACCTATATGTACATTCTCTAGAAGTGACAGAAATAACCTGCACTAATGAATCTTCATTTCCATTTGGCGGACTTGCAAAAATATTGAAACAAATAAGGGTGTATTTCTTAAGAGAGAACATAAAAGGGGAACTAAAGTCTCTAGACAACATTGTCCAAATATACAGAGCACATTCACATACATTACAACAAGCTGTGTCCCCCCTCCCAGAGTGAGAGGTGAGTGATTTATGAAATGAACCTGAAGGAAGAAGGTGGCAGTTACAATTCACATGCTCTGTAGTGCTCAACAGATCAAAAGAGTCTGGGGATTTGAACCCATGACCTCATAGGCTGTGTGATTCTAAAACCTGTGTTTAGACTGGTAAACCACTGCATATGCAAACAATACAGGTACATTTTGAGGCTTTATCTTTTTCTAAGAACAGACTAAATAAAAAAATAAAAAAAAAAAAATCAGTAAAACTAGCCGTTTCATATTGTCCGAAGAAGACTGTATGCAATCACACTGGCTGGTAAATAAAGTGAAGGGTAACCAGCAGCTTCAAAGTCTTATCACAGACCTTCATATTGATGTGGGACATCTGTATAGAAAATACTCAGATATGAGTCAGGGGCGTGGTCATTAATGCACATGCTCACAATGCTCTTTGAAACTATGTGGGCTGTGAGTTGAAAGGCAACAACATATGAAAGCCATAGTTGCAGAATCTTTCCTCACACTACTAAATACAACTTACTAGAGAGGAATTTTACAATGTTTATGTGTTCTGGGGATAAAAGCTTTAAGATTAGGATTAAAGAAGTAGTTTAGTTCTCCTTTAAGCAATCTCCTCTGTGTAACCAAAGGAGAACTTTGCTGGGGAATAATATCAATAGACAAGCTTATTGTGTTTTTCACAAAAGGCAAATTAGCCAATCATGACATGGTACTTCTGCAGACAGCAGTATACTGCAACTGGTTGAAAAAGGATAAAAAGATCTACCAACACTAGTACATCTGTATAATCCTTGATGAAATTACACCTGTAATATAAATAGTGATTAAGAACATTACAAAAAATACTCAAGAGACATAAAATACTGTAAAAGGGAATAAAAATGACTAACGAATTAATTGTTTACATTAGCAAAGAGCTGGCTAAGATGAGTTATGATTACATATATAAATATCATTCAGGTCAGTAAAATGAACTCTCTGGGAACTTTCCACCCAAAGACTGCCAAAACTCATGAGGACATCATTTTTCTTTTAAAGCAAACTTCCGGCCCTAGCAGGGGGGGAAAAATTTTTGGGAGGGGGGAAGCCACAGATCGTATATTCACGATCTGTGGCAGTTTGAGTATTCACTGCACAGATCGTGAATATACGATCTGTGGCAGGGAAAGGGTTAAGGCAGGACTGGAGCCATAACACTTATAACTTAAGATGCTACAGATGTCAACCTTGGCTTGTTTGACAGAGCACTTTTCAATGACCCTTGTATTAAGGGTACTTGTATGGAGACCACTGTTAAATTAAAACCTTATGAAACAAAGCTAGTAATTAGTACTGGCATGGTCAGCAAATTACTTTATATTGAGAATACTAACAGGGTTATTCAATAAAAGTTCTTATCTTTTAAAATGGTGCTTATTTTGCCCCAACCAATCAGATGTAAGATTTTAAATGTTAAATAAGATCTGATTGGTTGGGGCAAAATTTGCACCATTTTAAACAATAAGAAATTTTATTGAATAACCCTGTGAATACATTAATCAGACTGTAGGGATATAAGACCAAACAAATGGAAATTAAAAAAGAATTCAACAATTAAGTTAACTTATTCCAATGTATGGCATCATTGGATCTCCTGTGAAAACCTAAGATTGAATATAAAAAATATGACAAATTCCTTTTCATTTACATTTCCTAACACTGGTTCTTATGCTACAATGGCCAAAAACGTGTTGAGTCCCTTTGCTGCATTTTGAGTCACCATTTGTACAATGTAGTTCCAAGTAGCATAATATTTATAGTACTTTTTTATTTAAACATATTTTACATGATATAAAAATATTGATCACAGTGTGTTTTTACATTGTTACTGCAATAAAGAAGAATGCTGCACAATATTTTTAGTGGAAATAAATTATATAATCATTATTTTAATAAAAAAAAATCACATGAAAAACCTGGGCTGTCTTGCCATTGGCAAAAAAAGTCCTGTTGAGTCCATAAAATGACAAAGCCACAGCAGAGCTTTAAAACTTGTATTCCACACTTTTACGTATATCACAAAATGTCTTTGTTATCCCCTTACGGCAATTCAAAAGTAAATCCAACTTGGAAAGCATATTATTCATTTGTTGCCATTTAAAATCAGTTCATATGTGGTCTTTTCCAATATGTAGGAACACACCGGCAGACTTCTTCACTGTAATAAAATCCAGGGTCACAACGTTTCGGTCGAGTTGTACATGGTGGTCTGTAACAACTATGGAAGAAAAGAATATATATATTTTTTTAATTTTTTTAAAGGCAAATACAACTTTTTTTCAATTTAAATTAACCTCTTTCTTCATTCAGTGCTCTATAGCATGGTTCCTTATAATCCTAGCTGGACAAAATAACTGTGCATTCAGATATACAGCCAAATCTTGCCTAAATACCGTAGGACTACTCTTTCTTCTGGAAAATGCCACAATGCCGAACAAATTCGACAAGTACTAATTGGTGTTAAAGGGTATGTCCATCAAAAAAGTAAGTTGGTTTCTATCTGATTTACTGAAGAACAGGAGGTAAATGTACTATCTCTTACCTCCCGTTCTTCAGTAAATCTTACAGGAGAGGAGGAGACACTTACCCGCGGACCCACTCCATCGCTGAATTCCCCGACGCCTCCGACGCATCTCCAGTCCTTTGCACTGTGCGTGCATGCGCACACAGTGCAAAGGAGCGAGGACGCATCGAGACTGTCAGTCGGCGCTGGAGCGGGTCCGCGGGTAAGTATCTCCTCCTCTCCTGTAAGATTTACTGATGAACGGGAGGTAAGAGATAGTGCATTTACCTCCTGTTCTTCAGTAAATCAGATAGAAACCAACTTTTTTGATGGACATACCCTTTAAGCACTGAGGAGGGAGTAATTATCATTAAGTTTATGGGGAATGAATGAGGCTTTAAAAAAGGACCACTAATGTGCCCTTATATTTTAAAATAAAAGTGCCCACATACACAATAATTATATGAGTATGTATGTATGTATATGTTTATTTATTTAGCGCCACTTGGGGACGCAGCGCTGTACAGTACTAAAATACAATAAAGTCATACAAGGGGGATAAATACATAGATCAGTTCAGTACATAAATATATAACTTATATAAATAGAAGTGCTAGGGCTTTGCCACAAGAGGTAATGAGGTCCCTGCCCCGTAGAGCTTACAATCTAGTTAGGTGGGTAACACACAGATACAATGGAATGGGTATTTAGATTATAAGCTCTACGGGACAGGGACCTCTTTCCTCATGTTACATGGTTCAAGCTCATATATTTCATGATGCACCTACTTATTTATATACATACTTATTTATATATTTATGTATTTATTTATATTTTTGTCCCCCTTGTACGACTTTTTGTATTCTAATACAAATGCATCCCAAATTAGCGATTTATGAATAAACATATACATACATACAAATAAAATCCTAGAGCACACCCATTACTAATTTATTAACTATGCTACCCTACTATATATCAAATGGCAATTTACCTTACATGGGTAATACCTAAATAATGACAATAGCAGTCTATTTCCTAGAGTAATTGTTGTTGCAGTTTACAATGTTGAACTTTATTTTTTTATTGTTGGTTCATTATTTAATCCACAGAAACATCTGATTTGTGGGTATTTTACAACCGAAATTATCTAGCAATTACTGTTTTCTGTTGAATTTTCCAAAATCTTTCCCAGCCTTTCTTCTAATACTATTGGCTTTTGGCTGAATTTTGAAATTAATAACAATTACCAGTCATTTCTAACTTTGCTGGCTGATTTTCACTTAAAAAAAAAATGCTCCTTCACTATTATCCTAAGGATATGCTGAGAAGCTAATTATGAAATTCGATTTTCATACTGTTAAAGTGCACCAAATACAGTGAAATGCAAAAATCCCATATAAAACATTAATAGGGCTATGTATGGAGAGCCGGTAAATGTATTTTTCTGTCTTATGGTCATATTAACCCATGTACCAAGGGTTAACGTGACTTTAAGACACAACATACGGCAGTTGTGGCGGTAGGCAAAAACTGTGCCGCACAATCGATGCAAGGTATGTACCAAGCCGATAACGACTCATTAAGATGGAATCATTAACACCAGCAGATAGCTGGAGTTAAAGATTCGGAATGGGTAAACCCCATTCGCTATGGTTTAAACATAAATAACATACAAATCATCTATTTCAGTGTTTGAAATTTAGCATTTTTGGAATATGGTTATATTTTAAAGAAATAGTTCACTACCAAAGTGAACCTTTAATGCATTATCTGGAAGGATAAGGAGCTATGCTATACCTCCCATTCTTCAATCAATGCAAGTGGAGCCAGGAATGAAGGTGGAGCAAACTTACCTGTTATGCGATCCTCCGCAGCAGCACTGAAATCTCTGCCCACTTCCAGGATCTGTTTGACTATAGCGTGCATTACCGTGCATGCACGCTATAGCTGTACAGAACCCAGAAGCGGTCGGGTACTGTCAGTGCTGCTGCGGAGGATCAGACAATCTCTAGCCACTGGTAGAGAAGTAATTGAACATGCCTGACCTTGAGTTTAATGTGTCTGTCTTTACCATAATGCAATATCATTAGAAGGAAAAAAAATAGAATAAACTATTGTGCACAGGAGTGTTGAATTGGATACATACATTGATACATATGCATAAAGCAATTAGAAATCTAAGGCAAAACAAGCACACTGATAGATCATATACTTTACCTGCATGTTTGGTGACTAAATTTCTTCCCTTTAAGGAAACATTTATTTGGAGATTCTGTGCATTCACAAGAACATTTTGCGCTGTTTAATGGCTGGTGTTTAGGGCAAGTTTTTTTGCAAACACATTGACACCTTTCTTCATCATACTCTCTGTTCGTTCCACATGAACTAACGAGGATTTTATTCTTGCAAACACATTGGCATGATGTTCTGTCTAGTTCCTTATGTGGTCCACAACTTGAGGGTACTAAGCCACCTCTACATACACACTGACATGTTTCTTCATCAAGCTCTTTGTTGGGTCCACAGATATCATGAAACGTCTCTTCCATGTCTACAAAAAAAAAAAAAACCTTATCGTTATTCTGTTTCATAAAAAAATGCACAACATGCATAAAACATGCATAATTGAATCATTAACAAAACATGTATCAATTTCTCACTGCAAATGTAATGAATTGTTGCAGAATGCCTAAATTCAGTTCAAATATGTTAATATTATAATAATAATAGTAATTCAAAAATGATAGTCCAGTTTCACATGCATAGCAGCTCTTTAATATAAAACTTTCTTCCTGCTATAAATCAACAAAAAAAAGACAGCCTACAAGATCTTCCTAGCTGGTAGTCAAAATGACAATGTATTTGTATTTTTCTTTGGATGCATTCTTCCCTAAAATGTGTGTGTACATTTGCATACATCATAGATATTACAGAAAGATAAAGGTGCACAGTCTGAATTAAACATAGTTGTATATGTAAAATATGGGGTGGTTGTTCCCTAAACCTTTGTGTGATATGGATGTGTTAATAAAAAACTAGTAGAGAATTGTACCATGTTAGCCATTGATGAAAGTAAAGACATCTTGAATTAAATTTCAGTTAGCCAATAAAAGGTATTATTTTATATCCCAGATGTCCTCACTTTGAAATACATTCCATGAGCATATATGCTGCTCTTCTTTAATTATCTGTAATACCTATATGTACATTCTCTAGAAGTGACAGAAAATAACCTGCACTAATGAATCTTCATTTCCATTTGGCAGGACTTGCAAAAATATTGAAACAAATAAGGGTGTATTTCTTAAGAGAGAACAATAAAAGGGGAACTAAAGTCTCTAGACAACATTGTCCAAATATACAGAGCACATTCACATACATACAACAAGCTGTGTCCCACCTCTCCCAGAGTGAGAGGTGAGTGATTTATGAAATGAACCTGAAGGAAGAAGGTGGCAGTACAATTCACATGCTCTGTAGTGCTCAACAGATCAAAAGAGTCTGGGGATTTGAACCCATGACCTCATAGGCTGTGTGATTCTAAAACCTGTGTTTAGACTGGTAAACCACTGCATATGCAAACAATACAGGTACATTTTGAGGCTTTATCTTTTTCTAAGAACAGACTAAATAAAAAAATAAAAAAAAATCAGTAAAACTAGCCGTTTCATATTGTCCGAAGAAGACTGTATGCAATTCACACTGGCTGGTAAATAAAGTGAAGGGTAACCAGCAGCTTTCAAAGTCTTATCACAGACCTTCATATTGATGTGGAGACATCTGTATAGAAAATACTCATAGAGACATGGTCAGGGGGCGTGGCCATTAAGTGCACATGCTCACAATGCTCTTTGAAGACTATGTGGGCTGTGAGTTGAAATGGCAACAACATATGAAAGCCATAGTTGCAGAATCTTTCCTCACACTACTAAATACAACTTACTAGAGAGGAATTTTACAATGTTTATGTGTTCTGGGGATAAAAGCTTTAAGATTAGGATTAAAGAGAAGTAAGTTTAGTTCTCCTTTAAGCAATCTCCTCTGTGTAACCAAAGGAGAACTTTGCTGGGGAATAATATCAATAGACAAAGCTTATTGTGTTTTTCACAAAAGGCAAATTAGCCAATCATGACATGGTACTTCTGCAGACAGCAGTATACTGGCATACTGGGTGAAAAAGGATAAAAAGATCTACCAAGCACTAGTACATCTGTATTAATCCTTGATGAAATTACACCTGTAATATAAATAGTGATTAAGAACATTACAAAAATAGACTCAAGAGACATAAAATACTGTAAATAAAGGGAATAAAAATGACTAACCAAATTTAATTGTTTACATTAGCAAAGAGCTGGCTAAGATGAGTTATGATTACAATATATAAATATCATTCAGGTCAGTAAAATGAACTCTCTGGGAACTTTCCACCCAAAGGACTGCCAAAACACATGAGGACATCATTTTTCTTTTAAAGAAAACTATTCCTTTAAGAATTTGGTTTTGCTACTTAATTTAACACTAAATGGTGGGTAAAACATTTACCAAAGGACATCATTTTAAATCTCCTACTTAAATTTGCTTCTTTTGTGCTACAAAGACCATTCAGGGTATATGCATTGTAGGAAAGATCAGGGGCAATTCCACCAAGTCAAATTGATACACGCCACCAGGACACCCCCAAAACTGTAATACCTCTATCCCAGATGTTCCTGAACAGAGATATTCCTTATCCTTTCTGGCTCCATTGTTCTTTTTCCCAGTAATTCCACGCTTCCCAAGACACTTCCTCTGCGACTGCACAAACTAGTATGAGGCGTGAACCTTCAAGACCAAGGGGAATGAGGATAAATATCTCCATTTAGGAAAGAATCACTGTCTTGGGATTTTGTGGGGTCCAGATAGTGTGTATCAATTTAAATGGGGTGGATGGGGTGCATTTGACTTTAGCCTGAATCGGATGTGGGCGACAAGGTAATGCTTTGTGTGTATGAATTTGTATGTGAATATACAGTATAGGTGGTCTCAGGCATCTGCCCTATCAGCAAAATCAAAAGACTTTCTTTGAATGAAAGTAATTAATAATAGTATTCAGTTATGGAATTTAGAGTATTTTTGCAATTTAGTTTCATTATTTTTTTTTTTTTTTTAGTTTTAAAGATATTAACATTTTTATGGGTGATATAGAAGCAGCGTCACCTGATCCCCTGATTCCTGCTCTGAAACCATGTGACAGTCTCTCTTCCCTTGTGTCTCCTCCTCCTCAAGGGCCCCAATGGCCCCTCCCCTTGCAGTCCCCTTGAAAACCCCTGTGGCCTCTCCCATTAACATATGTCCTGCAACATTCCACTTTAAGACCATCAAAAGAAGAAGTTAAATTTAAAAAGTAAGCAAGGCAATGTTATCCTTCATTTAGACAACCCCCTTCCATAAGGGCCAATTGGTTTAGAGAACTTTCAACAACCAGTCCAGTCAAATAGGGGGGCTGGAGCACATACAGGCTATAAGTACGGTAATTGATCGCGCAGCATGAAATGTATTGGGCTTTAGTCTCTTTGTGAGGACCAATATTGATGGTTTTACTTGCAT
The DNA here is from genome assembly GCA_019447015.1 of Hymenochirus boettgeri. Classification (NCBI taxonomy): domain Eukaryota; kingdom Metazoa; phylum Chordata; class Amphibia; order Anura; family Pipidae; genus Hymenochirus; species Hymenochirus boettgeri. The sequence goes on along the minus strand of CM033469.1, from coordinate 86,390,004 downwards.
CCTGTTGAATGTATTGGCGTTGACAGCAAAGCAGCTTTTTGATATTTCCCAGGCAAAAACTAGAGGGAGTCATCTACCCAATCAGCAGTTTTCTTAAAGGGTTGGTTTTATAAAAGCTTAAAAGATAAGTTAACTCAAAAAACAAATTAAGTTTAAATGGAAGCTGTATACCTAACTAACCTTGTCCCTTTTTATTTTCTAGGTGCCTTCAGAGCCTACCTATGCCCCAGTAAAGTGCTGGCCATCTTGGATTATGTCTGCAGTCAGGTAAGCTCCGCCCCCTACGATTTGCTGGACCTCGTTTCAGGCTTGGGTCAAAAAATCCTGTAGCAGTTCCATCCGTGCTCGTGCATGACGTCATCACATCGCGCGGTGGGTGGCGCACGCGAGCACGGAGGGAAATGCTACAGGATTTTTTGACCCAAGTCTGGAATGAGGTCCAGCAAACCAGAGCAGTAGCGGCTCTGGGTAAATGAGCCAGATAGAGAGACAAACGTGTATTAACACATCAGAAAATGTAAAAATTAATCAATACAGGTAACTTTATCATTCTGAATACAAAAACATTTTTTTTTATTAAATCATATCCTTTGATTCAGTCCAACGTTGGCTAACATTGCAATGCATAGTAGCCCCTTGCTGAGATGCTGCAGCTCCTGTTTTTATTACTTACTCTTATAGCTAATAAATATAAAGCAAAAAATCTAAATTTAAGTTGCAAGTGCCACTATATTTTATTTTACAAAACTGCCCTTCCAATAACAATGCAATTCACTGCAGAGAATGTTACAGTGTGCTACATCATTCCTCATAAACCTTCTGATCCCATCAGTTACGAATACATTTTTAAACTGGAAAGGAAAAGTAAGGTTTACCTTTTAGTTATGTTCAGAAAGACTAGCAAATACAGAAACTAATAATCTATGCATGGCTGTTTTTCAATGTTTCCTATATTACATTATCTTACCTTCTTCTGGACTTGATGAAAACCCAAAGTCTTGCTGCGTGATACATCTGCACAAGTGATTATTCCAAATGTGATTTCTAGGGCATGTCTTGTTTGCCACCTGACACCTGAAAGCACATTACTATTATTCAATCATGTTGTTATAAGGCCATATTGTATATTTAAGTCTCTGTCAGCTAGAACATTGTGGTAATTACTTGATCTATGAATCGACAATTGTTAAACTTGAAATGCTGAAAATTACAGGTCTTCTTGGGAGGCTAGGCTACAAATTCAATGTTTTTTTAAAATGTGTTTTTATTTGAAATTATGGAACATACTATGATCAAAGAGAATGTAAACATTTCTTATGTTTTTCTAATTGAATTTTAATATAAACAACAGGTAATAGGAAGAAAAAGAAATAGGGGGAATAGAGGAAAAAAATAGGGGATGTTAGAATGGGATAGAAAAGGAATGCTTCAAACACAGTTTCATTGAGTATATAGTTTTAATAAGTGATGATAAAATACACACCCATGTTCCAGGTAATATTTGGTTATAGTATACATATTAGGTTGTTTTTCCGCAGATATTTGTCCATAGTGAGTCAGCCAAAAGCAGTTCCTTTGGTAAGTATTTGTTGCAACATCATTATAGTCCAAGTATGAGCTATTTCCACCCTTGATGCCAGTAAAATGTGATTAGCGATAACATGTTGTAGCTAGAATTCATACATAGGATGCCCCAAAAGGAGTAAGAAGTTCTATGGGCACTGAGATATGAAAGATAGATGTTTGAGTTGTTGCATATCTTTCCAAATATGGAATGTTTGTGGACATGTCTACAACATGTAAAACTTTTAGTGGTAAATGTATGGGAATTGTGTAGTGATATACTGCAGGAACAGTTACAGCTAAATTACTTCAAATAACAATCAAATTAGCAAGATAAAGTAACGGCATACAAGGTAGGTACACAGGTAGGTAGGTAGTCAACTGAGTAAAACTGGAATCACCAGCGACAGCTAATTGGACTTTGGACTACTCACTGCTTTGAAGGGGATGGACGTGTTTGTGATTGGGTTGGGAATATAAGTCATACACTTTTTTATATTGATTGCTTGAGAAAGAACTATGTAGAGTTCGAAACATGTTGTACAATAAATACCACTTGATCTATAATGCTGTGTGGAGTCCCCTTCTCTCTTTTGTTTCATTGCAAGATAAAGTAACCAATTATTTTCCTATGCAATTCTTTGTTTACACTTATTTTTACAACAAATTCAATAAAATAATGAAACAGTGACCTTCAGAAAACGTCTTTGTTGGTTTTTAAAAGTATATACCATGCAATAATAACAATTCAACATAAATAAAGCCAGCTTCTATGGTTTCTAAACAAATAGTGATATTAAATTTACATTGAGTGCAAAATTGTTGCATTCTGGCCTTGCTTCAGGTCTAAATTATGTGGAAATCCTGTTGACATCACTATTACCCTCTACACAAGATGTACAACCAGAATGTTTAAGAATGTTTTCCTTAAAGGAGAACAAAACTTTAATCCTAATGCTTTTCTCCCCAGAACATTGTAAGATTCTTCTGAAGTAAGTTGCATTTGGTACATAATGTGTAATCAATTCTGTAACTAAGAAGGCTTCCATATTGTTGTACAAACCAACAGCCCATGTAGTCATTCACGATTTTCTATACAGATGTCTCTACACCAACATGGAAGTCCCTAATAAGGCTTTGAGAACGGCTTATTACCCTGAAGTTTACCAGTCAGGGCGAATTACATATATCATTCTCGGGGCAATACAAAATATTCATCTAGTTTTAATAACATTGTTTTAATGTACTTGTTATTTGCATCTGTAGTAGACAATCAATTGTTAAAGCACATGGTTTAGAAACACACATTCCAAAAAGTCACAAGTTAAAATCCCCAAACAAAATAAAGTTCTAAAAGGACTAGTGTTTCATATACTGTGTCAGTTTGGGATAGGGGTAAAAGCTTTGCTTTTAAAAAGACAGAGTATATAAGGTTCCGGACTAATGCCCCAGAATTACTTGTAATTTTTAGTAAAATGTAAATATTCTGTTTCTTACATCCATGGTAGCCAAGAAACACACAGCAAAGATTACTTTTCTTTTTTTGTATGACACATACAGGATATTATCACTTTTTTTCAAACACATTAATGAGTTTGAGAAAAAAAATCAAATCCCTGTTCTGCATAAGGGAGAGGGAGGAAACCGGTGCGGTTATGTGATTAACTGTCAGCTTTTAGGAAGCTAAACTGCAACTTCCTTGTTTTGATCTGTTGAGGACTACAGAGCATTTAAAGAGTACTGTGTACACTTTGCATGGTTCACCAAGATAAGGTGGATTATGGGAGCTGACCCCTAGTAACCACTAGTGATGGCCCAGTTTGCGGATCCGAACCCGGATCCACGGCGGATTAACCTCGTTCACGAACGGCGGATATCGCAGATTTTCCGGTTTTCCGCCTTCCGAACTTTTCCGAACCCGCGTTTGAAAAATTTAATGGGTCCGCTCGTGGATTTTCAAATTTTTCCGAAAATTCCCGGATCCTCGAGCGGACCGGATTTTGCAAATAAATCAACCAACAGTCGCAGAAAAGGGAGAGGTGAGAGACACAGTTGTATGTTTGTAAATGTGCTCTGTATATTGGGACAATGTAGTCTGGAGACAGTTCTTCTTTAAGAATTGTATCTCTTTTAGTTTCCTTACAAGATTAAGACAAAAAGTGCCAAAAGCTGATTGATCAGGCTGAATATATGCTACATACTGTAAAATGGTAAGTAAGGAATCTGATAGAGACCTATTATTGTCACTGTTAACAAATGTTTGTGTAAACCGTGAAGATGGTTAGGAAACTTGAAACTTCCAAATTATTATAGACCATAATAACTTTACAGAATTTTAAAATAATGCAGGCATCTCTTCATGAAGTAACAAATAATCAGACTGCTACAACAACTGTATGCCAAAACTCATTGTAAGTAATGCCGGCTATAAACAGGCAGTATCTGATCATTTATTTTTACCAACTGCCCACTTTCTTGTTTCAATCAAAAAGTTGCAGAAACACACAAATAAAAACAGCCTAAAATCAGGTGGCAAAATGCCCATTTATGACATTTTTTAATAATCATTCAAATTCAAAAGAAAAGCAAGACTCCCAGATTAGATCTCAATATAAAGAAGGGGAATGGATAATTTGGTGCTAGTTCCTATCAAATGATCACTTGCTAGGATCTTAAATGGCTATTGCTTTTAGGGTCCTTTGTTGATAATGAGATAAATCTGGGGGCAACAACACTGGCAAGTTGATCATCTTCTACTTCATCGTCAACTAATACAATGGAAGCTAATTTATTCTCATGGTTATCCTTTACAGAAATAAGATACTTGGTAAACATACAAGTTAGAATTTACAGGATCATTAAAAATCAGCCTTGTGTTGCCAGCCTGAAAGTAACGGGGAATGCACTAATAAATGGTTTGAACAGATTCCAAAGTATTTCACATGTATATTACTGAATATTACTATAGAGATTACTCATTTTTATAATGTTGCCAACAGTCTGTAAATACACTTATAGTAAAAATGAGGTTACATTTTTATAAGCCAGTAAGAGGAATTCAGGGTCAGTGATAATATGACATAATCATGATCCCCAGATTCATTAAAAAGACACAACTGCAGGGGCTTTTTCGTAAATCCCCATACAAATATGTGAGCCCCCTTGCCCTATATGTTATTGTTTATTACAATTATCACATAACTGAAACAACTTGCATGGAAAAAGATAATTTAATCAGAAAACAAGAAACCAATTTAAATTGATCCCCCCTTCCTAGCTCAATCCCCTCTGTTGTTAACAATAAACATTCAACCTCTTGGCCAACGCATCCAAAAACATGGCCTTACATACCAATGCTATGCAGAGGACACCTAGATCTATCTCTCCTTTAAAGCTGGTGTGACAGACCCGGCACTAACCATAAATGCCTGTTTAGCTGATCTGTAAGCTGGAATGGATGAATGACAACTAGCTGAAACTGAACATTGACAAAACTGAGGTTTTTGTTATTGGAGGTAAGTGCCTTGCAGCAAAACAGCCTCATTCCCAATAAATAGAATGTAACCCAATAAAATGCCTTTTAAGAAATTGTCTTTCAGCTGGTTCAGGCGCTTATTCCCCAAACTCTTCGCTAATCCACATATGCTTGTTAGTATTCAAACTGGTGCATAACTTGTAGCAGGCAATAACAAAAGCAATTATAGAAAACTTACCGCATCCCCGTGGTGGTTCGTGTGTCAAGTGTTCCTAACCCTTTGCTTGGTTCATACAACTACATTGCCAGTTAGAAGTCCTGTGGCACTCAGATAAGCAAGCAGGTAAAAATCTAATCTTTATTACGTCTGCATGCTTGTCTGGATATTATTACGCCATCATGCTCAGCTGGTTAAAAACTGCATACTTACCAGAGTGCCAGAGGACTTCTAACTGATACCTTGAGATACAGAGCTACACATCTCTGACCAAGTGCGCAGCTTGGGTGTTCAAATTAATGGGGATCTAAACTTCAAAAGTTAAATTTCAGCCACTGTGAAATTCTCCTATTTTCATTTGAGGAATATTGTGAACATAAAACATCTCCTCCCTCCAGAAGATCTGCCAACCTTAGCCCATGCATTTATTAATTCAAAGCTAGATTACTGAAAGTCCCTACTTTCACAGAAGGACTTGCACCGTCTACAATAGTACAGAATGCTGCTGCCAGACTATTAAAAAAACTGCAGTCACCATTGCCATATCACTCCAGTTCTTCTGTCTCTCCACTGGCTGCTGATAAAATGGACAATCCTTTCCAAGATTGGCTAACTGACATTTAGATCACAAAAAACCCAGGTCCTGGATATTTGTAAGACTTGCTACACCCCCACAATACCTCCTGCACCATCAGATCTACAAGATTTAATACTTAGAGGGTATCTTCACAGCCTAAACTAAGTTTGGGGATTTCAGTTTTATTGAAGAATGGGAGGTAAAGGAGCTATGTCTTGCACCGTGACCAAGCATGTCGCCATGTCATGTCAACATCACTGACACGCACGTGCATAGACATCATGTCACATGCGCAGTGATATCACGCGCGTGAATTAAAAATGACTGCAAACTTTCTCGACCCAGGAAGATGTTGGAGGTTTGCACAATCCTGTGGGGGCGGAGCTAAAAACACCATTTCAGGAGGAGGAATCCAGCAATATTCAAAGAGTTAAGGTAGATTATAGGAGGGGAACAGAACAAAAAAAAGATACACATTTATATTTAAAGCCCCAACTATCCAGTAAGTTGTTTTTACAGTGTACATACCCTTTAATCTGAGATGTGTCATGCGCTTTGAGTCCCATAGGAGAAAATCACTTTATAAATGTTGTTGTTATTGCTGGCCAATTGGAACAGGAAAAGTACACCCACAGTTTTTATGTATCTACTTCTCTTAGTTCAAAGCTGTAAAACTAAAGAAGTAACCCTGGGAGGGTATTGGTGACTGCTGCCATGGGAAACAGAAATATCAGTAAGTTAAATTTGATTTATCATTTTTCCCAAACAACCATGGCAGCTAGCCCAGGCACAAGAAATTCCTCTGGTTGAATGCGCTTTAAGCTTCTCAACTGATAAGTTTTCTGTATAGAGGAAACATACATGGAGCCTGACCTTTTCCATGTCCAGCCAGGACTTCTAAGAGGTGCTCTGTCCTTCTCCATTTTTTTGTTCTATTTTAATAAATGTTGACTGCTGGATTTTTTGGGCTCCGTATAGAATGATGGCAGAACCACCTCTAGATCTGAATTAAAATTTGAAAAGGACTTTCAGTGAAAAGTTAAAGGCAGGTCTTAGTTTCACCTTATCTTTAAGGATTGTAAGGTTATTTCATAGATAAGGCTCCTTTTTTACCTACTCTGCAGGCTAATGTAATTGTGATTAAAAAGATGACCTTCAATGTTAGAAACCAGATGGAGGCTATTTATAATGGTGCATACAGAGGCTGAGTCAAAGCTAATAGCAAATTCCACATTGAGGTTTTATAGTTTTTGGTTCACTCTTATGAAGGCAGCACAGAACCTTTTAACTATAGAATCTGTTGCCCAGTAGGATCGGGCATAGGCTTGTTCTCTTAAACTGCTTTCACTAAGGTTAATCTTACATCTAGAAAAGAGAAAAATAATCAATTGGGTAGAGGATGGATTGAATCAGTCACATTTCTGCTTTTCTGCATAATGGATAAAGAGCTCCCACCATTTATAATACTTCTTTGGGGTTTCTTGATTTCTAGATTTTAGAAGAAATGGAATTATTATTTAAAGACCAACGAAGAGCAGATATACACAGCACACAATTGGATATAAATAGTGTATATACACACCCTTTATTAAGGCAGTACCCAGGGTATAGACAGTGATAGCAATATTAAAACATTAAAAACACATATATACAAAACCATCCATAGTGTGGAAAATTGTTGTAGTGTGGTTTTGAATATATGTGTTTTTAATGTTTTAATATTGCTATCACTGTCTATACCCTGGGTACTGCCTTAATAAAGAACTGAAGAGGCCCTTGTGTCAGCCAATTTGGACTTGGTTGAAAAATCAGAAAAGGCACAGCTGAGGATACCACAGCCTTCGTATACAGGATTATAGCTGTCACGTCGGCTAAACCCTCTTGGAAGTTGTTGCACAAAATCAATGTCAGTGGGAACGAAGGAAATATGTATAAGCAGTCCCTTGCTCCAGTTCTGTTGCAGAGCGTCTGCTCCTTCTGCCCCTACTGTTGGGAAGTGAGAGTATAACCTTTGGTGCTCTGTGTTTTTGTTGGATGCCATTAATTCTATACTGGAACGACTCCAACTGGATACCAATTCCTGAAATATCTCCAGTGAAGGCTCCACTCCCTTGTCTGAACTTTTTGACAGCCAAAAAATCTGCCTGCAGGTTTTCCTTACCTGGTATAAAAATAGCAGTTATGCCTTTCAAGTGTTTTTGTTCTCATTCAAAATTAACCTCCAACTTCTAGTTCCCCCTGCTTTTGGATATAGAAAACAGTTATTATATTGTCACTTATAATGATGAAACAACCTTTTTTATGGTCCTTAAAACTTTGAAGAGCTAGTTTTACTCCATAGGGAAACTTTATCCAGGTTTTTGTTGTTAGTCCACCAGGCTAGGTCTTCCTTTAACAAGGCCGGAAGATAGTGAGTTGCCTGGCCATTTGCCAGTGAGGAACCCTGGCTTTTGCAAGAAGAAAATGGTAGATGTCTACTCACGCCTTTGGTGAACACGAAAGGCCAAATGGTAGACAAACAAACTGGGACGTGATGATGTTCTATAAAGAACCTGAAGAACGTCCCTGAATTTTGGTGAACTGGCACATGGAAGTAGGTGTCCTTTAGATCTATTCTGGCTAACAATCACCCTTTTCCGATCATCTTCATAACAGAGTTTGGAATTTCTAAAATCTAGAACTGGTCTTAGCTTTCCTGAAGCATCCCATTTCTCTGGCGAGACTTAAAAAAAAAGTTTTGTAATTGAGACAAATTTTAATTTTGTAGCCCTGGGACACCAAAATTAAAGGTGTCTGGAATATTCTCGGCCCAGGTGGTGGCAAAACAAAACAGTCCTCTGACCTCGGCCAGCATCTCCCTATGGGTGAAAAAAGGACTGAGTTGCAAACTCTGATGGTCTCTTTTTAGGATTTACAACGTTATGCCTGTCTAGACATTTTCTTGCCAGGCCTGTACATATATTGGCATTCTGAAAGAAATCAGATCTTTGGCATTTTAGTCTCCTTTCCCGAGAAATAAACGTGCTCCATACCACATGACACTTACAAAGCTGTATTGCCTGCCAATGCATTACCCAGAGGGCACACCTGACGGCCACCCAAATTCCAATTGACCAGGCTGAAAATCTGATTAAGCCAACTGAGGCCTTAGAGAAGAAATCAATAGCTATCTTAAGATCTTCAAACATTTGCAAAAGTTTAGGTCTTTTAACATTTGAGTTATATTTTGGACTAAAGAGACTAAAGTATTGTTACCTCAGGGGCTGTATACCATCTGTGGCAAAAGTCTTTCTTAAGGAGTACTTAAGCCTCTTCTCCATTGGATGCCACTGCAGTGTCTACTTAAGGAGCAGAGTTCCAGAACCAAGACACTAACTCTTCAATTGGATACTTTTTAAGATACTTATTAGCTTTTTATTTTTTTTTACAAGTCTTCTTCTATTCAGTATTGATTATTTGTTGAATTAAATTATGAAGTGGAAAAGAGTATGACTTCTTTTAAATCAAGGAATACAATTTATCTGCTGCAGATGTTTTGTGGTTGTTAAAGGGCATGTCAACCCCCAAAACTATAATTTACCTTACATCCCAGCTCCAAATGGTTCTCCTGTAAAGTCCCCCCAAAGTCCAGAAAACTGTCCACCAGGAGCCTGGCCACCAGGGAAATTGTTTCCGCCTCTGAGATGTCCTCTCAGAGGTTTTTGGCTTGCTCAGAGCAGCCCTTCACTCCCTCCGTCCCTCCCTCTCCCACCTGTTTTGTTCTCCCTCCCCCTAGTGTAAAAACCCCTTGCACATATAGTAGAGCTAGTTTCCCCAGCCCCAACCGCTATAATATATTTTCCAGAGACTCCCCCTAACTCTACTTACCTTACCTCTCTCCTCCGACGTTCTGAACTGCCGGCAGCCGCGTCCGTGATTGGCTGCCTCTCAGCCAATCACGGATGTGGCTGCCGGTCCGGCCCCCTGCTTGCAATTCCATGCAAGCAGAAGGAGAGGGGGAAGGTAAGTAAAGATCGGGGGACTTTCTGTAAAATATATTATAGTGGTTGGGGCTAGTATCAAAAATTTTAAAAAGGTGTGGACATGCCCTTTAATGCCAATTACACTCACTAAAGGCTCAAAAATAGCTGGATTGAAATTGGTCTCTACTTCAATATCTTCCTCCTCTGAATAATATGCTGACCGATTTTCAGAATAATCAGAAAAGTCTGCTTAAGAGTATTCAGAGTCCAAAATCGGACATCTATGAGTGTATATTTTTTCATTACTTTTTTTGTTGGATGATTGTTGAACACTTAACAGCATTTTTTATCAGCTTCATTAAAAGGAGTCCAGAGACTGAGTAGGAACTTGATTAGTAGAAGTTCCAGAATCATCCTTGTCTTTAGCTCATCCAGCTTATCTAGATCCCTTAGAGTGACTTTAAGCAGATCTATCAGACACCATGCTCCAAAACCATGCATACATAAGCTATCCAAAAAAAACATACAACAGCCCAATGTACAAAATGTAACTTATTGTCTTCTCATTGGCCGGAATCGCTGACTGAATGGAAGACAGAGCAACAAAGGAAACTTTAAGTAAGTACTGCAGAAGATAGAAAGCAAACCCAGTGGTGAGGACACAGAGTTTTAGATCCTCACCCTGCGTTCTAAACATTGGTGGACAGTGGGTAAGGTGAGTATAGTTGTCCTTTAAACATTACAGAACTATCTGTCAACAGGATAATTTCTCCCCTTGCTTTTTATATTATCTGTAAACACTTTCAAACAAATTTAAACATTCTCAGGGCTTATAAATTTTCACCTACCTAATAAAACCTAATAAAAAAAACAAGGCTAACTTCCAGTTTGTTAAATGTATACCATTTTATTATTAAAAGAAAAGTTTTTCTAGTTCAAATGCATATACTGTATTTCTTTTCATCATCTAGTTTATCCGAATAACATATAGTTGATAACGTCCACTCTGAAATGATGAATCGTCAGTTATCCTTTATTGCACCACTCTTCAAACACGGAGGGCATTTAAGAAAAAATCAACTACATCTTAGAAAAGGTATTGCTGATAAACCTTGCAACATGCAGATTTTGTATATGCATGGTTTTAAGGGCATAGGATAGCAACCATAGTTCTACCTCAAACATATAACCTAAAGCAAGATCATCCTTTTTCATCATAAACTTTAAAACGTTGCTTTAATTTTTAAACAACTGACATCCCTTGCGTGACTTTTCCAGTTTTAGTCTTAAAAATCATTTTCCAATTAACTCCATTATCAGTTACTGTAAAGTCATTTTCGGTTAGCTGCAAGATTCCCGTACTGGGAAATAATGGAAAACAGTAGTTAGCTTTATACTTACTGCAACTGGCTTGCTGGCAAGGATCGTCTGATTATTGAATGAACTTGTCTGTAAACATCCATCTTAGACATGCATCGGCAGGATGTATGGTTTGCAAAACTAACTGTTACTGGTTTTACTGGTCCTTGAGAAAGTGGTACTGTAATTTCAAAGAGCTAAGAATAGAGAAGAGAAAAAGGAACCTTTCAGCATAAAATAAACTTTAACATTAGCTCCAATACTTTTTCCCCTCTTCATTTTAACTAGTATGTCTAAATAAAAAAATTACAATATATTGTGCCAAAACTAATAAATAGATCCCAATGAAGGATAATATACACACAAAAAAACATAAACAAGGCTGCATGAATGTTAAGCAATTATTATTGTTTTTAATTTTCACTTTCTGTAGCTTTAAAAGGGTACAACATTCCTAACCCATCAAACCATCTAAAGAGCAGCAGTGCATTTCCTCTTTCCTATTCAATTTTACTTAATATTTAAAGAAGATTCTAATATTAATTTTATTAATATGCTATTTAATTAAACACAATTTCTAAACTGACATATTGAGTCAACCTTATACTATACTATGTGAAAGTAAATATTATACACACCTAAACACCAGAGGCTACCAAATTGCAACAAAAAAGGGAACGTCCAACCCCCAAACTAAAATTGCTATTTAAGCCAATTACCCTGCTCCCCCAACCTAGAACTCGCAATATTTAAATCTGTGTGCCAGGCTTCTAATTATACTTACTGTAACAGCACTCGTTCCCTTGGCTATCCTCTGCTGCTACTCGGTGCCTTTTCCAGGCACTGCAGCAGCAGAAAGGGGACAGACAGACTGTAGACATATCCATTAATGCAAAAAAAATGACACTTGCACTTTGAGATTCCTATACCTAAAACATTTATATGGTCATGGAAATTTATATGGCCTTTAAAAGAGGGTGTGGCTAAATGGGGGTATGATAACCCTTTTCAGAATCCCTTACATAAAAAAACAGCAATTGCCCCTATGTGTTACTTCTGCTTATGTGTCAAATGTGGTGCAGTAAGTTACAATATTCCAAAAGATGCTTGAACATTTTATGTTTCCAAAGTTCATGGTGAAAGTGCTTAGATAAAAAGTAAAATGCTTTCATCTACCCACTGCAACTAGTTACCCAATTTTCTCTCCATTATATAACAAAGCCAAAAAGGAAGCTATCAATAAAGACTTGACTGAGACTTTTCTGAAGGAAGTGTGATAACAAAACCCAGAGTTCACATAAAATTAATATAACAATAAGAAACAGATGGTGAGGAGGGCAAACACTGGTTAAAATGAATAAGAGAAAAGAAAATTGAATGGACACATACAGGGTAATGCAATATTTTGTCGGATCGCACTTTACATGCACTTGTTCTAGCAACCATTAAATATGGATCGCAATGAACTAGGAGCTGCTAACAGCGCTGCATTTTACATGAGATTTGCAATTACACAAGGGAACTGATAGGGGCTCCTGGTGCAACGTCCTGATTACATTTGTACTAAATATTAGAGCAAACTTAACTTAAATTTTATTGCATAAGGTGTACTTAATCCATAGTACATTGCACAAATGAGTATGCAAGGAACTATTCAGTTTATTCTGCCAATACTATTCAGTCTATTCTCCCAATCTACGGGAGAAATGCAGCAAGAGATGATGCAATTGATCTGGCAATGTTATATGTTAGCAAATAACTCCAAAGAAGGATTGTTGCACTGCTTGGTGCATCGCCCTGTATGTGACAAGTTGTTCATTTGATTGCTTGTGGACAATCTTTTGATCTGAATGGTTACATTTGTGTTGTAGTTGTTTCCCACTTTAAGGAGGGCTAAACCCCGCCATACTTGCTCACACCCAATAAAATTAGGCTCCAGGAAAAAAGCAGAAAAATCCAACTTTCCATATTTCCATGGGTAGAAATCCATACTTTCTACCCATACTACTTTCCTTCTGGGTTTCCATTTTAAAGTCTTCCCAAGCATATTTTCCTGGAGGATAAGAAACTAAAATGCTTTATTTTTAAAGGGCATGACCACCCCCAAAACTAAAATTTGCCCCACTTCTGGCCCTCCTGTAGTGTGAAAAAATCATTACATTACACCTCAGCTACATATGGTTGTCCTGCAGTGGCTTTTCAAAGTCCCAGAAAGTGTAGAGTAGGAGCTGTCAGTGTGTCATCCGGTGCCTGCTTCTTCCTTGTCCTCTTAAGAGGACTCCGGCATGTGCAGGGGAGCCATCCTCCTACCCTATGGATCCATTCAGGCTGCTTCATCTCCTATCTATAAAAACCCTTTTCTGTAGTGTAGTATTCCCCAGCCCACCCCCAGAAACTTACGAAACATGGCGTTGGGGATGCGCTGGGGTGCCCTACACTACAGAAAAAGATAATTTTGGGGATGGAGATACCCTGTTATGTAGGCAATTAGCTAAACTTAAGTTATTTTTGGCAGTTATGGAACCTATACATGCAATAAACAAAGTTTAATATACAGATCAATATAAAAAGATGTAAAGGACAATTATCGCCACCCATGCCCTCCACCTCCTGTCACAGTGATAGTGCCCAGGGTGATGACCTAAACCACTGGGTCCTAGCTTTAATAAAATAAAAGTTCCATATGCAGTTAAAAGAGAAATATAAATCCACAATCTTTCTCTGCCTTAGTACTTTATGCCCCTATTCTTTTAGAAATTGTAAAAATGGTTGAGAAAAAACAGGAACAGATAGATATCTTCAGGATATTGAAAATGTTCTGTACCACTGTTTATTAGATGTAAGATTAGGTTAGTCCTATGTTTAGTGAGTTATAATATAAACAGTCAAAGATTAAAAAAAAAAAAAAAAAAAGATTAGTGAGAAAATGTGCAAAAATTGCTAGTTAAATGAGCATCAAATAATTTTTACTTTATCTGTATAGTTTTTTCCCCTTCCTAACAATTAATTAAGAGGACTGACTTGGAGTTAAAAGACAGAAATTAAATTTTTTTTTTTATTTTCTATGTACATGTGTGTAATTATTTCTATCCAGAGACGGGGCATTTTTAATACAAATTCTCTTAGGGCACAATATTTAAAGTGGTTAGAAGACAAGTGACCTTTCTGGTATGCAAACTGAAAGCTATTTTCTAAAATAAAACTGCTTTTAATTTTGACTTGATAAAACACATTACATAAGATCAAGAGTACCAGTAACACATAAAAATAGTTTCAAGGGTGTTGCTACCAGGGGTACAATAGCTACATGGCCCAGGATACAATGCATGTCCACAGCAGCCACTATAACCAACACAGGAAGGGGGCCCCATTCTTACTAGCTACCTCTGATGTGCCAATTTATACTTTTAACTCCATTTGATAAATAAAACACCCTTAGGGCAGTTGTTTTACATGCTTGGCGTGTTGTCACTCATAGCAGTTTCCTTGCATTGCTTACATGTTTAATGAACAATTACTGTTGACAAAACACTGCATGAAGCAATTTTCTGCTGGACCCACACAAAAAAACACTACAAAAACGCTTGTGTGAAAACCTAACCTTAGGTTTGTAAGCTACGCACTGTATAGTTCCTTACCTGAAAACAAACAAACCCACTTTTCCCTCTTCTACTTTCTGCCTTACCCTAGTCTTGTCCTGTACAAACCCTTTGACATGAAGCAAGAAGCAAAGTGAGTTCCAGATAAAAGGACTCCAGGACACCACTGGGGGTGCGCTTGCCCAATCACTTTACAATCAATGCTACAGGTGTAACTTTGCAGGAAAGAACTGCTGGGGCAGCAGAGTTAACAGCTAATTTAATACCTGCTGAAACAAACATTGAAAGGTCCCATCTAACGGATGTATAGACACTTATTGAATTAAGACTATCGCTATCACTGTCCTTATGTATACTGATTACCTCGCAACCTTTCCTTGCTTTTGCTGACCATGAGCAGTGCCCTGTAAAGTTCTAAAATACAAAGAAGTGATTATATAGAATAAAAACAAAAAGTTCTTCCTTCCAGAACTATTTTAACTCTTTCTAAAGCTAGGTACACACACTAGCGATAAAGCCCAACTACCGTCGAATCCGTGAGGCCGGTGAACATCCGGGTTGGCCTCTCGGTAGTTTGGGAAAGGTCGAAAATTTTGGCTGTGGTAGATTCCCTATAGAAGGAGTCGGCCGCGGTTGAGGGAAACACACAGTCCCAAATATTCTCCCTATGTTGTGCACAGCCAGAGCGCTCAGGAATGTGTGTATCCTGATCTTTGAAAAATCTGTCCTGTGTGTACCCAGCTTAATCTTATTGATTATATAATGCTTTGTATTAAGTGTTGTATGTTATGTCTAGACATGTTGTAATTTTGTTATGTACATGTATATGTTTAAATAAAAATATTGCAATTCTTTAAACATAAACGGCTGGATTAACCAAGAGCCACAATCTCTGGCCTCTTTGCAATTTAATATAGTGGTTGCAGCTATGGGTAAATCACAAACTAGTGTTACCTTTTACTATTTGCTGGCATTAGTATTTGTGCAAAAAAGCAGCATAACCACAATAATAAATACTTTGCGTCAGCTGTGCAGGTGTTTTTAGTGATATCCGTGCAAAGAAGGAGTTAAAAAGTTGCAAAATTGAAATGGTTAGCAAGACTTTAAATACTAATTCTACCGCTGCAACTCCCTGTAGATGAGCACCTTAAGGGCTAGGCCACACTGCTGCGTTTTTTTTGCGTTTGCGCTTGCGTTTGCGATTTTCCAAAATTATTGAAAACGCGGCAACGCAAAAAAACGCGCGTTTTTCGGTGCGATTGCGTTTTGCGTTCTGCATTTTTAATCGCAATCGCATGCGTTTTCCTATACTTATTGAAGAAATCGCAATCGCAAATGCAACGAAAATCGCACATGAAATCGCATGCTATTGCGTTTGCGTTTGAGTGTGGCCTAGCCCTAAAAGGTTTTAAGAATGATTTCAATTTATATGTGGAATGCAATGAACAAAGTTTATTATTCAGATCACCATAAAAAGATGTAAAGGACAATTATCGCCACCCATGCCCTCTGTCCCAGTGATAGTGCCCAGGGTGATGACCTAAACCACTAGTCGTATGGTATCGGCATATCACGATATCAAAAGATTGGTGGTTCGTAAATGGATTTTTGTACGATCATCATATGAAAATGTTATTATTGGTCCAATGTGAAAATTACTTCCCTCACCCTGGGTATTACTAATAGGGATGGCCGGTTCCCGGATCCGCCGCGGATTTATCCCGTTCACGAACGGTGGATTTTTCCGGATTTTCCGCCTTCCGAACTTCCGATTCGCGGATTTTTCGTATTTTCAAAATTTTTCGAAATTACGAGTTTTCACGTATTTTCGAAAATACTCGAAAATACGTGAAAACATGTATTTTCGAAAATACAAGGATTTCTCTTAATTCCTTACATACGTATTTTCGAAAATATTCGAAATTACGAGGATTACTTGTATTCGAAATTACGAGTTTTCATGTATTTTCGAAAATATGTATTTTCGAAAATACATGAAAACTCGTAATTTCGAAAATTCCCGAAAATACGTGAAAACTCGTAATTTTGAAAATTTTAAAAAATACGAAAAATCACGTTATTTCAAAGGTATTTTTAATTTTAACGGGTCCGCTCGCGGATTTTCGAATTTTCGAATTTTTTCGAAAATTCGCGGATCCTCGAGTGGACCGGATTTTGCGAAGTTCGGACATCTATAATTACTAACTGGGGAGGGGAGACTTGGAAGTCGATAATTACCCTTTAATATACTGTACAGTACACTAAGTCACACTTGGTAAAAAAAAAAAATTGTACTTTATAATACAACAAATTAAACAATTATGAAACACTGATAAAATAGATAATTAAAGTGTTTTGCCTATAATTAATTCAGTATGATGAAAGAGACAATGTGGAGTTTATACATCGGAAAGTATTTTTACGGTCTGGAAAACAATGTTTATAAATATAAACCTAACCAGAAGCAGAGCATTTTGTTGGCATGTAAACACATGGTAGGATGTGGTTTGAAGGTTAATAAAGCTAGCTGTAAATCTGGAGAAAACTATGCAAATTAGACTGTAATAAGAAGACCTAACAGTAAACATTTCAATTTACAGTGCAAAATAATAAACAACCTGCTAGTAGAGATGTCCGAACTTCGAAAAATCCGGTCCACGCGAGGATCCGCGGATTTTCGAAAAAAAAATTCGAAAATCCGCGAGCGGACCCGTTAAAACTTATTAAAATGAAAGTTCGGCAAAATCTGCATTAAAGTGGTCTAAACAGCCTTGGTAATGTACACTTAATCACTCAGGGACCTGGGTAATGACCTTAGAAACACGTATCAATGCCTACAATACCTAAAAATTGCAGTCCGCTAGCGTGAATTTAAAAAAAAAATTCGAAAATACGAGGATTTCCGTAAACCCGCGGATTTCCGTAAAAACGAGGATTCCCGTAAACCCGCGGATTTCCGTAAAAACGAGATATTTCGTAAAAACGAGGAACTTCCTGCCTGCAAAATGGCAAGTTCTGCTAGGCAACTCTATGCCATGCAGTACCTCCTGTCCAGGGGGTACGATGACTTCCCCCCTGGAACCTATCATGTGCGGCGCCGAAAGCGCAGGATTATGGAGGGTCTCCAGCGACGGCTCCTGCGCCGCTACGGCTACCAGACCACTGTCTCTACCCTCCAGAGACAGTGGTCTGATCTGAAGAGGCAGAGGCCTCATTATGTTCTTGCCATACGGCAAAGGACGGAAGCAAGTATAACATATATACTCGAGTATAAGCCGAGGTTTTTAGGTTTAAAAATTAACCTAAAACCTTGACTCGGCTTATACTCGAGTCAGAAGAAACTTACCTTGAATCAGAGGCAGCCGCGAGTCGCCCGCAGTTCCCAGTAGTTCCTGCGGTTGCGCGATGACGTCATCACGCACGCTGGCGGGGATGACGTCATCGCGCACGCGAAGCAGTAATGGGAAATGCCGGCCGGACTCGCGGCTGCCTCTGGTTGCAGAGAGAGGAAGACTGAAGACCAGGTACAGGTAAGTGAGCTGGGGGGGGACTGGGGGGAGGGCTGGGGGTACTGGGGGGAGGGCTGGAGGGACAGTATGCCGCAGACACCCACATATATCTTTTACTATAGGTGGTTGGAAACTACAACTCCCAGCAACCAAGCATGCTGGGAGTTGTAGTTTCCAACATCTACAGTGGAAAGGTATTAGGGGGGGGGACAGTATGCCATACAGTAACCCCTAATACCTTTCTACTATAGGTGGTTGGAAACTACAACTCCAGCAACTAAGCATGCTGGGAGTTGTAGTTTCCAAACATCTACAGTGGAAAGGTATTAGGGTTACTGTATACCCTCGGCTTATACTCGGGTCAATCATCTTTTCTATTTTTTGAGGCAAAAATGGGTGCCTCGGCTTATACTCGAGTCGGCTTATACTCGAGTATATACGGTACTTTTTATTATATTACTGTATTGTAATAAGTAGTAAATATTTTAATTCACTTCTGACAAATCATATTTATATTAATATTTTTAAAAACATCAATAATCCTTAAATTTGGCTTGAGAGAAAGAGAGAGAGAGAGAGAGAGAGAGATCCAAGTTCTTTGTATTTCTCATTCACTGGTTATTATTACATTATTATTATTCTTATATTATTCAATATCAGAACCACAGAATACAGTGCTCAAATCTCTTACAAACAATATTTAAACCCAAATATGAGGCACCATCAGTGCTATATGTAGATTATCTGACCACACTGTCAGTAAATTGACCCAGGTGCAAACATGCCGGGTCCTTCGCTCTAGAACAGGAAACACTCCTCTCTATACCTGCATGACCGAGGGTTTAAAGTTGTACACAAACCCCCACCGGGTTAAAATACCCACGTGGGTCTGTGGTCCGGTGCTACAGCCCGAACCCGTCGCTTCTGGTCATATTCAATATCAGCCTTATTTAAAGGGGAAGTAAAGTCAAAAAATAAATCACGTAAAAGTGACTTTATTTAACATATCGCCTATAAATTTCAAATGATACCCACCACATAAACACAGGTAAACACACTTGGTGGCCCACCCTTCCATTCCATTGCAGCCTTATTTAAAGGCTAAGTAAAGTAAAAGTAATCGATCATTAAAAATTTATTTTTACCTTATAAATGCACACTTATACCCACACATAGACACAGTTAACACACTTACTGACCACCTTTAAGTTACATGGCAGCCCTATTTGAAGGAAAGTAAAGTCAAAAAAAAAATGTTGATCGATTATTAAAAATTGATTTTTACACTCCAAAATTAAAAATGTTGTGTTAGCCACAAAATCTAATACAAGTACACACAGCTACTGATGCTCCCCTACACCAACCAACTTTTCCTTTCCATGGCTACAATACACACAAAAAAATATAAGTAATAGCCAGAATAGGTATGAAATCATTGCCATAGAAATATGATTGACTTTAAAGAAACTATAACATATTGCCTTATTTAATCTGTATTTTCAAGCAGAATCCAAAGTATTAATTAAATATATCCTTTAGATATATCATTCATTATGTATTTTTTTAATTTAATTTGCAGCGGAATCTTCCTCGACACCCCCCCCCACCACCGTCCCCACCAGAGGAAGAATGTAAGAGCAGCCTATTAAAAAAAAAAAATTCTAAATTTTTCATTTGTCCAAGGCCACATTACAGCGCACACGAGCGCTCCAGAAACAAGCATACAAGCGCGTTTTCCGGTGCGCTCATGTGTATTGCCGCGCGAGGGCAGTACGATTGCACAATTGTGCAAAATTGAGAATGACATTAATTGTGCCACACATTGTGTGCTTTTAACACGTAGATGTGTCCAAGCCCTTTATCCAAATGTTTGCATATTTTTTGACAACTTCTCCGAGAATTGTTTTAGTAATGTATTGAACATTTAATGACAGTGAGAATTAAAATAAATTTCCTTTTTTTTTTAGCACTACCACCAACTAGCCCTCAGGCTCGGGCAGCCATTGCCCCCTTGGGCAGTCCATTGCCCCTCGGGCTCTCCATCGCCCCCACCGGGCAGTCCACCCATCGCCCCCACCGGGCAGTCCCCCGCCCAAGAGGAGGAACCTGGCACCAGCCAGACAATAGTGCATCCTAAGCAATTTTTTATCTTTTATTGACCTTGATTGTCAGCAATAATTAGTGAAAATCAGTGATAATTAAGTGAATTTTTTTTTCACCTGAAAAAAATTTTGTACAAAAAAATTAAACAAATCTATTAATTTGGCTTGAGAGACAGTTTTCTATCCCATTTATTGTCCCCGATGCCCATTGTTTGGGCTGTATCTTGTCCCTCAGTTTTTGAGCTTAAGTCACGAAATTCGGTCCAAAGTGCAGTAAAAGTGTGCGATTATCTAAGTATCCTTTCCAACATTGTCCGACAAACACATACCCATGAACCCCACACAGCTATTCACAACTACTGGGGCAACTAAAGTGAAAATGAAATGTTGATTTTTTTATAAATGGTAAATTATACCCACCTAAACCTAGTGAAGTTAATGTTTTTTAAAATCTTTCATTTAAACCAGTTTTTCATTGCATTTTGTGGTTCAAAAATTTTCAAGAAATGTTCACTACGTAGCCTTTTAGGAAATGTTCTTATACTGTAATATTACAATGGATTGGACAGTGATTGTTGAAATAAAAACTTTTTATTATCTACAAGCAGGACCAGCCTCTCCAGGCCTTCCTCCTTCTCCAGGCCCTCCACCCTCTCCACCCTCTCCAGCCCCTCCAGCCACTCCATCCCCTCCAGCCTCTCCAGTCCCGCTGGAGGTCATGATTCAAAATCGTAAATAAATCATATGCAACGTTAATGAAATGTTATATACAAGACTATTCATATCTGTATTTTCCCACAATTTTTTGTATGTAGCACAGTCCTAGTGATACAAAACCAAGAATGTTCGATACAATTTCGTAATAAACTAATGTTTAGCCAGCTTACCTGCTGTTTATCAGTGATCCCCCATGATGCAATAATATCGCTTTAAGTGGAAGTTAGTGAAGTACATAAACTTTTAAGAATTGGCTTAACCTGCCAATTCAGCATTGTGTCTGTGTATTAAAGAAATACAGACTCATGTTTGCAGGACCCTAATAGAGATCGTTGTGGTCTTGCCCTGACCCAGTCCCTGTGTTGATTCAGTTGCTCAGTAGAGATCTGAGCATGTGTGACCCATCCAACAGCCAATCAGTAGAAATCACTGTTACCATAACTAGGTATGCATAATATATCAAGATTTTTATAAATAATGATATCTTATACTGAGCTTTCCATTTTAGACATACCGCAACATTATAGCATTGCAGTACCATGTATGTGTAAGTAGCTGTCAGGTGCAAAATTTGCATTGTGCTTTAGGAAATGTGCTCGAACATCTTCAACACAAATTCTTTCAATATCTTCCTCACAGAATTAGAGGAATGCGACGGGAGATGCTTCGCATAGGACGAAGAGTGACCAGACTGGAGAGGAGGGAATCCCGTTCCCGTAAAACCCCCAAATATTTTTTTTTTTTTAATTGTATTTTTTTATTAATTTTTTTATTTTATTTTTTTGTAAATAGTTCTAAAAAAAAATTATACTCTACCCCTCATAAAAAATTTTGTAAACAAAAGAATGTTTCTGGGCTTTATTTTTCGATATAACAGATTATTCATATAGATTCATAATCAATTTTTATTTGAAACATTACAATACACATATCTATTTAGCTAGCTCTATGTCTAGTAATTATAATTGTATATACCTTACCATTAATGCCATTAAACACACCACATTGGCCACATTCCCCTATATAGTAGTTTGCACACAACAAGTGAAAGAAGGTGATGGGGGTACTGGGTTACATAATGTCCACTGCAGTTTGCCACCATTGTTGAAGAGCCAAGCAGGCTTGGCCCCACTGGACATACCTCTCACCCCATTGGCTACTCTCCCTCAGAGTATGCTTCGTGCAAGGGAAAGCAGGTGAAAGGGTAAGTCTTCGTAGGAACAGCACCACTGAGTTACAGCAGGCCCACTGCAGTTTGCCACCATTGTTGTGGGGCCAGGCAGGCTTGGCCCCACTGGACATACCCCTCACCCCATTGGCTACTCTCCCTCAGAGTATGCTTCGTGCAAGGGAAAGCAGGTGAATGGGTAAGGCTTCGTAGGAACAGCACCATTGAGTTACAGCAGGCCCACTGCAGTTTGCCACCATTGTTGTGGGGCCAGGCAGGCTTGCCCCACTGGACATACCCCTCACCCCATTGGCTACTCCCCTCAGAGTATGCTTCGTGCAAGGGAAAGCAGGTGAAAAGTGATAGGGGGGTTAGTCCTTAAAAGGACTTTTGGGTCTCACAAGGGAAGGTTAGTCCTTAAAAGGACTGTTGGGTCTCAAGATGTGTGAATAACAAGTGCTAAACCACCACACTGAAATTCACACACAGAAAGCTCAAAAAAAGCTCAAAAAGCACAAAAAACTCTCTCCAACTCCTATACTGTCAGGTCTCCACTAAACACACTCCAACACACTGACAAAATGGCACCTGTGAAGCAGCCTTTTATACCCAGGGGGCTGGCAATAATCATGTTAGCTGCCATTGGATAATTTGGGACATGTGGCTTTCTCCATTTTGAAAATAATCCCCAAAATGCGTAAATTCCACAAATTTACAAGAATTTCTTGTTTTATATTTATATTTATATTGAATTATTTTTCTAAAAATGATTTACTAATTGGCTTATGAAATATAACATGCAAGACCAATAAGAAAGTGACTAGTAGCCGTGGTGACAGAACATCAGTGTAGGAACCATTTAAACTGATCTTTAAAGTGTAAAATATATTAAAGCATTTTTAATAGTGAATGAAATTGCTATGATTTTACATCATCTGTGGATATGTCAGAGATCCCTTACTGAGCTTTCCTGGTTTTCTGTTATGTTAGGGCTAGGCCACACTGCTGCGTTTTTTTTGCGTTTGCGCTTGTGATTGCGATTGCGATTTTTCAAAATTATTGAAAACGCGGCAACGCAAAAAAACGCACGTTTTTCGATGCGTTTGCGTTTTGCGTTCTGCATTTTTAATCGCAATCGCATGCGATTTCCTATACTTATTGAAGAAATCGCAAGCGCAAACGCAAAAAAATCGCACATGAAATCGCATGCGATTGCGTTTGCGTTTCAGTGTGGCCTAGCCCTAAGAGAAGGTCTCTAAGGCACCACCAGATCACTTCACTCCCCAACATTGGCCAGCTAAACTGCTGCAGATGGGTTTTACCATTAACCCTTCAGTGCCAGCAGACTTCCCTATTAATACTTTAAGTGCTAGTACTTCCCCAGCATATTGCAATTATTTTCTTTTATTGCCAGCAGAGTAATACCTTTAACCCTTTCAGCTGCCAGTATGTACCTGCTTTCCATATCACCTTCATTGAATTGTTCACTCCTCACCTACTCTTAGTTCTAATTGGAGAGTTGGGTGGAAGGAAGAAAGAGGCAGGGATAGTGATCTCATGGCTGATAGTCACTTGAGGCTACTGTTAAAAAGTCTGTTGCAACTTTTAATTGCCACTTCTATGTATTTTTTGTTGACCTCATCCTCCCCCCTTCTCTTTTAACCTTCAGTACGTTCATTTGCAACATTGTTGCCAAGTGAGCAGAGTTCAGTCTCTCTACTCACTACAGTTCTGTTGCAAAGAAGAACTGCAAGGAAAGAGAGGGGAGCATTCCTAAAACAGCAAGTAAAAGATGACAAGCAGAACACTGGGTGCCCTAGTTCTTAGCCTAAGTGGCCTATGCTTAGATACAACCCTGCCTCTGAATCACCACTTTACTCCCCTATTGGCCAACAGCATGTGTTAGGGAGATGGCAATTGGTCTGGTGACTTTAGATCTCCAAAAAAGATGGCACTGGAGAAAAAAATTACAAATAGTAAAATAGCAACATAAATGCCGGATTGGCTGGTTGTCCTCTACGTAACAAGCACGTCTGAAAAAAAGCTTATATAAGTAAACGCTTTTCTAATAAAGAAGTGTCTTCTGAAAGACTATTCAATTGCAACTACTGGAGAGAGAGTTTGCAAATATAACTATAAATCTTAAAATAACAGGTGAATTTTTGCTGTAATTCTACCTAGCATCAACAGATGGCATCACATGGCTATTGAATTTAAAACACTGTAACCAACGCTCCTCTTATATTTTATCGGAAACTCAGGTGCTACATGAAATTTTGTGCATTGTGTAATGTTTTTCTATTGCACAAGATTTTGTATTCTATTTTAACTCATCTGCCATCATATCTACTAACTGTTACAGGGCCAGATAAGTTCAATAAAGAAATATTATTATTATTATTATTGTAGATTTATATAGCGCCAACATCTTTCGCTTTACAGTTGCATTACTATACATAGGAAAACATACATGTTACATATAAGCGTAGTGCAAGTAATACAAAGTGCAAATAATTCAAGTGCTGGTCCAGCAGCATTCAGTGTGGTAAATTACAGCATTACTGTGGACAATAGGAAGGAGGGCCCTGCCCAAAAAAGCTTACAGTCTAGAGGAGGTGGGGATAAAACATAAGAAGAAGCAGATCTGTAGGCTGCAACTAAGTGATAAAACAATCCAATAGTGCTAATTTACATGATCACTTTATGGCTATAATATGCACCATATGTGCTTTTGTGTGCATTTTGGTATACAACGGCTCATTTTCAGTGCTAAAATTATTTAAAGTATTTAAATTTTAAGCATGTACAGTATAAACAGAACTACAATTCCAGGTATGTAAAACACATTATCTATATTACATACCCTTGAATAATTTTCTCTGAAAAACAAATATACTGAGATTTAGTATACTTTACCATCGATCTATGTTTACACAGGTAAAAACAACTGTCTACAAAGGTCACAAATGCCTCTGTGAAAACTGTATTCCTATGTTAGGGAGTCAGGTAGGCAGAACAGTGAGGCTAACAGGTAGGTGTTACAGTAGCATGAAAAGGTTTATATCCTCAAAACATTAAAGTAGAACTAAAGGTAAAACAAAGCCCAAGGGTTATTTACTTCAGAAGAACCTGAAAATGGTGCCTCCTGTGGTGGGTCAATTTTTCTCAGTAGCTGTTTGTAGTTGGGACAGCAGAACCAATTTCTCCCTGCAGTGACATGATCTGGCTCACTTTAACTGCAAAATTGTGCTAACCAGCTTGCATTTGCCATGCTTTTAAATACAGAAAAAATGACAAGTACTTGGGACAGAAATATAGGACTGGTATACGGATTCTTCCAGTCTTACTACTGACTTCAGCACTTAAATCCAGGATTAGTCTACTGTAGGACCAACCTAGCAAATGAAAACTGTATGTGCTGTAGCTCCTCAACGAAACAATATTGTGAAGTAGGAATAATCAATCCTACCTCTCTACCCCAGGTACTGTCCATTTTTAAAAAGTTGATTTTTAGAGTATAGTTATCCTATATAAAATATAGGTCCATGTCATGGGAAGCTCCAACTAACACTAGATATAAGTTTGGCTGGTCATGTATCATTATTCACCTTGACCTCATATTCAAAAAGCCACCATCTGCAAAGAACTTTCAATCATGAAAGGGATCTTACCGGTATCCTTGAATGGTATCAATCAGGACAGAAATACAAAAAGTATCCAAAGCATTAAACCGAGGGTGGGCAACCTTGAAGAGGTGGAGATCTTCTTTTAAAACATGTAGGAGGAAAAGATAATGCCTATGATTAAGGACCTGTCGTCCGAAACGCGTTAGGCTTGGGAATAAAGGTGATTTTATCTGCAAGCAGCTTTGGTACGTCTCCTTTTTGTTTCCGGCGTGCAGACTTCCGAAATATTTGATTAAGAGTCTATGGGAATCGGCCATTTGCGATGGGCTTGGGGCGTTTTGCACCCGGGCCATAGGGACTAAGGGGTAAGCATGTACCGTCTGCATTTGATCAAATAAGTGTGTGAGCTGTGTTCCGTATCTGCACAAGTGGATGGCTCGGGGTTTATACACCCAAGCCCCTGACTGCTATAAGTAAGGATTGTAGCACTATTGATTCTAGTTGAGCCCAACATGTATTTTTGATCTTGTATTGTAATCATGGAGGAAAAGATAACCCTAAAGCAATGGGGTGTGTCGCCTAAATAAAGGGTGCGTTACCAAAAATAAGAGGAGTGGTCACCTTTGATGGGGAATAATGAGAAATCAAGACTAAAATGGCATGAAATACACAGAAAAATACAACTAAAATAGAATCATCCTTACCTAATTTGTTCTTTATAAAGTTTCTACTTAAATATGTCAACTCACAAAATATATGTTGATGGAAAAAAAGCCTTTACTCGCCGAGTAAAAATTGTGACTCAATTTTTCCCCCCAGTTATATCTACCAAAAAGGGAAAATCCTGTAGCAAATTAGAATCTTCCAGGATAACTTTAACTTTACAGTCATCCAAGTCTTGTGAAATGATATTAGCTGACATTACTTCTTAGAACTGTAACTTAGAACAGAAGTCTAAAGGGAATTTTTTGAGATATTTTTGATTTATTTTTAAATTATCAAAGAGTGAATCTGCAGCTTCTAAAAAGTATTCTTTAATTATGTTACCATCTTCAAATAGTCTATCTTGCTATTACCTGAGATAAATATTTGTCGCTGTGTTTTTATTAGCAAGCCTACTGAACTTTTTTTTTTTTTAATAGTTGTACTTTCTGTTTTCTTAAGTTAAACTTTTACAATGCAGTCTTGAAGAGTCTCTAAATACTTACAGGGAGATTCAATAAACGTTCTTATCGTTTAAAATGGTGATAAAATTTGCCCCAACCGATCAGATCTTATTTAACATTTGAAAGCTAAACATCTGATTGGTTGGAGCAAAATTAGCACCATTTTTAACGGTAAGAACTTTTATTGAATAACCCTGTTTATTTCCTGGCTAAAGCAACAGAAGCTTTGCAGAACAAGCACACCCTTTTCCCATTTACTTCCGTAAAGAATAATCATGTAGCCATTCACTTTGGAAATTATAGGTTTTTTTCTGTTTTTTTATGCCATTTAGTACATACAATGTGTTTTGGCCTGGTAGAAAGAAAAGGCTTTGGTAGAAGGGCAGAGGCAAGGCTTAGCCAAGTCTAGGCTATTAGCATACTTGGGATGCAGTTCAGTTGGGCTGTGTGATACTTGAATGCTGGGAAATAAAACACAACCCCCACATTAAGAGGGTATATTTCCCAGCACCACATCAAAATGCGCTCTGATTTCTCATTCAATTTTGTTCTGAGGCTTTAGTTTCCTTGTAATATAGGGTTCTAATAGTAATATAGATATAACCTTTTTTACTTCAATTACAATTAGCAAACGTTTGCATTTCTCATACTTGCACACTGGATCAATATAGCAGGCTGTCTCACTTTCCCCCAGCCCTTTGTGTTGGGGGTGCTATTACCACATGGAAGCTTCACCATGCTTCCTAATAAATACATACAATAGAAGGGTTGTGGAAGCACTCCTAAAGGCTAAATTATAACTACATTTTGCGGAAGTGCTACTGATCTGGTCAAACATTTATACAAACATAGAAAAGATAATCTATGCACATTCCTTTTCTAAGTTTGTATAAATGTTTGTTAATGGTAATTTAAGTAAAAAAGGTTAGGACCTTCCAGACTGGGGTTAACTTGACGTGGTTGGAAGGCTTTTCATTCATGTGATCATAGTAAAGTATACTAAAACCCCTTTGTTTATAAAGTATGCCAGTGTGCAGATAATATTGTATGTGCCCTAGGAATGTGTATTGATTATCTTTTCTATGTTAAATGTTTGACCAGATCAGCAGCACTTCCGCAAAATGTAGTTATAATTTAGCCTGAAAGAAAAAGCCTGCTATATTAATCCAGTATGCAAGTATGAGAAATGCAAAAGTTTACCAATCATACTTAAAGTAAAAAAGGTTAGAAGTTAGGACCTAGTTAATAAGGAAGATGAAGGGTAAGAACCAGTAATATAGTGATAATCTAACTAAAAGTGAGAGGAGAGCCCTCAAGAATTTGTCTAAAGACGAAACAATAGTAATTAGGGCAGCAGATAAGGGAGGTGGTTATTCAGGATTTAAATATATATGTTAGTGAAGCAGAGAATTTTAGAAGACAAAAAAACATACGTGATTTCAAAAGTAAATCCAACTATATGTAAAGGAATTGAAAGATTGTCTTAAGTACCATCTAAATGAAAAAACATCTCAGAGAATGAATTCAAGTATACTTTTTAGCCCAACCCGAGAATTGCAGTATTTTATCATTTACCAAAACTTCATAAATGTTTAAAGTCCCCACCGGGAAGACCAATTATTTCTGGGGTGGGTGGGCTTACAGCAAATTTATAGATTTTTTAGTTTTTTCGTTTTTTGCTCCGCTGGTGAGAGGTGCCATCATATTTGAGAAACATGTTATAAGTTTTAAATTCATTAGAAAATTTTAAATGGGAATCCAGTTATATGTTAGTCACTTTTGATGTAACATCATTGTATTCAGTAATCCCCCACAAATGAGGGATAGAGGCAATGTGTATGTTTGCCCAATTGTAAAGACAGGCTAAAGTTATTCTAGATAGATTCGGAGAGAAAGGTTACAGTAAAGAGATTTTGGAGGGGGCAGTACTAAGGTGGATAAGATCAGCTGGAGGGATTTTTTGCAAGTAAAGGATAGGAACAATGAGAGGGGTAATAAGAAGAATACAGTAGGATTATTACAGAATATGGGACAAATACATGGAAATTTGAGAGGATTGTTCACAAATTTTGGTACATTTTAAAGGGGGATGAGGAACTCATAGAATGGGTGGGGAGGAGACCTATTTTCACGTATAAGAGGAAATAATTTAAAAGAAATAATGGCACCTATTGAATTTACAGTTATTAAAGGAAAGGGTGGGTGTGATAATAAAGGGATGAGGCAATGTGGTGTATGTATCAATTGTAGATATGTGTGTGTAGACATTAGTGTAAAGGGTACATTTAATTGTAAATCATGGGGGGGGGTATTTGATCATGTCAAAAAATTTATATAGGGAAAAATGAACGAATGGTCAGCACGCATATTAGTATCAGAGTTGTATCAGACAAGCTAATGTAAGGAGATTAAGGGGATTATTTATTAAATATTTATATGAACACTATTTAAAATGTCAACAGGGTAGCTTTAAGGGGAGTACTTATAAGGTGGTGGATGGCGTTAAGTTTGGGGGTAGGGGGAGAAATTTTAGTAATACGTTGTTGAGAATGGAACAGAAATACAAATTGAATGGTGCCACAGCAGACAAAACATATCAAAGGTAACAAAGACCATTTTTGTTACCTTTGATATGTTTTGTCTGCTGTGGCACCATTCAATTTGTATAAACATGTTGGCTGTTGGACAATAAAAGCACAATGTTTCACTTTACTATGGTGGCGTCTTTCTAGTTACGGAGTGAACTGTTCCCCTCCTCCTTTATGATTGGTTGATGAGAGTATCTCAAGGTTTTGCTGGGACCTCATGTCGGATGGGAGACTCGTACGCTGGAACGCCGAACCTAAGAGTGCACTGAATCGGTGAGCGCTCCTACCAAGGACCTCGGTATGTTTTAAGTTTTATATTTGTAATAGACACCTATCTGGCGAACCTATTTACAAGTTTACTGGGAGATGACACACAGCTTAATCTCCTTATGGACAGGGCCGACAGGGCATTCCGGACACAAAACTCTGGACGCGGAGCCGGCCAGAGATGTTATATGCAAGCTGCATTATTTTAAAACCAAGGAGGCAATAATGGCGGTGACCCGCAATACCCCAGATATAGAATATGAGGGATCACAAATTTGTCTATTCCAGGACCTCTCTATCACCACTCTACAAAGAAGGAGAGAGCTGAAACCCATAATAGACATACTAAAGAATCAAATTAAATACCAGTGGGGCTTCCCCTTTAAGTTGGTGGCCCTGAAAATGGGAAGACAGATCTCCCTTTCCAGTATTGAGGAGGGGCCGCGTTTCCTAAGTAGATTAGGCCTACAAGAGGACACCCCACCGAGAACACAACCCGACACGCCTCCCAGGATCTCTTCACCCACAGAAGAGTGGACACAAGTGGCAAAGACACAGAGAAAACCACGATAGAGGAAGGGAACAATATAGGAGCAGATCTATCAAAAGCGCAAGTATTAATCTAATGCCTTGCCCCTCGCCTGGCCTATCCTCTAAACCCCCAATTTAATTAGGGAAAGTAACGGGTCCCCCTCCCCAACTGTGTAAATTATGTTTTTCAACAATAGCAGGACCCCCCTATTTGGATGCATTAATACCTAACTATTAATGACAATAACTTTACTTATTTGCATCTGATCACTAGCACCGTATCTGCAAGCAATCTACCTGGGAGGGGGTAACCTGATTATAACAAGGAGGGAAAGGGGAGAAGTGGGGTGATTTGGGATGTGACCAATGCCTCTATGGGAGAGTGATGTTCAAAGTTCCGACCACACATTTAACTTTTTTTTTTCTCTCCAGGGTAAAATTGCCCCTAATAACAGGAAACTAAACCAATTCTTCAAGGGGGAGGGGGGGAAAGGGAGGAACGGAAAAACGTACTGAACCACTATATGCATAGCTAAAGGGGAAAAATTTGTTAATAATGTATAAATGTTTTTGGGATATCTGATGAGGGAATGAGACAAAAAATTAGGAAAAGTAAACTGACAACTAAATTATAATATAAAAATGCAAATAAACATAACAGTAGGGGATGGGGGGAGGGAAAGAGAATGGTATTACTATGAGCATGTTTGTGGGAACAGCAGTTGCAATGCAAAGTTATCTCAGGATGATTTGTTTTTGGTTTTCAGTTACAGAAATGTGTGAACCAATGTTCACACATTTAAAAAAAAATGCAAAATGCAAAGTTGATTTTTGATCTTTTCTAAGCAACAGAGGGGGGGGGGGGCGATACAAGAAATGGCAATTGTAAATGTTTACAAATCTGTATTATGCAAATTAACAGAGCGGTGTGAAGGAAGGGAATCATAATGCAAAATAATAGGGGGGAGGAGATAGGGAATGGTATTGTAATTGATATGTAGGAATTTATAAAGCAAACGTATAGGAACGGTATACCATGGGGGGGACAACAGGAATGCCACTATTATTGTTATATGTATGTAGAATAGAACTACTGGTGGACTCACAACCTTTCCCCCCCAGAGCAGAAACTTCCACCCTTGGAAATTAAGAAATCCCTCCGAGCAACAAAAGCAGTGGCTCTTTATAAAAATATAGAAAGTGGAAAATGGGTACCGGCACTACCCCTCTCTACTAAAAGTATAGTATAGCTACGATGATAAACTTCATTTGCTAAAGATATTAGAATATATCAAAACGTGCCCCACAGATCCAACAACTTTTACTTAAACCTCAGCAATATAAGATAAAGCCTACGACGACAATCTTGATTGGATCAGAGCTTTACCTTGAAAGGGCAATGGCGATGATGATATACAGATGAGGATATAGAAATTAACCCCCAACACCCCCCCCCCAAGGGTTAACCAAAAACCCTTGACACAAGGGTAGGATACTTCCTACAATAAAACCTTAAGGGTCCTAACAAATTTCTCTATAGGGCTTGGGGCGGGAGGGAACCCTGGGAACCCCCGACTCGGACTAACACTGTATGTGCCACTTCCCTAAACACTGTATGTGCAGCTTTTCTCTATTTTTAATTTCGTAGTTTACCCTGTGTGAGCAGTATCCTATGAGGATAATAGTATCTAATGTAAATAATAATCCATATCTTCTTGCTCTTATGTATATTATAGGTTTAAACAGATTTGGACCCCACACCTCCGAGGAGCCGCCACCCACATTCCAAGTAAACAGTATCTTTGACTACAACCTACAAACATATGCCTCTGGGCATGTGAGTACCACTAACATGTTTATCTGTGCTCCTTCTTGGGATCCACTATGCTGAGTAGCTTAAACATTGTTTCACATAATGAGAAAGGGCTCAATGCACCTCAGAATTTGAATACAATGAAACTTAATAAAAATTTAATGAACAAAAAAAAGTGTGCATAGCTAACTGCAGAGCAAGTGCAGTAAGTGAATTGGTTGAGGTGGCTGGGTGACGTCAGTCAAGCGGGACAGAGTTGGAGAGTGTGACACTGTAAGTCAATTACCTTCTATGCAAAGCACCCATGGATTGGACTCAAAGTGAGATTTCGGGGTCAGCTGCCGTGAGGTGGGATAACAGAGTACGGGATTGCTGGAAACTACACAAACCAAGGATAGAGGTACAGCGAGTAGACTGTACACCCAGGGAACCCATTACCCTAAGCAGTGACGACTGGAGTGGAAGTTTGATAAGTATTTAAAAGTATTGGAAACAATATTACAATTGGCACACAGTTCTGAAGGACTAGAGACTGCAGAGTAAATCACATTTTAACCATTATATACAGGGTTTTTAGATGTAAAAAACCCTTTTTGTTTCTACTGATTTTTACTGCATTATAGTGAATAAGATTTAAACAGGGTTATTTAATAAAAGTTCTTATCGTTAAAAATTGTGGTAATTTTGCCCCAACCAATCAGATGTTAGCTTTCAAATGTTAAATAACAATTGATTGGTTGGGGCAAAATTAGCACCATTTTAAACGATAAGAACTTTTATTGAATTTCCTAGAAAGTGTTTTATATTTAGGCTGGCCAGCCATTGAGGTTGTCTTAATTTTAATATAGTCGGTCTTGGTGTATTTAAGGGTGTGGAGTCTATTAATAAAACTGTATTCCCGTTTATTTAAATTGCATTCCCTTTTAATTTTCTACTTGTGGGGGTTAACTTATATATTGCAAAAGTTAGGTCCTGCCAGACTGGGGTTAACTTGACATGGTTGGAAGGCTTTTCATTCATGTGATATACTAAGAGATGAGTACTGTAGGATAAGGTAATACCTTTTTATTATGGACTAACAGTTCATTTTTACAGACAAGCGAGAGATACACTTCTCTCTTCCTCGGGTCAAGCAGTACTAAGAAACACATGGTACATCACATCTTTAGTACTGCTTGACCTGAGGAAGAGAGAAGTGTATCTCTCGAAAGCTTGTCTGTAAAAATGAACTGTTAGTTCATAATTAAAAGGTATCACCTTATCCTACAAGTACTCATCTCTTAGTATATGCTACTGGACTAATACAGCTAAACCATTAATGTGATCAGAGTAATGTATACTAAAACCCCTTTGTTTATAATGTATGCCAGTGTGCAGATAATAGGATATTGTATGGGGCCTAGGAATGTGCATTGATTATCTTTTCTTTGTTTGTATAAAAGTTTTAAATGTTTGACCAGATCAGTAGCAATTCAGCAAAATGTACCGTAATTGTAATTTAGCCTAAGGAGTGCTTCCACAGTCTATTGTATTCTATTATATATATATATATATAGTTACGACCTGAAAGCACTCCACTATAAAAGATCCAGAGCCCGGGTGACCAATCTTCCAAATGCACATATCCTCCAAAAAAGAGCACTCAGCGGGTCTTATATCAAAGATATTCAGTAGTCAATGCGTTTCAACCCAAACAGGGTCGTCGTCAGGACTAAAATAACATATAAAACACACTACCCTTAAATAGGGCAACCCCATACCCCACGTGTACAAAAGAACCCAATAAACTACCATGCCTTTACCTGTAAACCAGCGCCATTACCATGCCGTGCCTATCCACCACTCTGGTGGGCCAAACTCCGCCTACACGACTCACCCCCGCCAGCCGCGTCAGAGCATACTGGAACCAATAAACACGCCCCACAGCAAAACACAGGACAGACCGAGCGAATCTGGCAGCTACACCATATTTCATCATCCGCGGACAGGCAAATAAGGGGAATAGCGGACATACACTGCACGGCAATCAGCTCAGGAGACTAAATAAAAAACCCAATAAGTGAAACATTAAAACAGTAAAACATTAAAAACAAATCATTACAAAACATTACAGATGTCAAATGTACATAGAGCAAAGCCGAAGAACCCCCACTACAGGAGACAGTTCATAGCAACCATTTCATTGAGACCTTTAGGAGCCAAAGTTTGTAGTCTCAGGATCCATCTCGCCTCCAACTGTAACAGTCTCTTTTCTCTAAGTAGAGCACATACCCCCCCAGGAACGTGATCAAACACCATACATTTAAGCGTAGAGCTATGGTGTCCCTTATCCCTAAAATGGCGAGCCACAGACAAATCGCCAAACTTGTTCTCCACTTTCAGATTGCCCCTATTAAGGGCCATCCGAATCGAGCTACGATGGTTCGCCATCCTCTCCTTAAATGTTGTAATGGTCTTCCCTATGTAGAACAGACCACAAGGGCAGGTCAAAAAGTAGACTACAAAGGTACTCGTACATGTTAATCTAAAACGTATAGGAATACGTCTGCCTGTGTGTGGGTGCGGGAAGTCTTTACCCATAAGCATCGAATTACAGGTGATACAGTTGGGACACCGGAAACAGACCATTTTTGGTGCTCCAAACGGGGAAACAATCGGTTTGGAGATTTTTAACAAATCAGTCTTAACCAGAAGATTCCTGAGACCATTACAACATTTAAGGAGAGGATGGCGAACCATCGTAGCTCGATTCGATGGCCCTTAATAGGGGCAATCTGAAAGTGGAGAACAGTTTGGCGATTTGTCTGTGGCTCGCCATTAGGATAAGGGACACCATAGCTCTACGCTTAAATGTATGGTGTTTGATCACGTTCCTGGGGGGGTATGTGCTCTACTTAGAGAAGAGACTGTTACAGTTGGAGGCGAGATGGATCCTGAGACTACAAACTTTGGCTCCTAAAGGTCTCAATGAAATGGTTGCTATGAACTGTCTCCTGTAGTGGGGGTTCTTCGGCTTTGCTCTATGTCCATTTGACATCTGTAATGTTTTTTAATGATTTGTTTTTAATGTTTTAATGTTTCACTTATTGGGTTTTTTATTTAGTCTCTTGCGCTGATTGCCGTGCAGTGTATATCCGCTATTCCCCTTATTTGCCTGTCCGCGTATGATGAAATATGGTGTAGCTGACAGATTTGCTCAGTCTGTCCTGTGTTTTGCTGTGGGGCGTGTTTATTGGTTCCAGTATGCTCTGACGCGGCTGGCGGGGGTGTGTCGTGGTAATGGCGCTGGTTTACAGGTAAAGGCATGGTAGTTTATTGGGTTCTTTTGTACACGTGGGGTATGGGGTTGCCCTATTTAAGGGTAGTGTGTATATGTTATTTTAGTCCTGACGACGACCCTGTTTGGGTTGAAACGCGTTGACTACTGAAATAAAGGATGTATTGCTTTTTTTGATATAAGACCTGCTGAGTGCTCTTTTTTGGAGGATATGTGCATTTGGAAGATTGGCCTCCCGGGCTCTGGATATTTTATAGTGGAGTGCTTTCAGGTCGTATAGTAACTATATATATATCAGGGCCAGGGTGCTCCCGAAGGATCCAATAATACAATTGCACAATGAATCGGGCACTCCTTGGCCTTGCAAACAAGTGGGTTTATTCACATCACATCAATGGCAACGTTTCGGTCCCTGGTCTTGATAAGGTCCAAGACAGGGACTGAAACGTTGCCATTGAGTGTGATGTAATAAACCCACTTGTTTGCAGACCAAGGAGTGCCCTGATCATTGTGCATATTATATTATATATATATGCCGTGGTGCTACTGTCGGGTATTTGTACATAGAAAGTAGTAACCAGAGCACTCAACAGTCTTGGTGAAAAAAAATAAAGTAATTTTATAACACATATCTACGCTACCAGTAGCCGTCATCAGGATGTGAAATCACAGCAAACAACTCCCTTTATCAGGTGTCCCTCCCTCGTCATAATGACACACCTCCCCAACCACTTTCACAATTAACCCTTACTGTGATATAATCAACAAGGACTTATCATAGCATATATATTGGTGTATCATAAATATTACATATTAACATAGTAACATAGTAATTAAGGTTGAATAAAGACATTCGTCCATCAAGTCCAACCTATTCCCTTTTTTTTTTTTTTTTAACCCTACCTAACAGTTGATCCATAGGAGGCAAAAAACCCCAGCTAAAAAAGGGGGAAAAAATTCCTTCCTGACTCCAACGGCAATCGGAAAGTACCCTGGATCAACCAGATCTATATGCATTAATACCAGTAATTCTCAATAGTTTTTAGTTTTAGAAACTTATCCAGGCCTTTTTTAAAGTTATCAATGAACTTGCCATTACCACCTCTGCTGGAAGACAGTTCCACAGTTTCATCATCACCGTCCTCACTGTAAAGAAACCCTCCTAACTGGAAGATGAAACTTCTTTTCTTCCAACCTTAAAGGATGTCCACGAGTCCTCTGATATTACCTATTAGTGAACAATGCACCAGAGAGTTCACTGTATGGGCCATTAATATATTGTATAAGTTTATCATGTCCCCACGCAACCGCCGCTTCTCCAATGTAAACAGCCCTAACTGTCTAATCTGCCTGCATATTCAAGCCCCTCCATTCCCTTATTAATTTAGTTGCCCTTCTCTGAACTGCCTCAATTTCCAAGATGTCCCTTTGGTATATGGGATCCAAAACTGCACCGCATATTCCAAATGTGGCCTTACCAGTGCCTTGTAAAGAGGGAGAATAATATTTTTCTCTCTTGATTCCATTCCCCTCTTTATACAAACAATATCTTGCTAGCTCTAGCTGTTGCTACCTGGCATTGTTTGCTACAGCTAAGTCTGTTATCTACCAAACCCCCAAATCTTTTTCCATTTCAGATGCACTTAACACAGAGTTATTTATGTGTAGGTGGCACAGGGATTATTAAATCCCAAATGCATCACCTTACATTTATCAACATTGAATCTCATCTGCCATTCTGCTGCCCATTTTGATAATCTATCAGGTCTGCTTGCAGCACTTGCACATCATGGAAGTTTCCAAAGCTCTGCATAATTTAGTGTCATCAGCAAACACAGAGACCTTGCTCTCAATGCCCCCTTCTAAGTCATTTATAAACAGATTAAACAGAAGTGGCCCCAGTACAGAACCCTGAGGAACTCCGCTTAGAACTTTAGCCCACATAGATGTAGCTCCATTAACCACCACTCTCTGTTTGCGGTCCAATAACCAGTTCTCTATCCATGAACAAATGTTTTCTTCAAGGCCAACAGTCCTCAGTTTATACATTAGTCGCCTATGGCACAGTATCAAAGGCTTTTGCAAAACCAAATATACCACATTCACACTGTGCCTGAATCTAACTTCTTACTCACTTCTTCATAAAAACCAATTAAATTTGTCTGGCATGATCTATTTCTCATAAATCCATGCTGACTACTAGAGATGGCCGTTTCGCGGACCCGAACCCGGATCCGCCGCAGATTTCTCCCGTCCGCGAACGGCGGATTATTCCGGACTTTCCGGACTTCCGAACTTCCGAACTGCGGATTTTTTTTTTTTACGAAAATTTTCGAAAATACGAGTATCTCCGTAATTACGAAGATCTACGGTACTTACGGGATCCGGAAAAACCGAAGATCCTCATAATTACGAGGATTCGCGTAATTACGAGGATTCACGTAATTACGAGTATTCTCGTAATTACGAGAATACTCGTAAAAACGAGTAATTCGTGTAAATTTTCAAGACAGAGCAAGCCACATGATCCAAATAATCCAATGGCAGCTATCATAGTTACAGAAAGCCTTGTTTTTTACGGAAATCTTTGTTTTTACGGGAATCCTCGTATTTTCGAAAAATACCGTTTTTTTTAAAGTCACGCTAGCGGACTGTACTTTTTAGGTATTGTTGGCATTTATACGTGCTTCTAAGGCCATTACCCAGGTCCCTGAGTGGTTAAGTGTAAGTTACCAAGGCTATTTAGACCACTTTTAATGCGGATTTTGCCGAACTTTCATTTTAATACGTTTTAACGGGTCCGCTCGCGGATTTTCGAATTTTCGGATTTTTTCGAAAATCCGCGGATCCTCGCGCGGACTGGATTTTTCGAAGTTCGGACATCTCTACTGACTACTACTAATAAGATGATCTCTGGAGACAAAGTCAAGGATATGATCCCTTAACAAAGTTTCCATCACCTTCCCTACCACTGATGTTAGGCTTACAGGTCTATAGTTACCAGGCTGTGAACGACTACCTTTTTTGAATATTGGTATTACATTGCTTTTTTCCAATCCAGCGGCACATCCCCAGACAAAAGCGAATCTGAAAAGGAGACACAGTGGTCTTGCTAGAACTGAACTAGCTCTTTTAAAATCCTAGATGCAATCCATCTGGTCCTGGCGCTTTATTGATATTAACTTTGTCTAATTGATTCTGTACCATATCCTCTGTTATCCAATGTAAAAACTCTTCATTTCCTCCCTGCACATTGTTACAATCCCTACTGTAAGGATTCTCAACAGTAAAAACCGATGTAAAAAAACGGTTTAGCAGATTAGCCTTTTCGGCATCCTCTACAAACCACCTCAGCTCCATTATTTAATGGTCCCACATTCTCAGTCCTCATTTTTTTACCATTTATATACTTAAAAACATATTAAACAACTATAATCACTATAAAATCACCTAAAAGTATGTGTGCTATAAGAGACAGTAAGTAGTTAAAAACATATGATATAAGCTTAAGAACAATAGTTAAAAGTGCTTTCAAATTTAATCCCTAGTACCCTTGAAGTAAGTAGATAATAAATACTAAGTAATAAATATTAAATATTCACTAAGTAATAAATATTCAATTAGCAATAGACTGGGACTTCAAATGAAACAACATAGTTTTTCAGGTCATAGAGAAGCATAAAAGTTCATATAACATTAGATCTAAATATATCCTGCAATGTATCCACAACAGATAATATGTATCAAAAGAGTTTTACAAATGTAACAGACTATAGACTGACTAGGGGAAACCATTTGTTCTCAGTCACTGGTTTCTATTGGATGATATCAGATACCAGAGCACTCATTATACAAAACACTATAAAAAGCATGATAACACAACTTGTTCGTTAAGGCCCAGGGGTTTAAGTGTATCTAGGGTCCTAATCCACCAAACCTCCTTCTGCAATAATTTTCTTGCCCGTATTTTAGTGTCAGGTATATTAGTTATTTGATCAATGGCCATCCATTTAAGGGTGGCCAAAGGGTGTTTTGCTTCCCTGAAATGGCGTGCCACCGAGAGTTCACCAAATTTGGAATCTCTCGATGGACCAGATCCATCCTCCAAAAGTGCAGCTCTAATAGATGCTCTATGGTTTGCCAACCGTTCACGGGGCGTTGTGGATGTTTTGCCCACGTAATATAAGCCACAGGGGCATGTTATAATATAGATAACATCCGCACTAAGGCAGGAAAGCCTCTGTCTAATTTTATATCTGCGACCCGTCTGTGGGTGAGGGAAATCTGGTTCCGTGAGCATAGCGTTACAAGCCTGGCATCCCAGGCATCTGTAACATCCCATTTTTTTGGTGGGCAACCAAGTATCACTAACTTCAGTTTTTTTGTTAAGGTGGGCCAGTTTTTACCAATAGATTTCTGAGGTTTCTTCCCCTCTTAAGGGCAAAGACCGGACTCGTATCTGCAAACGGGAGGGTTTTGTCACTGGTAAGAATATTCCAGTGATTCCTTACTGACTGTTTGACTTGGGCACTATGTGCAGAAAATTGTAAAGTGTAGGGAATTTTTTTCGATTGGGAGGTGGGTTCTGCCTTAGTTTTTATTAAAGAGCCTGTTTTTGCATATGATATTGCTCGATTTTTTTGTTCCTCAATTATATTATGATTATAGCCCCTTTACTCAAATCTGTGGGCCATATTCTCAAGTTGTTCCATAGCTCGATTAGAGTTAGTATTATTGGATAACACTCGTAAAAATTGAGAATAAATAACCCCTCGTTTTTGGTGTGGGGGATGGTAACTGGTAACTGGTGAAGAATAGTGTTCTTATCAGTAGGTTTGGTGTACAAACATGTCTCCAATCTCTCACCCTCCTTATAAATTTTCAAGTCTAGAAATTCAACATATTCAGTGCTAGCTGTCATAGTTAGCTTAACTTTAGAATCTTGTTGGTTGAAGAACTGTACAAACTCATTACATTCTTCCATAGTCCCTCCCCACAGAACAAACAGATCATCAATATATCTTTTGAAAATCAATATTTTCTCTTTAAAGAGGGGATAAATGAATCGTAATTCGAAGTCTTCCATAAATAAATTTGCGAAAGCCGGTCCCACATTTGATCCCATTGCGGTTCCTGCCACCTGGTTGTAGAATTGTTCCTCAAATTTGAAGTAATTATTTTCTAATGTAAATAACAGCAGTTCCATTAAAAATTCTATAGGGGGTTTCCGGTGATTGGATCTGATCAATGCCTGTCTGCAAATTTCAACACCTTGCCTCTGGGGTATAATAGTGTACAAACTATGTACATCCATAGTCAACAAGATCGTATTTTTTACTGGACCTTTGTACGTCCTAAGTATTTGTAGTAGTTGTCTACTATCCTGCAAGTATGAAGTCATGCCCTGGACCAAAGGTTGCAAGAAGTGATCAACAAAGGTAGCCTGGGGCTTGAGAATGGATCCAATAGTTGACACGATCGGACGCCCGGGGTTTTTTTATGAATTTTGGGTACTGTATATATACATGGTACCCTAGGAGACCCAGTGCTCAAATATTTGGCTTCCTGTTTACTGATCCATTCGCCAGCTAATGCCAGAGAAATCAGTTTGTCCAATTTAGATGTCAGTTGTTTAGTTGTATCAAAGGGTAACCTTGTATATGTTTGGGTATCTGCTAATTGTGACAAAAGTTCTGACTTGTAATAGTCATAGTTTAACAATACCACGGCCCCACCTTTATCAGCTGGCCGTATGACGAGTTTATCGTTGTCCCTTAGAGGCTTTAGGGCCCTACGTTCACACCCTGTGATAGGAGTGCTATAATATAAATATATATATATATATATATATATATATATATATACATACACACAAAGTCCGGGTGCACATCAAAGCACACTCACGGGACTTTCTTAATCGTTTTCAATATAATAATTTATTGCACATCTACGCGTTTCAACCCTGCTATCGGGCCGTCATCAGGATGTTAAATCACACAGTAAGTTAACACATTTTATTACCGCCCACCATGTATCGTATACAATGTTTCTGATAGCAAACAGAACATTTGATTTGTTTTTATAATTGTTTTTAAATAGCACACATACTATATGTTATGTTCTTTATATGTATTTTATTGTTGATTTTGTATTCAGGTGCACTAAGGGATTGTCTTATGGCGGGTGGTAATAAAATGGGTTAACTTACTGTGTGATGTAACATCCTGATGACGGCCCGATAGCAGGGTTGAAACACGTAGATGTGCAATAAAGTATCATTTGAAAATGATTAAGAAAGGCCTGTGATTATTATTCAACACTCTATAGAGAGAAAGAGAGAGAGAGAGAGAGATTTGAAGACACAGCACCCAGGATTTCAATCATGCAGATAAAATTTATTAAGTTGCATAGACATGGCAACGCTTCAGGAACAGTTACAGTCCCCTTCTTCAGGCTACAAATGGTAAATGTTACAAAGTTGCAAGCTCAATTCAAAGCCTTTTATAGGCCTATACAGGAAATGACATAGATAAATGCTCCCTCCCCTTAAGGAGACACATTCACAAGCCCTGAAATCAGCATAAAACTAGACAAAACACACTGTTCTATATGCATATGCTTAGTCAAGTATTCCTGAAACGTTGCCATGTCTATGCAAGTGGTAACTTAATAAATTTGATCTGCATGATTGAAATCCTGGGTGCTGTGTCTTCAAATTGTTCTATAATATTGGAACAATCCAGCTGTGTTCCCATTTTGTTTTGAAGGTGGTGTGCGGTTACTCTATTACACTTATATATATATATATATATATATATATATATATATATATATAAAATCATCCCGACCTCTAACTGCCTGTGTGCTTCCCATGTAAGTGAAATATACCGATAACTGAAAAACAGGAGCACTCCTGGAACTTGTACCAAAATACTTTATTGTGTAGGTTATGTGTCAACGGGTTTGGCCAGGATCCTGGCCGTTCTCAAGACAAATTGATTTGGAATTACATGGACTGACATTAAAGGAATACTATAAGCAACAACGTATTCCTAGGGGTCTTAGAGGGCACCTTCACCCTACACTGTTTACAGACAATGAAAATTTTAAAACTCGTTATGCACAGATCCTGAATAAGTGTTCTAATGACATAATGATGTTAAAGGGAAACTGTGTTAACCAAACAAGTTGTGGTTAAATGAAAGCCTGCAGTATTTTGTTTATAATGAGCCGACAATCACATCTCTGGCTTCAACCTGTGAGAAATGATATCAAGGTGAATGTTCAACCTTCCTGCTTCCAGTAGGCTGAGTGACATCACCTGACTTCTGCAAGCCCCTCTGCCCCAGGGGAGAAGCATGCTCAGTAAAGACTTAATGCTGGGGAAAACAGGAAGTACCTGGAGGGGAAATTGACAATTGAGAAAGGGAGCCTATTAATGCAGACAGGCTGGTCATATGACTTCAAGCTGGTCACATGGCTGAAATCCAAGAACAAAGATGCAAACGGAGGAGCACACTATATATAGTGTACTCCTCCATTTGCATCTTTGTTCTTAGATTACTTGAGTAGAGAGCTGGGGGATAGCACCTATCAATTGTCTGGCAGCAAGCCAACAGTGGTGTGCTATAGTGTTTCTGAACTGTATTCACATGGCTGAAAACAGGAAGGGTTTAAGCAGGAAGTAATATTGTTGAACCTTTCCAGCAATAACTTCTCACAAATTTTATCTAGAGATGTGATTTAGGTTTTATTCTGAAGGTGTGATGGAAGGCTTTCTATATAATCCTCTCTAATAATATTACATTTATTCAAATATTAAATTCATATCCAAAGAGCTACAGGTGGTGAATAATACAATAAAAGATAAAGAGCAGGAATTATCTACAGCACGGAAGAAGGGGGAAGATTATAAGAGATCGAAATTCACACGAGATCAATGGGGCTATGAAAGAGGACGCGTCTATGATTGGTCCGCCAGGGAGCACGTGCACGGAAGTACAGGCCAGATGCGAGCGTGGCGCTCGGTGTCTGAATTAAGAATGGCGGGTGAGAGAGACGTTCCTTTTTTATCTCAAGAAGAACCAAGCACATCAGGAGGAGGAGACGCAAGATAGATACCCCCAAGCAACTGAAGCAACAGTGAGTACTACGCTCCAAGATTTATATGCCTTTTTTTGTAGATTACGATTAAAAACTCACTTTTTTTTAAAGCCTATTACACCTTCACAAACATATGTTAAAACTGGTTTGAGCTTAAAAAACTTTTGTCTAACAACAAAGAGTAAATTCGGGACAGACCTTTAAGATACGGGGTACCATACCTGCGATTACCGATTTTTCGTTATATGCCCATGTGGACTCATTTATGTTGGGGAAACAACATAAAAGT
The DNA here is from genome assembly GCA_019447015.1 of Hymenochirus boettgeri. Classification (NCBI taxonomy): domain Eukaryota; kingdom Metazoa; phylum Chordata; class Amphibia; order Anura; family Pipidae; genus Hymenochirus; species Hymenochirus boettgeri. The sequence continues at coordinate 86,346,096 of CM033469.1, read as the reverse complement.
TGAAATTACGTTTGACCCAACATAAATAGTCCATTCAAATAAAATATACGACTCTCCACATGCCTAAAGATTATGCTAAAAAGGGACATGGGCTGACCAGTTTTAGTTCATCATACTCAAACAAGTCAAAATTGACCCCTAAAAAGACAACAGTGATTACGAAAAAGTGAGGTATGGTGGATACAGAGACTGGTACATTAGCCCCCAATAGATTAAATAAAGTTTACTGCATGTATTTCCCCTTTCTACCACAGGATGACACTGTGTCATTCACAAACCAGGAATGTGTATTGTTTGCTGCAAATTCCTGTTGGAACTTATTTAAATGTAAAAATGTAGTTACTGATACATGTTACCACTGATGGTGTGGCTTATTTAAGGGATAAAGGGATAATATATATATATAATATATATATAATATATATATATATATAATATATATATATATAATAGATATATATACTATTATATGCCGCTTTGAATATTGCACTCTAAGCAACTCTGTCCTTTTTTTTTTTAATAAAGATTTATGTTATAAATTTACTCACAGTATAATTTTTTTTTTATATAGATTACTAATACAGCAGAGGACACTTAGAGCTGTGTCCCAGACCATTTTAAACGTTAAGAACTTTTATTGAATAACCCTGTTAATGTTTTAAAGACCTGTAGGCATGGGTGGTGTACACAGTAGTAGAATAAATGGTCTTTAAAATACCAAGCAAGGTGATCCCCATTATTCTATCACTACTGGCAATATTGCATGTCTGAACACAGCAAGTAAGATGATTTTATTCTATATTTTAAGAAAAGGCTCTAGCAAAACATTGCACCAAATTGCACAGCAGCGTACGTAACGGATTATGCGGTGTGTATGCGGAGTCATCGGGGAAGCCATCACACGTTATCCGTGTGCAAACAGCTGAGGATTCCCCTGCTAAACGAAAATCACCTGGCGGTCCACAAGGTAGCTCTTGCCAGATGATAGCGACCACTGCATTAAACATAGTGGGATAAATATGCTAAGCACTGACTGTACTAAGGAGCCTTCAGGACTGATAACAAGGCTAGTCCTCCAGGCCACCAAGAGCACTACAGCAACATTAAAGGAACTGCAAGATTTCTTGGCAAAGTACTTCCCATCTGACAACAGTCATAATTTTGATATGTCTGGGATATGGAGATGGGTAGCAAGATGAAAGCCTTTACCGGTATAAATAGATATACCGGTAACTAAACCTCCCACAACAATGTGGAAAAATGTAATATGGTATAAAGGGACCATGATTGAACTATTTGACCATAATAACAAAATATATGTCTTGACGCATAAAAAAACGCAGCACATGATTCAAATAACACTATATACATATATCCATAGAGATGCATGGTGTACACAGTATCACTCTTTGGGATAGCTTTTCTATAGTTGGTACTGGAGTTTTAGTCAAGATGGATGGAATGTTAATTTGTATCATTCTATTCTGCCACCAGGCATTGGTAGCCTTTTTATTTACCATTTTTTTTTTTAAATGAACTGTTTCTGATTTGTTTTGGACATTTAGCATAGATATTTGTATTTCTAACTACCTTAGACCTAGGCTTCTCCATGAAATTATGAGAACACCCAAGACATTATCTGCAAAAAAAACGTAGTACCGTAGTTAGGGAACTTTATTTGATTTATATATTCTTCCTTCTAAATTACAAAATGTTTTGTTATACACTGCTTTCTCCTCTTGTCCGAATAATAAAGTGACATTTACTGTAAATATTCCAGACATAAACCTATTCGGATAGCTTGGAATTGTCTTTATGCCAAAGCCTTTTACTAGGTGAAATAAAAAGGGTGACTTTTCTTATCCCTACTTCTGTACAGCCAGCAAAGATACTCAAGTATATTTAATTCTTGTTCATTTTTTTTCATGTACTGTAAGAGAACAATCTATATGAACTGGAAATTGGCAACAGACCAAAGAATGCCAGTTCAGATGTATGGAAAACTCCTGTGTATTTATGAACATATGTAAAGGGTGTCTTGACAAACTCTTTTTTTAGATTCCGGTCTCTTTCATACGTGTAATTTTACCTACACTCAGGGATAATAGGAAAATCTCAGCCATACAGCCATACAATCACAGCATTTCTTAAAATCTAGTTTAAAGGGATCAGTCATTGATATGAATTAAAAAGCCTAAATGGATTCTGTAATTCCTAATAAGATTCATTAACTATCTTAAATTAAGAGCATTGTGCAGAAATTATCTATTTAAAAGAGACACCAAACCTCCATCCATATACATGTACTCTGAAAATGTATCTATTATCCGCAGGGTGGGGACATCTTTTATTCCAACCTCCCTGGGAATGAAAGAACACCTGTGTTACACAGGTAAACTTACCTTCTGCAATACACTTTAATATTAGTGTGCCTGTGCAAAGGATAAGAGTGCAGTTGAGAAAATGCGCCATCTGCTGGAGAGAAGCCACCGCAAGTGGAGCGTCGGTAGGTACGTTTATCTAACCGGGGAATTCTATTATTCACAGGGCTCCAATCAAACATCAAGGTTTACTCTAATGAGCAGTATGAATGAACAAAATGAAGACATACGCTTAAAAGAACAGGAAAGTGCTATAGATTTTCTATCCCACTGCAATTTATAAAAAATATGTTATACATTAATGTAAACAAAAGATAGTTTTGTTAAATTCTGACTTGTGTGAACCTGGAATTAAAAACATTGGAATTTCCAAGCAAATATGCCATCTGCCATAGACTGACTCAAATAATTAAAAACAGTGACTGGCATTTAAAGTTTAAAGCATATCTACAGTGTAAATCAAAGTTCAGTCCATTGCAAAGCTGTAGCTTTAAATCAAACACTGTTTCTAAGCCATGGGCAAAGCTTACCTTCCCCACTTTACTTGCTGGCTTTTTCTGCTCCACTGAAATATGGTCATTCCGCTTCTTCGTTGATATTTGCTAGAGGTGAATCCCATTCAGTTGGATATTCAGGACTGACCTGCTATCTGTATATTACTTAAAGTAAAATGTGGACCGGAACATGGACTAGATTAGCAGAGTTCCGCTTCTATGTATATAATGCAATGATGTTTAAAGGGATAGCACTGTGGCAAATTCATTTTGGTGGCATTGAGCAGCAGTCATCTATCAATGTGTGACATTTTCCACATTTTTTATTTTTTCAATCATACATTGTATGTTAGTGTGGCATCCGATTTGTGTTTTTTGGAGGGCATTGTTTATTAATAGAAAATTAATAAAAGATTGCAGTACTTTTAAATGTTGGGGTTATTGATATGCAACATGGTCAATATTATGGGGATATTGCAAAATGTTTAACTTTTGGGGCAAGTTATGTTTGGGTGTTTACCTTAATAATTAAATAAATTAATGTGAGAAGATGTTGTACCCTGTTGTTAAAGGGGATGTTCCCCTTAAGTTGATATAATTTTAACACGTATTATAACAAATTCCCCTTTAATGTGTTTCACAACAACTTTTACATGTACCTCATAAACTTCCCCTTAACAACATTTCACATTCATTTATTTTTTAGGGTAAAGAAAAATTTTGACTTTTTGCACTATCCTCTTAATAGTGCCTATGTTGTAAAACAATAACTCCTACATTTAAAAGTACTGCAATCAATCAAATTAAGTTATTGACACACAATTCCCCTCCCCCCAAAAAAGTGTGCAAGAAGAAGTGCACAGGATCATTTCAAAGATTAACAACATATATAGTCACACATTGATAGAGGACTTCTGCTCAATACCCCAAACATGCATTTGCCACAGTGTTAGCCCATTAAACATCATTGCATTATTTACATAGAAGCGGAACTCTGCTAATCCAGTCCAAGTTCCGTCTTACAGAAGCAGTGAATTGAACGATATTACAAGTGAGCAGGAAGAGTCAGCAAGTAACATAGTGTGTGGTTTATTTACACTGTACTGTACATTCCCTTTAAGAAAATATTTCTGCCAATTCCAAAATCCCTTTTATATTCTTGAGAGCAAGTTATTATTTATGTATTAATGTAAAATAAGTATTTGACTTAAAGTATTAAGCATGACCCCAGCAGGCAGCACACAAAAGAAAATAAGATATTTTTACATTTTCTTTTGATCTTTAGAAAGGTACAAATTACTGCTAGATTAGGGGAATGGCTGATGCGTTAATTTCAGGTCTAGAAATACATGTGTGCAATAAGGTACATTTCTCTCAGTCTTAAGGCTGAGGCCAACTATATCCCGCATGAGTGTGACGGAAATGGGCATGCAAGAGCGCGCAGATTTTGCACACGTTTTTGGCGCGCTTGTGCGCATTGCTGCACAATGCGATTGTGCAATGTTGGGTAATCGGAGCACATGCGCAACAGCGTGCGGAAACATTGTATCCACACTAGTATCCACTTTTAAATGCGCGATTGGATGCGCTTAAAAGCGCACCTTGTGTTTCTTGTGCCCACCCCCAGCGACCAAGTAAAAGTTTAAGGTAAATTGTTAAAGAAAGAGAAACCATTATATCAAGAATTCTCACACAGAATTGTAAGGTGCACATTTTCCCATTGCTAAAGTTTAATCAAGTAAAAAATATATATATATATATATCAAGCCAACTAGCATTTATTTGGTAAATCTCGTTTTTAGAGCTACTGTAGGTACCATTTTGTCTGCATTACTCAATTTCCTCAATTAAGATTTTTACATACTGTGGTTAAAAGGGTCTATATCCCATTATTTCCAGATTTTCTTTAAAATTGACCTGTAACAGGAATTAACAGTGTTTCCCCACCACATGTCCAAAGGTACATCCTACAAAACTGTCAGTAGCTAACACTAGAGAAACATAACTGAATGACAATGCAAAAATTGAAGCCCCCCTATTTTTGAGTAAAGATACCCTTTAATGCAGAAAGCACCCAATGAATTAATAAACATAACCATCAATACACATACAAAATCTAGTGGGGCATCCCCCACACACACTGTACAAAGCTGGATTAGCAGCCTAGGAGCTTCTCGGACCTTGTCAAACTGTAATCAATATATAAAAGACCAATATTACCAATCCTGCAGTGAGTGTCACACTTTCTATATGCAGTTCTCTTTTAAAGCACTTTGGCCCTATTTTTTGTGTATGCAGATATTACACACCACCTGGTGTCACACAACAGCCCTGGTAAAGTGTAGAGTGACCAGGATATCTATTTGTGAAGATTTATATATAATTTATGTCAATGCACACAATTTTAGCCTTGGACATGGCTGTAGATTAATTTTCTGTGACATCTGACTAAAATATTAGAAATTATTAAAATAATGAATTCTTTTCTTCAGTTTCTGAACAACAAAATGTTCTGCAGAACATTGCTTGGAAACATGTTAATAATTATTTTAAGTTTGAAGGCTTGGCTTTATTAGCATTAGCATTGCAGGAGTCAATTTCTTCTGCTTTTATTACACAAGACCAGGTAAAAATGTTACAGATAAAGCAAAGCTACTAATGATCTGGCCCTTTTTTCTGAAAACCCTTCTTAAGGCATTTGCAATGAATGGCTCCCAAAGTACACATTTCCACGTTTTAGAAACAGGATAGATAAAACTGAATAAAAGAATAAGTGAGATTAATGAGATGGGAGATATTGAAGAAATAATAAACAGGAGGTCAGTAACAGAAATGGAAAACCAAGAGACTGAAAACAAACTTTTGATGTGCTATAGGCTAATTTCCTCATGATTGTGCTTGCCCATTTCAGAGACAAATATGAAGATCAGGTGCAATTTGGCTACACGACTCAAGGGCTGACCTTTACTGGCTCCTGGGCCAAGTAAATAAAAGGGAAGGGGGGTAATTTAACTATCAACTCATTGTCACCCCAGCTCAATCCCTAAGGTTAAGAGGACTTGACCTATGCTGCCTTTGATTCCAGCCCATTCCATAGGAAGGCACATTACTAAAGACAGAGCTGGGTGGACTTTAGTTTCTCAGCTCAATTAGAGATTTTAGTGCCTCCAAAAAGATAAACCTCAGGGTAGTTTAAAGGGAATGCCCAGCCTGAAAATTAACTTGCTTTTAAAATGCTTATTACCCCCCCCCCCCTCCCTCCAACCTCACTTTCGCAAAGGCTCATTTCTTTCAAAGATCCCCCAGAACTTACTTATCTGACCCCGTCCCTTGCCACTTCTACTCCGTAGCTGGACGTGAGGCCACGCCCAATCACCTGACACGACCATGAAATGAAGAGGCTGTCAGCGCATAAGCCCCCTGCTTCTGTTTTTGCTCACAACAAGCTTGAAACAGGAGCAGGACCTGACTTTTTAAACTGAGCATGCTCGGCTAACACTTTCATCTACCGTAGAGATTTAATACCCCCAACTGTCACCAATCTAGTTACAGTTACACAATTCCAGTTACAAAATCCAGTATTTGCACACAGCACAGTGCTTGAATCACAGCTGAAGCAATTTATGTTTCAGATTAGATATCTAAAGAAATAGGTGGTAGATCAACAATAAAATGGTACAGCAATAGTTGGGATGAATTATTATTTTCAGTAAAGGGCAAATAAAAAAAAAAAATTCAGTGTACATACCCTTTTAAAACTTTAATCTGTGTTACCGTTTTCTTCTTTGTTATAAAGGAGTTACAGTGTACTCTTTATTTATTGTCAGGTCTGGATCTTAATAAATAAATGGACCTGACTGAAAAGTGAATCACAAGACATTTTCTTCAAATATTTACAGGGTATCTCCTCCACCCTTCAACCTAAAATTTTCTGTATCTCCAGCCCACCCCTAACCGCTATATTCGTTTTTTTAAATAAGCTCCAGAAATAGACTTACCAGCGATCATTCCCTTGGCTCTCTGCTCCCTGTTTTCCAGAAGTTGCAAACAAGCCCCGACCAGCAGCCGTGTCTGTGATTGGCTGAGAGTAAGTCTGTTTCTTCACCTTATTTTACAAAGCTGACACAAGAGTTGGAGGTGGGCTGGGGTACCCTACACTACAGAAAAAGTTTTTAATGGTAGGGGATGAGGCAGGCATGAAAGGATCCGGAGGGTGGTAGGGAGAGGGCTCCCCTGTGCATACCAGTGTCCTCAACAAGGAGAACAAAGGAGGCAGGCATTCGCATGACTCACAGCCAGCTCCTACTCTTCACTTTCTGGTACTTTTTAACAGGAACTGCAGGAGAACTATTTAGAGCAGAGGAGGAGATATGTCCAAACTTAGTGAAGTTTGGTTACTTCCCGATCTACCTAACTTCAGTAAAGGTTTGGTAATTTGGAAACAAACCTATTATAGTTTATGGGAGATAATAGTTTGGAAAGTTTGGGTGAATAACAGTTAAAATAAAAATAATAACTTACTGTAAATGGCTGTAGCACCTGGGAAATGGTCTGGAGAAAATGCACCTGTCACTAAAACGTTAATCACTTCGTTCCCCACAATCGTGCAATTGTCGGGTTTTCCACATGCTACATTCGAGGGTTACGGCCAATTCGAGGGTTACCGAAATCAGCAGCTACATTCAAGGGTTACCGAAAACAAACACTAAATTCGAGGTTTACAGAACATTACATTCCAGGGTTACTGAAAATCGGCAGCTACATTTGAGGGTTACCCAAAACGAATGCTACATTCTAGGGTTACCAAAAACCAATGCTAAATTCGAGGGTTACCGAATTATACATTCAAGGGTTACCGGAAATTGAACGCTATATTTTACGAACTAGTTCGAGTTTTGTCCAGCATGTGAAGTTCGGCCCTGAACTCGGGTTTGAGTCCTTAAAGAGCAGGATGGTAAGGATTTTATAACAGTATCCAGGGGGTCAGTAATGGGTTAAGTTTTAGTTTTGGGGGTGGACATGCCCTTAACATTACTAATCAAATTAGAGAAGCTAGACAAAGGCCACCAATTCTTCTGTTTGCTGCTTAGCAATTTATAGCTCATAGTAGCGCTCTGGGCTATTTGCCACATTTTCCTTAACATGAATAATCTGCCACTGTTTAGTGTGTCTGAGAGATAAAAATACTTACTGTTTTGCTGACAAAGGTTGAACTGGTATTCATACACTGTAGGCCTTCACTGTTACAGCAGCCCCCACATCTGTAGATGGACACACATGGGGGTTTAAAAAATGTGTTTGTTGCTGCTCCATACTCTTTCCCTACATCCACACACACTTCACGGGGCATACACTGTGTTTTTCTCCATTCGTTCTCAATACCTGCCAAATTTCAGAGATAATTCATAGTTAGAGGCCAGATACAAAGCACATTTTTTCCAAACTGTATTTTATCAAAAGATGTTAAATCTTCAAACACAAGCTATCTCAGTGTTTTCTCAACCTAATCAGAACTGAACCACTATATTGAGAGTGTTCTAACCTTAACACTGATTTGTGCCACTCCCTCTTCCAAGGTTGAAGAGAGAGTGTCAGGATTCATGACTATAGTCTCCTAATTTAGATGGGAAAAATGTTACCAGCCACATGTTTGTGTGTGGTGCAGCTATTCATGGGAAACAGCTTTTCAGGGGAAATGAGAAATCTGAGATGAACAGCGCAAACAAACTTTACTGTTTTACTTTCCTAAAAGAAAAAAGGGACCAAATACGGTTTTGTTACAGCACATAGTAAAAAATTGGATGTTTAAAATATAATGCATCTCTCTTTAAAAAACTGAAAGTAAAGCACTGGTTGGATGCATCCTTCAGTTATCATGGGGATCTGGTATGCACTTAAAAATGACATAATTTAGTTGGGCTGCAGTTTATAAAAAACAGATTGGCTCATTATCAGGGTTATTCACTAAAAGTTCTTATCGTTTAAAATGTTGCTAATTTTTCCCCAACCAATCAGGTGTTAGCTTTCAAATGTTAAATAAGATCTGATTGGTTGGGGCAAAACTAGCACCATTTCAAACGATAAGAACTTTTATTGAATCTCCCTGTATGTCTTCGCTGTTGTGTGATGAATTGCAAAATTATTTTTGTGTTAATGTTATCATGAAGATGTAGGCTATAACCAGGATGTGTGGTTTAAGGCAGGCCAACTGCCAGTCCTTAACTACAACATAAATGCAGCTTTTTGTACAGATAAATATTTCTCAAGTTAAATGTTTCATAGTTAAAAAAAGTGGGAGCCACCGCTTTCACGCAGGTAAACAACATAACATATCGCCATACAAAAAGAAATAAAGAACATCTAACCACAGGCTCTCATTCTTAAACTACAACTTTAAGTTGTCATTGGGACGCTAGGAGATAAAAATTTACAATGGTAAAAGAACCAATGACTGTACCCTTCAGGGAAAAAAGCATAAAGAAGAAATGTAGGCTAAAACTCATTTCACCCCGACTTACTTTGAATAACTGCTGACTAAAACAAGATATCTGTTGCTTTCTACACAGACAGAAAATAAATTAAGAGTTAGTTTTGCAGTTACTTCCTCAATACCCTTTCATCTTATTTCAGGGGAGTACATTAGCTCATTTCAGAACTGCTTGTGAAGGTTCTCATTCATCCAGGTCATTGTATATTTGTTGTATTCAATTAGATTAACTGGACCTGAAGTTTAGTTCTTGAAGACGTTTCGCTAGTCATCCGACTGGCTCTCAATGCAGAATGAAAGCCAGTCGGATGACTAGTGAAACGTCTTCAAGAACTAAACTTCAAGTCCAGTTGATCTAATTGAATACAACAGATAACATTTCAGAGCTCTTTTCCTTGCATACACTGAGCAGGATTAAAGCTCTGTCGCTGGGATTTTGCGTACTTCACAGAGACTTTGTTCAGAAAGTAGTAAGAAAGGCAGTTGATACAAGGGTTTTAAAAAAAGAAGTTTTAAGAAAAATAATTTTAGCTTGTACTACTACTTTAAAATACCTGCAGAGCCCCAAGGCATATGTCCATTCTTCCTTCTCCCAATAGTGTCTTATATTCAAGAATGTGCAATATCATTAAAGCTACAGGCTGCTTTTCCCCAGACCACATATAAATCAGTAATAATTTCATCATTTCTGCATTACCGTCTGGAAATATAAAAATACATTGTATGACATTAAAGGCCTTCTACCTTTTAGTGTAATCTTTTATTCTTATTATTGCTCCATTGGCTGCTATTGAACCTTTTATTGATCACATTCTTGATATAGTTAATAGAGGAGCACAGGAATCTGTCATATTCTCCTTTGAAGTCAGTTGAGTTCACAAGAAATATCATGAGCCTCTCACTATCTGGTGCATGCAAGAATGGAGAATGAGTGAAGGTTCCAAAGGCTCCTGCAAAGCTTTCCATAGGCACAGAAGGAAATGCTGAAGATAACTTATATCCTAAAACACAGGTTAGAATGGAAAGAGCTAAGCATGCAGTGTATCCTATAAAAATTAAATAGTTGGTTTGTTTTTCCAGACAGTAATGCTGCTTTCTATAGATCTTTAATATATCTTTATCAAAAGAAATAAAACATTTGTAGTACAAAGCTTTTCCATCAGATTGTAAAATTAGTTTTTACATAATTAGCAAATTCTGTCCAATGGTTTTAATAAGACAATTCATGTAGAAATAGAACATAAGACCTTAAAATAAAAAAAAATAAAACAGTAGCGTGAATACTTTGCACTCTCTAGAATAAAATATTGCCCTGTGTACTCTTTTTCAGCTATGTTGAAAGAAATAACAAACAATAATAGCTGTTCCACAAAGTTTATTTTCCCATTGACAAATTATGGAATCAGTACTCTTAGAGGATGTTCATTCAGCTATTTTACTTAGTTGCAAAAAACAAATCACAAATATGGCACTAAACTGATTTATTTCACAGTTGAACATTCTGGCACTAGAAAACATAGCTTAAAAATTCATTGCAATCGGTAATACAATTGGTAAAGGAATTAGCTGAAAAAAATGTGAGTTTCATAAAGAAAAGTCAAATGTAAACCACACCTGAATAGAAAAATAACAAAGGTGGATTATTGGATGGAAGTAAAATTTTTTCAAAATTCTGCATTGGTCAAAGAGATGATGCTATGAAAGATGGGCATCTTAAAGGGTATCTCTACTCCAAAACTTTTCAGAATTTACATCTGAGCTGTAAATTCTGAGAAATCATGTTTTTTCAATCATTTAAAGTGAAAGACCTGTCACCCCCAAAACTAAAATTATGCCTCATTACTGCCTGGTGCCCTACCTATAAAACATTTTTTGTAGTGTAGGGGACCCTAGCCAAACCGCCCAGTTTACTAAAAGTTTACAGGAAGCTCTGTAAGTACCTTTCTAATTATTTTTTTTGCAATAAGCATGGCAGTTGGGGTGGGCTAGGGCCCACTACAAATCAGCCTTAAAGGTGGAGATACTCTTTAATTTAAAATTGTGGATTATTCACATTTCATCAATCAAAAGTAGTTTGGGTAAAGATGAAGTAAATTGTTAGGATGATAAAGTATCTAGCCACCTAGCAAAGAGCACTTTTTTAGGAAAGGCCTATCAACTCAAAGAGAAGCGATCACAAAATCACATGAAATATGTTTTGGAAATTGAAAAAAAAAATCATACATGACATGGCTCAGTCTTGCCAAGCAGATCTGTCAACTGCCACAAAACAAAATTAGAAACTTAAAGAATACTGCTTTTCATTAGTAAAGCGTTCAAAAGACAAAGAAGTGTCACCAAAGAACTAATTGGAATTTATTATCTTATAACCTACCCCCTTAATGGATCCCTATATGAACCGGAATTGAGCTGCACCAATAACTGTAAGTATCCAACAGATAGCATTCTGTCCGTTTCACTCCTCTCGCGCATTAATCACCAGCCACTATGACCGTGACCGCATCACACAATAGATTAATGCGCGAGAAGAGTGAAACAGACAGAATGCGGCTATCGGTTGGATACTTACAGTTACTGGTGCAGCTCAACTCCGGTTCATATAGTAAAGGTGATGGCGGCTTCCTCTTCATCTAAAAATGCAAGTGTTAGCCGTGGGCAGGAGTTAAGGGGTGAGGCTGGATTTTTTTTCCTGAGCAAGGACAAGTACCACAGGCTAGTGGAGGGTGATGAGGGTGGCTTTGAATTAGGGTTAAGGGGTAGGTTATAATGGATATTGTACCCCTTATTGTAAATGATACGGATATTAAAAGTCACCTCGGAGTACCGTGCCCGCTATAAAAGGCACTCGGCCTGCGGCCTCGTGCTTTTATATGGTCACGGAACTCCTCGGTGACTTCTTATATCCTTATAATTTACAGTAGGGGGTACATTATCCACTATATAATTTTTACCTTATTCTGCTTTTTTTTCTACTTGGTCTGAAAAAATGTGCCACTACTTACTTTGAGATATTTTTACAATGCCAGAATGTTCAGCAGTTAAATAAAATGATTGTGTGTTATATTTTGTGATTTGCTTTTGTGCTGTGATTCCAGAACTTTCGAAAGATGATAGAGGAAGTGGTAAAACCGATATAAAAAGCTGTCTTTGGAATGCTGAAATAAAGATACATTTTTTTTGTTCATTTAAAAGGCATATTATAATGGTCGAATATTAATTAGTAGCATTGCTATCTTATTACACACATTTATGTGTGAATTGTGCTTAGCGAAAGATTCAACTGGCTGACCTGGAAATGCAGCTCCCAAACAAATTAATAAACAAACAATTAAATATTACAATACATATTATTTACTGTCCTGATTTCAGTGTGACCAGTACAATCCTGCCAGTGGGTCAAGTTTTTTAGTTTTGGTGGACAAGGTATTACATAAAAAAATAATCAAAATTAATTATGCAGGGCCAGGGTATTGTATACCCCATTTTAAACCCCCAAAAATTTAAGGGTTAAGTAAATGAGGAATCATGCTCTTTAAGAATACATTTCCATTCTATACACTCGTGTATATTGTAGCCAACCATTCCACTATCCAAGAAATGTAACCCAACCCTGTTTTGTCCTGTGCATTGGGACATATAGCCAGACATATACAGAGAGATGTCATACTTACCTTTCACTATCCTCTTGCCTTCCTAGTTCCTGTAATGGAGTAATCACTTAATATAATTTATCTGCATCCCAGAAGGTAAGGAGCCGAGCTACAAAGTAGCACAAAAACGAATGCTAGGGGTATTGCCATTAATACAAATGATTAACTTTTGATGTTTTTTAAGTTGGCAGTAGTTAAACAAAATGCTTGTTTTTTCTTTTTGTTTAGGAGTTAAGTTTACAATCCATGACCATACATTTGGGTTGCGATCACCTTACACACCCCTGAAAATGCTGTAATGTAATTCATTTGTCTAAACTTACTTTTCCAAATTTCAGCATTGTAATTGTAATGAGCAGCTGCAAATTTAACACTGTCTTCTCTTCTGGCATCAAATCCCATGGTGCCCCCTTGCCGTAATTGACACTTAAACATTTTCCAGGATTCAGGGTATAGTAATGTCATAAGTTCATCCACACTGGATACAGACCGCAGCTGATCCTCCAGTTCCTTTCCTGGTTGATCCTTTTAATAGAAATAAAGATTAGTTACTTTATGAGTTAACTTACAATAAATACCTTGCTTTATGAATATAGCATTATTCTGTATGAATTGTTATTTTTTTTAAAAATTGACTAGTTAGTCAACAGTTTTTCAGATCCTTTACAGGCAAAAACAGCTGTACCATTTAGTAGTGTTTTTGCCCAGCCTGTCAATCTTCTGAGCTGCTTGCTATTCTTCTACTACACTAGCGGTAAAATGTGCAATGGAAATTAAGGCATGTCTCATTTGCACCTCTCTATATAGTTTTGCGGAAATACCAAATCCATATATGATTGAACTATTAACCAATCTTGACCAATCATATTTTAAAAAAATATTCATATTTTCTCAAAATATGATTGGTCAAGATTGGAATATTAACCAACCATATTTGGATATGGTATTTCAGCAATACTATATAAAGAAGTGCAACCCCCCAACAAAAGGACCTTATAGGGGGCGCAAAGGCACTTTTCAGTGCTGAGGAGTAGGGTGCAGTTTACCTTATCAATTGACTTACAATAAATACCTTGCTTTATGAATATAGCGATATTCTGTATGAATTATTATTAAAAAAAATTGACTAGTTAGTTAATAGTCGCTCTACTACTACACACTTTCCTCGTATTGCAAGGTTCAAAAAGGTGTTTACTTTTAAATGTATTGAATTTGAGAATTCTCGAATGTACCAGGATTTTCAAATGTTCGGCATGCCTCGAACGGCCGCTTACAAAAAACCCAGAATGGCCGGAGATTCCAGAAAATGCCCACTCGCAGATAGCAGAACGGCCAACAATCCCATGGCTGGCTGTACGGGGGTCCCGCAGCTCAAACCGGGCCCCCTCCCAGGTCCTTACAGGGACCATTGTGGCCCTCACAAGGGCACTTGGGGGCTTATGGGGTCCCACAGCTTGAACAGGGACCCCCTCCCCGGCCCTTGTATGGGCTCTTGCGGCACTCAGAGGTGCCCTTGCGGCCCTGATAAGGGCCCTTTGGGGATTAAGGGGTCACGCAGTTCGAGTCGGGACCCCTGTTGGCTCTTAAAAGAGCCCTTGGGTGGCGTCTTCTTTCTTCCATCCGGTGACACCAACTATGCTGAGGCCACCCACCCCGAGAAGTACTTCTGCAGCCGCCTGGGGTGTCTCCGGCGCCCATGTTATCGGAGTCCTGATTCAAAGTCTTTTTTCACATCTAGCGACACCAGCACCACTGAAGTCCTGCTGGCAACGCTTCAGCAGAGCCAATGTTGCTAGCCTCTTCTTTCTTTTTCCATCTACATGTGAGGACTTCTGAGCTCTGCGGAGGTATGCAGCAAGATCAAATCCAATTGTGATTGGTTAAGATTTCAATGCTTGAAATCATATGATCATAAATTAACCAATCATATTTGAATCTTTTATTCCAATATGATTGGTTAATGTGTGATCATATGATTTCAAGCACTGAAATCTTAACCAATCACAATTGGATTTGGTCCTGCTGCAAACCTATATAAGGAGCTGCAAACCTCCACGGAGCTCAGAAGTCATCGCTGCTGATGGCAGAAGAAGGAAGAAATAAGACTTCGAATCAAGGTGTCGGCACCACAGCGGTCACCGGTGGTATCACTGGCGGCCGCAGTGACATCGTCCGACGTTGGCGACATCAGCAGAGGACCAGCGGGGGTCCTGGTTTTGAGCTGCAGAACCCCCCACAAAGGCACTTGTCAGTGCTGCAAGGGCACTTATAAGTGCCAGCGAGGGAGGTCCCGGTTCGAGCTGTGGGACCCCTTAAGCCCCAAAGGGCCCTTGTCAGGGCCGCAAAGGCACTTATAAGTGCCGGGGAGAGGGGGTCCCTGTTCGAGATGCAGGACCTCTTAAGCCTGAAAGGGCCCTTGTCAGGGTCACAAGGGCACTTATAAGTGCCGGGGAGTGGGGTCCCGGTTCGAGCTGCCAAACCCCTTAAACCCCAAAGGGCCCTTGTCAGGGCCACAAAGGTCCTTGTAAGGACCTGGGAGGGGGTCCAGGTTTCGAGCTGTGGGACCCCCGAATGTCCGGCCAGATTGTCTGGGCATTTCGGGAATCTCCGGCCATTCGTGGATTTTCGAAAGCGGGCGTTTGAGTTTTACAGAATGTTCAGAAATCCTTCAAGGATTACCGAAATATTGCGTGGAAACCAGAAGTAGCTCGGTAGCTCGCATGTGCGCTACATCCATTTTTTTTGGTGTTTCCTAGACCATCTCCCAGAGGCCTGTAAGGTAAGTTTACACTGCAATATTTCAGAAAGTTCATTGGAACTTTCCAAACTATTTACCCCCCCCCCCCATTGACTTTTTATGAAGTTCGGTCATCTCTAATTGAGTGGTTGTATAGGGCCTCTAGCCACATATTTGGGATCCCAGAACCCTATTCGCATAGACGGGGTGACGCCCCGGTTCGATAATTTATTGGCATTGTAGGTTATTGTGGGTTTTGATACTGGTTTTACTGGTTTTATCGCTGTGTATGGCATAAAAAAAATCAATTGCTGCTTTACAGTGTTGTGCTCCATGTGGTGTACTTTAACAGGGTTTTTTTCTTAGCCCCCATTGTTTAGTTTACTTCTATTATATACTTTTTATATTCAAACCTTGAGTACTTCATTTATATCTTGCAATATATATATCTATATATGGTCTGACAGAGCAAGAAAAAAGAACCAATATGGATAAGGATAGATTGCTTCTGCAAAAAGAAGCAAAATGGATACACAGGCTGGATACACAATCCCCAAAAGGGTTAAACAAGCAGTGGCTGTTACACTGTTTCTTATGAGGTTTCCTTAATGTTTCGACTTGTGCATATTTTGTCTATTGAGAACATCTAGTTTTTGAAGTAGTGCTTTCTACAATGTTTATAGTATTGTGCAACGTCATGTTATTTTATTATGTGACAATATGTTGTGTCATCTATTGATTGCCTTGTTTTTAAGATATATTTTAAAGGGCATGTCCACCCCCCAAAACTATAATTCCCCCCACTACTGGCCCCACCATGTAGTGCAATAAAATCCTTACCTTACATCCCAGCTCCAAATGGTTCTCCTGGAATCCCCCCCCCAAAGTCCCAGAAACTGGCCACCAGGAGAATAGCAGAGTCCATATAGGACTCTGCTTCCTGTCTCCCCTCCAGCAGAAGTTTTGACTCCCCCGAACTTTACTTACCTTACCTCTCTCCCCCGGCGTTCTGTGCAGCCGGCAACCGTGTCCGTGATTGGCTGCCTCTCAGCCAATCATGGACGCGGCTGCCAGTCTCGCCCACTGCTTGCAGTTCCATGCAAGCAGAGGGCCGGTTTAGTACGCCACGGGAAAGAGGTAAGGTAAGTAAAGATCGGGGGAGTTCCAGTAAAATCTTTTATGGCGGTTGGGGCTGGGGGAGAGAAAGCTACTATTGGGAAAATTTAGCAAAATAGGGTGGACATGCTCTTTAATATTCATGATATGGGGTGTGTGTGTCAATTAGCAAGGGTTTAAAAGGTGGGAACCATTTGTGATGCATTATCCTGATAACGGCACTTGCGGTGCTGAAACACGTCAAGTTTATTTTTGATGTGATTTAATAAAATTTCTGTTTTATTTTTAAGTCCCGAGAGTGCTGCCATTTCTGCCTTACTATATATATAACTATAAAACAATATTTTTCTAATGCAAAGTAAAGGAAGTCAATAAAAAACATGTGTACATTGAGATGTCAATGACCAACAGCAATATATCAAGCATATAAATGTGAAAAGGCATTGCCAACACAGGTACTTTTTCTAGCAAAACTCTATAATGATAATATGAAGAAATGGAAAAAAAAACAACCATAATGCACCTGGAAAAGTTAATGTCAAGGGCAGTTATGTTAAAACTTGGGATCCGGATGTTTAGAAACTACAACTCCCAGCCTGCCTTGGTTACACTCTGCAACTAAGTCAGGCTGGGAGTCATAGTTTCTAATGTAGATTTAGCGAGCCTAAATTAACAATGCAAAAGAAATGGGCACACTTCCTTTTTAAACAAACAGAACAGGCCAGTTGGTTGTTCTCTTTATTTTTAGCAGAAAGCATTCTTCACACTCACCTACCATTTAGTAAATATTTTTCCTCCTGGCGTATGTTTTCATGCAGCAACCTCATGTTAAAGTGATTTACAAAAATGATTATGGCAATGACATCGCCTCTTAGAAATCATTGTCAAGTCATGTATTTCTCCACATAGTGTTCCAGATCTGAAGGAAAGATCATAGTGTTGGCTTCCCTAATTCTTTTCATGTGTCTGTAAAAATGTTATTTAAGGCACTGTGTACAATTGGCGAGAATTCAAACTATGCCAAAAAAACAAAAACACATTCAACATACACGAATGGGCAGAAATTAGACTTTCCTTTCTATTATGAAACACTATAAAATTAGAAGGGTTGTTTGTACAAGTAATTTCTCAGCAAATGAAGCCTAACGCTAGAGGTTTGTATTTGAAAAATGGATCACTTCGTTATGATACCATTTCTCACTTTCCTTTCACAAGCCCATCTCAAAAAGGACCACAGGGAAAATCCTTATTATTTGCTGTAAGCATTGAATCGGTGCTGAAAACCAGTCGAGCCTGGTAGATCACTGTTTGTTTCAAAAACCAAAAGTTTATATATTGGCAGGACTAATGCCTGGCACTGTAAATAAAGCAGGCTAGATAGCAAAAGTTCACACAACAGTAGGACTCAACACCGGGATAACCTCATGGCAAAATGAAGAGATGCTCCGATTTCCCGAAGCTTCCTGTCCTTTGGATGTAAATTGTTAAGGCTCTGATAGGATCCAAGGAATGCCATTTCCTCTCCAACTCGGTTTTAGGATTTGGGCAGAAGGATGGCAATGTAACCTCAAAGTCCAAATGGAACTCCCACAAAACCTTCGGAAGGAAGTTAAAAACTGGCTTCAGTTTTACTCTACTCTGTCTTCATAGAATTTTATATCAGGCTTTCGAATTGACAAAGTCCCTATCTCTCCTACCCTGCAGGCTGAAGTGATTTCTACCAGGAACACTACCTTGAGGGTCATGAGCCAAACAGAAGCTTTTTATAGAGGTTCAAAAGGAGATTCCATTAAAATTTGCAATACTAAAGGTAAACTCCAAGGAGGTGGTCTTAGGAACTATCTAGTTCTCATCCAGATCATAGCAGCAAAAAAATCTTCAAATTAATGGATCCAAAGCCAGATTCTTTCACATGACATCTGACAGTGCAGAGACTTGACCTTTCAGAGTGCTCATGCTTAAGTTCTTTCTGAAGCCGGAAAAGAGGAATTTTACTACATTCGACGTTGACGATTGCGAAGGTCTAAAACTTTCCGTTTGCGCAAAGTTTGCAAACAGCTTACAGACTTTATAGTATTTCTTGGAGATTGAAAATTTACTTGATTTTAGGAGGAATTGGACCACATCTTCCTGAAGACCTGATTGTTTTAGTCTACCGGCTTCAACCTCCAGGCCGTCATCTTCAGGCTGCTGTAGTGCTGACACTGTATTGGACCCTGTGTCAGAAGATCGCCTTGGACTTTCAGTTCCACTTGCTAATGCCAACAGAAGAGGATACCATGGTCTCCTTGGCCAATTTGTTATGATGGCTATGGCATCTGCAGCCTGAGCTTGTATCTTTTCCAAAACCTCACAAATTAGAGGAATGGGGGGAAAAACATACAATAGACCTCTGCTCCAATCCTGCTGGAGATCTACTGCCAGACATCCCTGACAAGGAAAACGGCTGTAAAACTTCTGTCACTTTGTATTTTCACCTGTGGCCATCAGGTCCACCTGAGGTTGGCCAAACTTGCTCACAAGCTGGTTAAACACCCCTTGGTGTAAACTCCATTCCCCTGATTAAACCTTCCGATGACTGAGATAGTCTGCTTCTAGATTATCTTCTCCTGCTATATAAAGGGCCACTAGATTTTGTAAATTTAGTTCTGTCCATCCAAAGATTTCTTCTGAGAGATTGGCTCTTTGTTCCTCCTTGCTTGTGAATATAGGTCACTGATGTGGTATTGTCGCTTCTTATCAGAACATTTTGATCTTGAAGGTTTTCCTGAAAACCCATGAGTGCCATCTTTACTGCTTTTATCTCCCGACCTCCCTGTGCCAGCAGCCTTGGGTGTAGCTCTTTCGCCCCCCAACCCATGGCAGACGTGTCAGTCGTAAGGGAAATTTTTTTACTGATTCTGCCACAATCAGTATATCATCGAGGTAGTGGTATATAGCTATCCCTAACTTTCAGATCTCTGCAACTAGGGCAACCAATACCTTGGTAAAGACTGTTGGTGATTGCGACAGGCCAAATGGCAGGCTGGTAAACTGAAGATGAAACTTTTCCACTGTAAAATGAAGAAACCAGTGTCCAGTCAAGTATAAATTACCCTTTAAAAGAAGGTTAGTAGCAATTGAATAGACTGACACAGCTGTATCTCTGGTACACTAGCAATATTCTCGCCAGAATTATTTTCCATTTGGGTGGCATTAAAAAAGTAGCCAGGTAGGGAAGGACAGGGAAATTTGGTAGTAGGGAAAATGTAATATTTTTACTAGTTAATTATTAATAATTAATTTCCAATGTTTTTAAGGTTAGACATGTCCTCATGCAGTATAACTACATTAAAACAAATAATTAGGTGCAGGGCGCACACCTATTAAACGTACATCTAAATTCTTTAGTTAATCACAACTGCGTTCCCTCCATACATTTTTTTCAGCTGGGTGACATGAATGAGTAGCAGGGTGGGGTAGCTGGCTATAAGGCGCTAGGGAGAACACTGACTAGACATATTTTAATCCTCTGTTTTTGGGCTGTGTTTTAGACTGAACGTTGTGTAATTGTATTGTCAGCCTTACATTTAATACAATCTTCACAGCTATTTTGCAGAAAACAGAAAAATAACAATCAAGTAAAATGGAAGCAGTTTTGAAACAACTTCAGCAATAAGCGTCTACTTTAAAGAGATGGAAAAACACAAGTTATTTTCACAAACGATTCCCTTCTCATGTATTTCGCATTTTATAGCACATTATTTTGGCAGACGAATAATCAAAAAAAAAAATTCATACTTTAAATATGCATTTCAAAAAAGTCTTGAGGTTTGATAACAAATCCAAAAATGTGTTTATATTTACAGCATATGAGTTCATCTCTGCAATAAAAGGCTCCTCTAAAAAAATTGTTGAAGGAAAATATGTAGTTACTAAAAATGAAAACTTTTTGAAATCTATCCGACAATCCTGAAGGAAGATCTTAAGAATAGTGTTCCCCTGCCCCTGCTTTCACCTCCTATTAAAGTTGTATGAGCTTGTTACCAGCTCGGATATGCTAAGAGGAGGCGGCTCAGTCAGCAGCAGTCCGTTATTAGCCATGACATTATAAGATATAGCGATGACTGACTGCTGTTCTGGGAAGAAAACGAGACAAGAGGCAAGCTAACACAGTTCTGAACTAAACTATTTGTCATTACCATAGACAATGTATACACAGGTAGCAGTATAAAAACACAAGAACATATAGCTCATTTCATTTTTCTTCAATATTATGATCACTTTTTTTACATTATAAGAATGTTCACCCTTAAAACACAAGACTTGTCAATTACCTGCCCCCAACCCAAACTGATATATTTTGGACTATATTAGTTGCATTACTAACCCAATATATAAGGATTATTATTGTCCCCATTCTGGAAGATGTGGCTGCTCCCTCCATGCAGTCAATCAAGGTTGTGCCTGCTGACATTACAACCAATGATTAACTGTTGTTTCACCTGATGCCTTTTTTGCACATGCTCAAGCATATAAACAGCCTTTTGGGTAGAGGGAGGAGGCAGATACCTTTACCAGAAAGGAATATAATGTATAATTACAAATCTGGTAATTGTAAAGCGCCACGGTGCTATATAAATCAATAATAATAATAATCTGGTTATAAATGCATGTAATAAACTGGGAAAAATAACAGTTGGGGGTGCGGGCAGATACCTGACATGTCACCATTTTTTTGTTTTAAGGGTGTACATGCCCTTTAGTAGCTAGATAGCATTGTTCTAATAGAGAGTACATTCACAATAGTACAAAAGCTGCATATCCCACCTCTCACCTGTTGGTTTGTTCACTGTTGGTTAATTTTTTTAATTAAAGTGTAACTGTGGCCTCCAAAAAAAGTGTCCTCTAGGTCCTTGAGGATTATGTCTCTAGCTTCTCTGGATCATAAGTTATAGGATTGTAAAGTTTACTTCATTGTCTGTTCTGTCGGAGTCTGTGACAGGAACACGATGGGCCGATTAAAAAGCCACACCCACCAAAAAATAAAATCATCTTTTCTGAAGCTAGTTACAGACCTGCAACCCATTCTCTGCCCCTCTACCTATGGAGACCTTAGGTAGATTTTTTTTTTCTCTTCAGACTAGCTTTAAAAAATGATTAAGATTTTTCCCCCACACTTATCCAAATCTTTGCTTTTTATACAACAAAAGAAAATCAATCTTTGCAGTCTCTTAGCCAGCATGAATGGCGAAAGGAAAGAGTGTTCTCAAAGTTCACCATTAGTCCAGCAACCCAGGAGAACTGACACAAATAAAATAGGTACATTTTGAAACTTTATCTTTTGCTAGGAACAAAATGCAGGCAAAACAAATCAATGTATGCAGCTGATTTATATAAAATATAATAATATAAAATATCCGTAGATGATGATGTATGCACACCTTTTGAACACTATATTTAACACAGATTTTTTAAGTAAGCACTGTTTTTAAGTTTCAAGTATTGTATTATATTTCAGAGAAAATAAATGTATCAATAATTTTCTAGGGTGCACATATGACATGATATCTATGTTATTTATTTTTTTTAATTTAGCACTGTCACTTTAAATGTGGATTTGCACTGGTATACCCTTAAGAGGTGTTGCACTGTCACTTTAAATGGAATACTGAACAGAATTAATAAGGACACTTAGAATACTTATCTTGCTCCATCTCTTCTGACTCCCATGTTTTTCTCATTACAGGTATGCATCCTTTACCCTTGCCACTGAATACTGTCTGATTTCCACAACTCCCTCTGTAGCTTAATTGTTTTTTGATCTGGTATGCATCCTTTACCTTGCCACTGAATACTGTCTGATTTCCACAACTGATTCTCACAACTCCCTCTGTTGCTTGTTTTTTTTTATCATTTTCTACTGTATATTATAGTCTAGTCTGGTTTGTTTATTAGGAAACCACCATGTGTTCAAATATATATAGATATTACACTTCTATCTCACTTTTCCACGGATATCTATACACACTAGTAGTGTGTATTTTGGACTTTGTTCAGCATTGAATAAATAAGTTATGCTGTAAAGCACTTTTGGAGTGTGCCTCCCTTTCAGTATTTTTATTTATAACCCTTTACCGTTTCGTGGCACGGAGATAGGGAAGAGCACCTCAAAACTTACCTGTTACAACTCCACATCCTTGGTTTAAACTTAAATTTTGCACTTTGTATTACTTGCACTACCCTTGTATGTAACATGTATGTTTCCCTTATGTATATTAATGCAACTGTAAAGCGCCATGGAAGATGTTGGCATTATATAAATCCACAATAATTTATAATCATAATTTGCCTTAACGAGATGTGGGCAGACACAATGTGTTTATAAAAGTTTGTTAGTAGTCACTTTAATTTAGGCTAGAAAAAGGGTGGGCCCGAAACGTTGCCACTGTTTTGCTTTGTTCTGATGGAATAAACTTTCAAATTATCACTTTAAGCTCAACGTCTGGACCTCCCTCATCATTTATTGGCTTTATATCTTTATATTGGAGGGCTTAAGGCAGTGAGTATACTACAGGGAGCTCCAGAGACGCATGGGACGGTTTGGTACAACTTTGAGCTGTTTTCAAATACCTATCAGGGGCTTCCATATTAGTATGGAGACATCAGACTGTAAAACGGACTGGCCACCTATATAGCAGTTCCTGTGAACTTTCATACTGGGAAAATGTAAATACGTAAGGCAACCTCCTTTTTTTCAAGCGTGATTACTTTTGTTCAGATCTGGCTGCAATTTTTATATATCTTTTTTATATATCTAATCTAACTTATCCCAATCACAGTATATCTTAACACATTTCTGTATACAAGTATGAGACCAAACACATATTACAATATCTTACAATTTTGTACACAAACACATCTTAAACTTGTACAAATGTACTGTACAAATGTACTGTATGTTGCATTGATTCATATGAAAATCCAGATTTGCCATCTTAATTGTATTGCCAGTGTTTTGTGATCTAGATTTAAAGTAAAATTCTTACAAAAATTATGAGAATTTTAAAAATACCTTCAAAAAGAAATTTTATTAAAGGATTATTTTACTCAAAAGGAGAAACTTTCATTTGGAGCATTAATGAAAGAACGAGAGGTAAAGGATCTATGGTGCATTTTTATAAACAATTGATATTTTCGCCATTGCAGGACATCGGAATTTATATTATTTATAAAACTGATCGTTTGCCTTATTCATTGCATTAAGTCTGGTATCATGGCTAAAAGAGAAATTGCTCTCTAGCATTGGCCATTACCAGACCAGGGTTGCAAGCAAAAATTTGCAAATATTAAAGGGGGGTCTTTAGCAAAAAAACACTAAGGTATATGTTGAATTTAGAGGCATATTTATAAAGCAGAGAAGATGAAATTGTAGATCTATTTTTGACATTTTTATATTTAGTGCCAAATTTTTTTATCTGAAGTGGCATAAATGCACTTACTGGAATGTTCCATTAACATGAATTTTTCTCACACAGCACTATGGTATGTTCCCATATTAATGGAACTGGTTTGATAATTAGCTGCAGTTTGCTGAAAATAAGCAATGCTAAAAAAATGTGTCTCATTAATAAAATAGTGAGTTTTACACTATATCATAGCTTTTGCTGAAAAAACACCACGTGGTAGGCTATTTTTAAATAACAAAGATAGGCGTTCAGTGTGTATTAACCAATTTGACACTGCTTTGAAAAATCACCACGGATGGTACCCATTTACCATCATATGCGCTGAATTTAGCGCATTTACAGCATTATTAGTGCTACTTTTTGCCATGTAATTTTCGCCTTTGGTAAAAATTCACCTTTTTAATAATTATGACAAAAAGAAAAGTTGAAAGTTCAAAAAATTTTGGTGAAGTCAATCGAAAAAAAAAAATAGCAAAAATAATGCCCCTTTATAAATATGTCCCTTAGACCCCCATTTGACTTTATTGGTAAATAAAGAAAATTGGAACCTTAATAACATAACAGCAGGTTTACCTTTTGAGTGAACTAATCCTTTAAATAACTTTACTTAGTTACTTAGCATAGTTTTGAAGATATTTACATTTTTGTGTGTGATATGGCCACAGCATCACCAGGTCCCCTGCTCTTCCTGCTCTGAAACCATGTCAGTCAATCTGCCCTGTGTCTCCTCCTCCCCTTTGCAGCCCCCCTGGTCCCTCCCACTCATGGACCCCATGGTCCAGTTGCAGGCCCCCCCTTGGCCCATTCTCTTATTGCCCCATGTGGCCCCACCCACCCACGGACGCCTAAGCCCCACTCACCTGTCCTCTGTCAGGACTTCACACAGCAGAAAGGAGGAGGGACTTCCTGTCTCCCTCACACGCTGAGAGAGTCTAAGGCTGTGCTCGCCGGCGGCACTGTGCGGGAGAAGCCTGTCACATGTCATCCTCCCACCCATTAATTTTCTGGTCAGTCATTTCTTTATATCTTGGTCTGTGGAGCACGTAGAGAGGTGGAAACTGGCCTTTAATTTAAACACAGCTTGTTTGGAGACCACAGTTCCCCTTTAATTCTAAACAATTATCTGCATTACAAACTAAAACCAAGTATGTTTAATATTTTGGGTGGGACAATAATTAATAATTGTATAATTTCCTTGGAATTAAAAATAATAAAGAAAAAAAAACACAAATGGAAGGCTTATCCATACATATTGATTCAATGTTTTAAATATATTCAATATGGTATTTTTCTATGTATAGGGAATAAAAAATTTACTGGCAATTTTGTGCAAACCTGCGCTGCAGGTTCCCCAGGTAATTTCAGGAGGTGCAATTCCTCATGCCTACAGAGCAATATACTCAATACAAACATGACTAGGAAGCACTTTCCCTGGGGTCAATACATTTATTTAAAAACATAGTAAAAGCATAGTAAGGTCAGTGATACTTTTTTTAGCTTTATCGTCAGCACTGTGCTTTAAATGGTATCTACACCAGAGAAAATGACTTTGGGGACTTCAGTTTTATTGAAGAACAGGAGGTAAAGGAGATGTGGTTACCTCCCGTTCTTTAATAAAACCTGCAGGAGCCAGAAGAGAAGATACAGAACTTACTCGGTCTTGGGCTTGAGTACAAAGTGCGGCAGGACCTGTCATAAGAACAGTGGGGGAATGCGAGACGGGGAAAGTTCTGTATCTTCTCTCAGGTTTTATTGAAGAATTGGAGGTAAGACATAGCTCCTTTACTTCATGTTCTTTAATAAAACTGAAATACCCAAAATCTAATTTCTCCTGTGGGATAACCTTTAAATACCTTTATCGATCATTAAGAGTGCTTCCTAGTCATTGTTTTACATTCACAAATGATACCCGAGACAGTGAATTTGGGATCATTTAAGCATGCTTTGCTGCAGCACATCTCACTACAGTTGGAATACTAAATAATGAAAAACATTATAGGACAATTATACTTACCTCCCCGCTCCTCTGCTTTCTACCAAGGGAGAGGACCTAAGCTGCTAGGTCCTCACCCCTGGACTGTTTGCACTTACACTGATATACTTACACAGCGCTGCTCCGCTCCCTAGTCTGCTTCCACAATGGGTCAAATAGGAACACACTCTCCTTGCAGAGCGTATCTTTCAATTTGCCTCGTCACCGTCAGAGAAGTGGGGCAGAGCTTAGCGGAGCAGCACTGTGTAAGTATATCAGTGTAAGTGCAAACAGCTCAAGGGTGAGGACCTAGTGGGTTAGGTCTTGGTGAGGCCTTGGTAGAAAGCGTGGATATAAGAAGAGGAGCGGGGAGTAGGTATAAGTATAATTGTCCTTTAAGGTTTAAAATACTTATGAAATCTTAATATTCTTCCAGAACTATACCAATTTTGTTTTATTATTTCTATTCCAAATTTGAAACAGATTTGTAAAATACTTTAAATTTAAATAAAGAAAAAAATAGGTTTTCATCCTATTGGACTGGTACCAGGCCTTCGGTCTAAAGGTGCCCATTTATTTAAAAGATTTGCCTCTGATGGTCCTGCAAAGTTACAGGAATATTCCTGGTCCATTTGCTCCTGCATTTACTATCAATTCAATGTTTGTGTTGGATCAAACCTTGAATTAGGCGAAGGCCACACTACAACGCGCAAAAAATGCTATGCGTTTTTATGCGCTTGTATCTACTTGTAAATGGACCAAAAAAGGGGATCGCATGTGTTAGAAAATGCACAAATGTAGCACAAAAAAACACACATAAGTGGGGCCTAGTCCTTAACGTAACACCAAACAGGTGTATGGGAGGCATTAATGTCAAAGAAAGAAAGAAAAGGGGAAAAACTATATTTGTCTGTCAGATAAGAGGTGAGATATTTGAAAACGTTCCAGCTACAAACACTGTAGTTTAATAATCATGTAGAGAAAAAAGATTCACCTGAAAAACTATATTCAGAATAGCATTAATTTAAATTAGAATGATTATAATTTCATTGTGGTTGGTTAAAATGATTGGTTGTTACATGTACTGGGCTCTTTGGAAGAGTGGCACAAATCCCAACAGAATATCACTTAGTACAAAAATAGATTCAGAATGCAGAACTGGACAGACACAGCATGGTCCATGAATAAAGTCTGCTATCCTCATTTACCCGATGGCGATGGGCTAAAATCTTGTCTAAAAGTTGTGCTAACCTATATAATATAGATTAACACAACTTTAAAAGGACAACTATACTCACCTCCACCCCCATTCCACCGGACCCAGCAGTTAGTAGTACCCAGGGTGAAGACCTACACTGCGAGGTCCTCATCGCTGGGTTCGTCTGCAACACTTAAAAGTTTGCGCTGCAGCTCCAACTCCACTTCCGCCTTCATGATCCTGACCAATGAGAAGACATGCTTCTACAAAGTGCGTCTTCTCATTGTCTGGAGTTTCTGACTGAATGGAGGACGAAGCCACAAAGAAAACTTTAGGTAAGTATTGCAGAAACCTGTCAGTTTAGGTCCTCACCCTGGGTACTGCAGCTTTTGTGTTGGTTTCCACATCTGAAGTAACCATGCTAAATATTTGATTTGCGTGTAATACCGGCCTTAAGCATGGTGTAAAACTTTCACAAAGGAAAGAGGATTTACAAAGGAGGGCAATTGCTCAGCCAGCTTATCATAGTGATATTGTTCTTAATAAATAAGGCTGTGTGTTTACTATGAACCTTTTCCAGAGGATTCTATATAATATGTCTTATACAGTATGTTTTGTTTCCCGAGTTAATTAAGACATTGAAGCCAAATCAACAGTGGATGCAACTGCAGAGAACATTTTTAATTGAAGTTAGTTCCCCTCTTGGTGGAATCCTGCACTATTAATGGGCAGCAGAGACAAAAAAAAGCAATAATAAATAAAGGAAGGTGCAATAATGAAACAAGCCTACAATACAGTGGTCATGGGGGATATTAGGATGAGTGAAGAAATATGGAGGAGTATTTTCCCTATTTGACTAGGAAATAGCTTGTGTTGTGTTGAAATCCATGGTCTTACCAGGAAAAAGATTAATCAGCTCCACACCAATGCGATCCTCTTAGGGAAAACATCTGCTAGTGATCAGTAAGTGACCACTATTATACACCAATGAATCATAGGCAGGAATAGGGATGCCACTGTTTACAAATCAGTTAAGCATGTAAAGGGGAAGTTTAGTGCAAATACATATGCTTTTTAGAAAAAAAGAGCAGTATTTTTTCATCCCAATGATCTTAATCTGACAATGATGCATTTTGTCTGTGTATAAATAAATGAAACTAAAATACTGACTTCCTTTTTGCAGGACCCCTAGTAGAGACTGTTATGGTCTTGCCCTTGACCCAGCGCCTGGGTTGATTCAGTTGCTCAGTAGAGATCTGAGCATCTTTGACCCATTCAACTGCCAATCAGTAAAAATTACTGTTAGGAACATTCCAAGGAAGTGGTGCATCCTGGGAAGAAGAAGGGCAGTTAGAACCTGAAATGTCAGCTCAGTAATGTCAACAGCAGGAATCAGCAAAGGGTATGAAATCAACTGATTTTTCAAAATGGGAGAGAATATGTAGAATAACTAAGAAGGCATTACACAAACTAACAATTTAACAAATATCGCTAATTTCCAATGAACTGTCCCTTTAAAAATGGAAGCTTAGAGAGCACTAACTACTTGATAGAGAACACAACCTGGCTGCAAGGGTTCTGTTATTTATTCATTTACAGCAGCAAAATAATATAATACACAGCAAGTGGACAAGCATTTATGAAAAGTCTTTAATTATTTGCTTTTTGGTCCATTTAGATTGATTAATAGCTTACTGGTATATTACGATTCAAACTTAATCTTTACTATGAGGACCAAAGTGACACATGCTTGAGAATGCTACCACATTACAGCTTGGGCAGATAGAATTTCGAAAATAAGAATGTAAACAATTCAGCAAATCTACCTCAGATGTGTTTAGATTCAGTACTAGATAATGAAAGACATGCCTTGATTTTATGACATAGCATTCCGTAATATATATTTCATAAATCCAATAAATAACTAGGTGGAAGGAGCAATAAATTATAATAACTGAAAACACAAGCATACCGTGCAAATATAACCAGTCTGTATTGTAGTTCCTCCTTTTACAAACATGCACTATTTTATTAGGGTTTTTTTGCAGTTAGCATCTTAAAGGGCATGTCCACCCTCCATATTAACAAATATCCACATTGTAAGGCATACCCTCCCACCCCCAACTGCTAAGTCAAAAGTTAAAAAATCGATCCCAAACTCTACTTAAACTTCCTGGTTCCAGTGTTGCTCTGGTCCGGCTTCCCTGCCTGTAGGAAATACAAGAGGCAGCCAATCACAGCCACGGCTGCCAGCAATGGAGAAGATGCTCTAACCAAGAGCTGTAAGTACAGTTTGGGATCGATTTTTTTTTAACTTAGCGGTTGTGGGTGGGAGGGTATGCCTTACAATATGGATTAAAGCTTTTACGCTAGGGGAAGGTTTTGAAGAGCAAGATTGGGAGGGAGGGAGGGGGGTGAAAGGGCTCTTGTGCGCATGTCACTATCTCTCCCGGAGGCAAGACAGAAGGTAGCATGTTTGGACAGGAAGACAGCCACTACTCTTCACTTTCCTGGACATTGGACATGGACTATAGGGGAACCATAAGGAGCAGAAATGTAAGGTAAGGATTTTTTTAAACTATACAGTGGCACCAGTAATGGGTTAAAATTTATTTTTGGGGGTGGACATTCCCTTTAAATTATCATCTTTTGTAAAAGCATTATACATCTCTATAGCATAGAGTGCAAGATGAGAGAATTCAGTATCATTACTAGACTAGGCTGTTTGAAAAAATGCTATTTATAAAAATTATAACTCCAGATTTAAATTACATTTAATGATTAACTTGCTTTCACCTACTGTCCAAAAATGAATATTTAAACATGTATTATGCACATACCTACTGAATGCTACATGTACTGAGAATAATTATTAACTTAATGCCATCTTTAGCTAGAATACTACAGTAAAGAAAGCTTTATATTGCTTAACATTAAAGTGAAAAAAGATAAGCCCCCCAGCAGCCAAAATTTCTACATACATTACAAACTCCCCCCCAACCCCAAGGCAGCAACACTTACACAGCTTCAGGATGATCCTGGATTTAGATATTCAGTCCAAATGTCATTGCTTCCTTCTGTAAAGGTTCCTGGCTCCTCTTATTGCTGTATGAGCCCTTTTTGAGCTTTCACGTGCCCAGAGGTACTGGGAAGAAGGAGCAGCAGACACTGTATAGAAGATCAGCTTTCATGAGTATCCTGCAGCTGTAAAAGTACAGTGGATTTGGGGTTTGGGGAGTAAATAAGGTAAGTATACATTTTTGTCTAGGGTGAACCTGCTCTTCGAATACCTTTAAAAACTTTTTTGTACTAAAATGCTTCAGAAGTTCCCATTTCAACAACCAGCTAGCTAGCCATCTCCCCTCCCATTTGAGTAATTGAACATGAGCCAACAAATATTTCAATATATTCATTATTATTATTATTTCATTTATACACAAACTATAAACAATTTTTATGGCTGGATCATTGGCATGACATTGGCTAATCCAGTGGGTGTGACCACATGGACCATGACTAGGGCCTGACAATGTCACATGCTTGGCAACACAGAAGTTGGTAGGTATGCTTTACAGTCTCATACTATAATACTGCAAATGAATATATAAGCAACTATTTTGCAGTTTTAGAAGGATTATACCTTCCTTTTATAAATTTGTATGTACATTGCATATTCTCTTGGCTGGTGTTCCTTAACAGAATTAACTTTCTATGTTTTTCTATTACAAAGAATTACTAAAATAGTTTTTGCACATTTTTTTCTAATTTTCATTATTATTGTTTCAGCATTTTGTCTTAACCCTGCTGAAGCTGGAAATACAAAGTGAAATAGGGTACTACTATAGCGGTGGAAAAAGTCTAGCTTTGAATTTTGCTTTAAAGTCTGCATTTTTAAAGGAAATGGTTGCAATAAACAACATATCTGTGTGTTTACTGCAAGTTTTTAAACACAATGGGGCTTCATATATGTGGATTAAAGCCCTAAGTGGGGTGACTCGGGGTTATATACTGGGGCCACTCCTGTTTAATCTATTTATAAATCATTTATGCTGGCCATACATGAAGTAGACATTCAATAGATTAGATTATCTAATGTCTAAAGATCAAGTTTTACAAGCAGCGGTTCTTACCATGCGACATTCACATTGGCCCAATAATTTTGTAATAGCAAGTTGAGCTAGGCAGTTCTTAGATAGATTAGACATTCATCGAAAGACAGACCTCTAATCTAGCAAATATCTAAGTAGTGTTTTAGCTCCTAAAGAAATGGGTGTTGAAAGCAAGGTCTCTGTGTTTGCAGATGACAGTATGCAAAGCCCCAAAAACTTTGAATGATGTACAATTGCTGCAGGAAAACCTAGCTAGATTGTCAAAAAGGACAGCAAAGTGGCAGATGAGATTCAATGTTGATAAATGATGCGTTATGGGTTTAACACTCCTTGTACTGCTGTTGGACACAGTGCCAGACAGCAATGGCTAGAGCTGGCAAGATATTTTCTTATATAAAGAGGAGTATAGATTCAAGGGAAAAAATATTATTCCTCCTATACAAAGCACTGGCAAAGCCTCATTTGGATTACACAGTGCAGATTTGGAATCCCATATACAATAAGGACATCCTGGAAATAGTTCAGAGAAGGGAAACTTTAGTAATAAGGGGGGGGGGGATGTCGAGGGGCTTGAATATGCAGGCAGATAACACAAGTTAGTGCTGTTTACACTAGAGAAGCAGCCCTTGCTTGGGGATATGTTCACTTTATACATATATATTCTATAATATAAATATTTTATTTTTTTTAACCTACCTCTGGCTCAATTATTAGGTAAAACCCTGTTGGACAAGATGGATGTCTTTATTCAAGTTCATGAAATAAAATGGACAAAATAAGAATTATGATAAAAGTGGGCATTTAAATTTCAAACTTTATTTCTGAGTAAATTCATTTAATTTTATTGTATTTAGGGGGGAGATGCAATATATTTCACTATCGCAACCTACGTGCACTCGTTTCCGCAATGTATTAACCACAGGGGCACTTCTCGGGTTTTTGCTGCCTGAGCCAAACTTTTATTTACGCCCTTTCGCGCACCGATGCGAATGGACGTGGCTAAAGTTTTCCGATTTTTAACTTATTACATAGCTATTTAAACAGTTCCTCAGACAGTCAATTAGAAATAATGTAAATTACTAGAAACAGAAATTACATCTCTTTCTAAAACAACTTGTGTTGCCACTACCATATTGCTCCTTTCAGGTTTTTGTTGCTCAAATAAACTTATTTTATAGCCTTTGCTATACATTTGGTACAACTGTTACAGTAAATTAGAAATTCCATACTTTCTGTAGTATTTTGGCCAAAAGATTTGTAAGCCTGCCACCACATTAAGGTAGATAGACTCTTTCAGCAGGGCCCTAACTAACCTAACGTGTCTAACATACCCTTTAAAACTAACTAAAGCTAACCTAACCATATAAAAGGATTTTAAAAACATACAGGGAGATTCAATAAAAGTTCTTATCATTAAAAATGGTGCTAATTTTGCCCCAACCCATCAGAAATGATTTAAAATTTGAAAGCTAACATCTGATTGGTTTGTGCAAACTTAGCACCATTTTTAACAATAAGAACTTTTATTGAATAACCCTGTAAATATCTATAACTAGGGAATATTGACCGGTTAAAATAAAAAATTTTTCCCACTGCTGTCTGTCTGCTGCCTTTCTTGTTCAGTGCAGGGGTGCCGCCTGAGACAAATGTCTCACTCTGCCTAATGGTAGATGTGGCCCTGATTAACCACTTTGCGACTGTTAATACAATGCAAAAACGCTAGCGGTAAGTTGCAACCCTTTTTGCATATTTTAAAGACACCTTTGAAGAGGCGGTAATTGTTGTGCAAAAAACTAGCGCAAAAACAGTCGCAAAATCTATTGCACCGCTTTGTGCTGCGCAAAGAAAAAAAATTGCGACATGGTGCAGGCAGTGCAAAACCTTCGCTAACACGTTAGTACATAGGTTAGTGTGATTTTAGCGCTTATTTTCTCGTTAGCGTGGGATATTGCATCTCCCTGTTAGTTTGTAATTTTACTTTTGTAAACATGTGTTACATGTGTCAAAGAGAGTCAATATAGGTTAGAGGCCTGCAAAACACGGCCATGGAGGCACATCTGGCTGTTGGCTGCCCGATTGACCATCTGCTATTAAATCTGTACCTCCAACTCTTCCATTTCCTCATTTCAGAATATAAATACAAAACATGGCAGTGAGACTAGTACTGCTGCTTTCATAAGATGAAAAATAATATTAATTGATTGGCTCAGGCAGGTTAATTGAGAATTCATTTTTTTAATAAAATTATGGTGTAGTCAATTGATTTATCAAATTTGGATTTAAAACCATTAAAACACCTACTATTGATCCTAATTTTGAAAAGGATATAAAATTAACATTGGGCAGAATTGGGTCCATCCTATTGGTCTGGCCCTATACAATAGTCTCAGTTTCCCATGTGGCCGCTGTAAAATTGCTCACCCCTGAGTTAGAGTACCCTTTAACCAATTGATTTTAATCATGAAAGTGGTAATCAGGCTTGGTAATGCCTCCAACCAGGTGCATTTAAAGGGCATGACCAACCCCATGTCTAAAGCTTGTATACAACAACAGGATCCACTCACACCATGGATCGACAATGCTTATTCTTTTCACAGACACTATTAAACTTATAAGGCATATTTAGCTTGATCCTTTCTGCTGGATCTCTTCGTTATTCCACTTCTTCCGAGTTGTGTGCTAAGCCCATTTATAGGGTGCTTTGAGGCTTTTTTTCTATTTTAAATAGCAGTCCATTCCTTTGTCGACCCAAACTTTAGCCAGATGTTGATTACAATGCTGCAGCTTTTGTATAACAATGAAGAACCAACATTTTGTTTTTTTTTTACTCTTTATAAATGATCAAATTTGGAAATAAAGTTCAACTGGACCACATCAGATGAACTACATATACATTATGCCCCAAATGTGTAAATTCAAAGATGTTAACTTCTTGCATCTTCTATGGGAATGCTCAGTGATTACAACATACTGGGACCAAAATACTCACATATTTATCCAACAATCTAGCCATCAAGTCTAGCACACAGCAGAAGAGTGTATTCTGGGACTTCTGGATGAGGAGGAGTGGTCCAGACACACAAGAATGCTAATCCTGGGACTACTATTCTATGCACAGAAAGCAATAGTTCTGAACTGTCGCCAACCCCGTCAAAAACGCAAACAATGGATACAATTAATAAATAATTATTTGACATACCATAAAATTCTATGTTTAATAGAGTAATAAAGTGGTGCAGTCGATTCAAAACCGCCTTAGAAAGTATTGTGCTACTTTATGCCACTGAATATTAGGCATTAGCCAGAACAGTTACCTGTCAGAGATCCTGTGATGTGCAAAATCTCACACAGGGATTTTTGCACCACGGGAACTCGAGCAGGTAAGCTGCGTCAGAAGAAGTTATTGCATTGCCACCTATATCTCCATAGAAGATGCCCAAACAAATACAATAAATTCTGGAAATCTTGGATCAAGCTAGGAAATAACTAAGCGGAACTAAGGATATAACAATTACAGTCATCCCCGGATTCTTCTCCCCCCCTTTTTCCTTTACTCTTTCTACTCATTTACCACCTCTCTTTCTTTTATCTTGCTGACAAGAAACTCCTAGATACCACAATAGCGAAAACAATAAAACAACTCAAATAGGACATTGTTAATTAATGAATATAGTTTAAGTAAAAGGGACACAAAACATACTGAACTATAAAATGCATATTCATGGATATTAGATACAATTATGTCAAAATGATATACCAATGCAATGTATGATATATATGTCAATTTTGAGTTTATTTTTAAAACCATTCCTACAACACATTATAGAAAGTGATCTATGTTTATTACCTCTCTAGAAAATATTTTTCTTCATATTTATGATTTTTTTTTAATGATGGTCTTTGAAGAAAAAAAAACAAATTAATCAACTTTTACAGTATTTAAAAACATTTTAAAGGAGAACTACGTAAGACCACCCAGCAGCTGGAAAAGGGACAGGGATATCAGACAGTCTTCTGCAGAAGGGTGTATACATTATTAGTACTCAAACTTATATTAGGTATCAAAACACATTTTAAATTATATAGCTGATGGCTTAGGTAAAAAGGCAGAAAATGTAGGTGCTATCACAGTTACATCAATAGCTGCAACAGTTGAAGTGGAAATTAATCAGAAAGATCAGATTGCACGCTTTCCACAGAGCTCACTTTCTCGTTGGTTGCCTAATGATTGGTGGGATACCTTTAATGACACTGGAAAGTGGGAACAATGAGGGTACTTACAGTACAGCAATAGATAATATGGTAAAAGAGTTAACCTTAGGGATATGTGCCCTACTAAAATGCTGTGGGAGATCTTAATTTTTCACTTTAGGAGACCATGACCTTTTCAGATACATTTTCATTCCCCAGTCTCTCTCTTTAGCACCATGTCCAGCTGATAATCCTGCTTAGCGAGTGTTTGTATAAATTCTTGACCTCCATAAAGTTTTATTTACCACTTTACATTTCCTTGTGCTCTCTTACTTTTACCATTAAATTATGTCTCATATGTCAAGTGAATTATAGTTTTCCCTCATTTTTTACATTTAAAGGGTCACTATACTCACTGTATGGGTTTGTTGTACAGTATCGGAGCTTTTAAAGGGCATGTCCACCCCCGTAACTATAATGCCCCCCACTACTGGCCCCAATGTGTAGTGCAATAAAATCCTTACCTTACATCCCAGCTCCAAGCGGTTCTCCAGTAATCCCCCCCAAAGTCCAAAAAAGTGGCCACCAGGAGGAGAGCAGAGTCCATATAGGACTCTGCCTCCTGTCTCCCCTCCGGGAGAATTTTGCCATGCGCAGTGCAGCACTTCTCCCTCTCCCACCCGCTCTGGTCTCCCTCCCCCTAGCGTAAATCCCTTAATGTATATAATAGTAAATGTGCCCCCAGCCCCAACCGCTATAATAATATAATAATATAAAAATATAATAATTTCTTAAAATAGTTACTTACCATGCCTCACTCCTTCGCCGCACTGAGAAATGGTGCCCTAGCTTTAAACGATTTTTTCTGTAGTGTAGGGCCCCCTATCCCACCCTCAACCCCCAGGTTTGATTGCTAAAAAAAAAAAAAGATCAGAACGCTACTTACGATCCTTCATTCTCCCCAAAGCCAGCAGCCGCGTTCCTTCATACTCCTTGCCTGATGTCCCTGTTCTTCCAAAGCCAATGCATTTGTTTTTCATTCAAACTACCTGGCAGTGCAAAACACTGCACATGGACCATTACTTAGTGTGATCCCCATCCAAATCATTAAGAAATAATACACTTTTTTGCCTTTCAAATAGCATTTATTCTGTTTGCATAAAGATGCCACAAAAGCGGCTTTAGATTTTTAATCATTTCCTTAACTCCCTTGCATAAATAAGCTTTTGCATATGGAAATGTTATAGCACATGCCAGTGCTATTTATAATATCTGTTATAAAGAGACAAATCTTGAACTAAATTATTTTAAGTTCCTTGTGAGTGGTGAATATAGGATCTGTTACAATGATATAACAACAACAAAACTGAGGATAAAAAAAAATAGTTTTGGCCAAAGTTCAGCACTTTCCTAGGAAGAAAGAGCTGTAAAATTAAAGGCAGCTGAATGTGAATCCGTAACAGTGAGAGACAAAAATATCTTCTAACACTCATCTAAGCAGCTCCCCCATCCTACTTTCCGAGAATAAAAACCTCTAAACAATTGGTTAATGCAATATAAAAGGAAAAAAATACATTTATGTAAAGCATATGGGTGAGCTAATGGGAATTTACAAAATGATGAAATTGAAAATGTTCTACATGTACCTAAATAACACATTCAAGGAATTGAAAACATGGGGGAGGGGGAAGATGTAATAAATAATAGAGAGCGATTACGACCTGATGTAATATCGGGTAAGCGTGAGTTTAACCCTTACTTTGCGGGGCCTACACGGTTTCCATTAATGGTGACAGTTATCTAATGTGAAAATCAGAATATTATTTCTTGCTTACACCTTTTAAATGAAGCCAATAGAGCGGCACTCCATACATTCTGAGTACCAGCGACACAGCAAATCTCTCTAAGTGATTAATACATAGTAGAGACCCGAAAGGCAAGAGAAGCTGGTAATCTACTGTTTGTTAGTGGAAATAAGGAAGCACCCTGGATTACTACCTTAAAACTTTTCCAAAGTTAAGATTTGAAAAGAAAAAAAAAATCTTTATATCTGGATAATACTTTGTGCCCCAGTCATAAGAGTTAGAAGCAGAAGTGCATGTACCAGCTCAATCGATTGTACCAGATCCTTTAAGTAACATGTTTATATTTTGTCCTTGTTAAAATTCTAATTTATGAATGGATAAAATACTTTTATTTGTTTAAAGGAGTCTTTGACAGTCTACCGCATATCAGCCTTCCTTATGTCTCTTACCCTATTTTATGTGATTATCATATAATCTCCTTAAGCTTGGTACTCACAAGCAGATTTTTACTTCCAATCAATCTCCGACTCAATAATGACATCAGATTTCCCAGAAAGGTAGATCAACAGCAGATGAATATTCATTGGTGGCAGATAGAACCTGCCTATCTAGATATTTATCTTTTAACCATATATCTATGCTTCTGTTGGACAAATTGTGCATTGTTATAATGACCGTACTCAGAGGAAATCAATGGTTCAACTCTTTTGTGCCCAGCCTCAGAGTGAGATTCTCCAGTTTTCCTAAATCAGTGGTGTTTTACAGTAGGTAAGCTTCAGATGAAGCAGAAATAACAGGAAATATTCAGTATAATGTCGCCAAGCTGCAAATGGAATTCAGTTATGACGACTTGTTTTTTTAAAAAAGATAACATTTATATTCATTTACTGGAGAGGTTTGCTTTATGCTTAATACTGAAACAGATGTTTGGCTATAGCACAGTCAAGCAAGAACACAACTATGTACTGTATGCCCATGTGTGACACATTAGTTCTACGTATTGGACCAATAGGTACAGGATGGCCCAGTACAATTTCTCTCTTTGTATGCAGATGTCATCTTCTAAGTAAAAAAAATTGATTACGGTCTATACAAAACAATATTTTTGTATCCAGTTGAAGGAGGACTTAAGACAAGAACAAGGAGTGATACACTTTAATACAAATACTATATGTAAGTGGCTGTGACAATGATATACATAAGTTAAACCCATAACCACAAGGCACTGTATGTCCTTATTATTTTTTATTCTGAAGTGGAGAAGTCATCAGCCATCTAGGGAGCAGCACCATTGGAATCTAACTGCACTAACAGTAAGGCTGAGGCCACACTACGACACACAAAAAATCGCTATGATTTTCTGTCCACTTTTGCCATCCGCTTGTGTCCGCTTTTACATGCGTTTGCACTTGCGTTTGCATAAAAAAATGCATGTCATATAAATTGTGTCCGCTTCTGTACGCTTTTTTATGCTCTTCCATAGACCTGTATTAAGTGCAATTTTGACAAAAACAGACCAGAATGGTGATCGCATGCGTTCTAAAATCGCAACGGATCACAGCGTACACAGTGGAGCCTACTACCCGCGATTTACATTATAAATAAAATGGCGTTGCGGATCGTAAAATGTAAACGGATAGCAAAACGCAGAAAAAATGCTCTAGTGTGGCCTAGCCCTAAGAGGTTTCAGCGTGGTTCAATATGGTTCTTACATAATAAACAAAACAGGGTTAGAGTACGGCCACACTGTGCCGCAAACGCGATTGCGTGTGCTATTCCCCTGCATTTTATTCATTTGAGATACGAAATCACATGCGATTGCGCTTTAAAATGGTGATCACATGCAATTGCAAATTGCAACCGCAATCGCATGCGTTGCCATGATTGCTGTATTAGAAAAAATTGCAGGCGCAAACGTAAAAAAAAAGCGCGATAGTGTGGCCTAGCCCCAAGTGTGGTAAGTCCTAGCATTCGCCATGAGATTGTGATGCCCTGAATCCCCGATTATACCTTCAGCGCCTATACCCCTATCTACAGCTGCTGTCTTCACCTATAGACAAGCCCCCAATTGTCAGGAGACTTGTCCCGCCTCGCTGTACACGGTTACCCCCAGGTCTTAGAGCACAAAGGTATAGACACTGAGGCCAGGTATACTCTGGAAAACAGAAACACCAATGGAGCTGAACAGGAACTGGAAGACAAGAAAAGACAATAATACAAGGATAACCATGAACGAAGAAAAGAACAATGATAATATGACAAAACAAGAACAAGACTTGGGAACTAGAACTAGATGAGGCTACTAGAACTAATAGCAGGGACCACAAGCTTGGCTATACCAAAACTATAACAGGCAATGGCTAATTGTCTGGACATGGTTTAAATAGAGCAGAGGGACCAATGGAAACAATGGAGGACTATTCTAAAGCAGAGATTGGCTAAGAAGCTAAGTTTGAATTTGATTGGACCTCCTCCGTCCTGTCTAGTGTCTACAGGAACGGAGGAGCGTCCGCACGGCACCAGAAGAGCGAGCAGACAGAGGCACGCAGGTGCACGAAGACAGACGCCATGGGATGACATCATTGGACATGGTAAGTGCGGAGTCCTTACAGGAAGTATTTTAACTCTATCCAGATTTAATTAAATCTATTGAGCTCATATAACACATAGCACTCACTTAAAGATGGTATAACAGTTGGCTTTCAATAACCTTCTACCGTTATAGGCACTTTTTCGGTTATACATTAAATACTTGCAACGGAGAGAAGAGCAACTCACCGTGTGTTCCTTTTGGTCCGTGTGCAGCCTGCCCCGAACCCTTCGCTAGGCCCACAATCTCTACACACGTGAATGAAAGCTGAATGGCTGCTAATCCCGGATACAAAGATATGATGGTACTGCCGGTCTCAAAAAAAGTCCAATCTTTATTATTCCATTATCTCCCACAAAGGCATGCCTATGATTAAGGACGCGCATGCATCCAAAAGACAAAAGGCAAGTTTTTGTATCTGAATTATCAGCCCTGCTCCCTACATATTGAAATGGAAGAGGAAACTTCCATACTTTTCAACCTAATGATCAGTCAGCTGACTGTGCTGTCACAGGTCACGTGTCTGTGCTGTCCCATCAGGGATAGGTAAGGCCAGATACTCTGCAATCAATAGTCAAGCAGATACAATCTTACTCTAAAGTTTAATCACAAAGTTGCAAAAATGTAAATAATCTGTATTCAAATGTTACAGCCCTTCAATATATACACAGTATAATATTTACAAATGTTTGATCACTTAAAAAGACAGTAAACGGAACTCACATAAATAGATGTGGAAGTTCCAAAGCTGCTTAATACCATTGGGACCAGGTCCATAAAGGATAGTCCGTATCAATAAAGAAGTTCCAGTTTACAAAAGAAAGTGCTCAATATAGGTAAGTATCCTAATCCCATAGTGGTCTCGCTCCCATAAAGAACAAAGTCCATAGCGGATTATCTGTAACCATAGTTAAGGTACAGTCACCTCTCTCAATAATACCGACCAGGAACATCCATTAGTTACCGATCTCGGACTGCTCCAAAGTGTATTTCAGTCCTATGCCTCCATGTAAGTACAGGTACGTCCAGCTTCTCTACTATCAGAGGCAAGAAACACCAAAAATGTTTCTAATCCAATCACAGAGTCGGGTTACGGCTTGATTCACCTAGTATACACAGTGATTCAAAGACACAGTGTCCCAAGCAAAGATCGATCCCTCCATCAGGGTTGCCTCTCGGATAGATAAGTCATGAATATTATGGAGATCACCAGTCAGTTAAAGGGATGACTCATTCTGCAAAAAGTCAAACACAATTCAGCAACTGCATATAGTCAGATAAACGGAGTGAAATCCATCTCCTCATCTAATCCATATGGATTCAGAGTGTCAAGTTAAAATGAGACGGGTTTCTGTACATAGTAGGGCATTCTCTAAATCACCCCCTCTAATACTTATGCATATGTCTGACAGTCCCATACACCATAATCCTACAGTCTTCCCCCAATGGCAATCAAGGAAGTGTTGTGCCACACTAGTAAGGGTGGTATCTACTGTGTCCGCACGTGAGGCAAGTCTAATATTAGAAAGATGACTAGCCAGCCGCTGTTTCAATTGTTGGCACGTCTTGCCAATGTATAGTTTGTTACATGGACAGATAAAGCCATATACAAGGTTTTTGGACCTGCAATTGAAATATTGTTCGACGGTGAACTCTACCACCATCAGTGCTGGAAATATTCGACCTTGAATCCATAAACTGACAAAAAATATACCTCCCACATGGGTAAGTACCTGTCAGTCTAATTCCTCTCTGTAGGGTAATCAGTTGTCTGAAGAAGGGACTCTTCACAAGTTTATCCCTGAGATTCGGGCATCTTTTTGCAGTAATAGAGGGATTTTGCAAAATAGAGTAATTAGTTAACAAATGACAGTTTTTGGTCATGACTTGCCTTATTTCATGCCACTGTGTGTTAAAGGTAGTAATGAGTCTAACCTTTTCATTAGATGGATTGATTTTCTTTTTAGGTGTCAACAACTCTGAGAATGTCTGAGAATGTCGTGAAGCAGCAAACCGACAAGCTGTGTTGCCTCCCTAATGAAATCTTCCTGCCTTGTGCAATTCCGTCTCACTCTGAGGAATTGCCCTCTCGGGATAACCCTCTAAAGAGATGGAGTGTGGGCACTGGTATAATGCAGTAGGGTGTTGGTGGCCGTCTCGAGGAGTCCATCTGACTTGTTACTCTTTTGATACTGTTTTTAAAGGTACTAATAAAAGTGTAAGTTTTAGATCAGCCATTTTTTTTTTTTTACTCTCATTGCTCATATTAGTTTCTTAGAGGGTGGCTAACTTTATTTGTTTGAGGTATTGTCTTGAATTATTTGTTTTTACACAAAGAGGCAAGTTTATCTATGGGAGACACCACGCAGTCACAAAATAGCATGCGTCATTGCAGGCTAGATTGAAAGTTCTACGCAGCAGGGACCTCTTTCCTTATGTTGCATGGTTCAAGCACTTGTATTAATGCTCATAGTTTTAACGTTATGGATTTTGCAACCACACTAAAGCCATGGTATAGAAATACCGCACCATTATAAATATGCCCCAAGATTTTTTCCCTAACTGATCTGTGCATCCTTACCAGGCATATAAATCAGCAAAAACAAGCCTCACTGGAGGAAAACCAGACTGCTTGATAAGGAACTTACTCTGCAATCTACTTATAGATGAATAACTAATGTACATGCTCCAGGTTAGTGTCAGGATGTGGAAACTATTCTGGCTTTTTACATTCTGGTGTATAAAGGGAAAATACAACTTTAAAACAACTATACAAACTCAAATTAGTATTGGAATGCTTTGGGAAAAGAAGGATATTACTTTACTGTAAAAAGACTATGTTTAGGGTAAAGGGCATTTCTATTTTCTACTACTACCTAGTAGTAGGAAGCCATTCATACAAATCAAATGAAGAGGACACACAACCTAGGCAGAATGTTGAAAACTTTATTGTGACATGTTCAAGACATTACAGAGTAATCCCTAGTCAGGTGTTATTCTCCAATTACAATAAATATTTTATATATTGTAGATGCCCCTTACCCACCCAACTGGCGAGTTATTTCTTTAAAAAATAAAAACAATCAGAACATTACTTACAGCCACTTGCTTTCGCGGCGCATTGATCCAGCTCTCTGCTTGCCGGAATTTGCAAGCAGGGGCCGGACCGGCAGGAATGAAGGGCTTTAAGTACAGTTGTGATATTTTTTTAATGAAATAACTTGTTGGTTAGGGGTGGGCAGGGGTCATTTACAATATATAAAAGGGAATTAACGCTAGCAATGGACGAATCTGGATGGTGGGAGGGAGGGGGGAAAGGGCTCCCTTGCACATGTCGCACTACCTCGCGGTACTTAAAGCGGAAGAAACATTTTAGCAGGAAGACAGCTTCTACTGTTCACTTTACTAAACTTTGGACAGGCACGGCAGGAGAACCCATACGGAGCTGAGATGTAATGTAAGTGGGGCCAGTAGTGGGTTTCATTTTAGTTTTGGGGGTGGACATGCCCTTTGAATTGGCTAGGATTTGGACACAAGCAGGGAGGCAGTACTGAGGTAGCGAACGCTTGTGTAACTTCAATACAGTGATGCAAGAGTCACAAGGTAAACTTAGCTTTTTAGGGACTCATCCTGGGTAATTTTATTGGC
Source organism: Hymenochirus boettgeri (assembly GCA_019447015.1). NCBI lineage: Eukaryota > Metazoa > Chordata > Amphibia > Anura > Pipidae > Hymenochirus > Hymenochirus boettgeri. Next base: position 86,302,270 of record CM033469.1, on the reverse strand, counting down.
TTTTCTAATGTAGGTAGGGGAATAAACTATTACTGTCCTGTAAGAAGAAAGATTACATATATGCAAGTTCGTAATAGTAACATGAGCACTAAAATCCAAGTAGGAAGCAACTATTGCATGATTGTGTTAACTACCAATGATGAACAGGATTTTAACACATTTACATAATCACACATAATATATATCCATAAGAAAAAGAAAGTACTTTAACTTTAAAAAAATGTATATCAGGACATCATAAAATAGATCTGGCCCTTAAAATGTTCTAAAATTAAAGGTCATGTCTACTCGTCCGTCTCCTTCCTCTGCTCAGTGAGCTTTTTATAAGCATGTGCAGAGGAGACAGCAGTAAATCGTTAGCATGCTACATTTAAAGTCAACCCGGAAGCGGTTGGGACCTGTCAATGGAAACTGTGGTGAATCATGCGCAGGGTACATTTATTCACCTTTGTTCCTGGCTCCTACATTTATTAAAGAATAGGTGGTAAGGAATAACTTCTTTAAGTTCTTCAATTAATGCAGTAAAGGATAGCAGATTTATGCATAAACTCTCACATAGTACAAAGAATCTCTAGAAAAAAAGGGGATACACAATTAGTGTTAAAACATTAGTATTGCAAATGTCAGGTTAAGGGCAAGTCCACCCTCTAAACAACATTGTTTTAAATGAAAGCTGCTTTAAAAATAAGTTGACCCCACGCAAAAAGCCTTCAATCAATCGGAAGGCTTAGAATGGCAACGAATAAGAGTGCACCAATTTAGGCAAATACAGAATAACTCCTCCTCAGAGCATACAGCATTCTGCTGTGAACGTAGCAGGGCTTTTTTTGTTGGTGGCTGCAAGTCTATTTTTTTGGATTCACTGCTATTTGGACAAAGGAGAGGAGTCGCTGCATCCACATACTTTATTACAAGCATATCTTGAATCAGGTTGAGGGAGGGAGCAGGGAGACAGCTTCACTACAGCAGACAAAAAATATACTTCCTGATTACAGGCGCCATTGCCATGTGATCAGGCATGTCACTCCTGACATGATGACGCGATCGATACTTCTTAGGAGTGGACAGCCAGAGTCAAGTCAGAAGGGGGGGTTTGATTGACCGCAAGAGGTGACGAGACGAAGGTGCAGATCGGGAGGCAAATCTCAAAGGAAAACGGATTTCAAAAGTTTTGCTGCTAGGATGTTAGTCAGCAAGAAAAGTTTATTTTTTGGCTGGACATGCTGTATATTCTAGAGTATTAACCAACCTGAATATAAACAAAAGGACTTATCTTGAGCTGATAAACAAGGAAAACTACTTGACTCAAGTATAAACCGAGGGTTAACTTTCTCCCATAGACAGCCCCATAGATAGTTCCAGACTGTATCATAGACAGCCTCATACACAGCCCCATAGAAAGTCTCATACACAGCCCCATAGAAAGTCCCACACACAGCCCCATAGAAAGTCCCACACACAGCCTTATAGAAAGTCCATCACACAGCCCCATAGAAAGTCCTATATACAGCCCCATTGAAAGTCCCACACACAGCCCCATAGAAAGCCCCATCCACAGCCCCATTGAAAGTCCCATACGCAGATGTACCCTGCATACCTTTCTGTGCAGCCTGTTTGTTGAATCCTGTTCTATCATTTATTTTCCCCTTTACCATGCAGTCTAGGTAAGCAGGACAACAATTGCCTAACCCACCGAAATTAAGAGTATTCAGTGTGTTACAGGGTACGGCTTTTGTTTTCCCAGTGCTATGCGATTTTGTCTGTCTGCTTCTTCAAGCATCCAGATCAGCCCAGACACGAGTATAAACCGAGGGGAGACATAAAATTTCTCAGCTTATACTCGAGTATATACAGTAACCAAGTAGTGGTTTTATTTGGAAGATCTAATTTGTAACACTAGATAGTAAAGGAACATCTATATTTTGGGCTAAAGCAGAAGCAAAACCTTGATCACATTTTACTGCCAAAAAATATCTATATAAAAAATATAACCAAGGGTCAAAAATAATGTAAAGTCATTGTGCGTGCCTATAAGGCAACACATAAAAAAATCTTTAAAAAAAATAAAATGAGTAGTCAAAAGGAGAAGCAGGAGAAGCACCCCCAATGAATAGCCTACTTAAAGGGTCACTATAGTCACTCAAACAACTTTGTATAATCTGAAAGTACAATGTAAGGGTAAAATGGTGTAACTTACATGTGTGTCTGTGCCTGCTTTGTTTGTGAATTTCCCTAACTGCCCCCCCTTCCCTTAGTCACAGCGCACTTGTAAATCCAGCCGACACTGGATACATTAATTTACATAATAAAGAGCCTTCACAGCCAAAACTATACAACTCATCAAAATATTTTCCCGACACAGCTGAGAGTGGGTGGGTTTGCTGCTGTGTTAGACACTTTCTCCCTCTTTTCTAACAGGCAAATAACTGCTGCTGAAAGTGGGTGGGGGAAGGGCTCCTGCTGCTGTGTGAGACATCTCTCCCTTCTAACAAGCAAGCAGATATGCTGGGGGGTGGCTCCTGTAAGTGACTTCGTGTTTGGGTGGGTTGATAGATAGACAGATATTGAGTCAGTCAGATAGACAGACACAGACAGGCAGACACATAGATACAGACAGACAGGTAGACAGACAGATAGATAGATAGAAAGACATAGAAAGACAGACAGTCAGATTGATATATAATAAAAAGACAGAGACAGACAGACCGACAGGTAGATAGATATATAATAGACAGTCAGAGCGATAGATAGATATATAGATAGATCAGACAGACAGATAGATAGACAGGAGACCAATATGATTAATCAGCTCATTATATTTGGGGTTGTATTAACTAATGTTTTGACATCTTTTGGGAGATCCTAGTAAGAGGTCACGGGAGGGATACAAATTAGCATACCAGGTTTGAGTGATCTGTTGTCTGAGGAAGGCACAGGTTATGTACCGAAACGTTACACTGTTGTGTATCCTATGTATGAAGCATTTAAATACATAGGCATGCAAGTCTGATGTGCATGGTGTTTTTCTCTCATTGAGGTTTGAGTCACAGGTCTTTCCCTGTACATGCGGTTATTTAAAATGAAGAAAATGAAGATTTCTGAGAATTTACAGCTCGCGTTTCAAATCTGAAAAATGTGTTGTAGTAGTGGACCATTACACTATCTAAAGGTATGATTTTTGAAAATTCCATTTTTGGAAGTATAGAGACCCTTTAAAAAAGTGAGAAAAATATTCATAAATCCCTCTAGTTACTTGCTTAGTGTGGGTTTTAAACTCTGGGTGAGTACAAGGAACCGACAAATTAAAATAACTATTTTGCAGTCATCTTTGCTAAGAGAAAAGCTTATAATGTATAAATTTAAGTAACTGTAGGATTTGCTGTAGTCATATTTTCAGTCACAAAGTAAACATATAAATTCCAGAAATCAATCAAGAAAATACACACCAGAAAACTAATAAGTGCATACGTCCCATAAGAGTTAATGTATAAACTCTTTTCCAATAAACTTGGATCTTTATTTAAAGAAAAAACACCTGATGTGTTTAGAGTTTGATTACACTATTGGATCTGCTCAAAGTGACAATAACAAAATATATATCTTCAAAACACAATAAGCCATGTAAGACAGAAATACCACATAATATATATAAAAATGTCTTTTGTGAAACATAAAAAGTAAATAAACATTATCACCCAATATTTATCGTTAAAAATAGTGCTAATTTCCATTCATTTTGTGATCTCAAATTGATTGCATGAAAGAACAGGCTAGGCAGATTGAACATTTTTCTAATGAGAGATTGGACATTCGTCTAATGTCTTAAGTAGTGTATGGGCACCTTTAAATCTGATTGGTTGGGAAAAAATTAGCACCATTTTTAACAAGAAGAACTTTTATTGAATCTCCCTGTTTGTCATTGGTTATGCTAATATTTATATTGAGAAATAATAGTAGATTGGGTTACTTCCGCGCTATGGTGTGGTACGGAATGTCTCCATAAGTAGGGTGGCTGCACTGCAAGTTGTCCACTGAACTGTTTATAAAATCTTTAAAAGTATCTTGCTTGCGCTTGGGGGTATGGGTAGGGGAAGGGTTAAAACAAGAAGTAAAAAATAAATAGGTTAAGATCAAGATCTCTGTAAACAAACCAGTTTAAAATGACACTTCCATATATTAAAATTAAACTTCAACCACTCACTTGTGTCTATCCACCACTAGCACAGAGTAAAGCCTGCATTACCCCTAGTGGTGGATAGACACAAGTGAGTGGTTGAAGTTTAATTTTAATATATGGAAGTGTCATTTTAAACTGGTTTGTTTACAGAGATCTTGATCTTAACCTATTTATTTTTTACTTCTTGTTTTAACCCTTCCCCTACCCATACCCCCAAGCGCAAGCAAGATACTTTTAAAGATTTTATAATATTTATATTGTCATGCAGAACAAAGTATAGCCTGGATCAATTCTAAAGCTGGGTACACACTGTACTAATCTTTCAAAGATGTTAGACAGAATCTGTAAGATTCCTGCCTGTCATGTTTGAAAGATGTGGGTTCACACAGTCACAAGTGTTCTCACTATAGAAGTATAGGGAAGTCGTCTAACTGCCACCACCCTACAACTGAGGGTGACTCCCTATATTTTAGTACAGTGCCAACCTGAATTGTTTGGCACATAAACACGTTACCAATAAAGGACCCATCCCGTATTTTCCCTTTATCGGATATGTGTGTACTCAGCTTAAAGGGTAACTGTGGTCTCTAATTCTTTTAAACTAGTAGGATTAGATAAAAGCCTTCCATCACACCTTCAAAATAAATAACAATCACATTTCTAGATAAAACTTGTGAGAGTTATTGCTGGAAAGGTTCAGAAATATTGCTTCCTGCTTGAACATTCCTATTTTCAGCCATGTGACCAACCTCTGCCTTCATTAACAGGCTACTCTTCTCAACTGTCAATTTTCCTCCCAGGTACTTCCTGTTTTCCAGCATTAGGTCTTCACTGTGCATGCTTCTGCCCCCAGGGGGGAGGCGGGCTGATTTCTGTCACTCAACAAACTGGAACCAGGATATTAGAATATTCACCCCAATTTAGTTTCTCACAGGCTCTAGCCAGAGATGTGATTATCTGCTCATTTTAAAGGAAACTGAAATTTAACCCTAACTTGTTTGGAGACCACAGTGGCCCTCTAAGTTTCCAGATATCAGAAGAAAAAATCCTGTTATTACCATGGTTCAGATTTCACAGTCCATATTTATTTAAAGAAATGTAACTAAAATGCTGGAGCAGTGTGTGAAAAGTATGCAATTACTGCTTTCATAGAAATTTGAAAGGTAAGTGGCAGCCAGATGTTGTAGCTTGTTCCCGAGGTGTGGTTGCACATGGCCATAACAGTGTGGGAGTGCGTAAGGCATTTTGCTCCAGGTTCCCCTAACAGTACAACTGGTGACCACTTATGTAAAGAAGTTTCGCAATTTGCTGATCTAGAGCATTTAACTGTGTGATAACACAATGCCAAGGAGGAAAATATCAGCAATGATCGTCCAAAGTTGCCAAAGTTTCTAGGAGTAGCCTTTCCAACAATTCAACAGGTCTGACTATGCAATTGCAAACAAGCAAAACCTACATTTGAGATTCTACAGTCTTCAGTTGGCAAGTTTAAAGGACACTGTACTCATGCAGTATCTGACAGCTCCTCCCGCAGATTGCCTTCCCTATCATTAACATATGTTCACCTTTGTAAGATTTTGGAGGGGCATTCACTACAGGAGAAGCCAGAGAGCAGTAAGTTACTGCATGAGTATAGTGTCCCTTTATGACTGTACAATTAATGCTTATATTGGTTGCCAGGAGCAAACTTTTTTCTAAAAAGAACATGGTAGAATGGCTTAGGATTGCAATGCTGCACCTAAACAAACCCTAACACTGGAACAATTTGTTAGTTGAACAGACAAAGCCAGTGGATATATTTAATAATAATGCACAGTGCTGTGTTTGGTGAATATGGTGGTTGAGTGAGATGCTTGGCAGTATTAACAGCCACAGGACCTGCAACAGACACCTATTGGCAATTTGATGTTAGCTTTGTCAAAGTGTGACTGACACACCTTTTCTGGTTTGTTACTTGGTTCCTGTTCCTTTTTAAGGCTTCCTGTTTGCAGACATCCTTGCTGTTAGTTACCCTTTGCTTGTTCCTTGACCATGATCCTGTGCCACCTGTCTTGACCCCTGCATGTCTCCAACTACGCTCTGACTCTCAACCCTCTGTACCTTGCCTGGCTGCTTGGATTTTTTTACCTTTTGCTCTGTTCCTGACTTTGCTCCTGCTTATCCTAGTCTGTACCTACCTCATGTTTCGGACATTAGTTTCCTCTGTCTAGCTTGTTATGTGCGCTTAGCCTTTTCGCTTCAGACTTCTCGAGTATTCCCAGCCTCAAATCAGATACCTTGCACTCTAGAGACCGGGGGGAACCGTCCCCAGTGAGGCGCATCAAGCTTCACAGCAAACAGGGCTTGTCTTTTGTGATGCAAGTGGATGCAGATAGGAGGAATACTCGCTGAAGGAATACTCAGGGATCCACATCGTTACACAGCCCATAAACTGCTACTCGATTAGAAGATCAATATACCTTTCAAAACAATTCCATTCAAAATATACTTACGGTACCCCAAATCAATTATTATTTTATACCTACTGCAGCTAAAAGTAACCAGATGAATTAGATTATGTTTCTAATCAAATATGTGACCATATATATCTGTTGTATTCAATTAGATCAACTGGACTTGAAATGTAGTTTCTTGAAGACGTTTCGCTAGTCATACCGACTGGCTTTCTCAATTTTCAGAATGACTTGTACAAGAATCTGTGGCAATTATGTACCCTGGAAAATCCCAATTAGCATATCACAGCCAGGTGTTAAGGGCGTGATTAGATAGTGGCTAAGAGGTGTTATAGGAACGCCCAGAGTAAGGTGTTAAAACAGCATTGTACATGGCAGACAGTTGGTGTCGAACCCCCCCCTCTATTTGGGCTTGGTTTCTTTCTTATTTTCCATAATGGCCTCCTTAACACCTCTCTTGAACCAGTCACGTTCCTTCGCCAGTATGTTAACATTACAACATCTTCAAAGGTATGTCCTTTATCCTTAAGATGCAGATACACGAATGGTCCTGACCCGAGGAATTGGCTCTCTGTCTGGGCCATACGTTGATGCGTTGCTGCATCAACGTATGGCCACCCTTTAGATCAAAACTTGGGTGTCATCAGAACCCTGCAACACAGAGCCGAGAACATCCCCCTAGCACAGGGCGAAGGCTAAAGAATGAAACATCTCAGAGGAGCCCTTAAACTTGTGGATATCCAGACTTGTGCCTTTGTCAAAAGATAGAAGGAAAGAAAAGAACACGAATACCAACAGTGAAGGGAAAAGCAAGACAGGAGGAAGAACATGGTCAACCCATATGTAGCAGGGTCTCCGAAATTAAGAAGAATTTTCAAAAAATTGTATCCCTGTCTGCTTTAAACCGAACAACACACTGAGGCAGCAATTGGTACCTCCGAAAGACCCAATACCTAAACCAAGAAAAGTGACATCATATATGACGTGCAGTGCAGTGAAGAATGCTCTGATTTGTATGTGGGGGAGACCAACAGCAACTGCATCAACGTATGGCCCCCGAGAGAAGTCAATTCCTCGGGTCAGGACTCACCGTGTATCTGCATCTTAAGGATAAAGGACATACCTTTGAAGATTGTAATGTTAACATACTGCCGAAGGAACGTGACTGGTTTCAAGAGAGGTGTTAAGGAGGCCATTATGTGAAAAAGAAACCAAGCCTAAATAGAGGTGGGGGGGTTCGACACCAACTGTCTGCCATGTACAATGCTGTTTTAACACCTTACTCTGGGCGTTCCTATACACGCCACTATCTAATCACAACCCTTAACACCTGGCTGTGATATGCTAATTGGGATTTTCCAGGTACATAATTGCCACAGATTCTTGTACAAGTCATTCTGAATTGAGAAAGCCAGTCGGATGACTAGCTAAACGTCTTCAAGAACTACATTTCAAGTCCAGTTGATCTAATTGAATACAACAGATATACCATGACCTGGATGAATGAGAACCTTCACAAGCATATTGACCATATACATGTGAACTCATGCCACTTTCAGCTGTTTTTAAAGTAAAGCTTAAAAGTTTCACTTTAGCTCTACTTTAATATAAAATCATACACTGAGTGGCATACTAAATAAACAGTTAAAACAGTATCTACAAAATTATTGCACTTCTATCAAAACATTGTTCTTTTTTTACTTAAGAAACCCTCTCTGGACCCACCCGCTCTTCCCAGCTACCAGCCTGTCTCCCATTTGTATCTAAAAATTCCTATGCTCACCTGCTTCATCATCTTTCTATTAATTCTCTAATTGATAAATGAAAAATAAGGGCACTAGCAAAAGTAAAATGGATAAGGTAACCTATGGAGTGCTAGGTAGGGATATAGCTAATACAACTATAGAAAAAAGAGAACAAATGGTCCTGCACACTCAAATATTATATAATAAAAACTTTATTGTGGACAATAAAAATAGGTAAATAGATCAAATGATTCCACATGAATATTAAAAAACAACTACAAATATTTACATTCCTCATAGATTGTGTACATTGCCATGAATACATCGTAATCCTAATAATAGGGTAAGTATACAGGAGCTGGGATAAACCCCAATAATAATCATCAGTATATAGAAAAAGTCAACTACTTATCTGTCTACACAGTCAGAGTCATGTACTTACACACCTGCGGGACGGGCAGGTGTAAGTAGGCTGCAATATTTAATAATTGATACAATGGAATAATTCCTACAGGAAAAAAATAAACTTTTTAAGTTTTTATAGGTCTATACTAACTACTATTTGCATTGAATTCACCCAATTTATTGGTGTGCACACTAACGCACACCAAGTTTGGGTATAATATTTTTTACTAAATTATTACTTTTTTTTTTTAAAACCCCAATCAGAGTCATTGAGTGTGGGTATATATTTTCTCCTTTTCTGCATTAAATGTAATTTGAAGGTCACACAGCCGCTAGCCATCAGGCATGAGTATAGTCTTGAGACTAAATGTCTTTCGACTCACTCTTCAGGATCTCAATGATAGGGTGGGAAGTTAGCTGGATATTCAGAGTTTGGAATTCAGATATCAGGGCAATATCGTAACTGGAGATAGATATCGGAACAGGGGAGTTGGTAGGGAAAGACTTGCAAGTCATCAAAGGGGAAGTGTGTCATTATGGATATTTTGGTAGAAGTACTGTATTCCTTTGCTTCCCAGAAGCCTGATGCGCTGAACGTGGCTAGGCTTGGTATTTATTGTTGTGCCATAGAGGTGTCCTCCGCACACCCCAAAAAAGTATTCTGATGCCAAACTTTATGCATCTAGCTATGTAGTGCTGTGCCCACATTAGGTAATGTTTTCTTTTTAGTTTCTTGAAATACTATGGGTAGGGTTGGAAGGTATGCATGAAGCATTCCCTCCATGTCATGAAGTGAGGGGGATGGTGTGTCTTTGGGGTCAGATGGTGGAGGGACCACCCAGTCTGTAAAATGTTTGAGTTGGCTTGCTAAATATTAAGGTAGAAGTTCACAGGGCTAGGCCAGCTGAGGTTTTAGGCAATTGGAGAGTTTTGAATTTAGTTCTTGTCCATGTGAGCCCCACAGGAGTGATAGAAGTACACTTTGCATATTGGTGAAAAATTATTGTAGCTGAGTGTTGGAGGGAGTAAAGGATCTTGAAGAGTAAGATAATCTTGATAAGATTAATGTGTCCAATTAAATTGATTTGGAATTGTTTAAACTTTATCTTTTATCCAATTTAGCAGCTGTAAAGGGCCCTAATTATAGGTGTGTAAGGAAGGGTTCGGGTGTAGGTTTTTGGTAGGTGATTGGGTGTGGGGTAGGGACAGCGGCGTTAAATGATTTACGATTTGGGTTCAACTTAGAGTTGGGATTGAATATACAGGATTTTGGGGTGGGGGGTGGGATTAATGTTGGGATCAAGGGGCGTTGGGTGAATGGGAGTGAGGGTCTTTGACTACATTGTAATGATCTAATTTAGAGTGGAAGGATCGTGGGTTGGTGGGTGGGGGGGGGGGGGTGGTTGGGGGGGGGGGGGGGTGGGGGGGGAGGGGCCATGTCACATGGGGGGCTAAAGGGGGAGATTATGTGGATGGTTGGGTAGTTGTGGGGGGGGGGGGCAAGGGGAGTGGTGGGGGGGGGGGGGGGGGGGGGGTGAGTGGAGGAAGCGGCGAAGGAGAGATGAGAGGGATCGAGGCGACTATGGAAGCGCAGAATGGGGGTGGAACTTCGCGGCCGTATGGGTAAGATTGGTGCGCTGGTGATAGACATTGGCTTGGATCTAATGGGGAGGTGGGGGGGGGTGGGGGGGCGGGGGGGGGGCTAGGGGGGGGGGTCAATGGCATGTGCGAAAAATCGGGTGGTTGGGGGGAATAACAGGCACCTGTCTATAGCCGGTCTGGAGAGTAGGTGTTAAAGGTTGTGCAGGTGGGTTCGCTGGGGGCTATGAGTGCATGCGGAGGGGGGGCGTGATATTACGGAAGGCCAGGGGGGGTGAGGGGGGGCCCTAATGAGTGCAGTAGGGTTACAGGCTGGGGGGTGGTCAAAAGGGGATTGCAACCCCCAATGCTGTAGGAAGGGTTTTAGGAGGAATTCCGGTGTGTCCATTGGTGATTGTGGGTGTCAGGAATGAAAGTGCTTGGTACAGAGGACTTTGTAAGGAAACGAAAGCATATCTAAGAATGAGCATTGACATTGGTTTTTGGTTTTGTAATACTGTATTAAAGGGTCAACTAAAGCCCACAGAACAACACTGAACCAGAAAGGCATAACACCTTGGATATAAAACCAGTAATCTGTGTCTTATCTCTCATTTGAACAGGCGCTGGGAAATTTACCTAAATCATATGGTTTGTGCTTTACTTCTCAACATTCTAGTATCAGACAGTTTGGTCAACGACCATTATGTTCGTGCACATGCTCAGTCCTTAGCTATGGCACAAACTGTTACAGTTGGTCACACCCATTAATAATCTCTAGCCATCCTTTACAGGACAGATAAAGCAAGGAGAACATGTTACTGAGGTCAGGAGGTGGTGGCGACACTGCAACCTACACACACAGATTACTTCATCCGCTCTTAACAGGCTTTGATTTACTTTAACAGTTTACTAAAGTGGGATTTTATAGTTTATTGGTGTTTTTAGGGGGGGGTTTTCAGATTTCTGGAGTATATAAAATTGGGTTTAGTTTCTCTTTAAATGTTTTTTTTTTGATTTCTTCATTGACACAATTATTCAACCCCTTAAAGACTACCACTCTTAAGATCAGAGGTTCATTCAAGTGTTTTCGATCAGGTATTGAAAACAATTGTGGATGTCAACCGAGCAGCAATCAAGCATCAATGGCACCAATTAGGCAGATTTAAAATTACTGTGATACTTAGCTCCTTCTAGACATTTACTACTGGTGTGTTGTTACAAACATGGTGAAGTCAAGAGAATGGTCCAGGAAGACAAGAGAAGGTGGTGATTTCTTTTCACAGGAAAGCAATGGCTATAAGAAGATTGCAAAGATGTTAAAACATACCAGAGACACCATAGGAAGCATCATTGCACATTCAAGGCAAAGGGGACTGTTGAAACCTGGTCGTGGCAGAAAGAAGATGCTGACTTCGATGCTTGCGCTACCTGAACGCAAAGTGGAGAAAAGTCCCTGTGTGACTGAGGAACTGAAAAAAGGCATGAAGAGCTCCATGCCAGAACTCCCAGGCGCACCCCTTGCTGTCTCCAAAGAATAAAAGGGTCGACTGCAGTATGCCAAACGTCACGTGGACAAACCACAAAGTGTGTTTGTGGTGGACTGATGAAACAAAATTAGAACTGTTTGGGCCATGGATCAACGCTATGTTTGAAGGAGGAAGAACAAGGCCTATGAAGAAAAGAAGCACCATTAGCTGGGAAGCATGGCGGGGACTATCGGAATCATTGCTTTGGGGCTATTTTGCTTCTGCAGGTACAGGGAAGCTTCAGCATGTGCAACGTACCATGAATTCCTTCAGTACCAGGAGATATTGGAAAAAAATGTGATGCAGTCCGTCACAAACCTGAGGCTTGGGAGACGTTGGACCTTTCAACAGGACAATGATCCCAAGCATACCTTCAAGTCCACTAGAGCGTTGCAGATTAAAGGCTGGAACATTTGTGGAGTGGCCATCGCAGTCCAACTTAAATCCGATTGAGAAGCTTGGTGACTTAAAGAAAGCGTTGCAGTCGCAAGCCTAAGTAACGTGACTGACTGGGCTTTTGCCATGAAGAATGGGCTAAGATACCCGTAGATCGCTGCAGAAAAGAAAACACAGATGGTGCAAGCGATAGCGGTGTCAGGGCGTTTAAAAGAAAGCTGTTATAAAACTGAAAAGGATGTTGTACTAAGTACTAAGAATGAATGTCACTGGGGGTTGAATAAAACTGATAATGATTGAGCACAGAAAAGACATTTGTGGTTATTTCATTATAAATGTTATGTTTATATGTTGTCTGACTTACAAGTGTCTCTGATTTAATTGTAAACAAGATGACTGAAATGATCAAATCAATGTCAAACTGGCCAAAATACTCAATTTCAGTGGTGGTTGAATAATTTGAACACAACTGTATGCATACATTGCCATATGCAAGGACACTCAACAGAATCCAATGCTTTTGTGCATCAAGAGACAGCATTATACGACTGCCTGCATTGTTGTAGATCTACCTGACAGTGGATTAATGTTTTCCTAATGTTTATCGAGAGGGATGTTCCCGGCATGAAGCTGTTTGGAGGTCTGGATGAATGTGTTGTAAATTATTTTTTTCAATCTGTTTGATAGTATTTTGACAATTATTTTGTAGTCTACATTTAGTAGTGAGATGGGTCTGTATGAGCCACAGTCTAATGCATCTTTTCCATGAGAACCTTCACAAGCATGCATCTTTTCCAGGTTTAGGGATTAATGTGATGTGGGCTTCATACATAGGGGTGTGAGGGACTGGTGCTTGTAATTTGTGATATTAATGTTAGTTTGTTGTGGTATCAACCATTTCATTGTATTTGTTATAGATGATCGGGGGAGGGAGCCCTACTATACCAAAATATTTTAAAGGGGGGGGACATGCCCTTTAAATGTGTGTGAGACATCTCTCTGGGCCCATGTACCTCAGATATCCACTATGGAGGTAAAGTATTAATTGTTACTAACATATAATATCGTTAAATTAAAGCAATGTATATGCCTGTAGGAGTAAACATTTAAACAGCATTTAACATATAAATAGTGTCATCTTAAATTAAGGTGTTGTGAGCAGACATAGATGATGGTATATTATTTATAGCGGGTCAGCATTTAGATGATGGTTTATTATTTATAGAGGGGTCAGCATTAACATTGTGGGGTTTAGGTGTATGAACAAAACACAGAAACCTTTGTGGGCGGACACTCATAATTCACCTCCTGGTGCGTGCTGTATAACAAGGACACCCCCAGGGCGGGTCCGTATATGGAGTAAGAGAACAAAACAGCGCTAGTCACAGAGGTGTGGAAAAGATAAAATCAAGGTTTATTCACATCACTTTAAAACATGGATACTGGTGCCAGTTCACCTGCCTGACGTGTTCGTGGGTGTGTCCCACTTCATCCAGAGGCCAGGTGTGCTGGTCAGTTACAAGTATAAATAGGAGTGCTAGGTTACCTCCTATTCAAAGGGTAAGTATAACAGTTAACACATAATACACTACATATTTAAAAACGACAACCAACTCCAGCCAGAGAAATGTATCTGTTGAAGTCAAAGCAGATTAACAATTAGAATCACTATAATCCAAACCATAATAATATCTAATGAGACTAGAAGGAGACTATCAACTATCCATAGAGTGATGTATATATTGTACATGTAGAATCCTTATATAAATGGACCTATCAGCGGAACTATTATGGGGACAGCAAGCAATAATGTATGCAGAGGTAGGTATAAAGGTAGGTACAAGATTAAGGGGAATATACCGTTTTGTTCTATAATACACAGCTTGCTATAAAGTCATACAGCATACGATTCGCAAGCTACTTCATATCTCATATATAGCATATCTGATCAATGCATCAGTCTCACACTACCCCCAGCCCTTTGGTGGTTTAATTGAGGGAGGAGGCCATCCAGTACTTATTTTAAAGGCATAGGAACTCTCATTAAAAGGGAATGTCATGGAACTCTGGGACGAGATCTCCTAGCTCAGCGACATAGAAGCAAGAAGAGAGATCTGAATATTGGAGTAATGATAAGAATCAGGATACTCCGTTTCTTACATTTACATATGGCAATGATATAGGTAAATCTGCCGCATAGTGAAAAAAACATTGGCGCTTACTTAGTCTCGATCCGGTCTTGAAGTGCATGGGGAGACGCACCCAGTTCTCCTTTAGAAGGGGAAAAACTATAGCGGCCAGGGTCTCGCCTAGTTTATTTACCAGCAAAGACAAAATTGGCTATCCTAGGGGCTCAAAAACCTGGTTAAATTGCTTGGGTAGTTATCCCTGAATAGTCCAGGTGTAATATATGCAAAGGGAAAAGGAGCCTGTCATGTTTGAAAGATGTGGGTTCACACAGTCACAAGTGTTCTCACTATAGAAAGTATAGGGAGATCGTCTAACTGCCACACACCCTACAACTGAGGGTGACTCCCTATATTTTAGTACAGGTGCCAACACTGAATTGTTTGCACATAAACACGTTACCAATAAAGGACCCATCCCGTATTGTCCCTTTATCGGATATGTGTGTACTCAGCTTAAAGGGTAACTGTGGTCTCTAATTCTTTTAAACTAGTAAGGATTAGATAAAAAGCCTTCCATCACACCTTCAAAATAAAACCTAAATCACATCTCTAGATAAAACTTGTGAGAAGTTATTGCTGGAAAGGTTCAGAAATATTGCTTCCTGCTTGAACATTTCCTATTTTCAGCCATGTGACCAACCTCTGCCTTCATTAACAGGCTACTCTTCTCAACTGTCAATTTTCCTCCCAGGTACTTCCTGTTTTCCCCAGCATTAGGTCTTCACTGTGCATGCTTCTGCCCCCAGGGGGGAGGCGGGGCTGATTTCTGTCACTCAACAAACTGGAACCAGGATATTAGAATATTCACCCCAATTTAGTTTCTCACAGGCTCTAGCCAGAGATGTGATTATCTGCTCATTTTAAAGGAAACTGAAATTTAACCCTAACTTGTTTGGAGACCACAGTGGCCCTCTAAGGTTCCAGATATCAGAAGAAAAAATACTGTTATTACCATGGTTCAGATTTCACAGTCCATATTTATTTAAAGAAATGTAACTAAAATGCTGGAGCAGTGTGTGAAAAGTATGCAATTACTGCTTTCATAGAAATTTGAAAGGTAAGTGGCAGCCAGATGTTGTAGCTTGTTCCCGAGGGTGGTTGCACATGGCCATAACAGTGTGGGAGTGCGTCAGAGGCATTTTGCTCCAGGTTCCCCTAACAGCACAACTGGTGACCACTTATGTAAAGAAGTTTTCGCAATTTGCTGAGCATTTAACTGTGTGATAACACAATGCCAAGGAGGAAAGATATCAGCAATGATCGTCCAAAGTTGCCAAAGTTTCTAGGAGTAGCCTTTCCAACAAATTCAACAAGGTCTGACTATGCAATTGCAAACAAGCAAAACCTACATTTGAGATTCTACAGTCTTCAGTTGGCAAGTTTAAAGGACACTGTACTCATGCAGTATCTGACAGCTCCTCCCGCAGATTGCCTTCCCTATCATATGTTCACCTTTGTAAGATTTTGGAGGGGCATTCACTACAGGAGAAGCCAGAGAGCAGTAAGTTACTGCATGAGTATGGTGTCCCTTTATGACTGTACAATTAATGCTTATATTGGTTGCCAGGAGCAAACTTTTTTCTAAAAAGAACATGGTAGAATGGCTTAGGATTGCAATGTTGCACCTAAACAAACCCTAACACTGGAACAATGTTAGTTGAACAGACAAAGCCAGTGGATATATTTAATAATAATGCACAGTGCTGTGTTTGGTGAATATGGTGGTTGAAGTGAGATGCTTTGGCAGTATTTTACAGCCACAGGACCTGCAACAAGACACTATTGGCAAGTTGATGTTAGCTTTGTCAAAGTGTGACTGACAACCTTTTCTGGTTTGTTACTTGGTTCCTGTTCCTTTTTAAGGCTTCCTGTTTGCAGACATCCTTGCTGTTAGTTACCTTTTGCTTGTTCCTTGACCATGATCCTGTGCCACCTGTCTTGACCCCTGCATGTCTCCAACTACGCTCTGACTCTCAACCCTCTGTACCTTGCCTGGCTGCTTGGATTTTTTTTAACTTTTGCTCTGTTCCTGACTTTGCTCCTGCTTATCCTAGTCTGTACCTCATGTTTCGGACATTAGCTATCCTCTGTCTAGCTTGTTATGTGCGCTTAGCCTGTTTCGCTTCAGACTTCTCGAGTATTCCCAGCCTCAAATCAGATACCTTGCACTCTAAGACCGGGGGGTAACCGTCCCCAGTGAGGCGCATCAAGCTTCACAGCAAACAGGGGCTTGTCTTTTGTGATGCAAGTGGATGCAGATAGGAGGAATACTCGCTGAAGGAATACTCAGGGATCCACATCGTTACACAGCCCATAAACTGCTACTCGATTAGAAGATCAATATACCTTTCAAAACAATTCCATTCAAAAATATACTTACGGTACCCCAAATCAATTATTATTTTATACCTACTGCAGCTAAAAGTAACCAGATATGAATTAGATTATGTTTCTAATCAAATATTGACCATATATATCTGTTGTATTCAATTAGATCAACTGGACTTGAAATGTAGTTCTTGAAGACGTTTCGCTAGTCATCCGACTGGCTTTCTCAATTCAGAATGACTTGTACAAGAATCTGTGGCAATTATGTACCCTGGAAAATCCCAATTAGCATATCACAGCCAGGTGTTAAGGGCGTGATTAGATAGTGGCTAAGAGGTGTTATAGGAACGCCCAGAGTAAGGTGTTAAAACAGCATTGTACATGGCAGACAGTTGGTGTCGAACCCCCCCACCTCTATTTGGGCTTGGTTTCTTTATTTTCACATAAATGGCCTCCTTAACACCTCTCTTGAACCAGTCACGTTCCTTCGCCAGTATGTTAACATTACAATCTTCAAAGGTATGTCCTTTATCCTTAAGATGCAGATACACGAATGAGTCCTGACCCGAGGAATTGGCTCTTCTGTGCTGGGCCATACGTTGATGCAGTTGCTGCATCAACGTATGGCCACCCTTTAGATCAAAAGCTGGGTGTCATCAGAACCCTGCAACACAGAGCCGAGAACATCCCCACTAGCACAGAGGCGAAGGCTAAATAAAGAAAGAAAACATCTCAGAGGAGCCCTTAAAACTTGTGGGATATCCAGACGTTGCCTTTGTCAAAAGAAGTAGAAGAAAAGAAGACACGAATACCAACAGTGAAGGGGAAAAGCAAGACAGGAGGAAGAACATGGTCAACCCATATGTAGCAGGGGTCTCCGAGAAATTAAGAAGAATTTTCAAAAAACATTGTATCCCTGTCTGCTTTAAACCGAACAACACACTGAGGCAGCAATTGGTACCTCCGAAAGACCCAATACCTAAACACAAGAAAAGTGACATCATATATGCAGTGCAGTGCAGTGAAGAATGCTCTGATTTGTATGTGGGGGAGACCAAACAGCAACTGCATCAACGTATGGCCCGCACAGAAGAGTCAATTCCGGGTCAGGACTCAGACCGTGTATCTGCCATCTTAAGGGTGTGATTAGATAGTGGCTAAGAGGTGTTATAGGAATGAACGAAGGAACGTGACTGGTTCAAGAGAGGTGTTAAGGAGGCCATTTATGTGAAAATAAAGAAACCAAGCCTAAATAGAGGTGGGGGGGTTCGACACCAACTGTCTGCCATGTACAATGCTGTTTTAACACCTTACTCTGGGCGTTCCTATAACGCCACTATCTAATCACACCCTTAACACCTGGCTGTGATATGCTAATTGGGATTTTCCAGGGTACATAATTGCCACAGATTCTTGTACAAGTCATTCTGAATTGAGAAAGCCAGTCGGATGACTAGCTAAACGTCTTCAAGAACTACATTTCAAGTCCAGTTGATCTAATTGAATACAACAGATATACCATGACCTGGATGAATGAGAACCTTCACAAGCATATTGACCATATACATGTGAACTCATGCACTTTCAGCTGTTTTTAAAGTAAAGCTTAAAAGTTTCACTTTAGCTCTACTTTAAATATAAAATCATACACTGAGTGGCATACTAAATAAACAAGTTAAAACAGTATCTACAAAATTATTGCACTTCTATCAAAAACATTGTTCTTTTTTTACTTAAGAAACCCTCTCTGGACCCACCCGCTCTTCCCAGCTACCAGCCTGTCTCCCATTTGTATCTAAAAATTCCTATGCTCACCTGCTTCATCATCTTTCTATTAATTCTCTAATTGATAAATGAAAAAATAAGGGCACTAGCAAAAGTAAAATGGATAAGGTAACCTATGGAGGTGCTAGGTAGGGATATAGCTAATACAACTATAGAAAAAAAGAGAACAAATGGTCCTGCACACTCAAATATTATATAAGTAAAAATACTTTATTGTGGACAATAAAAATAGGTAAATAGATCAAATGATTCCACATGAATATTAAAAAACAACTACAAATATTTACATTCCTCATAGATTGTGTACATTGCCATGATTACATCTGGTAATCCTAATAATAGGGTAAGTATACAGGAGCTGGGATAACCCCAATAATAAATCATCAGTATATAGAAAAAGTCAACTACTTATCTGTCTACACAGTCAGAGTCATGTACTTACACCTGCGGACGGGCAGGTGTAAGTAGGCTGCAATATTTAATAATTGATACAATGAGGAATAATTCTACAGGAAAAAAATAAACTTTTTAAGTTTTATAGGTCTATACTAACTACTATTTGCATTGAATTCACCCAATTTATTGGTGTGCACACTAACGCAACCAAGTTTGGGTATAATATTTTTTACTAAATTATTACTTTTTTTTTTAAAACCCCAATCAGAGTCATTGAGTGTGGGTATATATTTTCTCCTTTTCTGCATTAATGTAATTTGAAGGTCAGCACAGCCGCTAGCCATCAGGCATGAGTATAGTCTTGAGACTAAATGTCTTTCGACTCAACTCTTCAGGATCTCAATGATAGGGTGGGAAGTTAGCTGGATATTCAGAGTTTGGAATTCAGATATCAGGCAATATCGTAACTGGAGATATGATATCGGAACAGGGGAGTTTGGTAGGGAAAGACGTTGCAAGTCATCAAAGGGGAGAAGTGTGTCATTATGGATATTTTGGTAGAAGTACTGTATTCCTTTGCTTTCCCAGAAGCCTGATGCGCTGAACGTGGCTAGGCTTGGTATTTATTGTTGTGCCATAGAGGGTGTCCTCCGAGCACACCCCAAAAAAGTATTCTGATGCCAAACTTTATGCATCTAGCTATGTAGTGCTGTGCCCCATTAGGTAATGTGTTCTTTTTAGTTTCTTGAAATACTATGGGTAGGGTTGGAAGGTATGCATGAAGCATTCCCTCCATGTCATGAAGTGAGGGGGATGGTGTGTCTTTGGGGTCAGATGGTGGAGGGACCACCCAGTCTGTAAAATGTTTGAGTTGGCTTGCTAAATATTAAAGGTAGAAGTTCAGCAGGGCTAGGCCAGCTGAGGTTTTAGGCAATTGGAGAGTTTTGAATTTAGTTCTTGCTCAATGTGAGCCCCACAGGAGTGATAGAAGTACACTTTGCATATTGGTGAAAAATTATTGTAGCTGAGTGTTGGAGGGAGTAAAGGATCTTGAAGAGTAAGATAATCTTGATAAGATTAATGTGTCCAATTAAATTGATTTGGAATTGTTTAAACTTTATCTTTTATCCAATTTAGCAGCTGTAAAATATTATATGTTAAGAATTCTTTAGGTGTTTTAGTGATGGTAACACCTAAATATTTACATTTTTCAACTATTGGGATTAAATACAGAGTTTGTGGGGGTGGATTAATGTTGGGATCAAGCGGAAATAGTGAGGCTTTACTACAGTTAATATATAAGCCAGACATGGGGCTAAATTGGGAGATTATGTTATGTGTAGTTGTAAGGGATTGATATGGATCTGCTAAATAAATAATTAGATCGTCAGCATATATACAAGAAGTGAAGCTTGCGCTCCTAGTGTAAATTCCTTGATGTATTGGCTTGATCTTAATTGTATTGCTAGGGGTTCTATGGCAAGTGCGAAAAGATAGGGTGATAGCAGGCAGCCCTGTCTAGTACCTCTATATAGTTTAAAGGGTTTAGTGCATGTTCCATTGAGCGATATTGCAGCTTTAGGGTGGTCGTATAGTAGCTTAATTCAATTGGTGTATTTGGGCCCGAATACATATTTACAGTTGTGTTCAAAATTATTCAACCCCCAATGCTGTAAAGGGTTTTAGGGAATTCGGTGTACATTTGTAATTGTGTTCAGAATGAAATCTTACAAGGACTTTTTAAAGAACCAAATGCAACTAAAATGACATTAATTGTTTTTGTAATACTGTATTAAAGGGCAACTAAAGCCACAGAACAACACTGAACCAGAAGGCAGAACACCTTGATATAAAACCAGTAATCTGTGTCTTATCTCTCATTTTGATACAGGCGCTGGGAAATTTACCTAAATAACATATGGTTTGTGCTTTACTTCTCAACATTCTAGTATCAGACAGTTTGGTCAACGACCATTATGTTCTGCACATGCTCAGTCCTTAGCTATGGCACAAACTTGTTACAGTTGGTCACACCCATTAATAATCTCTAGCCAATCCTTTTACAGGACAGATAAAGCAAGGAAGCATGTAACTGAGGTCAGGAGGTGTGGTCTGACACTGCACATACACACACAGATACTTCATCCAGCTCTTAACAGGCTTTGATTTACTTTAACAGTTTACTAAAGTGGGATTTTATAGTTTATTGGTGTTTTTAGGGGGGGTGTTTTCAGATTCTGGAGTATATAAAATTGGGTTTAGTTCTCCTTTAAATGTTTTTTTTTGTGATTTCTTCATTGACACAATTATTCAACCCCTTAAAGACTACCACTCTTAAGATCAGAGGTTCATTCAAGTGTTTTCGATCAGGTATTGAAAACAATTGTGGATGTCAACGAGCAGCAATCAAGCATAATAGGCACCAATTAGGCAGATTTAAAATTACTGTGATACTTAGCTCCTTCTAGACATTTACTGGTGTGTTTACAAACATGGTGAAGTCAAGAGAATGGTCCAGGAAGACAAGAGAAGTGGTGATTTCTTTTCACAGGAAAGGCAATGGCTATAAGAAGATTGCAAAGATGTTAAACATACCAAGAGACACCATAGGAAGCATCATTCGCACATTCAAGGCAAAGGGGACTGTTGAAACCTGGTCGTGGCAGAAAGAAGATGCTGACTTCGACTGCTGTGCGCTACCTGAAGCGCAAAGTGGAGAAAAGTCCCTGTGTGACTGCTGAGGAACTGAAAAAAGGCATGAAGAGCTCCATGCCAGAACTCCCAGGCGCACCCCCTTGCTGTCTCCAAAGAATAAAAAGGGTCGACTGCAGTATGCCAAACGTCACGTGGACAAACCACAAAGGTGTTTTGTGGACTGATGAAACAAAATTAGAACTGTTTGGGCCCATGGATCAACGCTATGTTTGAAGGAGGAAGAACAAGGCCTATGAAGAAAAGAACACCTTGCCTACTGTGAAGCATGGCGGGGGGTCAATCATGCTTTGGGGCTATTTTGCTTCTGCAGGTACAGGGAAGCTTCAGCATGTGCAACGTACCATGAATTCTCTTCAGTACCAGGAGATATTGGAAAAAAATGTGATGCAGTCCGTCACAAACCTGAGGCTTGGGAGACGTTGGACCTTTCAACAGGACAATGATCCCAAGCATACCTTCAAGTCCACTAGAGCATGGTTGCAGATTAAAGGCTGGAACATTTTGGAGTGGCCATCGCAGTCACCAGACTTAAATCCGATTGAGAAGCTCTGGTGGGACTTAAAGAAAGCAGTTGCAGCGCGCAAGCCTAAGAACGTGACTGAACTGGAGGCTTTTGCCCATGAAGAATGGGCTAAGATACCCGTAGATCGCTGCAAGACACTTGTGTCAAGCTAGGCTTCGCGTTTAAAAGCTGTTATAACTGGAAAAGGATGTTGTACTAAGTACTAAGAATGAATGTCACTTGGGGGTTGAATAAAACTGATAATGATGTGAGCACAGAAAAGACATTTGTGGTTATTTCATTATAAATGTTATGTTATATTTGTCTGACTTACAAGTGTCTCTGATTTAATTGTAAACAAGATGACTGAAATGATCAAAATCAATGTCAAACTGGCCAAAATACTCAATTTCAGTGGTGGTTGAATAATTTTGAACACAACTGTATGCATACATTGCCATATGCAAGGACACTCAACAGAATCCAATGCTTTTTGTGCATCAAGAGACAGCATTATACGACTGCCTGCATTGTTGTGATCTACCTGACAGTGGATTAATGTTTTCCTAATGTTTATCGAGATGGATTTCCCTGGCATGAAGCCTGTTTGGTCTGGATGAATGTGTTGTAATTATTTTTTTCAATCTGTTTGATAGTATTTTGACAATTATTTTGTAGTCTACATTTAGTAGTGAGATGGGTCTGTATGAGCCACAGTCTAATGCATCTTTTCCATGAGAACCTTCACAAGCATGCATCTTTTCCAGGTTTAGGGATTAATGTGATGTGGGCTTCATACATAGAGGGTGTGAGGGACTGGTGCTTTGTAATTTGTGATATTAATGTTAGTTGTTGTGGTATCAACCATTCATTGTATTTGTTATAGATGATCGGGGGAGGGAGCCCTACACTATACCAAAATATTTTAAAGGGGGTGGACATGCCCTTTAAATGTGTGTGAGACATCTCTCTGGGCCCATGTACCTCAGATATCCACTATGGAGGTAAAGTATTAATTGTTAATACACATATAATATCGTTAAATTTAAAGCAATGTATATAGCCTGTAGGAGTAATACATTATAACAGCATTTAACATATAAATAGTGTCATCTTAGATTAAGGTGTTGTGAGCAGACATAGATGATGGTATATTATTTATAGCGGGGTCAGCATTTAGATGATGGTTTATTATTTATAGAGGGGTCAGCATTAACATTGTGGGGTTTAGGTGTTATGAACAAACACACTGGAAACCTTTGTGGGCGGCACTCATAATTCACCTCCTGGTGCGTGCTGTATAACAAGGACACCCCCCAGGTGCGGGTCCGTATATATGGAGTAAGAGGAACAAAACAGCGCTAGTCACAGAGGTGTGGAAAAGATAAAATCCAAGGTTTATTCACATCACTTTAAAAACATGGATACATGGTGCCAGTTCACCTGCCTGACGCGTTTCGTGGGTGTGTCCCACTTCATCAGAGGCCAGGTGTTGCTGGTCAGTTACAAGTATAAATAGGAGTGCTAGGTTACCTCCTATTCAAAGGGTAAGTATACAGTTAACACATAATACACTACATATATTAAAAACGACAACCAACTCCAGCCAGAGAAATGTATCTGTTGAAGTCAAAGCAGATTAACAATTAGAATCACTATAATCCAAACCATAATAATATCTAATGAGACTAGAAGGAGACTATCCAACATATCCATAGAGTATGTAATATATTGTACATGTAGAATCCTTATATAAATGGACCTATCAGCGGAACTATTATGGGACAGAAAGCAATAATGTATGCAGAGGTAGGTATAAAGGTAGGTACAAGATTAAAGGGGAATATACACGTTTTGTTCCTATATATACACAGCTTGCTATAAAGTCATACAGCATACGATTCGCAAGCTACTTCATATCTCATATTAGCATATCTGATCAATGCATCAGTCTCTCACTACCCCCCAGCCCTTTGGCTTGTTTAATTGAGGGAGGAGGCCATCCAGTACTTATTTTAAAGGCATAGGAACTCTCATTAAAAGGGTAATGTCATGGAACTCTGGGACAGATCTCCTAGCTCAGCGACATAGAAGCAAGAAGAGAGATCTGAATAGTTGGAGTAATGATAAGAATCAGGATACTCCGTTTCTTACATTTACATATGGCAATGATATAGGTAACATCTGCCGCATAGTGAAAAAACATTGGCGCTTACTTAGTCTCGATCCGGTCTTGAAGTGCCATGTGGGAGACGCACCCAAGTTCTCCTTTAGAAGGGGAAAAACTATAGCGGCCAGGGTCTCGCCTAGTTTATTTACCAGCAAAGACAAAATTGGCTATCCTAGGGGCTCAAAAACCTGGTTAAATTGCTTGGGTAGTTATCCCTGTAATAGGTCCAGGTGTAATATATGCAAGTATATGGTCCCCACTAAGGTGTTTAATAGCTTCCACACAGAGATAAGCTATGATGTAAAAATGTATGCGAATTGTCGAACGTCTGGTATAGTATATCTAGCCACTTGTGTTTGTGGTGTTCAGTATGTGGGAAAAACTATCAGACCAGCATACAAGCGGATATCTGAACATATATATGCCCTTAATAGGGGAGATATTTTGCAATAGCAAAACACGTCTTGGAAGCCCATGATGGTATTTTCAACTTTAGTTTCACCATCATTGACAAGATTATGAATAGACCCAGAGGAGGAGATAGAAATAAGGGTCTTTTACGTTTAGAAGCTGATTGGATATTCCTGCTCCGTACTATATACCCTGAAGGTCTTAACAGGGAATGGGAACTGAATTGCTTTCTAGACATATAATAGTCATTTCACCTTTCACCATCCTATGTTAATAGGTGGTATAACAGAGATGAATGTATTCCATCTTTAGAGATAGGCCCTCCGGACTGGGGTTGCCTAGACGTGGTTGGGGGGGCTTTTCATTCATGTGATCATAGAAATGTATACTGATTCCTTTTTTACTAAGTAAGCCGGTGTGCAGAGGACGTGAAATTGTATGGGGCTTAGGAATGTGCATTGATTATTTTCCCTATGTTTGTATAAATGTCTTGACCAGATTAGTAGCACTTCCTTATAATGCAGCTGTAAATTAACATATTTGGAGTGCTTTTCATATACTTTGTATTGTATGTACTTATTTTTAGCTTGGTCTAACCTCTAGGTGGCAATAGTACCCCCAATACGCCCCTTTAATGAGAGTTCCTATGCCTTTAAAATAAGTACTGGATGGCCTCCTCCCTCAATTAAACAAGCCAAAGGGCTGGGGGGTAGTGAGAGCCTGATGCATTGATCTGATATGCTAATATGAGATATGAAGTAGCTTGCTAATCGTATGCTGTATGACTTTATAGCAAGCTGTGTATATATGGGAACAAAATGTGTATATTCCCCTTTAATGTTGTACCTACCTTTATACTTACCTTTGCATACATTATTGCTTTCTGTCCCATAATAGTTCCGCTGATATAGGTCCATTTATATAAGGATTCTACATGTACAATATATTACATACTCTATGGATATGTTGGATAGTCTCCTTCTAGTCTCATTAGATATTATTATGGTTTGGATTATAGTGATTCTAATTGTTTATCTGCTTTGACTTCAACAGATACATTTCTCTGGCTGGAGTTGGTTGTCATTTTTAATATATGTAGTGTATTGTGTTAACTGTATACTTACCCTTTGAATAGGAGGTAACCTAGCACTCCTATTTATACTTGTAACTGACCAGCAACACCTGGCCTCTGATGAAGTGGGACACACCCACGAAACGCGTCAGGCAGGTGAACTGGCACCATGTATCCATGTTTTTAAAAGTGATGTGAATAAACCTTGGATTTTATCTTTTCCACACCTCTGTGAGTAGTGCTGTTTTGTTCCTCTTACTCCATATATATGTTTAGGTGTTATCACAATCTTAAAGTTTCCCTGAGTGGGGTTATCCTGTTTAGTATATAAAATGTCCAATGCTGTGACCATAGCATATGTGTCCTGTGTACGCAGGTTGTAACTAATAGCACACTGCTTGTAGGTGCCAGTTCAATCCACCTTGTGTCTGCTGGGGGGTTAATAACAGTCTTATAATACATAAGGCTAGGCATTTTCAATGGGTAGGTGCAGTGGCGAGAATCTATATTACAATCACTCAGTGATCTCACTGAGTGACTTCCTGTCTCCCACTGCCCCTCCCATTGTCTCCCCCTCCCTGTATTAGTCATTTACAGAATATAGGAAGCCCTGTTTATTATTGAGAGAATGTTCAGTCCTTCTATCTCTTTTCAATAAGAACAGTAATTAACAATTTATACATTAAACAGGGATTCCTATATAAATGACTAATACAGGAAGGGAGAGAGACAGTGGTAATGGTCAGGGTTTTTTTGGCTGGCCATATGTATAAGAAATAATATGCTACCTACAGTGTAATATATGGATTTACTTCACCTCGGAGTTCCATGACCTGTATAAAAGCACTCTATATGGTCATGGAACTCCTCGGTGGCATAATATCCTTATATTGCACTGTAGGTAGCGTATTATCCCTTATATAAGCTCCCCGGGGGTCTCAGGGAATGTGGGGACGCAGAGTTCTTTTGGGTCTTAAAGATTGTGTCTCAGGTCTGGTTTACCCGTTCAGAGTCCATGTCTGTGATAATCAACCGGGTATATATGGGGTAAGTATGAGGTAGTCAGGAGTTCGCGCTGCAGGTTAGCAGTTGTGGCAGAACAGGTTGTATCATATCTTCCAGGGTCGAGATCCTTGTTTGGGCCTCTCCCACTCGGTGCCAAATTCTTTGTAGGTCATGCCTGAGTAAGGAGATGTCCGATCGTGTCCTTGCTGGTGGATGCTTTTGAGTGTCCATCAGGCAGTAGTTCAGTGGCTGCAACATTCTTTTGTGGGGAAGGTGGCATTGCAGCCTGGTTTTCGGCTGTCCCACTCCACGCGTATTGTTAGAGTTTATTTGTGACTCCCATCAACTTTGGACCCTTGGGTTTGGTCATTTGGGCGACAAGGAGTCTTTATAGGTAGCTATATGTAGGCTTTGAAAGCTAGGATTAGCCTCAGATTTATTAGTGGTGCCGGAGCAATTCCAGTGAGCGTCCTACTCCATCCAGCTCCAGGCTCCACCCAATTTACATTATGTTTAAAATACATCAAGTGCACATACCTGCTATAGTCACAAGACACTATGCTTAATAAATTAATTAAAGATTAATGCTTGGTTATGTGCCAACGAAGTCTGTGCTAAAAAGCACACAAATCAAGAAAATCACAATGTACACAAAACTAATTAACTAAAATCAACTTGATTTTAGAATCTAGTAGATAGTTTTCCTACCCATACATACTTTTGTTATTCTTCCTATTCTATAGTAAAAGCATCTGTTAAATATATCACAAGAAATATTTGGCAGAAGTTATTTTTTTGTCAACAGCTGCTAAAAATATGTTTCTTTCAACACATTCTTCAGTAAAATAATTCATTGAAAACTATTTGAAATGTAAAGAAATTATGAAAGATGTTTCCCTTTTAGAACATAAACAGTGGTATCACTATATACTAAATAACTTACTGAAACCTAATAGATTATAGCATTTTACTAGCCTGCAACAAAATCATGCTATAGAATAAAATGACATTTAAAAACATATTTCACAAAGATAATAGATAATGCACCCTGTATAATAAGGAAACATTGTCCTGTGCCCATGCTTTTTATATGGTTACAGAATAGTAGGTGGTACATTATCCACGATTTTCAAACATCAGGAGTCTGAAGATGTGATTCCATAAGCTTAAGATGGCCATACACTACAAACACTATGTATTCAGAGTAGGCAGCATTCAGACTTCCATAAAACCAGGGTACTTTATTAAACATCAACGGATAAAAGCAAACTCACGGGACAGGATCAGCATAGGTGGTGCCTGACGCATTTCATGATGTAAGAGTCACTTCATCAGAGGTCACCCACCTGTGTCACAGCTCACCTTAAATAGGTAAGTCAAGAGAAGGGACTAGAATTAACATAATAAAAACAATAACAGTATAATGCTAGATAAATCTGTCCCTAAAACCAATAATAAATATAATCCATCAATACAGAGCATGTGGATCGGAAAGTCAATAAGTAAGCAATGATGATCATTTAATGTGCATATATAACCATTAGGGAGTATACATAATAGTATAATATAAATGTAATATAAGATAAGAATCACAATTCAAAAACCAGAACAAAGTAAAAGATATCCAGAAATTTGGATATTATTTGGATATTATGTTTCTCACCTTATAACTCTGTAGCGTAGGCAGGAGTTATAAAAGGGGTATAATCTGGGTAACGTCTTTTTCTTTTAAGGGATTCCTACAGATCTTCTATGTTAAGAAATACCACCCAATCATAATCAGTTTTTATATCTAATGTGCTATAACCTCTTGCGATCAGCCTATCCCACAATTCCATAGCTTCAGTCTGAACGTTATCCTACGTGAAAGACTAATAAATTGTCCAAAAGGATTATCTTTAATTTTGGCCCTCGGATGACAAGACTTTGCATGCAGGAGAGTATTCCTGGAGATAGGCTTTCTAAAAAGCTTTGTGTCAATAGAAGTACTGGAAGAATAGAATCTCTCATCTAGAAATTCTATTTCGGTGGTATTGGTGTGGGCTGTGAAGGAGATGCCCCAATTGGTGTGGTTACAATAGAATAAAAAAAATTCAACAACTGAAACATTGCCATCCAATATCATAATATCATCAATATACCGGTATCTAAAATATTTGATAAGAATGTGTTAAAAAGGGTTGTCAGCACAGAGTACATATTTAGATCCCCCCCCCCCCTGCACTGAAGATAATAAGACCCGTCAAACATAAAGAAATTGGTACTCAGGAGATATTAAAAAATAATTTTCTCATATTATCTTTGGATCTCAGGGTAACATTCAAAGGAATGGAGACAATGGTAAAAATAAATCTATCCCTCTATGGTGTTCTTTCGAGGAGTACAATGATGTTACATCCAGGGTAACTCATTGATAAGTGGTTTTTCAAATAACATTAGTTAATTTATTAATAATGTCTGTGGTGTCACTGATGTAGCTGGGTAGTCTCAAAACCATAGGAATATGGTTCCTACTCAGACGTTCGTTTAGGGAGCCTATCCCAGAGACTATAGGCCTTTCACATCCTCAAGGCTTTTATGTAATTTAGGTAGCCAATGAAAAATTTTAGTAACTGGTTTCTTTACATATAGATAATCCAGTTCATCAGGGTCAATCACAGACTCCAACTTACCATAATTAATTAATTATCAATTTCTCTGTATACATTAAGCTGGTATTTCCCATCAAAGGTGTAAATGTGTCCTTATCCTTTAATTGTCATAGTGCTTCTTGTACATAATAGGTGGAATAGAGAACTACAATCGATCCACCCAGGTCGGCCTAATGATTATATTCTTATTTTGTACAAGGTTAGTCATGACTACAAGTTCTTCATAATTTAAATTTTGAGCACTATTAGAGCGAGGTCTTAATGACTCCAATTCTCTGGTAACCAATTTATAAAAATTATCAATATATGAGCTTTTGCTCTGAAAAGGATAAAAGGTGATTTCATTTTTGAGGCTCAGATGGAAAATAGTTGATTAGAGTGATAGAGTGATGATCGGAATGTTAATTTAAATAAGCTTTGTATATTTTCAAGGTCTACCATATTGAAAATAGACATATGTTGTAAATGGTCCCCAGAATCAGAATTCCTTACTACAGTATCACTGTATGTATGTTTGTATGTATGTATGTATGTATGTATGTATTTACCGTATTTATATAGCGCCACTAGGGGATGCAGCGCTGTACAATATAGAATTAAAAAAGTCGTACAAGGGGGACAGTAAATAAATAAATACATAAATATATAAATAAGTATGAGCATCCTAAAATATACAAGTGCTTGAAACATGTAGGAAAGAGGTCCCTGCCCCGTGGAGCTTACAATCTACTTAGGTGGGTAACATACAGATACATAGGGAATGGGTGGAAGAGCTACAGTAATAGCTGGTGCAGTGCCAACAGTCCTATGCTGTGCTGTGCTCAGAGAGATAGGATGAGAGGTTAGATTTAAAATTTGTTTATTGAGGTTTCTTGATGTAGAGAGAGGGGAATAGAATTCCAGAGGACGGGAGCCAGAAGAGAAAAAGGTTTAAGGAGAGAGGAGGCAGTATAAGAGATGGTTCTGTGATCCCAGTAATGTACACCAAACCCCCTTTGTTTATAATGTATGCCAGTGTGCAGATATGATATTATATGGGGCTCAGGAATGTGCATTGATTATCCTTTCTTTGTTTGTAAATGTGTGCTTCCACAGTCCTTCTATTGTACATACAGTGCAAAAGGTTATTGGGATCGTAATTGCAATCCGATCGTAACACCGACCGATACATTGATAGTATGTACAACATTAATTGAATGTAGATGTACTATACATATTACGTTTATTTTCCATTCGTTTAAAAAAACGATTTTCCCAATCATAGTTACAATCGATTTTATGATCAAATATCACATTTTAATTTGGGAAGCACGCTCAGAAAGCACGCTCTGCAAAAAGTACATATTTGCATTGGCCAGATTCCTGACATACAGTTGGGATCCAATTGGACTGAACCAGAAATCAGAACCTCAGTGACAGTTTGCAGCACTCAAATGTAAGAACAGCGGTGAGGATCTAGCGTTTTAGTCCTTACCCTGGGTATGTATGTTTGAGAGGGGCATGATCTTTATTGTATTATAAGCTACAGCAAAAAACCTGTTAGCACAGTGCTCCATTGTTTTATGCAATGCATCATAAACGGTACTCCTGTATCTGTAATAATGTGCCATGGATAAGGATTATATACATATTACACCACACGCACTATATTTTTGCATGCACTGTATGGAATATTGATATATTACATTATTGACACATTTTGGAACATAAGGTTATGAGGAAATCTGGACAAAAACAGACTACAAACTGTTAAAATAAAATTATATATTGCTATCTCAGTATTTTGTTTAACACATTTCCAAAATATTCATTGGCCCACTGCACAAATTAACATTTAGAATAAAGCCACACTTGTGTTAGATCATTCACACAACTCAATATGCCTCTTTTATGGAGGTAACATTCTGCCAGAAAAGCCTGTGCTAAAAATCGAATTTTGGATGCTTAGAAAAAGAATTGTTCAAATTATCCACTGTTGGAGATATATACATAATCTGTGGGTAACCAGACAGCAATATATTGCAGGAGACAGTGGTACCTTTAACAGAAAAAAAAAAAAAGACTTTAAAGGCATGTCCACCCCCAAAACTAAAATATAACCCACTAGCGGCCCCACTGTGAAGTGTTTAAAGGATAAGTATGCTGTAAAAAAAAAAAAAAAAAAAAAGGTTAATGTTAGTGGGAAGCTGCAGCTTTAAAGCTATTTTGGCAATTTTTTTTCTCTATCCCCCCCAGAGCTTACCTTTACTGCTTCAAAGTTGCTGGCTTCATCATGCTGTATATTGGAATTTGTAGCTCCACCCCGCCGACATCTCCTGGCTCCTCCAGCTTCCTGGGCTTCAACAGGTAATTTCCATTTGTTACACACATGCGCACATCCTCACCGCGTGCATGAAGTCGCTGCACATGTGACGTTGAGATGACGTCACACGCACACAAGTTCACGTGCGCACTGACGTCACGTTGTGCGTGAGACAATGTCATTGATGGTGTGCGCGTGCGTGTAACAAACGGAAAATACCTGTTGATGAAGCCAGCAACTTAAAAACAGTAAAGGTAGCCTCGGGGGGGAATAGAAAAAAAAAGCCAACATTTTTTCTAAAGCTGCAGCTTCCCACTAACATTAACTATTTTATACAGCATACTTATCCTTTAAAAATCCTTACCTTACATGTCCTCTCCTTATGGTTCTCTTGCAGTGCCTGTCTAAAGTTCAGAAAAGTGAAAAGTAGGAGCTGCTTCCAGAAGGAGCTTTCCCCCTCCCTTCCCCTTACCCTCTGGATCCCTTCATACAGCTTTATCCCCTACCATTAAACCCTTTTCTGTAGTGTTGTGTACCCCAGCCCACCCCCATTTTAAAAAAACAAAACGCAGAAATATACTTAAGATCCTTCGTTCCCTCGGTTTTCTGCACAGCCAATCACAGATGCGACTGCCGGTTCAGCCGCCATTTGCAACTTCTGGCAAGCAGAGACCCTAGGGAACAAACGGTGGTAAGTCTACTTTTTTTTTTTTTACAAAACATAGCGGATGGTGGTGAGCTGGGGTACCCTACACTACAGAAAAAGTTAGTTTGGGGGGGTGGAGATACCCTTTAAATCCAGAACAAAATAAATACATTTTGTTCCTATCCCATGTGGATCATTTCCAACCTTACTGGATCTTCATTTTTTTTCCCTTTCTTTTTATCTAAATCTGTATCAATTATAGCATAAATGCACAAGGCATTAGGTAGATCTGTACAGCACATCACAAATACCTTATCCAACAATCACACACATAAACCAGTGCAAAAAGATTTAACTGTTCCATGTACTGACTTGAAAAAAAAGAAAATCACCAATAGTAAATACACTAGTATAAACCCCTTCATTATGTCCCTGTAATACCCCCATAGAACACATATACACAGATAAATAAACAACGTAGTATTTTCAAATAATATTTCCAAAAAAATAATATATCTAAAGGATAGAGGCAGGTGCAATACTTCCTTGTTTTCGCAAGTTTTAAGCAACCTCCAAAGTCACAGGAATTCATTTTTAGCCAGGAAAGGTATTTAGGACATCCAATTGTTTTCATAATGTACAGTCTCATGTCTGTAAAAGATAATGGAACAAGCCTTCCAACAAATATAATGGCCACTATGTGTAAGCAGTCCTTCAAAGAACACTTCTTGGTTTATCTTTAGTCCTTTGGCTTTTGTTACAGATGCCCAAAAGATGTTTAGCAAAATTGTCAAAGGCTTTTTATGAGCTTTTGAATTTGATTTTTCCTTTTTAAGCATCAATATAGTTTGATTCATATTACTCAAAATGTGCCACGCTGCAAACACAGCCAGCTGAATTGCCATTAACCACTCAAAACTGCAGAAACAGCAAATCTTGTTTGGAAGTAATACAGAGACATTTTATGAAAAAAATAAATAAATAAATAAAGCAAATATATCCAACCATGGGCTATCAGACTCTTCTATAACTTCTGCCATCAACCACAGTACATGAGGAGTTGTATTAAAAGGGCTACTAACATTTTGCAATATAATAGTACCTCCCAATCATTGTTCTTTCCACTGCAAAAGACAGTTGAACTGCACTTAGTAAATTTCCCTTACAGAGCTACCCGGTCTCTGTTGTCTTCACTTCCGTTGAAAGAAGCCTGTAGCCAGGAGAACATATGGCAGCTCTGATAGGGACGAGAAAGAAGTGAATTCAAGAGCTTGCCACTCAAGAAAGAACCCATTTTGGGAGGTAGGAATACGCAATCCTACAACACTGGCTAAGGAATTTGTTTTGTATTATATTGTAAAAAGTATAATTCTCCTTTAAAGAGAGCGGTACTAACATTTACCTGTGCTTGCTTTGTGATTAAATTAATAATGTTTAGTGAGTGCTCCTAATTGCCCCCACCCTCCCTTACTCACTGCCTTCTTGCAGTGTCTGTGTGTAAGTTCTGCACAGCCTCACAATGGACACAGCTCTGCTTACACATCCCCCTACCTCCATATCTCCCCGATTCTCTCTTTAATCTGCTGATTTTCTTAAATGTTGCAGAAAGTGTAGCAACCAGGCAAAGATTCTTCTGCTTCTGAAGTGACAGGTTTTTTCCTGTAAATGCTGTGATTTCAAATGATTATTTCTCACAATCTACAGTTCAAATTAAAATCTGGAAAAAATTCTTGCTGTATCGAAAGGTAAAATTTTTGAAAGTTCAATATATTTTTTTTTTCCGTAAAAATACCCTTTAACTTAAAGGGCACGTCCACCCCTTTTTAGGGGTGGACGTGCCCTCCCCAACCGCTATATTACTTTTAGCAGATACTTCCCCCGATCTTTACTTACCTTACCTCTCTCCACCCACATATTGTCTGGGCCCATGAAACTGCAAGCAGGGTGCCCGACCGGTTGCCGCGTTGGTGATTGTCTGAGAGGCAGCCAATCACAGACGTGGCTTCCGTCTGCACAGAACCTCGGGGGAAAGAAGTAAGGTAAGTAGAGATCAGGGAGGTTTCTGCTGAAAGTTATATTGCGGTTGGGGGAAGGAGCTCTACACCACAGAAAATGGGTTACACAATAGGTGGAGGGAGAGGGAGGGAGGGCGGGCAGCAGTGCGCATGGTATTGCATTGCAGGGCAGCCATTTAGAGCTGGGGTGTAAGGTAAGGATTTTTATGCACTACACAGTGGGGCCAGTAGTGGATTAAATTATAGTTTTGGGGGTGGACATGTCCTTTAAAGCAAAATGTAAGTGATCCAGTGTTGGATCCCTACTTTCTTCTCAAAGTTTTTCTCCCAGTTACTACAGGGTACTATTTTTTTGTAATTGCAATTGAGTCTAAGAAGTGAGTGTTACCACAGACCACACAATTAATTTAGTATAGCATACACAATATATTAATTCTGAATAATGATAAATAAAATTAAATTAAAATTACCACGTGAACATTGCAAAGAGAGAGTGACGGTGCAAAAAAAGGAGTATTTGTAGAGTTTTTAATTATTTATTTTTAGATATTGTGCTAGTTCAATGAACATTGAAGCAGGATCAAAATCTTTTTGTGCCAAATGAAAATGAGTATTTTTTTAGATTAATTAACACTATGTTTAGAACACATCAAATGTTTAGGACATTAATCCTTGATACGACACTTAGGCAGTCGTAGAGGTTACAGGGTTAGTGCACATACCTGCTATAGTCACAAGACACTATGCTTAATAATTGATTAAGATTATTGATTAAGCACACAAATCAAGAATAGTAAAGATACCCTTTAACAGACAGAGAGGTGCTGATAATGTATATTGACTACTGTTGCAAAACCTAAAGCATATAGACAGAAACACTTCATTTCAGGGACTGTGCTATAGAACATACAATATTTACACTGAATTTACAAGTTCATCTACTTTAACGGGCATGTCCACCCCTGTAGAAAACTTTTGGGGTATAATAGTATTCCTTCCCCCAGCCCCAACCACCATAAAAGAATTTAAAGAAAGTCCCCCGATCATTACTTACCTAACCTCTCTCCCCTGCCACAGTGTCCCGACCCTCTGCTTGCATGGAACTGCAAGCAGGGGATGGGACCGGCAGCCGCGTCCGTGATTGGCTGAAAGGCAGCCAATCACGGACGCAGCTGCCGGCTGCTCAGAACGCCGGGGGAGAGGTAAAGAAAGTAGAGATCAGGGGACTTTATTGAAATTATTTTATAGCGGTTGGGGCTGGGGGAAGGAACACTATTATGTGGCAAAGGGGTTTTAAGGTAGGGGGAGGGCTTGCAAAACGGGAGGGAGAGGGAGGGGGAGAAGGGCTGAACTGCGCATGCACAACTTCTCCCGGAGGGGAGACAGGAGGCAGAGTCCTATATGGACTCAGCTATCCTCCTGCTGGCCAGTTTTTGTGACTTTTATGGGGGGACTACAGGAGAACCATATGGAGCTGGCATGTGAGGTAAGTATTTTTACACACTACATAGTGGGGCCAGTAGTGGGGGGGGGAATTATAGTTTTGGGGGTGGACATGCCCTTTAAATTCATCTTAGGATATTACACCAAAGCATTTAACCGTTAGTGAATAAATGCTATAAACACAGTTTACGATGTTAATATTTAATGTTTTTTTGATTTAGTGACATATAAGAAAAAAATAAAGGTACTTCACACAGGGTGCTTCATACAGGGTTCATGCCAAACTTCTCCTGGAGGCCAGGTAGGAGGCAGAGTCCTATATGGGCTCTGCTATCCTCCTGGTGGGCCATTTTTGGGACTTTGGGGGGGGACTACAGGAGAACCATATGGAGCTGGGATGTGAGGTAAGTATTAAACTACACTACATGATGGGGCCAGTAGTGGGGGGGGATTATAGTTTTGGGGGTGGACATGCCCTGTAAAGATTGTAATAGCAGTGGAGGAAGAAAACTCTTAATAAAATAAACAGAATGCACGCTATAGAGAATTAGAACCAGGAAGTGGTCAGAGATTTTCATCTCTCCAGCGGTGGATCGCACAAATAGTAAATATGCTTACCTTCGTCCCTGGCTCCTGCTCGATTGAAGAATGGGAAGTAAGACATAGCTCCTTAACCTCCCAGGCTTCATTCAATACATTAAAGGAATAGATCACTTTTCAAGTAAACTATTCCTTTAAAAGGTTAACTGTGGTCTCCATATAGTGTAAACAGCTTACCTGGATCTTAAGTTATAGACTTATAAAGTTACACTTCCTTGTCTGTCTGTTTCTGTGACAGTCACATAATGTTATAGAGTTATGGCACGGGGCTTATGATTCAGCTAATGAATCTCTATCCAAGCAGTGGGCGTGCTCTAACCTGAGACCTGGGCAGAGCAGTGGTGCTGGTGAGGTCATAGCTCACAGTACTAGCAAGAAGAAAAAACTGCTGGAGTGATTTTAAAGGGCATCTATACCGAAAAATAGGTTATTTTAAATTGACCATAATTGGAAACTATAATTCTTCCCAAAAACCAGTGTATCATTTTTTGTTGATCTGCCCCCTATTTCTTTAGATATCCAATCTAAAACGTCTTATATTTCAGCCATCAATCAAGTTCCTTGATCTCAAAAACTATTCTTCTGAGAGCAGTTCTGCTGTAGCAGAAATGGTGACGTTTTGACAGTTGGAATGCTGTATGCTGTGTGCAGGCTTGACAGTTGGTTTGTGGGGAAAAAAGTCAGGTCGGATGGAAGTGGGAGTAGTAAAAAGAGGGAGGGGGGGACACTGCTCCTAAAAAAAATGTATGCTGGATTGAAGGCATGCAGCAACACACGCAAATCAGTGTATGTGCTACTTACATGTATTCAATTATAGATCAAGATGAGGTAAAGTCAATTTTTCAGTATAGTGTCCCTTTAAGGGTAGGAGTGTGCTCTTTTTAATAAAGGCCACTAGCATGAAGACCAAAGTTCCCCTTTTATACTCCCGGTGTGGTACTTTTTGTTGTGTAGTAACCTTTTGTTGTTGCAAAACAATAGCAGCTCACTCTAAAGGCTCGTGCACACGCACAATGTGCATCCCAACCTGCGACCCCCGACGGCTACATGTGACGAATGGACGTTTCGGCGGAGAATCGTCCGTGTGTATGCGTTCGGCCAGGGGTCTTTTGTTGATCCACCTGGCGGAACGACGAACGGCCCCTGGCCGCACGCATACACTGTTGCTAAAATCTTGATCTGCTTGGAAACCAAATCAATACGAGTCATCTGAAAGCAGCCTGAGCGTTTCCTAGTGAAGCAATAGACAACCATTACTGGCCATCTATCTTAAGCTGGGTACACACGTTTCCATTAGACCAATGGAATTGCCCCTTTATCGGCAAAGTGTGTGCATTAAAAACGATTGTTCCGATGAACATTTATTGTCCCCCTGTCCTACACCACGCTGTTGCAGTAAGCAACCTGTACTGTAGTAGGGGGAGTCAGACATGATTGTAAGGGTGTATGGTTGCCCGTATATACTTTACATATACATGACAACAATGTTCTCGGCACCGCAATACTAAAGTAGGTAGCCGATAATCTGGTGTTATTTCTTTCACATCGTGATCTATCCATACACATGCCTGCTTTAAGACCTACAAGACAATAACTTGAAAAGTGAACTATTCCTTTAATGTATTCATTGAAGCCCGGGAGGTAAAGGAGCTATGCCTTACCTCCCGTTCTTCAATCAACTGAGCAGGAGCCAGTGACAAAGGTAAGTATAATTTATCTTTAGATAAATTACTGGTTCTAAATCTCTATAGTGCACTTGCACAATAATGTGCGCTATAGAGAATTAGATCCAGGAAGTGGTCAGAGATTTTCATCTCTCCAGCAGTGGATCACGCGAAAGGTAAATATACGTACCTTCGTCCATGGCTCCTGCTCAATTGATTGAAGAACGGGAAGTAAGGCATAGCTCCTTTACCTCCCGGGCTTCAATTAATGCATTAAGGGCTTGGCCACACGCATTGCACAATCGCACACGCAACTGCATGCAACTGCACGTGCCATTTTTGTGCTTGTGTTTTTATCATTTCAAAATCCCAAGCGCATGCGCAAACACGTTAATGTGGCCTAGCCCTCAATGAATAGTAGTTCACTTTTCGAGTGAACTATTCCTTTAAAAGTTAACTACAGTCTAATACACTATGTTCCTTACAGCCCAGAAACTGATGGTGAATCTATATCTAAGTGAGGAAGCTAAGTAGGATTGGCCGGGGAAAAAAAATGAAAAGGCATTGTCCAATCAGATTCTTTGGGACTAATGAAATATGAGATGCAAGAGTATTTCTGTGCCAATAATCTGTAGAGATCTTATCTAAATGCATTTGAACAGCAAACAGGAAAGTTCTTATTGGCTTCTATAGAATAATAGCACAAAGAAATTTTGCTCCTTACAAAGAAATTTTGCTCCTTACCTTTATACTAAAGTGAAAGTAACAGAAATGACATGTGATACAAACATGTTTTACAGCAGTTTACAGCAGAAAAATATATGAATATAAATGACTGCAGCTGTGCTTTTTTTAAATTACAACTGATCAGATCACACTAGTGTGAATAAAAATAGATGTCTATGGGAAAATATATTTCATTGGTCATTTCAAAACCGGATTTAATTGTTACACTATCCATCTTCTTTTGGGCACACAAAATGTAAAAAGCAACAATTAGAGGCGTATTTATAAATGAACACTATTTTCATTAATTTTGCCAATGATAGACTTTACAATGTCCTGTACCGCGGCGGAAAGAGATATTGCATCATACCGTCTGCCAATACCAGACCAGGGCTATATTTGAGAATTAACCAACTTTAAAAGGGGGGCTTTGGCAGATAAAATATGTGGAAATAATACCCCATTCAAATATGATCGAGTGGTTACTATGGAAATGTAAAACAATATGTGGTGGTATGACTTTTTGTCACCGGTTATTAATACTTCTAAATTGTCGAAAACTGCGGAGTAAAGTTAAACTTTTATGAATGTGCAATTTAGAAGCAGTTAGTGGAACAAATTTTTACTTACAGTACAAATTTTTACTTACAGATCAAGCTATTTTCCATGTAATGTGGCCCTGAATAGCTATATTTTATTTACCGTATATACTTGAGTATAAACCGTGGTGCCTCTTTTTACCTGACAAAACTAATAAAAGTGATTGACTCGAGTATAAACTGAGGGTAGAAATTATGACCAGAATCGCCTTCTGATTCTGTGTTGTTTTGAGGCTTTATTTGCCCTTTAAATGGACAGCAAATTTCCCATACAGTAATAGCCATACTGGATATGGCTATTACTGTAGTATAGTATAGTATTTGAGGTTAAATAAAGACATATGTCGATCCAGTCCAACCCATCTAGCAACCTAAATTCCTGCCTAACTGTTGATCCAGAGGAGGGCAAAAAAAAAACCCCACCAAATTTATGAAGGGGAAAAAAATTCCTTCCTGGCTCCAAGTGGCAATCGGAAATTTCCCTGGATCAACTCTACTTTATGTATTAATACCAGTAACTTGCAACATTCCTTGTTTGCAGAAATTAAACTTTTTTTAAACTGACCAATGAACCTGCCATAACAACGTCCACTGGAAGACAGTTCCATAGCTTTACCGTTCTTACAGTGAAAAACCCTTTCCGATCTTGAAGCCTAAACCTTTTTTCTTCAAGTCTTAAGGGATGGCCACGTGTCCTCTGACATGCTCTATTGGTGAAAAATGCCCCAGATAGTTTATTGTATGGCCGGTTAATGTATTTATACACAGTAATCATAACCCAATGCACGCGCCTTTTCTCCAGCGTACACAATTGTAACTTTTACAGTCTCTCTTCAAGCACCCACAATCCCCTTATTATTTTAGTTTCCCTTCTCTGAACCCTTTCCATTTCAAAGATGTCCTTTTTGTACACAGGATTCCAAAATTGCACTGCAATTTCAAATGAGCCTTACCATGCTTTGTAAAGAGGAGAATAACATTTTCCTCCCTTGTATCCATACCTCTCTTTATACAGAACAATACCATGCTGGCTCTGGCTGTTGCCGCCTGGCACTGCTTGCTATTTAATTTTGTTATCCACCAAAACTCCAGATTCCAACAGGGATTCACTTACACACAGAGCCATTTAAAGTATAAGCAGCACAAGGAAAACACATACTACTCTCTGCATCCAATTCATTAACCAATTTTCTATCCATGTACAAATGTGCCTCCCCAGACCAACAGACCTTAGCTTATACATTAGTCGCCTATGGGGGCGACTAAAATATGTGCTTCATATAAAGTGTGGGTGCATAAACATAGGTAAAACACAAACCCCAAATAGAATCATTGGACAAAAGCGTCCACCCAGAACCCTGTAATAACCATGGAATAACTCCATGGGCACTGCAATGGCATTCCCTTGGGTAGAAAACATCCCCTCACAACAGATCAAGATACAATACAGGATCTGAAGAAAACATGTAACTACCAGTAACACGTGTAACCTTTACTAACATATATATATATATATATATAAAAATGACAAATTTAATGTAGCATATACAATAGAGTACAACATAGCTAGTATAAAAAGAAGCACATAAGTAAACTATTCTACTGCGCAGTAGGACTCTGGTTATATATGGCTAAATAGCAGATTATTGAAGAACCCCAATACCTGAATAAAAAAGTTATAAATCATCTGGGACTGGCCTATAGGGCAGACTACCATAAAGCATTAATACACAGCAAGAGGTAATCGTTCATGATGGTGACAGATTGCAACAGATCCCTTCCTTTAAAGGTCATAAGTCATAACAGGCTGAATGATACTGCAGGAACAGACCCTTTAGGTGCTTTCTTATATATATATATAATATAAATTAATATATATAATATATATATATATATATATGCTTCTTAACGATGTATGAACTTGTATGTAATTTAATTTTATCTATCTGTATAGGCTTGCACTTATCCCCTTGTTTGTATACTCTGTATTTTTAGTGTACAGCACTGCGTACCCAAGTGGCACTTTATAAATCAAATTATACATACATACATTCAAGAAATGAAGTAAACGGTCTCAAATTTGTTAGTAACTTGGTCATGTTGATACATACATTCATTATTTGGCAGTGTAAGTATGGAAAGTTATGATAGAACCAAATCTCTGCTTTATTGTTGTCTGCTATAATTAATTTTTAGTTTACTTAGGCTGGATAAACACGGTGCTGCCCGAGCGCTCGTAATGAGCGTTGGCTCGGCCGGGACAAATTACTGTCAGTTGCCGTAGGCCCGCGCTGCGGCCTACAGTGCGTGTGACTGATCATGCCGGCCAGCTGATCATGCCGGCCGGCCGTGACTGATCACGGCCGGCCGCCCCACACCATCAAATACATC
The DNA here is from genome assembly GCA_019447015.1 of Hymenochirus boettgeri. Lineage (NCBI taxonomy): Eukaryota > Metazoa > Chordata > Amphibia > Anura > Pipidae > Hymenochirus > Hymenochirus boettgeri. The sequence continues at coordinate 86,260,377 of CM033469.1, read as the reverse complement.
AAATATTTCTGGCCGACCGACCAATCCACGGCACTATCGGTTGGTAGGTCGAAAATATCCAATGGTGTGTACCCAGCCTTAATCCAATGTCAGGAAGCTTGACAGATGTAATCCAGAGTGCGCTCATAACCGCTTATGTGATAATGGCTGACAGCCATTGGCGGTGACATCACTGTCGCAGCCATGACAGACAGTCATTAGCTGAAAGAGAAGTAGGACACGGTAAGGGATCGGCATCTTGTAAGTTCTTGTAACTCAGTTTGCGAGCATTGGAGGCAGGTAAGGTTACAACTCAAGTAGGGATTCAGTGGCAAGCGCAGGATTTTCAAGGGGGGATTCCTAAATGGGTTACCATTGAACAAGCGGTGGTGCACACTGTCAGTCGCCCGTTTGCCTGGGAGAGATGAACGTGTAATTTGACATGCTGGTAAATCATAGCCGATCGTGTGCTCCATACCGTGGCCGACCACTTTATAGCAGCGAATGGTTGGGACAGAGAATTTGTCTGTGAGTACCGAGCCTAACATTCTGATTTACTGAGATATCCACATTTGCATTACATTACCATTAGTGTCTTTCAAAGTCAGAGCTGTGACACTGACGGCAGATCTGACAGAAATTGCAGAATTTTGTTGGTATTGGGACCTAACAGGCAAGACGGAAAATTTCCATTACCTGTTCCCTTTACTATAGTAGAAATAGATGATAAAATCGGACCATGTATGGGCACATTGAATGATCATTCTGATAAAGAATATATGGAGCAATCATTCCTATGTATATATAATATATATATAATACAATGTTGACAGTCGGCTATACAAACACCTATAGGATTTCCTAATGCTCACATCAGGCAGCTGCAGGGTTAATGTTGATACAGTCTCTATGCTGCTGTCAATCACAAGACAGACTGGATACATTTTTGAAACATACAAATGCTGCTTCTCACTCACAGCTCAATTAACAATGTAACAATCTATGCAACTGTCTACATAACTGTAACTGTCTACGTAACTGACTACGTAACTGACTACGTAACTGACTACGTAACTGACTACGTAACTGACTACGTAACTGACTACGTAACTGACTACGTAACTGACTACGGTACCAGGAGAAGCTGAGCAGACTGCACCGAGCAGGCAGAATGGGGGGGATTCCAGGCACCAGGAATCCCCACCCACCTACCCAAACATGCCCCTGGGTTTTTAGGGTGTAATCCTTCAGAAAACATAAAGTTGATTTGGGGCTGGAGTTACCCTTTAAAGCACATGATGGCGACAAATGTGATACTAGATTGTATATGACTATGGTCATATACAATCCACCTGTATATTTGACTTTCACGGAAAGTCTGCCTAGCTATAGCTAATGTGCACTGCTAGTTACACTTGTGAGTTTGCCTTCCCTAATTATATTTTACTTGTTTTAAACTTCCTGTTCTTTAGTTCTACAAATTAAACATGTCTCACTATTTTAAAGCTTATTTTCTGAAAACAGTGAACAGAAGCATTAAAGGAGAACTATAGTTTATATAAAGTAAAAAGAAAATGTTAAAATAAAAGTACCTGGGGCAGGGAGGTAGACAAAGTAATTCCTACCTGCCTATATCATTTCTATCAATTAAATAATATAGTGAGGTAAAAATAATAAATTCTACCTCAGATAATATTCATTTTCATATTCTGGCTCCTGAAAAAAACAAGTAGAAAAGAGGCTATGAAATTGATCAAGTTGAAATGCACAACTGTATGTCTTTAACATGGTGAAAGGAATGTGTTGTAATTACTGAAATGCTGAAATATTGATAAAGGAAGATTGGTGCAAAAATGTGATGAAAATATGAAGAAATAGAATATAATGTAAGTAATAATGCCAAAAAGTAATAATGCCATAACAACTGCTAAAATATTAAAGGGCATGTCCATCCCAAAACTAAAATTGTTGCCCCCACTGTGTAGTGTTAAAAAAAAAAGTATTACCTATCTTCTCAGCTCCTTATGGTTGTCCTGCAGTGCCTTCTAAAATCCATAAAAATGAAGAGTAGGAGCTGTCTGTGTGTCATCCGATGCCTGCTTCCTTGTCCTTGTTGAGGACTCTGGCATGCGCAGGGGAGCCCTCCCCCCTAGTCCCTCCATGCTGCATGGTTCGTTTAGCAATAAATAAACTTTCCTGTAGTGTAGAGTTTAAACATTACAAAGTGCCCAGAAATCAACTAACCCACCCTCGATTCCCTCAACTCTCTCAATAGCTAGCAGTCGCATCTGTGATTGGCTGACTCTCTGCCAATCACAGATGAGGCTGCCGGTCTGGCCCCTATAGCTACTTCCGTCAAGAGCAGTAAGTCAATTTCTGGGCACTTTTAATGTTTTTAATGGTGAAACCATAGCTTTTAGTGTTGTGGGGGTTTCTCTACACTACCAGGAGAGAAAACAGAACTTACCAGTAACAAGATCCACCATTGGCTCCTGACAGGTCCCGACTGCTTCCAGCTGTAAAACTATAGCGTGAATACACACTATAGTTTACTTACAGCCAGAAGCAGTCGTTACCAGTCAGAGGATTGTGCTGCTGATAAGTTCCAGCTTCTCTCCTGGTGTGATACACTGAAAGTAAGACATACTTTACCTTCCCGTACTTCACTTGCTTTAAAAGCAGAGTGCACTTTTACAGTGAACTAACCCTTTAAACCTATTATATTTCAGTTCTCCTTTAAAATAAAATAATATCTAGCCCATTTTACTATTGTTGAAAATAACAATCATAAAAAGTTGTAATATTAACAAATGTGACACATAAACCTAGCACAGTTATGATTAGAGGTGTTAACACCTGCCAAAATAAAAAAGTTACAAAATGTCAAACTGCTTTTTTTTGGAAAAGAATGGTAAAGCATTACTAAAAATGTGAGCAGGGGTCAGAAGACTTGGAATAATCCTCAAACTTGGTTACAGTGCATCAGTTATATTGTAATCCAAATCTGCTGAAAATTTCCACTCCTCCAGCAACCTTAGTTTTGCTTCCAAGCACATACATTCTTTATGCTGGTACTGTTTAACAAGATAGTGAGCACAAGTCTCCCAGCAGCTACCAAAGTAATTACTTCTTGCAGGATGTTACCAACGGAATATAAAATATGGCTTACAAAAGGGGAAAAGCTGGGGAAATGTACATATATATTTTCAGGAAAAAAAATCTTTTTAGAATCACCGTCATCTAACCCATTGTAAATTGAGGCTTCCTCAGGAAATGAGTTTGTCTTGAAACAAACTTAACTTTTCCATCATTGCTAGCCTGTTTAATACCCTCCCTTTCCACTCAGTGGATGCTATCAAAACTATAATTAGATTTCTCTTTTCTGGCTAAAATACTTTTTAGTAAACCTAGGCAAGCAAATCAAGCCATCCTTAAGAAAATATTCTACATTAAGTAATGTTCATTAAGCAGGGCCGTTTCTTTCCATCATAGCACTAGTCACAGGGGCCACTGTTAAAAAGTCAGCAGCAGCTTTTACTTGTTGTTTTAGAACTGCTCTCATTGGTTCTTTTAGCTGAGCTCATCCTCCCCCCTCCTTCCTTCACCTTCAGTTAATTTGCAACAATGATTCCAAGTAAAGTGAGTTCAGGCTCTCTTCTCACTACAATGTTACAAATTACAGCAGCAGAACAAAGAGAGCAGTTCTAAGAAAGCATATATTTATGTACTGAACTATTTCACTTTATAAATAAATTATACATACATACATACATACATACATACATACATACAAGTAAAAGCTGACAGGGAGATACTAGGGAGAACACTGGGCACCCTAGCTCAACATAGGTGCCCTAGTTCTTTTCCTAGATGACCTATGCCTAAAAACGTCCCTGTTGTTAAGAACAAACAAAATGAATTGCTGCCCTCCTTTAACACATACTATTTCTGCAAAATGCTCCATATGCACTATTACTAGAATGTCCAGAGTAAGTACCTCATTTGATAATCCATTTGATTATTGACATTACTACAACGGTGAAGCTGTGCATTAGCCCATAGAAACCACACATTTGCAACTTAAATCAGTTACATTATAATACTAATAACATCAAAATTGTGGTTAGCTGTATTGGGTTACTTTATACCTGCTGAACAGTTATTTCATAATGTCCAAGTGACCTCATACCTCCAATTATTATATTAAAATGAGAATGTGAGTTGACATATTCCCAAAAAGGTTTATTAAAAGGTAAGATTATAGTTTAATAGTGATATATTTTACATTAAAATGTATAAAAACGAACATAATAATAATGTGGCAAAACCGAACACCAAACAAATTTCTGGTAAATCTGTCCTCACATCTGGAAGTGAAAGAGGGCAGGTTTTCTAAAGTGAAAGATTTTATTGATTTCAGACATATACATAAAGACAAGCAATGCACAATTGTATTCAGCAGTTCTTGACCTAGTTTTAGGGTGGACTTGTGGGTGTATATTTGTAACAGAATGATTAAAATATTATACACATACAGAGCCGTTTTTAGGCATAAGCCACCTAGGCAAAGTGCTGGGACGCCTATGTTAAACCAGGGCGCCCATTGTTCTCCCTAGCATCTCCCTGTTTGCTTTTACTTGCAATGTTAGAGCTTATCTCCTTCTGCTATAATTTGCAACATTGTATTTTGTAAAGAGTCTGAACTCAACACATTCTACTTAGCAATAAATGTTGCAAATGAACTGAAGGTGAAGGAAGGAGGAAGAGCTCAGTTAAAAGAACAGAGGAGAATAATTAAATACCAGGTAAAAGTTGCTGTAGACTTTTTAACAGTGGCCCCTGTGACTAGCAGCCATGAGATCCCTATCCCTGCCTTTCTTCCTTCCACCCAAGAGTAAACATGGAAAGCAGGTACATACTATTTATCATGTCAACGCTGGCAGCTGAATGGGTTAAAGGCAATACTCTGCTGGTACTTAAAGTGATAATAGCAAAACTTCTGGCACTGAAGGGTTAATGACAATACTCTGCAAAAGTGCTGGCACAGAAGGGTTAATGGCAATACTCTGGGAAAGTGCTGGCACTGAAGTTATTAGTAGGAAAGTCTGCTGGCACTGAAGGGTTAATGGTAATACTCTGCTAGAACTGAAGGGTTAATGAAAATACTCTTGGAAAGTGCTGGCACTGAAAGTGTTAATGCCACTACTCTTGGAGTGTAAGGCCACACTACTGTACTTTTAAGTGCAATGGGATTGCGATCTGATAACACTAGGGCACCAAGATGGCTAGAAACAGCCTTGCCACGAATAGTCTTTAATAGGAGAAATATACTCCATTCCACTCAACGACCTGTCAGAGGAAGAAGCGTAATCATGGCTAAGTTTCTCATGTAAGCTCCTGTCTTCTGCTAGTTTAATTGAATGATGGGAGGTAAAACATAGCTCCTTTACCTCCCGTTCTTCAATTAAACGAAAAATATTAAGCGGAGATACCTTTTACCACCTTTTTTACCTCAAGCTACATTCTTTCCAGGTTTTAGAGTTTGTATAAAGCTAAAAGAACACTTAAAGGAGAACTACAGTGCAAATATGCTTGTGAAGGTTCTCATTCATCCAGGTCATGGTCTCTCCCTACAGATTCTTGTACAAGTCATTCTGAATTGAGAAAGCCAGTCGGATGACAAGCGAAACATCTTCAAGAACTAAACTTTAAGTCCAGTTGATCAAACTGAATACAACAGATATAGTGCAAACAACTTTAAAAAAGAACAACAAAAGTTATACTGTGAGATAGGAATAATAAATCCTACTTCACTGCGCCAGGTACTTTCCATTTCTAAAAAGATCATTTTTACTGTGGAGTTGCCCTTTAAATTTTCTCATCATGAGAACTGCATTGCATTGTCTGGTACGTCTTGTGGAACATTCCTGTTCCAGTTTTAAAAAGTGGGACACCCCTGCCCCAGTAATACTATAATACTATGGGAAAAATCAGAGCAAAATCTTCCTTACATATACAGAATCCTTACAATTCAAATGTAGAGTATTCATACACTGTGAAAATATGGCTTTTAGAACTTACAATCATTACATCACAGACATCCACAGACAATTTGCTTTAACACAAGTATTCTGATATGACTATCCATCATTTTCCAGGCAAGTACAGCCTAAATACAAAGACAAGAATCATTTTGACTGTAATGTAGAAAACAGCTACTATTAAGTTAAATAATTAACATTGTCTTACTAAAACTTTGTTTAACTTACAGTAATTAGGCTCCAGCAACTTTGACCTCATCTTGACAATGAGCCTGCTGCAATACACTAAAACGAGACCACCAAATGACAGGACAATTATACCACACAAGATCCCCCCTACAAATGCACGCACCATGATACAGTACTGAATAAATGACTGCTCTCAATGGTCACCATTTCATTTTTCACTGAACATTTCACAAACGGAAAAGCTTTTCTGATTATAAAAACAAATTGTCTGTGAAAGCTTGATGTGAGTGAAAACACGTGCTGGAGTGTTGAGCAAGGGAATTCTTGAGATGCAGTAAAATCTATGTTAACCTATGTGCTTCCAGATGGGCAAAAAACTCACATAATGAGAATGCAATGATCAAAAAGAAGAGTAAAACACACACACACACACACCATGTGAATGAATAATCATATCAGTGAGAAGGTTAAAACAATGTGACCCACACAGGGCTTCACAATTTGTTCCATGCGGATCTGGAATGTTAATAACCTGTCAAGACAAAGGCACTAAGAAAACTTGACCCTTCAGAGCCCTGCACAGGTTGGACATCCAGAGCCCACCCACTACCCATTATAATTTAAGCTCTTATGCCCCTCTCCTACCATGTCAGAACACATAATTTGTTTAGAAAAATGAGACCATGATTTGCTGCGCTGCCCAACTGTTAATAAGAAATACAAGGAATAATAAGCAAAACCACTATCACTAATAAAATGTCAAATAACCCAAAACACAGAAATATCCAAACAGTTCCTAATGTACATCATGAGAATATAAACTTAAGTTACCTAACCCTTGCAGATAACTAAATGCATAAATATCAATCAGTCATAAAAAAAAAAACACATCAAATTTCAATGTCTTCCCATTTTTCTCAACTGGTTTATTACCATATGAAATGCCAGTTTGCAAAGCTAAGAACATAGAAAAAACTTACCTTTCATGTGATCCACCGCAGCAGCACTGAAATTCCGACCGCTTCCTGGTCCTGGTAAAACAACTGTAACGTGCATGCGCACTATAGTGAAACAGAACCAGGAAGTGGTAGGGACCTGTCAGTGCAGCCGTGGTGGATCGTGCAAAAGGAAAGTTTCTTCTATCTTCATTACTGGCTCAACAAGCATTGATTGAAAAACAGAAGGTAAGGCCTTAACCTCCTGGTCTTCAATCAATGCATTAAAGGAGTAGTTCACTTTTGCAGTGAACTATTCCTTTAAAGTAAAGGAAACTGTAGTCAGCATAATGTCTTATTTTCTTCCAGGCATAAGGTATGTCCACTGACATGTTCTATTGATGAACAATACAATTCTATTGTATGGCCCATTTATGTATTTATACACAGTAATCATATCCCCACAAAAGCAACTTTTCTCTAGTGTGCATAACTGTAACTTATCCAATGTCTACATATTTAAGCTCCCCCAATCCTCTTATTAATTTAGTTGCCCCTTCTGAACCCTTTCCATTTCAAAGATGTCCTTTTTGTACACAGGATTCCAAAATTGCACTGCACATTCCAAATAAGGCCTTACCAATGCTTTGTAAAGAGGGAGAATAACATTTTTCTCCCTTGAATCCATACCTCTCTTTATACAAGACAATACTATGCTGGCTCTGGCTGTTTGCCGCCTGACACTGCTTGCTTCCTTTAAGTTTGTTATACACCAAAACTCCAAGATCCCTTTCCAACAGAGATTAACTTAACACAGAGCCATTTATAGTATAAGCAGCACAAGGATTTTTAAGTCCAAAATGCATCACCTTACATTTCTCAACATTGAATATCATCTGCCATTTAGCAGTTAGGCAGCTGGGCTTAGTCCCTAGCTAATTGGCATGTGGCTGTTTATCTCTGATACTGTGGAGAAATCATGTCATAACGATCATTCATTCTGCAGGTGTCCTGGGTCACAGACCCACATACATGCAAACTGTAAACAATTACAGGGTGACCTGCCTATAACCTCTCTGGGATCCACCAGTGACAGCCAGACAACCAGGTGACCCTCACTAGGAAGCAGGGAAATGCCACAAACCTGCAGAACGAGAGCTGCTCTGCTCACAATGCTACTAGTGTCTCCCAGTTCCAGCTATCTGCTAGTTCCATTCAAGGACATTTTACATTTTGACTTTACCTCCCCTTTAAATCGCAGTCCTGCAAACCTGAAGAGATGGAAGTCCTTACCCTGGTATCTCCCAACTCCGGATCGTCGTAGTAGCCCTGCCCCGACTCATAAGCAGCCCCTCTGTGTACCCACACAGTGTATATGACAAGCAGGGCTCCTTCCAGCAAGTGCATCTTCCGCTCCTTGGGATTAGGGCTCCGGTGTTTGCAGCAGCTCCCAGTGAGGAGGGACGGGGGGTGACCAGCCTGTCCTCGCTCAGCGCATTAGCCTCGGAGCTGCCAGGTAGGAAGGGAGGGAAAGTTGTCTCAGCGAGTGGGACATCCGAGTTTCAGGCAATTGCAAAGCAGCGACATGGGCAGTAACTCCTCCCGGGGGGTCGGTGGGGAATGGGAGTCTCTGTCCTAGAGAGGGTGCACGTGGTTCTGCGGATTAAACCTTGTGTGGCTCGGAGGGGTGTTTAGCATTAAGGGGGATGTCAGTGTTTAACAGTCACGGAGAGAATCCACTTCGCATGAACTGTTCATGATGAGCGTAAGGCAGAGCAGGGATCATGCCCATTTCTTATTGTTCCCTCCCCCCCTTCTCCTCCTCTAATCCGCTGTCCCAACCTACGCCCCTCCCCCTTGTCAGTTCTGTAGCCTGGACTCTTAATGTGACTCACAGAACTTCTTAATAGTTGGGGTTGAGCGGTCATGCAGGTAGCGATGGGATTGTCTCCTTAGGCTAATGAGGGGGTTTCACTGCAGTCAGTCAGGCCTGATGGTTTACAGAGAACTAATGTACTTAATGAGGGTTTTCCAATACACAGAAGCAGAGATGGATTATGATCATATGGGGCCCTAGACAGTGCCATAATTTAGGGCCCCCCTTTTTGCTGCATATATTGTATAGAATATAATATTGTTATTGCTTCTGAAGCTGGGCCCCCAAAAGTGTGGAAATGGAAAGTGTTTACTTATAATAGTCACTTTAATGACCAATGAGACTCTTTTTGTTATCTGGCCTGTGCCAAACAGTTAAAATAAATAAAACTTATTAATAACTGTAATCATTTACCCAGTGATACCCACTGCTACTGAAACTCCTCACAAGCCGCTGCCACAAGACCCTGCCCCTGTGCAGGGTTGGCATAAGGACTTTTTATGAAATTTATGAAATCTGACATGTCCGTTCACCGCCGGCAATATCACCTCATATTTTCAGACTGACCAACCAGTAGAGAAGAAAAAACCCACAACATGATCCACAGCTTCTCTGACCGGTAACCAGTACGACTGCTTCCGGCTGTAAGTAAACTATTGCATGAGTTTGCACATGTGCACTATAGTTTTTTTTACAGCCAGAAGCATTCGGAGGCTGTCAGGAGCTAGGGGTGGATCGTGCTGCGGGTAAGTTCTGTCTTTCCTCCTGGTACATTAAGTGAAGTACGGGAGTTGAGACAGAGCTAGTTTACCTCCTGTACTTCACTTAATGATTTAAAAGCAAAGATTACATTTACAGTTAACTATTCCTTTAAGAGTTAAGTGCCAGTTGTAATTTTTAAGCAATCTTTGCTACCTGGCTCATAGTCTGACTCCTAGGATTTGTCCGGACCTTTCATTAACATTTGCTATTGTGTGTCAGTTTTGTATAAACACTATTAGAATTACAAAATGATTAATGTATGAAAACAATTGGAATATTGATTTGTTTTAACAGGCTGTTAAACCATCAATAGTCTAATTTTAACTGCAAATTTTAAAAACGAGTACATTTTACTGAACATAACAAGTCAGATATTAAAGGGCATGTCCACCTATAACAAGAAATTTCACATATAAATTGAGCATCCCCCCAAACCTAAGTTCTGTTTTACTTACCCGTACCTTCCCCAAAGTTGCTGGGCCTCTTTGAGGAAGGAAAGTAAAACAGAACTTAGGTTTGGGGGATGAGACACAATTGTGAATGTTTAAAATTTGTGAACCGGTAACATTGTACTTAAATACCAATTTAAAGTGAGTTTCATTTGTTTAGGATCTCTTCCAGCTAATTCTAGCTCCCTTGATCTTTTCTCACAAACTTTCTGAGCACTTTCTTTAGCTTCTAATGTTGTACTCTTCATTTGTTTCAATGAAATGGTTTGAAAATTAAAATAAAGTTAGATAAATACATCACATACTTTTATTATAAAAATGTTAAACAAATACCTTCCACCCAAAATGTCTTTGGATCTTGGGTATTGGGATCCTAAATTATGACATCAAACTATACATGGCCACCAACAGCAGAACAAGTAACCTCTCAGGAAAGCAGCACATAAAACCATACAATTGAACAGTGGTTCTCAGGGCTAGGCCACACTTGCATGTTTGTTGCATGTTTTGCGCTCGCGATTGCGCATACAATTTGTGTATAATGGGAATGCAAAAATCAACGTGATTTCCGATGCGCATGCGATTGCGCATACGTTTCCATTTTGGTAACGCATGCGTTCACCTTTTTTGGTGCGTTAACACATGCGTTTCCGTAACAAAAATGGCAAAATCGCATGCACAAAACGCACGCGCAAACGAAAAATGCACAAGAGTCGCGCGCACAATCGCATGTGATAACGCACATGATTGTGTGCGCAATTTAATGCGTCACAGATTAGGAGCCGACACTGCAACGCAAACACAATAGCATGCGATTTCATGTGCGATTTTGTTGCGATTTTTTCATTAAGTATTGAAAAACGAATGCGATTTAAAAGGCGGAACGAAAATCGCAATCGCAACGCACCCGAAAACGCGCGTTTTTGGTGCGTTGACGCATTTTTAATTATATGAAAAAAACGCAAGTGCAAACGCAAAAAAAGCGCAGCAGTGTGGCCTAGCCCTAAAAGAAAACTAAAGCCACAGTAGTGACAGAACAACACTGAACCAGAAGGCAGAACACCTTGATATTTAACCAGTAATCTGTATCTTACTTCTCATTTTGATATGGGCGCTGGGAAATTTACCTAAATAACATATGGTTTGTGCTTTACTTCTCAGCATTCTAGTATCACACAGTTTGGTCAACAACCATTAAGTTCTGTACATGCTCAGTCGTTAGCTATGGTAGAAACTTGTTACATAATAATAATAATCTGTAGCCAATCCTATTACAGGACAGATAAAGCAAGGAAGCATGTGACTGAGGTCGAGGTGTGGTCTGACACTGCACATACACACAGATACTTCATCCAGTTCTTAACAGGAGCAAAAAGCCCTCCACTGAGCATAAAACTTTCTAGCTGCCTTGTCTACTGTATGCCCAAGTTCTACACCATAGAGCCATGAAAGGACCACACGATCGGACGAGGTTTTCCATCATGTCCAATCGTCCTTTCGTCCGATTCGGACGAACGATTGTCGGACATGGCTGTATTCGGATGCGATCATTTCGGTCCGATCGACCGATACACTGAACTATCGGTCGATTGGACCGAACTATCTCATCGTGTGTACCCAACTTTAGATTTTGTGGGCAATGCTATTCATATAGCATGAGACTGCAAGATGTCTTCTGTTATAAGAAGGTGTTTCTCCATTTTAACAGGCTCACATTTACTTTAATACAATTTACTGTAGTGGTATTTTATAGCTTATTGGTGTTTTTAGGGGGTTTGTTTTCAGATTCTGGAGTATAAAACATTGGGTTTAGTTCTCCCATAAGATTTAGTTTCCAAATTTCCCACGATGCGCATGGATGTATACTGCAGCTTGCTTCATAAAACTTTACACAACTTCATTCATTTTATAATTTATTTTATAATTTTTTTAAATTTTTTTTTACCCCACTGGGGTAAGTTTTAGTTTTGGGGGTAAACATGCCCTTTAAGTCTTACGTGAGCACACTCTTCCTCCGGGGAGAAGGAGTTTTGACTTTTCAACCTTGATTTTAGATAAGTTCCATATTTTAAAATTCCAAAAATTCTGCATGATCCGCGGATTTTTGAAACTGGCAGTTTAAAATCAAAACCAAGTTCGTTTTGAAACTGGGACTTATCTCCACAGGGGAGGAGCAGGGGGTCAGGTGATGTCAGACAAGTACTGAAAGTAGTACATTTAATCATCTCCAATGAAATTTCTCTCATACTGCAGCCAGAAATGTGATTCAGGGCTCATTTTAAAGGAAAGACTGCAGGTATTTATTTACCCTAACTTCTTCAGAGAGCACAGTCAGTCTTTAAGCATCACCATAGCAATACAGCAGAGCAGAACACATTCCACATGTGTCCAACACGAGAAGGAGGACAGATCTGCTGAACTGAGACGTCTAGAGTATAAACCCGACTCATTGTTACAATTCTCTCTGTATGTATTATAGTAAGTAGTATAAGAAATAATAATAATACACTTCTAATATACTTGTGAAGGTTCTCATTCATCCATGATTAAAGGGCAACTAAAGCCACAGAACAAAACTGAACCAGAAGTCAGGACACCTTGATATAAAACCAGTAATCTGTGTCTTACCTCTCATTTTGATACAGGCGCTGGGAAATTTACCTAAATAACATATGGTTTGTGCTTTACTTCTCAGCATTCTAGTATCAGACAGTTTGGTCAACGACATGCACATGCTCAGTCCTTTGCTATGGCAGAAACTTGTTACAGTTGGTCACACCCATTAATAATATCTAGCCAATCCTTCTACAGGACAGATAAAGCAAGGAAGCATGTGACTGAGGTCAGGAGGTGTGGTCTGACACTGCACATACACACAGATACTTCATACAGTTCTTAACAAGCTTTGATTTACTTTAAATGAGTTTACTAAAGTGGCATTTTATAGTTTATTAGTGTTTTTAGGGGGGTTGTTTTCAGATTCTGGAGTATAAAAAAGTGGGTTTAGTTCTCCTTTAAATAAACCTAGACAGAATAGAGATGGGGGGTGTCCACACCAATTGTCTGCCATGTACAATGCTGTTTTGATGCCCTGCCCTGGGCAATTTTGATAACACCTCTTAAGGTGACCAAACATTAGGCTGATTTTATGTACAATCCAACATATCCATCAATTGGCCGAAAAATTTTACATTTTCCCATTCTTATCACACAACATTAGATCGTAAAATCGATCGTAATTACGATTGGGAAAGTCGGTTTTTAAGTCGATTGGTAAAATGATTGTAGTGTTTTCTAAAGTTCCGATTAAATGTGAATGTAATGTAACCTCAGAATAGACGACATTCGACATTAATCACAAAACAAATTGAATATCGAACAATATTTATTGTACATCTTAGTACAATTAACATTGTACATCTGTCTATCAAAGTATCAGTCGGTTTAAGATCGCAATGCAATAAACACCTTAGACGTGTGTACAGACCTTAAGTACTAAGGTTCATGGGTGTTAATGAGCACAGAATGTACTAAGGCAGGTTGATTATCTGTATGTGCCTTTTACAAGCTAAAAATGCTAATGAAAAGAAGAAGTTTAGTTACTGGTGCAGATGCAAAGGCTGCAAGAGAATATGACTACTTGTTTCTGCAATCAGAATTATGTGTGTAATCAGCTACTGATTGAAACTTACACAGTTCCGGCCTGATTTTCTTATACTCTGTACATGGAGCAAAGGATCGGTTGGTTACACACTCTGGGCTTGCTATACTATAAAGTATAAGGAGCCAATAAAAACAATCTACATTTTTAGTCAAATCCAACTAACACAGAGGCTAGGTGATCATTTTCTGTCTGTAGAATTAAACAATTTTTCAGTATAGAGATGGCCATTAATCTGCAAACCGTGTTAGACTTACCGTAATTTGTCTATTATCATAAGCATAAGCTTGTTCTAATCGAGGGATTTTAATTGCCCTAACATTTGCTGTAGTAGTGGCTTATTGCAACTCTAATATAAAATTAACTTCTTGCAGAGGGCACAGGGCAGGTCCCGACTGGGGAGCACAACTTTAAGGAAGTATTGCAGGCAATGTAAACTGTAAACAGTTTGTTTCATAGTTATTTGAAGATTCTACCAGAAAAGGTGTGAATTGGATTCAGCGATCTCTAACAATGCAGAAAGTATTACAGTTAAAAATGTTTTTGTTAGCATTAAGCAACCAAATAGGTTCAGGCTCGCTTGCTCAGTGAGAATATGTATTTATTGAGGTACAAAACACAACAAATGGCTCTTTCTCATGTAACCATTTTGTAACGTGTTGAATGTCATTTGTCCTGATGAAGATACACACACTAGCAAATGAAAAACGCAGGGGGAAAATGCTCTGCATTTGTGTTATTTCTTAGTGCATTTCCCCCCTGCGTTTTGTGTTTGCAGTTCCGTTTTATGCATGTGTGCATTTTTATGAAATGCGTTCAGCAGCGCATTTTTAAAAACACGCCACACTGTATTAATAGAAATGAACAATGGGATCCCTATAGAGAAAAAAAAAGTGTCGTTTTTTGGAGTGCAAGAATTTGCTTGTTAGTCTTGGTGTACTTTTTGAAGGTGAAATTTGAACAGCTACAACAATTCCTGTCTTAAAATGATGGTAAACTTTGGTAAATATTCCCAAATAGGATTTGTTACACCATTGAAGATATTCCAAAACCTTTTTGGGTAGTATCCCTTTAAGTGTGCAATAATAAAAATTAATCAAAGCATAAATATATGATCAGTGGTGGTAAAGGTATTGTAAGGTATGTTATTTTTGAGATTATATTGCATAACTTTTGTTTTAAAGGTGTGTCTACCCTTAAAGGGAAGCTATAGTGCATATAAAGTTTTTAAAAAAAACAGTTAAAATAAAAAGTACCTGGAGCAGGGAGTTAGGATTGGTGCTTTTTACCTCCTAATATTATTTCTATGAGGAGCAGTAGGACGAAGAAAACTGCTTCTGATAGTCTTCCCGTATGCTTCAGCCCTATCTGTAATATAGAATGGCCCAGGGCCATAACCTGGCAGATGAAAACTGTATGTGCTATAGCTCCTCAATCAAACAATATTGGGAGGTAGGAATAATCAATCCTATCTCCTTGCCCAAGGTGCTTTTCATTTTTAAAATGTTAATTTTTACAGTATAGTTGTCCTTTAACCCTTTCCCTGCCACAGATCGTATATTCACGATCTGTGCAGTGAATACTCAAACTGCCACAGATCGTGAATATACGATCTGTGGCTTCCCCCCTCCCAAAAATTTTTCCCCCCCTGCTAGGGCCGATCGGGGGGCAGCATTCAACTGCCCCCCTAGCCCCCTCGACCCCCCCTCAGTTTGGTGCAAATTCGAGGGGGGGATCAGGAGATATCCCTACCTTTTCCTGCATCAGCCGGTCCCACGAGGAGGAAGTGAGGAGGAGCTCTTCAAAGACCGAAAGGGAGACCCTGGTGACTCACAGAACTTCCTCCTTCACCGGGGTCTTCCCATAGAGTGGTGTAAGACTGACCTAGTGGTCTAGTGGAGGTACTGCAGCCTGATCTACATTTAGATCATGCTGCAGTCCCTGGTATAGCAAAAGCTGTCAAGCTGACAGCTATACTATACATTTTGTGAATGGAACTCAAAGTTCCATTCACAAATAGGATTTTTTCTAAGTCTTTGCTACTTAGCGAAGACTTAGAAAAAAAATGGGGACAGAGATCAAAATTTGGTGATCACTTCTGATCACCAAATTATTGATCTTTGCCAATGAATGAAAAATCACTTCCTGGAAAATGATTTCCGGGAAGTGATTTTTCCGATCGGATTTCGAATGGGAAAACGGGCATTTATGCCCGTATTCCAAGTTCGGTATCATTCCCTAAGATGATTTGATGATCATCTTTGGGAATGATCCCCCAAAAAAAGGGGAAATGCACACAAAAAAAATCTTAAAGTGATACACACACCTTTTTTTTTTTTACCCTAAAACTATAAATAAGCAAAAAACTTTGTCTTCTCCAAGCTTCCCAATGTCCCAGGTGATATCGGTAAAGTAAACGCAGATCATTTATTTGTTGGATTTCAAGGGAAACTAAGCCTATTTTAGTAGGAAATTTTGCAGAGGTACCAAAAAAAGACCGTATTGATTTATTAGGATGCAAAAACTTGTGTGACTCTCCGTACTAACTGGTTTTCCACTAAAAGGGGGAGTGGAGATAGGGGTGGGGGGTGGGTTGTGGCGTTTTTTAATTTTTTCTTGTAATTGCAATTGCGCATGGATCCCATTTGAGCTAGTTGGTGGCCCCGTCTCTGTTTGCACCCACCCTTATGGCATACCGTTTGATTCAGGACATGTGGGAGATTGCCGTTTAGTGGGTTTTTTACTTGCCGAGTGGGTTTAGGTAGGATTTCAACCATTGAGTCCATTTATTTTATTTTTTCACAAAATCTCCTAAAAGCACGGAGTTCTATGGATAACAGCGCCTGGAATTCTTCATGTATATACGAAAGCATGATACCATCACGTAGCTGAAGGTGTGTAGCTTCCAAAAATATATAGTTTGTGGGGGGAATTTCCAAGTTGATTAGGCTGTTCAAATTACAGAACACTTTGATTTTTTTCTTGTAATTGGACTTGTGCATGCGTCCAATTTGAGCTAGTTGGTGGCCCCGTCTCTGTTTGCACCCACCCTTATGGCATACCGTTTGATGCAGGATATGTGGGAGATTGACATTTAGTGGGTTTTTTTGCTTGTCAAAAGGGTTTAGGTAGGATTTCAACCCTTGAATCATCTTATTTTATTTTTCACAAAACCTCGTAAAAACATGGACTTCTTTGGATCAGTGGGTCTGGAATTCTTCATGTATGTATGAAAGCATGGCATTGTAACATAGCTGAAGGTGTGTAGATTCCAAAAATATATAGTTTGTGGGGAGAATTTCCATGTTTCGTGACTGTTTCCTTAGAAAAAGTGTAGGCTGTTCAAATTACAGAGCACTTTGATTCTTTCTTGTAATTGCATTTGTGCATGCGTCCCATTTGAGCTAGTTGGTGGCCACGTCTCTGTGTGCATCCACGCATATGGCATAACGTTTGATTCAGAACATGTGGGAGATTGATATTTAGTGGGGGATTTTATTTGTGGGGGGCATTTCCAAGTTTTGGTGCTGTTTGAAATTACAGAGCACTTTGATTTTTTCTTGTAATTACACTTGTGCATGTGTCCCATTTGAGCTAGTTGGTGGCCATGTCCCTGTGTACATCCACGCATATGGCATACCGTTTAATTCAGGGCATTTGGAAGATTGATAATTGACAAGTTTTTTTTACATGACATGGAAATTTGCCATGATTTTTAACTTTGAATTGTATTTTTATACATTTTTCCTGAAAATCTGGTAAAAAAGCGAAATTTTACATGAAACTGCGCTCATACCATTGGTGGTATGCATAAAAGAATCACACCATTGTGTAGCTGAAGATGTGTAGATTCCAAAAATATATAGTTTGGGGGGGTATTTCTAATATAGAGGGGTGTTTAGTCTGACAAATCTGAAAAGTTGCTGTAATTGGGCCATTGTTCATTGGCTCACTTTGTGGCTAGTTGATTCCACGTTTGCGTGTGTAACCATACATAGGGCATACCGTTTGATTCGGGACATTTGGAAGATTGATATTTGGTAACTTTTTTTTACATTACTTGTGATTTTGGCATGATTTCTACCTTTGAGAGTGTTTTTTTCCAAATTTTATCTCTGCTATCTATCTACTCTGATCTCTGGCTATCTTATCTAAACTGCTATCTATCTAACTCGCTATCTATCTATAACTCTGCTATCTATCTAACTCTGCTATCTATCTAACTCTATCTATCTATCTATCTACTCTATCTCTCTAAATCCTGCTATATCTATCTAACATTTTTTTTTTTTTTTTCTAACTCTGCTATCTATCTATCTAACGCTGCTAATCTATCTATCTATCTAACTCTGCTATCTATCTATCTATCTAGCTATCTAACTCTGCTATCTATCTATCTATCTATCTATCTATCTATCTATCTAACTCTATCTATCTAGCTAACTCTATCTATCTAACTCTTATCTATCTATCTATCTATCTATATATCTAACTGCTATCTATCTATCTAACTCTTAGCTATCTATCTATCTATCTATCTATCTATCTATCTATCTATCTAACTATCTATCTAACTATCTATCTACACTTATCTATCTAAACTCTGCATCATCTATCTATCTATCTATCTCCTATCTAACTCTACTCTCTATCTAACCTCTCTATCTATCTATCTATCTATCAACCTGCTATCTACTTCTATCTATCTACTCTGCTATCTATCTATCTATCTATCTACTCTATCCTCTATCTATCTAACTCTTATCTATCTAATCTATCTATATATCTAACTGTATCTATCTATCTAACTCTTATCTATCTATCTATCTATCTATCTATCTATCTATCTATCTATCTAACTATCTATCTAACTCTGCTATCTATCTATCTATCTATCTATCTATCTAACTCTACTATCTATCTAACTCTGTCTATCTATCTCTCTATCTATCTATCGAACTCTGCTATCTATCTATCTATCTAACTCTGCTATCTATCTATCTATCTATCTATCTATCTATCTATCTATCTATCTATCTATCTAACTAACCTATCTATCTATCTAACTCTATCTCTCTAACTCTGCTCTATTCTAACTCTGCTATCTATCTATCTATCTATCTATCTATCTATCTATCTATCTATCTATCTAACTCTGCTATCTATCTATCTAACTCCTATCTATCTATCTCTCTCTATCTAACTCTGCCTATCTATCTATCTAACTCTATCTATCTAACTCTGCTATCTAAACTCTGCTATCTCTCCATCTATCTAACCCTGCTCTATCTATCTATCTAACTCTGCTATCTATCTATCTATCTAACCCTGCTATCTATCTATCTATCTAACTCTGCTATCTATCTATCATCTATCTATCTATCTATCTATCAATCTATCTATCTATCAATCTATCTATCTATCAATCTATCTTTCTATCAATCTATCTTTCTATCAATCTATCTATCTATCTATCTATCTATCTATCTATCTATCTATCTATCTAATCTATCTATCTAATCTATGAGACTGCACTCAGTCAGCCAGCCTGAGCCAGGTATGTATTAAGTCCTCCAGAGAGAGTCCAGAGAGCCTCCTCCTAGTGACTCCCCATAGGTCGTCAGACTCAGAGACTCAGAGTGTGCCGCTGCCGCCCGCCCCGCGCGTCCTAGGCAGCCAGTCCCTGTCCTTACTTGTGCGGCGCTGTGACTCACGGCTACGCCCGTGCATGCGCGGCGAGATTTGAAAGGGAAAGTCGTGGGGATTCGGGGCATCCCTCCTCCTCCGAATCCAACCTCCACCTCCCCCGTGTCCTGAATGAGGAGGAAAAAAGAGGAGGAGCCAGGTCTTAAAGGTCTTCAACAAGTTTGCATCACGGCGACGGTGCTCGCGGCAGCTGCAAACAAAGTTTAACAAAGCGGGCCCGCAGGCCCGACCCCACATTTAGTCTCCCTCTCCGGGCCCCAGAAGCCTCTCGGGCCCGGTACAGAAGTATCACCTGTACCCCCCTGATGGCGGCCCTGGGATTAAGATCAGATAGAAGATAGCTCTGCACCTATTATTTTATTTAACAACACATAATGAAATAGCAGAATCTCAAAATTATTTGTAATAAACTACAGTCATCATGGACAGAGCACTTCTATTTATATATAAATGTTATAAAAAGAACCACTAAGCATTTTATAGATAGTGTGAGTAAACAAAAAGAGCATTGACATTTTAAAGTTCCAATTTCATTGCATCCAGGTTGCATGTACCATTATATCTGGTAAACGCATTTACACATGATGGATATAAATTGGCAAATGGACACAAATGGACTAGTAAAAGCTGTTTACGCTAATGTATTTCTATGAGAAATTATTCTTCCTCCCAACAAGTAAAATCTTCCATTATCCATTAGTGATGGCCTTTTACTATGACACCTGTTTCAACAAGTTATTTAATTCAGTACCTTAGAGTAAGGTGCCCATACGCTGAAAATTTCCACTATGTTCCGCAAACCCATTCTTGATCACTTTGAGACCGAAGTTTTTGACAACGGCAACTGTTGCCAGACAAGGGACAACTGCAGAAGTTGTATTTTGGATCAAACACGCATTGACTGTAACATCTGCCATCTTTAACCTAAAGTTTAGACTTTTAGTGTTCTGTGGTTATATCCCCTTCCTTCTTAAATGTCACCTTTTACCTGATGTAATTTAGAATTGCAGTAACTGATCAGTAATTAGACATAGGAGCATTGTTACAAAGCTATTCTCAACATTTAGCTGCCATGATAAAAAGGTTTCCAGATAGACAAGATACTGTCATCATGAGACTGGAAGCAGTCTCAGATATCTGAGTTCCAAAAACAACGAATTATCAAAGCATACAGTAAAAAACCCACAATTGTTAAAAAAGATGATGACAATAAAAAAAAAATCACACCCAAATCAATGTAAAAGGAAATTATATCTGTCGGCAAACAGTAACTTTAAAGCCACAAAAAGAAACCATACCAAGTCACAGTGCCTCCAACTCTGTAAGTTGTGATGTATAACTGAGGATTGCCGTTTACAGATGACTTTGTTTTTCAAATGTTTCCTGTAATGAAATGAATCAGTTTGTGATAATTAACATGCATTGACATTAGCAATCTCTTTAATTATGTTTTTATCCTGAATTTACTTAATTGAATTAATTCTCTTTCTATTCTCTTTAATTGTAAGATTATACAGTATATTAATCTGAAAATGACCAGATCCGCTTAGTAATTTACATTCTTTATAAAGCAAACAGCAGAGTAATTCTGGTCAGTGTCTGACACAAACATGGCCTGATAAAACTGCCTTGCTGGATGTGAAGCCGTGGGGGGCCTTATGACAAGTCTGATGTAATTGCAACACTGATGCTGGTTATATAGCAGCACTAAAAAGCCTTAGTTCCGTATGTCTAAACTAAATTATACAACCCATTAGTTGCTATTAGGGCAATGCACGGACAGCCGCTATCAGCTCATGGCATGCCAAGAGGAAGCACAGAGAGCGATAATGGCTCTCAGTGTATAGCGGAGGGGTTTTTTCCTATTCTGAAACTTTAATGCCAGCTATCTGCTACATTAAAGATTCTGCCTCAAGAGCGGTTATTGTCTCGGTACAGCCAATACTGCCACAACTGCCGTTAGTTATGTCTTACAGTCACTTTAACCCTTATTACATGGGTTAGCGTGACTTTAAGATGGAAAAAGCCAACATAGCTATCCGTGCATAGCTTTAAGAATGTCTGAGAATAAACTAAAAGTGGGCCTTAAAAAATTTACTTTTCTTAATTATTTCAATGGACTTGCATCCAGTTAATTATAATTGGCAAATTATAAAAAAGGAGAATTTTTTTATTTTAGTAAACTGAAAAAAAAAAGGTTTTCTTAAGGTGGTGTCTGTGTGTGCTGCGAGATTAATAAAAAATGGTGTGAAAAAATGTCACACTTCATTGCGAGAAAATTAATTCATTTTTAATAGTGTTTATTTTGTAATTTTATGACTTATTTGAAATGATGTGTCCTGTGTCAGAATACACAGTATACACTGATATTAGCAAAGAACAAGCATCGAAATGGCAATAGCAAACACAAAACATGATCCATAGTATTAGCCTAGGATTAAATATTGTATTTATCATAAGCTAATTCTAGTCAATGTTGTTTTGTTTCACGTGAATGGTGAAGTCAAAAATAAGTACATGGATGGAAATCACTTCATTAACCCTTGATGGAAATAAAAAAAACAACCATACAAAACCCATCATGTTCCCATCTTAAAGCAAATATTTTGCATCATGAAGATTCTCAGATTCTCATCTTTTCCCACACAGCCCTTTAAATCTGACCTAAACCAGAAAATACCCCTTGCGCTATCCGTTTTATATAGACTTTCATGAATTTCGCCAAAAGTTATTACAAATAGAAAGGATTGTGGGAAGTCTCTCTCAGTTGGTCACTTTTTTGTCAGTGTCTTTTTTTTGGGCATATTAACAAGTAAATAGCCACAATTCCTAAAATCAATTTTAAGGGGTATGTCCACCCTCAAAACTATGATCTCCCCCACTGCTGGCCCCACTGTGTAGTGAATAAATCCTTACCTTACATCCCAGCTCCAAATGGTTCTCCTGGAATCCCCCCCAAAGTCTGAAAACTGACCACCAGGAGTACTGCAGAGTCCATAGAGACTCTGCCCTCTGTCTCTCCTCCGGGAGATTTTTTCCTCAGTTCAGCCCTCCCCAGTAAGTACAGGGACAGTACGCCGCAGGAAAGAGGTAGTAAAGATCGAGGAGTTCCTGTAAAATCTTTATGGCGTTGGGGCTGGGGATGGAATGCTACTATTGGGCAAAATTCTGAAAATGGAAAATGGGGTGGACCAAAAATACAACACTTTCTTAATCAGATTTTAATCCTAACGGAGACAGGAACACTTGCTAAGCAGACAAGGGTGTGGGGATGGGAGGAGCGTGGGGAACTTATCCTGCTACCTCATTCCCATTATTTCTATACTTTCTTTCCCCTCTCAACCAAATACATTTTCGTTCTGCTTTCCTTTACCTACTCTCCAAGTCTTCATTTAACAATATATTATATTTTGTTCTTCTATAACGTAAGGTTTCCATACTCATGTAATTACAATTACATGTGTGCGCCAGATTCCCCTGGAAACACATGTGTGCCCATACATGGTTGATCCATTTAGAAACCTTTACAAAGTACGTAGCCGATACCGACCAACAGAAAGTTCTGCTGAGATGCTGACATCGGTAGTTTTTCTGTACCGTGGTTGTTCATTTTTACCCCTCTTTACACCTTGCTGAAATAAAGTCTTTGGATCTGATGGGATTTTCTAATATTTCTTATTGAATGGCTGCCTTTATATAATTGGACCAGTAATTTTTAAAGGAATTGTACAGTGAAAAAATTACTTTGCCTCATTTCAATCTATAAATGAATACATGTAAGCAGCACTTACTGATGTGCTGTGTGTGCAGCATGACTTCAATCCAGTACTTGTTTTGCTCAAACTCAGTCCTTTAGTCTCCCAGTCTATCTGACTCTCTGAGAGGACAGCATGCTCAGTAATCCACATGAGGAAGCATTGGGCAAGGGAATTTCCCACTATGCAGTTCACGTACCAACTGTCACAATTCCAGCTACAGCAAACTATACACAACAGAAGATATTTTTTATAATGCTAAGGCACTTGATTGACAGCTGAAATTTAAGATGTTTCAGACTGGATATCTAAAGAAATAGAGGACAGATCAAGAAAACAGGATGCAATGATAGTTGGGAAGAATTAAAACTTCCAGTAATGGGCAATTTCAAAAAAACAAATTTCCCAGTGTACCGTACATATCCTTTAAAGGATTTTTGCATACCTTAAAGTGTTGTAAAAAACCAAGGTGCATTCAACCATATACCATACTGTACAGGAAATATTTGTAAAATATCTATGTTGTTCTTGTCTCTACAATATTAAACAGTAAAGGAAAGCACTGGTAAATGGTCGAATACTTAGCAAGGTTCTGTATATAAACACAACAACACAATTTCCTTTAACACTGTTGAGGGTACCAACTTATAAGCATGGATGAACAGACAAGAGGCCCTTTAGAATGGAGGAAGCCATTTTATCTTAAGCAACGTAGATGTTGTTCACAGTGAGGGCACCTCTTAATTGATGTTGGTGCTGCATCCTCTAAATGTCAACCACTTCCAACGTTATGTCCAAATTGATTAGTATCGAGGGACGCACACAAGCGTTTATTGTGAAAAGATATATGCACAACAGGCTGTGGAATACTTTGCATTAAAATGTTGAGTTGGCTGAACACATTCAAATGAGGCAGAATTAAGAAGACAGAATTTCCAGGGTTATAGCTGGTGGCTACTTATGTGTGGGCATATGTATTTGGTTGTTTCCTTTCTAGTTGGTGTCCTGAGGGGCATGCATCATTTGAATGAGGACACTTTGTGCTTTTTTTTATTGTGTGTGTGTGTGTGGGTGGGGGGTTATTGAAGGTTGAACATGATGGGCTGTTTTTTCTTTTGTCAACCCTAATTAACTATGGAACTATGTACTAAATATATTGCTATTGTGCGACAAATTGTCTGGATTTATATTTGTACTATCTGGATGACAAAGATTTCTTACATCTGTCAATGTGTTTTTCTGGCCAATTCCAGCTAATTGCTATGTCTTAACACACATACCAATAACCAGATAAATAAAGAAAACAACAATACATTCATTTTTTTTTCACTTCCAACCACATCAGATATGATTTTTTTTTTGTAGCCCTTAAATATTGATTGTTTTAATATGCTGCCTTGTCGAATGTTTCATGGTGTTCAAAAAAATGTTTTAATATTGTAGGAACTGCTTTAGCATGCTGCCCCTTTTTGGTTCTAGAGCTTCTCCTTAATCACATGAATTTTGGATAGCCCAGTACTTTACCCTCCTCCAGAATTCCTTCAGTAACTACACATGGTGCATCTATGAAACTTTGTGACTAGGTACCAAATTAAAGTAACAGCCTAGAGCTGTGTAACAAAACCATTTTCCCACTGTGGTTATACTGTACATAGAACTTTTTATTGTTTATAATAAAAAATGTCAGTATCTGGTTTCTAATAATATTTGCAGTATACCGTATATGGCTTTTGCATTATATTATCTTTTAAAGTCATTCAAATTCTATGTCTTTTGAACCATTACATATGCATCTCGGATACTTTTACTAAATAAATAGTTCAAAAAAACAGAGGTTTTGTATTTATGAAACTTACCCGCTAAAATTATAATGGCGAGGCGAACATCCAATCTTAATATTTTGAATAAGGAACAAGCTACCCTACAGTTTACAGTTGTAAAAAAATGCTAATATATAGATAATATAAAATAATATTAAAAAAGGGGATATCCAATCCAAATATTGTGGATAATGATCTGTGTATAGTTATCTCTTCTGTGTCATAGAAATTCATTGTAAATAGACTATCACGGGCAGAAAATATCTCTTTTACAAGGAGGTTTTCCAGCACTAAAATTTCAGTACTTGCATACTTAACAAGATTATAATAGTATTTTTGAGGCCCCAAATATTTCATGCTGGAATAGTTCAGTGCCTGGAATTCCCCAAGTGGAACTTATATTTATATTTTATATAAGGTATGTATATATAATGTCGTACATACATATCCGGAACTGTGCTGCCTCCAGACCTTAGCTATTATTTAATCATTCTAAAAAATCCCATGGTCTGAATGTAATATGATTCAATGCAAACAAGGCACGAGTTTGAAGCTATTGGAAAAGGTTGTTTTTTGGGGTAGGAACTTAGCAGTTACAGTAGCAGTGAAAATTGATCTTAAAAAGGATAAATAACACAATTGAAATAAAAAAATGAAAAACAGAATTAGGGATGCATATTTTAGGTAGGAGATAACAAAGAAAAGCTGCTCATCAAAGTTAAATTTCCATATTTGGCTCGTGGGCTGTTAAATATCAGACATAGAAATTGCATACCAGACATCTGGAAGGCCTTAAACATACCTGTCACACTTTGCTTAACCTGATTAGTATCTCAGCAATAGTAACCAAACAAAATTTCACTGGCAATGTGAACATTGGCAACATTTCTGTGTACGTTACACACACACACACTCACACACACACATACATATATATAAAAAGATGCAATGCATTGATAATTATCATTTCTTGCTTCTTTATGAAGGTTTAACAAACCATTCATGATTGCAATTTGCCCCAAACTAAGAGGATATTTACTCATCTGTTAAATTACACCACTGAACTGTAGTTCTCTAATAACCCGGGTTTAACTAAAAGGTGAGTAAAGTCTATATATAGCTATAGGAGATTCTAAAATAATAGGGACCTGATCCTGTCTATATTTAAAGGGTATCTCCACTGGAGAATTGAGTTTGGGGTTTTCATTTTTCTTGAAGAATGGGAGGTAAAGGAGCTATGTCTTACCTCCTGCTCTTCAATTAAACCACAGGACCAGGAATGAAGTTTATAAACTTACCCAGTCCTCCCACTCCACCACTGTTCTTCTTACATTCCTGATGGAGTTTGTATTGTAGACACATGTGCATATGCATACGCATACACTGCAAACTCTATCAAATAAAGCATCATCCAGAGGTCAGGAACTTCAGCAACAGATTACTTAAAGCTGCAGCTTCCAAATAGAAGTCAGTTTATTTAGATGTACTTATCCTTTAACCAAAACTAACACAGACATTAGAACACAATTGATGCTGCTTCTCTTCCTTCTTGCTTGTGACTAGAATAATTGTGTAATAACACTTATCTTAATGTGTATGTATCTTTAATTGCCCACAGTGCTGGATTTGGCTTCAGGAGCTTGTGGGGCACAGATCGTTTGCCGCCTTAAGCTCCACCCAGTGTTAGCCACTCCCACTGCTAGCCACACCCACTTGGGATTCCATGCGCCGCACGTACAAATTTTTTAGGTCACACCCCTTTCTCCGTCCCAATTGGGCCACACATCTATCATCTATCTATACTATCTATCTCATCTATTCTATCTATCTATCTAACTCTGCTATCATCTATCTATCTATCTATATGCATCTATCTAATCTATCTAACTCGGCTATCTATCTATCTAACTCTGCTCCTATCTATCTATCTATCTAACTCTGCTATCTCTATCTATCTAACTCTGCTATTCTACCTATATCTATCTATATCTATCTCTCTAATCTATCTATCATATATATATCTATCTGCATCTATTTATCTATCTATCTTCATGATGCATCTATCTATCTGCATCTATCTATCTATCTATCTATCTATTATCTATCTATCTGCATGATCATCTATCATCTATCTAGGGTGGAACAGCCTGGTGTCTGTCTAATTTATGGCACCTCACTCAGATCCTCTTCTCTTCCCCCCTCTATTCACAGGCACAGCTGCCTGCTTCTCCGATCTCCACTTCTGCTGCTCTGTGCTCCCGGCCGGCCGGATCGTTCTACTGCAGTATTTGAGTGAGAGAGCAGGAGTTTAATCTCCCGCTCTCCTGCTCACACTCTGATAGGAAGTGGGGAGTGCACATTGGCTGGCCTGGTTCCGGGAGGTTCGGGGCACTTAGTACAAGATCCGGAGGCTCGTCATTCCCCCCTCTATTTCCCCTCTATTCCCCCCGCCTGTGGGCACGGGCCTCGCGTGCCTAGTTAGAAATCCGGCCCTGATTGCCATAATCATTGATGATATGAAGCAAAGTCTTTTGATTGGGCAGGTTTTACCCTATATTACCACATTTATGGAGCAAAAACCACCCCCCAATGATGACATTAGCATCAAAAAATAATCGATCTGGACAAAAAATTATAATGGATCACACACAGCTCCTTTACTTTAAGTAGGGGCAGCTGATGGGGTCGACCTGTGTATGCTCACCAGGCCAACATTCCCCATTAAAAACACGGGAGGTTGATCAGGTGAGTGATGTGCCTGTTGTGGCATATTGCTGATGGGTTTCTATGTGAATCCATGACGCTTTAGTTTTCCTTTATTACTGCAGTTATAGTTACTAATGGGGGATTGGAGGATTCCTTGAGGGTGCAGTGCGGACGCCGAAGTAACATCTCACTCCTGTGAGTTGGCCAATCTGGTCTGTGAGTAAACTAACCGCTCCTGTGGCTTTACCCACCAGAGACAGCGGAGTCACTACTACAAGAGGGATCGATGTTCCTTGAGGCTAATACCGAGGTCCATTTATAAAGACGATTACCGGACAGTCTCACTCGTCTCTCCCACCAGTGTGCCATCGAGAAGGATAAGTACTGTAAAATTTTGGTGGTGCAACATTGAGCCTAGAATATCCTGAATTGCAGTTACATCTATTCCATTTTTTCTATTTTATATTGGGACTATATCTTTGTGTAGTTTTCACTTTGAGTTGCCTATTTAGGCAGTGTTGGGCAGCCTTGGTGGGACCCCGGCTACCAGTCCACTCTTCGATTGTGCGATTCATTTAAGAGGGTATTGGTATTTATAATTTCAGATAACTGGCAATTCCACAAGTTTTTAGTTTTAACCCTTTCACTGCCAGGAGATTTTCTTTTTTTTTTTGCGTTAACTGGCAGAAGAATTTTCAGGATTTTGCCCTCAATCGCTTTAGACTAATTTTACAGTAGGAAACCTTGCAGTAAATCAGGAATATATACATGTTTTTTTTCAGCACAAAGTGTACTTAACATGGTAACAGATTTTGTAACTTTCTGGAAATTTTACTGGAATTATGGGTAAAATATGTAAAAAAAATGAAAAATTGCAAATTTTCATGGATTTTTCCCATTTTTATTTATAGTTTTCTTAAGGTACACACAAAAATCTTACTTTTTCTAAAAGCTCAGATACTCCCGAGTACAACGATACCAGTATATGTAGGTCCCCCACTTTTCCTGTACAGGAGACTCCCCCAAACTAAAACTGCACCTTAAAGAATATTACACCAAATTAAAATGTATAACCACTACTGACAGTTAACTAGAATATCTACCAAATTAACTAAATATCCCCACAAGGTGAGATATTTTTAGAAACACACACCCGCAGGATTTTATGAGTGAGGTAAGTTTTGATCAAAATCGGATACCCGGACGCAGCTCTTCGCCATTGTAAGTTGTTTTTTCTCACATTTTCCTTTTTTTCCTCAACTGTAAAATCAGAGACAAATCAAAAACAATCAGCTAAAAACTGTGGAGGAAAGTTCAAACGCATCTCAAATATGAAAGCCTAACCCCAATCCTGAATAAACGGTATCCACATTCATGGGTGTACCCAGAGACATGGCTACCAACTAACCCAGAGCGTGACCAGTGCCAA
This sequence comes from Hymenochirus boettgeri, assembly GCA_019447015.1. Classification (NCBI taxonomy): domain Eukaryota; kingdom Metazoa; phylum Chordata; class Amphibia; order Anura; family Pipidae; genus Hymenochirus; species Hymenochirus boettgeri. The sequence continues at coordinate 86,231,069 of CM033469.1, read as the reverse complement.
ATGTCAGTAGCAGCAAAAAAAAAATTAGCCAGTTTTTGATTTGAACAGTCTGCAGTTTTTCCACAAAACACCCCCCCAACTCAAATCCACCAAAACTATATATTCCTGAAATCTACACACCATCAGCTATGTAACGCTGTAGTTGTTCATTGATACCATCAATGGTGTGGGCGCAGTTCTCGCTAGAAGTTTGCACTTTACCAGATTTTCAAAAAAAAATGAACATCAACAACATTCAAAAAGGTAGAAATCAGCCAAAACACCCATGGAATGTAAAAAAAAGTTACCAAATATCAATCTCCCAAATGTCCTGAATCAAACGGTATGCCATAGTGTGGTTCACACGCGGACGTGGAAGCGAAAAGCCACAAAGTGAGACAATGCACGATGGCTCAGAAACAGCAAAATATTTAGCACCTCCGAATTTTGACGTCTGCAGTTTTTTCCCAACAAAACACCCCCGTAACTTAGAAATAACCCCCACAACTATAATTCCTGAAATCTACACACCCTCAGCTATGTAACACTGTAGTTTGTTCATCATACCATCAATGGTGGTGGGCGCAGTTCTTCATAGAAGTTCATATTTGTCTGAAAAATGAAAAAAAACAAAAAATTCAAAGGTAGAAATCATGCCAAAACCTCATGGAATGTAAAAAAAAGTTACTAAATACCAATCTCCCAATGTCCTGAATCAAACGGTATGCCATATGTTGTGGTTACACACCGGACGTGGAAGCGAAAAGCCACAAAGTGAGACAATGCACGATGGCTCAGAAACGCGAAAATATTAGCCAACTCCAAATTTGGACAGTCTGCAGTTTTTTCCACAAAACACCCCCGTAACTTAGAAATAACCCCCACAAACTATATATCCTGAAATGTAACACACCTTCAGCTTGTAACACAGTAGCTTGTTCATTCATACCATCAATGTTGTGGGCGCAATTCTTCGTAGAAGTTCGCATTTTTCTGAAAAAATGAACAAAAACCAACTTCAAAGGTAGAAATCATGCCAAAACCTCATGGAATGTAAAAAAAGTTACTAAATACAATCTCCCAAATGTCCTGAATCAAACGGTATGCCATATGTGTGGTTACACACGTGGACGGTGGAACTCAAAAGCCACAAAGTTAAACAATGCACAATGGCTCAGAAACAGCAAAATATTCAGCCAAATCTGAATTTGAACAGTCTGCAATTTTTCCCCCAAAACAACCCCCACAAACCATATATTCTCAAATCCACACACCTTTATCTACGAAATTCTGTAGTTTGTTCATTCGTACATCAATGGTGGGGCGCAATTCTTCGTAGAAGTTCACAGTTTTAGCAGATTTTCTAAAAAAAATTTGGAAAAAAAACACTCTCAAGGTAAATCATGCCAATCACAAGTAATGTAAAAAAAAGTTACCAAATATCAATCTTCCAAATGTCCCTGATCAAACGTATGCCCTGTATGGTTACACACGCAAACGTGGATCAACTAGCCACAAAGTGACCAATGACCAATGGCCCAATTAACGCAACTTTTCAGATTTGTCAGACTAAACACCCCTCTATATTAGAAATACCCCCCCAAACTATATATTTTTGGAATCTACCCATCTTCAGCTACACAATGGTGTGATTCTTTATGCATACCACCAATGGTATGAGCGCAGTTTCATGTTAAATTTCGCTTTTTTACCAGATTTTCAGGAAAAATGTATAAAAATACAATTCAAAGTTAAAAATCATGGCAAATTTCCATGTCATGTAAAAAAAACTTGTCAATTATCAATCTTCCAAATGCCCTGAATTAAACGGTATGCCATATGCGTGGATGTACACAGGGACATGGCCACCAACTAGCTCAAATGGGACACATGCACAAGTGTAATTACAAGAAAAAATCAAAGTGCTCTGTAATTTCAAACAGCCCAAAACTTGAAATGCCCCCCACAAATAAAATCCCCCACTAAATACAATCTCCCACATGTTCTGAATCAAACGTTATGCCATATGCGTGGATGCACACAGAGACGTGGCCACCAACTAGCTCAAATGGGACGCATGCACAAATGCAATTACAAGAAGAATCAAAGTGCTCTGTAATTTGAACAGCCTACACTTTTTCTAAGGAAACAGTCCGAAACATGGAAATTCTCCCCACAAACTATATATTTTGGAATCTACACACCTTCAGCTATGTTAACAATGCCATGCTTTCATACATACATGAAGAATTCCAGACCCACTGATCCAAAGAGTCCATGTTTTTACGAGGTTTTGTGAAAAATAAAATAGATGTTCAAGGGTTGAAATCCTACCTAAACCCTTTTGACAAGCAAAAAAACCCACTAAATTCAATCTCCCACATATCCTGCATCAAACGGTATGCCATAAGGGTGGGTGCAAACAGACGGGGCCACCAACTAGCTCAAATTGGCGCATGCACAAGTCCAATTACAAGAAAAAATCAAAGTGTTCTGTAATTTGAACAGCCTAATCAACTTGGAAATTCCCCCCACAAACTATATATTTTTGGAACTACACACCTTCAGCTACGTGATGGTATCATCTTTCGTATATACATGAAGAATTCCAGGCGCTGTTATCCATAGAACTCCGTGCTTTTAGGAGATTTTGTGAAAAAATAAAATAAATGGACTCAAGGTTGAAATCCTACCTACCACTCGGCAAGTAAAAAACCCACTAAACGGCAATCTCCCACATGCCTGAATCAACGGTATGCCATAAGGGTGGGTGCAAACAGAGACGGGGCCACCAACTAGCTCAAATGGGATCCATGCGCAATTGCAATTACAAAAAATTAAAAAACGCCACAACCACCCCCCACCCCTATCTCCACTCCCCTTTTAGTGGAAAACCAGTTAGTACGGAGAGTCACACAGTTTTTGCATCCTAATAAATCAATACGGTCCTTTTTTTTGTACCTCTGCAAAATTTCCTACTAAAATAGGCTTAGTTTCCCTTGAAATCCAACAAATAAATGATCTGCGTTTACTTTCCGATATCACCTGGGACTTGGGAAGCTTGGAGAGACAAAGTTTTTTGCTTATTTATAGTTTTAGGGTAAAAAAAAAAAGGTGTGTGTATCACTTTAGATTTTTTTTGTGTGCATTTCCCCTTTTTTGGGGATCATTCCCAAAGATGATCATCAATCATCTTAGGGAATATTACCGAACTTGGAATACGGGCATAAATGCCCGTTTTCCCATTCGAATCAGATCGGAAAAATCACTTCCCGGAAATCATTTTCCGGAATGATTTTTTCATTCATTGGCAAAGATCAATAATTTGGTGATCAAATGATCACCAAATTTTGATCTCTGTCCCCATTTTTTTCTAAGTCTTCGCTAAGTAGCAAAGACTTAGAAAAAATCCTATTTGTGAATGGAACTTTGAGTCCATTCACAAATGTATAGTATAGCTGTCAGCTTGACACTTTTGCTATACCAGGGACTGCAGCATGATCTAAATGTAGATCAGCTGCAGTACCTCCACTAGACCACTAGGTCAGTCTTACACCACTCTATGGGAAGACCCGGTGAAGGAGGAAGTTCTGTGAGTCACCAGGGTCTCCTTTCGGTCTTTGAAGAGCTCTCCTCACTTCCTCCTCGTGGGACCGGCTGATGCAGGAAAAGGTAGGAATATCTCCTGATCCCCCCCTCGAATTTGCACCAAACTGAGGGGGGTCGAGGGGGCTAGGGGGGCAGTTGAATGCTGCCCCCGACGGCCCTAGCGGGAGGGGGGGGAAATTTTGGGGGGGGGAAGCCACAGATCGTATATCACGATCTGTGGCAGTTTGAGTATTCACTGCACAGATCGTGAATATACGATCTGTGGCAGGGAAAGGGTTAAGACACTATACTGTAAAAATTAACATTTTAAAAATGAAAAGCACCTTGGGCAAGGAGATAGGATTGATTATTCCTACCTCCCAATATTGTTTGATTGAGAGCTATGCACATACAGTTTTCATCTGCCAGGTTATGCCTGGGCCATTCTATATTAGATAGGGCTGAAGCATACGGGAAGACTATCAAAGCAGTTTTCTTCGTCCTACTGCTCCTCATAGAAATAATATTAGGAGGTAAAAGCACCAATCCTACCTCCTGCTCCAGGTCATTTTATTTTAACTGTTTTTTTTAAAAACTTATGCACTAAGCTTCCCTTTAAGGTAGACACACCTTTAAAACAAAAGTTTGCAATATAATCTCAAAAATAACATCCTTACATACCTTTACCACCACTGATCATATATTTATGCTTTGATTTTTTTATTATGCACACTTAAGGATACTACCCAAAAAGGTTTGGAATATCTTCAATGGGGTAACATCATATTTGGGAATATTACCAAAGTTTACCATCATTTTAGACAGGAATTGTTGTAGCTGTTCAAATTTTCACCTTCAAAAAGTACCACAGACTAACAAGCAAATTCTTGCACTCCAAAAAACGACCACTTTTTTTTTCTCTATAGGATCCCATTGTTCATTTTCTATATACAGTGTGGCGTGTTTTTAAAAATGCGCTGCTGAACCGCATTTCATAAAAATGCACACATGCATAAAACGGAACTGCAAACACAAAACGCAGGGGGAAATGCACTAAGAATAACACAATGCAGAGCATTTTCCCCCTGCGTTTTTCATTTGCTAGTGTGTGTATCTTCATCAGGACAAATGACATTCAACACGTTACAAATGGTTACATGAGAAAGAGCCATTTGTTGTGTTTTGTACCTCAATAAATACATATTCTCACTGAGCAAGCGAGCCTGAACCTATTTGTTGCTTAATGCTAACAAAAACATTTTTAACTGTAATACTTTCTGCATTGTTAGAGATCGCTGAATCCAATTCACACCTTTTCTGGTAGAATCTTCAAATAACTATGAAACAAACTGTTTCAGTTTACATTGCCTGCAATACTTCCTTAAAGTTGTGCTCCCCAGTCGGACCTGCCCTGTGCCCTCTGCAAGAAGTTAATTTTATATTAGAGTTGCAATAAGCCACTACTACAGCAAATGTTTAGGGCAATTAAAATCCCTCGATTAGAACAAGCTTATGCTTATGATAATAGACAAATTACGGTAAGTCTAACACGTTTGCAGATTAATGGCCATCTCTATACTGAAAAATTGTTTAATTCTACAGACAGAAAATAGCACCTAGCCTCGTGTTAGTTGGATTTGACTAAAAATGTAGATTGTTTTTATTGGCTCCTTATACTTTATATATAGCAAGCCCAGAGTGTGTAACCAACCGATCCTTGCTCCATGTACATATAAGAAAATCAGGCCGGAACTGTGTAAGTTTCAATCAGTGCTGATTACACACAATAATTCTGATTGCAGAAACAAGTAGTCATATTCTCTTGCAGCCTTTGCATCTGCACCAGTAACTAAACTTCTTCTTTTCATTAGCATTTTTAGCTTGTAAAAGCCATACAGTATCAACCTGCCTTAGTACATTCTGTGCTCATTAACACCCATGAACCTTAGTACTTAAGGTCTGTACACACGTCTAAGGTGTTTTATTGATTGCGATCTTAAACCGACTGATACTTTGATAACAGATGTACAATGTGTAATTGTCCAAATGTACAATAATATTTTCGATATTCAATTTGTTTTGTGATTAATGTCGAATGTCGTTTATTCTGAGGTTACATTACATTCACATTTAATCGGAACTTAGAAACACTACATCATTTTACCATCACTTAAAAACCGACTTTCCCAATCGTAATTACGATCGATTTTACGATCTAATGTTGTGTGATAAGAATGGGAAAATGTAAATTTTTCGGCCAATTGATGATATGTTGGATTGTACATAAAATCAGCCAATGTTTGGTCCCCTAAGAGGTGTTATCAAAATTGCCCGGCAGGGCATCAACAGCATTGTACATGGCAGACAATTGTGTGGACACCCCCAATCTCTATTCTGTCTAGGTTTATTAAAGGAGAACTAAACCCACTTTTTATACTCAACCGAATCTGAAAACAACCCCCCTAAAAACACTAAAAACTATAAATGCCACTTTGTAAACTCATTTAAAGTAAATCAAAGCTTGTTAAGAACTGTATGAAGTATCTGTGTGTATGTCAGTGTCAGACCACACCTCCTGACCTCAGTCACATGCTTCCTTGCTTTACTGTCCTGTAGAAGGATTGGCTAGATATTATTAATGGTGTGACCAACCTGTAACAAGTTTCTGTCCATAGCAAAGGACTGAGCATGGCATGCGTTGACCAAACTGTCTGATACTAGAATGCGAGAGATAAAGCACAAACCAATGTTATTAGGTAAATTTCCCAGCGCCTGTATCAAATGAGAGGTAAGACACAGATTACTGGTTTTATATCAAGGTGTCCTGACTTCTGGTTCAGTTTTGTTCTGTGCTTTAGTTGCCCTTTAATCATGGATGAATGGAACCTTCACAAGTAATTAGAAGTGTATTATTATTATTTCTTATACTACTTACTTATAATACTACAGAGAGAATTGTAACAATGAGTCGGGTTATACTCCTAACGTCTCAGTTCAGCAGATCTTCCTCCTTCTCGTGTTGGACACATGTGGAATGTGTGCTGCTCTGCTGTATTGCTATGGTGAGGCTTAAAGACTGACTGTGCTCTCTGAAGAAGTTAGGGTAAATAAATACCTGCATTCTTTCCTTTAAAATGAGCCTGAATCACATTTCTGGCTGCAGTATGAGAGAAATTTCATTGGAGATGTTAAATGTACTACTTTCAGTACTTGTCTGACATCACCGACCCCCTGCTCCTCCCCTGTGGGATAAGTCCCAGTTTCAAACGAACTTGGTTTTGATTTAAACTGCCAGTCAAAAATCCGCGGATCTGCAGAATTTTTGGAATTTTAAATATGTGAACTTATCTAAAATGAAGGTTGAAAGTCAAACTCCTTCTCCCCAGGAAGAGTGTGCTCACGTAAGACTTAAAGGGCAGGTTAGATAGATAGATAGATAGATAGATAGCAGAGTTAGATAGATAGCAGAGTTAGATAGATAGCAGAGTTAGATAGATAGCAGTTAGATAGATAGCAGAGTTAGATAGATAGCAGAGATAGATAGATAGATAGATAGATAGATAGCAGAGTTAGATAGATAGATAGATAGATAGCAGAGTTAGATAGATAGATAGAAAAGTTAGATAGATAGCAGAATTAGATAGATAGCTAGATAGATAGATAGATAGCAGTTAGATAGATAGATAGATAGATAGCAGAATTAGATAGATAGCTAGATAGATAGATAGATAGCAGTTAGATAGATAGATAGATAGATAGATTATAGATAGATGATAGATAGATAGATAGATAGCAGAGTTAGACAGATAGATAGAAAGCAGAGTTACATAGATAGATAGATAGATAGATAGATAGATAGCAGAGTTAGACAGATAGCACTAGCAGAGTTAGACAGATAGCAGAGATAGATAGATAGGTAGATAGCAGAGTTACATAGATAGATAGATAGAGAGACACATAGAGATAGACAAGAAGCAGATAGACATTGTTAAATAGATAAACAAGAGGCAGATATATAGATAGAGATAGATATACAGAGAGAGAGAGGGACAGATAGAGATAGATAGGGGCAGAGATCCATGTAGAAGGTACAAGAAGGTCTCCCTGGCCAAAGGTGTGGGCAAGCATCTGACTACAACTGAACACAACAGTAAGTTTAAAATCACCAAATTGCTACCAGTATATAATGAAATTGCCAGTTTACTGTGCCTTTGTGTCATTAATTTGTGTCTCTCTGTCCAACTCTCTGATCTCTATCTCTGTCTGTCTGTCTATTTCACTGTCTTTCTGTCTGTTTATCACTATCGGGCTGTGTGTCTATGTTTGTGGTTGTCTGTCTGTGTCTTTTTGGCCATCTCTATTAAGTACATAGTGGGTGTGGCCTAATTGGGGCAGAGAAAGGGGCGTGGCCCCTAATCTTCTTAGTAAAGGGGGGGGGGGTCTCTTGTTGTGCGGACTGGTGTTCCAATGGCAGGGCAGGCCTGGCAGGTATTATGTGTGGGGGGGGAATTAGGTTGGGGGGGGTTGGTGCAGCTGGGGCCCAATAATTTATCTAGTATGGGGCCCTGAAAATTCTGATGGCGGCCCTGCTTAATCCTATTAGGAATTCCCACAGCTCAACATATCAACCATTTGCATGTTATTTTTGGTTGACCTCTCTTTTACTACAAATATTGCATTATAGCTTGGTTTTCTTATGGAAAACATGAAATGCCTGAATTTATACCTTTGCTTCAACACCTCTATATAAACTTACTTATGTTCTGTATACAAATGCAAAGTAGGACAGAAAATGACACCTCTAAGAAAGACTAGTTCTATTTGTAATTGTACCTAGGAGGCTATCCAGTCAGTACAAACTTTATATCAAACATATGCCCTTGCCCACAGACAGTGTCTGTTCTTAGAAATGAAGGCTATACTGTTGTTTTGTAGAAAATATACAGTATGTAGCAGCATTACTGAGTCAACAGTTTTCCATTCGGTAACAGAGAGACAGGGACTCTGACAATCGATAAGAGATTCTTGCAACCAAATTATGGTTTGAGTTTTCATACAGCAAGATTTGAAAAAGACAAAAACATTTTTGTTCCAGCAGATGGCAGTATTATTTTCATGCTAAATGTTTTCATAAAATGTTATATGAATACTGTATGTATAAATAAAAGCAACATTTCAAAGAAGCTGGAAATATGATCACAGGTGTTTAAAATGAAAATGGACTTTTAAAAATGGCTGATCTTTAGCAGACTAGACCATGAGTCATGATAAGGATTGTTATGCTATGATAAGATGACCACTTTCTAAGGCATTAAAACCTCTGGTGGGGTTTTTTTTAGTATTGGGTAATTTAATAAAAATGTGTTATAAATGCAAGAGGAGGTAAGGAAGCATGTTTAAAACATAAGGATTTATTTCTAGTTTTGAGAAATCGGACATCTGGTGATTTTATTGATAAACTAGCAGTGAAGAAGAGTTAATCAAAAACTCACATGGCTTCAAGATCACTTCCTGAAGGCAGCAGTATTGTATTTATGGAAAAGAAGCAAATACGTGGCTAAATGATTAAAAACACAAATCTTACATATTTAGTTTTTTTATGGTGGATCTTCACAAATCTCCAAATGTGCAAGAGAACTTTCCTATAAAAACATGAAGCTTACTTGCAATTGTCTGGTATTACATTTTTTTGTTTGTTTAAAGGGGAAGTTGATTTTAAAATGAATTGTTTTCTTTCCCGATATAAGAAATCAAGCTTCTAAAGGTGGCCATACACATTGCTGATAATGGGTTAACCTATCAATATCGACTCCCTTTACTTTTAGTTAATGGAGCAGATACAATCAATCTGTGTATGGATGCATGGCTGACTGATTCTCATACCGTGTTTGGGCGATTGGTCGTGTTTGTGTGTGTGAAGTCCTATGTGTGCCGACAGATATCAATGTGATCTGTCAGCACAATGCAATAGGGATTACATGTTTATGGCCACCTTATTTCTAACTTATTTTTGGTTGGTAGAGCCATTGGTTGAATAATCCAGTGTTAAATGAGAGTGCAAATGTAGGGCAGCAAATAATTTTAAAACATAAACCTCATTATTCAGTCTACGAATCTCAGATCAAATTTGTTATTTGGTTAGAAAAATATGATGTGGCATTTAATACCAGTTACTCAATTGAATCAGATTAATAATCAGAATATAATACAGTTGTTCCCCCCTTACAGCAGCAGAAATGAATTACAATTACATTAATATTACTCTGCTATTTTTTTTCTCTGTCTAATTTATGATAATACAATTCACCAACAGGTTTTAATGAGTTTAGCATGGTAAAATGTGCTTAATAAAATTCTGCGAAAATTAGTATTAGAACACATACTTCATTTTAATCTTCAGTAAAAACTCGGCTTGTTATTCCAATAAAAAATATCCTGAAAAAATAATTCCAAGTAAATTCCATCCCTCAAGTTTAAGCTACATCTTAAAGGACAACTATACTGTAAAAATTAACTTTTTAAAAAGGAGATAGGATTGATTATTCCCACCTCCCAATATTGTTTTGTTGAGGAGCTACAGCACATACAGTTGTCAAATGTCAGGTTCTATTTTAAAGATAGTGCTGAAGCATTCAGTAAGACTGGCAGAAGCAATTTTCTTTGTCCTGCTGCTCCTCATAGAAAGGATGTTGGAAGGTAAAAAGCACCAATCCTACCTCCCTGCCTCAGGTACTTCATTTTAACTGTTTTTGAAAAAACTTTATACGCACTATAGATTCCCTTTAATTGTTTTTGCTATACTTTTACTACACACTTGAATAAAAAGAAGTTAAGTGAATGCATCCTATAGCAACTGTGTTACAACACATCTGAAAAACAAAACAATATATGTTAAATGCTATGCTGTATCTGGTGATTTTGAAGAATGTTTCTTTGTTTCTAGATGAGCCTTTATTTAAAATTTAATGTTTATCTAAAAGATATTTTAGTATATAACGTCTGTGAGGAGTAGAGATTGCCGGGATCGCCTCAACCTGTTTTTGAGGCGGATCTCACAGAATTTCTGGAATTTTGCTTTCTGAAATTTTCCAAACCCTCTTCAGAAATTTTCAAAAATCCTCAAACGTTCAAGGATTTCCAGCCATTAATCCTCGAAGTCCCACGGCCAGACGTTTGGAGGTCCTCGGACCCCCTCTCTGGCACTTATAAGTGCCCTTGTGATGTGTCTTCTTTCTTCCCAGTCAGCGACACCAACTCTGCTGATGACGTTGACAATGGACAATGTCTTCTTTCTTCTCAGCCGGTGACACCACCTGCGCTGATGTCGCCAACGTCACTGAATAATAAAATTAAAATATGATTAGTTAATGTGTGATCATATGATTGCAAGCATTGAAATATTAAGCAATCACAATTGGATTTGGTCTTTACAGTAATGGCAGAAAAAAGAAGGAAGAAAGAAGACATTGGCAACACCAGCGATGTTAATGTTGCCAGCGCCAGTGATGTCACTGGCGGCCGCAGTGAGTGGCAATGGAGTTAGTGTCACTGGCTGGGAAGAAAGAAGACATGCCACAAGAGCACTTATAAGTGCCGGGGAGGGGGTCCCGGTTCGAGCTGCGGGACCCCTTAAGCCCCAAAAAGCACTTGTCAGTGCCACAAGGGACCTTCCAAGGCCCACAAGGGCACTTCTAAGTGCCGGGGAGGGTGGCCCGGTTTGATCTGTGGGACCCCTTAAGCCCCCAAAAGACACTGATGCGTGGTTCTCAATTAAATAACTGTCACTGCTTTCGGTGTGCAATTCTCTATCTTTGCTTTTGGATATGATCTGAAAAACCAAAGAGAGAAGAAAAGAGAGCTAAAAAAACCCATGCCTCCATATATCTACCATTTAGGGTTTTATCTATCTTTATGCAAACTATACTGCCACAAAATAAACCTACTAGATCATGCCTTTTAAAAAATGAGATTAAAAGGGGAACTCTGGCCTCCATGGAAGTGAAAAGAGCCATTACATATCTTTAAATCAAGCATACGATAATGTCTTTAGCTGTTGTCAGTCCAATGTTACAGGCTTGTAAAGGCATCTGTTTTAAGCTTCAACCCCAAAAACCAAGGTTTTTTAAGCTAGTTACAGGCGTGCAATCAATATCTGTGTTTTCTATGGACACCTTAGGGAGAGAAAACAGTTTCTTTTTTGGCTTGTGGCTAGCAAAATTAAAAATACATTTGGTGATGCAGCTGATGATGCTCTGTCCCAGCAGTAGGATACATGTGAGCATGCTCAAGCTAGAGGCTTGCTGGTGATGTCACGGCTCACTGTGTTAGCAGAAAGCATCACCATTTATAAGTTTGTTTAGACTGCTGCTAGAAGCAAGATCCTGCAGTCATTTAAAAGGTAGGTGCATGCTCTTTAAAATAGAGGGCACTTGTATGGAGACCACTGTTTCCCTTTTTATTTTATTTTTTAAATGCTAAGGGTTAAAATGCCATATTATATTGCAGGCATTTGAGTTAGAAATTGGTTAAAGGAATATTTTCATTGAAATTATACATTTTTAAAAAATGAAACTGTGCTGAGCTCTTCAGAAATCGTTGCAGCCATATCCCATAACTGTATGAATGTTTTATTTTTGCATGCTATTCCTGAAACAGGAATGTTGAATCCAGTTCACTTTTTCTTTTCTCCAATTTCTAAACTAGGAAGTAATGAGCTTGCCTCAACCTACTTGTTTCTGGCTGGGATATATGAATGAAAAGTAAGTAATTAAATCCCCAGTTTACCAGAATTTTAAAAAAGTTTGACAGGCTTGTTCTCAAGCATAAAAAGGATTTAACAGTAAAGTAATACATTATAGGAAACTGTTTTCTAGGCTTCTTTAAGTAGGACATATGATCCATTTTCATAAAAAAAATCTAATATCTACAGATGGCTGTGTGTGAATAAAATACTGAATTTCCCATTAGCATTTACATCATCCGGTATACTGATCTACCTTAACTAAAACTACAGGTGTTGCCATGCTTGAGTGCATTCTAACAAGATTGCATACAACTTTAGTCTTTAGAGATATAAATAACTGTTTAAAAACACAGTACAGTATATACAGTAGCACAATTTATAACAACAGAATGGATATGGGCAGGATATTTTAAACATTAAGTCATTTTAGTTAGTAAACTGTCATTATAAATGATTGGGTATATACAGTAGGCAACAAAACGCACATTGTGGAGCATTGTTACACACCAAGCACCTATTTTGTGTCAACCTATTCAACGGGGTTTGTACACATCTTTTTATTATTAATATGTATATGTGCATTTCTCTTGGCTTGCTTTTGAATGCCTGTCTATGTAGGAGAAAAAGAATAACTACAGTTTCAAATGACTGCCAAGACATTAACAGGACAGAAGGTAATTATGTACTTATCATCTAACTAAACTGACAATAAACATGTTACTTTTAGAGTGTTCTGGTGCTTAGCCTTCACATAAATATCACAGAATAAAATATAGACACTGCAAAAATGTTCCAACTTAACTAAGAAGCTGAATAAAAGTCCCACACAGAATTTGAATGGTTCCATAGAGCACTAAAAGTGCAGCAATGTCTTTCAACATATAACTGGTGTGCATATAAAGATACGAGGCTACAGACCAAGTGGCTTTACACAGATTAGCCTTCTTCTGTGGTTATGAGGAACATCAAAAGATCTTGTGGTGAAAACATAGTTTTGCAGCCTCTGCTATAGATACTATAGATACTATATATAATTAGTTGTTTGAATGCCCTGAAATGTAAAAATTTAATAGATAGATTTATTTATCTTTATTTATAAAGGTGGAACAAGTAGCATTCAATTCTTACCATGTTTTACAGTTTGTTTTATTGCCGCAATTGACATTGCTGCTTATAAAACTGCAGATAAACAGAGGCAGTAATTCTATGCGCCACAAAGCGTGAAAACCACTATCGCTACACAAAACAGTGATAAAAAGGCCTGTTGATATTTATAAAGGCATGAAAAATGTTTAGCATTGAAAGTAGACACAAAATACCTCTGCCCTTAATACTTAAATGAGTGAATCTTCCAATGGTATGTATTTGTCATCTTTCTTGTATAAAGGGCATGTCCACCCATAAAAGAAAAATTTACAAATAGCTGCAGCCCCCCCCCCCCCCCCCCCCGCTGCCTGGGTTCTGCCCCCTGCTGCTGTTGCAAACTGGTTTGGAGCAAGCACAGCAGCAGTGAGGCATTTCCTGGTTGCAGCTGTGAGCTATTAGACCTGATGTCTCCGCAGGGAGCAGAACAGCAAATTTTAGCAGAGCAGCGAGGAACCGGGTCTTGTAAGTATGTTCTGTTGCATCATTTGGGAAGGTAAGTAAAACACAAGTGGGGTTTAGGGAGGTGCTGCAGTTATATGTAAATTTTCATTTTATTCGTGGACATGCCGTTTATTAAGTGCCCTATTTTTGAATTGGATTACATTATGCTAAATTGTCCTTTAAATTAGATTAAAAATATTTTTATTTTGAGTGCTCATGTTTTGGCGTACACCTTTTCACCACAATCCTTTCACCAAGTTTTATAGCAGTGCTATTGCCTCTTAACGTGGCAAAGAAAAATGTTTTTTGCCTATTTAGAAACACGGCCAAGTAATCGGGGATTGTGAAAATATTGCTGCGAAGTATAGTGTTAAAATGTAGGCGAAAATAGCGCTAGTTTAAATATGCCCCTTAGTGCTTTGTAAATGGTAATAATTTATTTTTAGAGATTTGTCATTATATGATTATAACATCAAATCTTTCCCAGCATTTTGTATGGAGTATTGTTATGCTTCCATGTTGGTGACCTAATCATACAAGCCTGAAGGTTATTTTAACATCTGTTTATCTGTTTACATGTTACACATATGTCAATGTGTACTACTAAATGTGTTATGGCTTGTATAGTGTAGATAATCTTTAAAAATGTTGAGGTAATCCACAGTTTGTATTGTTGTTGGACACAGAAATCCCTCTAGTTCTAGCTTTTTTTTCTCTTTCCATATTAGTTGATGTTTAATGGATGGTGCATCTCCACTTATTAGGGTTTGTTAACCCAGGGTTAACCTAGGATAAAGACCAAAAATGCTCCTTACCCCTGGGAGAACATGCACATGCAGAATTGTTACATAAAATTATGCTTCCTGGTCTTCCCAATTGCCACCTAATATCCTAGTCTAGTGATTCAGGGGATGCTCCACCTATGAGAGGATTTGCTACTTGACAGGGCCAGCAAGATGTTTTGAAAGTATCCTGCAGGATCTTATACACTCCCAGGGGAGAGGACCTAGCATTGTAGGTCCTCACCCTGGGAACATTAGAGGGGAGGGGATTTGACTATAGCTCTGCTATGACAAAAACGAGTATCAAATGGTAAAAATAGGGGTTAACAGCAACAAGGGAGCTTTACCTGAATGGGTGTAGCAACCACAGTTTTAGGTAAATGGCATTTTTAAAGAAGAACTAAACCCAGATTTTTACACTCCAGAATCTAAATATATCCAATCTAAAATACCAATAAACTGTAAAAATCCCACTACAGCAAATGGCTTTAAAGTAAATGTAACCCCCCTGAAGACCTGGATTACATAACTGTGTATGTACAGTGACTGGCCACACCCCTGACCTTGGCTAATCTGTCCTGTAACAGGATTGGCTAGAGGCTACTAGTGGGTGTGACCAACTGTAACAACTTCCTGCAGTATCTTAGGACTGAGCATGTGAGGATGTGTAAAGAAAACACACTGTGTGATACTGAAATGTTGGGGAAAAAACACAAACCCAGTGTTTCCCAACAACCATGTCAAAATGGGTTGAGGCAAGGCACAGATTTATATTAAGGTGCTCTTCCTTCTGATTCTGTGTTGTTCTGAGGCTTTAGTTGTTCTTTAAGTAAAAATAAAGCATATTAGGACTTTGTTACATGTGCAATCACTTGAACTTAATGTTTAATTCTCTTTTAAGCAGATTACTTTAGGTCCCTTAACATCTGCTTAACAGAAAATTGCATGATGGGTGAAAAGCACACAATGAGTGTAGGGGTGATTATATGTGTAGGGTGAGATATATAAAGGGCCTGTTGTGGTTAGCATAGACACATACCTCACTTTGTTTGAAGAGTCTCAAAAGAGAAATAAATATTTCAGATTCTGAATAGAATTGCCTAGATTCAACGATATTACATTTTCCAGTGATTTTTTTTTAATTTAAGTTTCTTGCTGCCACAATCCTCTCCTCTGACAGAAAACAGAATTAATTGACTCAAAATGCTTATCTACCTAAAGCTTTTGAGTGAATCTGCAGTCAGACTGACTGCCATTACTTTACTATGTACCGATAGACTTTATTCACCAATAAAGAAGAAAACATTTCAAACATGACAATGCAAATATGAAAATATGACATCACAGTTATATGTAATTAACTACCTAACAATGCAGGGCAGATAATAAATAATAGGCATGTTTGTGTAGAACCGCAGCACGTACACAAAGGTAGTAGGATACATGAAGGATTTGTGTTTCTTCATGTCAGCGAAGAGTGGGTAAAGACTTTTTTTCTTTCTTCATGTAAATATCAAAATGCATTGCAAAAAACAGTACACTGAAAAAGCTCAGCCTTATGATTTTCAGTCTAGTAAAGCAATATTATAGCAAATAGGTGTCTATAGCCAAGCCTGACGAAATAAGTATACATTATACTGTACACCAGGGAGTAACTTTATACACTAACTGATTTCTCAAATAGGAAGAAATAGATATTATACTGCTAACTTATTTCAGAATATTTGACCTACATTACCACAAACAAAGTCTTAATATTCCTCTTTGGTGCATTATATAACACATCTAAAGAATACAAAGCTGTGCTGCTGTTTTGCAAAAGACATCAATTTAAAAAGAAATATCAAGCAATCAAAGTATTTCCCTGCGGTGAATCGTCATAAGAAGCTTGCGTTTACAAAATGGAAACGTTCCTATTACATATATAAATAACCATGAAGCAACAATATTTAGAACTTTAAGAACATAGCTTGCCAGAACAATTCTCTTGAGTAGTTATTATCTAGTGTTGTAAGAGGCTTTGGCCTAGAAAGTGGGATTTTATTCATTGTAAAATGTTCTGCACAGTTTTATGAAGACATCTTCTACCAAAAAAAGCCAACTGATTGTGCCAAATCGACTTAGCACACATTTTAAATATGTGCTTTAAATTAATGCAGCCTTGTTGCATATTCATTCATGGAAATATGAGGATGTGCCATAGAGCAGTTGGCAGTATTCAAGTCTTTGTAATGAAAATGTGTTAAGCTGCAGCTCCGTCCATCTTAGGTTACAAAAGAAAAATCTCTAAAGCAGTCATTAGGCTGGGAAACTCATCAGGACTGAACAAGAACAGTATCACCAACGTGATCACAGGTAGGCCACATGAAATTTAAAGAGAATTCTTTAACTAAGAAGTCTTTTTCTTAATGCCCATTTTATTGTTTATATTGCGTATTGCAATAATCATTCTAGTGCCAGTATGCACCTATTGCTTTTAAAGGGCAAGAGACGCCATGTCTTATCCAATAACTTTCGCCGCTGCCAGACGAGCAGAAGGCAGTGAGGGAAAGGGGGCTGGTAAGTATGCCCAGGGGCCAATTTGAAATGAAAAAACCTTGCAAGGTCTAGGTTTTGGGGGGTACAAATTTTTGTTGGAGGTGTGGACATGCCCTTTAATCTTGCTGACTTTGAAACTAAGATTATAAGGCATCTTGAGCCTGGGTTAGGATGTTTTCAATAATGATAAATATATATATAACTAGGACAGTTATGTGATTTAAAGGACAATTATACTCACCCTTCCTCCGCTCCTCTTCTTTGGTCAGTACCTTCTACCCAGGGTAAGGGTGGCCCCCCGTCAGCGACGAGGCCAATAGGAAGACACGCTCTGCAATGAGCGTGCCTTGTTATTGGCCTCGTCACGCAAGGAAAGGAGGGTGGCGGAGCCTACCTGAGCAGCGTGTCAGTAAGTCTATGCAGAAAGTTAAGCAAACCCAGGGGTGAGGACCTAGCCGTTCAGGTTCTCACCATGGGTAGAAGGTACTGATCAAAGAAGAGGAGCAGAGGGAAGGTGAGTATAATTGTCCTTTAAAATTTTAAAGGGCCTGTCAACCCTTTAAAACAAAAAACTGGTCACATGTCAGTTACCTGCCCCCAATCCCAACTGACAGGTCCGTGTTTAGGCATAGGCCACCTAGCCAAAGAACTGGGGTGCCTATGTTGATCCAGGGCACCTATTCTTCTCACTAGCATCTCCCTGCAGCTTTTACTTGCTGTGTTAGAACTGCTCTCCTTGTTCAGCTCTAATCTACAACATTGTATCTAGTACAGAGCCTGAACTCCACACACTCTACATAGCAACAAATGTTGCAATTTGCAAATGAACTGAAGGTGAAGGAAGGAGGATGAGCTCAGCTAATAGTAATGAGGGGAGCAGTTCTAAAATGCCAGGTAAAAGCTGCTGCAGACTTTTTAACAGTGACCCTGGGACTAGCAACCCTGCCTCTTTCTTCCTTCCATCCAACTCTCCAATTAGAACGTAGAGCAGGTGAGCAGTGAACAATTTCAATGGAGGAGACATGGAAAGCAGGTACATACTGTATATCATGTAAATGCTGGCAGCTGAAAGGGTTAAAGATAATACTCTGCTGGCCCTGAAATTGTTAATAGGAAAGTCTGTTGGCATTGAATGGTTCATGGTAATACTCTTCTGGCACTGAAAGTGTTAATGGCAATACTATGGGGAAGTCTGCTGGCACTGAAGGGTTAATAGCAATTCTCTGGAAAGGTGTTGGCACTGAAAGTATTAATTGTAAAGTCTGCTGGCACTGAAATTATTAATGGCAATATTCTTGGAAAAGCACTGAAAGAGTAAAACATCTTAGCTCTCACCAAATTTCCCTGTTCTGCCCTACCCAGCTGGAATCAATTTCTGGGGAGAACACTGGTGCCACATACCGCACATCCACTGAAACCTATCCTGTCCTTCCAATCAGTATTTCATTTGTGACCAGTGTCGCTGCATTCATACAAAAGTATGTATACACGCCCGCCTCACCTGGTACAGCGTGTGCCTCTTACCAACTAGTAAAGCGGTTCTACTATAAAGAACAGTCGCAGTAGACGGTGTCAGAAGCAGAAGGAGGAAACCCAGCTGTAGTTTGACAGGCCAAGGGTTTTTTTGGGGTTTTTTTTTTTGGGGGGGGGGCACACGTAGGTGGGAAGGCGCCTAGGGCACTAAAATGGCTAGAAACGGCCCTGCCAACTGATAAATTCAGGACATTATTAGATGTGGTATTAACCAGATATTTAAGTATAACCATCGCCTCCATTATGGCAGGGTAAGCTGGCTGTGACTGCTGACATCTTAAACAATAATTGACTGCTGTTTCCCCTGCAGCCTCCACCGCACATGCTCATGCTTATAAAAAGCTGAATGAGCAGAAGGAGGAGGCAGATACCTTTGCCAAAGCGGAAGAGAACTTATTAAAAATTTGGTTACAAATGCATGTAAGAAAAAACTGCTTTAAAAAAGTAGTTGTAATTGCAAGCAGATAACTGACAAGTCACCAGTTTGTTGTTTTAAGTGTGGAAATGTCTTTTAAGCAGAGGTGTAGGTAACTGAAAGTGCATAAAAAATGAGCCATGAACTGATTTGACTTTTGAAATGAAAGGTAATGACCCAGACTATAAATCTATTATACTGAAGATAGGGTTTCTACTAATTACTTGAAACTTTGTTGAAAACTTGCTTGCTTACATTCATTACAAGATGGAAATCACTATTGACGTAATACAGAGACATGCAGCCAGCAGTCAATAGAACCTAGAGATACAATTACTTATGGGTATGGCTATGTTAAGTAATATGATCGTTTCATTTATACTGTAAGAATTCGATTCCTTTAAAACAAAGACACATAACTTCCTTTTAGGTCCTGATGACGGTAGTTTGCTTCGGGACCTATCCATACACATCATGATATTCAACAGATTCCATTTAGATTTGCTGAATAAAGCCATGTGAATGGCTAGCTGAACTCTGAAGAAGCAGCACCTAAGCATTATCACACACACTACAGAAGAACTGACAGATTGTCACCAATTTTAATCACATTGCCGCATCCTGCAACATTTTTTCTCTCCTTTGTCTTTTATTTTTATACGTGTATATATAAAAAAACGAGTTATGACATAAATTGGTATTTATATTAAGGATCGGACATGGAAAATAGTGATATTGATCCTTTTACCCACCACATTGTTATGCCACAGTTGTAAGTAATGCCACAGTTATAAATTACTGATCAGTATTTTGTAACTGCATCTTTTTTGAACAACCAAATAAATGGGCAAAGTGGTATTTATTTTTTTCAATATGGCCTGAAATTACTGATTTACAGCTAACATTTTTCAATTGTGATACCGCTGAACTGTATTTTTTAGCTGTAATACAGGATCTGTATCAGAAAATAATGATACAACTTCATTAATACCACTACATGACCTTTTAGTTTATTTCAGTATGGCACATTCACAGTTATATAGTATGCACTGGTTGAATGTTCTTTCATTTTTCTAGCATATAATGCTAGCCTGTCAATTATATTTATCTGCTGTAGGTTATAGTGTACATCCTGCTTTGAATTAATGCCTTGTATATTTTTGTTTTTCTTTAATATGTTTCCTGGTTGTTGTGTGACTGGTTGAGTATATTATCTTGTTATATGATGTTCTATGACTTTATCACTTAAAATGGACCCATGCAGGACTTTTTATGGGTTTGACATAAACATATGCTTGTTTTACTAAATTTTCTCTAGAGCATTTAAGACTAGGCCACACTGATGCGGTTTATGCACGATTCAATCACGCTTTTAAAAGCGCACACTAGTGTGGCCCAGTTAAAATGAAGATTTCTGAAAATCTATAGCTCGGTTTTTTAAATCTGAAAAATGTGTTGGAGTAGTGGACCATTACACTATCTAAAGGTATCATTTTTGAAAATTCGATTTTTGGAAGTATAGATACCCTTTAATTTCTGCAGTCCAACCAAACATCCAGCCATCTACTGGCAAGACCTGCTAGTTTGACTGCTGATTAAAAACTTTTCTGAAGGATTTCTCCTTTTTATAGCGTCGTTTTATTTTAGACAATCAAAATTTGATTTGATTTGCCTAAAACAAATCTTAAATCTGATTGGCTCTTGTATTATTGACCAATCAAATATTGGAAGGTGTGTCAAGAAGACAGTATAAAACAGCTAAAGGCCTTCAGCAAGACCTAGTTCTGTTTTAGTAACAGAGCTGCCAGTTTGTGGTGTTTGCTAGCAACTGTTTGGTGTCTAACCAAGCTGTCTAAATGTAATTGTTTTGGTGCCTGGTGGTTGCAGTGCAGAGGCTCTCTTTTTCACATCACCTAACTTTGTGTTTGATGCTTAGTGCCAAAAAAAAGATTTCATATAGCCATTTCAGAATTGAAATTCAGTGCACTGTCTCTGACCAAAATTATTGTTGGTGTAGTTTAATTACATCTACCACCATTTCCCCTAAAAACACTTTCTTATAGAAGAGGGCAGTCAGGGAATGATGGAAGTTGTACATTGAAAACATATAGAGAGACACAGGTTAATCAGGTAAAACACATGTAATCGGGTTGAGTCATAATGATCACAGTATAAAATACAATCAATTTACAATAATGCAGCCCTGCTAATTACTTGAATCTGCCTGTCAGACTCTGTATAGTGCAAGGTTTGTTACCATATAAATTTCATTTATGGCTTTTACATGTGTATGGGAGAGATGGGAGAAAAACAGTTTTTTCTTTGATTACTGAGTTTCTGAGAGTTTCACTCAGCATTCCCAGGAAATAACTGGAAGATTTGTTGATTTTATTAATAATTTAATGTGGGACTAGTGGCACTGGAGACATCTTGGAACTTTATTCTTGATCTTCCAGTACATGCGTGTCCTGCTTACTTTTATAACTGTTGTCAGCGTCTGTACTGTTTATAGTTGGAGGTATATGGTAATTTACTTAGTTTATAGTATAGTATTTGAGGTTGAATAAAGACATACGTCCATCCAGTCCAACTCAACTAGCAATATTCTCATTTCCTGCCTAACTGTTGATCCAAAGGAAGGCAAAAAAAACCCACCAAATTTATGAAGGGGGAAAAAATTCCTTCCTGACTCCAAGTGGCAATCGGAAATTTCCCTGGATCAACTCTACTTTATGTATCAATACCAAGCAAATTGCAACATTCCTTGTTTGCAGAAATTCATCCAGCTTTTTTTTAAAACTGACCAATGAACAACGTCCACTGGAAGACAGTTCCATGGGTTTACCGTTATCACAGTGAAAAACCCTTTCTGAACTTGAAGCCTAAACCTTTTTTCTTCAATTCTTAAGGGATGTCCTCGTGTCCTTTGACATGCTCAATGGTGAACAATGCCCCAGATAGTTTATTGTATGGCCCGTTAATGTATTTATACACAGTAATCATATCCTCACGCAAGCGCCTTTTCTCCAGCTTACATAATTGTAACCTTTCCCGTCTCTCTTCATATTCAAGTTCCCCCAATCTCCTTATTAATTTAGTTGCCCTTCTCTGAACCCTATCCATTTCATGTCCTTTTTGTACACAGGATTCCAAAATTGCATTGCATATTACAAATGAGGCCTTACCAATGCTTTGTAAAGAGGGAGAATTACATTTTCCTCCCTTGAATCCATACCTCTCTTTATAAAAGACAATACCATGCTGCCTCTGGCTGTTGCCGCTGGGTATTGCTTGCTACCTTTAAGTTTGTTATCCAACAAAACGCCAAGATCCCTTTCCAACAGGGATTCACTTACCACAGAGCCATTTATAGTATAAGTAGCACAAGGATTTTTAAGTCCAAAATGCATCACCTTACATTTATCAACATTGAATTTCATCTGCCACTTAGCATCCCAATGTGACAATCTATCTAGATCCCCTTGCAACTATTGCACATCCTCTGAAGTTTTTAATGGTCGACGTGTCGTCAGCAAACACAGAAACCTTGCTGACAATACCCACTTCCAAATCATTATTAAATAGATTAAATAGAAGCGGCCCCAACACAGAACCCTGTGGCACCCCACTTAGCACTTTAGTCCATAATGATGAAGCCCCATTTACAACTACTCTCTGCATCCTATTCATTAACCAATTTTCTATCCATGTACAAATGTGACTCCCCAGACCAACAGACCTTAGCTTATACATTAGTCACCTATGGGGGACTGTATCAAAAGCCTTTGCAAAATCCAAGTAAACTACATCTACTGCTATGCCAGAGTCTAAATTTCTTCTTACTTCCTCATAAAAGTCAAGCAAGTTAGTTTGACAATATCTATTCCTCCTAAATCCATGCTGGTTACTACTTATAATGTCAGTCCTTCAAACATACTCTAGAACATGTTCCCTTATTAAACTTTCCAGGATCTTCCCCACCACTGAATTAAACTTACAGCCCTGTAATTACCCGGCTGTGGACGACTACCCTTTTTGAATATTGGAATAAAATCAGCCTTTTTCCAATACAGAGGTACACCACCGGACATAAGGGAATCTGCAAAAAAAAGAAACAATGGCCTAGATAAAACTGAACTTAGCTCCCTGAGTACCCGAGGCTGTATTTTATCCGGTTAAGGAGATTTATTAATATTAACCTTATTTAGTTCTATCTGTACCATATAATTGGTTAACCAAGTGCACTTGAATCTTTTATACCATTATTGCTACTATAGTGTATACAGAGGGAAAAAATTATTCAAGACAGTTGCTTTATCGCCATCCTCTGTAACTAACTTATCCCCATTAATTAATGGTGCCACATTCTCAGTCCTCATCTTCTTACTATTAATATACTAAAAATTAGGCTTAGTGATGCTTTGTTCAGCTATCCTAACTTCATTATTAATTTTAGCTAGTTTGATTGCTTTCTTACACTCCTTGTTACAGTTTTTATAATCCCTAAAGGTCCTTTACATTCCCTCTGCCTTAAAGATTTTAAATGCCTTTTTCTTCCTTTCCATTTGCCTCTTTACATCAGAATTCAGCCACATGGGCGCGGATTTATTTTTTTTCCCCCAAGGATATAAATTTAGATGTGAACTGGCTTAAAATCCCCTTGAACACAGTCCACTTCTGTTCAGTACCTTTACCTGATAATACATTATCCCAGTTGACATTCTGAAGAGCTGCTTTTAACCTGGGAAAATTTGCCTTCCCGAAATTAAAAGTCTTTGTTAACCCACTTTTTCTTTTGATAACAAAGTCCAAATGCCACTATTTCATGATCACTATTCCCTAAACCTCCAGTTACCTTTATATCTATAATGCGCTCCAAGATGTTATTACCAGATCCAACAGAGCTCCTTTTCTAGTAGGAACCTCAACCACCTGTGAGAGAAAGTTATCCTGCAGCAAATTCAGGAACTCATTTTTTCTGTGATGGTAGTTCCACTACAGCAATCAATGTCAGGGTAATTAAAGTCCCCCATAATGAGCATTCTCCCCAAACTTGCAGCCCTTGCCAACTGCATATGAAGTTGACTCACCTCCTCTCTGCTAGCATTTGGCGGCTTATAGCAGACACCAACAATGATATTACCCCCTTTTCTGTTGCTTAATTCCACCCATATTGCCTCCACTTTATCATCCATATCGCCAGTTATCTCTTCTTTTAAATTTGGCTTCAATTCTTTTTTAACATAAACACATACTCCTCCCTCTTTCCTTTCTTCTCTGTCTAAACAATGCATAATCAGGGCACTTCTATGGTTTTTGCTGCCTGAGCCAAACTTTTGAATGTCGCCCTTGATTATGCATTAGAAATACCATACTTTCTGTAGTATAAAAAGATTTGTAAGCCCCCCACCATGTCAAGGTAGACTCTTTCAGCAGGGCCCTAAGTAACCCAACTAGTCTAACCTAGCCTAACAAACTAAAGCTAACCTAGCAATATAAAATGGCTTTAACAACATCATGTCTGTTACTAGGGAAAATTATTTTTTTTTCCTTGACAGGTCAAGCAAATTTTTTTTTCCCCCACCACTGCCACCTTTCTTCTTCAGTGCAGGGGTGCCGCCTGAGACAAATGTTTCACTCTGCCTAATGGTAGAAGTGGCCCAGAGGCATATCCTTCTAAATTTGCAGCTCAGTCGTGAGAACTGTTCAATCACGTTTTGCTATACCTATTACCTCATACTTTTCATTCAATGCCATAATTTCCAATTCACCCATTTTGTCAGCCAGGCTTCTCGCATTTGCAAACATACATTTTAGATTATGATCCTGTAATTTATTCGTACACTTTAATACACATGCCCCACCCCCCTTTCCGCCCACCACTGGCCTATCTACACCCTGCTTTCCTCCTGGGCTATCTATCCCAGTGAGACTGCTAATACCCTCCCCCCAACCTAGTTTAAAATCTCCTCCAACCCTCTAGCCATCTTCTCCCCTAAAACAGCTGCACCGCCATCAGTGAGGTGCAACCCATCCCTACTAAAGAGCCTGTAGCCGACAGCAAAGTCTGCCCAGTTCTCAATAAACCCAAACCCTTCTTCCTTACACCACTCTCTTAGCCACACATTAATGCTCCCAAGCTCCCGATGTCTCCATGGCTTAGCACGGTATTTCTGAAAACACTACCCTGGAGGTCCTTGCTTTTAACTTGGCCCCTAGCTCTTGGAAATCATGTTTAAAGATCTCACCTCCTCCTCTAACTTTGTCATTGGCACCAATGTGAACTAAGACCGCCGGATCACACCCGCCCCACCCAATAACATGTCTACACGATCCACCACATGCCGAACCCTAGCACCAGGCAGGCAACACACAGTTCGGCATGTAGGGTCTTGGCGGCAGATTACCCCATCTACCTTCCTTATAACGGAGTCCCCTACCACTACAACCTGATTTGCATTCCTGATCCTTCGTTCCTCCTCCTTTGTATCAGAGATGGCAGTCCCCTGGGTGCTCAAGGGACTAGCCCCCATCATACAGGCTAATTCCGAGGTGTCCTCCTCCACTTTATTACCTAAGGCAGCAAATCTGTTGGGATGGACAATCTGGGAAGAAGCCACCCTACCCTTCCGTCCCCCACTTCCCCTAGTAACCCTAACAAAACTACCTCCCCCCTCAACCTTCCCTGTCTCACTTCCACCCACCTCTATACTGGTCCCAGCCAGTGCTTGCTGACCCCCCCAGTTCTGCCAATCCCCACAATGCTGCAAGCTGCCCCCTTAGACTCTCCACCTCAGCTTCCAAACAGGCAACCTACTCACACCTGACACAGACATAGGTTCCCTGGAACGTCTGCTCCAGGTTCCTATACCTGGAGGACAGTGGATATGGTAATTCATATGGTAAGTCACGGCAGTAGGAGGGCGTGGCTATACATGCCATTCACTTTGCTTGGCAGTTCCTCCCTCTGACAGATTGGAAAAAGAAACACACATTGGGTGATGGAGGGAATTATAGTTTAATAGGTTTTTAAAAGTTTAAATTTGGACAATATAGTTGCCCTTTAAGCTTTAAGTGAAGAATGGGTGGTAAACTAGTTATGTTTTACCTTCCGTTCTTCACTTAATGTGTCAGGATAGATGAACTTACCCTCAAAGCGTTCCATTGCTGGTACCACTTACAGGTAATGACTGCTTCCGGCTGTAAGTAAACTATAGTGCACTACTGTCAGGAGTGAGCGGTGGATTGTGTTGCGGGTAAGTTTGTTTGTCTCTCCTGGTACATTAAGTGAAGAACAGGAGGTAAGACATAGCTAGTTTACCTCCCCTTTTCCACTGAAAGCTTAAAAGCCAATGTTCACTTTGAGAGTGAATTAACCCTTTTACCCTGCAGGTTTCTGAGGTGATGGCTAAGACTGGGTTTATATAAAGAACTTGCCTACCCTCCAACATCCACCATTATATCGGTACACTTAAAAAACAACCTAGTGCAGAGCCGAACGGGATCTCAGCACAGCTCTTTGTAATGAGTTTCTCAATAGTAAAGGAAAATTATACTCTCCTTTTCCCTGTTCCATTGCTGCATAGTGCCCTGGGTCATAACCCCTGGGTACTTTACCTAACAGCTGTTATACTTACTCAACATTTTTCTCTGCATTCCACTCCATTCCTCCCCACTGGCACTGTCAGTGACATTCTGTGAAATTTAGTGAAGTAAGGTTAGCTGCTAGGTAAAGTGCCCAGGGTTGAGGACTTAGCATTTTAGGCCATCACCCTGGGTACTACTAAGTGATGGAAAAAGAGGCCAACATTCCTGGCAGACTGTTCGCCACTAGCAGCAGTCGGACAGGACAAATCACTGTCAGACGCTGCAAAAGTAGCTGTGGCCGACAGTTCTCCACGATCGATCATGCAGTCCCATAAGGAATCACACGGTCGGACGATCTGTAAATTACATCCTACACTTTCACACAGAAACAACACATGGAAAACTAAATATTTAACCCATAATAATACAGACCAAATAAATATAAAACTACATAGCAATTTAGTGGCCAGATCTTTTAGTTTTCAAGCAGGAAGCAATTTAATTTTATAATGACTTACCTGGGTGAAATAGCCCAACACGGAAGCGTGTTGGGATCAACCCAAAGCTGTTTATATCAGTCTGGAAAATGTGAAAAGAAGATAAGTGTGCAAACAAGAGACGCAAGTGCAAATTTTCTGTTTTAAAGTGACACTAATAGATTTACAAATGGTTATTGTCACTTCGGAAATGCAGTAGCTACAGTATTTTGGAATTAAAGTGATACCTTATATTGCCCAACTTGACAATAACATTTTTTTATTACTAATATATTTTAAAGGGCATGTCCACCCCCAAAGCTTAAATTTAATCCACTACTGGACCCACAGTACAAAATCCTTACCTTACATTCCTGCTCCTTATGGTTCCCCTGTAGTCCATGTATAAAGTCCAGGAAACTGAAGAGTAGTGAAAGTAATAACTATGACTGAATGCACTACCGTATTATTAATAGAATATGTGTAACCAGACTAATCTGGTGGTGCTGGAGATATATAATAATAGTATATTGAACTGAAGAGTAGTGGCTGTTTTCCTGTCCAAACATCTCTGCCTCCTGTCTTGCCTCCGGGAGGGATGGTGACATGTGCAGAGAAGCCCTTACCACCCCCCTCCCTCCCAATCTCTCTCTTTTAATCATTCAGCTATATGGCAGGGCATACCCTCCCATCCCCAACCTCTATGTTAGAAGTTTAAAAATAGATTCCAAACTCTACTTACAGCTCCTCGTTCCAGTGTCTTTTCTATTGCCGGCAGCCGCGGCTGTCATTGGCTGCCTCTTAGTGAATCACAGCTGCGGATGCTGGTCCAGCCCCCTGCTTGTAGTTCCAGGAGGCAGAGGAGACGGACTTTTAAAGTTCTAACATAGCGGTTGGGGGTGGGAGGGTATACCCTGCAATATCGATGAACCTGGAGGGTAGAGATGCCCTTTAAGATTCCAGAGTATCCATTTCCAACTTCACTGATGGCTTTAAAGTCTTAACATTGTCTGCCTTTGTAATATAATTCTATATCCTTTCGATTTTAACATATTTAAAACTTTGTACTTTGCTAGAATGGCTCCTCCACCTGCTATGAATTAGAGTTATATTAATTTATAAACACTATTAAAAATTATATGCTAAATATAAACAAGAAGCCTGATAGAAATTATGTCATATTTGTTTTTCCAATATTGTTTTTTTTGTTGCTCCCAATCTCCATGTTCCTAATTACAGCTGTTATAAGAACAGTACAGACTGCAACGTTTGACCTGTCAGCAAAGGACATGCAATTGTTTTAGAACTGTCAACTATTTTAAGACATAGTAGCTTTAAAATGTATTAAATTACAGAAGGTCACTAGTTTTACTAAATATGCTAGAAAAGACAAAATGGACATTTGTTTTTAAAACTTGGCTCATTTTGTTATTTTCAAATTCTTTCCTGTCTGATCCATTTATTACTTAGATTCAAAGGCATGTTTTTAATCAGATTAAAAAAGGGTTACCGTTTGTGCTTTCCATATTTTATATCTTATGCAAAACTTTTATCAGAACTTTGTTTTCAAGTTCAGAAGCTAAACTTTGTGCATATTTTAAAAACATGTACACTCACACACAAACAAACAAACAAACTTTTGCAGATAGTGTTATCAACCCCCCCCCCCCCACCTGGTTTTCAAAATATTTACCTTTCTCCCTGGCACTCCTGAGTTCAGATAACTTACCTTGAACTTCTCCGGTCCCTTGCTGCTATCTGCCGCATTTCTGCTTGGCAGCTGTCAGTCCATGACAATGATGTCACGGCCAATGGCTACACTGCACTGCTCCCCTGCTTAACAGCTGAGCAAGCTTAGTGCTCACAAATCTGTAAAGGAGAGCAACCAGAGACCAGAGGAATTCATGGTAGGATATCTGGACTCAGGACGTTTATAAGAAAGGTAACTGTTGCGAAGAGGGGGTTTGGTTTGTGTGTGTGTATGATCACTGTGAAAGTTTGTGGGTGTTAATATCATATTATCTATTAATATTAATGTCAGGAAAGTGTGTAGTGACTTGGCAAGAATGGGTTAACTATTTGTATTAGCTCTTGCAAAGGACCAATAAAAATACCATTCCACCCTGGAACAGTCCTATTGTTTATATTACAATTAGTGAAGCATGGAACCAGATCTTCTTTTCCAGACAATGTGGGGCCGAACCAACTGTGTATCTGGAATTCTCTTCAGCTAGGGGTCTGGTGGGTACCTTAAGAGATATATTTTAAGGACAGTCATACATGTAAAATAAATGTATTTCAGTATTGGAATATGTAAGAACTAATATTATATTTGTGAATGAAAAGGAAGGCCCCTCAAAATGATACCCAACATGGAGCCCTTATTCCCTTGCCCAGGCAAGTTATTAATATCTTGGGAAATATGGATTACACACAGGTCATGTTTGGTATTGGAGGAATTGATAATTAATACAGGAGAGGAATAGGTGGTCAATATCCCAGTACAATGTACATATGTACATTTATATGGAATCTGCCTAACTGAGGGGGAATGAATGCTTTTGGCTAGTCGTAAATCTGGACATTCCTAGACACTTCCACCTCAAGAGAAGGGGGTAGTTCATGAAATGGTTTAAAAATCCTTGTAGCCCCTATAACTGTGTTCATACTGAGGGGACATGCTAAAACCATTATTATGGACCCAATGTTTCTTCCCGCCCCGTGATACAAGACTTTTTCTAGTGAGTAGGGTCTGTGAATATTTCTATCCTTTTTATTTTATATAACTGTTGTACCTATTGTATGTCATTTTATTATAACACCATTTTATTTTATTTTTGTATTATGTGCACTGTCCACCTTTTGGAATATTAAATCTAAAATTTAATAAGTTTTGTCTTTGATGCTCTAAAAGAACTCAGTTAGCCTCTGATAAGTTTATATGTGGTTGAGTGTTTGGCAGTGTAAATGCTAATTAACTCTGTGACTGCTTGTGAAGAACTGATGCTAATTAACCAGTTAGTTGCTGGAGTGAATGGTGTAGTGTGAACCATTTAGCTGCCAGGACAGGGGTGTGCATAGTCAGTGAGAGTCAAGAGTGTTTTTGGGGCGTCTTTAAGGCCGTAACTTAAAGTGGTGGCAGCGAGTACCGATTGATTGGTCAGATCATGTGCCCAGCGAACTGGCGTTCGTGACAATTAATATCTATAAAAATCTATTAATCTTCTAAGGGACATAATGATGTATCATTAGTGTCAATTTAAATGACCAATACAGTTATGGGAGCACTATTTAGCAATCCCTATAAATAAAAATGGTAGTGCACTTAAAAAAAACCTGAATATTTTGGACTCTAGAACATTTTTTTAATTGGGTCTAGTTAAGTAATTGAGCCAGACCTTTAAATTAGCATGTGTAAAAAACGTGCAAAAATCCATGACGTTTAATCAAACACCAAAAATGGAGCACTAATTATAAAAACATTATTTGATTACCACAATTCTGAAATATTTTCATGTAATATAGAGAATACGGGCTGAAATAAAAACAGTAAATACAAATATTGAAGTTCATGTAGATAAAATGAATGTATTATATTAATTAGATTTCCCTGAGGAGTGGCTGAATGCTTTTCATTAAGAAAACCCTATGTAAAAAGTGTAAGATCTGCTGTAAGCAGGGCCGGATTTACCACGTGCCTAAGGGTGCCTGAGGTTGAATGGGCGGCTGTCAATCTCCTCCCACCAACCCAACCCCTTTATAGTCTATTTTCTTCCCCAAAAAAGAGAAAATAGGTGTGGTTTAGGGGTGTGGTCTGTGTTTAGGGGTGGGGCTAAGGGCACCAGGGACTTTGGACAAACAGGCTTCTGAGGTGTATATCCTGCCCTGGCTGTAAGGTTCATGGTTTTATTGTACACAAGCAGACTTTGGCACATAGAAACGTGCACAAACAATTGAGATATAACAGCACATCTGATGAAGGGCAAACAATTGGAAAAATGATTTGCAATTAATCAGTTAGCATGTTATTTTATTTTAGATTTCCTGGAAATCTGATTATTTTATCAGATCATGGGTCAAATGCCAAATATAAACACGTGTGAACCAGCCCTAAGAAGCACATTCACATACAGTATGTCAGGAAAAGACTGAAATACACCTTATTTAGGTAGACAAGAGCCTCTATCATTTTTAAGGGCCCAGAAAATTGTGGTGTATTAAAGCTACAGTGCCCGATAAATATGCTTATTCCAACTTAATTTTGCATGTGATTAAGACTTGGGGGCATATTTATAAAGGATTGTCTTTTTCGTCAAATAATTAGCGCAGCACATCGCAGCGAAAATAGCGCCATTTGGGGCTTCGTTTCGCCTTATTTATAAAAAAGCGAAAAAAACACACTTCGCGGCTGAAAAAGGCGAACGGGCGCGATAAAGAGCGAAAAGAGCGAAAAGTATCGCAGCGAAAACTTAACGCATCTAAGAAGACTGCATTGTGAAAACCATTCGAAACCAGAAAAGCCCACTAGAAAATGATGTCAAGTTCAAAATGGCCACCTCACATTTACCAAGAAGTCAGCCATGTCTTATTTAGTCAATCTTCTTAGAATTTCTCAATTGGAATACAGTTTTCTTTTGCACTGCACATTCGCCTTTCTAATGCGTGTTCGCCTTTCTAATGTGCGTTCGCCTTTCTAATGCGCGTTCGCTTTTCCAAGGCATATTCCATTATTATGTGCGTCCGCCTTTCTAATGTGCGTTCGCCTTTCTAATGCGCGTTCGCTTTTCCAAGGTATATTCCATTCTAATGCGCAATCGCCTTTCTAATGTCGCTTTTCCAAGGCATATTACATTCTAATGCGCGTTCACCTTTCTAATGTCGCTTTTCCAAGGCATATTACACTCTAATGCGCGATCGCCCTTCTAATGCGCGTTCGCTTTTTCAAGGCATATTACCCATTAGAATGACTTTTCACCACCTTCAGGGTCGCGCTAATCTTTCGCTCTTTTTAACGCAAAAACCACCTTTCGCTCTTTTATAAATCGCGTTATGCCTTTTTGCTCCTTTTTCGCTAAAATTACCATTGCGAAGTTAGGCGAAAAGGGTTTAGCGATAGCTCGCGGAAACGGTTTCGCCATTCGTTAACGCTACCTTTATAAATAGCGTTAACTGTCTTTTTGGCGAAAACCCATGCGAAAAGCGAATGCGAAAACATTTCCCTACTTTTCGCTCTTTTATAAATATGCCCCTTGGTATTTAAAGGTTTTTAAAAAGTTGTGCAAGACTTTTGCAATTCCTTGCCTTAAATCTATATGTACAAAACAAGTTTCACAAGCTTTTTGATATCATCTCTAAGCACGTCATACTAATGGTGCCCATACACTAGCTACGTACCTGCAATGTTTCTTTGACATTCCTCTAACCAAATTTCCTAATCCACTTTACAGCGATTACATTAATCATAAAGTATAATTCGGCCATGAAAGGTTACAGGAAAGTACCCCTGGGGAACAAGATGTTAGAAATTTTAACAGTGTGGCCAGCTTAAAGGGTGTGTACACTGGCAAATATGTTTTTTTAAATTGCCCATTAGTGGAAACTATAATTCATCACAACTATCATTGTATAATTTTTGTTTGTTGATCTGCCCCCTATTTCAGTAGATATCCAATCTGAAACATCTTACATTTCAGCATTTGGTTTGACAGTTGGTGTGCTGTATACTGCATTCAGTATTAACAGTTGGTATGGGGGGAAATAGTCAGGTCAGTGGTCAGAGCATGAGCAGTACTTTATTGAAGGCATGTAGCAACACACACTCCTCAGAGTAAGTGATACTTACACATATATTTAAATTAAGGTGCCACAAAGTCATTGTTTCAGTATACATACAGGGGGATGGACTGAGCGCCACTATCGGCAACCCGGTGCAAGCAGCCCTGGCAATGTTATATGCCGATAGTGGCGCTCGGAACATCGCTACTTGGCACTGTTCTATTTCGGCACTTTCAAGCTATAAATCAGAAAGAAAAAGAAAACCTGTGGCACTCAAAATGTAATATATAATAAAAACCCTTTATTGGTACTTGTTCATGGGCATAAGTAAATATAAAAACACTTAAAAACACAGTATATTTCCTAACATATTCTCAGTCCCAAAATAGTATATATAAGTAAATATACTATTAGCTGGCGCTGAAAGTGCTGCAATAAAATGCCAAATTCATCATATATCATAGCTTGCAGCTGCGCTGCGCTGTTAACTTTTGCGTTAGCCACGCAGCCACCGCAAGGAAGGAGTTAAAGTCACGCTAACCGATATAACATCGGTTAGCGTGACTTAAACTCCAAATCAGGAGTTGGTGCATCGCCCTGATACACTTTAAGTATTCCCTATCTAAAAGTCTGAATTAGTTAAATTCTGTTCTGAACAAAATTTAAACCAAACTAATCCAATCTAAAATGTGGTCCCTTAGAAGATAAAACAGCCAGAAATGAGTTTTGGCGACATCTATAATTTAAATAATTTCTCAAAGGTTTTGAATATACCACCAAGATTTGTATAGAAGGCTGGCAAGCACACCCAGCTGACCCCACATGATCCTAAAAATATGGAAACATGCAAAGTAGGAACCGCACACATAGATTCATAGAAAAAGGGTCCTTAAACCATTTATTCAACGAGTGAACCAGTGGTAAGGTTTGATCATGGCTGAGGTCCCCCAAAACCTTACCACTGGTTCACTCAAGTTACTACTCGGTTGGTACATTGAATAAATGGGTTAAGGACCATTTTTCTACTAATCTATGTGTTCCTTCTTTGCATATTGTTATACTTATAGGACGTGGCACCAGCACCACAGATGGAATTTATAGCTCATGCTAGTGCTAAGGGTGTGCATTTTTCTCAAATTTTTAACCTAAAAATATGGAGAAAACAGAAAACATTTCATAGGTAAATATAGCTAATATTTTCTAATTAGGAATATACAAAGTCCTGTGAAAACTTGTAATTAATGGGTAAAAGGGATATATTTTTGCTAGGATTTTTTAGTAAAGATCTGGCAGGTTCTATTTAATCATATATGTGGGCTGAGAAAGTAAGATATAGAAATATGGAAACTTAGACAAATTAAGTGTGAGATAGCATACCATAACAAGCATTAATCATAATTGTTCCAAATCTAAAATCAACAATATATCTTTTATGACTGACTAAAATATTTTGCGGTTCTGAAGTTTTGATTACATTCTTTTGGTGGGAAGTACCACACATCTACAAGGTAGCATGAGGTGAAGGATTCTGCTGTAACTTCAGATGAAAGGTCATAATCAGAAAGAGACATGCAAAGCTCACAGCATTAATAAAGACAAAATATACCAACACTTAGCGTGGCCATGATGGACAGTGGATCAGGGAGAGGGCATCATCTTTTGGGCATCATCTTCATTTTTGCAGCATTCAGTGGTTTTTGAGAGCTGGAGTGGAGCAGTTGGGGCAAACCAGGGGCTAGAGTTTGGTTTATTTATATAGTGAACATGCCTTTTAATTATCAAATTCTGGGCTTTAGTTAGAAAGCCATGTGTTTTAATTTTTTTCTAACCCTAAAGCCTGGCATACATGGGTTGGTATTTCGTATTGATTCAATTGACCCATATATGCTGTCTGTGCGATGACTGCCTACCAATATCTGTCAGTCTATCAATCAGAAGGGGGCTGGACCAGTCAGAAAGTTTTCTGATGATCCCATCCATCTGCCCAAGATAGGTGGTGCAAGGTGCTGTAGTTCAGTTAGAACTTCCGATTGTGCAATTAGAAAATGTATGTTTTTACTAGTCCCTATACTGTACTTCATACAGCAGTTACTGACCCTCTATACTTTATACAGCAATAACTGTCCCCCAATACTTTTTACAGTTATTAGTAGCCCCCTATACTTCATACAGCATTAACTGTCCCTCTGTACTTGATACAGTGATTAGTGACCCCTACACTTTATACAGCAGTTACTGGCCCTCTATACTTTATACGGCAATTAGTGGTCCCTAATAATTTACACAGCCACATTACATATTGCTTCCCACTATACACCATGCAGCATTTACTGGACCACTATACATTATACAGCAGTAACCAACCTCCGTCCCTCTCCCCTTCAAAGAAAAAGTTTGAATGTTTTATCATGAAAATAATCATGATACTTTAGTGCTGATTAGCAAGGACCTCTTCTAAAGTAGTACAGTAGATGCAATGTTGCTATTACTGGCAGCTCTGGGAGGGGGGAGTCCCAGTGTTTAGAGCTGCTTTGTTTCAGCAGAATTTCAAGCCTAATTGGAGATCGGGACAGACAATGGGGAACAGTTGCAGAATATCCCTGCCCTGTGGGCCCCTAAGATGCCTGGGCCCAGTGAAGGAGTATCTTCTGTTCCCCCCTGATGATTGCCCCTGTATCAGGTACCCAATGCAGAAATCCCTTTGTTAAGTTTTGCAATAGCAATGTAGGGCAAAACTTAATGCAAATACTGGCGCACTTTACCTGACAGCTGTCCTTCAATGCTGTAGTTTCCGGAAAGAGATAACTGCATCATGGGAGAATAGTGAGGTAAGTTGCAGCAGGGATCGAGACTGCATCACCCCCTATGTTTTAGCTACTATTTTCCAGTAGTATTTGGTTTGTACTTAACATATTTATATAAAAGGCAAAAAATACATTTTAGGAAACCGCATAACATAATTTCAGTCTGTACTTCTCCCGCATAAAAACCATCATTATTTATAGTTGATACTTTTTTGTTATAATAAATAAAATAAATAAGCAAAGAGCAAACAGCAGGGATCTTTTAACCAAAGAGACTTTATATCTATTGGAGGGAAATATTCAACTTTAAGTGTCACTTAATAAAAAGGATGATCTGGTGTATCACATTCAAACCAAACACCTGTAAAACTGTATTGCACATAGCGTTTTGACAGTTCATTTAGATTTGAATGAACTGTGAATCAGCCTCCAGGTACGCAGGATTTTACATGCTTGTGGAAT
The DNA here is from genome assembly GCA_019447015.1 of Hymenochirus boettgeri. Taxonomy (NCBI): domain Eukaryota; kingdom Metazoa; phylum Chordata; class Amphibia; order Anura; family Pipidae; genus Hymenochirus; species Hymenochirus boettgeri. Next base: position 86,194,800 of record CM033469.1, on the reverse strand, counting down.
AATGCAGTGGCAAATTTATTTGTGAGGAAAACTAAAACTAGATATTCAGTCTTAAACACAATTTGCCTGATTTCTAGCTCACCATTGGGATATATGTATTACCTGATTTTCTAAATAATCACTAACCAGAGATACAGCTGTGTGAAAGCACAGTCAGTCAGTCCTACCCTAATTTCTTCCCAAAAGGCTCAGCCAGGTTTATTGTGTCTTACTGAAGCATGCATGCAGGTTACATTGGTTTTAGTTTGCATTGGTTTCTGCTTAGACACAGTGCATATAGCATTTACTGTAAACTAAGGATCAATAAGCAATGTCCATGGGTATCCTAGCTGGCAGGTAAGCTATTGGAATTTATACATAGATTATACTGAACTGTATGTTACTCCCTACTCCACTATCAGATCTCATTACACTCCAACATGCAGACTTTTAAGCTTCCCTTAGTCTGCATGTTTCCTCCTGACCGACCATTTGTGGCTTCCGAACGGTCAGCCAGGAGGAAGGGCTGTCAGTCACAGCCAAAGCAGCCATGTCCATCAATTAGCCATGACCGAGCATTTAGTACCTCATGATTGGCCGTGTTTCTGACCCGCCAATCTTGCGTTCTGCTGTTGGTTGCGACCGCAAGAAGAAGCTATACAATAAACGGGCCGAAACACTAAAAAGTGTCGGTCAGTCGGGACAAATTATTGTATGTTGTGTACCCAGCTTTAGAGTCAGGGAGCTTGCACCAAATGAAATAGCAGTAATTGGGAATTATAGTTCTGCTGAGCAAAGTGTGCATGGCATTTTTTTTTGAACCCAGTGAAATTTTTTACATTTTGCATATCTCACAAAGAGTAAAACCTGCAAAACTTATTTTTATCTCATCTAATCTCTTTTCTCACTGTCTTTTTTATTCTTCTCCATGCCTCTTATTGATTTTTCTACTTTTGCTCTTTCCTTACATGCCATTAGAGATGAACAAATCTGGTGAGTTTCCTTCCAACAGTGGTTCCAATTTTTAGAACAGTTTTCCCGATCTAATTTTACAATTTTCCTCATCTAATTTTACAATTTTAGATTTCTTATATTCGATTTTTGATTATAAGTTCAAAGTTTTAAACTATTTAAAATGCTGTCAGATCCGCAGATTTAAGAATTCTTAATTGTTATTATTATAATTTCCATTTAAATGTAGTATATAAATGTTGAAGGCGTGATACACCATGTAATGTAGTGAAATCTATAAAAGAAAAAACGACCAGCTTTATGTGAGATTACTAAATCAGAAGACACTGTTCAAAACATACAGAGATAATTATGAGAATGATTTCACCATGTTTTTACACTCTGAAACTTTTTGTAACCCCACCTACCAAATTATTAATCACTATTACAGGTGATTGGGATAAACCATTCACATAACAGCCCTTTCTAAGTACAGATACAAAATACAAAGGGTGAGAAAAGAAAAACATTTACATTTCGTAGAATGAGGTAATGAGGGATGAAATCTATATCAATAAATAACTTTCTTGAATGGTTTTGCTTACACATACTGTATTTTCTTCTCAGATTTAGAAACTGTCCCACCCACACTAATTGTCTGTTTCATACTATAAAAGAACTTGGAAAAATTAAAGTGTGATCTGCTTTGTAACAACGCCTTACTCTATGAAAGAAATGTTCACAGGAAGATCTTATTTCATTAATCTATTTTCTTTGGTCTCTCTCTTCATTAGTTCTTCTATGGTTACTGGTTGTCAGTGGATGTTCCCAGGTGCTTTTTATATATAAGCACAAATATTGCACTTCTTGTGGTGGACTTTTCACTTTCGTTTCAAATTTAAGTTTTTTTTTATCATCACAGAATAACATTTTACTTTATAGCAACCCAAATGAAATTAAAACTAATAGAATCATGCTAACGCAGGGGAAGAATGACATAATAGGCAAATCATTTTCAGATGGAACTGCTCTGGTTGAAAAATTTTTAGGCTGTATGATTGCTAATTATGATGTCATAGAAAATGGTAGTGGTAGTAAGGATAAATAAATATGTTAATTGTGTGCAGAGCCGTTTAAACTTGATTAAACATGTGGATTAAACAGCTTGGTTTATACAAAATATAAATGGAAGAATATGTTTTAGTGTCATTGTTTTTACCAATACTCTACTGAATACATCATAGTGCTAGACTCATTTTTACAGTACTGCTTAAAGGGCATGTCCACCCCCAAAACTAAAATGTAACCCCTTACTGGCCACATCAAGTAGTTTAAAACAATCCTTACCTTACATTCCTGCTCAAAATAGTTCCCCTGCTGTGCCCCTCCAAAGTCCAGGAAACTGCTGTGTAGGAGCAGTGTGTGACTCATGCTGTGCCTGAGACTTCCTCAACCTCATCAAGGTTGAGGCATGCTCAGTGCAGCCCTCCCTGCCTCTCAGCCAATCACGGACGCGGCTGCCGGTCCCGCCCCCTGCTTTCAATTCCATGCAAGCAGAGGGCCTGAACACTGCAGCAGGGGAGAGAGGGCAGGTAAGTAAGAATCAAGGGAATTTTTAACAATTATATTAATGCGGTTGGGGCTGGGGGAGCATGCCCTACCACATATCAAAAGTTAAATTTTGGGGTGGACATGCCCTTTAATTAGGCAAGAATGGTTCTGCTAAATTAATATTCATATCTTTATAATTCTTATTATCAGTTATCATATTGGCAGTACAGAAACATGCAATATGGCAGATAGTCATGATACATTAGTGCCCTATTGATATGAACTCAACTTTAAGTAAAATGTTTCTTCTTCTGTGCCTTACTGTTTTTAAAGGGAGTGTTTTCCAAGCAAGTTAGGGTTAAATAAAAGCCGGCAATATTTCTTTTAAAATGAGCCAACAATCACATCTCTAGCTGGAGCCTGTGAGACATTACATTGGGGTGAATGTTCAAACTTTCTGCTTCCAGTAAGTTGAGTGACATCACCTGACCTCTGCCCCATCTGTCCGCCCCAGGGGAGAAGCATGCTCAGTTAAGACTTAATTCTGGGGAAATCAGGAAGTACCTGGGGGAAAAATTGACAGTTCAGAAGGAAACCTATTAATGTAAGCTGAGGCTGGTCACATGATTACAAGCCGGTCACATGGCTGAAAACAGGATGTGTTCAAGCAGGAAGTAATATTGGTGGACCTTTCCAGCAATAGCTTTTCACAAATTTTCTCTAGAGAGTTTTATTTTGAATGTGTGATAGAAGGCTTTTTATATAATTCTTACTAGTTTGGAAAAATTCAAGACCACAGTTACCCTTTAAGTGTGATATGATATGATAAATACTGCACTGAACTTATTTACTATTTAAAGAGACACTTGATGGAATTTGTTAAAACTTTGTGTATTTGGTACTCCACCCCAGCATATTTACCCAAGATTAACCCCACACTTTTGTATGCATGGAACGATGGAGCACCATTAGACCAATTGCACTGTTGGTGATCATGTTCAAAGTTCCAGACTTCTGGTCTGTTTGTAATGCAGAACTTGTAGAGATGTTTGCCCAACCTTTCCAATTAGCCCCATACTTAAACATTAAAAGATGTCATAAAAGACTTTTTAACCTATGCCCAATAGCTGATCTAGAGAGTTACTCGTAAAGAAAGTATGTTTTTTTTTGTCTGAATTAATAATATAATATTTGGTATCCACTTTGCAATAGCCTCAAACAATATTAACTTAACCCCTGCTGGTCTGCATGGCCGCTCACTGAATACAGGACTCAGCCAATGAAAAGATGCAGTTCTTGCAGAGAGATGTCCTGGGCACAAATGATAGGTGGGGAGTGGACCGATTTAAAAGAGTTTAGTTACCCTCTAAAAACTGACAAAATATTATACCTTGAAAGAGGCAAATATGTTGTCAAAAACTGAAATTTTGTTCTGCCCATTTGAAAATCCTTTTGGGATCAGTGTAATTTTTTAATGAAAAAAAACCCAGGTTGCTTGAGATTAATAAAATAAAGGGTTTTGTACTCACTCATTTCTGGTAAATCTGGTTCCTAAATACATACGTATTATGCAGGAACTATTGATCCAATCCCAGGTGTGCTGTTTAGACAAGTTCATCAGACCTGTAGCCTATGTCATATGTCTTGAAAGGTTTGTTTGAGAATTTTACTTTTTATAAGCTATGTTTTTACGAACACATACCGGTAAAATTAAAAAGCAAAAACAAAATGTCTGTTACTAAACCACAAAATACATACTGTAATTTCCTATAGTATAGTATAGTATTTGAGGTTGAATAAAGACATACGTCCATCCAGTCCAACCCATCTAGCAATATCCTCATTTCCTGCCTAACTGTTGATCCAGAGGAAGGCAAAAAAACCCCACCAAATTTATGAAGGGGGAAAAAATTCCTTCCTGACTCCAAGTGGCAATCAGAAATTTCCCTGGATCAACTCTACTTTATGTATCAATACCAGTAACTTGCAACATTCCTTGTTTGCAGAAACTCATCCAGCTTTTTTTTGAAACTGACCAATGAACCTGCCATTACAACGTCCACTGGAAGACAGTTCCATAGCTTTACCGTTCTCACAGTGAAAAACCCTTTCCGAGCTTGAAGCCTAAACCTTTTTTCTTCAAGTCTTAAGGGATGTTCTCGTGTCCTTTGACATGTTCTATTGGTGAACAATGCCCCAGATAGTTTATTGTATGGCCCGTTAATGTATTTATACACAGTAATCATATCCCCACGCAAGCGCCTTTTCTCCAGCGTACATAATTGTAACTTTTCCAGTCTCTCTTCATATTCAAGCTCCCCCAATCCCCTTATTAATTTAGTTGCCCTTCTCTGAACCCTTTCTATTTCAAAGATGTCCTTTTTGTACACAGGATTCCAAAATTGCACTGCATATGCCAAATGAGGCCTTATCAATGCTTTGTAAAGAGGGAGAATTACATTTTACTCCCTTGAATCCATACCTCTCTTTATACAAGACAATACCATGCTGGCTCTGGCTGTTGCCGCCTGGCACTGCTTGCTACCTTTAATTTTGTTATCCACCAAAACTCCAAGATCCCATTCCAACAGGGATTCACTTAACACAGAGCCATTTATAGTATAAGTAGCACAAGTATTTTTAAGTCCAAAATGCATCACCTTACATTTATCAACATTGAATTTCATCTGCCACTTAGCAGCCCAATGTGACAATCTATCTAGATCCCCCTGCAACTATTGCACATCCTCTGAAGTTTTTTAATGGTCGACAAAGTTTTGTGTCGTCAGCAAACACAGAAACCTTGCTGACAATACCCACTTCCAAATCAATAATAAATAGATTAAATAGAAGCGGCCCCAACACAGAACCCTGTGGCACCCCACTTAGCACTTAAGTCCATAATGATGAAGCCCCATTAACAACTACTCTCTGCATCCTATTCATTAACCAATTTTCTATCCATGTACAAATGTGACTCCCCAGACCAACAGACCTTAGCTTATTCATTAGTCTCCTATGGGGGACTGTATCAAAAGCCTTTGCAAAATCCAAGTAAACTACATCTACTGCTATACCAGAGTCTAAATTTCTACTTACTTCCTCATAAAAGCCAAGCAAGTTAGTTTGACAAGATCTATTCCTCCTAAATCCATGCTGGTTACTACTTATACTGTCAGTCCTTGAAACATACTCTAGAACATGTTCCCTTATTAAACTTTCCAGGATCTTCCCCAACACTGAAGTTAAACTTACAGCCCTGTAATTACCCGGCTGTGAACGACTACCCTTTTTGAACATTGGAATAACATCAGCCTTTTTCCAATCCAGAGGCACACCACCGGACATGAGGGAATCAGCAAAAATAAGAAACAATGGCCTAGATAAAACTGAACTTAGCTCCTTAAGTACCCGAGGATGTATTTTATCCGGTCCAGGAGATTTATTAATATTAACCTTATTTAGTTCTTTCTGTACCATATCCTCGGTTAACCAAAGTGAACTTGAATCTTGTATACCTTTATTGCTTACTATCTCTCTGATATCTGTACTTGGATCTTCTATAGTGTATACAGAGGGAAAAAAAATATTCAAGACATTTGCTTTATCGCCATCCTCCCCCGCTAACTTATCCCCATTAATTAATGGTGCCACATTCTCAGTCCTATCTTCTTACTATTAATATACTTAAAAAAATGTTTAGGCTTAGTGATGCTTTCCTTCAGCTATCCTAACTTCATTATTAATTTTTAGCTAATTTGATTGCTTTCTTACACTCCTGTTACAGTTTTTATACTCCCTAAAGGCCCTTTCATTCCTCGGCCTTAAAGGTTTTAAATGCCTTTTCTTCCTTACCATTTGCCTCTTTACATCGAATTCAGCCACATGGGCGCGGATTTATTTTTTTACATTATTTCCCAAGGGTATAATTTAGATGTGAACTGGCTTAAAATCCCCTTGAACACAGTCCACTTCTGTTCAGTACTTTACCTGATAATACATTATCCCAGTTTACATTCTGAAGAGCTGCTTTTAACCTGGGAAAATTTGCTTTCCTGAAATTAAATGTCTTTGTTAACCCAGCGCACTTTTCCTCTTTGATAACAAGTCCAAAGCCACTATTTCAGGTCACTATTCCCTAGCCCTCCAGTTACCTTATATCTATAATGCGCTCCACAATGTTAGATATTAACCAGATCCACAGAGCTCCTTTTCTAGTAGGAACCTCAACCACCTGTGAGAGTATATCTGTGTATTCAATTAGATCAACTGGACTTGAAATGTAGTTCTTGAAGACGTTTCGCTAGTCATCCGACTGGCTTCAAGAAACTACATTTCAAGTCCAGTTGATCTAATTGAATACAACAGATATACCATGACCTGGATGAATGAGAACCTTCACAGCACCTGTGAGAGAAAATTATCCTGCAGCAAATTCAGGAACTCATCGCCTTTTTCTGTGATGCAGTTTCCACCACACCACATCAATGTCAGGGGTAATCGAAGTCCCCCATAATGAGCACACTCCCCAAACTTGCAGCCCTTGCCAACTGCATATGAAGTTGACTCACCTCCTCTCTGCTAGCATTTGGCAGCTTATAGCAGACACCAACAATGACATTACCCCCTTTCCTGTTGCCTAACTCCACCCATATTGCCTCCACTTTATCATCCATATCACCAGTTATCTCTTCTTTTAAATTTGGCTTCAGTTCTTTTTTAACATAAACACATACTCCTCCCCCTTTCCTTTTTTTTCTGTCCTGCCTAAACAAGGCATATCCTTCTATATTTACAGCCCAGTCGTGAGAACTGTTCAACCACGTTTCTGCTATACCTATTACATCACACTTTTCATTCAATGCCATCATTTCCAATTCACCCATTTTCTCAGCCAGGCTTCTCGCATTTGCAAACATACATTTTAGATTATGATACTGTAATTTATTCGTACACTTTGATACACATTCCTCCCTATCCCCTATGCTAGCCCCACCCCCCTTTCCGCCCTCCACTGGCCTATATACACCCTGCTTTCCTCCTGGACAATCTATCCCAGTGAGACTGCTAATACCCTCCCCCCCCCAAACCTAGTTTAAAATCTCCTCCAACCCTCTAGCCATCTTCTCCCCTAAAACAGCTGCACCACCATCAGTGAGGTGCAACCCGTCCCTACTAAAGAGCCTGTAGCCGACAGCAAAGTCTGCCCAGTTCTCAATAAACCCAAACCCTTCTTCCTTACACCACTCTCTTAGCCATGCATTAATGCTCCTAAGCTCCCGCTGTCTCCCTGGCTTAGCACGTGGCTGCGGTAGTATTTCTGAAAACACTACCCTGGAGGTCCTTGCTTTTATCTTGGCCCCTAGTTCTCGGAAATCATGTTTAAGGACCTCACCTCCACCTCTAACTTTGTCATTGGCACCAATGTGAACCAAGACCGCCGGGTCACACCCGGCCCCACCCAATAATCTGTCTACACGATCCACCACATGCCGAACCCTAGCACCAGGCAGGCAACACACAGTTCGGCATGTAGGGTCTTGGAGGCAGATTACCCTATCTACCTTCCTTATAATGGAGTCATGTAATTTTCTTTCTTTTGTGTTCCTTCTTATCATAGGTTTACTATTATTCTGCTTAGACTGCCAGCCTTATCACTCACTGAGAGAATACCAGTGAGAGAGAAATTAAAATAGCCAAGTACCTATGTTTTCTCCTGATAATGACAGGTCAAGTTCATAATCTAAAACCAATTTGGAAACATTTGACTTACATTGTCTACAGCAGACAGTCCAGGATTGATCTAAACAAACCTAAAGCTCATGTCTACTTTAGCATCCTCCCAACTGTATTTCTCTACAGTCTCCTTCTGCTCAACACGATTTGTCAGAACCTTGGAAAAAAGACAAGAAGACAGTAAAATGTGGACAATATTTTGACATTAATTTGTTTGATTTCCACTCAACCGTCGATTAAATGTACAGTAGACATGCAATTTTGTAATTCACATGTTGTGTATCTTTTGCCATTGTGTGACAATGGCAAAGTCAGCAATTTAACATGTTCAGAGACTATGCAAAAGCAGTTTTCATTCCGGTCTTGGGAATAAGATTTGCTGGGATAGGACACGTTGGGTTTTTAGATAAACCTTTTTCTCATTGTGAAATGAGACTCATAATTTACTTCTTCTATGGCTATTTTACAGGTTGTTGCCGTATGTTAACAGGCCTCTTATGACATTTCCACTCTCAATGCAAATGTGTGCCATGAGGAATAAAATTAAATAAAATATAATTCTGCCAGCCTAATTAAATTTTTTGTCTTATCTAAAACAGAAATAAATTGTAATGGATATTTTAGTATATTCAATACTATACTGTGACTTAACAATACATTTATTATTTTCATTATATATTCAAATTCTATTACAATATACATCGCATAGTGTATATTCAATTTTTATAAATATTAAAAAATACCAAAGAGCAGACCTTTAAGAATAGAGATGAGTCCTGATTTACAAACAACCCTGATTTCTATTCTGAACTGCCTGTTTTGAAAATGTGTGGATCTGGCAGAATTTCTGGAATTTGAAAATTTGGAATATCACAGTCAAAAATTTAAAATGAAAAGTGAAAAAGTAAAAAAAAAAAAAAATCCAAGCCTGAAAAAGGCAACCGGAAAGTCTACAATCTCAGTCGTAAAATTGAAAATTGCAGTTTAAAAATTGAAAAATTCCACTCCGCACTGGTTTGAATTAGATTTTCAGAATTGCAATTACCTCCACGGAACTGCTGGCAGACAAAAACAATATTAATGCTACATTACATTTCCTAGCCCTCCTAGCCCTTGGGAAACATGGAAATTAACCAGAAGTTTCCATTCCTAATTTGCATATGAGTAAGGGTAGCTCTAATGTCTTATACTCTCCCTATCTTATTTAATATTTTAGTGATATCCATAGGCGCTTCACAAAAAACTACGGGGCAATTCACTGAGGAGCGCTGCAGCAGCGCTCCTTTCTCCCGCTCATAGCGATTTACCAGAGGCTGTGCAGGTCTTACCACGTAAAAATTCATAGCTGGCGTTAAATACATACGTGCGGGTGAGATTCGCAGCCTCTGGTAAATCCCGTTCGTGAGATTTGCCCAGAGCATTTGCGGCTCTGGGTGAATCTCCCTACTAGAGTGCAAAACTAGAGGCCTAAGTTACACTGATGATGGCTCAATAAACCTTATATGGAATATGGTGGCATTTTTGCACACACATGCATCACAACAAATACACGCACTCACAAAAAATACACGCACTCACAAAAAATACACGCACTCACAAAAAATACACGCACTCACAAAACGTGGGGAAAACTTTTCTAAAAAAAAAATTAGGGTCTCTGAATCATCCAGACAATATGAATTATCACTCTAGTTATGTTCCCAGGTCCCACAGCCATTTACATTGGGTTACTATTGATATTTTAAAGGGTATGTCCACCCTAAAAATATTTTTTTAATATAAGATTCCCCCTGTCCCCCCAGCCCCAACCGCTATATTTATATTTTTAGAAAGTGCCCCATCCTCTACTTACCTCCCCTCTTTCCTCCGCCGCGCTGCCGGCCCTCTGCTTGCGAGAAAATGCAAGCAGAGGGGCGGAACCGGCAGTCGCATCTGTGATTGGCTGAGCGACAGCCAATCCCAGACGCGGCTGCCGGGAGTGCATTTCGGTGGGGGAAAGAGGGAAGGTAAGTAAAGTTTGGGGAGCTTTCTAAGCATATAAATATAGCGGTTGGGGCTGGGGGGACAGGGGGAATCTTATAGTTAAAGGGTTTAACACTAGGGGGAGGGAATCCTGAGAGGGAGGGAGAGGAAGGGAGGGGGAGAAAGGCTGCAGTACGCATGCCAAACTTCTCCCGGAGGCCAGGTAGGAGGCAGAGTCCTATATGGACTCTGCTATCCTCCTGGTGGGCAGTTTTTGGGACTTTGGGGGGGGACTACAGGAGAACCATATGGAGCTGGGATGTGAGGCAAGGATTACACTACACTACATGATGGGGCCAGTAGTTGGGGGGATTATAGTTTTGGGGGTGGACATGCCCTTTAATTGTATTTCATTCTGAGTGTGTGAAAGTATTGGTCTCTCCATCACATAACTGGATTTACAATTTGAAGGATTTGAAGAGATTTATTGCCTGCAGAATTGTATGGTATATCTGGTAGGCACAGTGCACATTATGGGGTATATTTATAAATGGCCATTATTACTGCCCAAAAATTAGCACCACACACCGCCACGGCGAAAATGTTATTTTGGACTTATTTATAAAGGCTATCCTCATCGCAATGCGCTAAGTACAGTATTGCAGCGAAGAGAGCTCAAATACGATGTACTCACCCCCTGTGGCTGTGATCTACCGCCGCACAACCCTATCCCAGCAGCAACCTCCCAGCACCCTGCCCCGTACGTTCACAGGGAGGGGCCCACTGGGAAGTCTGGAGGGGCCCTCCAGCAGGGGCACTGAGAATTGCCTTATGGGGCTTAGGGGGTCCCGCAGCTTGAACCGGGACCCCCTCCCCGGCCCTTGTAAGGACTCTTCCGGCACTGAGAAGTGCCTTTGTTGGGGGTCCCACAGCTCAAACCATTTCAGAAATATGATTGGATACTGTTTAACCATGTGATACCAAGCATTGAAAAATTGTTCAGAATTGGATTAGGACTTTCTGCAAACCTATATAAAGACCTGCAAACCTCCGCAGATCTCAGAAGTCATTGCAGTAGATGGCAGAAGATAGAAGAAAGAAGAAGCCAGCGACATAGGCTCCGTTGAAGTCGGTGGTGCCATCAGGCTCACTGGCAGCCGCAATGAGTTCGTCTGGCATCAGAGACTTCAGTGGTGTTTGTGTCGATGACTGTGAAGAATGAAGACGTCAGATCAAGACGCCAGTAACATCAGCGGAGCTGGTGTCACCAGATGTAAGAAAGAAGACACCACCCAAGGGCTCTTTTAAGATCCGACGGGGGTCCAGGTTCGAGCTGCGGAATCCCCAACAAAGGCACTTCTCAGTGCTGCAAGGGCCGGGGAGGGGGGTCCCGGTTTGGGCTGTGGGACCCCTTAAGCCCCAAAAGGCCCTTGCTAGGTCCGCAAGGGCACTTCTAAGTGCCGCAGTGCCCTGATAGGACCAGGAAGGGGACCCCTTAAGCCCCAAAAGGTCCCTCCACCCTGCCCAGTGGGTCCCTCCCTTCCCGTCCCCACTAGAGTATGGGGTAGGGGGCTGGTAGGGGCTACAGGGAAGGGGTTGTGCGGCAGGTGGTCTCCACCATGGACGGTGAGGGCATATGCGTACCAGTAGGTTAGGACCCAGTTAAAGAAAGCAACCTTGATGCGGTGACAGGGCTTAAAATAATTTGCCTAACTTATTGAACTAATTGCTTTTATTTATCCAGGGTTTAGCAGACTGTTTGTAGTAGCAACCTTATGGAAGTAGCTAATATGCAATTAGAATTGTTTGTGCACTATTTTTTGTATGCATTATATTTTTGGTCTCTAGTTGCACTTTAATATGGATGTACAACAGCCCAATTTTCTATATATTGTGTGTTTCATTGAAGGTTTGACCAAGCCTTCTGGGTAATTGTACTCCACCCAGAGTTAGGTCATGTGCTCGTTTGAGCAAAGTACTTTAAACTAGAGAGTCGGCTTCAAGCATTCAGGCCACACAGGAGAAGCTGTCAGCTCATGTAGCCAAAAAGGCAAGTACCAGTAGGTTAGGACCCAGTTAAAGAAGGCAACCTTGACGTGGTGACTGTGCTTAAAATAATTTGGCCAAATTCTGTTTTTTGTATGTATTATATTTTTGGTCTCTAGTTGCACTTTAATATGGATGTACAACAGCCCAATTTTCTATATATTGTGGGCATATGCGTGCCTCCCATGGCAGGTGCGACCACCCGCCATGGGTTGGGCATACACCCCCGGTGATCTAGGACGTTTTTGCCACCTTAAAAGTGGCGGATTGAAATGGGCCAGATTAACGCCGCAAATCAGTTACCACCGCTTTATAAATAGAATCGAGTAGTAACTGATGCGATGTTAACGAGGCATTAACTTTTGGGGCAGGGTTTCGCCCTTTTATAAATCGCATTAATAGCTATTTTGGCAAAAACGGCGTCAAACTCAGCCACGAAAAGTTAATGCCCATTTAGAAATATGCCCCTATGTGTGTGACCAAGTTTAGGAAGAGTGACTAATAGATAATACCTTTTCACATACAATATAATAGTGTTACAAAGAAAGACACAGAAGTACAATTTTATACTCCTTTTTTTCAGAAAATAATTTGAAGATGATGCAGATTAGGGGGAAAAAACTCATCAAGATAAATAGCATAGTAAAATGAGATGATTTTTTTATTAACCCACTCATATGAGCAAATTTTATAATCGCTTATGTCACAAAGACATTACGGGGGAAAGAGCATGTTCCTCCTCTTACCTCCTGGGTTCCTACAATGAAAGAATAACAATGTGATGGTTACTATTAACCTATTACAATATTACGATTATTTACGAGTGATTGTAAATCGAATATATTAAAAAATATTTGTTTTCTATTCTTTAAATTTTGAAGTTAATAATTATTATTATGCTTAGTTAAAAGTGGAGTTTGTGAAACAAATATTCTGTACATTACGGCATCCCATCTGGCTATGTTTTTGTCTATAAATATATTTTGTTAAACATAAGAATGTCCCTTAAAAGACAAAACATAGGTACCACAGGAAATTCTTGGAATAAACATTTCACGGGAAGGTTTTCAGACAGTTTATTGTCTTGATGAATGAGTTTAAAGGATAAGTGCACTGTAAAATCAAGTTATGTTCATTTGGAAGCTGCAGCTTTAAAAATACCGTTGCCATATTTTTTTTTTCCCTATGCCCCTCCAGAGCCTAGCTTTGTGCCTTGAAAGCTGCTGACATCTTGTTACTGGTTTGCTGAATGTTAAGCTCCGCCCCTCTGAGATTTCCTCTGCTTTCTCCTGCTTGAGCCTCAAACAGTAATGCTTGTGAGTTCTGTGCACATGCACGTGCACGGAACTCACAGGCATTACTGTTTGAGGCTCAAGCAGGAGAGTGCACGGAACTCACAGGCATTACTGTTTGAAGCTCAAGCAGGAGAAAGCAGAGGGGCGGAGCTTAACATTCAGCAAACCAGTAACAAGATGTCAGCAACTTTCAAGGCAAAAAGCTAGGCTCTGGAGGGGCTTAGGTAAAAAAAAAATGGCAACGGTATTTTTAAAGCTGCAGCTTCCAAATGAACATAACTTGATTTACAGTGCACTTATCCTTTAATTCTGTTCTGCTGTAAAAAGAAGCTTACCGTACATGTGCTATGCTTGTAATATTGCTACCAGAACAAAGGTAATTGGTCTGCTTGTTGTGACACTTACACTATTTATTTAGAATGAACATTTCTTTATGCAAAGTATGTTAAAATTCTGACTTTGCAATTTAAAATGATTTTTTTGTCATGCAGCACAGGGTCTCCCCTGCGAATATCACAGTCCTTGTTGAGTTTAGGGAAGCAACAGGGATTGGATGACTCACTGACAGCTTCTATTCTTTACTTTCCTGGACTTTTAAAAAGCACTGCAGGAGAGCCATAACAAGCAGAGATGTACTGTAAGGATTCTTTTAAATGCAGTGGGGCCAGTGTGGGGTTAAATTTTAGTTTTAGGGGTGGACATGCCTTTTAATATAAGAAGGATGAAGAAAGAGTGAGAGAGAAGGTGAGGGGAAGACAATAAATGTGTTATAGAGTTTACCAGTACATTGAAACCAAAGATTTAAAAATAGGTGCAGAAACACAGATAAACAAGTTATTATACAACTGATAATAAATTATTACATCAAAGTAAAATTTATTTATCAAAATAAATTATCACATCAAAGTCTTTAGACAGCTATTGATAAAGAAAGAATATAATGTTTTTGTAATCCCAAATACCATCAGAAAAGAAACAAATGTTCTCTCCCTCTAACAAAAAGATACCTGTATATATTGGCATGTGTTTTTAATAAACTCAAAAGTTAATGGCTAAGGTAAAAGCATATTAAAAACGTCATTTTCAGTTCTTGGCTTTTCTATTTGTTTTTTAAAGGGCATGTCCACCCCCAAAACTAGAATTTAACCCACTACTGGCCCCACTGTGTAGTGTAATAAAATCCTTACCTTACATTCTAGCTCCAAATGGTTCTCCTGTAATGTCCCTGGAAAGTCCCAAAAACTGGCCACCAGGAGTACTGCAGGGAGGGAAATTGTTTCTGCCTCTGAGGCATCCTCTCAGAGGTTTTTGGCTTGCTCAGAGCAGCCCTCCCCCTCCCTCTCCCTCCCATTTTCCTCTCCCTCCCCATAGTGTAAAACCCCTTTGGAGTACTGTAGGGCTTCCTCCCCCAGCCCCAACCGCTATATTAATATGTGCAGAAACTCCCCCGATCATTACTTACCTTACCTCTCTCCCACGGCATTCTCCACTGCCAGCAGCCGCATTCGTGGTTGGCTGCCTCTCAGCCAATCACGGACGTGGCTGCCGGTCCAGCCCCCAAGCAGAGGGCCGGGACAGTATGACGGAGGAAAGAGGTAAGGTAATAATGATCGGGGGAGTTTCTGAACATATTAATATAGTGATTGGGCCTTGGGGAAAAAGCCCTACAGTACCCCAAAGGTTTAAAAAAGGGGTGGACATGCCCTTTAATCAAATATAAAAAAATATTATGTAAACAATGCAAACTTAATGCACAAAATAATGTCAGAGGAGACATAAAATTGATGTTAATATATTAAAGGAAACTTATGCCAATACACCCTGACCTATATAGAAAATCACACTAGAATATTTCAGTATAGAAATATCTGATGTCACTCCCCCCTCAGCATGCTTAAAGGCACGTCCACCCCCAACTGAAACTTGCCCCAATGCTAAGACCACTGTCTAGTGTTACATGACACCTACTTTTCTCTTCTGATGCATATTGTTTTTTTGAATGGCCAAAATATACTCCAAGAAACTGAAGAGTATGAGCCTTTCCCTGGTGCAATCCATTTCTGCCTCCAACTGTTTCTCCTACAGGTTTATGGCATTCTGGCATCCTCCCTTGCAATGCCCCATAACTTAAGACCACGCTAGGTTTATTTGCTCAAATTTGCGTTCTAAACTAACAAGCCCTTGTTCCATCACAGAATCAGAAGGGGCCGGACCAGCATACGCTTAGTGATTGGCTGGGTTATAGTTTCTCCTTGTTCAGCTGCTTTCATTGCAACATTGTAGTGATTAGAGAGCCTGAACTCAGCTACCTCTACTTGGAACAGAGTTGCAAATGATCTGCAGGTGAAGGAAGGAGGGAGAGAATGAGCAGTTCTAAAATGCCAGGTAAAAGCTGTGACTAGAAGCCATGAGATTAGTATCCCAGACTCTTTCTTCATTCCACCCAACCCTCCGATAAGAAACTGGAGAGTTTTCCCTGTTCTTCCCTACTCGACTACTTTTTCATGCCACCCAATAATTTTTTCATTGGTGGCCAGTGACACTGCATATGCACAAACGTATGTAAAGTATACACGCCCGCCAGGCCCTCCTGGTACATCGTGCCCCTCTTACCTATTACTTCTATAAAGAAATATTCACAGCACCAGTGACAGTGTCAGAAAGATATGAGTGGGGAAACCCAGCTGCAGTTTGGTTGGCCAAGTTTGGGGGTTCGCATGGGTAGGATGGTTCCTAGGGCACCAAGATGGCTAGAAATGGCTCTAAAATTACCTCATTTGTCTGGTCTGGCCCTGTCCCCTGATTGTGTCTGGGGCCAAGCATAAGGGGAAGGTGGTCTTCCAAAAGTAATAATAAATGCAATACCTCTTCCTCTATCTTGGTAATTCTTTAAGTTCTGTCTTCAACACTGTAATCGAAAAAGAGGTAGTTACAAAAAACCTTGCAGTACAAAATGTGTGCTTAATAAAGCTATTTATAAGATAGATTATAAGACGAGTGAGGGGGCATGACCGGACCAGTATATGCACCTTTCTGTAAGTATAGTCGGTTTAAAGGGCATGTCCACCCCGAAATTTAACTTTTGATATGTGGTAGGGCATGCTCCCCCAGCCCCAACCGCATTAATATAATTGTTAGAAAGTCCCCCGATTCTTACTTACCTGCCCTCTCTCCTCCGCCGCAGTGTTCAGGCCCTCTGCTTGCATGGAATTGAAAGCAGGGGGCGGGACCGGCAGCCGCGTCCGTGATTGGCTGAGAGGCAGGCAGGGCTGCACTGAGCATGCCTCAACCTTGATGAGGTTGAGGAAGTCTCAGGCACAGCATGAGTCACACACTGCTCCTACACAGCAGTTTCCTGGACTTTGGAGGGGCACAGCAGGGGAACTATTTTGAGCAGGAATGTAAGGTAAGGATTGTTTTAAACTACTTGATGTGGCCAGTAAGGGGTTAAATTTTAGTTTTGGGGGTGGACATGCCCTTTAATTGCACTTTAGGCTTACTTAAAAAAACATGCAAATGCAAATTACCAGTGAGAGTAAAAAAAAACACTGTACTTGACTACTTGCATGGTAATGCTGTAGTATGTAAGATTCCCATGAATATGATTTCTTTGGTTGAAACATTTAAAATTGTATGGAATCACATTCTCAAAATGAATCATACATTTGTCTGTAGGATTATTTGTTATTTGCATTACTATTAAATAATTTGTAAGTTATAAAATTATCTGAACAATCAACTAAAATACAGTATATTATAATACACAATAAAAATATACAATAATAAAAAAGAGTAAGCTTTCTTTTTGAACAAAAATTAAATCAGAACTAAACCTTTTAATCCTTATGGGAAAGCTTTTCTCTCCAGAACACCTATACAATGTTAGATTTTTCGCTCGTAAGTTCCATTTACGTAAATGTAAGAAGATTCTGTAACTAAGAATCCTTCCATGTTGTTGCCAGTACAACTTACAGCCCATATAGTCTTTAAAGAGCCTTGTGAGCATGTGCACCTATTGGCAATGCCACCTGACCTTACTAATCACTGTCTCTATGCAAATATTTTCTATTCAGATGTCTCTGAACAGAATTTGTAAGCTGCATGTTACCCTGCAGTTTATTTTCTGGCCAGCACACATTTCTGAAAGGTTACCAGGAACAATACAAAATAGTTCGCTGTTTTTTCAGACTTTTTTTCCCAGTCTGCTCCTAGCAAAATATAAAGTTTCTAAATGTACCTGTTTTAGCTGTGGTGACTCATGAGGTTACAAGTTAAAATTTCCTGAAATTTTTGTTTACTTTTTTCCCTCAAAACTGCAAAGATTACTTTTGGTTTTGTAGCAAATAATATGTTTGGGAACAGTACTATTAAATCTGAACAGTGTTTTTACAACACTGTTAAATCTCTGTTCTGTTTCTGAGAGGCAATTCAGTAACATAATGTGTGACTAACAGAGACAGGTCTTTGTGATGTAATATGATTAGATGCAAGTTATTAGGGGGCAAGCCTACTTTTTTAATTTACTCTGCACTAGAGAGTACACTGAAGTGTACTGCGGCAACTTAGACCTCACAAAAACAAAGAGGTGTACTATGAGAGCTGCTCCTTTGTACCCACAGGTCCAATTAATAATTCAACAATCAAACAGCCACAGCAAAGGGAGAGGTGATACTTCTTGTAGCTTTGTGAATGTGCTCTGTCTATTGCAATAGATAGGACAGGGCACACAAACAGGGAAATGTAATAAATGTTCTTATTGTTAAAAATGGTGCTAATTTTGCCCCAACCATATACATGTTATGTACCATTTGAAAGCTTACATGTGATTGGTTGGGGGAAAATGAGCAGAATTTTTAATTATAAGAACTTTTATTACATCTCCTTGAAAATGGTTAAATCATTTATTATGTCAAGACATCAGTTGTAAGTATCTATTATTCACTGAAGTTTTAGCCATAGAGTAACAAAAAATCATGGGGTCTGCAATGACTTTGGTATCTGCTTGGGAGGCAGACTAGTTAAAAGAGGGCAAGGGTCTCTGTGGTGTGTTTCTCTCTGTCCCTGTATTTCTATGGAGATTTCTTATCCGATGTGTTGCAGTTTCTATACATGTTTATTGTGTGGTGTCTATTGGGACAATGTTGTCTGGATACTTTAGTTCTCCTTTAAAGTGCATGTTGTATTGGAAGCTTTAGTGATGAATTAGGTAGAGAGAAATCTTTTAACATATGAAGTGATCTTTTAGACTTAAATAATTTAGAGAAATGTCTGTATGATAATTAATTGTCTAGATCATGGATCAGTAAGAGATGTTATGAGTTTTCCCAGAAAGAGTTGGCAGATTCTTTCATGCAAGCATATCTAAAGAATACTCCCAAGGACTTGATTATGAAGCATTATGAATATTACTTTGCAGCACTGATAGACAACCCAACATGTCATAACTTTAGGTTTTCGTGGCGATAGAGTAAAATTTATGGAACGCTCTACAAACATCTGTTTAACAATATCATCTCTTGTTTAAATTACATTACTCCCGGTGGTATATCCAGATATATTCCATGCTGCATAATTTACTATGGAAATTAATCGAAAAAATATGAAGATCAGAGACAATAAAATACATTTTTCCTGAAATCAAAGTAAGCCTTTACATAAATTTAACAAATAACAGCCACTAATTTAAACAAGCTATGTGTTCAAATGACTGATGAACTCGTAAAAAAAAATCCTCTGCAGAATTGTGTCATGTGTGAATTAAAGATTATAAGATGTATATATAAGAACTTAAAAGATGCTAATGTAGCACTGATCTATTTTATCATGTCAAAGGCATAAACATAGCTACTTCCAAATACAACAAGTATTGCTATATTTTAATGCAGTCTGTCTGTCAATAAAATCAACCCATTAAAGGTTTACCCTTGAGTTGCATTATCCTTACTCCATAGACTACAAACAGCCATGATCTTTGCAATCAGTTCTCTAAAAGCTCATGGCACATTTATATTTTGGTTCTGCTTCTATACCTTAAACTTATTTGGCCCTAAGATACAGGCAGTCAAATTCAAAAAAATCTTTAGAAATAGAAGGAACACGTGACGTCACCACATTTTTTTTTACAAATCCAACATACAGCAACAAGTGATGTAGTCTTAGATTCAGCTAAAAATGGGTATTACACAGTGTAAGTAGAACATTGTAGGTGTAGAGATATATTATAATACATAAGGCTCTGGCATTTGAATGGGGAGGTGCAGTGGCGAGAATCTATATTACAGTCACTCAGTGAAGTCACTGAGTGACTTCCTGTATTCCACTGCCCCTCCCCATTTCTCTCTCCCTGCCAGTATTAGTAATGTAAATAACAAGCACGTTTCTGTACACTGACTGACTGACTGAATTACTGTGCTGATAAGGAGGAGCGAGCGACCGAGTCAATTATCACTCAATTATGCGCTCGCTCCTCCTTATCAGCACAGTAATTCAGTCAGTGTAACGAACCAGAACAGCACAGAGTGAGAGACGATGTTTTTTGTCTTCTTTTAGTTTGAGACAGAAACAACAGTTAACTATTTGTATTTACAAAAACGGTCTTGTTATCTACATTACTAATACAGGGAGGGAGAGACAGGGAGGGAGGGGGGAAGACAGAATGTCTGTGCTGGATTTTTCTTTTTTTAACCTTATGTATTTTATGGAATAATGCGCTACCTACAGAATAATTTATGTATATTACTTCACCTCGGAGTTCCCTGAGCTCTATAAAAACACTCGGCCTAACGGCCTTATGTTTTTCTATGGTCAGGGAACTCCTCGGTTGCGTAATCTCCTTATCCTTATATTACACTGTGATAGCGTATTATCCCTTATATATTAATGCACATGTGCATTGATCTGTTAAAATCTAACCCATTTAAAGGGCAATTATAGTGAGAAAATTGTTTTTTTTTAATTTCTTCTAATGTATCCTATAAGTCATCCCATCCACCAGGGTACCTTTAGTTTCTTTAAATTCTACATAGTCCCCGAGATATAAGCCTTTGAATATGCTGTGATTTGTAGGAGATGCTACACCTCATCTGTCACTCAAAGGCACACACCCACACAATCCAAAGCTCCCCTGTCACACACTCTCTCACCCACACTATATGTACCATGTGCAACATATAGTCAAATGCTGTAGTGCTAAACATAATCAATAAACCATTAACCCAGCAATATGAGCATAACACACTATAAAACAGCCCCTCCCTCCAAGACAAAATATCTTATATACATACAAAACCAGTGACTCAAATGGAACACTAATACAGTATATATAATACAGTAATACAGACTATATACCAAACAAGACACACAGTGCAATCTATGAAATATATAGACTAAAGCAACTGAAATGTAACAGGACAACAAGCAGTGTCACTGTGTTTGTGAAGGTCTCACTACAAGCTGCTGTTACACTGACTCTCTCTTCAGTGATTATGATCTCAGCTAAGCAGGGGGAGAGATATGAACTTTAGGTAAAAAGTAAATAACAATTAGCAAAGTTAGAGAACAGGCAGAGTTCAGTAACTTACTTGTAAAGAATCTCAGCACCACTTGTCCTCCTCTCTCCCCCTCTGCCCCTCCCTTCAGCATATTGCTACTTTTTGCAGTCTAGCTCTGGAAGGGAGGGGTCAACAGGATGTCAGCACTTCATTTAAAGTCCTTTCAACTGACAATGCTCGGACTCTGTATACAGCCCGTCACTGCTTGAGGGGGAGTAGACAGAGAGGGGAGGGGGACTACACAGCTTGGTACAAACTTCTGCCAGTGTGAAGAAATGAAGCCACACAGAAACATGAAAGTAAGGCAGCTTATACTAAGTGATCTATACATTGTATACAGACAAAGTTTTTTTTTCACTATAGTTGCCCTTTAAAATTTACTTTGAAGTAAAATGTAACTGTTAGTGGTATAACTAGGAATCACTGGGTCCCCCTGCAAAACTATGATGGGGCCCCTATCCGTGTTTAAACCACAGTTGTTTTCTTGGATAAGGCCATATCTGTCATAGGAAAAATAAGAAGACGGGGCCCCCTACGGTTGCTCCCCCTGCTCCCTGATAGTTACGCCCCTGGTAACTGCCTACTAGATAATACATATTTATTTTATAGGTTCTCCTATACCTGGTTACATTATGCAATATGTAAACTGTGTGAATAGAGCTTTTATATCCCTCTATTCACTGTTGATGGATATTCTCCACCAGTGATAAGGAACAGTCCAAATAAATAACAAACAGGAATAAAACTGGATTTTTTTTTTAGAACCAAAACAATAGTGCCCAAAATCATTACAAAAAAGTTTGAAAAAAATATCTCTATTATATTTTTGCGGTGGTTAAAAGAGAAATAATCTGACCCTTTTTTTCTAATTTTCAAAAATAAACTTGTTGGCCCTTCCATAATAATGCACTGAGAGGTTGCTAGGAGTTCAGCATCTGTCTCCATCAGTCCTGTCTGTGCTTATTGACTGTAGGTACAGCCCTCACAGGAGAGTTCTCATTCCCCAACTTTTGATGGTGGTTGTTTGTGGTGCAAGAGACCGGCATGAATGATGAGCAATGTAATATATAAGGGATAATACGCTACCTACAGTGTAATATAAGGATATTACGCCACCGAGGAGTTCCATGACCATACAGGTCATGGATCTCAGAGGTGAAGTAAATCCATATATTACACTGTAGGTAGCGTATTATATCTTATAATACATAAGGCCAGCCAAAAAAAATAACCTGCCCACTACCACTGTCTCTCCCCCTTCCTTTATTAGTCATTTATAAAGGAATCCCTGTTTAATGTATAAATTGTTAATTACCGTTCCTATTGAAAAGAGAAAGAAGGGTCGAACATTGTCTGTCAAGAATAAACAGGGATTCCTATATAAATGAATAATACAGGGAGGAGGAGACAGTGGGAAGGGCAGTAGAATACAGGAAGTCACTCAGTGACATCAATGAGTGATTGTAATATAGATTCTCGCCACTGCACCTTCCCATTGAAAATGCCTAGCCTTATGTATTATAATCAAATACTCTCTTACTGTAGGTGTTGGTATCTGTGTAATAAGCACATTTGCAAATGTTTGTAGGGTCACTGGGCAGTGAATCAGGGACAAAGTCAGTTGAGTGTATGGTAACAGTAAGCCTCTACTGCTGCTTTTCCCTCAATGTCTACGATCAGGAAGACAACTTACTTTTGTTATCAGGATCATCTTTTTTGATTAAATAAATTATGAATATATAATGTTGTCACCAAGAACATATTTCCTGTAGTTCCTGGAGGAATAAAAAAATAAGAGACAGATGAAGATGATGAAATGTTTGAAAGAGAACTTGTGGATCAAGTCAAAAAAGTAGGGACAGCAAATTGTAAGAACATTAAATGCCTGTTTGTGTGGCTGCTGTCATTCATTAGTGCATGGTATGTATCTAGCCACTATGCTGTATTTAGTAAAACTGTGTATTTATATTTTAATTTGAAACTGTGCCATTAGTAATTCTGCTGAAAGACATCATTAATCAAACTCTTAGACAGAAAACTGGAATAATTTCAGCGTGATTAAGAAAAAAAAACACACAAGTTTTTTTCCAAAGAGGAATCTTTTTTTCTACTTGTTACATTATTCTCAGAGGGGTACCAACCACTTTCCGTTGTTCCATAGACTTTCTGCGCTCCCTGCAATCAAGAGTGCACCCCCATAGGCATAAATGTGAGTGCTGCGGAATGTATTTTTTTATCAACTTGCCTCATAATAGTGATGTCCCTGATATAAATGTGTAACAATTTTCTTTTTATTAGTTATGGCAAATTCACCAACGTATTTCCAAATTATTGTGAAATTATTCCCTTAAAAGCCCTAAATGTGTCTTCTTTGACTGATATTGCTTTTTAAAAAAACTACTACCCAAGTAAGAAATCCTTCATTGCTACAGGCTGATACAGCTGGCACCCAACCATAGATCCCTAGATATTTAAACTTTAATCTACAGTATTGGGCATAGATAAGTGCCAAGAAAAGCAAGAATGAAAGAACACACACAGAGATTATTCAGGAGAGAATGTTTTAAATTCAGCAAAAACATTAAGCTTTACGAAAACAAAAGCTTTAAATCAAATGTTTATTGATTTTTTTTAAAATGCTTTTTCGACATAACAGCATGTGTGTTGGGTATATATTAGTAATGTTTTCA
The DNA here is from genome assembly GCA_019447015.1 of Hymenochirus boettgeri. Classification (NCBI taxonomy): domain Eukaryota; kingdom Metazoa; phylum Chordata; class Amphibia; order Anura; family Pipidae; genus Hymenochirus; species Hymenochirus boettgeri. The sequence continues at coordinate 86,171,040 of CM033469.1, read as the reverse complement.
AAGAGAATTAAACCACCATATAGCCAGACTTTATACAACATGTATCTTCCATTTTCCATTTCATCTGATTAAATTATCAATCAATTAAAAATATCTCTCAGATCCAGTTCCTTCAATAATTTTGTGTCTTGATTCTGGGTCTGACTGTGTGAGTTATGAGTCTAAACTCTGTCTAGCCTAATGGTTAATAATTTTTTATTTTATTATTGTTCCTAAATTAATATTAGTTTTTATACTATTTGTGTCCTAAAGTAGTAGGGAATTGTACTGTGTTAACCATTGATGAAAGCGAAGACATCTGGGATATAAAATACCTTTTTTTGGCTAAATAAAATTATTGAAAATGCAAGCTTTCGAAACACTTAGGTTTCTTCCTCAGCATAATACAATGTAAGTCATATCTAAAGCTTGCCATACACAGGCCTATAGTACAAACAATCAATTATTCCCATATTGATTTCCAATCAGAGAGTCATTGATCATTTGTACTATCAGTACCACTAAGGTTTAGTTTTTTTGTTTAGATTTCAGTAGAAATCAACAATTGTTTAGGCCATAGTGTATACTGCTTATTTTAGGACAAAGTTTGCAGTTTCTCTGCAAAAAATTTCCATCATGCCAAATCAGGATTTTAAGTGAAATCAATCGCACAGTTTATCAATTGGCAAGTTGATGGGAATCAGTTTTGTCAGATTTGAAAAAAAAGCCACATATGTCCAAGCCAAAACCACTTTGGCTTTTCTTTGGACATGTCTGCAATTTTTTTTCTAGAATCCAAAATATTAATAAGTTCGAGGATTGTTTTGGATGTATGTTTTAAGATTTATATGGTTTAATTACCTTTTGTTAATTCCTGCATTAAACATGTTCCAACTTTGTTGGGCACAGTTTATAATTTAGAGTTTTTATTACCATGGCTGTTAATATGCATAGACACAGCCACTGTTTAGTATCAAATAAAACTCTCTATTTGATTCTTAGACATACTGTATGCAATTAAAGAATTTGCAAATCCTAAATACCCCCATTAACTAGCACATAAAGCCCAATAATTATACATCTTCTCATTTGTAAACACTTGTGTGTGGTTTAATAATGTGCACTGTACTCTTACACTTGATCCATTTATTTACTGTTTAGGTTTTTTAAATCTTTTTTTCACGTGGGAATAAATAATTTAGTGACTTACATACCTGGTAGTGTGTAGTAGAACATCTTTAAAGATGTACAATTGTGAACTATGGTTTTTTTGGGTATTTACAGTATCTGTGTTAGCCCAAGATCTTTACTTACAAGTCCTTTAAGTATTTTTCTTACGAACCAGAAAAACTGTAGTTAATTGTATCAGGAGGGCAAGAGCCTTAAATTGAGTCTTTCAGTCACTGTGCAGCTGGTTTTGTGTTAATGTGTACAGTATGCAAATTTAGTAAACACAAGTTGTTTTGTGTAAATACCTTTAGAATAACAAAACTACTATAAACGGTGAAAAGCTTATATTGTGAACTTTTTGTCTATGAATTTGTCTAAGCATTTATTTCCAAATGTTATTAATTAAATAATTAAATTCTGCTTTGGTTATTTCTAAGATAATTGGATTAAAATTTCCTCGCTGGAAAGTGTTTACGATTTTAAATGAAATCTCATAATATTAAAGGAGAACTAAACCCAAAATACAAAGGCAGCTCCATAGACTCTATAACTGTCATTTAGTAAAACCATTTGTCTCTCACCTCTGAATTCAGCCTCTTAGTGTAGAAATCATTTATAGAACATCTCTGAATACTGGCAATCTATGATGTCATGGCTGGCTTCTAGTGTTGCCTCTTCCTGGTGGTCCAGGGCCCAAAACTCCTTCAGCACATGCTAACTAGATACCCTGTGTTTGTGTCCCACTTCCCTTATGCTAAGCTGCATGTACCAGTTGAACTCAGAGTCCCTACCTGCCAGTGTCTCCCAGCCAATCATCAGAGATAGCAGTGAATATTATTATTCACTCAAACAGAGTGAGGGAAGGTGTTAACCCTTTTCAAATGTATTTAGGAAGCAACTTGTTAACCCTTTATATTTGTGAGCATTTCTGCAAGAGTCTGTCAGGCTCATTTATCCAGACTCGCTGGGCAGATATATGGAGTTAAAGTGGTGCTAGCTGGTTCGCCACCAGTTAGCATGACTTTAACTCCATATTAGTGATGGATGCGGGGGTTATGTAAAAAACACCCGTGCATCTGACGCTCGCGATTCATAGTTTTAGTGCTGGATTTTAACGCCAGCAAATATCTGCCGTTAAAATCCCGCAGTTCAATAATTCGCAATTCAATATCACGTTTGCCAATGTGGGTAAATCCCTTACCGGGATTTACCCACATTGGCAAACGTGATATTGAATTGCGAACAGGACATTTACCACGGCTTGGGGTAAATGAGCCTGTGTGTCTTTGTATGTGTTTATTTCTGCACTCTACCATTTATATTAGTGTGTGTGTTGCTGCAATGTACATTTAGGGCACAAACAATCGCACGCCATTTACATGCGTTTGCGCTTGCAATTTGTCCATTTTCATTCTGAAAAAGCATGCTATTGCAAGATTGCACGTTTTTGGTGCATTACTGCGATTTCAATACAATTGGAAAATCGCAATCGCCTAAAAAACGTGCTTGTGTTGCCTAGCCCTTAGAAGTGTAATGCAAGCTGCATTGATTTCAGTTTAGCCATAAAATGTGTATTTAATGCAATGGAACTTGCATTTCCTGAGGACGCACGTTTGCAATAATGAGTGATTGTGCTCGCTTCTGTGCATGGGTGTTGCGCTTCCATGATTGGAACCAAGCAGAGCGCATGCAATATAGACCAAAAATGGTGATCGCATGCACTCCAATAGCACATGGAAACGCATCGCATGTAGTAGGGCCAGTCCCATAGGCTATTACATGCCTCCACTCCCACTAGCAAAATCGGATCGCAAACCGCAATCCAAAACACGCTAGAGGGAGTAGCTCTAAGTGAGTCTTAAAGGGAAAGGTGGCAACCCCAGTAGAATTGAACTAGCTACTTTACAAGGTACACAGCTCAGAGCTGCAGATGCAGCATATTGACTTGAACATGGTCTTAGCACAGCTCTGTGCATTGCATTTTACAGGCCACCTTTGCATTTATGACCCAAACACATATTAAATCTTCATGTTGCAGTGCTAAGTACCATTGCATTAAGTATAAATTGTATCAGCCAGCATTGTTCTTCTAAAGAAAATACTAAGAACCTTTTGTTGTGTAGATATTATCAGGCCTATGAAGTAAAAAATCTTAAAATCTGATTTTTTGGGGCAACATTTGCACCATTTTTAACAATAAGAACTTTTAATACATAGGCCTGTATATAAAGGCAAAGGTGGGAACCCTAGTTGGAAGAGGGTTTTTGTTTATGCAAAACTTCCCACAGGCAGCCCACCTGCTGCATCAATTTTATATAACATGTTTGCATCCCTCTAACAGTACCCCTTTAATTGGCATTCACTATTAATTCCTATTAATATGTACATTTATAGAAACAGCATGGAGCAGTGCTGAAAATGGCATACCCTCCAACATTCCCCTTTAATATGTACACTTATAGAGCATGGTGCAGTGCTGCAGTTGGAGGATAATATAATAACCCTGATCTTAGCACAGCTCTGTGTAATACATTTCATACCTTAGCTCTGTAGTACAGTTTGTTGTTTTTCTACAAACAGCTGAATTAAAAACACACTCTTCCTACCCTCCAACATTCCCTTTAATAAGGTACACTGATGCATTGCACAGAGCTGTGCTAAAATCAGATTAAAATCACTATCCTCCCCTTAAGGTTCTGCGCTATATTTATCACTCATCACTATCATCCCCTTACAGTTCTGCACCATGTGGTTTCTATAAAAACACACTCTTCCTACCCTACAACATTCCCCTTTAAGAAGGTACACTGATGAGAAATGCATTGCACAGAGCTGTGCTAAGATCAGGTTCACTTCACTATTCTACCCCTACAGTTCTATAGCATGTGATTTCTATAAAAACGCTCTTCCTACCCTCCAACATTCCCCTTTAAGAAGGTACACTGATGAAAAATGCATTGCACAGAGCTGTGCTAAGATCAGGTTCACTTCACTATCCTCCCCCTACAGTTCTGCACCATGTGGTTTCCATAAAAAAACACTCTTCCTCCCCTCCAATATTCCCCTTTAAAGCTACACTTTCCACTAATATTGCTGCAGCTTACAGGGAGAGCTAGAGACCTTCACACTATGGGCCATATTTATAGAGGTGTGGTATCACCTTCTTTAGCGATTGTTATGGCGACCGTTAATTTATGATCGCTATCGGAAATCTTGTAAATTAAATCTACATAAAACATAAATCTACGACCGCCTGTAGAATATCATTACAGTAGTTTACAGCATGGTATACTACTGCCACGGTCGTACAGTAACAAAAACCTGTGGTATTGAAAGTTTTTAAATATGGCCCTCCAACACGTAAACAATCCATTGCAGGTGAAACATACAAAGACACAGGTCTGTAACTGTGAATAGTGCAGGTTTATTGCAAAACATGTGTGCTACATGTTTGTGATCCACTTGTCCTTCCTCAAGTGCTTGAGTGGGTCTGAAACATGTAGCACTCATGTTTTGCAATAAACTTGGAATATTCACAGCTACAGACCTGTGTCTTTGTATGTTTTACCTGCAATTTATTGTTATATATCGGATTTGGTGGAGTGAAAGCCGTAGGTGATACATACATTATTTCAGATCCAGACACACTAGATACCCAGACCTATATACATCACACTACTACACTGCTACTAGGAAAGTATTAATCAGCTGCACCACCAATTTGAATATTGATGATTTAATATATTCCTACATTATAGGAGTTAAGAGGTGGGAGTGGAAATCACACAGGTGCTGAAAATGTAATCAAGGCAAAAGTACTGGCAGGCAAGGGAAAATGTCAACTTCAGAGTTTGGGAACAAACAGAACCTAAAATGAGCTCATAGAGGTAAAGAAAAGGCCCCTGAGTGGAATCTTCTATGCTGAGAAGGATGTTGAGGCAAGCACTTTCTAACTTTCTAACGATTTTTTTGGTTTAGTTCTCCTTTAAGACATGGTTTAAAATATTTCTTCTAATAGCTGTCCTTTTACCCTTTAAAGACTTATTATAATCTGTAGAATCTAATGAAGCTTTAGGGGGTCCCCTGGGTGGATGGAATCATCTGTCTGGCAGCTGATTATATTTGACATTTGACTCCTTAGTAGAACTGTACTTCATCAAGCAAAAATAGAGCCATCCTACTAAATTTAGGTTATGACTAGTTTCTGGCATAGGATTTAATATTTTAAACATACCTTGGCTTTTGTCTTACACAGAAAAGCCAGTTTTGACATTAGCGAGTTTCGTTATTGTTCCATAGAGCATATTTTTGTTAACAAATTAAAATGACATTGCTCAGAATAAAATGCTTACATAAAAATATTTCAGTCTACCCCAAAAACATATACCAAACGATGTTGGTGGCACTCTGAGCTGGTTATACCAGTGCAAATGACCTGGGTACCTCCCAATGGTTACTGCATACAATATAGATAGACGTAGGAGCACTCCAGGACTTTTAATCAATTTATTACCAATAACACATCAAGTGGCTTGATAACACTTGATGTGTTATTGGTAATAAATTGATTAAAAGACCTGGAGTGCTCCTACGTCTATCTATATGATAAATATACACAAACAAATGGTAGAGAATGGGCACACTTTTTTTGCATTCCTTTCCCTGGTGCCACTTGTAAAGCAATATCTTTTTGGTTCTTTATTAATGCAAGTGCAGCCAACAGGGCAATTAGCAACGTTTCAGTCTGCTTCTAAGACCTTTATTAAGCTTAATATTTATATTCAATAAATAAATAAATATATTTATTTAAAAAAGCATATTTTTAAAAACAATTTAGCCATACATTTCGACTATTTAACCATGATCTTTGCCTTTCAATGTAATTTTCAGCTTCTCAACCACAATTTTTGAGTTTTCAATTGTTATTTTTGTTCCAACTTCTGAAAATCCTATTTAGTTTTCATGATTAAAACAAAACATGTATTTTTACAAAAATGTTAACTTCCATTGTTGAATGGTAAATTGAACAGTTTCTCCATCTTTACTCATGATTAAGAATACACTAACATGCTTGGGCTCTTTGCACTTATAGGTGAGGGGAAATGTCCCAGTTACAACAGAGAAATTCCACTGTTGAACCTGTGTAAAGTTTTGGGGAACTTTCTAAATTTCAATTATTTAGAAATGTTATGGTAGAAATGTTGAATATCCCATGTTGAAATTTCATCTAGTTTTGAAAAACTTTTAACATCCTCATCATAAGTATACAGAAGTTAATAAAAAGCCATTCAAATAGGCAACACAATTTAGGAATCAATATTATATTGCATTATATATCTAAGGGTTCAAATTATTAAGCTCATGTCAGAGAAAATGTCTCATTCAGTTCTCTGTAAGGGTGTCAGGTTACTTGTTTTAACCATTCTTCATTGAGATCTTCACTCCAGCTTAAGGTGGCACAAAATTAATTGCCACCTATTTAAACACTGGCAGACTATGAGCCACTTGTTTAAAGTGACTGGTTTTATTGTTGAAAATCTGTGTGTCATTGGTATTCTCAATTGATTTGCAGATTAACCCTACTTTATACTGTATAAGACTGCACAAATATAGATGAATTATGGCTGCCCATGCATTGTCTTGTGGCTTTCCAACATAGAACAGACAGCATGGCCACATCATAATGTAGATGACATAAATGCTGGTATAGGCCATCTATGTTTGATCAATATTCTTTTCCCTAAATGAGTATGCGAAAAAAAAATCAGTTCCACTCACCATACATTTGCAGGTTTGATAATACGCAGATTTAAAGCAGTTCCATTTGGCTTTGGTCAATCACATATTTGCATGTTTATAGTCTTGTACTTTAAGAACCATAAGAAGCAATAGGCTCCCTAATGTATTCCCCTTTTAAAGGCAAGCCCTTGTCTCTCCAGACCACATTTCAATGACTTGAGTGCATTTTTTTTTTAACTTTTGAACTCTAGGCGGTAAAATACACGTACAAAGTAATTATGCACTTTTCTGATTGCTACCACTGATCAGTGCAAAGGCATTATCCTTATTCTGATCAAAAATTCTTCCATACTAGTTCTTCCTCACCAACACTATCAGAGTTATTCTTTAATACCCAAAAAAACTGGGAAAAGGAAAGCCAGAAAGGTGTACAATACTAAATTGTTAGTCTCCCTAAACTGGATTCAAAACCATTCCAATTAAAAATACTCAAATATAAGAAATACTTTTATTTAAACTTATATGGTGCACATTGTGCTGCACTTTTGATCCTGATGACAATGCGAACATTTGAGGAATGCCACAATTCGAAGAGAAACGTTCCAGCTAAAATCTAGGTCAGTGCTTTCAGCTGTAACATTAAAAAGAGACATCATTCATATGTACCTGCTAGGAGATAAAGTGGCAGAATCTTTGTATGTGCCAGATAACTAAAGCTTCAAATAAGCAATGTTGACTGGTTTGGATAAGAGTCTTTTTGTAACTGTAGAAAAATAGAATTATACAGCAGTACAACTTAAAATTCGCAATGCCCAAACAGTACAATAATTAAAGGGAATGTTCATGAAAAGTTATATATAATTAGATTACCCCTCAAATCCCAAAGCTACAATAGTTAGAAAGCTGACACACATGGGGCTAATCTGTTAGACAGCAAAATTATGCTCTCCCCCTTCTCTCTGTCTCTCAAAAGTTTCCACCTCCTTTTTAAGTTTTTCAAACTTTCCCCAAGCTTTTACATGCTCAGAGGAGGCTGCTAGTGGTAATAGCGTTCAGTCATCCGTTACATTTATATGCAACATTGGCTCCTCTTACAAATCCATTGTTTCTTTTTTTCAACTTTTTTCCACCTCATTCAAAATTATCAGAATATGAATTTTAATCCCAGTGTGAATCATGAAGGAAGTACTCCATTTTGTATTACAAACCTTAAGTTGTCTGAAAGAGCAATCTTAAATGAAGAGTTCCAGATCCTTTAAACATTTTCTATAGGGGTCAGTAACATAGTCACTTTGATAAAAAAAAACAAAACTTATTTACCTTGGATGTCCAGTTATTCCAATTTGGCAAAAGCAGTACAGTATTTTGTCATATGATATGTTCGGTCAGAAATTATAACCTTGCAGGCTGACTATAAAATTATAATCCACAAAATATTTATACCAGATCCTGAGTCTTACTTGTATGGTATGGTATCTTCCAGGGACTAAAAAAACCCCTAAACGTTATATATAGATAACTGCAGTACTTGAAATGAAATGATTTATCCCATATCTCTGACAAGGCATAAAAAACATTTCTTCCACTACTATAATCTAATATTATCAGCAGCCAGGAATGCTTGGCTTACAACGTAAACATCCATCAGCTTTGCAATCTTTTTTCATAAATCATTAATATTATAAAATAAGTGTTCATTTATTTAAGGTTAAGAAGCTCATATATATCAAAATAGCCAAGCACAAAAAAAGTTTGTAGGTCCACATTTTAATTTCATATTTTAGGAAAAAACTGCTACATAGCATTTTCCATATACTTCTCAGATTTTATATATAGGTACATGTTCTTTGCATAGCCTCATACTTTTACACTGATAATTAACTTGGGTAATTTCCTAATTACAAACTAATGGGTTAAATGCACATGAAGACATGGAGTTTATATTGACATTTGCTATGCTCAAAATATGTAAAAATGTTTTTTTCAAATCAAGAAAAAAGCTTTAAAAGAGAATTAGGTCCTCAGGAAATGCTCCTTACATGTTAGCAACATTTCGTCTCTAAAATCAATTTCAGTTTATATAGAAGTAATCAAGAAAAAGTAAAGAATGTTTTCTCCATGTCTATAATATTTTTCTTATGTTAAAAAAGAATATTTGTTTGTACTGTTGTCCAAAAACATTTGAAAATGAAGTTCCACCTCTTCCTGCAAAGTCAAATCACTTACAGGATTATTCAATAAAAGTTCTTATCGTTTAAAATGGTGCTAATTTTGCCCCAACAAATCAGATTTAAGCTTACAAATGTTAAATAAGATCTGATTGGTTGGGGCAAAATTAGCACCATTTTAAACGATAAGAACTTTTATTAAATCTCCCTGTAAGTTTGTTGATATTAAAAAGTAATGCTGGCCATTCATTGGCTTAACATTACATAAATTCAACATGAAAATCATAATGTTGAGCAGCATTTCCCAACCGAATAATTGTTTGGGATCTACGCTATGAGCTTAAAGGATAAGTATACTATAAAATGAAGTTAAGGTCAATTGGAAGCATCAGCTTAAAAAAAAAAAAAATCCCATATTTCCCCCCCAAGCCCCTCCAGAGCCTACCTTTGCAGAGTTAAAGTTGCTGACATCTTGTTTGTTAGTAGGTGATTATTTAGATCCGCCCCTCCGAGATGTTCATGTAGATGCTGATTGGCTAGCCTCATTAGGTAATGCACGATCGCTCTGTGCGCTCCGTGGGTGTGCGGGTGTGTGCATGCGTTGTTGCGCTGATGTCGCGTCACATGCGCCATGGCGCGCCATGGCGTCATGCACGCGCGGCAGACGTGCGCACGCGGAGCGCACAGAGCGATCGTGCATTACCTAATCAGGCTAGCAAATCAGCATCTACATGAACATCTCGGAGGGGTGGATCTAACTAATTACCTACTGACAAACAAGATGTCAGCAACTTTAACTCTGCAAAAGTAGGCTCTGGAGGGGCTTAAAGGGGAAAAATAATGCTGATGCTTCCAATTGACCCTTACTTCATTTTATAGTATACTTATCCTTTAATGTCAGTCACAAAATGATTGGCTCAGGCATTTTACCACCTCTTCAGTCAAGCATATAAGCTAGCCTAGACATTACTCCTCTGCAAACCTATTTTCAGCCTACTGATTCATGTCACCTTTTGTCTCACCCCCATTTCCTCTAGACTGTAAGCCGTTTGGGCAGGGCCCTCCTTCCTATAGTATCACGGTATTGCTGTAAGTAATTCATCACTCTGTGTACTTTTATTATGCATTACCTGTGTATGTAATATGTATGGCTTTGTATAATATGTATTACCCTGTATGAAATGTATGACTGTGTAACTGTAAACCACCATGGAAGATGTTGGCGTTATTTAAATCCATAATAATAAAAATAATAATAATATATGTGGTTCTTTTATTCCTTTATTGTTATATCAGGTAGTGGTTTGTTCCCTGTTTTTCAAGGATCAAACCAATTCTGGTTTAGTACTTGGTTAGAACACTTTTTATCCACTTTTTATATTTATGAAATACATTATATCTGCATGAATTAAATCCTGGGTGCTCTCTCTTCGTCTGTGAGTGAACATGCTTTCCTTTTAATAATCTTTTTGCTCTTTTCATTTTTATTGGGTTTTTAAACTTTCAGAGAAACCACTGACATGCACACATTAATTAGCCTCCATGTAACTATGGCATATTCTGTTCTGAAATTTGCCCTTTCAAGACAAATTCATAACTTTTAGTTAACTGCTTTTGGTATATTTTTCTATACCAAGGTTGCTTTCATCAGCCGGGTCCTAATTTAGTTGCATTTGTCTGAGCTGTAAGCCTCTGCTATGTGCTTTGTTTCATAAAAGCTGACTTCCTTGCCTTTAGTACTTTCTCAAATCTGTTTGGATGAGTAGTAATTTCCATTACTTTTGGTCAAACCTACAATGTAACTTTTAATCGGGAATTTACTGAGTGCCACAGTTCCAAAAATCCCCATGCTTAAGTACAGTAATTCTAATGTAAAGAGGGCTAGCATGACTGTAGCACAGGAATTGCAAATATTATGTTTGCAAAAGTGACCCTTGCAGTCGCAACATGTAATTTTATATTGTGCTTGTGACATTTAGTTTGATTTTTTAACACCAACAAAAAGCTGCCATTAAAGCCATGCAAAAGTTAAGATATAGTTCAAATGTACCTCTAGCCACAAGTGCTCAACATGTGTGGATTTAATATCCTGGCTCAATATTGTTTTTCCCCTGTGTGAATGCAGAGTGAAGGAAAAGTAGCCAACAACCACCTCTGGGAACTCTTTTAAGTCTTTTGGAAAACCCTTCCAGGTGACAACCTTATGAAGCAGTTTTTTTGTACAAATGGAAAGGATGTGCAAAGCTCTCACCAAAACAAAAAGTGGCTACTTTTAAGAATCTAAAATAAATTAGTTCAGGGTTCGCTCACATTAGTTCCATTTGTGTCCATTTTTGTGTTTGGTAAGTTTTCTGAAAAATGCAAAAACATTTTTTTTTTCATAAGGTTCAATATTACTGTTCACACCAGTCCGTTTCACCCATGTCCGTTTATGATCCGATCTGTCACGTTTTAAAAACGTACTGCTGCATGCATTTTTTTTTCTGGAACGGAAGGCAAAAATGGATAGAAACAGAACAAAACATATACCAACGTCCATTCCGGTCCATTTTTAAAGTGTATTGAATATCCTGTCATGTCATTTCCTGTTTCATGGATGCTGCAGAGGCGAGACAACACGTGGCAAGTGGGCAGCTAGCAACAAAAAATATTTTTCTCCACTGAGGACTTGAGTATTGTTGTTCAGGGACAGCCCCAACTTTATGATAATCGACACAGGCTGTACAAGGACACCAAAGCAAACAATTGTTTATGGGTGGATATAGCTAAACAACTTTGTGACCCAGGATGGGAAGATTTAACTGAAAAACTACGCAGGACAAAAGGTAGGAACCTCAATATAAAATATAGATGTAGATTAAAAATATATTTATGTACACCACGACCCCCTTAGGACTAATCTCAAAATTGTACCGTGGACTCCAACTTCCCTCAGCAAACGCACTTGCCCAACGGAATAAAACAACATGGGAAAGTGACCTGGGCCCCATAGATGGAGGAGACTGGACAGAAGCTCTGGCTGCTCATACATCAGTGTCACCCAAAGCTTCTGACAAATTGACAGGGCTTATCTCACCCCAATCCACCTCTCACGTTACAGGCCCAATTACGATCCACATTGTCCAAAATGTCTATTAGCTCCCGGTAGCTTCTATCACATGATCTGGGCTTGCCCCGAGATTCAAGGTTTCTGGTTACAGGTGCTTAAATTTCTACATGACCATATGGGTTCCCCGTTGGGCTTGGACCCTAAGATTTGCCTCCTTGGTATCATGGAGGAATCAATCCCAGACAAATCCTTTCGCACATTCCTCAGAGAAATACTATACTATGCAAAAAAGCTCATTGCCCAGACCTGGATCCAGTCATCCCCCCCTCGCTGTCCATGTGGAAAAATGCTATCAATACCACCCTCCCCTTAAGAAACTGATCTACGCACACCGGGGCTGCCCCACAAAATTTGATAAAATATGGTCTGTGTGGGAATCATCCCCACACACCTATGACAACTAGTAATCTAGAGACATAACAGAAGAACTTAGGCTAAACGTAAAACCCCTCATTGGACTAATTATTATTATATTATTATAAGGAAAAAACGTTACTCCAAAAGCAGAATGTTTTTTAGGTTTTTATTGTTTGTTTGTTTAATAGGTTTTTAATGTTTATAAATGTTTGCAAATTTTATTGGGCTCATACATAAAACAATATTATATATATAACAATGGTAATAATTACTAATTATAAAGATGGAGTATGCTGAATCAACATGATATCTACGATTGTAACTGTATAATCTTTACTGCCCTTGAATGTTTACCGTTATCGCTGTTGATTATATTCTCAATAAAATTCCTCCGAAAGGGGGATTAAAAAAAAAAAAAAAAATATATATTATAAATATATATATTAGGGTGTATTGAGAAGGATTGACATGGATTGAATGTTGGTGCATTGTGGTGTAGGGAAGGAAGGAAAAGGAGATCTGGTCATGTGCTGTAGGATCCATTTTGTTTTGCTGCTCTAGAATCCATTTTAGTTTTGTTGCTGTGCAAAATTAAAAATCTAAAACACTTTTTTAACAAAAAAAGGTATTTATATACATAAACTTTAAATCAATACACATTCACATAAGGCATATAACAATTTATATGAAAAATACTGCACCTACAAAAGTCACACAGCATAGATACTCAAACCAACAATTTAATATCACAGAACAATAGGTAACTTGATTAGTACAAAGTGCACAGATAATTTGTCAAATGCAGTTGTTCTGCCACAAGACTGCACCAGCAGGACTCATAAAATACTGTGTCAGATTCTCCCTCATATTTATAGCAGTTATCGAGCCTCTTGGCACTGGATCAGGTAAGTTACGTGGCACATGTGTGTCAAGGTTTTCTACATACGTGGCCCCATCTATCTCACAAACATAGTTATGCAGAACACAAGTTGCTTTGACCACTGTCACTGAATGTTGTGGCTTCATATGAATCGAACCACGTAGAATTCAACACTTATTTGCCAGTATCCCAAATGTGCATTCCTAAGACTATCTTTACATTCTACACCGTAAGTTACATGTGAAATATGATGAATGTTTATATATTTTTATTTCATACATGTGAACTCAAAATTCTTTTTTTGTTTAACAGAACAGAGGACATTATTTTGTCTGATGATGATGAGGATGAAAGGAGGCCATCCCCAGACGATTCACATACTGATAATGTTGATGTGATAAATACTATCAAAACAGAAGAAACACCAACTTTTTCAAATTATAGATCAGTGCATAATGACTCGCCAACTGACAGTTTACCATCACCAACTACACCTTCATCTGAAAATGTATCACAAAATACACGTATTATAAGTGAAATGTCACCACAACCCTCCTCGACTAGACATGAACAATCACCAGCCCCTGGTGATATTTTGTCCCCATGTAACACTACAAAGGGATATAAAAAAAAAAAGAGGATGATGAGCTTGCTAATTCCTTGAAATCAGTTGTGGAAATGATAGAATCCAAAAAAATTTAATCGCTACTAGTCTAACTCCTTTTATTGAGAGAGTGCCAGTTAACACGCACATAACGTTACATGTGGCCATTCTAAATACTATAAAATCTTTTATACCCACACCATCAACTTGTACACCAACTCAAGCTCTATCACCTCAACCTCAACCAGCTCAATCTCTACTGCTTCAACCTCTACCCCTAGCACATAGAGATCATACAACATACATATAACAACCCTATACCATGTATCGAAATCCATGTGGAACATATCCACCTGTATGCCATACCCAGTCCATTCCTCCTGCTAGACAATCTCCTATATATTATCAGACTGCCCATAGCCCTCTACAACAAACTTATTCTACAACATATATGGAGCCAAGTTATGCTTCACTTCTGCCACCTGCACGCCCTCTCAGTCAATTGAGTTCAGACAGCCAGAGTTCAAATCATTCAACAACACCAAGTTTGACTAAATATCTTTTTTCTGATGACATGTGAATCATCATCATCTCTTTTCTTATTTGTTCTTTAAAGAGCATGTCCACCCCCAAACCTATAATCCCTCCACTACTGTCCCCAAGTAGTCTTTAATGTGCAATAAAATCCTACCTTCATCCCAGCTCCAAGTGGTTCTCCAGTAATCCCCCTCCAAAGTCTAAAAAACTGCCCACCAGGAGGAGAGCAGAGTCCAGAGTCTTCCCTCCGGAAGAATTTTGCCATGCGCAGTGCAGCCCTTCTCCCGCTCCCTCTCCCACCCGCTCTGGTCTCCCTCCCCCTAGCATAAATCCCTTTATTTATATAATAGTAAATGTGCCCCAACCGCTATAATAATTTTCTTAGAAAGTCCCTAGATACTTACTTACCATGCCTCGCTCCTCCACCATACTGGCAGCCAATCACAGACGTGTCTGCCGGTCCCGCCCCCTGCTTGCATTTCCGTGCAAGCAGAGGGCCGGGGACTGCGGCAAAGGAGCGAGGCATGGTAAGTAAATATCTGGGGACTTTCTAAGAAAATAATTATAGCGCTTGGGGCTGGGGGCACATTTACTATTATATACTAAAAATGTTAATTAAGGGTGGACATACCCTTTAATAGATTTTTTTTTTTTTACCTCAGTGTAATTATTAGACGTTCTGCTGGAGATATACATTTTGTAAACTGTGTAACCTCAAATGTCAGTCCAGGTTTCAGCACCTGTAATAGGTTATCAAAACTGAAAAAAAATAAAAATCATCAGGGAGATTCAATAAATTTCTTATCGTTTAAATAGTGCTAATTTTGCCCCAACCAATCAGATTTTATTTAACATTTAAAGCTAACATCTGATGGTTGGGGCAAATTAGCACCATTTTAAACGATAAGAACTTTTATTGAATAACCCGAGTGTTTTATATACTGTTTATAAGGGCATGTCTCACCCCAAAACTAAAATTTAACCCCTTACTGGCTCACATCAGTAGTTTAAAACAATCCTTACCTACATTCCTGCTCAATAGTTCCTCGCGCTGTGCCCTCCAAAGTCGCAGGAACTGCTGTGTAGTGAGGGCATAGTGGTGACTCATGCTGTGCCTGAGACTTCCTCAACCTCATCAAGGTTGAGGCATGCTCAGTGCAGCCATCCCTGCCTCTCAGCCAATCACGGACGCGGCTGCCGGTCCCGCCCCCTGCTTTCAATTCCATGCAAGCAGAGGGCCTGAACACTGCAGCAGGGGAGACAGGGCAGGTAAATAAGACTCGGGGGACTTTCTAACAATTATATTAATGCGGTTGGGGCTGGGGGAGCATGCCCTACCACATATCAAAAGTTAAATTTTGGGGTGGACATGCCCTTTAAATGTGGTGCATATCATTTGATATATTAATATATGTCTGTTACTGCACATTGATATAATTAGTCTGGCAGTAAAACATGTCTTTTGATATGTATGTTAATATATCAGTGTATATAAATATTTATATTTTTTTAATGCAAATTTTAGACTGTGCTAATATTTTAATGTTTGTACACATATAATATTGTTTGCACTAAAACAAAGAATTGGTGCTTCTACTATTGATATATGAAGTAATATATCTGTATGTTCCTGCACATTGATGTTGGAGTTTGTAGTATTGATATAGGAAGTAATATATCTGTATGTTCCTGCACATTGATGTTGGAGTTTCTAGTATTGATATATAAAGTAATATATCTGTATGTTCCTGCACATTGATGTTGGAGTTTGTAGTATTGATATATAAAGTAATATATCTGTATGTTCCTGCACATTGATGTTGGAGTTTCTAGTATAGATATATAAAGTAATATATCTGTATGTTCCTGCACATTGATGTTGGAATTTTGGAGTTGATAGTATTGATAACGATAAGTAATATCTCTGTATGTTCCGCACATTGATGTTGGAGTCTAGTATTGATATATGAAGTAATATCCTGTAGGTTCCTGCACATTGATGTTGGGTTGTCTAGTATTGTATAAAGTAATATTCTGTTGTTCCTGCACATTGATGTTGGAGTTTCTAGTATTGATATAAAGTTATATCTGTATGTTCCTGCACATTGATTGGAGTTCTAGTATGATTAGATATAAATATTCTGTATGTTCCTGCACATTGATGTTGGAGTTCTAGTAGTATTGATATAGAGTAATATTCTGTATGTTTCCTGCACATTGAATGTTGGAGTTCTAGTATGTGATATAAGTAAATAATCTGTATGTTTCCTGCACATTGATTTGGAGTTTCTAGTATTGATATAAAATATATCTTGTATGTTCCTGCACATTGATGTTGGAGTTTCTAGTATTGATATAAAGTAATATTTGTATGTTCCTCACATTGATGTTGGAGTTTCTAGTATTGATATAAAGTAATTTCTGTATGTTTCCTGCACATGTTTTGGAGTTTTCTAGTATTGATATAAGTAATATTCTGTATGTTCCTGCACATTGATGTTGGAGTTTCTAGTATGATATAGAAGTAATATCTCTTTATGTTCCTGCACATTGATGTGGATTTTTCTAGTATTGATATAGAAGTATATTCTGTATGTTCCTGCACATTGTGTTGGAGTTTCTAGTATTGATATAGAAGTAATTTCTGTATGTTCCTGCACATTGAGTTGGAGTTTCTAGTATTGATATATGAATATTCTGTATGTTCCTGCACATGATGTTGGAGTTTCTTAGTATTTTATAAGTAATATCTGTATGTTCCTGCACATTGATGTTGAGTTTCTAGTATTTGATATAAAAGTAATATCTGTATGTTCCTGCACATTGATGTTGGAGTTTCTAGTATTGATATAGAGTATTCTGTATGTTCCTGCACATTGATGTTGGAGTTTCTAGTATTGATATAAAGTAATATCTCTGATGTTCCTGCACATTGATGTTGGAGTTTTCTAGTATTGATATAAGTAATATTGTATGTTCCTGCACATTGAGGTGGAGTTCTAGTATTGATATAGAAGTAATATTGTATGTTCCTGCACATGTGTGGTGAGTTTCTAGTATTGATAAAGTAGTATATCTGTATGTTCCTGCACATTGATGTTGGAGTGTTCTAGTATTGATATAAAGTAATATCTCTGTATGTTCCTGCACATTGATGTTGGAGTTTCTAGTATGATAGAAGTAATATCTGTATGTTCCTGCACATTGATGTTGGAGTTTCTAGTATTGTATAAAGTAATATTCTGTATGTTCCTGCACATTGATGTTGGAGTTTCTTAGTATTGATATATAAAGTATATTATCTGTATGTTCCTGCACCATTGATGTGGAGTTTCAGTATTGATTAAAGTAATATCTCTTATGTCCTGCACATTGATGTTGGGAGTTTTCTAGTATTGATAGGAAGTAATATCTTGTATGTCCGCACATTGATGTTGGAGTTTCTAGTATGATATATAAGTAATATCTCTGTATGTTCCTGCACATGATGTTTGGAGTTTTCTAGTATTGATTATAAAGTAATATCTCTGTAGTTCCTGCACATTGATGTTGGAGTTTTTCTAGTATTGATATAGAAGTAATATCTCTGTATGTTCCTGCACATTGATGTTGGAGTTTCTAGTATTGATATATAAGGAAGTAAAGTATATGGGAAGATTAACTGAAAAATACTCGCAGCAAAAAGTAGGAACCTCCAATATATAAAATATAGATGTAGATCTACAAAGAGTATTTTAGTACCCCACGACCGCCCTTAGGACTAAATCTCAAAATTGTACCGTGGACTCCAACTCCCCTCGCAAACGCACTTCCCAACGGATAAAACAACATGGAAAGTGACCTGGGCCCCATAGATGAGGGACTGGACAGAGAAGCTCTGGCTGACCTCATACATCAGTGTACCCAAAGCTTCTGACAAATTGACAGGGTTATCCCCCCAATCCACCTCTCACGTTAGCACAGGCCCAATTACGATCCCATGCCAAAATGTCTATTTTAGCGCTCCCGGTGCTTCTATGCACATGATCGGGCTTGCCCCGAGTTACAGGTTTCTTGGTTACAGGTGCTTAAATTCTACATGACACAATGGGTTTTCCCCGTTGGGCTTGGACCCTAAGATTTGCTCCTTGTATCATGGAGGAATCAATCCCAGCAAATCCTTTCGACCATTCCTCAGAGAAATCACTATGACTATGCAAAAAAGCTCATTGCCCAGGTAAGACCAGGAGAAATAATGAAGACGAAATCCAGTCATGCCCCCCTCGCTGTCCATGTGAAAAATTGCGAGCAAATCCACCCGCTCCCGCTAAGAAACGGAGCGTACACCACCGGGCGCTGCCCACAAAGTGAGGAAAAGATTGGCCGGGGGGTAACAGGCCCCACACACCTAGACACAACAGGTAATCAGAGACAGATAAGAAGAAACGTAGGCGAACGAAAACCCCCAGTGGACGAAGAGGTTATATTAGGTTAGAAGGAAAAAACGTAACTACTCCAAAGCAAGGGGGTGTTAGATGTGGGGGTTGTGTGTAAGAGGGGAAGTTAGAAAGGGTGTTGCAAAGTGTTTTAGGGGGCTCGACATAAAACATATTAATCTAAGAACAAGGGAATAAGGTAGAAGTAAGGGAAGAGGAGCGTATGCACATTGAAGTCGGGGAGACACCTGGAGTACGATGAGTTGTAGAGCGATAATATAGCTGACCCTTGAAGTGTAGGGCGAGGTCGGTGTGATGAGGGAAGAGGTCTAGGGGGGATGGAGGGGGGAAGGGGGAGGGGGGAAGGTATCCAGGGGGAGGAGGAGAGGGATTATTTTGTATTTTTGGTTTTTTTAATCTATATTTATAAATTTAAAAAAAAAAAAAAAAAATATATATATATATATATATATATATATATTATATATTTTATGTGTATTGAGAAGGATTGACTGGATGCAATGTTGTGTGCATTGTGGAGAGGGAAGGAAGGGAAAAGGAGATCTGGCCAGTGTGCTGTTAGGATCAATTTGTGTTTTGCTGTCTAGAATCCATTTTAGTTTTGTTGCTGTGCAAAATTAAAAATCTAAAACACTTTTTTTAAAACAAAAAAGGTATTTATAACATCAAACTTTAAATCAATACACATTCACATAAGGATATAAATTTATATGAAAATACTGCACCTACAAAAGTCACACAGCATAGATACTCAACCAACAATTTAATATCACAGAACAATAGGTAACTTGATTGTACAAAGTGCACAGATAATTTGTCAAATGCAGTTGTTCTGGCCCAAGACTGCACCAGCAGGACTCATAAAATACTGTGTCAGATTTCTCCCTCATATTTATAGCAGTTATCGACCTCTTGGCACTGGATCAGGTAAGTTACGTGGCACAATGTGTGTCAAGGTTTTTCACATACGGCCCCATCTATCTCACAAACATAGTTATGCAGACACAAGTTGCTTTGACCACTGTCACTGAATGTTGTGGCTTCATATGAATCGAACCACGTAGAATTCAACACTTATTTGCCAGTATCCCAAATGTGCATTCCTAAGACTATCTTTACATTCTACACCGTAAGTTACATGTGAAATGATGAATGGTTATATATTTTATTTCATACATGTGAACTCAAAATTCTTTTTTTGTTTAACAGAACAGAGGACAATATTTGTCTGATGATGATGAGGATGAAAGGAGGCCATCCCCAGACGATTCAATACTGATAATGTTGATTGTGAAAATACTATCAAAACGAGAAGAAACACCAACTTTTTCAAATTATAGATCAGTGCATAATGGACTCGTCCAACTGACAGTTTACCATCACCCAAACTACACCTCATCTGACAATGTATCACAAAATACACGTATTAAGTGAAATGTCACTCACAACCCTCTCGACTAGACAGAACAATCACAGCCCCTGGTGAATTTTGTCCCCATGAACACTACAAAGGGATATCAAAAAAAAAAGAGTGATGAGCTTGCTAATTCCTTGAAATCAGTTGTGGAAATGATAGAATCCAAAAAAATTTAATCGCTACTAGTCTAACTCCTTTATTGAGAGAGTGCCAGTATAACACGCACATAACGTTACATGTGGCCATTCTAAATACTATAAAATCTTTTATACCCACACCCTAACTTGTACACCAACTCAAGCTCTATCACCTCAACCTCAACAGCTCAATCAATCCTTCTACTGCTTAACCTCTAACCCACACATAGAGATCATACAACATACATAACAACCCTATAACCATGTATCGAAATCCATGTGGAACATATCCACCTGTATCCCATACCCAGTCCATTCTCCTGCTAGACAACCTTCTGTATTATCAGACTGCCCATAGCCCTCTACAACAAACTTATTCTACAACATTATGGAGCCAAGTTATGCTTCAACTTCTGCCACCTGCACGCCTTCTCAGTCAATTGAGTTCAGACAGCCAGAGTTCAAATCATTCAACAACACCAATTTTCACTAATATCTTTTTTGATGACATGTGATCATCATACTCTTTTCTTATTGTTCTTTAAAGAGCATGTCACCCCCAAACCTAAATCCCTCCACTACTGTCCCCAAGTAGTAGTAGTGCAATAAAATCCTTACCTTACATCCCAGCTCCAAGTGCTTCTCCAGTAATCCCCCCCCCAAAGTCCAAAAAACTGCCCACCAGGAGAAGAGCAGAGTCAGAGTCTTCCCTCGCGGAGAATTTTGCCATGCGCAGTGCAGCCCTTCTCCCCCTCCCTCTCCCACCCTCTGGTCTCCCTCCCCCTAGCTAATCCTTTATTTATATAATAGTAATTGGGCCCCAACCGCTATAATAATTTTCTTAGAAAGTCCCTTAGATAATACTTACCATGCTGCTCGTCACCATACTGGCAGCCAATCACAGACGTGTTGCCGGTCCCGCCCCCTGCTTGCATTCCGTGCAAGCAGAGGGCCGGGGGACTGCGCAAAGGAGCGAGGCATGGTAAGTTAAATATCTGGGGACTTCTAAGAAAATAATTATGCGCGGGGCTGGGGGACATTTACTATTATATACTAAAAATGTTAATTAGGGTGACATACCCTTTAATAGATTTTTTTTTTTTACCTCAGTGTAATTATTAGACGTTCTGCTGGAGATATACATTTTGTAAACTGTGTAACCTCAAATGTCAGTCCAGGTTTCAGCACCTGTAATAGGTTATCAAAACTGAAAAAAAAAAAAATTACATTCAGGGAGATTCAATAAAATTTCTTATCGTTTAAAATAGTGCTAATTTTGCCCCAACCAATCAGATTTTATTTAACATTTGAAAGCTAACATCTGATTGGTTGGGGCAAAATTAGCACCATTTTAAACGATAAGAACTTTTATTGAATAACCCTGAGTGTTTTATATACTGTTATTAAAGGGCATGTCCACCCCCAAAACTAAAATTTAACCCCTTACTGGCCACATCAAGTAGTTTAAAACAATCCTTACCTTACATTCCTGCTCAAAATAGTTCCCCTCTGTGCCCCTCCAAGTCCAGGAAAATGCTGTGTAGGGACAGTGTGTGATCATGCTGTGCCTGAAGACTTCCTCAACCTCATCAAGGTTGGGCATCGCTCAGTGCAGCCCTCCCTGCCTCTAGCAATCACGGACGCGGCTGCCGTGTCCCGCCCCCTGCTTTCAATTCCATGCAAGCAGGCCTGAACACGCAGCAGGGAGACAGGGCAGGATAATAAGACTGGGGGACTTTCTAACAATTATATTAATGCGGTTGGGGCTGGGGAGCATGCCCTACCACATATCAAAAGTAAATTTTGGGGGACATGCCCTTTAAAGTGGTGCATATCATTGATATATTAATATATGTCGTTACTGCACATTGATAAATTAGTCTGGCAGTAAAACATGTCTTTTGATATGTATGTTAATATATCAGTGTATATAAATATTTATATTTTTTATGCAAATTTTAGACTGTGCTAATATTTATGTTGTACACATATAATATTGTTTGCACTAAACACAAGAATTGGTGCTTCTATATTGATATATGAGTAATATATCTGTATGTTCCTGCACATTGATGTTGGAGTTTTAGTATTGATATAGAAGTAATATATCTGTATGTTCTGCACATTGATGTTGGAGTTTCTAGTATTGATATATAAGTAATATCTGTATGTTCCTGCAATTGATGTTGGAGTTTCTAGTATTGATATTAAAGTAATATATCGTATGTTCAGCACATTGATGTTGGAGTTTGTAGTATTGATATATAGTAAAGTATATAATCTGTAGTTCTGCACATTGATGTTGGAGTTTCTAGTATGATATATAAAGTAATATATCTGTATGTTCCTGCACATTGATGTTGGAGGTTTTAGTATTGATATATAATAGTAATATATGTATGTTCCTGCACATTGATGTTGGAGTTTCTAGTATGATATATAAGTATATATCTGTATGTTCCTGCACATTGATGTTGGAGTTTTAGTATTGATATATAAGTAATATATCTGTATGTTCCTGCACATTGAGTTGGAGTTTTAGTATTGATATATAAAGTAATATATCGTATGTTCCTGCACATTGATTGGAGTTTCTAGTATTGATATATAAGTAATATACTCTGTATGTTCCTGCACATTGATGTTGGAGTTTGTTAGTATTGATATATAAAGTAATATATCGTCTGTTCCTGCACATTGATGTTTGGGTTTCTAGTATTGATATGGAGTAAATATCTGTTTCCTGCACATTGATGTTGGAGTTTCTAGTATTGATATAGAGTAAATATCTGTATGTTCCTGCACATTGATGTTGGAGTTTCTAGTATTGATATTAGAAGTAATATATCTGTATGTTTCCTGCACATTGATGTGGGAGTTTCTAGTATTGATATAAAGTAATATATCTGATGTTCCTGCACAATGTGATGTTGGAGTTTCTAGTATTGATATATAAAGTAATATATCTGTATGTTCCGCACATTGATGTTGGGTTTCTAGTATGATATAAAGTAATATATCTGTATGTTCCTGCACATTGATGTTGGAGTTTCTAGTATTGATATATAAGTAATATCTGTATGTTCCTGCACATTGATGTTGGAGTTGTAGTTGATATATAAAGTAATATATCTGTATGTTCCTGCACATTGATGTTGGAGTTTTCTAGTATTGATTATGAAGTAATATATCTGTATGTTCCTGCACATTGATGTGGGTTTCTTAGTATTGATATAGGAAGTAATAATCTGTATGTTCCTGCACATTGATGTTGGAGTTTCTAGTATTGATATATAAGTAATATATCTGTATGTTCCTGCACATTGATGTTGGAGTTTAGTATTGATATAAGGAAGTAATATCTGTATGTTCCTGCACATGATGTTGGAGTTTCTAGTATTGATATATAAAGTAATATATCTGTATGTTCCTGCACATTGATGTTGGAGTTTCTAGTATTGATAATAAAGTAATATATCTGTAGGTGCTGCACATTGATGTTGGAGTGTAGTATTATGATATAGAAGTATATATCTGTATGTTCCTGCACATGATGTTGGAGTTTCTAGTATGATAGATAAGTAATATATCTGTATGTTCTGCACATTGATGTTGGAGTTTCTAGTATTGGTATATAAAGTAATGTATCTGTAGTGTTCCTGCACATTGATGTTGGAGTTTCTAGTATTGATATATAAAGTAATATACTGAGTTTCCTGCACATTGATGTTGGAGTTTTGTAGTATTGATATAGAAGTAATATATCGTATGTTCCTGCACATGATGTTGGAGTTTCTAGTATTGATATATAAAGTAATATATCTGATGTTCCTGCACATTGATGTTGGAGTTTTCTAGATTGGTATATAAAGTAATGATTGTATGTTCCTGCACCATTGATGTTGGAGTTTCTAGTATGATATATAAGTAATGTATTGTATGTTCCCACATTGATGTTGGAGTTGTAGTATTGATATAGAAGTAATATATCTGTAGTTCCTGCACATTGATGTTGGAGTTTAGTATTGAGTATATAAAGTAATGTATCTGTATGTTCCTGCACATTGATGTTGGAGTTTTAGTATTGATATATAAAGTAATTATCTGTATGTCCTGCACATTGATGTTGGGTTTCTAGTATTGATATAGGAAGTAATGTATCTGTAGGTTCCTGCACATTGATGTTGGATTTTCTAATTGATATATAAAGTAATGTATCTGTATGTTCCTGCACATGATGTTGGAGTTTCTAGTATTGATATATAAAGTAATATATCTGATGTACCTGCACACTGATGTTGGGTTTCTAGTTTGATAATAAGATATATCGTTGTTCCTGCACATTGATGTTGGAGTTTCTAGTATTGATATATAAAGTAATATATCTGTATGTTCCTGCACATTGATGTTGTTGAAAATATTTGCACTTAAAATGTTTGCACTAAAATCTTTGCAAGAATGTTTGCAGGAAAAAAAAAATTGGTGCATTGATATATGAAGTAATATATCATTATTTTTACAATATAAACCATAAAGAGTTTATATTTATCAAAAAATAAATAGTTTCAAAACATTTTTTGGGGTATATTCTTTTATTAACATTACAATAGGAATAAGCTGCATTTTGTTTGACAAGTTTACCAAAAGTACACTAATTACATATTTAAGTATATTAAATCTTTACATCCTGGTAAAGTTAAAAAACTTGTCTGGATGCTGTCTTAGATCTTCATGCAGCACCTAAAACTGTCCTTTTTCCTCTCGCAGCAGTGGATGTACCCAATATCTCTGACGTTGCATCATTGCTGCCATCAGTAGCAGAACAAGGCACCACTCAGCATAAATTGCAGCCAAACTTTCAAAAGATTGAAAACATCCAAACTTTCTTTCACAACACAATATAACTGCAACCTCTCTCTCCAAAAGCTCCTGAAACTCCCACACTCCCAGGACAAATTCTTTGGTTCTGCCCCTTTAATTTTGAAAAATGCAACAAAAAATGCATTGGAACGTAACGGACATATACGGATACCATCGCACACGCAAAGGTATGATAGGATACAAAAATGTGTAAACATGACTAAATACACTACGTTTTGTTGCGTTTTTATCCTTTCCGTTCCTAGTGTGAACGTAGCCTAATTGTTTAGCCATAATCCCTGTGTCCTTCATAGTTTTGATGTCTTCAATAATAATCTATAGTGTAGAAAAAAGAAAAATGAAAAAAGCAATGCATGATAAGTGTCTAAACTTTTGACAGGTACTGTATATCTCACCCACTGTATATTATGCATATGTCACCCTATTTTATGAATATAATGGAAGCCTATTAAACATCATCACCATGCATTTTTAGATAAATTCCTAAAGAACCATAGCTAGCTGAGCCATATTTATGGGCTGACTTACAATCATGGACATGAATCTATGTATGCGGTCATAAATTTATGATCGCGGTAGGAATTCTATGAACACCCATACAATACCATTGTAGTATTTTGCTACCACGTGGTATCCTATGAACGAAAGTACATTCACGGCCACTATCGTACTTTAATAATAACCCAATACTGTGGGTTAAAGGAAAACTAAACTTAAATTTTTTAAAACTAATGTGAACGTTTTCTCTGGTACATTGCATTTAGTACATGTGAGAAATAGATTTTGTAATAAGAAGGCTTCCATTTGTTGCCAGTACAACCCACAGCCCAATGACATCATCAAAAAGTCACGCCCCCGACACCAGTATTCACTGTTTTCTATACAGATGCACCACACCAATATGGAATCCCTGATAAGACTTGAAAGCTGCTTGTTACCCTGCAGTTTATTTACCAGTCAGTGTGAGTTGCTGGAAAATAAACTGCAGGGTAACAAGTAGCTTTTAAAATCTTATCAGGGACTTTCATATTCCATTTTTTTTTAATTATTCTTTTCCTAGTGAAAGATAAAGCTTCTAAATGTAGACTGCATTTTCTGCTTATTCAGTGATGGCGCAACCAGGTAAGTCACGGGTTTAAAAAATACACATTTCAGAAGGTCACAAGTTCAATACCCCAGATATACCTTTTTTTGTTTCTATTATATTCCATGCAAAAGATAAAGCTTCTAAATGTACCTAGGCCTTTTAGCTTATTCAGTGGTGGCTCACCTTGCAAGATGGCAGGTTTAGACACATACAGTTCAGAAGGTCATGAGTTAGAATCCCCACAATTACCTTTATTTTTTGTTTCCATTATGTTCCTAGTACAATATTCTACATGTACCAATAGTTTATATCGTGTCTCTCTTAGCCTATAGGTAAGAGCTCTCCTTTTAGCAAGACAGAGTAAATGTACAAGTTGCAGGTGAAATGTAGGTATTCCGTTTCTTACTTCCATGCTATCTTTGAAATACAATGCAAAGATTACTTTTCTTTTTGTATGAAAAGTAAAGGATTATATCATTGTAAGGACAGGAGCATTGAATGTGTTTGAAAACAAAAAAAACTAAAATCCCTGTTCTGTGTCAGGGAGAGGGAGGATCTCTGTGCTATAATGTGATTGCCTGTCAGCTTTTAGAAAGCAAGGCTGCAACTTCCTTGTTTTGATCTGTTGACCACTACAGAGCATGTACCTGTATGCAGACACTTAGCTGGGGGTTTACCCAGCTAAGGTGGATTGTGGGAGCTGACCCCTAGTACTCACAAGTTATTTTCATAAATCACCCAATGACCAAGGGAGAGGTGAGACACAGCTTGTTGTATGTTTGTGAATTTGTTCTATTAGAAAAATGTTGTCTGGAGACTTTAGTTCCCCTTTAATAACTAGGCCTTATATCATCAAGTTGTTGTAATTGGCTTTATAGAAACACTTGGTTTGTTGCCAATGAACTTTCAATCGACTCTTCTTGATCAAAAATTTGATTGGTATTCTAATATGTGACAGCCAATCTTCAAATAGCTTTAAATGAATAGAAATAAGGTAATACATAAATAGGTATATACTGTAATATAAAACTTTTTAAAACATGAGGTTATTTTAATGGTAATGTAAATGCTACATGCATCTTAACGATATGCATCTTAAATGGTAACTGTGGTCCCGAATTCTTCCAAACTAGTAAGAATTATATAAAAAGCCTTCCATCATACCTTTAAAATAAAACCTACCCTGAAGACACTGATCTACGCACACCGGGGCTGCCCACAAAATTTGATAAAATATGGTCTTGTGGGGAACATCCCCACACACCTATGACAACTAGTATCTAGAGACATAACGAAGACTTAGGCTAACGTAAAACCCCTCATTGACTAATTATTATTATTTATTATAAGGAAAAAACGTTACTCCAAAAGCAGAATGTTTTTAGGTTTTTATGTTTGTTTGTTTAATAGGTTTTTTTAATGTTATAATGTTTGGCAAATTTATTGGGCTCATCCTAAAACTAATTATTTTACCAAGGGGTAATAATTACTAATTATAAAGATGGAGTATGCTGAATCATCTTGATATCTAGATTGTAACTGTATAATCTTACTGCCCTTGAATTGTACCGTATTCTGTTGATCTATATTCTCAATAAATTCCTCCGAAAGGAGGGGATAAAAAAAAAAAAAAAAATATATATATATATATATATTATATATATTATATTTTGTGTATTGAGAAGGATTGACTTGGATTGAATGTTGGTGCATTGTGGAGTAGGGAAAGGAGGAAAAGGAGATCTGGCCATGTGCTGTAGGATCCATTTTGTTTTGCTGCTCTAGAATCCATTTTAGTTTTGTGCTGGCAAAATTAAAATCTAAAACCTTTTTTTCAACAAAAAAGGTATTTATATACATGAAACTTTAAATCAATACACATTCACATAAGGCATATAAACAATTTATATGAAAAATACTGCACCTACAAAAGTCACACAGCATAGATACTCAAACCAACAATTTAATATCACAAACAGAATAGGTACTTGATTAGTACAAAGTGCACAGATTAATTTGTCAAATGCAGTTGTTCTGCAACAAACTGCACCAGCGGATCATAAAATACTGTGTCAATTCTCCCTCATATTTATAGCAGTTATCGAGCCTCTTGGCACTGGATCAGGTAAGTTACGGTGGCACATGTGTTGTCAAGGTTTTCTACATACGGGCCCCATCTATCTCACAAACATAGTTATTGCAGAACACAATTTGCTGTTGACCACTGTCACTGATGTTGTGGCTTCATATAATCGAACCACGTAGAATTCAACACTTATTTGCCAGTATCCCAAATGTGCATTCCTAAGACTATCTTTACATTCTACACCGTAAGTTACATGTGAATATGATGAATGTTATATATTTTATTTCATACATGTGAACTCAAAATTCTTTTTTTGTTTAACAGAACAGAGGACAATATTTTGTCGATGATGATGAGGATGAAAGGAGGCCATCCCCAGACGATTCACATACTGAAATGTTGATGTGATAATACTATCAAAACAGAAGAAAACACCAACTTTTTCAAATTATAGATCAGTGCATAATGACTCGCCAACTGACAGTTTACCATCACCCAACTCACCTCATCTGAAAATGTATCACAAAATACACGTATGATAAGTGAAATGTCACCACAACCCTCCCTCGACTAGACATACAATCACCAGCCCCTGGTGATATTTTGTCCCCATGTAACACTACAAGGGATATCAAAAAAAAAGAGGAGCGATGGCTTGCTAATCCCTTGAAATCAGTTGTGGAAATGATAGAATCCAAAAAAATTTAATCGCTACTAGTCTAACTCCTTTTATGAGAGAGTGCCAGTTAACACGCACATAACGTTACATGTGGCCATTCTAATCTATAAAATCTTTTTTACCCACACCCTCAACTTGTAAACCAACTCAACTCTATCACCTCAACCTCAACATCTCAATCTCTTACTGCTTACCTCTACCCCACACATGAGATCATCAACACTACATAACAACCCTATAACCATGTATCGAAATCCATGTGAACATATCCCACCTGTATCCCTACCCAGTCCATTCCTCCTGCTAGACAACCTCTATGTATTATCATCTGCCATAGCCTCTACAACAAACTTATTCTACAACATATATGGAGCCAAGTTATGCTTCAATTCGCCACCTGCCCGCCTTCTCAGTCAATTGAGTTCAGACCGCGAGTTCAAATCATTCCACAACACCAATTGTCACTATATTCTTTTTTCTGATGACATGTGAATCATCATCATCTCTTTTCTTTTGTTCTTTAAAGAGCATGGTCCACCCCCAAACCTATAATCCCCCACTACTGTCCCCAAGTAGTAGTAGTGCAATAAAATCCTTACCTTACTCCCAGCTCCAGTGCTTCTCCAGTAACCCCCCCCAAAGTCCAAAAAACTGCCCACCAGGAAGAGCAGAGTCCAGAGTCTCCCTCCGGAGAATTTTGCCATGCGCAGTGCAGCCCTTCTCCCCCTCCCTCTCCCACCCCTCTGGTCTCCCTCCCCCTAGCTAAATCCCTTTATTTATATAATAGTAATGTGCCCCAACCGCTATAATAATTTTCTTAGAAAGTCCCTAGAAATACTACTTACCATGCCTCGCTCCTCCACCATACTGGCAGCCAATCACACGACGTGTCTCCCGGTTCCCCCCCCTGCTTGCATTTCCGTGCAGCAGAGGGCCGGGGACTGGCGGAAAGGAGCGAGGCATGGTAAGTAAATATCTGGGGACTTTCAAGAAAATAATTATGCGCTGGGGCTGGGGGCCCATTTACTATTATATACTAAAATGTTATTAGGGTGACATACCCTTTAATAGATTTTTTTTTTTACCTCAGTGTAATTATTAGACGTTCTGCTGGAGATATACATTTTGTCAACTGTGTACCTCAAATTTCAGTCCAGGTTTCAGCACCTGTAAAGGTTATCAAAACTGAAAAAAAAAAAAATTACACAGGGAGATTCATAAAATTTTCTTATCGTTTAAAATAGTGCTAATTTGGCCCCAACCAATCAGATTTTATTTAACATTGAAAGCTAACATCTGATTTGGTTTGGGGCAAAATTAGCACCATTTTAAAGCATAAGAACCTTTTATTGAATAACCCATGATGTTTTTTATATACTGTTATTAAAGGGCATGTCACCACCCCCAAAACTAAAATTTAACCCCTTACTGGCCACATCAGTAGTTTAAAACAATCCTTACCTTACTCCTGCCTCAAAATAGTTCCCCTCTGTGCCCTCCAAGTCCAGGAAATGCTGTGGTGAGACAGTGTTGACTCATGCTGGGCCTGAGGACTTCCTCACCTCATCAAGGTTGTAGGCACTGCTCAGTGCAGCCCTCCCTGCCTCTAGCAATCACAGGACGCGGCGCCGTGGTCCCGCCCCCTGCGTTCAATGCCAGCAGCAGAGCCTGAAACTGACAGCGGGACTACTGGGCAGGATAATAAGGACTTTCGGGGACTTTCTACAATTATATTAATCGTTGGGGCTGGGGTAAGCATTCCCTACACAAGTCAAAATAAATTTTGGGGTGACTCTGCCTTAAATGTGGTGCATATCATTGATATATTAATATATGTAGTTACCTGCACATTGATAGTATTATTGGCAGTAAAACATGTCTTTTTGATTATGTATGGTTAATATATCAGTGTAATAAATATTTATATTTTTTATGCAAATTTTTAGACTGTGCTAAATTTTAATGTTTGTACACATATGAATATTGTTTTTGCACTAAAAAAGAATTGGTGTTCTATATGATTATACGTAATATATCTGAATGTTCTGCACATTGATGTTGGAGTTTGTAGTATTGATATAGAAGTAATATATCTGTAGTGTTCCTGCACATTGATGTTGGAGTTTCTATAGTGATATATAAAGTACTATATCTGTATGTTCCTGCACATTGATGTTGGAGTTTCTAGTATTGATATATATAATATATCTGTATGTTCCTGCACATTTGATGTTGGAGTTTGAGTATTATATATAAAGTATTATCTGTATGTTCCTGCACATTGATGTTGGAGTTTCTAGTATATGATATAAAGTAATATATCTGTATGTTCCTGCCATTGATGTTGGAGTTTCAGTATTGATATATAAGTAATATATCTGTATGTTCCTGCACTTGATGTTGGAGTTTTCTAGTATTGATATATAAAGTATATATCTGTATGTTCCTGCACATTGATGTTGGAGTTTGTAGATTGATATATAAAGTAATATATCTGTATGTTCCTGCACATTGATTTGGAGTTTCTAGTATTGAATATATAAAGTATATATCTGTATGTTCCTTGCACTATTGATGTTGGAGTTTCTAGTATTGATATATAAATAATATATCTGTATGTTCCTTCACATTGATGTTGGAGTTTTCTAGTATTGATATATAAAGTAATATATCTGTAGTGTCCTGCACATTGATGTTTGGAGTTCTAGTATTGATATGGAGTAAGATATCTGTTTTTCCTGCACATTGATTTGGATTCTATTATTGAGATAGTAAGTAATATATCTGTATGTTCCTGAACATTGATGTTGGAGTTCTTAGTATTGATATATAAAGTAATATATCTGTATGTTTCCTGCACATTGATGTTGGAGTTTCTAGTATTTATTATAGAAGTATATATCTGTATGTTCCTGCACATTGGTTGGATTTCTAGTATTGATATAATAAGTATTATCTGGAGTTCCTGCACATTGATGTTGGGTTTCTAGTATTGATATATAAATATATATCTGTATGTTCCTGCACATTGATGTTGGAGTTTCTAGTATTGATATATAGTATATATCTGTATGTTCCTGCACATTGATGTTGGAGTTTGAGTATTGATAATAAAAGTAATATATCTGTATGTTCCGCACATTGATGTTGGAGTTTCTAGTATTGATTAGAGTAATATATCGTATGTTCCTGCACATTGTGTTGGAGTTTCTGTATTGAATAGGAAGTAATATCTGTATGTTCCTGCACCTTGATGTTGGAGTTTCTAGTATTGATAATTAATAATTATCTGTTGTTCCTGCACATTGATGTTGGTTGTAGTTTGATATAGGAAGTAATACTATCTGTATGTTCCTGCACATTGATGTGGAGTTTCTGAGTATTGATATATAAAGTAATTATCTGTATGTTTCCTAGCACATTGATGTTGGAGTTTCTAGTATGATAAATAAAGTTAAATTCTGTATGTTGCTGAACATTGATTGTTGAGTTTGTAGTATTGTATAAAGTATATATCTGTATGTTCCTGCACATTGATGTTGGAGTTTCTAGTATTGATATATAATAATATATCTGTATGTTCCTGCACATTGATGTTGGGTTTCTAGTATTGGTATATAAGTAATGTATCGTTATGTTCCTGCACATTGATGTTGGAGTTTCTAGTATTGATAGAGTAAAGTTAATATATTGTATGTCCTGCACATTGATGTTGGAGTTTGTAGTATTGATATAGAAGTAATATTCTGTATGTTCCTGCATTGATGTTGGAGTTTCTAGTATTGATATATAAAGTAATATATCTGATGTTCCTGCACATTGATGTTGGAGTTCTAGTATTGGTATATAAAGTAATTTATCTTATGTTCCTGCACATTGATGTTGGAGTTTCTAGTATGATATATAAGTACTGTATGTGTATGTTCCCTGCACATTGATGTTGGGAGTTTGTATATTGATAATAGAAGTAATATATCTGTATTTTCCTGCACATTGATGTTGGAGTTTTTATTGATGTATATAAAGTAATGTATCTGTATGTTCCTGCACATTGATGTTGGAGTTTTAGTATTGATATATAAAAGTATGTACTGTATTCTGCACATTGGTTGGAGTTTCTAGTATTGATATAGGAAGTATGTATCGTATGTTCCTGCACATTGATGTTGGATGTTTCTAGTATTATGATATAATAGTAATGTATCTGTATGTTCCTGCACATTGATGTTGGAGTTTCTAGTATTGATATAAAAGTAATATATCTGTATGTACCTGCACACTGATGTTGGAGTTTCATAGTATTGATATTAAAGCAAATATTCTGTCTGTTCCTGCACATTGATGTTGGAGTTTCTAGTTTGAATATAAAACGTAAATATATCTGTATGTTCTGCACATTGATGTTGTTGAAAATATTTGCACTTAAAAAATGTTTGCACTAAATCTTTTGCAAGAATGTTTGCAGGAAAAAAAAAATTGGTGCATTGATATATGAAGTAATATATCATTATTTTTACAATATAAACCATAAAGAGTTTATATTTATCAAAAAAAAATAGTTTCAAAACATTTTTGGGGTATATTCTTTTATTAACATTACAATAGGGAATACACTGCATTTTGTTGACAAGTTTTACCAAAAAGTACACATAATTACATATTTAAGTTATTAATCTTACCTCTGGTAGACATCCTGGTAAAGTTACAAAAACTGTCTGGATGCTGTCTTAGATTCTCATGCAGCACCTAAACTGTCCTTTTTCTCTCGCAGCAGTGGAGGTACCCATATCTGACGTTGCATCATTGCTGCCATCAGTTAGCAGAACAAGGCACCACTCAGCATAAATTGCAGCCAACACTTTCAAAAGATTTGAAAAGATCCAACTTTCTTTTCACAACACAATTAACTGCAACCTCTCTCTCTCCAAAGCTCCTGAAACTCCCACACTCCCAGGACAAATTCTTTGGTTCTGCCCCTTTAATTTTGAAAAATGCAACAAAAAAATGCATTGGAACGTAACGGACATATACGGACCCATCGCACACGCAAGGTATAGTAAATGGATACAAAAATGTGTACAACATGACTAAATACAATCTACGGTTTTTGTTGCGTTTTTAATCCTTTCCCGTTCCTAGTGGTGAACGTAGCCTAATTGTTTACTGCATAATCCCATGTGTTCTTCATAGTTTTGATGTCTTTCAATAATAATCTATAGTGTAGAACAAAAGAAAAATGAAAAAGCAATGCGATAGTGGTCCTAAACTTTTGACAGGTACTGTATCTCACCCACTGGTATATTATGCATATGTCACCCTATTTTTATGAATATAATGGAAGCCTATTACACATCATCACCATGCATTTTAGATAATTCCTAAAAGAACCTAGCTAGCTGAGCATATTTATGGGCTGACTTACAATCATGGACATAAATCATGTATGCGGTCATAAATTATGATCGCGGTAGGAATTCTATGAACACCCATACAATAACCATTGTAGTTTTTTGCTACCACGTTGGTATCCTATGCACAAGTACATTCACGGCCCATCTAACTTTAATAATAACCCAATACTGGGGTTAAAGGAAAACTAAACTAAATTTTTTAAAAACCAATGTGAACGGTTTTCTCTGGTACATTGCTTTAGTACATGTGAGAAATAGATTTTGTAAATAAGAAGGCTTCCATTTGTTGCCAGTACAACCCAACAGCCCATGACATCATCAAAAAGTCACGCCCCCTGACACCAGTATTCACTGTTTTTATACAATGCAGCCACACCAATATGGAATCCCTGATAAGACTTTGAAAGCTGCTGTTACCCTGCAGTTTATTTACCAGTCAGTGTGAGTTGCTGGAAAATAACTGCGGGTAACAAGTAGCTTTTAAAATCTTATCAGGGACTTTCATATTCCATTTTTTTTTTTTAATATCTTTTTCCTAGTGAAAGATAAAGCTTCTAAATGTAGCTGCATTTTCTGCTTATTCAGTGATGGCGCACAGGTAAGTCACCGGGTTTAAAAAAATCACATTCAGAAGGTCACAAGTTCAATACCCCAGATACACCTTTTTTGTTTCTTTATATTCCATGCAAAAGATAAAGCTTCTAAAGTCCCTACAGGCCTTTTAGCTTATTCAGTGGTGGCTCACCTTGCAAGATGGCAGGTTTTAGAGACACATACAGTTCAGAATGTCATGAGTTATATCCCCCACAATTACCTTTATTTTTTGTTTCCATTATGTTCCTAGTACAAATATTCTACATGTACCAATAGTTTATATCGTGTCTCTCTTAGCCTATAGTTAAGAGCTCTCCTTTTAGCAAGACAGTAAATGTACAAGTTGCAGGTGAAATGTAGGATTCCGTTCTTACTTCCATGCGCTACTTTGAAATACAATGCAAATTACTTTTCTTTGTATGAAAAGTAAAGGATTATATTCATTGTAAGGACAGACATTGAATTGTGTTTGAAAACAAAAAAAACTAAAATCCCTGTTCTGTGTCAGGGAGAGGGAGGATCTCGTGCTATAATGTGATTGCCTGTCAGCTTTTAGAAAGCAACTTCCTTGTTTTGATCTGTTGACCACTACAGAGCATGTACCTGTATGCAGACACTTAGCTGGGGTTTACCCAGCTAAGGTGGATTGTGGGAGCTGACCCCTAGTACTCACAAGTTATTTTCATAAATCACCCAATGACCAAGGAGAGGTGAGACACAGCTTGTTGTATGTTTGTGAATGTTGTCTATTAGAAAAATGTTGTCTGGAACTTTAGTTCCCCTTTAATAATACTAGGCCTACATCATCAAGTTGTTGTAATGGCTTTATAGAAACACTTGGTTTGTTGCCAATGAACTTTCAATCGACTCTTCTTGATCAAAATTTGATTGGATATTCTAATCTTGTGCAGCCAATCTTCAAATAGCTTTAAATGAATAGAAATAAGGTAATACATAAAAAGGTATATTGTAATATAAAACTTTTTAAAACATGAGGTTATTTTAATGGTAATAAATGCTACATGTATCTTACGATATGCATCTTAAATGGAACTTGGGTCTCGAATTCTTCCAAACTCAGTTTGCAATGGATATTGAGTCTGAACAGAAACAGCAGATGAATTGATTAAACAGTCACTGGATGAACAAACTGCAATGGTGAATGATGAATGAACAGGTAACAGCAGATGAGTTGATTAAACAGACACTGGATAGACAAACTGCAATGGTTGATAATGAGTCTGAACAGGAACAGCAGCTTAATTGATTACACAGACACTGGATAGACAAACTGCAATGGATATTGAGTCTGAACAGAAACAGCAGATGAATTGATTAGACAGTCACTGGATGAACAACTGCAATGGTGAATGATGAGTGAGCAGTTTAACAGCAGATGAATAGATTAAACAGTCACTAGATGAACAAATTGCAATGGTGAATGATGAATGAACAGGTAACAGCAGATGAGTTGATTAAACAGACACTGGATAGACAAACTGCAATGGATATTGAGTCTGAACAGAAACAGCAGATGTGTTATCACGGATAGACAAACTGCAATGGTTGATAATGAGTCTGACCAGGAACACAGCTTAATTGATTACACAGACATGGATAGACAAACTGCAATGGATATTGAGTCTGAACAGAAACAGCAGATTGTTTTCACTGGATAGACAAACTGCAATGGTTGATAATGAGTCTGAACAGGAACAGCAGCTAATTGATTACACAGACACTGGATAGACAAGCTGCAACGGTGAATGATGATGAAGAGGTAACAGCAGATTAATTGATTAGAGAGTCACTGGATAAACAAACTGCAATGGTGAATGATGAGTCTGAGCAGGTAACAGCAGATGAATAGATTAAATAGTCAATGGATGAACAAACTAGAATGGAGACTGAAACAAAGCAGGAACAAACAGGTCAAAGAACCTGGCTTAGGAAACAAGGCTTAGGAACAGAGTGATAAACACTGAACTGGCAGGGAGGGCTTAAGTAGACTGATTAGATCATCATCCACACCCTCCAGTAATCAGAGGAGGAGACTGGACACCAACGACACCACCGCGCCTGTGCGGCAACACCGGCGCGCATGCACACGAGGACCCAGCTTGACTATGACAATCGTGTGTGAACGCCAGCTCGCGCCTACACTCAGAACCTCTGGTTAAAGGGCAACTATAGTGAAAAAAAAACTTTGTCGTATACAATGTTAGATCACTTAGTATAAGCTGCCTTACTTTCTGTTTCTGTGTGGCTGTTTCTTCACACCTGGCAGAAGTTTGTACCAAGCTGTGTAGTCCCCCTCCCCTCTCTGTCTACTCCCCTCAAGCAGTGACGGGCGTATACAGAGTCCGAGCATTGTCAGTAGAGGACTTTAAATGAAGTGCTGACATCCTGTTGACCCCTCCCTTCCAGAGCTAGACTGCAAGCAAAGTGTGGAATAAGTAGCAATATGCTGAAGGGAGGGGGAGAGAGAGAGGACAAGTGGGTGCTGAGATTCTTTACAAGTAAGTTACTGAACTCTGCCTGTTCTCTAACTTTGCTAATTGTTATTTACTTTTACCTAAAGTTCATATTCTCTCCCCTGCTTAGCTGAGATCATAATCACTGAAGACAAGAATCAGTGTAACAGCAGCTTGTAGTGAGACCTTCACAAACACAGTGACACTGCTTGTTGTCCTGATACATTTCATTTGCTTTAGTCTATATATTTCATAGATTGCACTGTGTGTCTTGTTTGGTATATAGTCTGTATTACTGTATTATTAATGTATTAGTGTTCCATTTGAGTCACTGGTTTTGTATTATGTATAAGATATTTTTTTGGGGGGGGGGCTGTTTTATAGTGTGTTATGCTCATATTGCTGGGTTAATGGTTTATTGATTGTGTTTAGCACTACAGCATTTGACTATATGTTGCACATGGTACATATAGTGTGTGTGAGAGAGTGTGTGACAGTACTGCAGGGGAGCTTTGGATTGTGTGGGTGTGGTGCCTTTGAGTGACAGATGAGGTGTAGCAGCTCCTACAAATCACAGCATTCAAAGGCTTATATCTCGGGGACTATGTAGAATTTAAGAAACTAAAGGTACCCTGGTGGATGGGATGACTTATAGGATACATTAGAAGAAATTAAAAAAAACAATTTTCTCACTATAATTGCCCTTTAAGGCAGGACTGAGCCATAACACTTATAACTTAAGATGCTACAGATGTCAACCTTGGCTTGTTTGACAGAGCACTTTTCAATGACCCTTGTATTAAGGGTACTTGTATGGAGACCACTGTTAAATTAAACCTTATGAAACAAAGCTAGTAATTAGTACTGGCATGGTCAGCAAATTACTTTATATTGAGAATACTAACAGGTTTTCAATAAAGTTCTTATCTTTTAAAATGGGCTTATTTTGCCCCAACCAATCAGATGTAAGATTTTAAATGTTAAATAAGATCTGATTGGTTGGGGCAAAATTTGCACCATTTTAAACAATAAGAAATTTTATTGAATAACCCTGTGAATACATTAATCAGACTGTAGGGATATAAGACCAAACAAATGGAATTAAAAAAGAATTCAACAATTAAGTTAACTTATTCCAATGTATGGCATCATTGGATCTCCTGTGAAAACCTAAGATTGAATATAAAAAATATGACAAATTCCTTTTCATTTACATTTCCTAACACTGGTTCTTATGCTACAATGGCCAAAAACGTGTTGGTCCCTTTGCTGCATTTTGAGTCACCATTTTACAATGTAGTTCCAAGTAGCATAATATTTATAGTACTTTTTTATTTAAACATATTTTACATGATATAAAAT
Organism: Hymenochirus boettgeri; assembly: GCA_019447015.1. Lineage (NCBI taxonomy): Eukaryota > Metazoa > Chordata > Amphibia > Anura > Pipidae > Hymenochirus > Hymenochirus boettgeri. Next base: position 86,131,933 of record CM033469.1, on the reverse strand, counting down.
ATTGATCACAGTGTGTTTTTACATTGTTACTGCAATAAAGAAGAATGCTGCACAATATTTTTAGTGGAAATAAATTATATAATCATTATTTTAAAAAAAAATCACATGAAAACCTGGGCTGTCTTGCCATTGGCAAAAAAAGTCCTGTTGAGTCCATAAAATGACAAAGCCACAGCAGAGCTTTAAAACTTGTATTCCACACTTTACGTATATCACAAAAGTCTTTGTATCCCCTTACGGCAATTCAAAAGTAAATCCAACTTGGAAAGCATATTATTCATTTGTTGCCATTTAAAATCAGTTCATATGTGGTCTTTCCAATATGTAGGAACACACCGGCAGACTTCTTCACTGTAATAAATCCAGGGTCACAACGTTTCGGTCGAGTTGTACATGGTGGTCTTAACAACTATGGAAGAAAAGAATTATATATTTTTTTAATTTTTTTAAAGGCAAATACAACTTTTTTTCAATTTAAATTAACCTCTTTCTTCATTCAGTGCTCTATAGCATGGTTCCTTATAATCCTAGCTGGAAAAATAACTGTGCATTCAGATATACAGCCAAATCTTGCCTAAATACCGTAGGACTACTCTTTCTTCTGGAAAATGCCACAATGCCGAACAATTCGACAAGTACTAATTTTGTTAAAGGGTATGTCCTCAAAAAAGTAAGTTGGTTTCTATCTGATTTACTGAAGAACAGGAGGTAAATGTACTATCTCTTACCTCCCGTTCTTCAGTAAATCTTACAGGAGAGGAGAGACACTTACCCGCGGACCCACTCCATCGCTGAATTCCCCGACGCTTCCGACGCATCTCCAGTCCTTTGCACTGTGCGTGCATGCGCACACAGTGCAAAGGAGCGAGGACGCGGCGGAGACTGTCAGTCGGCGCTGAAGCGGGTCCGCGGGTAAGTATCTCCTCCTCTCCTGTAAGATTTACTGATGAACGGGAGGTAAGAGATAGTGCATTTACCTCCTGTTCTTCAGTAAATCAGATAGAAACCAACTTTTTGATGGACATACCCTTTAAGCACTGAGGAGGGAGTAGTTATCATTAAGTTTATGGGGAATGAATGAGGCTTTAAAAAAGGACCACTAATGTGCCCTTATATTTTAAAATAAGTGCCCCATACACAATAATTATGAGTTATGTATGTATGTATATGTTTATTTATTTAGCGCCACTTGGGACGCAGCGCTGTACAGTACTAAAATACAATAAAGTCATACAAGGGGGATAAATACATAGATCAGTTCAGTACATAAATATATAACTTATAAATAGAAGTGCTAGGGCTTTGCACAAGAGGTAATGAGGTCCCTGCCCGTAGAGCTTACAATCTAGTTAGGTGGGTAACACACAGATACAATGGAATGGGTATTTAGATTATAAGCTCTACGGGACAGGGACCTCTTTCCTCATGTTACATGTTCAAGCACTCATATATTTCATGATGCACCTACTTATTTATATACATACTTATTTATATATTTATGTTATTTATTATATTTTTGTCCCCCTGTACGACTTTTTGTATTCTAATACAAATGCATCCCAAATTAGCGATTTATGAATAAACATATACATACATACAAATAAAATCCTAGAGCACACCATTACTAATTTATTAACTATGCTACCCTACTATATATCAAATGGCAATTTACCTTACATGGGTAATACCTAAATAATGACAAAAGCAGTCTATTTCCTAGAGTAATTGTTGTGCAGTTTACAATGTTGAACTTTATTTTTTTATTGTTGGTTCATTATTTAATCACAGAAACATCTGTTTTGGTGGTATTTTACAACCGAAATTATTTAGCAATTACGGTTTTCTGTTGAATTTTCCAAAATCTTTCCCAGCCTTTCTTCTAATACTATTGGCTTTTGGCTGAATTTTGAAATTAATAACAATTACCAGTCATTTCTAACTTTGCTGGCTGATTTCACTTAAAAAAAAAATGCTCCTTCACTATTATCCTAAGGATATGCTGAGAAGCTAATTATGAAATTCGATTTTCATACTGTTAAGTGCACCAAATCAGTGAAATGCAAAAATCCCATATAACATTAATAGGGCTATGTATGGGAAGCCGTAAATGTATTTTTCTGTCTTATGGTCATATTAACCCATGTACCAAGGGTTAACGTGACTTTAAGACACAACATACGGCAGTTGTGGCGGTAGGCAAAAACTGTGCCGCACAATCTATGCAAGGTATGTACCAAGCCGATAACGACTCATTAAGATGGAATCATTAACACCAGCAGATAGCTGGAGTTAAAGATTCGGAATGGGTAAACCCCATTCGCTATGGTTTAAACATAAATAACATACAAATCATCTATTCAGTGTTTGAAATTTAGCATTTTTGGAATATGGTTATATTTAAAGAATAGTTCACTACCAAGTGAACCTTTAATCATTATCTGGAAGGATAAGGAGCTATCTATACCTCCCATTCTTCAATCAATGCAAGTGGTGCCAGGAATGAAGGTGGAGCAAACTTACCTGTTATGCGATCCTCCGCAGCAGCACTGAAATCTCTGCCCACTTCCAGGATCTGTTTGACTATAGCGTGCATTACCGTGCATGCACGCTATAGCTTACAGAACCAGAAGCGGTCGGGTACTGTCAGTGCTGCTGCAGGATCAGACAATCTCTAGCCACTGGTAGAGAAGTATTGAACATGCCTGACCTTGAGTTTAATGTGTCTGTCTTTACATAATGCAATATCATTAGAAGGAAAAAAAATAGAATAAACTATTGTGCACAGGAGTGTTGAATTGGATACATCATTGATACATATGCATAAGCAATTAGAAATCTAAGGCAAAACAAGCACACTGATAGATCATATACTTACCTGCATGTTTGGTGACTAAATTTCTTCCCTTTAAGGAAACATTTATTTGGAGATTCTGTGCATTCACAAGAACATTTTGCGCTGTTTAATGGCTGGTGTTTAGGGCAAGTTTTTTTGCAAACACATTGACACCTTTCTTCATCATACCTCTGTTCGTTCCACATGAACTAACGAGGATTTTATTCTTGCAAACACATTGGCATGATGTTCTGTCTAGTTCCTTATGTGGTCCACAACTTGAGGGTACTAAGCCACCTCTACATACACACTGACATGTTTCTTCATCAAGCTCTTTGTTGGGTCCACAGATATCATGAAACGTCTCTCCATGTCTACAAAAAAAAAAAAAACCTTATCGTTATTCTGTTTCATAAAAAATGCACAACATGCATAAAACATGCAATTTGAATCATTAACAAAACATTATCAATTTCTCACTGCAAATGTAATGAATTGTTGCAGAATGCCTAATTCAGTTCAAATATGTTAATATATAATAATAATGTAATTCAAAAATGATAGTCCAGTTTCACATGCATAGCAGCTCTTTAATATAAAACTTTCTTCCTGCTATAAATCAACAAAAAAAAGACAGCCTACAAGATCTTCCTAGCTGGTGTCAAAATGACAATGTATTTGTATTTTTCTTTGATGCATTCTTCCCTAAAATGTTGTGTACTTTGCATACATCATAGATATTACAGAAGATAAAGTGCACAGTCTGAATTAAACATAGTTGTATATGTAAAATATGGAGTGGTTGTTCCCAAACCTTTGTGTGATATGGATGTGTTAATAAAACTAGTAGAAGATTGTACCATGTTAGCCATTGATGAAAGTAAAGACATCTTGAATTAAATTTCAGTTAGCCAATAAAAGGTATTATTTTATATCCCAGATGTCCTCACTTTGAAATACTTCCATGAGCATATATGCTGCTCTCTTTAATTATCTGTAATACCTATATGACATTCTCTAGAAGTGACAGAAAATAACCTGCACTAGAATCTTCATTTCCATTTGGCAGACTTGCAAAAATATTGAAACAATAAGGTGTATTTCTTAAAGAGAACAATAAAGGGGAACTAAAGTCTCTAGACAACATTGTCCAAATATACAGAGCACATTCACATACATACAACAAGCTGTGTCCCACCTCTCCCAGGTGAGGGTGAGTATTTATGAAATGAACCTGAAGGAAGAAGGTGGCAGTACAATTCACATGCTCTGTAGTGCTCAACAGATCAAAAGAGTCTGGGGATTTGAACCCATGACCTCATAGGCTGTGTGATTCTAAAACCTGTGTTTAGACTGGTAAACCACTGCATATGCAAACAATACAGTCACTTTTGAGGCTTTATCTTTTTCTAAGACAGAACTAAAAAAAAATAAAAAAAATCAGTAAAACTAGCCGTTTCATATTGTCCGAAGAAGACTGTATGCATTCACACTGGCTGGTAAATAAAGTGAAGGGTAACCAGCAGCTTTCAAAGTCTTATCACAGACCTTCATATTGATGTTGGAGACATCTGTATAGAAAAACTCATAGAGACATGTCAGGGGCGTGGTCTTAGTGCACATGCTCACAATGCTCTTTGAAGACTATGTGGGCTGTGAGTTGAAATGGCAACAACATATGAAAGCCATAGTTGCAGATCTTTCCTCACACTACTAAATACAACTTACTAGAGAGGAATTTTACAATGTTTATGTGTTCTGGGGATAAAAGCTTTAAGATTAGGATTAAAGAGAAGTAAGTTAGTTCTCCTTTAAGCAATCTCCTCTGTGTAACCAAAGGAGAACTTTGCTGGGGAATAATATCAATAGACAAAGCTTATTGTGTTTTTCACAAAGGCAAATTAGCCAATCATGACATGGTATTCTGCAGACAGCAGTTATACTGGCATACTGGGTGAAAAAGGATAAAAAGATCTACCAAGCACTATTACATCTGTATTAATCCTTGATGAAATTACACCTGTAAATAAATAGTGATTAAGAACATTACAAAATAGACTCAAGAGACATAAAATACTGTAAATAAAGGGAATAAAAATGACTAACCGAATTAATTGTTTACATTAGCAAAGAGCTGGCTAAGATGAGTTATGATTACATATATAAATATCATCAGTCAGTAAAATGAACTCTCTGGGAACTTTCCACCCAAAGGCTGCCAAACTCATGAGGACATCATTTTTCTTTTAAAGAAAACTATTCCTTTAAGAATTGGTTTTGCTACTTAATTTAACACTAAATGGTGGGTAAAACATTTACCAAAGGACATCATTTTAAATCTCCTACTTAAATTTGCTTCTTTTGCTACAAAGACCATTCAGGGTATATGCATGGTAGGAAAGATCAGGGGCAATTCCACCAAGTCAAATTGATACACGCCACCAGGACACCCCCAAAACTGTAATACCTCTATCCCAGATGTTCCTGAACAGAGATATTCCTTATCCTTTCTGGCTCCATTGTTCTTTTCCCAGTATTCCACGCTTCCCAAGACACTTCCTCTGCGACTGCACAAACTAGTATGAGGCGTGAACCTTCAAGACCAAGGGGAATGAGGATAAATATCTCCATTTAGGAAAGAATCACAGTTCTTGGGATTTTGTGGGGTCCAGATAGTGTGTATCAATTTAAATGGGGTGGATGGGGTGCATTGTGACTTTAGCCTGAATCGGATGTGGAGCGACAAGGTAAGGCTTTGTGTGTATGAATGGTATGTGAATATACAGTATAGTGGTCTCAGACATCTGCCCCTCAGCAAAATCAAAAGACTTTCTTTGAATGAAAGTAATTAATAATAGTATTCAGTTATGGAATTTAGAGTATTTTTGCAATTTAGTTTCATTTTTTTTTTTTTTTTTACAGTTTTAAAGAATTAACATTTTTATGGGTGATATAGAAGCAGCGTCACCTGATCCCCTGCTTCCTGCTCTGAAACCATGTGACAGTCTCTCTTCCCTTGTCTCCTCCTCCTCAAGGGCCCCAATGGCCCCTCCCTTGCAGCCCCCTTGAAAACCCCTGTGGCCTCTCATTAACATATGTCCTGCACATTCCACTTTAAGACCATACAAAGAAGAAGTTAAATTTAAAAGTAAGCAAGGCAATGTTATCCTTCATTTAGACAACCCCCTTCCATAAGGGCCAATTGGTTTAGAGAACTTTCAACAACCAGTCCAGTCAAATAGGAGGGGCTGAGCACATACAGGCTATAAGTACGGTAATTGATCGCGCAGCATGAAATGTATGGGCTTTAGTCTCTTTGTGAGGACCAATATTGATGGTTTTACTTGCATCCTGTTGAATGTATTGGCGTTGACAGCAAGCAGCTTTTGATATTTCCCAGGCAAAAACTAGGAGTCATCTACCCAATCAGCAGTTTTCTTAAAGGGTTGGTTTTATAAAAGCTTAAAAGATAAGTAACTCAAAAAACAAATTAAGTTTAAATGGAAGCTGTATACCTAACTAACCTTGTCCCTTTTTATTTTCTAGGTGCCTTCAGGGCCTACCTATGCCCCAGTAAAGTGCTGGCCATCTTGGATTATGTCTGCAGTCAGGTAAGCTCCGCCCCCTACGATTTGCTGGACCTCGTTCCAGGCTTGGGTCAAAAAATCCTGTAGCAGTTCCATCCGTGCTCGTGCATGACGTCATCACATCGCGCGGTGGGTGGCGCACCGCAGCACGAGGGAAATGCTACAGGATTTTTTGACCCAAGTCTGGAATGAGGTCCAGCAAACCAGAGCAGTAGCGGCTCTGGGTAAATGAGCCAGATAGAGAGACAAACGTGTATTAACACATCAGAAAATGTAAAAATTAATCAATACAGGTAACTTTATCATTCTGAATACAAAAACATTTATTAAATCATCCTTGACAGTCCAACGTTGGCTAACTTGCAATGCTAGTAGCCCCTTGCGAGATGCTGCAGCTCCGTTATTACTTACTCTTATAGCTAAAAATAAAAGCAAAAAATCAATTAAGTTGCAAGTGCCCCTATATTTTATTTACAAAACTGCCCTTCCAATAACAATGCATTCACTGCAGAGAAGTTACAGTGTGCTACATCATTCCTCATAAACCTTCTGATCCCATCAGTCGAATACATTTTTAAACTGGAAAGGAAAGTAAGGTTTACTTTTAGTTATGTTCAGAAAGACTAGCAAATACAGAAACTATAATCTATGCATGGCTATTTTTCAATGTTTCCTATTACATTATCTTACCTTCTTCGGACTTGATGAAAACCCAAAGTCTTGCTGCGTGATACATCTGCACAAGTGATATTCCAAATGTGATTTCTAGGGCATGTCTTGTTTGCCACCTGACACCTGAAGCACATTACTATTATTCAATCATGTTGTTATAAGGCCATATTGTATATTTAAGTCTCTGTCAGCTAGAACATTGTGGTAATTACTTGATCTATGAATCGACAATTGTTAAACTTGAAATGCTGAAATTACAGGTCTTCTTGGGAGGCTAGGCTAAAATTCAATTTTTTTTTTTAAATGTGTTTTTATTTGAAATTATGGAACATACTTAATCAAGAGAATGTAAACATTTATTAGTTTTTCTAATTGAATTTTAATATAAACAGGTAATAGGAAGAAAAGAAATAGGGGGAATAGAGGAAAAAAAATAGGGGATGTTAGAATGGGATAGAAAAGGAATGCTTCAAACACAGTTTCATTGAGTATATAGTTTTAATAAGTGATGATAAAAAACACACCCATGTTCCAGGTAATATTTGGTATAGTATACATTTAGGTTGTTTTTCCGCAGATATTTGTCCATAGTGAGTCAGCCAAAAGCAGTTTCCTTTGGTAAGTATTTGTTGCAACATCATTATAGTCCAAGTATGAGCTATTTCCACCCTTGATGCCAGTAAAATGTGATTAGTGATAACAGTTGTAGCTGAATTCATACATAGGATGCCCCAAAAGGAGTAAGAAGTTCTATGGGCACTGAGATATGAAAGATAGATGTTTGAGTTGTTGCATATCTTTCCAAATATGGAATGTTTGTGGACATGTCTACAACATGTAAAACTTTTAGTGGTAAATGTATGGGAATTGTGTAGTGATATACTGAACAGTTACAGCTAAATTACTTCAAATAACAATCAAATTAGCAGATAAAGTAACGGCATACAAGGTAGTACACAGTAGGTAGGTAGTCAACGGAGTAAAACTGGAATCACCAGCGACAGCTAATTGGACTTTGGACTACTCACTGCTTTGAAGGGGATGGACGTGTTTGTGATTGGGTTGGGAATATAAGTCATCACTTTTTTATATTGATTGCTTGAGAAAGAACTATGTAGAGTTCGAAACATGTTGTACAATAATACCACTTGATCTATAATGCTGTGTGGAGTCCCCTTCTCTCTTTGTTTCATTGCAAGATAAAGTAACCAATTATTTCCTATGCAATTCTTTGTTTACACTTATTTTTACAAACAAATTCAATAAAATAATGAAACAGTGACCTTCAGAAAACGTCTTTGTTGGTTTTTAAAAGTATATACCATGCAATAATACCAATTCAACATAAATAAAGCCAGCTTCTATGTTTCTAAACAAATAGTGATATTAAATTTACATTGAGTGCAAAATTGTTGCATTCTGGCCTTGCTTCAGGTCTAAATTATGTGGAAATCCTGTTGACATCACTATTACCCTCTACACAAGATGTACACCAGAATGTTTAAGAATGTTTCCTAAAGGAGAACAAAACTTAATCCTAATGCTTTCTCCCCAGAACATTGTAAGATTCTTCGAGTAAGTTGCATTGTCTAGTTAATCATCTTATAGAGCTGCAATGCTAGTAATCTAACGCTTAATGCAATATTTAAGTCTTAACACTACATATTGTTGTACAAACACAGCCCATGTGTCTTCACGTTCTATACAGATGTCTCTACACCAACATGGAAGTCCTAATAGCTTTGAGAACGGCTTATTACCTGAAGTTACCAGTCAGGGCGAATTACATATATCTCTCGGGGCAATACAAAATATTCTCTAGTTTTAATAAACTTGTTTTATGTACTTGTTATTTGCATCTGTAGTAGACATCATTGTAGCACATGGTTTAGAAACACACATTCCAAAAAGTCACAAGTTAAAATCCCAACAATAAAGTTCTAAAAGGACTAGTGTTTCATATACTGTGTCATGTGGGATAGGGGTAAAAGCTTGCTTTTAAAAGACAGAGTATATAAGGTTCCGGACTAATGCCCCAGAATTACTTGTAATTTTTAGTAAATGTAAATATTCTGTTTCTTACATCCATGGTAGCCAGAAACACACGCAAAGATACTTTTCTTTTTTTGTATGACACATACAGGATATTATCACTTTTTTTCAAACACATTAATAGTTTGAGAAAAAAATCAATCCCTGTTCTGCATAAGGGAGAGGGAGGAAACCGTGCGGTTATGTGATTAACTGTCAGCTTTTAGGAAGCTAAACTGCAACTTCCTTGTTTTGATCTGTTGAGGACTACAGAGCATTTAAAGAGTACTGTGTACACTTTGCATGGTTCACCAAGATAAGGTGGATTATGGGAGCTGACCCCTAGTAACCACTAGTGATGGCCCAGTTTGCGGATCCGAACCCGGATCCACGGCGGATTAACCTCGTTCACGAACGGGCGATTATCGCAGATTTTCCGGTTTTCCGCCTTCCGAACTTTTCCGAACCCGCGTTTGAAAATTTTCGAAATACTAGGATTTATCGTATTTCGAAATGTGTGAAAATACTATTTTTGAAAATTCCGAAATCGAGGATTTCTCGTATTTTCGAAGAATCCCATTTTCAAGAATCTCTATTTTCAAGATCCTCTTTCAAGTATTTTCGTTTTAATGGGTCCGCTCGTGATTTTCAAATTTTTCAAAATCCGATCCTCGCGGACCGGATTTTGCAAATAAATCAACCAACAGTCGCGAAAAGGGAGAGTGGAGAGACACAGTTGTATGTTTGTAAATGTGCTCTGATATTGGGACAATGTAGTCTGGAGACAGTTCTTCTTTAAGAATTGTATCTCTTTTAGTTTCCTTACAAGATAAGACAAAAAGTGCCAAAAGCTGATTGATCAGGCTGAATATATGCTACTACTGTAAAATGGTAAGTAAGGAATCTGATAAGACCTATTATTGTCACTGTTAACAAATGTTTGTGTAAACCGTGAAGATGGTTAGGAAACTTGAAACTTCCAAATTATTAAGACCATAATAACTTTACAGAATTTTAAAATAATGCAGGCATCTCTTCATGAAGTAACAAATAATCAGACTGCTACAACAACTGTATGCCAAAACTCATTGTAAGTAATGCCGGCTATAAACAGGCAGTATCTGATCATTTATTTTACCAACTGCCCACTTTCTTGTTTCAATCAAAAAGTTGCAAACACACAAATAAAAACAGCCTAAAATCAGGTGGCAAAATGCCCATTTATGACATTTTTTAATAATCATTCAATTCAAAGAAAAGCAAGACTCCCAGATTAGATCTCAATATAAAGAAGGGAATGGATAATTTGGTGCTAGTTCCTATCAAAGATCACTTGCTAGGATCTTAAATGGCTATTGCTTTTAGGGTCCTTTGTTGATAATGAGATAATCTGGGGCAACAACACTGGCAATTGTATCATCTTCTACTTCATCGTCAACTAATAAACATGGAAGCTAATTTATTCTCATGGTTATCCTTTACAGAATAAGAATACTGGTAAACATACAAGTTAGAATTTACAGGATCATTAAAAACAGCCTTGTGTTGCCAGCCTGAAAGTAACGGAGCACTAATAAATGGTTTGAACAGATTCCAAAGTATTTCACATGTATATACTGAATATTACTATAGAGATTACTCATTTTTATAATGTTGCCACAGTCTGTAAATACACTTATAGTAAAAATGAGGTTACTTTTTTATAAGCCAGTAAGAGGAATTCAGGGTCAGTGATAATATGACATAATCATGATCCCCAGATTCTTAAAAAGACACAACTGCAGGGGCTTTTTCGTAAATCCCCATACAAATATGTGAGCCCCTTGCCCTATATGTTTTGTTTATTAAATTATCACATAACTGAAACAACTTGCATGGAAAAAGATAATTTATCAGAAAACAAGAAACCAATTTAAATTGATCCCCCCTTCCTAGCTCAATCCCCTCTGTTGTTAACAATAAACATTCAACCTCTTGCCAACGCATCCAAAAACATGGCCTTACATACAATGCTATGCAGAGGACACCTAGATCTATCTCTCCTTTAAAGCTGGTGTGACAGACCCGGCACTAACCATAAATGCCGTTTAGCTGATCTGTAAGCTGGAATGGATGAATGACAACTAGCTGAAACTGAACATTGACAAACTGAGGTTTTTTGTATTGGAGGTAAGTGCCTTGCAGCAAACAGCCTCATTCCCAATAAATAGAATGTAACCCAATAATGCCTTTTAAGAAATTGTCTTTCAGCTGGTTCAGGCGCTTATTCCCCAAACTCTTCGCTAATCCACATATGCTTGTTAGTATTCAAACTGGGCATAACTTGTAGCAGGCAATAACAAAACAATTATAGAAAATTAACCGCATCCCCGTGGTGGTTTCGTGTGTCAAGTGTCCTAACCCTTTGCTTGGTTCATACAACTACATTGCCAGTTAGAAGTCCTGTGGCACTCAGATAGCAGCGGTAAAAATCTAATCTTTATTACGTCTGCATGCTTGTCTGGATATTATTACGCCATCATGCTCAGCTGGTTAAAAACTGCATACTTACCAGAGTGCCAGAGGACTTCTAACTGATACCTTGAGATACAGAGCTACACATCTCTGACCAAGTGCGCAGCTTGGGTTTTCAAATTAATGGGGATCTAAACTTCAAAGTTAAATTTCAGCCACTGTGAAATTCTCCTATTTTCATTTGAGGAATATTGTGAACATAAACATCTCCTCCCTCAGAAATCTGCCACCTTAGCCCATGCATTTATTAATTCAAAGCTAGATTACTGAAAGTCCCTACTTTCACAGAAGGACTTGCACGTCTACAATAGTACAGAATGCTGCTGCCAGACTATTAAAAACTGCAGTCACCATTGCCATATCACTCCAGTTCTTCTGTCTCTCCACTGGCTGCTGATAAATGGACAATCTTCCAAGTTGGCTACTGACATTTATCACAAAAAACCCAGGTCCTGGATATTTGTAAGACTTGCTCCACCCCCACAATACCTCCTGCACCATCAGATCTACAGATTTAATACTTAGAGGGTATCTTCACAGCCTAAACTAAGTTTGGGATTTCAGTTTTATTGAAGAATGGGAGTGTAAGGAGCTATGTCTTGCACCGTGACCAAGCATGTCGCCATGTCATGTCAACATCACTGACATGCACGTGCATAGACATCATGTCACATGCGCAGTGATATCACGCGCGTGAATTAAAAATGACTGCAAACTTTCTCGACCCAGGAAGATGTTGGAGGTTTGCAAACATCCTGTGGGCGGAGCTAAAAACACCATTTCAGGAGGAGGAATCCAGCAATATTCAAAGAGTTAAGGTAGATTATAGGAGGGAACAGAACAAAAAAGATACACATTTATATTAAAGCCCCAACTATCCAGTAAGTTGTTTTACAGTGTACATACCCTTATATCTGAGATGTGTCATGCGCTTTGAGTCCCATAGGGAAAAATCACTTTATAAATGTGTTTGTTATTGCTGGCCAATTGGAACAGGAAAAGTACACCCACAGTTTTTATGTATCTACTTCTCTTAGTTCAAAGCTGTAAAACTAAAGAAGTAACCCTGGGAGGGTATTGGTGACTGCTGCCATGGGAAACAGAAATATCAGTAATTAAATTGATTTATCATTTTTCCCAAACAACCATGGCACTAGCCCAGGCACAAGAAATTCCTCTGGTTGAATGCGCTTTAAAGCTTCTCAACTGATAAGTTTTCTGTATAGAGGAAACATACATGGAGCCTGACCTTTTCCATGTCCAGCCAGGACTTCTAAGAGGTGCTCTGTCCTTCTCCATTTTTTTGTTCTATTTTAATAAATGTTGACTGCTGGATTTTTTGGGCTCGTATAGAATGATGGCAGAACCCACCTCTAATCTGAATAAAATTTGAAAAGGACCTTTCAGTGAAAAGTTAAAGACAGGTCTTAGTTTCACCTTATCTTTAAGGATTGTAAGGTTATTTCATAATAAGGCTCCTTTTTTACCTACTCTGCAGGCTAATGTAATTGTGATTAAAAAGATGACCTTCAATGTTAGAAACCAGATGGAGGCTATTTATAAGGTGCATACAGAGGCTGAGTCAAACTAATAGCAAATTCCACATTGAGGTTTTTATGTTTTTGGTTCACTCTTATGAAGGCAGAAAACAGGAACAGCAGCTTAATTGATTACACAGACACTGGATAGACAAACTGCAATGGATATTGAGTCTGAACAGAAACAGCAGATGAATTGATTAGCAGAAACAGCAGATGTGTTATCACTGGATAGACAAACTGCAATGGTTGATAATGAGTCTGACCAGGAACAGCAGCTTAATTGATTACACAGACACGGATAGACAAACTGCAATGGATTTGAGTCTGAACAGAAACAGCAGATGTGTTTATCACTGGATAGACAAATGCAATGGTTGATAATGAGTCTGAACAGGAACAGCAGCTTAATTGATACACAGACACTGGATAGACAAGCTGCAACGGTGAATGTGAATGAAGAGGTAACAGCAGATTAATTGATTAGAGAGTCACTGGATAAACAAACTGCAATGGTGAATGATGAGTCTGAGCAGGTAACAGCAGATGAATAGATTAAATAGTCAATGGATGAACAAACTAGAATGGAGACTGAAACAAAGCAGGAACAAACAGGTCAAAGAACCTGGCTTAGGAAACAAGGCTTAGGAACAGAGTGATAAACACTGAACTGGCAGGGAGGGCTTAAGTAGACTGATTAGATCATCATTCCACACCCTCCAGTAATCAGAGGAGGAGAATGGACACCAAGACCACCGCGCTGTGCGGCAACACCGGCGCGCATGCACACGAGGACCCAGCTTGACTAGACAATCGTGTGTGAACGCCAGCTGCGCCTACACTCAGAACCTCTGGTTAAAGGGCAACTATAGTGAAAAAAAAAACTTGTGTATACAATGTTTAGATCACTTAGTATAAGCTGCCTTACTTTCATGTTTCTGTGTGGCTGTGTTTCTTCACACTGGCAGAAGTTTGTACCAAGCTGTGTAGTCCCCCTCCCCTCTCTGTCTACTCCCCCTAAGCAGTGACGGGCTGTATACAGAGTCCGAGCATTGCAGTAGAAAGGACTTTAAATGAAGTGCTGACATCCTGTTGACCCCTCCCTTCCAGAGCTAGACTGCAAGCAAAGTGTGGAATAAAGTAGCAATATGCTGAAGGGAGGGGGAGAGAAGAGGACAAGTGGTGCTGAGATTCTTTACAAGTAAGTTCTGAACTCTGCCTGTTCTCTAACTTTGCTAATTGTTATTTACTTTTTACCTAAAGTTCATATCTCTCCCCTGTAGCTGAGATCATAATCACATGAAGACAAGAATCAGTGTAACAGCAGCTTGTGTGAGACCTTCACAAACACAGTGACACTGCTTGTTGTCCTGATACATTTCATTTGCTTTAGTCTATATATTTCATAGATTGCACTGTGTGTCTTGTTTGGTATATAGTCTGTATTACTGATTATATACTGTATTAGTGTTCCATTTGAGTCACTGGTTTTGTATGTATGTATATAAGATATTTTTTTGGGGGGAGGGGCTGTTTTATAGTGTGTTATGCTCATATTGCTGGGTTAATGGTTATTGATTGGTTTAGCACTACAGCATTTGACTATATGGTGCACATGGTACATATAGTGTGTGTGAGGAGGTGTGTGACAGTACTGCAGGGGAGCTTTGGATTGTGTGGGTGTGTGCCTTTGAGTGACAGATGAGGTGTAGCAGCTCCTACAATCACAGCATATTCAAAGGCTTATATCTCGGGGACTATGTAGAATTTAAAGAAACTAAAGGTACCTGGTGGATGGGATGACTTATAGGATACATTAGAAGAAATTAAAAAAAACAATTTTCTCACTTATATGGCCTTTAAGGCAGGACTGGAGCCATAACACTATAACTTAAGATGCTACAGATGTCAACCTTGGCTTGTTTGACAGAGCACTTTTCAATGACCTTGTATTAAGGGTACTTGTATGGAGACCACTGTTAAATTAAAACCTTATGAACAACAGCTAGTAATTAGTACTGGCATGGTCAGCAAATTACTTTATATTGAGAATACTAACAGGGGTATTCAATAAAAGTTCTTATCTTTTAAAATGGTGCTATTTTGCCCCAACCAATCAGATGTAGATTTTAAATGTTAAATAAGATCTGATTGGTTGGGGCAAAATTTGCACCATTTTAAACAATAAGAAATTTTATTGAATAACCCTGTGAATACATTAATCAGACTGTAGGGATAAAGACCAAACAAATGGAAATAAAAAAGAATTCAACAATTAAGTTAACTTATTCCAATGTATGGCATCATTGGATCTCCTGTGAAAACCTAAGATTGAATATAAAAAATATGACAAATTCCTTTTATTTACATTTCCTAACACTGGTTCTTATGCTACAATGGCCAAAAACGTGTTGAGTCCCTTTGCTGCATTTTGAGTCACCATTTGTACAATGTAGTTCCAAGTAGCATAATATTTATAGTACTTTTTTTTTTAAACATATTTTACATGATATAAAAATATTGATCACAGTGTGTTTTTTACATTGTTACTGCAATAAAGAAGAATGCTGCACAATATTTTTAGTGGAAATAAATTATATAATCATTATTTTAATAAAAAAAAAATCACATGAAAACCTGGCTGTCTTGCCATTGGCAAAAAAAGTCCTGTTGAGTCCATAAAATGACAAAGCCACAGCAGAGCTTTAAAACTTGTATTCCACACTTTACGTATATCACAAAATGTCTTTGTTATCCCCTTACGGCAATTCAAAAGTAAATCCAACTTGGAAAGCTAATTCATTTGTTGCCATTTAAAATCAGTTCATATGTGGTCTTTTCCAATATGTAGGAACACACGGCAGATTCTTCACTGTAAAAAATCCAGGGTCACAACGTTTCGGTCGAGTTGTAATGGTGGTCGTAACAACTATGGAAGAAAAGAATTATATTTTTTTTAATTTTTTTAAAGGCAAATACAACTTTTTTTCAATTTAAATTAACCTCTTTCTTCATTCAGTGCTCATAGCATGGTTCCTTATAATCCTAGCTGGACAAAATAACTGTGCATTCAGATATACAGCCAAATCTTGCCTAAATACCGTAGGACTACTCTTTCTTCTGGAAAATGCCACAATGCCGAACAAATTCGACAAGTACTAATGTTGTTAAAGGGTATGTCCATCAAAAAAGTAAGTTGGTTTCTATCTGATTTACTGAAGAACAGGAGGTAAATGTACTATCTCTACCTCCCGTTCTTCAGTAAATCTTACAGGAGAGGAGGAGACACTTACCCGCGGAACCACTCCATCGTGAATTCCCGACGCTTCCGACGCATCTCCAGTCCTTTGCACTGTGGTGCATGCGCACACAGTGCAAAGGAGCGAGGACGCGGCGGAGACTGTCAGTCGGCGCTGAAGCGGGTCCGCGGGTAAGTATCTCTCCTCTCCTGTAAGATTTACTGATGAACGGGAGGTAAGAGATAGTGCATTTACCTCCTGTTCTTCAGTAAATCAGATAGAAAACAACTTTTTTGATGGACATACCCTTTAAGCACTGAGGAGGGAGTAGTTATCATTAAGTTTATGGGGAATGAATGAGGCTTTAAAAAAGGACCACTAATGTGCCCTTATATTTTAAAATAAAAGTGCCCACATACACAATAATTATATGAGTATGTATGTATGTATATGTTTATTTATTTAGCGCCACTTGGGGACGCAGCGCTGTACAGTACTAAAATACAATAAAGTCATACAAGGGGGGAATACATAGATCAGTTCAGTACATAAATATATAATCTATATAAATAGAAGTGCTAGGGCTTTGCCACAAGAGGTAATGAGGTCCTGCCCTGAGAGCTTACAATTAGTTAGGTGGGTAACACACAGATACAATGGAATGGGTATTTAGATTATAAGCTCTACGGGACAGGGACCTCTTTCCTCATGTTACATGGTTCAAGCACTCATATATTTCATGATGCACCTACTTATTTATATACATACTTATTTATATATTTATGTATTTATTATATTTTTGTCCCTTGTACGACTTTTTGTATTCTAATACAAATGCATCCCAAATTAGCGATTTATGAATAAACATATCATACATACAAATAAAATCCTAGAGCACACCCTTAATAATTTATTAACTATGCTACCCTACTATATATCAAATGGCAATTTACCTTACATGGGTAATACCTAAATAATGACAATAGCAGTCTATTTCCTAGAGTAATTGTTGTTGCAGTTTACAATGTTGAACTTTATTTTTTTATTGTGGTTCATTATTTAATCACAGAAAAATCTGTTTTGTGGGTATTTTACAAACCGAAATTATTTAGCAATTACGGTTTTCTGTTGAATTTTCCAAAATCTTTCCCAGCCTTTCTTCTAATACTATTGCTTTTGGCTGAATTTTGAAATTAATAACATTACCAGTCATTTCTAACTTTGCTGGCTGATTTTCACTTAAAAAAAAAATGCTCCTTCACTATTATCCTAAGGATATGCTGAGAAGCTAATTATGAAATTCGATTTTCATACTGTTAAAGTGCACCAAATACAGTGAAAGCAAAAATCCCATATAAAACATTAATAATAGGGCTATGTATGGAGAGCCCGTAAATGTATTTTTTTGTCTTATGGTCATATTAACCCATGTACCAAGGGTTAACGTGACTTTAAGACACAACCTACGGCAGTTGTGGCGGTAGGCAAAAACTGTGCCGCACAATCTATGCAAGGTATGTACCAAGCCGATAACGACCATTAAGATGGAATCATTAACACCAGCAGATAGTGGAGTTAAAGATGCGAATGGGTAAACCCCATTCGCTATGGTTTAAACATAAATAACATACAAATCATCTATTTCAGTGTTTGAAATTAGCATTTTTGGAATATGGTTATATTTTAAAGAAATAGTTCACTACCAAAGTGAACCTTTAATGCATTATCTGGAAGGATAAGGAGCTATGCTATACCTCCCATTCTTCAATCAATGCAAGTGTGCCAGGAATGAAGGTGGAGCAAACTTACCTGTTATGCGATCCTCCGCAGCAGCACTGAAATCTCTGCCCACTTCCAGGATCTGTTTGACTATAGCGTGCATACCGTGCATGCACGCTATAGCTGTACAGAACCCAGAAGCGGTGGGTACTGTCAGTGCTGCTGCGGAGGATCAGACAATCTTAGCCACTGGTAGAGAAGTAATTGAACATGCCTGACCTGAGTTTAATGTGTCTGTCTTTACCATAATGCAAATCATTAGAAGGAAAAAAAATAGAATAAACATTGTGCACAGGAGTGTTGAATTGGATACATACATTGATACATATGCATAAAGCAAAGAAATCTAAGGCAAAACAAGCACATGATAGATCATATACTTTACCTGCATGTTTGGTGACTAAATTTCTTCCCTTTAAGGAAACATTTATTTGGAGATTCTGTGCATTCACAAGAACATTTTGCGCTGTTTAATGGCTGGTGTTAGGGCAAGTTTTTTTGCAAACACATTGACACCTTTCTTCATCATACTCTCTGTTCGTTCCACATGAACTAACGAGGATTTTATTCTGCAAACACATTGGCATGTGTTCTGTCTAGTTCCTTATGTGGTCCACAACTTGAGGGTACTAAGCCCCTCTACATACACACTGACATGTTTCTTCATCAAGCTCTTTGTTGGGTCCACAGATATCATGAAACGTCTTCCATGTCTACAAAAAAAAAAAAAACCTTATCGTTATTCTGTTTCATAAAAAATGCACAACATGCATAAAAACATGCATAATTGAACATTAACAAAACACGTATCAATTTCTCACTGCAAATGTAATGAATTGTTGCAGAATGCCTAATTCAGTTCAAATATGTTAATATTATAATAATAATAGTAATTCAAAAATGATAGTCCAGTTTCACATGCATAGCAGCTCTTTAAATAAAAACTTTCTTCCTGCTATAATCAAAACAAAAAAAAGACAGCCTACAAGATCTTCCTAGCTGGTAGTCAAAATGACAATGTATTGTATTTTTCTTTGGATGCATTCTTCCCTAAAATGTGTGTGTACATTTGCATACATCATAGATATACAGAAAGATAAAGGTGCACAGTCTGAATTAAACATAGTTTATATGTAAATATGGAGTGGTTGTTCCCTAAACCTTGTGTGATATGGATGTGTTAATAAAAAACTAGTAGAGAATTGTACCATGTTAGCCATTGATGAAAGTAAAGACATCTTGAATTAAATTCACGTTAGCCAATAAAAGGTATTATTTTATATCCCAGATGTCCTCACTTTGAAATACATTCATGAGCATATATGCTGCTCTTCTTTAATTATTGTAATACCTATATGTACATTCTCTAGAAGTGACAGAAAATAACCTGCACTAATGAATCTTCATTTCCATTTGGCAGGACTTGCAAAAATATTGAAACAAATAAGGGTGTATTTCTTAAGGAGAACAATAAAAGGGGAACTAAAGTCTCTAGACAACATTGTCCAAATATACAGAGCACATTCACATACATACAACAAGCTGTGTCCCACCTCTCCCAGAGTGAGAGGTGAGTGATTTATGAAATGAACGAAGGAAGAAGGTGGCAGTACAATCACATGCTCTGTAGTGCTCAACAGATCAAAAGAGTCTGGGGATTTGAACCATGACCTCATAGGCTGTGTGATTCTAAAACCTGTGTTTGACTGGTAAACCACTGCATATGCAAACATACAGGTACATTTTGAGGCTTTATCTTTTTCTAAGAACAGACAAATAAAAAAATAAAAAAAAAATCAGTAAAACTAGCCGTTTCATATTGTCCGAAGAAGACTGTATGCAATTCACACTGGCTGGTAAATAAAGTGAAGGGTAACCAGCAGCTTTCAAAGTCTTATCACAGACCTTCATATTGATGTGGAGCATCTGTATAGAAAATACTCAAGAGACATGGTCAGGGGGCGTGGTCATTAAGTGCACATGCTCACAATGCTCTTTGAAGACTATGTGGGCTGTGAGTTGAAATGGCAACAACATATGAAAGCCATGTTGCAGATCTTTCCTCACACTACTAAATACAACTTACTAGAGAGGAATTTTACAATGTTATGTGTTCTGGGGATAAAGCTTTAAGATTAGGATTAAGAGAAGTAAGTTTAGTTCTCCTTTAAGCAATCTCCTCTGTGTAACCAAAGGAGAACTTTGCTGGGGAATAAAATCAATAGACAAAGCTTATTGTGTTTTTCACAAAAGGCAAATTAGCCAATCATGACATGGTACTTCTGCAGACAGCAGTATACTGGCATACTGGGTGAAAAAGGTAAAAAGATCTACCAAGCACTAGTACATCTGTATAATCCTTGTGAAATTACACCTGTAATATAAATAGTGATTAAGAACATTACAAAAATAGACATCAAGAGACATAAAATACGTGAATAAAGGGAATAAAAAGACTAACCGAATAATTGTTTACATTAGCAAAGAGCTGGCTAAGATGAGTTATGATTACATATATAAATATCATCAGGTCAGTAAAATGAATCTCTGGGAACTTTCCACCCAAGGACTGCCAAAAATCATGAGGACATCATTTTTCTTTTAAAGAAAACTATTCCTTTAAGAATTGGTTTTGCTACTTAATTTAACACTAAATGGTGGTAAAAATTACCAAAGGACATCATTTAAATCTCCTACTTAAATTGTGTCTTTTGTGCTACAAAGACCATTCAGGGTATATGCATTGTAGGGAAGATCAGGGGCAATTCCACCAAGTCAAATTGATACACGCCACCAGGACACCCCCAAAACTGTAATACCTCTATCCCAGATGTTCCTGAAACAGAGATATTCCTTATCCTTTCTGGCTCCATTGTTCTTTTTCCCAGTAATTCCACGCTTCCCAAGACACTTCTGCGACTGCACAAACTAGTATGAGGCGTGAACCTTCAAGACCAAGGGGAATGAGGGATAAATATCTCCATTTAGGAAAGAATCACAGTCTTGGGATTTTGTGGGGTCAGATAGTGTGTATCAATTTAAATGGGGTGGATGGGGTGCATTTGACTTTAGCTGAATCGGATGTGGAGCGAAAGGTAATGCTTTGTGTGTATGAATTTGTATGTGAATATACAGTATAGGTGGTCTCAGACATCTGCCCATCAGCAAAATCAAAAGACTTCTTTGAATGAAAGTAATTAATAATAGTATTCAGTTATGGAATTTAGAGTATTTTTTGCAATTTGTTTCATTTTTTTTTTTTTTTTTTACAGTTTTAAAGATATTAACATTTTTATGGGTGATATAGAAGCAGCGGTCACTGATCCCCTGCTTCCTGCTCTGAAACCATGTGACAGTCTCTCTTCCCTTGTGTCTCCTCCTCCTCAAGGGCCCAATGGCCCCTCCCCTTGCAGCCCCCTTGAAAACCCCTGTGGCCCTCCCCTTAACATATTGTCCTGCAACATTCCACTTTAAGCCATCAAAAGAGAAGTTAAATTTAAAAAGTAAGCAAGGCAATGTTATCCTTCATTTAGACAACCCCCTTCCCAAGGGCCAATTGGTTTAGAGAACTTTCAACAACCAGTCCAGTCAAATAGGAGGGCTGGAGCACATACAGGCTATAAGTACGGTAATGATCGCGCAGCATGAAATGTATTGGGCTTTAGTCTCTTGTGAGGACCAATATTGATGGTTTTACTTGCATCCTGTTGAATGTATGGCGTTGACAGCATAGCAGCTTTTGATATTTCCCAGGCAAAAAATAGAGGGAGTCATCTACCCAATCAGCAGTTTTCTTAAAGGGTTGGTTTTAAAAAGCTTAAAAGATAAGTAAACTCAAAAAACAAATTAAGTTTAAATGGAAGCTGTATACCTAACTAACCTTGTCCCTTTTATTTTCTAGGTGCCTTCAGGGCCTACCTATGCCCCAGTAAAGTGCTGGCCATCTTGGATTATGTCTGCAGTCAGGTAAGCTCCGCCCCCTACGATTTGCTGGACCTCGTTCCAGGCTTGGGTCAAAAAATCCTGTAGCAGTTCCATCCGTGCTCGTGCATGACGTCATCACATCGCGCGGTGGTGGCGACGCGAGCACGGAGGGAAATGCTACAGGATTTTTTGACCCAAGTCTGGAATGAGGTCCAGCAAACCAGAGCAGTAGCGGCTCTGGGTAAATGAGCCAGATAGAGAGACAAACGTGTATTAACACATCAGAAAATGTAAAAATTAATCAATACAGGTAACTTTATCATTCTGAATACAAAAACATTTTTTTATTAAATCATATCCTTTGATTCAGGCCAACGTTGGCTAACATTGCAATGCATAGCCCCTTGCTGAGATGCTGCAGCTTGTTTTATACTTACATCTTATAGCTAATAAATATAAAGCAAAAAATCTAATTTAAGTTGCAAGTGCCCCTATATTTTATTTTACAAAACTGCCCTTCCAATAACAATGCAATTCATGCAGAGAATGTTACAGTGTGCTAAATCATTCCTCATAAACCTTCTGATCCCATCAGTTACGAATACATTTTTAAACTGGAAAGGAAAGTAAGGTTTACCTTTTAGTTATGTTCAGAAAGACTAGCAAATACAGAAACTATAATCTATGCATGGCATTTTTCAATGTTCCTATATTACATTATCTTACCTTCTTCTGGACTTGATGAAAACCCAAAGTCTTGCTGCGATACATCTGCACAGTGATTATTCCAAATGTGATTTCTAGGGCATGTCTTGTTTGCCCCGACACCTGAAAGCACATTACTATTATTCATCATGTTGTTATAAGGCCATATTGTATATTTAAGTCTCTGTCAGCTAGAACATGTGGTAATTACTTGATCTATGAATCGACAATTGTTAACTTGAAATGCTGAAAATTAAGGTCTTCTTGGGAGGCTAGGCTACAAATTCAATGTTTTTTTAAAATGTGTTTTTATTTGAAATTATGGAACATACTATAATCAAAAGGAATGTAAACATTTAATGTTCTAATTGAATTTTAATATAAACAACAGGTATAGGAAGAAAAAGAAATAGGGGGAATGAGGAAAAAAATAGGGGATGTTAGAATGGGATAGAAAAGGAATGCTTCAAACACAGTTTCATTGAGTATATAGTTTAATAAGTGATGATAAAAAACACACCCATGTTCCAGGTAATATTTGGTATAGTATACATATTAGGTTGTTTTTCCGCAGATATTTGTCCATAGTGAGTCAGCCAAAAGCAGTTCCTTTGGTAAGTATTTGTTGCAACATCATTATAGTCCAAGTATGAGCTATTTCCACCCTTGATGCCAGTAAAATGTGATAGTGATAACATGTTGTAGCTAGAATTCATACATAGGATGCCCCAAAAAGAGGAAGAAGTTCTATGGGCACTGAGATATGAAAGATAGATGTTTGAGTTGTTGCATATCTTTCCAAATATGGAATGTTGGTGGACATGTCTAACAAAGTAAAACTTTTAGTGGTAATGTATGGGAATTGTGTAGTGATATACTGAGGAACAGTTACAGCTAAATTACTTCAAAAACAATCAAATTAGCAAGATAAAGTAACGGCATACAAGGTAGGTACACAGGTAGGTAGGTAGTCAACTGAGTAAAACTGGAATCACCAGCGACAGCTAATTGGACTTTGGAATAATCACTGCTTTGAAGGGGATGGACGTGTTTGTGATTGGGTTGGGAATATAAGTCATACACTTTTTTATATTGATTGCTTGAGAAAGAACTATGTAGAGTTCGAACATGTTGTACAATAAATACCACTTGATCTATAATGCTGTGTGGAGTCCCCTTCTTTTTGTTTCATTGCAAGATAAAGTAACCAATTATTTTCTATGCAATTCTTGTTTACACTTATTTTTACAAACAAATTCAATAAAATAATGAAACAGTGACCTTCAGAAAACGTCTTTGTTGGTTTTTAAAAGTATATACCATGCAATAATAAAAAATTCAACATAAATAAAGCCAGCTTCTATGGTTTCTAAACAAATAGTGATATTAAATTTACATTGAGTGCAAAATTGTTATTCTGGCCTTGCTTCAGGTCTAAATTATGTGGAAATCCTGTTGACATCACTATTACCCTCTACACAAGATGTACAACCAGAATGTTTAAGAATGTTTTCCTTAAAGGAGAAACAAAACTTTAACCTAATGCTTTTCTCCCCAGAACATTGTAAGATTTCTTGAAGTAAGTTGCATTGGTAATAATGTGTAATCAATTCTGTAACTAAGAGACTTCCATATTGTTGTACAAACCAACAGCCCATGTAGTCATTACGATTTTCTATACAGATGTCTCTACACAACATGGAAGTCCCTAATAAGGCTTTGAGAACGGCTTATTACCCTGAAGTTTACCAGTCAGGGCGAATACATATACTTCTCGGGGCAATACAAAATATTCATCTAGTTTTAATAACATTGTTTAATGTACTTGTTATTTCATCTGAGTAGCAATCTATGTAAAGACATGGTTTAGAAACACACATTCCAAAAAGTCACAAGTTAAAATCCCAAACAAATAAAGTTAAAAGGACTAGTGTTTCATATACTGTGTCAGTTGGGATAGGGGTAAAAGCTTTGCTTTTAAAAAGACAGAGTATATAGGTTCCGGACTAATGCCCCAGAATTACTTGTAATTTTGTAAATGTAAATATTCTGTTCTTACATCCATGGTAGCCAAGAAACACACAGCAAAGATTATTTTCTTTTTTTGTATGACACATACAGGATATATCACTTTTTCAACACATTAATAAGTTTGAGAAAAAAAATCAAATCCCTGTTCTGCATAAGGGAGAGGAGGAAACCGGTGCGGTTATGTGATTAACTGTCAGCTTTATGGAAGCTAAACTGCAACTTCGTTTTGATCGTGAGGACTACAGAGCATTTAAAGAGACTGTGTACACTTTGCATGGTTCACCAAGATAAGGTGGTTATGGGAGCTGACCCCTAGTAACCACTAGTGATGGCCCAGTTTGCGGATCCGAACCCGGATCCACGGCGGATTAACCTCGTTCACGAACGGCGGATATCGCAGATTTTCGGTTTTCCGCTTCCGAACTTTTCCGAACCCGCGTTTGAAAATTTTCGAAATTACTAGGATTTATGTATTTCGAAAATTTTGTGAAAATACGTATTTTTGAAAATTCCGAAATTACGAGGATTTCTCGTATTTTCGAAGAATCCTCATAGTTCAAAATCCTGATTTAAGAATCCTCGTATTTCAAGTATTTTGTTTTTTAATGGGTCCGCTCGTGGATTTTCAAATTTTTCGAAAATTCCCGGATCCTCGGCGGACGGATTTTCAAATAAACAACCAACAGTCGCCGAAAGGGAGAGGTAGAGACACAGTGTATGTTTGTAAATGTGCTCTGTATATTGGGACAATGTAGTCTGGAGACAGTTCTTCTTAAGAATGTATCTCTTTTAGTTTCCTTACAAGATTAAGACAAAAAGTGCCAAAAGTGATTGATCAGGCTGAATATATGCTACATACTGTAAAATGGTAAGTAAGGAATCTGATAGAGACCTATTATTGTCACTGTTAACAAATGTTTTGTAAACCGTGAAGATGGTTAGGAAACTTGAAACTTCCAAATTATTATAGACCATAATAACTTTACAGAATTTTAAAATAATGCAGGCATCTCTTCATGAAGTAACAAATAATCAGACTGCTACAACAACTGTATGCCAAAACTCATTGTAAGTAATGCCGGCATAAACAGGCAGTATCTGATCATTTATTTTTACCAACTGCCCACTTTCTTGTTCATCAAAAAGTTGCAGAAACACACAAATAAAAACAGCTAAAATCAGGTGGCAAAATGCCCTCCATTATGACATTTTTTAATAATCATTCAAATTCAAAGAAAAGCAAGACTCCCAGATTAGATCTCAATATAAAGAAGGGGAATGGATAATTTGGTGCTAGTTCCATCAAATGATCACTTGCTAGGATCTTAAATGGCTATTGCTTTTAGGGTCCTTTGTTGATAATGAGAAAATTGGGGGCAACAACCTGGCAAGTTGATCATCTACTTTCATCGTCAACTAATACAATGGAAGCTAATTTATTCTCATGGTTATCCTTTACAGAAATAAGATACTGGTAAACATACAAGTTAGAATTTACAGGTCATTAAAATCAGCCTTGTGTTGCCAGCCTGAAAGTAACGGGGAATGCACTAATAAATGGTTTGAACAGATTCCAAAGTATTTCACATGTATATTACTGAATATTACTATAGAGATTACTCATTTTTATAATGTTGCCACAGTCTGTAATACACTTATAGTAAAAATGAGGTTACATTTTTATAAGCCAGTAAGAGGAATTCAGGTCAGTGATATGACATAATCATGATCCCCAGATTCATTAAAAAGACACAAACTGCAGGGGCTTTTTCGTAAATCCCATACAAATATGTGAGCCCCCTTGCCCTATATGTTATTGTATTACAATTATACATAACGAAACAACTTGCATGGAAAAAGATAATAATCAGAAAACAAGAAACCAATTTAAATTGATCCCCCCTTCCTAGCTCAATCCCCTCTGTTGTTAACAATAAACATTCAACCTCTTGGCCAACGCATCCAAAAACATGGCCTTACATACCAATGCTATGCAGAGGACACCTAGATCTATCTCTCCTTTAAAGCTGGTGTGACAGACCCGCACTAACCATAAATGCTGTTTAGCTGATCTGTAAGCTGGAATGGATGAATGACAACTAGCTGAAAATGAACATTGACAAAACTGAGGTTTTTGTTATTGGAGGTAAGTGCCTTGCAGCAAACAGCCTCATTCCCAATAAATAGAATGTAACCCATAAAATGCCTTTTAAGAAATTGTCTTTCAGCTGGTTCAGGCGCTTATTCCCCAAACTCTTCGCTAATCACATATGCTTGTAGTATTCAAACTGGTGCATAACTTGTAGCAGGCAATAACAAAAGCAATTATAGAAAACTTACCGCATCCCCGTGGTGGTGGTTCGTGTGTCAAGTGTTCCTAACCCTTTGCTTGGTTCATACAACTACATTGCCAGTTAGAAGGTCCTGTGGCACTCAGATAAGCAAGCAGGTAAAAATCTAATCTTTATTACGTCTGCATGCTTGTCTGGATTATATTACGCCATATGCTCAGCTGGTTAAAAACTGCATACTTACCAGAGTGCCAGAGGACTTCTAACTGATACCTGAGATACAGAGCTACACATCTCTGACCAAGTGCGCAGCTTGGGTGTTCAAATTAATGGGGATCAAACTTAAAAGTTAATTTCAGCCACTGTGAAATTCTCTCCTTTCATTTGAGGAAATTGTGAACATAAAACATCTCCTCCCTCCAGAAGATCTGCCAACCTTGCCCATGCATTTATAATTCAAGCTAGATTACTGAAAGTCCCTACTTCACAGAAGGATGCACCGTCTACAATAGTACAGAATGCTGCTGCCAGACTATTAAAAAACTGCAGTCACCATTGCCATATCACTCCAGTTCTTCTGTCTCTCCACTGGCTGCTGATAAAATGGACAATCCTTTCCAGATTGGCTAACTGACATTTAGATCAACAAAAAACCCAGGTCCTGGATATTTGTAAGACTTGCTACACCCCCACAATACCTCCTGACCATCAGATCTACAAGATTTAATACTTAGAGGGTATCTTTAGCCAAACTAAGTTTGGGGATTTCAGTTTTATTGAAGAATGGGAGGTAAAGGAGCTATGTCTTGCACCGTGACCAAGCATGTCGCCATGTCATGTCAACATCACTGACATGCAGTGCAGACATCATGTCACATGCGCAGTGATATCACGCGCTGTGAATTAAAAATGACTGCAAACTTTCTCGACCAGGAAGATGTTGGAGGGTTTGCACAATGGGGGGCGGAGCTAAAAACACCATTTCAGGAGGAGGAATCCAGCAATATTCAAGAGTTAAGGTAGATTATAGGAGGGGAACAGAAAAAAAAAAGATACACATTTATATTTAAAGCCCCAACTATCCAGTAAGTTGTTTTACAGTGTACATACCCTTAATCTGAGATGTGTCATGCGCTTTGAGTCCCATAGGGAGAAAATCACTTTATAAATGTTGTTGTTATTGCTGGCCAATTGGAACAGGAAAAGTACACCCACAGTTTTTATGTATCTACTTCTCTTAGTTCAAAGCTGTAAAACTAAAGAAGTAACCCTGGGGGGTATTGGTGACTGCTGCCATGGGAAACAGAAATATCAGTAAGTTAAATTGATTTATCATTTTTCCCAAACAACCATGGCAGCTAGCCCAGGCACAAGAAATTCCTCTGGTTGAATGCGCTTTAAGATTCAACTGATAAGTTTTTCTGTATAGAGGAAAATACATGGAGCCTGACCTTTTCCATGTCCAGCCAGGACTTCTAAGAGGTGCTCTGTCCTTCTCCATTTTTTTGTTCTATTTTAATAAATGTTGACTGCTGGATTTTTTGGGCTCGTATAGAATGATGGCAGAACCACCTCTAGATCTGAATTAAAATTTGAAAAGGACTTTCAGTGAAAAGTTAAAGACAGGTCTTAGTTTACCTTATCTTTAAGGATTGTAAGGTTATTTCATAGATAAGGCTCCTTTTTTACCTACTCTGCAGGCTAATGAATTGTGATTAAAAAGATGACCTTCAATGTTAGAGAAACCAGATGGAGGCTATTTATAATGGTGCATACAGAGGCTGAGTCAAAGCTATAGCAAATTCCACATTGAGGTTTTATAGTTTTGGTTCACTCTTATGAAGGCAGCACAGAACCTTTTAACGAATCTGTTGCCCAGTAGGATCGGGCATAGCTTGTCTCTTAAACTGCTTTCACTAAGGGTAATCTACATCTAGAAAAGAGAAAAATAATCAATTGGGTAGAGGATGGATTGAATCAGTCACATTTCTGCTTTTCTGATAATGGATAAAGGCTCCCACATTTATAATATCTTTGGGGTTTCTTGATTCTAGATTTTAGAAGAAATGGAATTATTATTTAAAGACCAACGAAGAGCAGATAACAGCACACAATTGGATATAATGTGTATATACACACCCTTATTAAGGCAGTACCCAGGGTATAGACAGTGAGAGCATATTAAAACATTAAAAACACATATATACAAAACCATCCATAGTGTGGAAAATTGTGTGTGTGGTTTTGTTATATGTGTTTTTAATGTTTTAATATTGCTATCACTGTCTACCTGGGTACTGCCTTATAAAAGAACTGAAGAGGCCCTGTGTCAGCCAATTTGGACTTGGTTGAAAATCCGAAAAGGCACAGCTGAGGATACCACAGCCTTCGTATACAAGGATTATAGCTGTCACGTCGGCTAAACCCTCTTGGAAGGTGTTGCACAAAATCAATGTCAGTGGGAATGAAGGAATATGTATAAGCAGTCCCTGCTCCAGTTCGGTTGCAGAGCGTCTGCTCCTTCTGCCCTACTGTTGGGAAGTGAGAGTATAACCTTTGGTGCTCTGTGTTTTTGTTGGATGCCATTAATTCTTATACTGGAACGACTCCAACTGGATACCAATTCCTGAAATATCTCCAGTGAAGGCTCCACTCCCTTGTCTGAACTTTTTGACAGCCAAAAAATCTGTCTGCAGGTTTTCCTTACCTGGTATAAAAATAGCAGTTATGCCTTTCAAGTGTTTTTGTTCTCATTCAAAATTAACCTCAACTTCTAGTTCCCCCTGTTTTGGATATAGAAAACAGTTATTATATTGTCACTTATAATGATGAAACAACCTTTTTATGGTCCTTAAAACTTTGAAGAGCTAGTTTACTCATAGGGAAACTTATCCAGGTTTTTTGTTGTTAGTCCACCAGGCTAGGTCTTCCTAACAAGGCCGGAAGATAGTGAGTTGCCTGGCCATTGCCAGTGAGGAACCCTGGCTTTTGCAAGAAGAAAATGGTAGATGTCTACTCACGCCTTGGTGAACACGAAAGGCCAAATGGTAGACAAACAAACTGGGACGTGAGATGTTCTATAAGAACCTGAAGAACGTTCCCTGAATTTTGGTGAACTGGCACATGGAAGTAGGTGTCCTTAGATCTATTCTGGTAACAATCACCCTTTTCCGATATCTTCATAACAGAGTTTGGATTTCTAAAATCTAGAACTGTCTTAGCTTTCCTGAAGCATCCCATTTCTCTGGCGAAGACTTAAAAAAAAAGTTTTTGTAATTGAGACAAATTTTAATTTTGTAGCCCTGGGACACCAAAATTAAAGGGTCTGGAATATTCTCGGCCCAGGTGGTGGCAAAACAAAACAGTCCTCTGACCTCGGCCAGCATCTCCCTATGGGTGAAAAAAGGAATGAGTTGCAAACTCTGATGGTCTCTTTAGGATTTCAAACGTTTAGCCTGTTAGACATTTTCTTGCCAGGCCTGTACATATATTGGCATTCTGAAAGAAATCAGATCTTTGGCATTTTAGTCTCCTTTCCCGAGAAATAAACGTGCTCCATACCACATGAACTTACAAAGCTGTATGTGCCTGCCAATGCTACCCAGAGGGCACACCTGACGGCCACCCAAATTCCAATTGACCAGGCTGAAAATCTGATTAAGCCAACTGAGGCCTTAGAGAAGAACAATAGCTATCTTAAGATCTTCAAACATTTGCAAAAGTTTAGGTCTTTTAACATTTGAGTTAATTTTGGACTAAAGAGACTAAAGTATGTTACCTCAGGGGCTGTATACCATCGTGGGCAAAAGTCTTTCTTAAGGAGTACTTAAGCCTCTTCTCCATTGGATGCCACTGCAGTGGTCTACTTAAGGAGCAGAGTTCCAGAACCAAGACACTAACTCTTCAATTGGATACTTTTTAAGATACTTATTAGATTTTTATTTTTTTTACAAGTCTTCTTCTATTCAGTATTGATTATTGTTGAATTAATTATGAAGTGGAAAAGAGTAGATTCTTTTAAATCAAGGAATACAAATTATCTGCTGCAGATGTTTTGTGGTTGTTAAAGGGCATTGCACCCAAAACTATAATTTACCTTACATCCCAGTAAATGTTCTCCTGTAAGTCCCCCCAAGTCCAGAAACTGTCCACAGGAGCCTGGCACCAGGGAAATTGTTTCCCCTCTGAGTATGTCCTCTCAGAGGTTTTTGGCTTGTCAGAGCAGCCCTTCACTCCTCCGTCCCTCCCTCTCCCACCTGTTTTGTTCTCCCTCCCCCTAGTGGTAAAAACCCCTTGCACATATAGTAGAGCTAGGTTCCCCAGCCCCAACCGCTATAATATATTTTCCAGAGACTCCCCCCTAAACTCTACTACCTTACCTCTCTCCTCGACGTTTTGAACTCGGCAGCCGGTCCGTGATTGGCTGCCCTCAGCCAATCACGGATGTGGCTGCCGGTCCGGCCCCCTGCTTGCAATTCCATGCAAGCAGAAGGAGAGGGGGAAGGTAAGTAAGATCGGGGGACTTCTGTTTAAAATATATTATAGCGGTTGGGGCTAGTATCAAAAATTTGAAAAAGGTGTGTGACAGCCCTTTAATGCCAAACACCACTAAAGGCTCCAAAATAGCTGGATTGAAATTGGTCTCTACTTCAATATCTTCCCCTCTGAATAATTGCTGACCGATTTTCAGAATATTCAGAAAAGTCGTGTTAAGAGTATTCAGAGTCCAAAATCGGACATCTATGAGTGTATATTTTTTCATTACTTTTTTTGTTGGATGATTGTTGAACACTTAACAGCATTTTTTTATCAGCTTCATTAAAAGGAGTCCAGAGACTGAGTAGGAACTTGATTAGTAGAAGTTCCAGAATATCCTTGTCTTTAGCTCATCCAGTTATCTAGATCCCTTAGAGTGACTTTAAGCAGAATCTCAGACACCATGCTCCAAAACCATGCATACATAAGCTATCCAAAAAAAACATACAACAGCCCAATGTACAAAATGTAACTTATGTCTTCTCATTGGCCGGATCGCTGATGAATGGAAGACAGAGCAACAAAGGAAACTTTAAGTAAGTACTGCAGAAGATAGAAAGCAAACCCAGTGGTGAGGACACAGAGTTTTAGATCCTCACCCTGCGTTCTAAAAAATTGGTGGACAGTGTGGTAAGGTGAGTAAGTTGTCTTTAAACATTACAGAACTATCTGTCAACAGGTAATTTCTCCCTTGCTTTTTATATTATCTGTAAACACTTTCAAAACAAATTAAACATTCTCAGGGCTTATAAATTTTCACCACCTATAAAAAAACTATAAAAAAAACAAGGCTAACTTCCAGTTTGTAAATGATACCATTTATTATTAAAAGAAAGTTTTTCTAGTTCAAATGCATATAATGATTTTCATTAATCTAGTTTATCCGAATAACATATAGTTGATAACGTCCACTCTGAAAGATGATGAATCGTCAGTTTCCTTATTGCATCACTCTTCAAACACGGAGGGCATTTAAGAAAAAATCAACTACATCTTAGAAAAGGTATTGCTGATAAACCTTGCACATGCAGATTTTGTATATGCATGGTTTTAAGGGCATAGGATAGCAACCATAGTTCTACCTCAAACATATAACCTAAAAGCAAGATCATCCTTTTTCATCATAAACTTTAAAACGTTGCTTTAATTTAAACAACTGACATCCCTTGCGTGATTTCCAGTTTTAGTCTTAAAATCATTTTCCAATTAACTCATTATCAGTTACTGTAAAGTCATTTTGGGTTAGCTGCAAGATCCGTACTGGGAATAATGGAAACAGTAGTTTAGCTTATACTACGCAACTGGCTTGCTGGCAAGGATCGTCTGATTATTGAATGAACTTGTCTGTAAACACCATCTTAGACATGCATCGGCAGGATGGATGGTTTGCAAAACAACTGTTACTGGTTTTACTGGTCCTTGAGAAAGTGGTACTGTTATTTCAAAGAGCTAAGAATAGAGAGGAAAAAAGGAACCTTTCAGCAAAAATAACTTTAACATTAGCTCCAATACTTTTCCCCTCTTCATTTTAATAGTATGTCTAAATAAAAAAATTACAATATATTGTGCCAAAACTAATAAATAGATCCCAATGAAGGATAATATACACACAAAAAAACATTAACAAGGCTGCATGAATGTTAAGCAATATTATTGTTTTTAATTTTCACTTTCTGTAGCTTTAAAAGGGTACAACATTCCTAACCCATCAAACCATCTAAAGAGCAGCAGTGCAATTCCTCTTCCTATTCAATTTTACTTAATATTAAAGAAGATTTAATATTAATTATTAATATGCTATTAATTAAACACAATTTCTAAACTGACATATTGAGTCAACCTATACTATACTATGTGAAGTAAATATTATACACACCTAAACACAGAGGCTACCAAATTGCAACAAAAAAGGGAACGTCCAACCCCCAAACTAAAATTGCTATTTAAGCCAATTACCTGCTCCCCCAACCTAGAACTCGCAATATTTAAAACTGTGTGAGGCTTCTAATTATACTTACTGTAACAGCACTCGTTCCTTGGCATCCTCTGCTGCACTCGGTGCCTTTTCAGGCACTGCGCAGCAGAAAGGGGACAGACAGACTGTAGACATATCCAAATGCAAAAAAATGGACACTGACTTTGAGATTCCTATACCTAAAACATTTAAATGGTCATGGAAATTTTATGGCCTTTAAAAGAGGGTGTGGCTAAATGGGGGTATAATAACCCTTTTCAGAATCCCTTACATAAAAAAAACAGCAATGCCCCTATGGTGTTACTTCTGCTTATGTGTCAAATGTGGTGCAGTAAGTTAAATATTCCAAAGATGCTTGAACATTTTATGTTTCCAAAGTTCATGGTGAAAGTGCTTAGATAAAAAGTAAAATGCTTCATCTACCCACTGCAACTAGTTACCCAATTTTCTCCATTATATAACAAAGCAAAAAGGAAGTATCAATAAAGACTTGACTGAGACTTTTCTGAAGGAAGTGTGATAACAAAAACCAGAGTTCACATAAAATTAATATAACAATAAGAAACAGATGGTGAGGAGGGAAACATGGTTAAAATGAATAAGAGAAAAGGAAATTGAATGGACACATACAGGGTAATGCAATATTTTGTCGGATCGCAATTACATGCACTTGTTCTAGCACCATTAAATATGGATCGCAATGAACTAGGAGCTGCTAACAGCGCTGCATTTTACATGAGATTTGCAATTACACAAGGGAACTGATAGGGGCTCCTGGTGCAACGTCCTGATTCATTTGTACTAAATATTAGAGCAAACTAACTTAAAATTTTATTGCATAAGGTGTACTTAATCCATAGTAAATTGCACAAATGAGTATGCAGGAACTATTCAGTATTCTGCCAATACTATTCAGTCTATCTCCCAATCTATGGGAGAAATGCAGCAGAAGAGATGATT
Source organism: Hymenochirus boettgeri (assembly GCA_019447015.1). Lineage (NCBI taxonomy): Eukaryota > Metazoa > Chordata > Amphibia > Anura > Pipidae > Hymenochirus > Hymenochirus boettgeri. The sequence continues at coordinate 86,097,318 of CM033469.1, read as the reverse complement.
GCAATTGATCTGGCAATGTTATATGTTAGCAAATAACTCCAAAGAAGGATTGTTGCATGCTTGGTGCATCGCCCTGTATGTGACAAGTGTTCATTTGATTGCTTGTGGACAATCTTTTGATCTGAATGGTTACATTTGTGTTGTAGTTTGTGCCCACTTTAAGGAGGGTAAAACCCGCCATACTTGCTCACACCCAATAAAATTAGGCTCCAAAAAATCCAACTTTCCAACTTCCATGGGTAGAAATCCATACTTGTCTACCCATACACTTCCTTCTGGTTTCCATTTTAAGTCTTCCCAAGCATATTTTCCTGGAGGAAAAGAAAACTAAAATGCTTTATTTAAAGGGCATGACCACCCCCAAAACTAAAATTTGCCCCACTTCTGGCCCTCCTGTAGTGTGAAAAAATCATTACATTACACCCAGCTACATATGGTTGTCCTGCAGTGGCTTTTCAAAGTCCCAGAAAGTTGTAGAGTAGGAGCTGTCAGTGTGTGTCATCCGGTGCCTGCTTTCCTTGTCCTCTTAAGAGGACTCCGGCATGTGCAGGGGAGCCATCCTCCTACCTATGGATCCATTCAGGCTGCTTATCTCCTATCTAAAAAACCCTTTTCTGTAGTGTAGTATTCCCCAGCCCACCCCCAGAAACTTACAAAACATGGCGTGGGGATGCGCTGGGGTGCCCTACATACAGAAAAAGATAATTTTGGGGATGGAGAACCCTTTAATACTGCTGTATGACCCTGTTGTAGGCAATTAGCTAAACTTAAGTTATTTTTGGCAGTTATGGAACCTATACCTGCAAATAAACAAAGTTTAATATACAGATCAAATAAAAAGATGTAAGGACAATTATCGCACACCCATGCCCTCACCTCCGTCACAGTGATAGTGCCCAGGGGTGAGACCTAAACCACGGGTCCTAGCTTTAATAAAATAAAAGTTCCATATGCAGTTAAAAGAGAAATATAAATCCACATCTTTCTCTGCCTTAGTACTTTATGCCCCTATTCTTTTAGAAATTGTAAAAATGGTTGAGAAAAAACAGGAACAGAATAGATATCTTCGGATATTGAAAATGTTCTTGTACCACGTTTATTAGATGTAAGATTAGGTTAGTCCTATGTTTAGTGAGTTATAATTAAACAGTCAAAGATTAAAAAAAAAAAAAAAAAGATTAGTGAGAAAATGTGCAAAAATTGCTAGTTAAATGAGCATCAAATAATTTTTACTTTATCTGTATAGTTTTTTCCCCTCAACAATTAATTAAGAGGACTGACTTGGAGTTAAAGACAGAAATTAAAAAAAATGTTTATTTTCTTGTACATGTGTGTAATTATTCTATCCAGAGACGGGGCATTTTTAATACAAATTCTCTTAGGGCACAATATTTAAAGTGGTTAGAAGACAGTGGACCTTTCGGTATGCAAAACTGAAAGCTTATTCTAAATAAAACTGCTTTTATTTTGACTTGATAAAACACATCATAAGATCAGAGTACCAGTAACAATAAAAATAGTTTCCAGGGTTGTTGCTATCAGGGGTACATAGCTACATGGCCCAGGTACAATGCAAGTCCACAGCAGCCACTATAACCAACACAGGAAGGGGGCCCCTTCTTACTAGCTATCTCTGATGTGCCAATTTATACTTTTAACTCCATTTGATAAATGCTGTGAGTGCTATAAAAGGAACACCCTAGGGCAGTTGTTTTACTGCTTGGCGTGTTGTCACTCATAGCAGTTTCCTTGCATTGCTTACATGTTTAATGAACATTACTGTTGACAAAACACTGCATGAAGCAATTTCTGCTGGACCCACACAAAAAAACACTACAAAAACGCTTGTGTGAAAACCTAACCTTAGGTTTGTAAGCTACGCACTGTATAGTTCCTTACCTGAAAACAAACAAACCCACTTTTCCCTTTCTACTTTCTGCCTTACCCTAGTCTTGTCCTGTACAAACCCTTGACATGAAGCAAGAAGCACAAGTGAGTTCCAGATAAAAGGACTCCAGGACACCACTGGGGGTGCGCTTGCCCAATCACTTACAATCAATGCTACAGGTGTAACTTTGCAGGAAAGAACTGTGGGGCAGCAGAGTAAACAGCTAATTTAATACCTGCTGAAACAAACATTGAAAGGTCCCATGCTAACGGATGTATAGACACTTTATGATTAAGACTATCGCTATCACTGTCCTTAGTATACTGATTACCTCGCAACCTTCCTTGCTTTTGCTGACCATGAGCAGTGCCCTGTAAAGTTTAAAATACAAAGAAGTGATTACATAGAATAAAAACAAAAAAGTTCTTCCTTCCAGAACTATTTTAAACTCTTCTAAAGCTAGGTACACCACACTAGCAATAAAGCCCAACTACCGTAGAATCCGTGAGGCGGTGAACATCCGGGTTGGCCTTCGGTAGTTTGGGAAAGGTTGAAAAATTTGGCTGTGGTAGATTCCCTATAGAAGGAGTCGGCCGCGGGTTGAGGGAAACACACAGTCCCAAATATTCTCCCTATGTGTGCACAGCCAGAGCGCTCAGGAAGTGTGTTATCCTGATCTTTGAAAATCTGTCCTGTGTACCAGCTTAACTTATGATTTATATATGCTTTGTATTAAGTGTTGTATGTTATGTCTAGACATGTTTGTAATTTTGTTATTACTGTAGTATGTTTAAATAAAAATATGCAATTCTTTAAAAATAAACGGCTGGATTAACCCAGAGCCACAATCTCTGGCCTCTTTGCAATTTAATATAGTGGGTTGCAGCTATGGGTAAATCACAAACTAGGTTACCTTTTACTATGCTGTGGCATTAGTATTTGTGCAAAAAAGCAGCATAACCACAATAATAAATACTTGCGTCAGCTGTGCAGGTTTTTTAGTGATATCCGTGCAAAGAAGGAGTTAAAAAGTGGCAAATTGAAATGGTGCACAGACTTTAAATACTAATATACCGCTGCAACTCCCTGTAGATGAGCACCTTAAGGGCTAGGCCACACTGCTGCGTTTTTTTGCGTTTGCGCTTGCGTTTGCGATTTCCAAAATATTGAAAACGCGGCAAAGCAAAAAAAACGCGCGTTTTTCGGTGCGATTGCGTTTTGCGTTCTGCATTTTTAATCGCAATCGCATGCGTTTCCTATACTATTGAAGAAATCGCAATCGCAAACGCAACGAAAATCGCACATGAAATCGCATGCTATTGCGTTTGGTTTTGAGTGTGGCCTAGCCCTAAAAGGTTTAAGAATGATTTCATTTAATGTGGAATGCAATGAACAAAGTTTATTATTCAGATCACCATAAAAAGATGTAAAGGACAATTATCGCCACCCATGCCCTCTGTCCCAGTGATAGTGCCCAGGGTGATGACCTAAACCACTAGTGCGGTATGGTATCGGATATACACGATATCAAAGATTGGTGGTTCGTAAATGGATTTTTTTGTACGACATCATATGAAAATGTTATTATTGGTCCCATGTGAAAATTACTTCCCTCACCCTGGGTATTACTAATAGGGATGGCCGGTCCGGATCCGCCGCGGACGGATTTATCCCGTTCACGAACGGTGGATTTTTCCGGATTTTCCGCCTTCCGAACTTCCGTTCGCGGATTTTTTCGTATTTTCAAAATTTCAGAATTACGAGTTTCACGTATTTCAAATACTGAGGGAAAACATGTTTTTCGAAAATACAGGATTTCTCTTAATTCCTTACATACGTATTTTCGAACAATATTCGAAATACGAGGATATACTTGTATTGAAATTACGAGTTTTCATGTATTTTCGAAAATATTATTTTCGAAAATACATGAAAACTGTCGTAATTCGAAAATTCACGAAAATACGTGAAACTCGTAATTTTGAAAATTTTAAAAAAAACGAAAAATCACGTTATTCAAAGGTTATTTTTAATTTTAACGGGTCGCTCGCGGATTTTCGAATTTTCGAATTTTTTCGAAAATTCGCGGATCCTCGAAGTGGACCGGATTTTGCGAAGTTTCGGACATCTATAATTACTAACTGGGAGGGGGAGACTGGAAGTCGATAATACCCTTTAATATACTGTACAGTACACTAAGTCACACTTGGGTAAAAAAAAAAAAAAGGTACTTATAATACAACAAAATTAAACAATTATTAAACATGATAAAATAGATAATTAAAGTGTTTTGCCTATAAATTAATCAGATGATGAAAGAGACAATGTGGAGTTTATACATCGGAAAGTATTTTTACGGTCTGGAAAACAATGTTTATAAATATAACCTACCAGAGAGCAGGCATTTTGTTGGATGTAAACACATGGTAGGATGTGGTTTGAAGGTTAATAAAGCTAGCTGTAAATCTGGAGAAAACTATGCAAATTAGACTGTAATAAGAAGACCTAACAGTAAACATTTCATTACAGTGCAAATAATAACAACCTGCTAGTAGAGATGTCCGAACTTCAAAAATCCGGTCCAACGCGAGGATCCGCGGATTTTCAAAAAAAAATTCGAAAATCCGCGAGCGGACCCGTTAAAACTATTAAAATGAAAGTTCGGCAAATCCGCAATAAAGTGGTCTAAACAGCCTGGTATGTATGTACACTTAATCACTCAGGGACCTGGGTAATGACCTTAGAAACACGTATCAATGCCTACAATACTAAAATTGCAGTCCGCTAGCGTGAATTTAAAAAAAAAATTCGAAAATACAGGATTCCCGTAAACCCGCCGGATTTCCGTAAAAACGAGGATTCCCTAAACCCGCGGATTTCCGTTAAAACGAGATATTTCGTAAAAACAGAGGAACTTCCTGCCTGCAAAATGGCAAGTTCTGCTAGGCCAACCTATGCCAGCATCTAGTACCTCCTGTCCAGGGGGTACGATGACTTCCCCCTGGAACCTATCATGTGCGGCGCCGAAAGCGCAGGATATATGGAGGGTCTCCAGCGACGCTCCTGCGCCGCTACGGCTACCAGACCACATGTCTCTACCTCCAGAGAAGTGGTCTGATCTGAAGAGGCAGAGGCCTCATATGTTCTTGCCATACGGCAATGATGGAAGGCAAGTATACCATATATACTGAGTATAAGCCGAGGTTTTTAGGTTTAAAATTAACCTAAAACCTTGACTCGGCTTATTACTCGAGTCAAGAAGAAACTTACCTTGAATCAGAGGAGCCGCGAGTCCGGCCGGCAGTTCCCAGTAGTTCCTCGCGGTTGCGCGATGACGTCATCACGCACGCTGGCGGGATGACGTCATCGCGCAGCCGCGAAGCAGTAATGGAACTGCGGCCGGACTCGCGGCTGCCTTGGATTGCAGAGAGAGGAGACTGAAGACCAGGTACAGGTAAGTGAGCTGGGGGGGGACTGGGGGGGGGCTGGGGGTACTGGGGGAGGGCTGGAGGGGACAGTATGCCATGCAGACACCACAAATCTTTTTTACTATAGGTGGTTGAGAACTACAACTCCCAGAACCAAGCATGCTGGGAGTTGTAGTTCCAAACATCTACAGTGGAAAGGTATTAGGGTGGGGGACGTATGCCATACAGTAACCCCCAATACCTTTCTACTATAGTGGTTGGAAACTACACTCCCAGCAATAAGCATGGCTGGGAGTTGTTAGTTTCCAAACATCTACAGTGGAAAGAGTTATTAGGGTTACTGTATACCTCGGCTTTATCGGGTCAATCATCTTTTCTATTTTTTGAGGCAAAAATGGCGTGCCTGCTTATAATCGAGTCGGCTTATACTCGAGTATTATACGCGTACTTTTTATTATTATAACTGTATTGTTATAAGTAGTAAAATATTTAGATTCACTTCTGACAAATCAATATTTATAATATATATTTTTAAAAAACATCAAAATCTAAATTTGGCTGAGAGAGGAAGAGAGAGAGACGGAGAGTCGAGAGGAGAGCGAGAGAGGAGAGAGAGAGAGAGAGAGAGATCCAAGTCTTTGTATTTCTCATTCACTGGTTATTATTACATTATATTATTCTTAATTATTCAATATCAGAACCACAGAATACAGTGCTCAAATCATCTTACAAACAATATTTAAACCCAAATATGAGGCACCTTCAGGCTATATGTAGATTATCTGAATCACACTGTAGTAAATTGACCCAGGTGCAAACATGCCCCGGTCCTTGACGCTTAGAACAGGAAACACTCTTCTTCTGATAACTTGGGTTTAAAGTTGGTACACAAAACCCCCCACAGGGTTAAACTTACCACGTGGTCTGTGGTCCGGGGTGCTACACGCCCCGAACCCGTCGTCTTTTGGTATTATTCAATATCAGCCTTATTTAAAGGGTAGTAAAGTCAAAAATAAATCACTGAAAAGTGACTTATTTAACATATCGCCTAAAATTTCAAATGATACCCACCATAACACAGTAAAACACACTTGGTGGCCCACCCTTCCAGTCATTGCAGCCTTATTTAAAGGCTAAGTAAAGTTAAAAATGTAATTCAGATCATTAAAAATTTAGTTTACCTTATAAATGCACACTTTATACCCACACATGACACAGTTAAACACACTTAACTGACCACCCTTTAAGTTACATGGAGCCCCATTTGAAGGGAAAGTAAAGTCAAAAATAAAATGTTGATCGATTATTAAAAATTGATTTTTACACTCCAAAATTAAAAATGTTGTGTAGCCACAAAATCTAAATACAAGTACACACAGCTACTGATGCTCCCCTACACCCACCAATTTTCCTTTCCATGGCTAACAATACAACACAATAAAAATATAAGTACTTAGCCAGAATAAGGTATGAAATCATTGCCATAGAAAATATGATTGACTTTTAAAGAAAACATAACATATGCCTTATTTAATCTGTATTTTCAAGCAGAATCCAAAGTATATAATTAAATATATCCTTTAGATATATCATTCATTATGTATTTTTAATTTAATTGCAGCAGGGAATCTTCCTCGACACCCCACCCCCACCACCGTCACCCACCAGAGGAGAGGTAAGAGCAGCTATTGAAAAAAAAAAAATTCTAAATTTTTCATTTGTCCAAGGCCACATTACAGCGCACACGAGCGCCCCCGAAAACAAGCATACAAGCGCGTGTTTCCGGTGCGCTCATGTTGTATTGCCGCGCGAGTGCAGTACGATTGCACAATGTGCAAAAATGAGAATGATATTAATTGTGCCACACTATTGTGTTGCTTGTTAACACGTAGATGTGTCCAAGCCCTTTATCCAAAATGTTTGCATATTTTTTGACAACTTCTCGAGAATTGTTTTAGTAAATGTATTCGAACATTTAATGAAGTGAGGAATTAAATAAATTTCTTTTTTTTTAGCACTACCACCAACTAGCCTCAGGCTCCGGCAGGCCATTGCCCCCCCGGGCAGTCCATTGCCCTCCGGGCTCTCCACGCCCCACGGGCAGTCCACCCATCGCCCCCACGGGCAGTCCACCGCCCCAAGAGGGAACCTGGCCAGCCGCCGACACGTAAGTGCATCCTAAGCAATTTTTTATCTTTTTATTGACCTTGTTGCAGCAAACAATTAGTGAAATTATCAGTGATAATTAAGTGAATTTTTTTATTTCACTGAAAAAAATTTGTACAAAAAAATAAACAAATCTATAATTTGGCTTGAGAGACAGTTACTTCCATTCCCATTTATTGTCCCGACTGCCCATTGTTTGGGCTGTATTCTTGTCCCTCAGTTTTGAGCTTAAGTCACGAAATTCGGTCCAAACGTGCAGTAAAAGTGTGCGGATTATCTAAAGGATCCTTCCAACATGTCCGACAACACATACCCATGAACCCACACAAGCTATTCACACCATGGGGCAACTAAAGTGAAAATGACAATGTTTGATTTTTTTAAATGGTAAATTAACCCACTAAACCTAGTGAAGTTAATGTTTTTAAAATCTTTCATTAAACCAGTTTTTTCATTGCAGTTTTGTGGTTCAAAAATTTCTCCAGAAATGTCTCTACGTACCTTTTCGGAAAGTTCTTAGACATGTAATATTACTAATGGGATTGGACAGTGATGTTGAAATAAAAACTTTTATTATCTACCAAGAGGACCAGCCTCTCCAGGCCTCCTCCTTCTCCAGGCCTCCACCCCTCCACCCTCCCAAGCCCTCCAGCCACTCCAGACCCCTCCAGCCTCTCCAGTTCCCCGCTGGAGGTCATGACTCAAAATCGTAATAAATCATATGAAACGTTAATGAAATGTTATATACAAGACTATTCATATCTGTATTTTCCACAAATTTTTGTATGTAGCACAGTCCTAGTGATACAAAACCAAGAATGTTCTGATACAATTTCGTAATAAAAAACTAAGTATTTAGCAGCATACCTGCTGTTATCAGTGATCCCCGATGATGCATAATAATATCGCTTTAAGTGGAAGTTCAGTGACGATACATAAAACTTTTAAGAATGGCCTTAACCTGCCAATTCAGATTGTGTCTGTGTATTAAAGAAAATACAGACTTCATGTTTGCAGGACCCCTAATAGAGACGTGTGGTCTTGCCCTTGACCAGTAGTCCCTGTGTTGATTCAGTTGTCAGTAGAGATCTGAGCATGTGTGACCCATCCAACAGCCAATCAGTAGAAATCACTGTTCATAACTAGGTATGCAAATATATCTAAGTTTTATAAATAATGATATTTATACTGAGCTTTCCATTGTAATGACACTAGAACTTAGAGCATTGCAGTACCATGTATGTGTAAGTAAGCTGTCAGGTGCAAAATTGATCACCGCATTGTGCTTTGGAAATGTGCTCGAAATCTTTCAACACAAATTCTTTCAATATCTCGCCACAGAATTCGACGAGAGAATGCGGACGGGAGATGCTTCGCATAGGACGAAGAGTGACCAGACTGGAGAGGAGGGAATCCCGTTCCGTAAAACCCCAAAATAATTTTTTTTTTTAATTTGTATTTTTTTTAATTTTTATTGTTTTATTTTTTTGTATAAATAGTTCTAAAAAAATTATACTCTACCCTCATAAAAAATTTTGTAAACAAAAGAAGTTTCTGGGCTTTATTTTCGATATAACCAGATTATTCATATAGATTCATAATCAATTTTTATTTGAAACATTACAATCCAATATCTATTTAGCTAGTATGTCTAGTAATTATAATGTATATACCTTCTTTTCATTAATGCCATTAAAACACCACAGGCCCAAATCCCATATAGTAGTTTGCACACAACAAGGGAAAGGAAGGGTGATGGGGGTACTGGGTTACATAATGTCCCACTGCAGTTTGCCCCATTGTTGGAAGAAGCCAGGCAGGCTTGCGCCCACTGACATACCTCTCACCCCATTGGCTACTCCCCTCAGAGTAGCTGCGTGCAAGGGAAAGCAGGTGAAAGGGTAGTATTGTAGGAACAGCACCACTGAGTTACAGCAGGCCCACTGCAGTTTGCCACCATTGTTGTGGGGCCAGGCAGGTTGCCCCACTGGAAATACCCTCACCCCATTGGCTACTTCCCTCAGAGTATGCTTCGTGCAAGGGAAAGCAGGTGAATGGGTAAGGCTTCGTAGGAACAGCACCATTGAGAATTACAGCAGGCCCACTGCAGTTTGCCACCATTGTTGTGGGGCCAGGCCGTTGGCCCACTGGACATACCCCTCACCCCATTGGTCTACTCTCCCTGCAGAGTATGCATTCGTGCAAGGGAACAGCAGGTGAAAAGGATAGGGGGGGTTAGTCCTTAAAGGACTTTTGGGTCTCACAAGGAAGGTTAGTCTTAAAGGACTGTTGGGTCTCAAGATGTGTGAAATAACAAGTGCTAAACCACCACACTGAAATTCACACACAGAAAGCTCAAAAAAAAGCTCAAAAACGCACAAAAAACTCTCTCCAACTCTATACTGTCAGGTCTCCACTCTAAACACCTCCAAACACACTGACAAAATGGCACCTGTTGAAGCAGCCTTTTATACCCAGGGGGCTGGACAAATAATAGTTAGCTGCCATTGGATAATTGGGACATGTGGCTTTCTCCATTTTGAAAATAACTCCCCAAAATGCGTAAATTCCACAAATTTACAAGAATTTCTGTTTTATATTTATATTTATATTGAATTATTTTTTCTAAAAATGATTTACTAATTGGCTTATGAAATATAAACATGCAAGACCAATAAGAAAGTTGACTATAGCGGGGTGACCGAACATCAGTGTAGGAACCATTTAAACTGATCTTTAAAGTGTAAAATATTATTAAAGCATTTTTAATAGTGAATGAAATGCTATGATTTTACCATTCGTGATATGTCAGAGATCCCTTACTGAGCGTCCTGGTTTCTGTTATGTTAGGCTAGGCCACACTGCTGCGTTTTTTGCGTTTGGCTTGTGATTGCGATTGCGATTTTTCAAAATTATTGAAAAAAGCGCGGCAACGCAAAAAACGCACGTTTTTCGATGACGTTTGCGTTTTGCGTTCTGCATTTTAATCGCAATCGCATGCGATTCCCTATCTTATGAAGAAATCGCAAGCGCAAAGCAAAAATCGCACAGTAAACGCAGCATTGCGATTTCGTTTGCGGTTTCAGTGTGGCCTAGCCCTAAGAGAAGTCTCTAAGCGGCACCACCAGATCACTTCATTCCCCAACACTTGGCCAGCTAAACTGCTGTGCAGGATGGTGTTACCATTAACCCTTCAGTGCCAGCAGACTTTTCCCTATTAATACTTTAAGTGCTCGTAATTCCCCCGCAATTGGCAATTATTTTATCTTTTATTGCCAGCAGAGAAATACTTACTTTCAAACCCTTCAGCTTGCCAGTATGACTGTTTTCCATATCACCTCATTGAATGTTCACTCCTCACCTACTCTTAGTTCTAATTGGAGAGTTGGGTGGAAGAAGAAAAGAGGCAGGATAGTGATTCCATGGCTGATAGTCACTTAGGCTACTGTGAAAAAAGTCTGTTGCAACTTTTAATGCCATCCTCCCCCCCTTCTCTTTTAACCTTCAGTACGTTCATTTGACAACATTTGTTGCCAAGTGAGGCAGAGTTCAGTCGCTCTACTCCACTACAGTTCTGTTGCAAAAGAAGAACTGCAAGGAAGAACTGCAAGGAAAGAGAAGGGGCGCTACTAAAACAGCAAGTATAAAAGAGACAAGCGAAACAACTGGGTGCCCTGTTCGTAGCCTATTGGCCATGCTTAGAGAGACAACCCTGCCTTTGAACACCACGGTACTCCCCTATTGGCCAACAGCCATGTGTAGGGAGATGGCAAGTGTCTGGTGACTTCGATCTCCAAAAAGATGGCATGGAGAAAAAATTACCAAATGTAAATAGCAAATAATGCCGGATTGGCGGGGTGTACTCACGTAACAAGCACGTCTGAAAAAAAGCTTATATAAGTAAAACGCTTTTCTAATAAAGAGTGTCTTCTGAAGACTCATTCATTTGCATACTACTGGGAGAGAGTTTGCAAATAAACTATAAATCTTAAAAAACAGGGAATTTTGCTGTTAATTCTACCTAGCCATCAAACGATGGATCAATGGCTATTGAATTTAAAACACTGTCAACAACGCTTCTTATATTTATCGGGACTCCGGGCTAATGAAAATTTGCTCGCCACCTCCTCCGTGTAATGTGTTCTATCGCGTCCCCACAGAAGAGTTTGTACAACCCCAGCCCCAGGGAGAGGCCACAGTCACCAACTATCTGCAACACTGTACTAATCTTTCAAAGATGTTAGACAGAATCTGTAAGATTCCGCCTGTCATGTTTGAAAGATGTGGGTTCACACAGTCACAAGTGTTCTGGGGGGGGGGGGGGGGGGGGGGGTCCGGACCTACCTACATAGCAGTTACAGACCTTCTCTTCGGAGAAGACCGAAGTCCGATCCTGGCTGACTCCACCTCCATCCACTCGTTCCGTGCGCTGCGTCGCCAGCCCATGACGTAGCGCAAGAGAGCGCAAGTTGTTCAGCCCGCGCAGTGCAGGCCAGAACAACAGTCTGCTGGAGCCTGGAGGCCGCCCGCCTGCGTGTGGACAGGACAGTGGACAACAGTGTGGAGTGTCCCGTGTCCGACTGTCCAAGTGTGTCCCGTGACTCCTGTCCCAGCCGGCCATCCGAGAGTAAATCTCCTCTGCTCCAGTGCTCCTCTTCATCTGAGATCTGACTCTCTCTCAGACAGACAGACAGTGACTCTGACTCATTGCGGTTGCGGATTCAGTGACACAGTGAGTTACAATGATTGATTGATAAATGATAAATTATTATAATATATAAAAATATAAATATAACAGAAATTTCGATGAATTGAATTTTAAATTATTGAATTGAAATCCTCCTTCCAGCCCCTTCCTAATCCTATCCTAATAATAAGGCAACTGTGGCAACAGCCATCAAACAACTTTTAGGGATGGCTGGGCCTGGGGTGGCTGGGGGGGTTCGTGTTCTGTTCTCTCTCTGGCCCAGATAGAAGATAAGATTATAGATGGATAGATAGATAGATGATAGATAGATAGATAGATAGATAGATAGATAGATGATAGATGATAGATAGATAGATAGATAGATAGATAGATAGATAGATAGATGATAGATAGATAGATAGATAGATAGATAGATAGATAGATAGATAGATAGATAGATAGATAGATAGATAGATAGCAGAGTTAGATAGATAGATAGATAGATAGCAGAGTTAGATAGATAGATAGATAGACAGATAGATAGATAGATAGATAGATAGATAGATAGATAGATGATAGATAGATAGATAGATAGATAGATGATAGAATATCGATGAGATAGATAGATAGATAGATAGATAGATAGCAGAGTTAGATAGCAGAGTTAGATAGATAGATAGATAGCAGAGTTAGATAGCAGAGTTAGATAGATAGAGTTAGATAGATAGATAGCAGAGTTAGATAGATAGATAGATGAGTTAGATAGATAGATAGATAGATAGATAGCAGAGTTAGATAGATAGATAGATAGATAGCAGAGTTCGATAGATAGATAGAGAGATAGATAGACAGAGTTAGATAGATAGTAGAGTTAGATAGATAGATAGATAGCAGAGTTAGATAGATAGTTAGATAGAGTTAGATAGATAGATAGATAGATAGATAGATAAGAGTTAGATAGATAGAAAGAATTATATAAAAAGCCTTCCATCATACCTTTAAAATAAAACCTAAATCACATCTCTAGATAAAACTTATGAGAAGTTATAGCTGGAAAGGTTCAGCAATATTACTTCCTGCTTGAACACTTCCTGTTTTCAGCCACATGACCAGTTTGTAGTCATGTGACCAGTCTCTGCATGCATTAATAGGCTCCCCTTCTCAACTGTCAATTTTTTCCCAAGGTACTTCCTGATTTCACCAGCATTAAGTCTTAACTGAGCATGCTTCTCCCCCGGGGCGGACGGGAGGGGGAAAAAATCTGGTGATGTCACTCAACCTACTGAAAGCAGGAAGTTTGCACATTCACCCCAATATAATTTCTCACAGGCACCAGCTAGAGATGTGTTTGTCAGCTTATTTTAAAGGAAATACTACAGGGTCAACCCTAATTTGTTTTGAGACCACAGTTGCCCTTTAAGTTTCTGTTGCTGTTTTCCCTTCAGTGTGTGGTCTCTGTGAACTAGGTGCGCTGAGATTATATACAATTTTTATAATTTAATAACAATTTGCTTGCTCTTAACATACACACGCATTCCCTTTATTTAAAAACAAATAAATTGCTTGGTCCAAGTACCCATAGAATGATTGTTTGGAAGAGGAGGTTAGCAAGATTTTTAAAGTAGTAGGAAGGGTAAGTAGAGTAGAGTAGTGTAAGGTTAAAATAATTAGGAAGAAGGTTGAAAGAGAATTATAACCATGCACTAACGGAGTTATGTCTGCTGGGGCATAGCTACCAGGGGTGCAGGGGATGCGACCGCACCAGGGCCCTTGGCCAAGGAGGGGGCTCCATTTTGTGCTAAGGTTCCAAAACTACCATTCTGTGTGCCAACTGTTTTACCAGTGGTCTGCGTACAAAGCATTTTTACCATTGTCTGTGTGCCAAGCATTTAACCAATGCCTGGCTGTGTGCAGTGTCAGTTTCCCAACCAATTTATCAGTATCTGCATCCCAAGCATTTAACCAGTCTTTGTACCAACTATTTTACCAGTGGTTATATACAAAGCATTTTAGCACTCTCTGTGTGCCAAAATGATTATTTGGTTTGCAGTGCTGATTTGTGTTTGTGGCGGTGTTGGGGGGCCCATGCCCAAATTTTGCATCAGCGCCCATTAGTCTGTAGCTCCACCATTGTATTTCTGGCTCCTCCCACGGACACTGTCACTAGCGATTCTCACATCTCTGGCATTTTTCATATTTGCAATGTAATGTAATGAGAGGGGGGGACTTTAAAACTGTCAGTTACTGCCAGAAAGTAGTTAGTTATAGGTGTATAATTCTCCTTTAATGTGTTACCCCTGAAGACACTGATCTACGCACACCGGGGCTGCCCCCCAAAATTTTGATAAAATATGGTCTTGTGTGGGAACATCCCCACACACCTATGACAACTATAACTAGAGACATAACGAGAACTTAGGCTTAAGTAAAACCCCCATTGTACTAATTATTATATATTTATTATACGAGAAAAACGTTACTTCTCCAAAAGCAGAATGTTTTTTAGGTTTTTATGTTTGTTTTGTTTAATAGTTGTTTTTAATGTTTAATGTGGCAATTTATTGGGCTCATCCTAAAACTAATTTATATCTACACAGTGGTTAATAATTAATAATTATAAAAGATGTGAGTATGCCTGTAATCACATATATCTACGATTGTAAGCTGTATAATCTTACTGCCCTTGAATGGGGGGGTGGGGTACCGTATTCCTGTTGATCTATATTCTCAATCAAATTCCTCCGAAAGGAGGGGATAAAAAAAAAAAAAAAATATATATATATATATATATATTATATCTATATTATATTTTATGTGTATTGAGAGGATTGACTTGGATTGAATGTTGGTGCATTGTGGAGTAGGGAAGGAGGAAAGGAGATCTGGCCATGTGCTGTAGGATCCATTTTGTTTTGCTGCTCTAGAATCCTTTTAGTTTTGTGCTGGCAAAATTAAAATCTAAAACCTTTTTTTCAACAAAAAAGTATTTATATACATAAACTTTAAATCAATACACATTCACATAAGGCATATAAACAATTTAATATGAAAAATACTGCACCTACAAAAGTCACACAGCATAGATACTCAAACAACAATTTAATATCACAAACAATAGGTAACTTGATTATACAAAGTGCACAGATTAATTTGTCCAAATGCAGTTGTTCTGGCCCAAAACGCACCAGCGGATCATAAAATACTGTGTCATATTCTCCCTCATATTTATAGCAGTTGCTCGAGCCTCTTGGCACTGGATCAGGTAAGTTACGGTGGCACATGTGTTGTCAAGGTTTTCTACATACGTGGCCCCATCTATCTCACAAACATAGTTTTGCAGAACACAATTTGCTGCTTTGACCACTGTCACTGATGTTGTGGCTTCATATAATCGAACCACGTGAATTCAACACTTATTTGCCAGTATCCCAAATGTGCATTCCTAAGACTATCTTTACATTCTACACCGTAAGTTACATGTGAATATGATGAATGTTATATATTTTATTTCATACATGTGAACTCAAAATTCTTTTTTTGTTTAACAGAACAGAGGACAATATTTTGTCGATGATGATGAGGATGAAAGGAGGCCATCCCCAGACGATTCACATACTGAAATGTTGATGTGATAATACTATCAAAACAGAAGAAAACACCAACTTTTTCAAATTATAGATCAGTGCATAATGACTCGCCAACTGACAGTTTACCATCACCCAACTCACCTCATCTGAAAATGTATCACAAAATACACGTATATAAGTGAAATGTCACCACAACCCTCCCTCGACTAGACATACAATCACCAGCCCCTGGTGATATTTTGTCCCCATGTAACACTACAAGGGATATCAAAAAAAAAGAGGAGGATGGCTTGCTAATCCCTTGAAATCAGTTGTGGAAATGATAGAATCCAAAAAAATTTAATCGCTACTAGTCTAACTCCTTTTATGAGAGAGTGCCAGTTAACACGCACATAACGTTACATGTGGCCATTCTAATCTATAAAATCTTTTTTACCCACACCCTCAACTTGTAAACCAACTCAACTCTATCACCTCAACCTCAACATCTCAATCTCTTACTGCTTACCTCTACCCCACACATGAGATCATCAACACTACATAACAACCCTATAACCATGTATCGAAATCCATGTGAACATATCCCACCTGTATCCCTACCCAGTCCATTCCTCCTGCTAGACAACCTCTATGTATTATCATCTGCCATAGCCTCTACAACAAACTTATTCTACAACATATATGGAGCCAAGTTATGCTTCAATTCGCCACCTGCCCGCCTTCTCAGTCAATTGAGTTCAGACCGCGAGTTCAAATCATTCCACAACACCAATTGTCACTATATTCTTTTTTCTGATGACATGTGAATCATCATCATCTCTTTTCTTTTGTTCTTTAAAGAGCATGGTCCACCCCCAAACCTATAATCCCCCACTACTGTCCCCAAGTAGTAGTAGTGCAATAAAATCCTTACCTTACTCCCAGCTCCAGTGCTTCTCCAGTAACCCCCCCCAAAGTCCAAAAAACTGCCCACCAGGAAGAGCAGAGTCCAGAGTCTCCCTCCGGAGAATTTTGCCATGCGCAGTGCAGCCCTTCTCCCCCTCCCTCTCCCACCCCTCTGGTCTCCCTCCCCCTAGCTAAATACCCTTTATTTATATAATAGTAATGTGCCCCAACCGCTATAATAATTTTCTTAGAAAGTCCCTAGAAATACTACTTACCATGCCTCGCTCCTCCACCATACTGGCAGCCAATCACACGACGTGTCTCCCGGTTCCCCCCCCTGCTTGCATTTCCGTGCAGCAGAGGGCCGGGGACTGGCGGAAAGGAGCGAGGCATGGTAAGTAAATATCTGGGGACTTTCAAGAAAATAATTATGCGCTGGGGCTGGGGGCCCATTTACTATTATATACTAAAATGTTATTAGGGTGACATACCCTTTAATAGATTTTTTTTTTTACCTCAGTGTAATTATTAGACGTTCTGCTGGAGATATACATTTTGTCAACTGTGTACCTCAAATTTCAGTCCAGGTTTCAGCACCTGTAAAGGTTATCAAAACTGAAAAAAAAAAAAATTACACAGGGAGATTCATAAAATTTTCTTATCGTTTAAAATAGTGCTAATTTGGCCCCAACCAATCAGATTTTATTTAACATTGAAAGCTAACATCTGATTTGGTTTGGGGCAAAATTAGCACCATTTTAAAGCATAAGAACCTTTTATTGAATAACCCATGATGTTTTTTATATACTGTTATTAAAGGGCATGTCACCACCCCCAAAACTAAAATTTAACCCCTTACTGGCCACATCAGTAGTTTAAAACAATCCTTACATTACTCCTGCCTCAAAATAGTTCCCCTCTGTGCCCTCCAAGTCCAGGAAATGCTGTGATGGACAGTGTTGACTCATGCTGGGCCTGAGGACTTACCTCACCTCATCAAGGTTCTAGGCACTGCTCAGTGCAGCCCTCCCTGCCTCTAGCAATCACAGGACGCGGCGCCGTGGTCCCGCCCCCTGCGTTCAATGCCAGCAGCAGAGCCTGAAACTGCAGCGGGACTACAGGGCAGGATAATAAGGACTTTCGGGGACTTTCTACAATTATATTAATCGTTGGGGCTGGGGGTAAGCATTCCCTACACAAGTCAAAATAAATTTTGGGGTGACTCTGCCTTAAATGTGGTGCATATCATTGATATATTAATATATGTAGTTACCTGCACATTGATAATATTATTGGCAGTAAAACATGTCTTTTTGATTATGTATGGTTAATATATCAGTGTAATAAATATTTATATTTTTTATGCAAATTTTTAGACTGTGCTAAATTTTAATGTTTGTACACATATGAATATTGTTTTTGCACTAAAAAAGAATTGGTGTTCTATATGATTATCAGTAATATATCTGAATGTTCTGCACATTGATGTTGGAGTTTGTAGTATTGATATAGAAGTAATATATCTGTAGGTTCTGCACATTGATGTTGGGTTTCTAGTATGATATATAAAGTATATATCTGTATGTTTCCTGCACATTGATGTGGAGTTTCTAGTTTGATATATAGAATATATCTGTATGTTCCTGCACATTTGATGTTGGAGTTTGGAGTATGTATATATAAGTATACTATCTGTAGTTCCTGCACATTGATGTTGGAGTTTCTAGTATAGATATAAAGTAATAGTATCGTATGTTCCTGCCATTGATGTTGGAGTTTCGAGTATTGATATATAAGTAATATATCTGTATGTTCTCTGCACACTTGATGTTGGAGTTTCTAGTATTGATATATAAAGTATATATCTGTATGTTCCTGCACATTGATGTTTGGAGTTTTAGTATTGATATATAAAGTAATTATATCTGTATGTTCCTGCACATTGATTTGGAGTTTTAGTATTGAATATATAAAGTAACTATATCTGTATGTTCCTTGCACATTGATGTTGGAGTTTCTAGTATTGATATATAATAATATATCTGTATGTTCCTTGCACATTGATGTTGGAGTTTCTAGTATTGATATATAAAGTAATATATCTGTAGTTCCTGCACATTGATGTTTGGAGTTTCTAGTATTGATATACGTAAGATATCTGTATTTCCTGCACAATTGATGTTTGGATTATCTATGTATTGAGATATAAGTAAATATCTGTATGTTCCTGAACATTGATGTTGGAGTTCTTAGTATTGATATATAAAGTAATATATTCTGTATGTTTCCTGCACATTGATGTGGAGTTTCTAGTATTTATATATAAAGTAATATATCTGTATGTTCCTGCACATTGGTTGGATTTCTAGTATTGATATAATAAGTACTTATCTGGAGTTCCTGCACATTGATGTGGAGTTTCTAGTATTGATATAAAATAATATATCTGTATGTTCCTGCACATTGATGTTGGAGTTTCTAGTATTGATATATAACGTATATATCTGTATGTCCTGCACATTGATGTTGGAGTTTGAGTCATTGATAATAAAAGTAATATATCTGTCTGTTCCGCCACATTGATGTTGGAGTTTCTAGTATTGATTAGAAGTAATATATCTGTATGTTCCTGCACATTGATGTTGGAGTTTCTAGTATTGAATAGGAAGTATATTCTGTATGTTCCTGCACATTGATGTGTGGAGTTTCCTAGTATTGATATATTAACTTAATATATCTGTATGTTCCTGCACATTGATGTTGGTTGTAGTTTGATATAGGAAGTAATCTATCTGTATGTTCCTGCACATTGATGTTGGAGTTTCTAGTATTGATATATAAAGTAATTATCTGGTATTTTTCCTGCACATTGATGTTGGAGTTTCTAGTATTGATATAATAAATAAATTCTGTATGTTGCCTGCACATTGATTGTTGGAGTTTTGTAGTATTGATATAGAAGTAATATATCTGTATGTTCTGCACATTGATGTTGGAGTTTCTAGTATTGATATATAATAATATATCTGTAGGTTCCTGCACATTGATGTTGGAGTTCTAGTATGGTGATATAAGTAATGTATCGTTAGTGTTCCTGCACATTGATGTTGGAGTTTCTAGTATTGATAAGAAAGTTATATGATCTGTATTCCTGCACATTGATGTTGGAGTTTGTAGTATTATATATGAAAGTAATATATCGTGTATGTTCCTGCACTGATGTTGAGTTTTCAGTATTGATATATAAAGTAATATATCTGATGTTTCCTGCACATTGATGTTTGGAGTTTCTAGTATTGGTATATAAAGTAATGTATCTGTATGTTCCTGCACATTGATGTTGGAGTTTCTAGATGATATATAAGTATGTATTGTATGTTTCCCTGCACATGATGTTGAGTTTGTATATTGATATAGTAAGTAAATATCTGTATTTTCCTGCACATTGATGTTGGAGTTTTTTCTATTATGGTATATAAAGTAATGTATCTGTATGTTCCTTGCACATTGATGTTGGAGTTTCTAGTATTGATATATAAAAGTATGTACTGTATGTTCTGCACATTGGTTGGAGTTTCTAGTATTGATATAGGAAGTATGTATCGTAGTTCCTGCACATTGATGTTGGATTTTAATTATGATATAATAGTAATGTATCGTATGTTCCTGCACATTGATGTTGGAGTTTCTAGTATTGATATAATAAGTAAATATCTGTAGTACCTGCACACTGATGTTGGAGTTTCATGTTTGATATTAAGCAATATCGTCTTCCTGCCATTGATGTTGGAGTTTCTAGTTGAATATTAAGTAAATAATTTATGTCTGCACTTGATGTTGTTAAAATTTGACTTAAAAATGTTTGCACTAAATCTTGCAAGAATGTTGCATGAAAAAAAAAATTGGTGCATTGATATATGAAGTAATATATCATTATTTTTACAATATAAACCATAAAGAGTTTATTTTTATCAAAAAAATAGTTTTTTCAAAACATTTTTTGGGGTATATTCTTTTATTAACATTACAATAGGTACACTGCATATTTGTTGACAAGTTTTACCCAAAGTACATAATTACATATTTTAAGTATATTAATCTTACCTCTGGATAGACATCCTGGTAAAGTTAAACCTTGTCTGGATGCTGTCTTAGATCTCATGCAGCACCTAAAACTGTCCTTTTTCTCTCGCATCAGTGGAGGTACCCATATCTGACGTTGCATCATTGCTGCCCATCATTAGCAGAACAAGGCACCACTCCAGCATAAATTGCAGCCAACTTTCAAAAGATTTGAAAAGATCCAAACTTTCTTTCACAACACAATATAACTGCAACCTCTCTCTCCAAAAGCTCCTGAAACTCCCACACTCCCAGGACAAATTCTTTGGTTCTGCCCCTTTAATTTTGAAAAATGCAACAAAAAATGCATTGGAACGTAACGGACATATACGGATACCATCGCACACGCAAAGGTATAGTAATGGATACAAAAATGTGTAAAACATGACTAAATACACTACGTTTTTTGTTGCGTTTTTATCCTTTCCGTTCCTAGTGTGAACGTAGCCTAATTGTTTACTGCATAATCCCATGTGTTCCTTCATAGTTTTGATGTCTTCAATAATAATCTATAGTGTAGAAAAAAAGAAAAATGAAAAAAGCAATGCATGATAAGTGTCTAAACTTTTGACAGGTACTGTATATCTCACCCACTGTATATTATGCATATGTCACCCTATTTTATGAATATAATGGAAGCCTATTAACATCATCACCATGCATTTTAGATAATTTCCTAAAGAACCTAGCTAGCTTGAGCCATATTTATGGGCTGACTTACAATCATGGACATAATCATGTATGCGGTCATAAATTTATGATCGCGGTAGGAATTCTATGAACACCCATACAATACCATTGTAGTTTTTGCTACCACGTTGGTATCCTATGAACGAAGTACATTCACGGCCCCATCGTAACTTTAATAATAACCCAATACTGTGGGTTAAAGGAAAACTAAACTTAAATTTTTTAAAAACCTAATGTGAACGGTTTTCTCTGGTACATTGCTTTAGTACATGTGAGAAATAGATTTTGTAATAAGAAGGCTTCCATTTTGTTGCCAGTACAACCCACAGCCCATGACATCATCAAAAAGTCACGCCCCCTGACACCAGTATTCACTGTTTTCTATACAATGCATCCACACCAATATGGAATCCCTGATAAGACTTGAAAGCTGCTTGTTACCCTGCAGTTTATTTACCAGTCAGTGTGAGTTGCTGGAAAATAACTGCGGGTAACAAGTAGCTTTTAAAATCTTATCAGGGACTTTCATATTCCATTTTTTTTTTAATATCTTTTCCTAGTGAAAGATAAAGCTTTCTAAATGTAGCTGCATTTTCTGCTTATTCAGTGATGGCGCACCAGGTAAGTCACCGGGTTTAAAAAATCACATTTCAGAAGGTCACAAGTTCAATACCCCAGATACTACCTTTTTTGTTTCTATTATATTCCATGCAAAAGATAAAGCTTCTAAATGTCCCTAGGCCTTTTAGCTTATTCAGTGGTGGCTCACCTTGCAAGATGGCAGGTTTTAGAGAACACATACAGTTCAGAATGTCATGAGTTATATCCCCCACAATTACCTTTATTTTTTGTTTCCATTATGTTCCTAGTACAAATATTCTACATGTACCAATAGTTTATATCGTGTCTCTCTTAGCCTATAGTAAGAGCTCTCCTTTTAGCAAGACAGAAATGTACAAGTTGCAGGTGAAATGTAGGATTCCGTTCTTACTTCCATGCTCTTTGAAATACAATGCAAATTACTTTTCTTTGTATGAAAAGTAAAGGATTATTTCATTGTAAGGACAGACATTGAATTGTGTTTGAAAACAAAAAAAACTAAAATCCCTGTTCTGTGTCAGGGAGAGGGAGGATCTCGTGCTATAATGTGATTGCCTGTCAGCTTTTAGAAAGCAACTTCCTTGTTTTGATCTGTTGACCACTACAGAGCATGTACCTGTATGCAGACACTTAGCTGGGGTTTACCCAGCTAAGGTGGATTGTGGGAGCTGACCCCTAGTACTCACAAGTTATTTTCATAAATCACCCAATGACCAAGGAGAGGTGAGACACAGCTTGTTGTATGTTTGTGAATTTGTTCTATTAGAAAAATGTTGTCTGGAACTTTAGTTCCCCTTTAATAATACTAGGCCTACATCATCAAGTTGTTGTAATGGCTTTATAGAAACACTTGGTTTGTTGCCAATGAACTTTCAATCGACTCTTCTTGATCAAAAATTTGATTGGATATTCTAATCTTGTGCAGCCAATCTTCAAATAGCTTTAAATGAATAGAAATAAGGTAATACATAAAAAGGTATATACTGTAATATAAAACTTTTAAAACATGAGGTTATTTTAATGGTAATGAAATGCTACATGTATCTTACGATATGCATCTTAAATGGTAACTTGGGTCTCGAATTCTTCCAAACTAGTAAGAATTATATAAAAAGCCTCCATCATACTTTAAAAATAAACCTAAATCACATCTCTAGATAAAACTTATGAGAAGTTATAGCTGGAAGGTTCAGCAATATTCTTCCTGCTTGAACACTTCCTGTTTTCAGCCACATGACCAGTTTTGTAGTCATGTGACCAGTCTCTGCATGCATTAATAGGCTCCCCTTCTCAACTGTCAATTTTTTCCCAAGGTACTTCCTGATTTCCCCAGCATAAGTCTAACTGAGCATGCTTCTTCTCCCCGGGGCACGGAGGGGGAAAAAATCTGGTGATGTCACTCAACCTACTGAAAGCAGGAAGTTTGCACATTCACCCCATATAATTTCTCACAGGCACCAGCTAGAGAGTGTTTGTCAGCTTATTTTAAGGAAATACTACAGGGTCAACCCTAATTTGTTTTGAGACCACAGTTGCCCTTTAAGTTTCTGTTGCGTTTTTCCCTTCAGTGTGTGGTCTCTGTGAACTAGTCGCTGAATTATAACAATTTTAATTAATAACAATTTGCTTGCTCTTAACATACACACGCATTCCCTTTATTTAAAAACAAATAAATTGCTTGGTCCAAGTACCCATAGAATGATTGTTTGGAAGAGGAGGTTGCAAGATTTTTAAAGTAGTAGGAAGTAAGTAGAGTAGAGTGTGTAAGGTTAAAATAATTAGGAAGAAGGTTGAAAGAATTATAACCATGCACTAACGGAGTTATGTCTGCTGGGGCATAGCTACCAGGGTGCAGGGAGGCGACCGCACCAGGGCCCTTGCCAAGGAGGGGGCTCCCATTTTGTGCTAAGGTTCCAAAACTACCATTCTGTGTGCCAACTGTTTTACCAGTGGTCTGCGTACAAAGCATTTTTACCATTGTCGGTGTGCCAAGCATTTAACCAATCCTGGCTGTGTGCAGTGTCGTTTCCCAACCATTTATCAGTATCGCATCCCAAGCATTTAACCAGTCTTTGTACCAACTATTTTACCAGTGGTTATATACAAAGCATTTTAGCACTCTCTGTGTGCCAAAATGATATTTGGTTTGCAGTGCTGAGTGTGTTGTGGCGGTGTTGGGGGGCCCATGCCCAAATTTTGCATCAGCGCCCATTAGTCTGTAGCTCCACCATTGTATTTCTGGCTCCTCCCACGGACACTGTCACTAGCGATTCTCACATCTCTGGCATTTTTCATATTTGCAATGTAATGTAATGAGAGGGGGGGACTTTAAAACTGTCAGTTACTGCCAGAAAGTAGTTAGTTATAGGTGTATAATTCTCCTTTAATGTGTTACTCTACAGACATGGTAACTTTACAATAAATAGCATTAAACATACATTGTAAAGATGAGTTTAAAGAACATGTCCAGCCTAAAATAACTTTTCATAGAAATGTTCACCACCAGCCCAAACCCAGTTTTGCCTAGGTTATTGGGCATGACGTCACATTGCACCATAAATAACAGCTGCAATCAGGAAGTAGAGTGGTTGTCAGCCACAGAGCAGAGGAGGAACCTTAAGGGACCTGGTTAGGTAAGACACTTGAGGGGCATCTTTGGAATGTATGAATAATGCAAAACCTGGGCTTGGGAAGGTGATGAACATTTCTAGGAAAAGTTTATTTTAGGCTGGACATGCCCTTTAAAGGAAATTTATATCCATACAGTCTGGGTGTGACATTATCCAAATTCTGTAAACCTTTCCTGTGGCATCAGCATAATGTCATGGCAGGCTTGCCTACTGGCAATGACAGGTCATGGCAGGATCATGTGGAAGCAATTTAACAAGTTTTTTAGGCTGCCTAGAGAGGGTGAAATAGTACATATGCATACCGTGTCTATATGTTCTGCATTTTTAAATTGTTTTAGTTTTGTAATAAGAGAGATTTTCTAAATAAAAAAAAGTTTCAAATTGTAACGAGAATAAAAAATTAAATGATGTACTACTTTATTGGATAAAAAAAAGAACAGTATGGGACATTTATCAGAACAGCTGTCCATAATTCAGGCATTCCATTCATTACTGGGTTACATTTCCTTGATATTTATTCCATTGATGCAAATATTTATTTATTTAAAAATAGTTTTAAGATATTTTAACAAATGAATTTACATTTTATTTTATTAGCATTTATATTGTTGCTGTAGACAAATACAAGTTTTTCCTGAATTGTGTCGATTTACTAATTGTTTTTAAATATTTTACATTACAAATTTGTCATTTTACTCACTTATATTAAGATTATAATTGTTTAGATGTGGAGCTGTAGAATGAACGATCAGGGAGATTCAATAAAAGTTCTTATCGTTAAAAACGGTGCTAATTTTGCCCCAACCAATCAGATGTTAGCTTTCAAATGTTAAATCATAATATGATTGGTTGGGTCAAAATTAGCACCATTTTTAACAATAAGAACTTATATTGAATCTCCCTGGATATGTATTAATTAAACATATAACAAAATAAATGTGCTTGCTGAAATAATAATAAAAGTGCATTTTGTTATATGTGTCTGTGTCCGTTAACTATGCAGGTTTTATTTCTAAAGGTTCTCTCTGGCATCTTAGCATATAAAAAAAACTATTTTCTAGCAACATTTGTTGTACATATTTTAGTATTCCCAGTTGAAATGGAATTATATCCTCAGAGAGTAGGCCTATGTATCCTTCTCTTATATGGCAAAAATATTATCTTTATACCTGTGCTCATACTTTTTAGACTTCCTGAACCAATTATTTCTGACCTGGGTTTTCCTGGTTTGTCTGGCATTTCTGGAAGGAATTATTCTGTCGGTTTGGTGCAGATATAGCATTTATCTCACCCCTGCATATTATACACGGTTTAAGGTCAAAGTGAAAGAATCAATCAAATCCTCTTCCTTTTTTCTGAGTTTGCATTTAATAACTCACTTAGCCTTTTATCTTAAAAAGATTGTTTTTAACAATGTATTCTACCTAGTATAATTAAGTGATTTTTCAGAATTTCACCAATGACAGCGGTAGAATATATCTCTCAAAGAGGTAATTGGATCAAGGTATATATAAAGTGAAAGTATGTTTACGTGCATTGTTACACTGGGTGTGTAAGACAGATGTGGTATTATTTAAGTATCCATGGAAACAAAGTGTTTTTGTTTAGAAATTATAAGTCAATTAGTCTATTACATATTAATATAGCAGTCAATGTTGAATAAAGACATGTCTATGTCAATATTTTTACCAAACCCACATTACCTGTCTATCTAAGTGCTGATCGAGAGTAAGTTATAAAACCCCCAATCTATTTAATAAATACTTATAACATTATTTTACAAAACATAATACCAACCCGCGATGCACAATGTGTTTTGAACGCCCATTACAGAGGCAATTCTTCTGTGTATGGGTGCTCAGTCGGCCAAAACAGGCATTCGTAGGGCCTCTTTGATGATCCCCCTGGTCAGATTATCAACAAGCGAGCTAAACCATTCTCGACCATAATGGCCATTTGTTAAGTCTGTGCACACAATTATGCATCGGCCCTCGTCCGTAGAATCAGACATATGTATGGACCCATACATTGCTGAATATTAAAAGGACACTAAGCCTCAGAACAAAACTGAATCAGAAGGCAAAGCTCTTTGACACAAAAGCAGTAATCTGTGTTTCCCCTGTCATTTTGATGTGGATGCAAGGAATTTTATTTTTCTAACATGGGACATATGTGCATTTCAGTGTTACAGTTACTGACTATTATGTCCTTTGCACATGCCCAGTTGTGATACTAAGGGAACCTATAACAGCAGGTCATGATTATTAGTAACCTGTAGCCAACCCTTTTACAGTCCAGATTAGTCAAGGGAGTTCAAGAAGCATGGTCTGGCCATATCCAGATTAATCCTTTACAGTTTTCATGGTATTACATATACTTTAATGCCATTTATTGGAGTGGTATTTTACAGTTTTTGTGTTCTTTAAATGCTGCTCAATGGAACTGACTAACTAGGCTCAATAAGCACATATAATATAGGGCATATTTATAAAACCGCAACGTGACTTTATACAAAAAAGTATGCAGAATGTTTACAGAGGGTATTTATAAAGTGGTAAAATGTTATTTTTGCAGAAACTGCAAAAAAATAAAAGACAAACTGCTTTTTTAGGGTCCTTTGTATAATGGAAATAATGTTTTTATTATTAGAATGTTCCATTCCCCTAATACTAATAATAATTTTAAAAGCATCATGAGTTCCATTATAAATATAAATGGGGTGTGCAATATATTGCCATATTACCAGAATATTTATATGCAATTCCAGATGGGACTGCCTGAAGTCCTGTTTGTGTACCCTACTCTGCTTTGTGTGTTCCTATGTGTGTGTTGACTTAAACCTTTATTTCTTTTCACTTTAAGCTTTAAGAAGGTTGAAACAAATATACATAATATTTGTATTAAATCTATTAAAATAGATTTAAAGGGAAAATTCAGTGGATAATATAATTTTTTTCAAATTATTATTTTATATTGTGCATACTTAATTATGCTATATATTCTCATCGATTTTAAAAAATCAGTTGAATTTATACCCCTTGCTATTCCCTTTTGGACTTCAGTAAAAGTTCAAAAGTTCGAATTCGGACCTATTAAAGTCAATGGGGGAGTGATAGTTTGAAAAGTCCAGATGATTTACAGCTAAACTAACAATGGTAACTTACTGTAAATATATGTGGCACCTGGAAAATCTGTTAAAACACTTCTTAAACACGAGCGGGCAATTGTCTGGGTTGCGCAAGCTACAAACGAGGGTTACGGCCAATTCGAGGGTTACCGAACGTTACTTTCAAGGGTTAGCGAAAACAGAACCATAAATTCGAGGGTTACCGTAATCCAGCGAATGGTACATTCTAGGGTTAGCGAAAACGATCCGTACATTTGAGGGTTTGCGAAAATGAACAATACTTTTGAGTGTTATCGAACGATACATTCTAGGGTTAGCAAATGGCCCTTAAATTTGATAATTATCTAATTTATTATCATTAATTTTTATTGAAGTAATATTCAATACAATTGAAACTCAACTTCACACCTTATTTTATATTAAATTAACATAAAATAAAACATTATGATCTAGTACAGTATATTTTATCTTGCCATACAGTATATAAAAAAAACAATAACTTAATTTAAGGTACCTTAAATTTGCACGCACAAAATATATGTTTTAACAAAGCATCATCTATAAGACTGAATATGAAGGTCTTGTTTGGGATCTGTTTATCGATGTACCAGTATTCCCAGTTTTATAAAACTTAGGGAAATTATTATTTACTATATAAAAAAATTTTTTCATATGCATATTTGTTGTCAGGTTAGTTATTATGTCCTGTAGTTTAGGAACATAGTTGATAACCAGTTTTTGGCAATTTTATTTTTAGTTATGGTGATAGTATGATAAAATATCGTCCTTTGTTCCATGGGGAATAGATTGAGGTTGATTAATAGTAATGAAGTTCCGGTTTCATTGGGAAGGGATGTTGAAATAGATCTGCCAGAAATTCTGTATATGAATCCACAATTCTTGTATTTTTGCGCAGGACACCAGATATGTAGGAATGTTCCTATGTCCTTTGGCATCTCCCACACAAAGGTGAGTATGTGGGAAACCATTTTGCTAAAGTTTCTGGGGTTCTGTGATATCTGTATGTAATTTTCCTTGACATTTCCCAATGTGATACACATTTAGACAGCTGTGAAAGGTATTGATAGAGCATCTTGTGCATTGTTCATTTGTAAATGATTGGTTAAGATCAGATTCCCTTTTTGTGACCAACTCATAGATTCTATTACATCTTTCTTTTCTATAGCTATATAAAAATTTTGATTGTTTAGGTTTTCAACAGTAGTTCCAATGGATATTCTATATATTCTGGTTCAAAATTTACATTGAATATTGCATTTCTGGACAGATAAGATAATATCTGTATATGTTTGTAATTTGTTGTAGGCATATTATATTTTTCTCTTAATTTTGGGAATGGTATATATTGGCCATTCTCAAATAATTGATTTAATGAGATTAGATTATATTTATCCCATAAGAGTTTTAGGTTGGGAATGCACAGTTCAATGCTGGAAATATCAATATCACCACAATAATTGTAAATAACTGCGTTTCTTTGGAGAGGTTTTCCCATATTAATATAGTAGCTGGTACTGTAGGGACCATAACACTTCCTTCTAGGTTTATATCCTAACAGGATCGCTCCCAACACTTGTTTAAGGTGTTAGGTTTTACCTCTTCCTGTTCTATTTGTACCACTCCTGAGCACTGGATCTTTGCTGCCACCAAATTCTTGATTGGTCATATATCACAGCTTGATAAAATCTTTCAATATAGGTAATGTCAAGCCTCTGTTTTCTTGTTTTAGCTAAGTTTTTCTGTTATTATAGGAATCTTATTATTCCAAATAAATTTTGTTATTATATTTTGGGCTTGAATGAAATATGTTGGTGGGACTGGTATTGGCACTGCTCTGAATATATATAAGAATTGTGGTAAGACCATCATTTTAATAATATTTATTTTGCCTGTTAAAGTTAAGGAGGCATGTTTCCAGTCTGTTAATTGTTTCTGGATTTTATTGAGGAGTGGTAGATGATAATTATCTAATTTACAATAATTATCGAAAATATTGCAGCGAGTCCTGAAAAACAAACTAGTTCGAACTCGAACTAGTTTGAATAGTTCGAGTTCGTCGAAACTCATAAAGTTCTGAGTCCATCTCTATTCCCTGCTGTTGGCATTAGTGAGCTGACTTGTTTTCTTAAAAATATGTTTTTGCACTGAACTTCCCCTTTAATATTGTGTAGTTAGTTCAGAAACATAAGAGGGAGCAGGGATGTTATATAGAAAGCAGGGATGCCATATCCGTTGAGTTCTTAAAAAAAGATCAACTGCTATATGTATGTTTTTATATATTTTTGTTTATTGTATAGTAAAAATACTATTAAAAATATATGATGATTTCTGGTTCATTCTGTGCATTATTTTCCTATTACTTTGGATTTGTGTTTTTTTTTTATTGTATAATTGTGTGCAATGTGTCTGTAATTAGATACACTACCTAATGTTTTATGAAATTGTATTTATTTTTTTAAATCAATGTGTAAAAAAAATTACACACACACACACACACATAGTTCTTCCACGTTTTCACTTCTGAAATAAATGTTGTTTGGTTTGCAGCATGTAATATGAAAGCATTTTGCATGCACATTTTCATTAATACAAAGAAGAACAATATAACTTCAATGCTTTTTTTGGAAGTCAACCTTCAGAGGCTGTAAATATTTCATAAAATATACATCCCCAAAGAAACTTTAAGAAAATACATTGAAACATTAAACATTACTGACAAAACAAATGAGTTAGAGATAAAACTCGGGAAACACTGCTTATCTCAAAGGACCCATTTTCATGCTATATACTTGTCAGCCATAAAAAGTTCTTTAAAATCATGTTTTGTGAACCTGTTCATGATGCCACTCCTGGGAACTCTATTTGAGTATGTCACATGAATCATTGTTTTGGAAATAAGATGAACGGCCCCCACTTTGAAATCTGTACTCAGTGAACTGTATCCTTAAGTCTGTTCCCTTGATGTGAACAGAAATATACTTGATGCAGTGCTTACGTTGTGTGTTAACTTCTCAAAGGAAGCAATTCAAGACATTCAAGATCTATTCTCTTACTTTGTGGTTTGTGATCAAAGTAGTATAGTCAAACAAATACTGCTCAGTCAGAATTCCTATCAATGGAGGAAATAATGGCCTCCTGTTTAAAAAACCAACAGGGAGATTCAATAAAAGTTCTTATCGTTAAAAATGGTGCTAATTTTGCTCCAACCAATCAGATGTTAGCTTTCAAATGTTAAATAATATCTGATTGGTTGGGCCAAAGTTAGCACAATTTTTAACAATAAGAACTTTTATTAAATCTACCTGCAAAAGTTTGACTGAGAACCTATTACATGGTGAGCAATATATTTACAATTAAGTAGGTAAAAGGTCTGCTATTTGCATTTGTTTGGGCTGTTGCTATAAAATCTCAAAATATGTAATAGGAAAAGCTGTTAGTAAAAGTAAACAGGCATGCTTTACCTGAAAATCAATTAAAGGGTATTTACACTGAAAAAAATTACATTGCGCAGCCCCCTATAAGACTGATTTTTTGTGAGGGCAAGCATGCTCAGTAGAGATGGCTGAACTTCATAAAGTTCGGTCCGTTTTCGAACTTTCGAACTTCAGAGAAAGTTCGAAAACGGACCCATTTGAAAGTGATAGTTCGAAAAGTCATGGTGTTTTACAGCTAAACTAAGAATGGTAACTAGCTCTAAATGGCTGTGGCACCTGGGAAATGGTCTGGGAACCATGTCAGTATCACCAAAATTTGTAAAAACCCTTGTGGAAATTGGACAATACTTTCGAGGGTTGCAGAAATAAACGATAATTTTGAGGATCAGCGAACAATAAGTTCATGGGTTAGCGAAAACAATCTGTACATTCGAGGGTTACCGAAAATGAATGATACTTTCAAGGGTTAGCGAACGGTCCAGAAATTAGATAATTATTGAAAATACAACCACGGGTAAAAGAAAAACTAACTAGTTTGAACTCGAACTAGTTCGAATAGTTTGAGTTCGTCTCGAACTCGGGTTCAAGTTCTAGTTCTAGTCCATCCCTAATGCTCAGTAATCACTAAGAGGTAGCACTGGGAAAGGGAATTTTCCACCATGTACCTACAAACTGCACATAACAGAAGAGTTAAAGGGCATGTCCACCCCCAAAACTAATTTTCTATATTTATTTGGCCCAAATAAGTGCTCCAAAACAAACTTTACAGCATGTAAATCGGTCCAGTGGTTCAAAAGTTACAGACCTTTGTAGCTGGCTTAATCCTGCAGCATGGACCAATACAGCGATGAACAGAGACAGGTTACATTACCTTGTCACTGTTCTTTTCATGTTCTTGAGCATGTCTGTTAACATCCAGCAGTGAGAACAGAGGAAGTTGCATCAGTAATGACCTGACCCCTGGATCCGGCCCTCTTTTCCCAATCAACCAATCGCAGCTGTAAAATTATGTATACGGAAGAAATCCAGGATTAACATGTTGCAGCCTGCCGGCTTCGAGACATACACACACACACACACACACACACACACATACACACACACACCTCCGTGATTGCTGGGTTCCGATTGGCGTCCGACAAGGAAGAATCTTTTTTTTTTGTCTAAGCTGCAGCGCGGGGTCAGCTAAAGAGGAAGTGGAGTGGAAGTGCAGCCTGATATATATATCATTAAATATCGGGCAAAGCAAATGATTTTTAGAAAAATGAACATGGTGTTTGAGGTTGGTGCTATTATATAAAAAACATCTAAAAAGTTTATTTTTTGGGTGGACATACCCTTTAAGGAAAATAAGGCACTTGATTGACAGCTAAAATGTAAAACGATTTAGATTGGATATCAAAACAAATAGGGGGCAGATCAACAAAAAAATGGTACAGTGATAGTTGGGAAGAATTATAGTTTCAAGAAATGGTCAATTAAAAAAAAAAACAACTCAGTGTACATATCCTTAAAAATATCAGGGGTGTAGCAGATATTTAGAGAGGCCAGAGCAACAATTTGAAAAACATTTTAAAACTACAATTTTAGAGAAGTAAAATTGTGGTACTCACATATTTATCTGTGCTTACTTTGTCATTCAATTATTAGTGTTTAGTGAGTGCTCGAATTGCCCCCACGTCTTACTCACTGCTGTGCCTGCAAAACTTAATTTCTGCACAGGCTCACCATAGACACTGCTCTGCTTACACAGCAACCCTACCTTCCCCCTTCTTTCAAAAAACAAAACCCCTTTCTTACGATATGCATTTGAAAACAGTTTCATATGTTTAACAACCGCAAAAATACGAAAGCACTTTTTTAATTAAAATCATTAATAAACTGGATACAATACCATATTTCATGTTCGGAATTTGTGCTATGGAAGATCACATCTGGTCTTAAATTTATACAAATCCCTTTATGATATAATTTAAATTATAGATAGCCCATCTCCTGTATACTGGATGCTATTATTTGTTTTAGTACTTTAAAAGTACATGTAATGGTACTTTAATTCAATATATTTAAGATTTACAGGAAATGGGGATATGTGTATAATAAGATTTAATTTTAATATAATTTCCAAATCTAGAATTACATTTAAAAGATCATCTTTAAACTGTAAAACTGACCAGGATGTACTTTTATTAGAATAAGGGGTGAGGACCACAGTTCAAATACATAATATATAAGGGGAACTGCAATAATGCAGCATTACTACTGGGGGGATTTGGAACCAAGCAGGTCTGCTGACCACTCTGTAAGCTCCTAGTCACTTTATCTCAGATATCTATGGCTCTGTTTGTAGGGATCTATGCAAAAAAAATGGTTTGTGGTTTTTATCTTGATGTTCCTGCCTGACAGACAACCGATCAATAAATTGTCATATCCTGGGGCGTAGCTACCAGTGTTGCAGGGGATGCGACCGCACCAGGGCCCTTGGCCATGGAAGGGGCCCCATTTTGTGCTAAGGTTCCAAAACTACCAGTCAGTGTGCCAACTGTTTTACCAGCAGTCTGCGTACAAAGCATTTTTACCATTGTCTGTGTGCCAAGCATTTAACCAGTGCCTCGCTGTGTGCAGTGCCAGTTTCCCAACCAGTTTATCAGTATCTGCATGCCAAGCATTTAACCAGTCTTTGTGCTAACTATTTTACCAGTGGTTATATACAAAGCATTTTATCACTCTCTGTGTGCCAAAATTATTATTTGGTTTGCGGTGCTGATTTGTGTTTGCGGCGGTGTTGGGGGGCCCATGCCCAAATTTTGCATCAGGGCCCATAAGTCTGTAGCTACATCACTGGTCATATCTGTAGAAATATCTTCAGAAATTTCCAAATATATTTCCACTAACAAACGGAACTATCATACTGGACAGCCAATTGGGTCAATAACGACCAGTGTGTTCCTAGTCTTATTCCAAGTATATTCTTGGGCAGAAATAAAGCAAACAAATTTTTTTATTCAGCCCCACCAAACTAGAGTAGCCACTTATTAATAACTAAAAGTATATTAATAAACATTCCTGGGTGTCTGCTCTATAACTAAAATTCTGGAAATAACACTCAGCAATTAAAAGATTAATTTTTTTTTTTTTTTTTTAAATCTTTGTAAAACATAAGCTTATCCAAAATGATGTAACAGGGGGAAAAAAAAATTCCATTACAAGGGACTTTAATGATATCCAGTATACACATTACCACTTTGTGTTTGCATAAAATATATTCAACCATGACCATGACCTTTTCTCATATTTGTGCTCTCCACCTTCGGTTAACTGCCCGGGTGCCTAACATAAAAACAACCATAAAACTCCAGAAACCAGGGCACTTACAGGTCTTGTAGACATGATATTAATTAAAATGTGTCGGAACAAGCGATCTACCCGTTTCAGCCATTATACTGGCCGTCCTCAGGATGGCCGGTTTAATGACTGAAACGCGTAGACCACTTGTTCCGACACATTTTAATTAATATCATGTCTACAAGAACCATGAGTGCCCTGGTTTCTGGAATAAGATATATAATATATATATAATATATATATATAAAACCATAACCAAAGAAGTAGGAGCACTCCAGGGTCTCTTCAACGCATCTTGAGAACAGCTTTGCTAGGCCGAAAAAGCGTAGTAGACATGCAAATAAATATTGCACTTTTGAAGAGACCCCGGAGTGCTCCTACTTTCTTTGGTTATGGTTTTATATATATATATATATATATATATATATATTATATATCCCAGAAACAGGGCACTCAGGGTCTTGTAGATGATACAAGACCCATGATCGTATGGTCGTATTTATAGCTTGCTTGCTTGTTGATTCGATTGGACTAGGAGTGCCGCTCGCTCCTACTTGGTTATTGTCTATATATATATATATATAGTATAATAACCAAGTAGCAGATTCACTCACAGGACTTGGTAGAAAAGTTAAAGCATAACTTTTATTAAACTTAGATAAAGCCATCTTCACATTAGGCAAGACCCGTGAGTGCGTCCTCCTATACTGCATCTATCTATATATTACCAGGGACAACACCGGGGCATTTAAAGCTGAGAGAAGTGCCTGTCGTGCTTTCTACTGTATCATACACATAAATATATATATATATAAAACATGCATGTTACCGTTAATCTGCGCAATAGTCCGAAATCTGCAAAAATTGGTGATTGCATGCGCTCCAAAAACAGATTGCAGTGCATATAATGTGGCCACCCACATTGGAATGCAATGCTCTGCGATTCTCACATGCAAGTGTGGCCTAGCCCTTAAAATCTATTAAAAACTGCATTTTTCAGTAATGAATATGTAACAACAAAAAGCTTATATTTGTCACATGGCTGAACTACATGTCCCATCATCCCTTACTACCTAATTAAAGGCATATTGTGTTATGCATATTTGCCTTTAAATAGGCCCACTGGTGAAGTTGTGCTAATATCAGGTTCAATTCATTATCCTCTCCCTGCAGCTCTGTACTTCTATAAGAGTAGCGATTAAAGGGGAATGTTGGAGGGTATGCATTTGAGGTTGATTTTGTAATTAACATTAAATCATAAATTATACATTCAATACACCTTTGAAAGTGACTAGAGCAACCAATGCCAATGATTTGTTAAAACAAAACATATTATTAACCCCAATTGCATTACCTTATCTCATCTGACACTTTGCTGCCCACTTTAATAGTTTGCCCATAGCTGCCTGCAACATTTGAACATCATACGTCGTTTTTTTAATGCCATACACAGTTTTCTGTCATCAGCAAACCTTGCTTTCAATAATCCTTTTCTAAATCATTGATAAACAGATTAAATTGAAGTGGCTCCTATACAGAAAACTGTTGTACACCACATGAAACTGCAGTCCACATAGATAAAGCTCCAACTGACAACTGATCTCTGTGCACAATCTGTCAACCAATTCTATTTATTTACAGATCTGTTTTAGTTTATAACAGGAATGTCCAACCTGCAACCATCCAGATGTTTGCATATAATTCCCAACAATCCCTGCCTGCATTAACTGGCAATAGTAGTTAGCAAATATCTGGATGGCAGCAGGTTAAACATTTTTGGTGGATACATTAGTATACTTTAGTCACATATGATGCACATTTTTTTTACAGTTTTTTTTTATCTTTCCCAACAGTTACATAAAAGAAAAAGTTGAAACAACAGCAGCAAAGAAGTCATTTCATGCGAAGTAAAACAATAAGTCCAGTTTTAAAAGTCTAAAGGTTCGTACACACGTGCGGTCGTGGTTTCTTTGTCCGAACGTCCATTTTGGCTGATAATCGGCCCGTGTATGGTCACTTTATCGGCCGAAACAGCCGTTTGGTCAGGGATCGTTGCCTGACCGGCCGGATCTCTGAGCGACCGGCCGTTTCGGCCGATAAAGGGCCCATACATGGGCCGATTATCGGCCAAAACGAACGTTCGGACTCATTGTGCGTTGCGGGTCGGGACCCACGATCGCACGTGTGTACGAGGCTTTAGCAACCAAGTGTACCACATTGACTGCTATGCAGACCTCCAAATTCTTACTCAGATTAAACCCAAAACCAAACATGTTTGTCTAAAAGGATCTATTCTTAACCGTCCATGCTGAAAAAAATGGTTCTTTGTGTTAAATGACTTTATTAAACCAGTGCACATTTGTTTTTGTAACCTTAAATGATACTATATTTTCTATTACATTTATATGTTGTTAAATATTACTAGATCCAACAAACCATCCAACAAACCATTTCTACCTGTTCACTGTACCAATTCCTAGCTACCAGCACAATATTTATACTGTTAGAAATTTTGGAGATTTTTTAGTAATATAAGATAACACTTCAATACATTTAGCCTGCAAATTTTCATCCAGTAAACTTTCATTTAAATTTGCAACATCACTAGAGAGATCAACATCAAAGTTCCACTACTCTAATAAAGGTGATTAAAGGGTAACAGTGATCTCGGTGAAGTTAAGACTTTTCTTAAAATAAGCCCTGGATCACATCTCTGGCTGCAGCCTGTAAAAAACTATCAGGGTTATTCAATAAAAGTTCTTATCGTTTAAAATGGTGCTAATTTTGCCCCAACCAATCAGATCTTATTTAACATTTGAAATTTAACATCTCATTGGGTGGGGCAAAATTAGCATTATTTTTAACGATAAGAACTTTTATTACATCTCCCTGTATATTGCAGTTAATGTTCACATTTCCTGCTTCTAGATTGAGTGATATCAACTGACCCTCTGCTCTTTTATTCTTCCCAAAGGAAGAAGCATGCCCACTAAAGACCTTATTCTGGGACACTTAAAGGGCACTTAACTGTTTCCAAATATTTTTAGAAATAGTGTAGTACACCCATTCCAATTTTCCAAGTGTTAATTTTGTGCAACCTCTTTAGTTACATAATTTAACTCTTACGTGTACATAAATGCAACTTACTATGCTAGAGAAGTATCTTACTGTACATAGTGTAAGTGTTCTGGTGAAAAAAGTTTTTACATAAAGGGTAATAAAATTAGGTTCAGTTCTTCTTTATGTTATGAAAGATACATACTGTACTTACATGAGTTTATTACTGAAAGGGTGATCTGAGATTAAAGATAAACAAATTAATACAAACTTATGGAAATTACCAGGTACACACTAAAAAACAATGAGGTAAAATACAGTCTGTGGCAATTATCCAAAGCAGTAGCAAAGAAGTACATTTAATGACATCTAGGGAAAGGCACATGAAAAAATGGAAAGGGGCAGAAATCCAAGGCACGAAATTGTGAGTTGTGAGCCAGATTTAGAGAAAACAGAAGCAAAGGAAAAGCCTTATGGAAATATTTACAAGTTACACTTTACATACGTGACTTTTTGGGTAAGATGGAAGCCAAATAATGCAAATTTTATTTTTACTGTCATTATACTGTATCTAATTTACTGCTGTGACTGTCTGGGTATGCTCATTAAACACTGTTATCTTTCTATAAAAAAAAAAGTTTTAATGGATAATATTATACTGTCTTTCAAACCATAACCACAAGGACAAACATTACCATATCACAGTAAAGTTTTTCATAGTAACAGAGAACCTTACAGGTAGATTCACCCAGAGCTATCAGCTGGTGTTAAATATTTACATGCAAACAGCCGATCAGCCTCTGGTGAATAGGCACTTAGGCACCTCTGGTGAATAGGCACATAGGCACCTCTGGTAAAGAGACACATAGGCACCTCTGGTGAATAGGCACACAGGCACCTCTGGTAAAGAGACACATAGGCACCTCTGGTGAATAGGTACATAGGCACCTCTGGTAAAGAGACCATAGGACTATGGTGTGAATTAGGGCACACAGGGCACCTCGGGTAAAGAAACACATAGGCACCTCTGGTGAATAGGTACATAGGCACCTCTGGTAAAGAGGCACATAGGCACCTCTGGTAAAGAGGCACTCATGCAGCCACCGCAAACCGAGTCTGTTTACAATTGGTTAGTGAGAATTTAAGAGGCTGAAAGAGTGCTGCGTCCCTGGTAATTGAGCCTGTTAGTGTTGTCTCTTCCATCTGGTATGTTTAACTCCAACACAAAATTGGGCTCCAGTGTTACAATCTGAATTCTGACCTAAGCAACTTGTTTTGCAACTCGTAATGCATTACAACCCCTTTATCATTAAGGTGACTGCCTTTGCTATCTTTTAGACCTATGATCTGAATTTTACACTTCACTGTTTAACCATCCACACAATCTGCAAAATTTCAAATGAAACAGAAGCTAAACAAGTAAACATTGTTCTATTTTAACCTCCAGAGACAACATTGGTTTATGCTAGAATCCTAATTTTCCAATTTGTATTTCTTTGCCCAATAACTATTATTTGTGGTCAATAACGTTATTGCCACATACTGTAAGGATTTGTTTTCAGCATATTTCTCAATGCTATTTTTCTGTTTCTTGAGCAACTGCAATAACAATAGTACTATTAAACCTTTTGAATGCTTGGGCATCCTATCAAGGAATAAACAATGCTTAAAGCTGAGTGAGTTTGACCCATGTGGTCCTGTCTTGGCAGTATGCAGACGTGGAGCACATATTTATTCCTGCATATTAAAGCTTGCACTAAATCTTAACTGATGCTAAAAATAATAATTTCAGCCAAATACAATGATATATAGTGCAACTCAATGGCATTGCTCCCAATGTCAAACTGCCAGATGTAGGTTAAATGATGCAATGACGGACAGTGGGAGAAAATGTAGCCAGGTTTTCAGCTATCAGATCTGTCAATGTTATTCAACAATGTAATATATGTACTTTAAATCCTTACAGAGTGGAAGATAATATAAGATAATTTGCAATCCAAGGTGGTACTATAATTGAGATGAAAGTATATGTACAATACACTCAATTTAAGACTGATTTACAGTACATTACATTTCTTAAGCAATAAGCTTATATGGGTGGTATTTATAAGAAGCATAAGGATTTTTGTGTTTATACCTCTTGTTTTAAATAACTCCAATGCAGAGACTTAATTATAAGTAAGCACAATAGGATAGGTCTGAATTTTTAAAGTCAATGTACAAGAGAATGTTCTCCTTTTTTTTGCTTAATATATAGTTATCCTTGTCATCAATATATATTAAAAGGTTATTTTATATAAAATAATTGAGGAAAAACACTGGGCAAGACACATACTTCCAGTATAACCATGTTCTGGATTTTCAAATCATAAATAAGTTAGTGTATAGTTAAAGTCAATTATATTCAATTCACCTAGAAAACAAATAAAGCTTAAAAACAGTGATAAACTCCCATATTATTAATTCCTGGACAGGGCCTTGTCTTCTTCGTATCTCCCTGTGCTCCGATTTCCTTTATCATGATCTCATTTTTTTTACCTTTGGTCTCTTTCTTCTTTTGTTCTATCCCTGTCTTTATTTCACTTTTTCTACTATCCCCCTACAGTTGACATTTTGTCATTTTTTCCCTTTCTATTTGGCTCACTCCATTCTTTTTTATTTATCCTTTGTTTCATTCTTTCCCACTTGCCATTCTTTCCAATTATTTTATTGTATTTTCTCTTTCCGATTTGCCCCCTCTTCCAGCCAAAATGTTCCCCTTTTAATTCAATCCCCTTTCTTCATCCAATCATTCATGTTCACCATCCATTCTGTCTCTTTTCTACATCCAGTCTGCTCTCTATATCCACTCTGACCCCAACATCCAATCTGACATCTCCCCCCATCCAAACCTTTTGCCTTAACTAGACGGGGGTACAGGTCTCAATGTGCAGTTTAAAAATGGTTCTGCTACTCCTGGTTCCCCCACCATCACCACCACACACACCATCTGTATAACCACTACGTGTTGATTGTGGGAGTTGAAAATCTGGTCACCACTCTAGGAAAAAGAAGAACAGAGCTCTGTTGACTGAACATAACTGTAATGAGGTATTATGTGGGGGGAACAGAAACACATATATTACTCTAGGGCACTAACTTAAATAGTAATTGTCACAGTGGAGGAGGTGCTAGACTAGAAAAGAACTAGCAGCACTATCAAACATAGATTATAGGCTAGCCTGCAACACTCACAATAACATAACACAGTAGATCAAGTATATGCAAAATATAAAAATCCTTTAATTCAGAACAGGGACAAGAACATTTAAAAACTTTAAAAACATGCTATGCCTTCACCTTTAATAGCTAGTGCTTGCACAAGTATATAGTATTATAGTCACTATCACCAGTCAAATAGTACAAGTTAAACAGTCACAGTGCATCATGGGAGTTACCCATACTCACGACTACCGGTGGAGATACAGTGCAGTGGGAAGGAATGGACTAAAATATAATCCGAGTCTGCATTGCAGAGGACGCGTTTTGCTCCGTACACATGTAAACCGGAGCTTTCTCAACTCATGGGGGGGGGGGGGGGCAGCTGCACTGGGCCTCTTGTTGCACAGACAACATTTGATGCATGTAAAGCCTATGTGGTTATAAAAATACTTGTGTGGTTATAACAAATTTCACTGAAATACTTTTACACATTTCACTTTATACCCAGCTTATGTAATTCTTTAAAACCCAAACAAATAACTTTTGTGAGACTTTTTTCTCAATCTTTAGTATAGGAATGTATATGAATTATATATTATGTAATTCAAATATCAATATTACCAATCTACTCTTCTCTAAAAAAACTCATAAATGGTCTATATTTGGCACTCTGGTTCTGCATGCTGTGTAATACTTTTTATATTATTTTACAAAAATCCTTAAAAAAATAAAATATACTACCTATCTGGTAACCAGCACCGTATTTGATTGTTTTATTTGCACTGCATAGGTCTCACTCCTGCACTAATACCTATTCCATTGTATCTGTGTGTTACCCACCTAACTAGATTGTAAGCCCTTACAGGGCAGGGACCTCCTTACCTCTTGTTGCAAAGCTCTACCACTTCTATTTATATAATTTATATATTTATGTACTGAACTATCTATGTATTTGTTTCCCTTGAATGAGAACGCTGCGTCCCCAAGTGGCGCTTTATAAATAAACTATACATACATACATACATACATTATTTGTGTGTCATAATATTATTGTCTCTGTGTCATAATATTATTGTCTGTCAGGTTCTAGGGGGCAAGCAATGAGAGCATTATGTGAAGTGTAATACACACACTTAGATTTCCACCAAAGAGGTGAATTCCAGAATAAATAAGAAAAAGTACCTTCCACACACAATTTCAATTTTGTTCCTCAACCTTTAAAAGGGCATGTCCACCCCTAAACAAAATTTTTATCCACTACTGGCCC
The DNA here is from genome assembly GCA_019447015.1 of Hymenochirus boettgeri. Classification (NCBI taxonomy): domain Eukaryota; kingdom Metazoa; phylum Chordata; class Amphibia; order Anura; family Pipidae; genus Hymenochirus; species Hymenochirus boettgeri. Next base: position 86,055,183 of record CM033469.1, on the reverse strand, counting down.
CACTGTGTAGTATTAAAAAATCCTTACCTTACTCCTCTGCTCCTTATGGTACTCCTGTAGTGCTTGTTTCAAAAAGTGAAGATGCACAGTGGAGCCCTCCCCCCCACTCTCTCCCTTCCTCTGGATCCCTTCTGGCTGCTTGTATGCCTAACGACAACAGACCTTTTCCATAGTGTAGCCCACCCCACACCGTACATTTACGACTGCAATCGTACATTGACGATAACCCACAACACCGCACATTTATAAATATAAATGCTGATAAACAGGCTTTTTTTTATTTAGTCACTAGTGATTTTAATAAAACAAGCCTGTTTGCAGCATATACTGCTTGAGCTGGGGTTCCTAGCTTATCTACTATTGGTATAAGGAGTGAATTATGGGAGCTGACCCCTAGTACCCACAGGTTAATTTTATAAATCAACCAACAGCAAAAGGAAGAAATAAATTGTTGAATGGTTCTAGGCAAAATATTTACGCTTGTTAATTAGATTTTAGGATGTTGCATCTGTAAAAATCTAAACAAAAATAAACATTTGGTCCTGCCAACAGGTTTAATTAAATACAAGCCTATGTATGAAAGTGTGGTTGTTTCAGTAAATGTTTTTAGGGTAAGTTGAACTTGACTACAGAGACAATATAAGAATGAAATATCCAGCGCAACTTTTCACTTCTTTAGGTGTTCTAGTCAGGTTAAAGGGCATGTTCACCTCTAAAACTATCATTTAACCCACTACTGGCCCCATTGTGTAGTGTTAAAAATCCTTACCTTACATCTCTGCTCCTTATGGTTCTCCTGCAGTGTCTAGTCAAAGTGCCAGAACCTAAAGAGTAGGAGCCCTTCTGTGTAAGAAAAGGTTTCTGCCTCTTGCTTGTCCTCCCTGAGGATTCTGGCATGTGAAAGGAATCCCTTACCCCCTCCCTCCCACCCTCAATGCTGTTGTGTCAATTTATACACATAAAAAAATTTCCTTAGTGTAGGGACCCCTCTCCCAAGCCTAAACACCATATTTATATTGTAAAAAAGCCTCCAGAAACTTACCAGCCTTTGTTCCCGTGGCTGATTCTATAGCCTTGCAGCCAATGACAGATGCGGCTGCTGGTCTGGCCCATAAATGTAACTTCCTACACGGAAGTAACATTACAGACAGAATCCTCAGGAACAAAGGCAGGTATGTAAGATTCTGGGGACTTTTTTTAGGGGCGTCGCTACACTACAGAATTGGTTTAATTTTAGGGTGGACATACCCACTAATAAAGATAAATTGCTTCCCTTACCCCTTCTCTGTCTCTGAAACCTACTGTCCTTGTTATAGACATTCCCTTTATAGAGCTGTTATGTTTAAACTAGGTGGACTGACAGTGATCAAGAATAAATTGTCAGAAAACCATTGTTACTTACTTAGGAAGGCTTCAGAAATCATGGCTTGAAAGTAAAGTAAAACAAAAAAATGTCTGCCTTTCATTTCTTTTAGTCTGAGTCTGTAAGAAAAAGAGAAGAATGAAAATGAAACATTCTATTTAGCTTTTCCTTTCAGAAGAAGATCGAATTTTGCAATGGTGCGTAAACAATGTATGTGTTCAGCTGTCTCTTGTCACTATGAAATTACCCAAATCAAAAATATAAACACTACAGGGAAAGACAAGTTTTATACAGATTGCTGTACAGGCAAAGTAAAGTATGTTTATTAAACATTCCACTGCTTTACAGTTGTTTACTGTTTGTAATTTTGCATAAACATTAGCGTAAAGCAAGATATTTGCAACATTTAATAGAAGTTATTATGATTGTGGATGGTTGGTTTATGTGATTCCACATGTGATGTGTAATTCCAGGAACAGTGAATTTTAAAGCTCACGGAATAATTAGATCTGCAATAGTAATGTCTTGGAATACTTAGGTTGAGGCAAGATGAAAGGCTACTTAATAATATTCACATCTGTTTGGCAAAATAAACACTATGACCAGGTTTCCATTCACCCAAATCTTACTATGTGGAGAAGTTGTTGTTTAGGTATCCACTTTTCATCTGTACTAATTCATACCAAGTCAAGTCACCCATCATCTAAACAGGAAAAACATCAAGGTTTGTATTAATAGATACACTTATTCTATACTTATTGTATGATGCAAACTATACACGTGTTACAGGAAACCTGGCATGGCTGTTTAGTGATGCAGTTTGATGGCTCTGCAATGGAAAAGATAGCGCTACAGAAGCTTTCATATAGTAAACTGTATTATAGCCAGGCTTTCTTTCCCAAGTCAGGTTTGCTTTTTTATAGATGTTTTTGAAATTTCCGTGGTAATTTAATAGCATTTGAGTGCATTATGGGCAAGTAATAGGATTTTGCATTTTTCGCTTGATAGTGTTTCAGAAGATTTATCTAACTTCAAAGAATAATCTCATGAGCATTCTGCTTTTATTTCTTGGATCGTACATTATGGAAAAAGTAATGGTCTTTGAAAATGCCAGCTATTGCTCTTAAAGTGCTATGTAATAGGTATTTAAATAAATCCATATGATATTTCTTTGTAGTGATAGATTTGCTATATTAAGTTCTGCAAATGGGGAGCTATAAGCCATATGACTTGCCAAGTCACTAATGTTCTTTATATACTTATGCAGGTAGAAATTCCCTTTCAATACAACCTATGTTAAAAGATCAGTATAGAGAGTAATTTCACAAGTTAAAACACTTAAAGGACCGACAAAAGAAGAATCAGTATTCCAGCAACAATGGTTTAAAGTGATCAACTTCAGAATTGCCATGGAGGGAAATGTAGCTTTTAGTCACCCTGGTTGAGTTCAAAGAAAAATACAAGTTGGATCCAGCAGGGAAATAGTTTACGTGACTTGTAACTTCATTTGTAATATTTTTTTTTATTGAACCCAGTCAGGGAACTAAAATCTACATTACCTACATTTAGCAAAGAATTTTAGTTTCAGGTAATGAAAATGAGTATAAAGTGACCCTTTAAGGTGTTTAAGTGAATATAGTAAAAAGTAGAGTACATATATTGGACTAATACGGCAAAACAATTTTTATTTTTACTAAGTGAATATAGTAACGCTTAAAGGAGAAAAGAAAATATACTGTATGTGCTATCAAAAATGTATCTGTCATGATCTGTTTCACATTTGCCTAGGGGTGGTAGTATGTTCCCGGCACTTTAATATATTGGATGCAGCTCTGGTTAAATTGCAAAAAGGCACCAGCAGATGTGTGACTCTAATGCGAGCTAAAAGCTGGCGGTAGCAATTGCAGCCACAGCAAAGGTAGAGGTGAGAAACAGCTGTTTGTATCTTTGTGAATGTGCTCTGTCTATTGGCACAATGTTGTCTGGAGACTTTAGTTCCCCTTTAAATAACTGCTATAATGAGTTTTATATTTTGACAAGGCACAGAAATATAATACAAATCCTCTCTCCACAATAATCAATATTAGGCTTAAGAAAAATGTGGGAAAAACTTTAGTGTGCTTTTATTGGATCACAAGAAGTCTCGGTTTCTTCTGTGCCAGCTGTTGATATTGTGCACAAACATTTTTATTATAGACAGAAAAATATCTTCTACAGAACCTTAATGGTAATACTGTAAATATTTTCAGGTTCTACAAAAAAAACTTTATATTTGCTGGAAAATGAATGTGACTTCTCTCCTGATGGCTGCTGTATTTTTTTCTCTCATAGTGAAAGGAATCACATAAGGCTCTGATCACCTAGCCAAGGAAAATGTTTACTTGTTCGCAAGGAATTCATATTTAATCATTGTAATGCAAATATGTATTTTTCTTCCAGATAAAATAGAAGTCTTGACAAATGACAAAGAATACCTAATTTATTGTAATCCTAAACAAATAAGGCAGCCTTCACCACTTTGAATCAGGGATATGGTTATGGAAGTCCTTGTTTGTTAGTCATAGTGTCAAAGCAAAGCTTTAATTCATGATTCGTGGTAATTGTATTTATTCCTCATTCATACGTGTAATTTTCAATAAATGGTATTTGTTGTAGGCTGATTCTTAAGAAATCAAAATCCTTGGCTCAAATCAGTTTTCTCACATTTTAAAATAACCAACAACTGCATGAAACCACAAAGGGGCTATTTACTGTATCATTAGTTATTACTTGTTTCCCAGATGTTTACGTGATTTTCTATATTTGTGTAGGTCTTGTCACAGTTTATATATTATTTTACATACAGAAAATAATTTACACACCAGGGAAAACCAGCAAAATGATTAAAGAGTGCAAGGTAATTCCTGACACAGAGTATAGAAAACTATTTTATTTCTGGCTGCTTTGTAAATATGTAAATATATACTATACTATAGTATAAGTACTTTGACTAGGTAGTAATGCATTCCTGTTTACTCTGAATTCTCCAGGACATTTGCTTTATAAAACTAAATAAAACTCTGGGGATATTTTAGTCCTAAATTTTAAATCTTTTATGTGGGCCAAGCAAAGAAAAGAAATGGTTGATACACATTCCAGAGCACATTTGGTTGGTCCTGCAGCCCACCACAACCATCCACCGCTTTTTTTTTCAAATGGGCTGCAGATTGATAGACTCACCGAGTAATTGTGCAAACATAATGGTTTTAGTAACTTTACGTGTCAATAATGCTAAAAAAAAGTCTTATCATGGTCATATCCATGTGGCCCTTTTATGGAAGGTCCTAATTAGTTAATTTGAGCCAATTCACATGAATGGCATCTTTATACTTAGAAAAAAATATTTAAAGCATAAATTGTTAATAGGCATAAAATTTGTGCCACATTTCCAGCAAGGTTCTGGATTAATGTTGGCAGACAAAAAACTCATTAGGGAATGCCTATGCCCTTATCTATGCAAGTTTTGTTATTGTGCATTCTCTCACTCTGTTTGTTATGTTGGCATTGCACACACTGTGGCTGTCCTTAAGCCTTAAGTCTTATAATCTTGATAAACATGTCATTCTGCAGCCGCAGAAATATAAAAGTCACAGGCCAATAAGAAAATGTATTCATAAAATTAAGTGAAAATAAAAAAATGCAATGTGTTATTATCCCATGACTTTGAAGAAACTTGTATAATGATTAAATAGATGATGTTTACGGTGTTAAAAGATTTTATTCCTTTCTTCATAAGAGACAAATAATGTTTTTTAAGCTTAAAGCAGCTCATTGTTTCTCAGTCCCACACTCTTTGACATAATTCTGAATGAAGCAAACATTCAGTCTTCTTACAGAAGTTCTTAACAAATGAGAAGAGGTATATTTCGTCTACCCCCCTTACTGACCCATCGCAGACCTGCTAGTTATACTCCACTGACAACTTAGTTACAGCTACTGGTCTGCTTCACCTTATGTCTCATCCCCATCTCCTCTAGACTGTAACCTCTCGAGCAGGGCCCTACATCCTATTGTACCACAGTAATGCTGTAACTTACCACACTGAATGCTGCTGGACCAGCACTTACATTATTTGCACTTTGTATTACTTGCACTACCCTTGTATGTAACATGTATGTTTTCCTTATGTATACTAATTAAACTGTAAAGCATCACGGAAGATGTTGGTGCTATATAAATCTACAATATCGATAATAATAATGATAAAACCTAGGTTTTAGCAAAAACTAACGTGTGGTTACTTGTACTCTAGTGGTAGAGTACAAGCCAAATGAATCTTTTTATGTCCTACCATTTTAAAATTCTAAAGGAACATAATTGCATTCAGGAGTGTTTAAGCTACCATCTGGATCATCTTTTAAATCCATTTTTATATGCTGTATTTGTGGTTTATTTTCAGCTCTGCTTTGAGGCTCATTTTGCAGTTTTACAGGGGGATGCAATCAGTTAAGAATCATAATTTTCGTGCAATGGATTAACCACTTTATGACCATTAAAGGGCAAGTCCAGCCAAAAAATTACTCTTCTTTAAAATGTGTATTATACCCCCAAACCCCACTTTCGCAGAGTTCACACATTTCAAAGATGCCCCAGTGCTTACTTACCTGACCTGGTTCCTTGCCATCTAAGAGCCGCCCCCTGCTCCTGTTTCAAGCTTGTGGCGTGCAAAAACAGGAGCAGGGGACTTCTGCGCTGACAGCCGCTTCCCTTCCTGGTCATGGCTGTCAGGCAATTGGGCGTGAGATCACCTCGTGCCCTAACTGACAGCCGCAACCAGGAAGTGAAGCGGCTTTCAGCAGCAGCCACGGAGAAGAAGCGTCGAGAAACCGGGTCATGTAAGTAAGCTCTGGGGCATCTTTGAAGTGTGTGAACTATGCGAAAGTGAGGTTGGGGGGGTAATACACATTTTAAAGAAGAGTAATTTTTTGACTGGACATTCCCTTTAATACTTGTGGGAACAATTGCCATTAATTGTAATACTTAGTGAGCTTTCACTAGACAAGAAGTCATGAAAAAATGTATTGTATTTGTTGTGCAGCTCTATTTCAAAATACTATAGTAAATGGTGCAGGCAACGCAAATTAAATAAATACCCTGATGGTACATCGGGTAGCGTGGGTTTTACACTCATTTATGGGATAGCGGGAAATTTTGCATCTCCTTTCTAATGTTTCTTATTTATTAGCAGTATATTAACAGCTAAAATAAAATATGCTATACACAGCCAAAGGATATAATAGGAACTGGTGCCAGGGAATAATCATCCACTTCATATTGGTTACATTGTGATTTAGACATGTTTGCAAATGTTGCTCAGTTCACAACCATATCTAATAATTTATGAAGAATCTGTGAACATGCACATAACGAATGTGATAGATAATAATGTCCTTGTATGCCAATGGATATGGCTCAGAATTAGGGGTGGGCCAAAGATACCACATATCTGTTTAAGGAATGATCACTATTTCACAATACTAGTCTCAGGTTTATTTCTTGAGTATTTGGGGGAAAAGATGACCAAAGGGATAATATCTAGGAGGAAAAAAATGATTGTAAAATGTACTTTATAACCAATTTTAAAAAGAACACGTTTGCCAATCTACCATGGGGACATAGCAAAATCCAATATAATATGCAGAACAAGGCTTCTTTTTATATTATTTTAAATAGGAGTAAAAAGCCCCTTCCTTTTTTTTTTTTGTCCTCAGACAAAATTCAATATCTGAAGCTTTGTCTGATAGGATTCTAAATTTATGTCTGCAATAGATAATGTCATCATGAATTAAAAGTTCTTGACTGCAAAAGTCCTTTGGGTACTTACTAAGCCAATATAACACTTAAAATCAAGAATAAATGATCCTCCTGATAGCCTCTTAGGTATTCAATGAAATTTATTGCATGATGCTGTCTAACACACATAACTACATAGTATGACTGTAGTTTACCGCCAATTTCCTTCTGTACTATGTGATTTCATGAAATATCCATTTGAAAAAAATATTATTACTCTGGAAATATTTTTACATTCTTTTCTTTGAATCTACCTCTAAACGTTTTATTGATGTTTTTGTACTAATACATTTTTATTAAATATAGCATGTGGATAAAGTTATTATTGCAGTAAAACATCATAAATATATTTAGTTTTTTTAACACTCTACGGACTTACCTAGGAACACAATGTGGAGCCTTTAGCCACAACTAAGAATCTTAAAGCAACAACATTGCTAGATTTAATTGTTAAAGAAGAATAAATCTATAAAAGAAATGACCATGTGGGAATTGTACAATGCATAGGTTTTGGACCTAACAAAAAGAAGTTTCCTGTGAGTGGAAATGAACTTGAGTGGAACCTGTACACAGTCCCTTGTTCTAAAGGACCTTGCTCTTAAGGACATAGAAAAAGAAGGACATTTAATCATTTGATGGTTGTATGGTTTGTGTGAAAGTTTGAAAATAAGGATTATTTGTGCTAATAGTGTGCTGTAATAAGGACTGTGTGTAGGACTGTGTGTGCTGTAAGCAGATTAATCTTTTTTTCTTCCAGTTAAAGGGGTGCACTGGGCTTCTATATTCTAGGATTGCACCTGTTCTAATCACAAACAGGTTGTGAAAGAGTTAATAATATTTTTGGGGTTTTTCCCCCTCTCTTCCTGGCTCTTGCACTAATTGGTGTGGGGGCTGGGGCCAATTAGTTAAATAGGATTCACATTGGTTGGATCTGTAGTTTGGACTTAACAAAAATAAGTTTCCTGTGAGTGGAAACAAACTTGAGTGGAACCTGTACAAAGTCCCTTGATCTAAAGGACCTTGCTTTTAAGGAAATAGAAACAGAAGAACATTGAAACAAGAAGGGCAATTAAACAAGGTTGGTGTGTCACTGTGCTGGTGTTGTGTATTAGAAGGGACAGTTTTGTCGGTACCATGCAATGTGCATCCTGCCACATGTATAGAAAACTGAAGCAGATGTTCCAGGGGACAATATGTCTGTGTCAGGTGTGAGTGGGTTGCCCGTTTGGAAGCCAAGGTGGAGAGAATAAGGGGGCAGCTTGCAGCATTGCAGAGATTGGCAAATCTGGGAGGACAGCAGACACTGGCAGGAGCCAGTATAGATGGGGGTGGAAGAGGGACAGGGAAGGTTGAGGGGGAGGTAGTTTTGTGTGGCTTACTAGGGGAAGTGGGGGACACAAGGGTAGGGTTGCTTCTTCCTAGCTTGCCCATTCTAACAGATTTGCCACCTTAGGTAATGAAGTGGAGGAAGACAGCTCAGAATTAGCATGAATGGAGCAGGCTAATCCCTTGAGCACCCAGGGGACTGCCATCTCTAATACAAGGGAGGATGAACTTAGGATCAGGTGTGCTAGGCAGGTAGTAGTGATAGGGGACTCTATTATAAGGAAGGTAGATTGGGTAATCTGCCAACAAGACCCTACATGCCGAACTGTGTGTTGCTTGGTGCAACGGTTCGGCATTTGGTGGATAGTGTAGACAGATTATTGGGTGAGGTCGGATGTGGCCCGGCAGTCTTGATTCACATTGGAGCCAATGACAAAGTTAGAGGAGGAGGAGAAGTCATTAAACATGATTTCTGAGAGCTAGGGGCCAAGTTAAAAGCAAGGAACTCCAAGGTAGTGTTTTCAGAAATACTATTGCAGCCACGTGCTAAGCCAGGGAGACAGCGGGAGCTTAGGAGCATTAATGCGTGGTTAAGAGGTTGGTGTAAGGAAGAAGGGTTTGGATTTATAGAAAACTGGGCAGACTTTACTGTTGGTTACAGGCTCTTTAGTAGGGATGGGTTGCACCTCACTGATGGCGGTGGAGGGCTGGAGGAGATTTTAAACTAGGTTTGGGGGGGAGGGCATTAGCAGTCTCACTGGGATAGATAGCTCAGGGGAAAAGCAGGGTGTAGATTGGCCAGTGGTGGGTGGGGCTAGCATAGGGGATAGGGAGGCATGTGTATTAAAGTGTATGAATAAATTACAGGATCATAATCTAAAATGTATGCTTGCAAATGTGCACTCTCTCTTTAGCCCCAAAATCAGTGCTTGTGGCATCCGTGCATGCACGTGACATGGCATCACGCACATGCACGGACACCCGCTTACGTGACGTCATCGCGCCGCGCTATGCAAGTGCACGCGCCCTACCCTAAGTTAAGGATTTTTATGCACTACACAGTGGGGCCAGAAGTGGGGAAAATTATAGTTTCGGGGGTGAACATGCCCTTTAAGCAGGAAATGAAGATATTGCTAGATGGGTTGGACAGGATGGACGTATGTCTTTATTCAACCTCAAATCTGTTTTTTTGCTTTTAAAAGGTGGGACTCAAAATCTATTCAAAATCTACTACGACACCAACAATAACTGGTGAATCATAATCTTTAAAGGACAACTATACTCACCTCACCCTCGCTCCTCTTCCTCCATAGCAGCATAGTACCCAGGGTGAGGACCTAAAATCGCTAAGTCCTCACCCTGGGTACTTTCCCTAACTCCTGCACTACTTACCGCAAATCTGCTTTGCCGATCGCTCCATTCCTCCGCTCTTCCTGCTTCAGTGAGCGATCGCGAGGCAGCCAATAGGAAGATACGCTCTGCAAGGAGGCATGTCTTCCAATTGGCTGCCTCGCCACTGTCACTGACAGTAGAAGAGAGGTGGAACAGTGTGGATCGGCGAAGCAGATTTGGGGTAAGTAGTGCAGGAGTTAGGGAAAGTACCCAGGGTTAGGACTTAGCGATTTTAAGTCCTCACCCTGGGTACTATGCTGCAGTGGATTGGGGAAAAGGTTAGTATAATTGTCCTTTCAGCTGTCACAAATACTAGAGCACAACACTGGAAAACCCCCATCATCTTTGCTGTTTACCAAATTGTTATATAAACTAAAGTATATTAGAGCCACAGAATGCATACAATATCATAAAATGAATAAATGTTACACATTTGCCACTGAATGGTTTCCTAGAAAAATACCTGGAAAAAAAGACCTCATTCGCTACTAAATATTTTGATAATGTAATGTAATTTCTTCATAATATGATCCACACTTCCTATTTATAAATGTCTATTACAAAAGATGCCTATATTTTTACGTACTACTTATGTTTTTCCCTTCTCTTATATTTTTTTTCCTCCCACACTAACGCTCCCTAACCAATTAAGAAATTAAAACAATGCTACTCATTTAAAATTTTCCATTTGCTTTACATACAATATGTTTCTCATGTTACTTAAACTGTTCCGTAATTACATATGTTCAATATAAATTTGAAATTTCGAAAAAATGCACTGCTTTAAAGGATAAGTTCAAAAAATAAACCTATACTTTTTCTCATTAATTGAAGAATGGGAGGTAAGGGAGCTTTATCTTACCTCTAGTTTTGCAATTAACAGAAGCAAGGAATGAAGCTATGGTGTAGTCTAGCCCAGAAGCAGCCAGGCCTATCAGAGGTGCATCGCCTTGTTAGTGTCTGTTGGCTTGCTGAACAGAAAGTTTAGTTTCAAAAAAAAAAAAAAAAAAATTTTTTTTGCACAGCTTTTACATTCAAGCTGTAAACATTCATTCTTTTCAACATTATCACAACAAGATCTCTACATCTTGTAAGTTACACTAATCACATAGTCATGGTTATCTGATTTGTTTAGTCATCCATCCTAATGCTAATGATTTATTGATTCTTTATAGCAAGTAGAATTAGAGAAAATCTCCTCGGAATGTGCTTATGTAATGTTATATGGCCTCAGTTGTTTACTTCACACCAAAAGCTGATTTATATATTATAGATTCTACTCAGTAGCATGTTGTAGCATAATTTACATTGTCAATTCTATTCTGCTCTGTGCAATTACTTTAAACTAAAAGTCCTTCTCTGCAGAGATAACAATAAAGAAGAACAATTTAGAAGGTAATGTTCAGATAAAGCCCCTAAACATTACAGTATAGAAATCAATATATCTTACTTATGACAGATAAAGATTCCCCCCAGACAACCACTGTAGATGAAGCAGGGAAAGAGGACCATCATAGTTTTCCTGGGGGCCCAGTGACTCCTAGTTATGCCACTGAAAATATGTCTACCAAATCACATGTTGTGTGAATGTATTATGCTTTACAGTGGCAGTTTTCTTTTGTACCTGTAAAATCAGTTTGCTCGTAGTTAAGTGCTTAAAGGGTCATTATAATTAATCAAACAACTTTGCATTATCTAAAATTATAATTTGAGAGACTTAAATGGTGGTACTCTCATATTCATCTTTGCTTCCTTTGTCATTATATTATTAATGTTTAGTGAGTGCTCCTAATTGCTCCCACCTCCCTCATTTACTGCCTTTTTGTAGTGTCAGTGACACTTATAAATTCTGCACAGCCTCACCAGAGACCCTGCTCCCCCTCCCTTTCCCCCCTTTTTTATTTTCTCTGCTGATTCTCTTAATTGTTACAAAAACAATTGGCAGGCAGCCAAAGATCTTATTAAGAGGTCAGGGATGGTACATATTATAATGTCTACTTCTACAGTGACAGGTCTTTCCCTGTAAATGCTTTGATTTAAATGAATGGTTTCTCAGAAAATGCTATTTTTTTAGTACAGATACCCTTTAAGTGGTGAAAAGCTGTAAGTACATGAAAGAATTATTGACCCAGGGACCATCTAATGATAGAGAGGGATCTCTAGGATTTGCTAGTGTCTAGTCTTGGCTTGGTCTATAGGTCTTCTCTTAAAATCATTTAAATCAAAGTAGCAATAGATAAAATAAAATAAGCCAGCAAACATACACAAAATATACTATAATGATATCCTTTAGACCCCCCCCAAAGGCCCTTTGCTTGATACAGATGTTAGACACATACATTAGATAATCATCACCTGAAATGTTTGTTTCTGATCATTTCTGTAGCCATTTTTTATGGAGAGAGCTGGTATTAGGGCTGGTACAAACAAACAAAACAAGCTCACCATGTACCATCATGCAGTCCATTTTTTATATAAAAAATAGGGATTCACTGCCCACCTCTCTAGAAAAAAAATCCAGGTTGTGCAGCACTCAATAAAATTTTGCTGAGGTTTCATAAAAGCAGTGGATAATCCCGGAATGTCACCTGCTGTAACACAATGTAACTGTGTTTTACTTTTATATATTTTATGGAGTGCTGCACAACCTGGATTTTTTTTCTAGAGAGGTGGGCAGTGAATCCGTTTTTTATATATAAAATGGACCACATGATGGAACATGGTGAACTGTCGGCCACAATATTAGCTGACCGGTTAATTAGTTGACCAAAAGGCTGGCATGAACAATCTTCCCATGAGTAAAAAAATGACGGGTTATGCTGTCCCTCCAGAATCAAATGTACTGGAATGTCTGAAGATGAGTCTTAATGTATGACACCTTTAGTGTATAGCCAGAATTAATATTTGGTTTGTTGTTGTTCATAGCCCATAAATATATATGTTTGTGAAAAAAAACATTTCAGCAAAATATTTGGTGATGAAAAAAAGTGCCGAAAAGCTTAAAATTTTGTTTCTAAATATGTCACCATAAATGTTTATTTTAATCAACCTTTTAATTCTTACCAAAGTTGTTTATTGGGTTGTGGTTAGGGCCCTTTGCAGGCCAGTCAAGTTCCCCCACAACTCGCCCATCCATGTCTTTATGGACCCTGCTTTGTGCACTGGTGCACAGTCATGTTAGAACAGGAAGGGACCATCCCCAAACTGTTTTCACAAAATTGGGAGCAAAAAGTCTTGGTATCCTAAAGCATTCATAGTTTTTTTTTCACTGGAACTAAGTAGCTTAGCCCAACACATAAAAACCATAATTTTTTTCACACCATAACTCCCTCATTCACCTAACTTAGCACTATGCAGCCAGGCAAATACCATTCTCCTTGCTAGGGATAAGTTTCGGGTTTGTTTTAAACCCAGTATAAAAACTGCTGGTTTTGAACTTTTGAAACTTTTTAAAACCAAAACTTTTCCAACTTCGATTTTGATTTGATTTTTAATAATTTTTAATAATTTGATTGCCGATTATTTATGCCATTTATCCAATATTTGAAGTTCAATATTGAATACTCAATACTGAGTACTGATATAGTTTCTTTCTGAAATTGGAATTTTTGAAAAGTTTTGAGGAAAATTCATGAAAGGACTGATTGTACAAATGGCAACCACTCTGGAATTCAGAAAAGTTTGAAATGATAATTATTAATATCATTGTATTACATATTTCGGTAAGTCAGGTGACACTGTTCATGCAGATAAGCAGCACAGATTTTATATCTACTATCGCTATTGATGATGTTTACAAAAGTACAAAGTACTTAACCTGGAACTATTAATACCCACTTATGATATGTATTTATGTAAAATCTTAAAACATATTTACTGATGTTTATAGCCTCAAGATTTCTTTGAGAATACTTACCTTTAATTATTCCCCATTGCAAACGAATAGAAATATCAATTGTACTGCCGATGTAGGCCACTGTATGTGATGTTAACAGTTTTGTGGCCATTTTTGTCTCATACCATACAGAACACTACTTTTTGTACTTCTCTTATTCTGTTAACTTCTTCCAAAATTAAATCAAGGTGATCCTATAGCCAAATGTACAACACATATTCATTTTAAAATTAGAAAAATTCTTTCCCCTCTCAAATAGTTGTAGAAGATTCACAACCCTTTAGCTGTGCAATACAACTGCTAGTCTCTGAAAAGTATAGTTCACAAAATTTAGATATGTGGAGAAATCTGGTTTAACACAAGTGCTGGTTAAAGAGAAGTGCTAAACTGCAAAATGAACTGCAAAATTTGAGTTACAGTTATATAGTTTCTTTTTTGGAAAGAAGTGCTTGCAAAGGGATATGATAACTTAAGTCATTATTAAGATAACATAAGATAAGTTAGAGGGTATATCAGGCAATTAGTAAGAGGACTTTTTCCATACAGGGCTTAACAATAATCTATTGCCTTAGACATAGCAAAAGAAGTTTTTTTTAACATAAACAACTTAAATTTTAGTATACAAAAATAAAATATTATAATTCAAAAGCAAGATGGAGCATCACACACCTAGAGATAATAATCAATTTTTTATTCATTCACCTGAATAAAATTTCTTTGTTATCTCTTGGTGTGCATCATACTTTTGAATTGCAATTTATTAACCCTTGAAGTAAGGGTTGAACAGGTTCCGCACCTTTAATGATGAATACCCATAGGGCATCTATACTGGCTCAGTGTAATATTCTGCATTAAAAGTGTTGTGATGATACAACACATTATAATGTTGCTTGTATGTGTTACTGTTCCTTACCTTCCAACTGCTCCCACGTCTCTCCATCTTGTCCTGTTTTTTAGGAGTCTTCTGTGTAATCCTCGCCTATTTGGATATTTCCGATGCATCTTTTGGGTTTTCCTGCCATTCCTTTCTTCCACATCTTCGGCTATCTTCAGATTCTTCTGCTCCTGATTGTTTCTTAGAGTTAGGGAGGCTAATTTAAATTCCTTTAGCCTAAGGAAGTGATTTTTCTGATGGGATTTCAACTTGGAAAATGGACATTTATGCCCATATTCCAAGTTAAACACACCGGGCCTTGGTTATAGTGAAGATTGGGGTATCTATGCTGAAGGGATACTTGGGTATTGGGGAGCATTACAGGATGCTTCTAGAACAGACAGAATTTCAAAAGCTACGGTTAATTAAATTAAGGTTAATAAAATAGAAGGATATACACAAAAGGGATGAACTTAAAGTGTATCTGGTCTCCATACAAGTGTCCTTTGAAGTAACTTTCAAACAAGCCTGGGGTGATATCTCTAGCTTCTCTGGTTCTTAAAGGGCATGTCGACCATAATAAAAAAAGTTTTTACAGACCCTCACTCCTGCGGTGCTGTGTTCCGACTCTCTGCTTGCCAGAACCTGCAATCAGGGGCCGGACCGGAAGCCACGCCTGTGATAGGTTGAGGGGCAACTAATCACAAAGCAGCTACCGGCAATGCAAAGCACAGCGGGAGTGAAGGGCTGTAAGTAGAGTTCTGATTCATTTTTAGTAATCTGTCACAGCATTTGTGGGTGGGCAGGGATGCCCTACACTACAGTAAATTCTTTTAATTGTAGGTGAAAGGGCAGCCATGGAGGGATCAAGAGGGTGAGAGGGAGGACAACCATAAGGAGCAGAAATGTAAGGTAGTAAATGTTTTTAACTACACAGTTGGGCCAGTAGTGGGTTAAATCTTAGTTTTGGGGATGGACATGCCCTTTAAGTTATAGGCTTGTAAATTGCACACTTTCAATTAGGATAAACAAGGAAGTGTATGACAGTCACATTATGTAATGTGTAAGAAGCCCCAACCCTCAAAAAAAAAAATAATTTCAGAAGCTATTTAAAGCCACCGACAGCAGTAGGATACAACTGGGCATGCTTGTGCCTGGTGATGCTAGCTGGAAAACACACCTTCTATACTGCTATAAGTTTGCATAGATTGCATAGAAGCATAGAAGCATTATTCCTATAACTCCTCTTAGCCACAATGCAATCATGCCTTGCATTCAGAAGGCCCTTAACACCTGGCTGTGATATTCTAATTGGGACTTTCCAGAGTAAATAATTGCCAGACTCTTGTACAAGTTATTCTGAATTGAGAAAGCCAGTCTGATGACTAGTGAAATGTCTTCAAGAACTAAACTTTACGTCCAGTTGATCTAACTGAACACAACAGATATACCATGACTTGGATGAATGAGAACCGTCATAAGTAAAAATAACTACATAACTTTGTGAAATAAGGTCTAATGTTGGTCCTAAGTGTATTAATTAGTTTGTATTTTTTTACGAACAGAAACGTTTACCACGTTTTTTACACATACCTAAATAGAAATATACAAAGTGCCAGCTATATCTGTGTTTACTTAAGCCCTCAAGTCATGTGGTAGCAACTGCTGGGTTTCTTGGGATTCTTAGGAAAGCAAATTATACACCAGTATTATATTTTAATTCATATATTTTCAGATTTAATTTTTCAAATAAAATTTTCTCTAATTCTCAAATTCTTCTTTCCAGATCATTCAGACAGTAACAGTTGTATATAACAATGATACTTTTCTTAATCTGCAGCTGTTTGTGAACTAGATCTTCAGCTCTTAAAATTTCTCCCATAGCAAAATAAAAATCCTAATTCTCTAAAGCTACTTGTTTACGCTTATCCAACAACCATTTCATATAACCATGTTTTACAAAATCATTGCACAGTTTGCTTGGATTGTTTTATCCCTTGGAAAAGGAAGGGGTGATGGATACCACCCCACCCCCCTACCCCCACTCCCAGTCAGCGGAGGTATAAAACATGCAAGTGCTGGTTAAAGAGAAGTGCTAAACTGCAAAATGAATTGCAAAATTTGAGTTACAGTTATATAGTTTCTTTTTTGGAAAGAAGTGCTTGCAAAGGGATATGATAACTTAAGTCATTATTAAGATAACATAAGATAAGTTAGAGTTATATCAGGCAATTAGTAAGAGGACTTTCCATACAGGGCTTAACAATAATCTATTCTGCCTTAGACATAGCAAAAGAAGTTTTTTTAACATACACACTTAAATTTAGTATACAAAAATAAAATATTTAATCAAAAGCAAGATGCGCATCACACACCTAGAGATAATAACAATTTTTTATTCATTCACCTGAATAAAATTTCTTTGTTATCTCTTGGTGTTCATCATACTTTTGAATTGCAATTTATTAACCCTTGAAGTAGGGTTGAACAGGTTCCGCACCTTAATGATGAATACGCATAGGGCATCTATACTGGCTCAGTGTAATATTCTGCTTTAAAGTGTTGTGATGATACAACACATTATAATGTTTGCTTGTATGTGTTACTGTTCCTTACCTTCCAACTGCTCCCACGTCTCTCCATCTTGTCCTGTTTTTTAGGAGTCTTCTGTGTAATCCTCGCCTATTTGGATTTTCCGATGCATCTTTTGGGTTTTCCTGCCATTCCTTTCTTCCACATCTTCAGGTTCCTCTGCTTCTGCTCCTGATTGTTTCTTGAGTTAGGGAGGCTAATTTAAATTCCTTTAGCCTAAGGAAGTGATTTTTCTGATGGGATTTCAACTTGGAAAATGGACATTTATGCCCGTATTCCAGTTAAACACACGGGCCTTGGTTATAGTGAAGATGAGATGGTATCTATGCTGAAGGGATACTTGGGTATTGGGGAGCATTACAGGATGCTTCTAGAACAACAGAATTTCAAAAGCTACGGTTAATTAAATTAGGTTAATAAAATAGAAGGATATACACAAAAGGATGAACTTAAAGTGTATCTGGTCTCCAAACAGTGTCCTTTGAAGTAACTTTCAAACAAGCCTGGGGTGATATCTCTAGCTTCTCTGGTTCTTAAAGGCATGTGCCCATAATAAAAAAAGTTTTTACAGACCCTCACTCTGCGGTGCTGTGTTCCGACTCTCTGCTTGCCAGAACCTGCAACAGGGGCCGGACCGGAAGCCAGCTGTGATAGGTTAGGGGCAACCAATCACAAAGCAGCTACCGCAATGCAAACACAGCGGAGTGAAGGGCTGTAAGTAGAGTTCTGATTCATTTTTAGTAATCTGTCACAGCATTGTGGGTGGGCAGGGATGCCCTACACTACAGTAAATTCTTTTAATGTAGGTGAAAGGCAGCAATGGAGGGATCAAGAGGGTGAGAGGGAGGACAACCATAAGGAGCAGAAATGTAAGGTAGTAAATGTTTTTAACTACACGTTGGGCCGTGTGGGTTAAATCTTAGTTTTGGGGTGGACATGCCCTTTAAGTTATAGGCTTGTAAATTGCACACTTTCAATTAGGATAAACAAGGAAGGGTAGACAGTCACATTATGTAATGTGTAAGAAGCCCCAACCCTCAAAAAAAAAAAATAATTTCAGAAGCATTTAAAGCCACCTACAGCAGTAGGATACAACGGGCATGCTTGTGCCTGTGATGCAATAGTGCTAGCTGGAAAACACACCTTTTATACTGCTATAAGTTTGCATAGATTGCATAGAAGCATTATTCCTATAACTCCTCTTAGCCACAATGCAATCATGCCTTGCATTCAGAAGGCCCTTAACACCTGGCTGTGATATTCTAATTGGGACTTTCCAGAGTAAATAATTGCCAGACTCTTGTACAAGTCATTCTGAATTAGAACCAGTCTGATGACTAGTGAAATGTCTTCAAGAACTAAACTTTACGTCCAGTTGATCTAACGGAAACAACAGATATCCATGACTGGACGAATGAGAAACCGTCATAAGTAAAAATAACTACATAACTTTGTGAAATAAGGTCTAATGTGGTTCCTAATTTATTAATTAGTTTGTATTTTTTTACGAACAGAAACGTTTACCACGTTTTTTACACATACCTAAATAGAAATAACAAAGTGCCAGCTATATCTGTGTTTACTTAAGCCCTCAAGTCATGTGGTAGCAACTGCTGGGTTTCTTGGGATTCTTAGGAAAGCAAATTATAACCAGTATTATATTTTAATCATATATTTTCAGATTTAATTTTCAAATAAAATTTCTCTAATTCTCAATTCTTCTTTCCAGATCATTCAGACAGTAACAGTTTTATATAACATGATACTTTTCTTAATCTGCAGCTGTTTGTGAACTAGATCTTCAGCTCTTAAATTTCTCCCATAGCAAATAAAAATCCTAATTCTTAAAGCTACTTGTTTACGCTTATCCAACAACCATTTCATATAACCATGTTACAAAATCATTGCACAGTTTGCTTGGATTGTTTTATCCTTGAAAGGAGGGTGATGATACCACCCACTACACCACCCACTCCCAGTCAGCGAGGTATAAAAAGGCCATCAAGATCTTAGTGATCTGCAAAAGTGACTCCGAACAATGTTGGGGACTGGCTAAAACAATTATGTGTGCTTATATTATAATACAGTAAGTGTGCATATAAGGATTTATGTCAGCTGGAATATTCTGTCTTCCTATCCCCTAAAATATTTGCACTGTATATGTACAGTACTAACTGCTTTATATATGAGTGGCTGTTATTACAATGCTTTTCGTTTAATGTAATCAAAGCTTCCTGCCTCACTGCATTGTTATATTAGGAAGATCTGTTATGGCCACAGTGCAACTTGAAAGAATGTCATAAGCATGCACACATTGTACATCTGGATGTGATTAATGTTTATTGATGTCTTTGCCTTTGTGACAGTTTTCTAGACCTGTTTAGATTATGAGGCATTCCAGGTTGTAGTGACTTTATCTTAGTATTCTGTGATACATTTCTTTTTTTTCTTAGTATTTTGTGTTACATTTTGCTTTTTATTCTTGTATTCTGTGTTACATTTTCTTTTTTATTCTTAGTATTTGTTTTTACATTTTGCTTTTTATTCTTAGTATTCTGTTTCTTTTTCCTTTTATTCTTAGTATTCTGTTACTTTTTTCCTTTTGTGTTCTAGTATTTCGTGTTACTTTTTCCTTTTTATTCTTAGTATTTTGTGTTACTTTTTCTTTTTATCTTAGTATTCTGGTTACTTTTTCCTTTTTATTCTTTATTTTTGTTACATTTTTGCTTTTTATTCTTAGTATTCTGTTTCTTTTTCCTTTTTATTCTTTGTATTCTGTTACTTTTTCCTTTTTGTTCTTAGTATTCTGTGTTACTTTTTCTTTTTTATTCTTAGTATTCTGTTTCTTTTTCCTTTTTATTCTTAGTATTCTGTTACTTTTTCCTTTTTGTTCTTAGTATTCTGTTACTTTTTCTTTTTTATTCTTAGTATTCTGTTTCTTTTTTATCTAAGGGGGACTACTGGTGGGAAATAAAGGCGAGCAAACCCCGCCCCCAACCCCACTTTCGCAGAGTTCACACATTTCAAAGATGCCCCAGTGCTTACTTACCTGACCTGGTTCCTTGCCCTAAGAGCCGCCCCTGCTCCTGTTTCAAGCTTGTGGCGTGCAAAAACAGGAGCAGGGGACTTCTGCGCTGACAGCCCTTCCCTTCCTGGTCATGGCTGTCAGGCAATTGGGCGTGAGATCACCTCGTGCCCTAACTGACAGCCGCAACCAGGAAGTGAAGCGGCTTTCAGCAGCAGCCACGGAGAAGAAGCGTCGAGAAACCGGGTCATTGAGTAAGCTCTGGGGCATCTTTGAAGTGTGTGAACTAGCGAAGTGAGGTGGGGGGGGTAATACACATTTTAAAGAAGAGTAATTTTTTGACTGGACATTCCCTTTAATACTTGTGGGAACAATTGCCATTAATTGTAATACTTAGTGAGCTTTCACTAGACAAGAAGTCATGAAAAATGTATGGTATTTGTTGTGCAGCTCTATTTCAAAATACTATAGTAATGGTGCAGGCAACGCAAATTAAATAAAACCCTGATGGTACATCGTGTAGCGTGGGTTTTACACTCATTTATGGGATAGCGGGAAATTTGCATCTCCTTTCTAATGTTTCTTATTTATTAGCAGTATATTAACAGCTAAAATAAATATGCTATACACAGCCAAAGGATATAATAGGAACTGGTGCCAGGAATAATCATCCACTTCATATTGGTTACATTGTGATTTAGACATGTTTGCAAATGTTGCCAGTTCACAACCATATCTAATATTTATGAAGAATCTGTGAACATGCACATAACGAATGTGATAGATAATAATGTCCTTGTATGCCAATGATATGGCTCAGAATTAGGGGTGGGCCAAAGATACCACATATCTGTTTAAGGAATGATCACTATTTCACAATACTAGTCTCAGGTTTATCTTGAGTATTTGGGGGAAAAGATGACCAAAGGGATAAATCAGGAGAAAAAAATGATTGTAAAATGTACTTTATAACCAATTTTAAAAAGAACACGTTTGCCAATCTACCATGGGGACATAGCAAAATCCAATATAATTGCAGAACAAGGCTCTTTTTATATTATTTTAAATAGAGTAAAAAGCCCTTTCCTTTTTTTTTTTTGTCCTCAGACAAAATTCAATATCTGAAGCTTTGTCTGATAGGATTCTAAATTTAGTTGCAATAGATAATGTCATCATGAATTAAAAGTTCTTGACTGCAAAAGTCCTTTGGGTACTTACTACCAATATAACACTTAAAATCAAGAATAAATGATCCTCCTGATAGCCTCTTAGGTATTCAATGAAATTTATTGCATGATGCTGTCTAACACACATAACTACATAGTAGGACTGTAGTTTACCGCCAATTTCCTTCTGTACTATGTGATTTCATGAAATATCCATTTGAAAAAAATATTATTACTCTGGAAATATTTTTACATTCTTTTCTTTGAATCTACCTCTAAACGTTTTATTGATGTTTTTGTACTAATACATTTTTATAAATATAGCATGTGGATAAAGTTATTATTGCAGTAAAACATCATAAATATATTTAGTTTTTTTAACACTCTACGACTTACCTAGGAACACAATGTGGAGCCTTTAGCCACAACTAAGAATCTTAAAGCAACAACATTGCTAGATTTAATTGTTAAGAAGAATAAATCTATAAAAGAAATGACCATGTGGGAATTTTACAATGCATAGTTTTGGACCTAACAAAAAGAAGTTTCCTGTGATGGAAATGAACTTGAGTGAACCTGTACACAGTCCCTTGTTCTAAAGACCTTGCTCTTAAGGACATAGAAAAGAAGGACATTTAATCATTTGATGGTTTATGTTTGTGTGAAAGTTTGAAAATAAGGATTATTTGTGCTAATAGTGTGCTGTAATAAGGACTGTGTGTAGGACTGTGTGTGCTGTAAGCAGATTAATCTTTTTTTCTTCCATTTAAAGGGGTGCACTGGGCTTCTATATTCTAGGATGCACCTGTTCTAATCACAAAAGGTTGTTGAAAGAGTTAATATTTTTTGGGGTTTTTCCCCCTCTCTTCCTGGCTCTTGCACTAATTGGTGTGGGGGCTGGGGCCAATTAGTTAAATAGGATTCACATTGGTTGGATCTGTAGTTTGGACTTAACAAAATAAGTTCTCCTGTGAGTGGAAACAAACTTGAGTGGAACCTGTACAAAGTCCCTTGATCTAAAGGACCTTGCTTTTAAGGAATAGAAAAGAAGAACATTGAAACAAGAAGGCAATTAAACAGGTTGGTGTGTCACTGTGCTGGTGTTGTGTATAGAAGGGACAGTTTTTGTCGGTACCATGCAATGTGCATCCTGCCACATGTATAGAAAACTGAAGCAGATGTTCCAGGGGACAATATGTCTGTGTCAGGTGTGAGTGGGTTGCCCGTTTGGAAGCCAAGGTGGAGAGAATAAGGGGGCAGCTTGCAGCATTGCAGAGTTGGCAAATCTGGGAGACAGCACACTGGCAGGAGCCAGTATAGATGGGGGTGGAAGAGGGACAGGGAAGTTGAGGGGGAGGTAGTTTTGTGTGGCTTACTAGGGGAAGTGGGGGACACAAGGGTAGGGTTGCTTCTTCCTAGCTTGCCCATTCTAACAGATTTGCCACCTTAGGTGATGAATGGGAGGAGACAGCTCAGAATTAGCATGAATGGAGCAGGCTAATCCCTTGAGCACCCAGGGACTGCCATCTCTAATACAAGGGAGGATGAACTATGATCAGGTGTGCTAGGCAGGTAGTAGTGATAGGGGATCTATTATAAGGAAGGTAGATTGGGTATCTGCCAACAAGACCCATCATGCCGAACTGTGTGTTGCTTGGTGCAACGGTTCGGCATTTGGTGGATAGTGTAGACAGATTATTGGGTGAGGTCGGATGTGGCCCGGCAGTCTTGATTCACATTGGAGCCAATGACAAAGTTAGAGGAGGAGGAGAAGTCATTAAACATGATTTCTGAGAGCTAGGGGCCAAGTTAAAAGCAGAACTCAAGTATGTTTCAGAAATACTATGCAGCCACGTGCTAAGCCAGGGAGACACGGGACTTAGGAGCATTAATGCGTGGTTAAGAGTTTGTGTAGAAGAAGGGTTTGGATTTATAGAAAACTGGGCAGACTTTACTGTTGGTTACAGGCTCTTTAGTAGGGATGGGTTGCACCTCACTGATGGCGGTGGAGGGCTGGAGGAGATTTTAAACTAGGTTTGGGGGGGAGGGTATTAGCAGTCTCACTGGGTAGATAGCTCAGGGGAAAAGCAGGGTGTAGATTGGCCAGTGGTGGGTGGGGCTAGCATAGGGGATAGGGAGGCATGTGTATTAAAGTGTATATAAATTACAGGATCATAATCTAAAATGTATGCTTGCAAATGTGCACTCTCTCTTTAGCCCCAAAATCAGTGCTTGTGGCATCCGTGCATGCACGTGACTGGCATCCCGCACATGCACGGACACCCGCTTACGTGACGTCATCGCGCCGCGCTATGCAAGTGCACGCGCCCTACCCTAAGTTAAGGATTTTTATGCACTACACAGTGGGCCAGAAGTGGGGAAAATTATAGTTTCGGGGTGAACATGCCCTTTAAGCAGGAAATGAAGATATTGCTAGATGGTTGGACAGGATGGACGTATGTCTTTATTCAACCTCAATCTGTTTTTTGCTTTTAAAAGGTGGGACTCAAAATCTATTCAAATCTACTACGACACCAACAATAACTGGTAATCAAATCTTTAAAGGACAACTTACTCACCTCACCCTCGCTCCTCTTCCTCCATAGCAGCATAGTACCCAGGGTGAGGACCTAAAATCGCTAAGTCCTCACCCTGGGTACTTTCCCTAACTCCTGCACTACTTACCGCAAATCTGCTTGCCGATCGCTCCATTCCTCCGCTCTTCCTGCTTCAGTGAGCGATCCGAGGCACCAATAGGAAGATACGCTCTGCAAGGAGGCATGTCTTCCAATTGGCTGCCTCCGACTGTCACTGACAGTAGAAGAGAGGTGGAACAGTGTGGATCGGCGAAGCAGATTTGGGGTAAGTAGTGCAGGGTTAGGGAAAGTACCCAGGGTTAGGACTTAGCGATTTTAAGTCCTCACCCTGGTAGTCTATGCTGCAGTGGATGGGGAAAAGGTTAGTATAATTGTCCTTTCAGCTGTCACAATACTAGAGCACAACACTGGAAAACCCCCATCATCTTTGCTGTTTACCAAATGTTATATAAACTAAAGTATATTAGAGCCACAGAATGCATACAATATCATAAAGAATAAATGTTCACATTTGCCACTGAATGGTTTCCTAGAAAAATACCTGGAAAAAAAGACCTCATTCGCTACTAAATATTTTGATAATGTAATGTAATTTCTTCATATATGATCCCCCTTCCTATTTATAAATGTCTATTACAAAAGATGCCTATATTTTACGTACTACTTAGTTTTTTCCCTTCTCTTATATTTTTTTCCTCCCACACTAACGCTCCCTAACCAATTAGAAATTAAAACAATGCTCCTCATTTAAAATTTCCATTTGCTTTACATACAATATGTTTCTCATGTTACTTAAACTGTTCCGTAATTACATAGTTCAATATAAATTTGAAATTTCGAAAAAATGCACTGCTTTAAAGGATAGTTCAAAAAATAAACCTATACTTTTTCATTAATTGAAGAATGGGAGGTAAGGGAGCTTATCTTACCTCTAGTTTTGCAATTAACAGAACAAGGAATAAAGCTATGGTGTAGTCTAGCCCAGAAGCAGCCAGGCCTATCAGAGGTGCATCGCCTTGTTAGTGTCTGTTGGCTTGCTGAACAAAAGTTTAGTTTCAAAAAAAAAAAAAAAAATTTTTTTTTGCACAGCTTTTACATTCAAGCTGTAAACATTCATTCTTTTCAACATTATCACCAAGATCTCTACATCTTGTAAGTTACACAATCACATAGTCATGGTTATCTGATTTGTTTAGTCATCCATCCTAATGCTAATGATTTATTGATTCTTTATAGCAAGTAGAATTAGAGAAAATCTCCTCGGAATGTGCTTATGTATGTTATATGGCTCAGTTTGTTTACTTCACACCAAAGCTGATTTATATATTATAGATTCTACTCAGTAGCATGTTGTAGCATAATTTACATTGTCAATTCTATTCTGCTCTGTGCAATTACTTTAAACTAAAAGTCCTTCTCTGCAGAGATAACAATAAAGAAGAACAATTTAGAAGGTAATGTTCAGATAAAGCCCCTAAACATTACAGTATAGAAATCAATATATCTTACTTATGACAGATAAAGATTCCCCCCAGACAACCCTGTAGATGAGCAGGAAAAGAGACCATCATAGTTTTCCTGGGGCCCAGTGACTCCTAGTTATGCCACTGAAAATATGTCTACCAAATCACATGTTGTGTGAATGTATTATGCTTTACAGTGGCAGTTTTCTTTTTTACCTGTAAAATCAGTTTGCTCGTAGTTAGTGCTTAAAGGGTCATTATAATTAATCAAAACAACTTTGCATTATCTAAAATTATAATTTGAGAGACTTAAATGGTGGTACTCTCATATTCATCTTTGCTTCCTTTGTCATTATATTATTAATGTTTAGTGAGTGCTCCTAATTGCTCCCACCTCCCTCATTTACTGCCTTTTTGTAGTGTCAGTGACACTTATAAATTCTGCACAGCCTCACCAGAGACCCTGCTCCCCTCCCTTTCCCCCCTTTTTTCTTTTCTCTGCTGATTCTCTTAATTGTTACAAAAACAATTGGCAGGCAGACAAAGATCTTATTAAGAGGTCAGGGATGGTACATATTAAATGTCTACTTCTACGTGACAGGTCTTTCCCTGTAAATGCTTGATTTAAATGAATGGTTTCTCAGAAAATGCTATTTTTTTAGTACAGATACCCTTTAAGTGGTGAAAAGCTGTAAGTACATGAAAAATTATTGACCCAGGGACCATCTAATGATAGAGAGGGATCTCTAGGATTTGCTAGTGTCTAGTCTTGGCTTGGTCTATAGGTCTTCTCTTAAATCATTTAATCAAAGTAGCAAATGATAAAATAAAATAAGCCAGCAAACATACACAAATATACATAATGATATCCTTAGACCCCCCCAAAGGCCCTTTGCTTGATACAGATGTTAGACACATACATAGATAATCATCACCTGAAATGTTTGTTTCTGATCATTTCTGTAGCCATTTTTTATGGAGAGAGCTGGTATAGGGCTGGTACAAACAAACAAAACAAGCTCACCATGACCATCATGCAGTCCATTTTTTATATAAAAAATAGGGTTCACTGCCCCCTCTCTAGAAAAAAAATCCAGGTTGTGTCAGCACTCAATAAAATTTTGCTGAGGTTTCATAAAGCAGTGGATAATCCCGGAATGTCACCTGCTGTAACACAATGTAACTGTGTTTAACTTTTATATATTTTATGGAGTGCTGCACAACCTGGATTTTTTTTCTAGAGAGGTGGGCAGTGAATCCGTTTTTTATATATAAAATGGACCACATGATGGAACATGGTGAACTGTCGGCCACATATTAGCTGACCGGTTAATTAGTTGACCAAAAGGCTGGCATGAACAATCTTCCCATGAGTAAAAAAATGACGGGTTATGCTGTCCCTCCAGAATCAAATGTACTGGAATGTCTGAAGATGAGTCTTAATGTATGACCCTTTAGTGTATAGCCAGAATTAATATTTGGTTTGTTGTTGTTCATAGCCCATAAATATATATGTTTGTGAAAAAAAACATTTCAGCAAAATATTTGGTGATGAAAAAGTGCCGAAAAGCTTAAAATTTTGTTTCTAAATATGTCACCATAAATGTTTTTTTAATCAACCTTTTAATTCTTACCAAATTTGTTTATTGGTTGTGGTTAGGGCCCTTTGCAGGCCAGTCAAGTTCCCCCACAACTCGCCCATCCATGTCTTTATGGACCCTGCTTGTGCACTGGTGCACAGTCATGTTAGAACAGGAAGGACCATCCCCAAACTGTTTTCCCAAAATTGGGAGCAAAAAGTCTTGGTATCCTAAAGCATTCATAGTTTTTTTTTCACTGAACTAAGTAGCTTAGCCCAACACATAAAAACCATAATTTTTTTCACACCATAACTCCCTCATTCACCTAACTTAGCACTATGCAGCCAGGCAAATACCATTCTCCTTGCTAGGGATAAGTTTCGGGTTTGTTTTAAACCCAGTATAAAAACTGCTGGTTTTGAACTTTTGAAACTTTTTAAAACCAAAACTTTTCCAACTTCGATTTTGATTTGATTTTAATATTTTATAATTTGATTGCTGATTATTTATGCCATTTATCCAATATTTGAAGTTCAATATTGAATACTCAATACTGAGTACTGATATAGTTTCTTTCTGAAATTGGAATTTTTGAAAGTTTTGAGGAAAATTCATGAAAGGACTGATTGTACAAATGGCAACCACTCTGGAATTCAGAAAGTTTGAAATGATAATTATTAATATCATTGTATTACATATTTCGGTAAGTCAGGTGACACTGTTCATGCAGATAACAGCACAGATTTTATATCTACTATCGCTATTGATGATGTTTACAAAAGTACAAAGTACTTAACCTGGACTATTAATCCCACTTAGATATGTATTTATGTAAAATCTTAAAACATATTTACTGATGTTTATAGCCTCAAGATTTCTTTGAGAATACTTACCTTTAATTATTCCCCATTGCAAAACGAATAGAAATATCAATTGTACTGCCATGTAGCCACTGTATGTGATGTTAACAGTTTTTGTGGCCATTTTTGTCTCATACCATACGAACACTACTTTTTGTACTTCTCTTATTCTGTTAACTTCTTCCAAAATTAAATCAAGGTGATCCTATGCCAAATGTACAACACATATTCATTTTAAAATTAGAAAAATTCTTTCCCCTCTCAAATATTTGTAGAAGATTCACAACCCTTTAGCTGTGCAATACAACTGCTAGTCTCTGAAAAGTATAGTTCACAAAATTTAGATATGTGGAGAAATCTGGTTTAACACAAGTGCTGGTTAAAGAGAAGTGCTAACTGCAAATGAACTGCAAAATTTGAGTTACAGTTATATAGTTTCTTTTTTGGAAAGAAGTGCTGCAAGGGATATGATAACTTAAGTCATTATTAATAACATAAGATAAGTTAGAGGTATATCAGGCAATTGTAAGAGGACTTTTTCCATACAGGGCTTAACAATAATCTATTGCCTTAGCATAGCAAAAGAAGTTTTTTTAACATAAACAACTTAAATTTTAGTATACAAAAATAAAATATTATAATTCAAAAGCAGATGGGCATCACACACCTAGAGATAATAATCAATTTTTTATTCATTCACCTGAATAAAATTTCTTTGTTATCTCTTGGTGTGCATCATACTTTTGAATTGCAATTTATTAACCCTTGAAGTAAGGGTTGAACAGGTTCCGCACCTTTAATGATGAATACCCATAGGGCATCTATACTGGCTCAGTGTAATATTCTGCTTAAAAGTGTTGTGATGATACAACACATTATAATGTTGCTTGTATGTGTTACGTTCCTTACCTTCCAACTGCTCCCACGTCTCTCCATCTTGTCCTGTTTTTAGGAGTCTTCTGTGTAATCCTCGCCTATTTGGATATTTCCGATGCATCTTTTGGGTTTTCCTGCCATTCCTTTCTTCCACATCTCTATCTTCAGATTCTTCTGCTCCTGTTGTTTCTTAGAGTTAGGAGGCTAATTTAAATTCCTTAGCCTAAGGAAGTGATTTTTCTGATGGGATTTCAACTTGGAAAATGGACATTTATGCCCATATCCAAGTTAAACACACCGGGCCTTGGTTATAGTGAAGATTGGGGTATCTATCTGAAGGGATACTTGGGTATTGGGGGCATTACAGGATGCTTCTAGAACAGACAGAATTTCAAAAGCTACGTTAATTAATTAGTTAATAAAATAGAAGGATATACACAAAGGGATGAACTAAAGTGTATCTGGTCTCCATACAAGTGTCCTTTGAAGTAACTTTCAAACGCCTGGGGTGATATCTCTAGCTTCTCTGGTTCTTAAAGGCATGTCGACCATAATAAAAAAAGTTTTTACAGACCCTCACTCCTGCGGTGCTTGTGTCCGACTCTCTGCTTGCCAGAACCTGCAATCAGGGGCCGGACCGGAAGCCACGCCTGTGATAGGTTGAGGGGCAACCTATCACAAAGCAGCTACCGGCAATGCAAAGCACAGCGGAGTGAAGGGCTGTAAGTAGAGTTCTGATTCATTTTAGTAATCTGTCACAGCATTTGTGGGTGGGCGGGATGCCCTACACTACAGTAAATTCTTTTAATTGTAGGTGAAAGGGCAGCCATGGAGGGATCAAGAGGTGAGAGGGAGGACAACCATAAGGAGCAGAAATGTAAGGTAGTAAATGTTTTTAACTACACATTGGCCAGTAGTGGGTTAAATCTTAGTTTTGGGGATGGACATGCCCTTAAGTTATAGGCTTGAATTGCACACTTTCAATTAGGATAAACAAGGAAGTGTATGACAGTCACATTATGTAATTGTAAGAAGCCCCAACCCTCAAAAAAAAAAATTTCAGAAGCTATTTAAAGCCACCTCAGCAGTAGGATACAACTGGCTGCTTGTGCCTGGTGATGCTAGCTGGAAAACACACCTTTATACTGCTATAAGTTTGCATAGATTGCATAGAAGCATAGACATTATTCCTATAACTCCTCTTAGCCACAATGCAATCATGCCTTGCATTCAGAAGCCCTTAACACCTGGCTGTGATATTCTAATTGGGACTTTCCAGATAAATAATTGCCAGACTCTTGTACAAGTTATTCTATTGAGAAAGCCAGTCTGATGACTAGTGAAATGTCTTCAAGAACTAAACTTTACGTCCAGTTGATCTAACTGAACACAACAGATATACCATGACTTGATGAATGAGAACCGTCATAAGTAAAATAACTACATAACTTTGTGAAATAAGGTCTAATGTTGGTCCTAATGTATTAATTAGTTTGTATTTTTTTACGAACAGAAACGTTTACCACGTTTTTTACACATACCTAATAGAAATATACAAAGTGCCGCTATATCTGTGTTTACTTAAGCCCTCAAGTCATGTGGTAGCAACTGCTGGGTTTCTTGGGATTCTTGGGAAAGCAATTATACACCAGTATTATATTTAATTCATATATTTTCAGATTTAATTTTCAAATAAAAATTCTCTAATTCTCGAATTCTTCTTTCCAGATCATTCAGACAGTAACAGTTGTATATAGCAATGATCTTTTCTTAATCTGCAGCTGTTTGTGAACTAGATCTTCAGCTCTTAAAATTCTCCCATAGCAAAATAAAAATCCTAATTCTCTAATTGCCCTAACCCCCACTCCCAGTCAGCAGAGGTATAAAAAAGGCCATCAAGATCTTAATTGTTCTGCAAAAGTGACTCCCGGAACAATGTTGGGGACTGGCTAAAACAATTATGTTTGCTTATATAAAATACAGTAAGTGTGCATATAAGGATTTTATGTCAGCTGGAATATTGCTGTCCTTCCTATCCCTAAGAATATTTGCACTGTATATGTACATTACTAACTGCTTTATATATGAGATTGGCTGTTATTACAATGCTTTTCGTGTAATGTAAATCAAAGCTTCCTGCCTCACTGCATTTGTATATTAGGAAATCTTATATGGCCACAGTGCAACTTGAAAGAATTATAAGCATGCACACATTGTACATCTGGATGTGATTAATGTTTATTGATGTCTTTGCCTTTGTGACAGTTTTCTAGACCTGTTTAGATTATGTTAGGCATTCCAGGATGTAGTGACTTTATTCTTAGTATTCTGTGTACTTTTTCTTTTTATTCTTAGTATTTTTGTGTAACATTTTGCTTTTTATTCTTAGTATTCTGTGTTACATTTTCTTTTTTATTCTTAGTATTTTGTGTTACATTTTGCTTTTTTTCTTAGTATTCTGTTTTCTTTTCCTTTTATTCTTAGTATTCTGTTACTTTTCCTTTTGTTCTTAGTATTTCGTGTTACTTTTTCCTTTTTATTCTTAGTATTTTGTGTTACATTTCTTTTATTCTTAGTATTCTGTTACTTTTTCCTTTTTGTTCTTAGTATTCCGTGTTACTTTTTTCTTTTTTTCTTAGTATTCTGTTACTTTTTCTTTTTTGTTTCTTATTATACTGTTTATCTTTTTCTTTTTTATTCTTAGTACGTATCGTTTCTTTTTCCTTTTATTCTCAGTATTCTGTGTTACTTTTCTTTTTATTCTTGTATTCTGTTTCTTTTTCCTTTTATTCTAGTATTCTGTTACTTTTTCCTTTTTGTTCTTAGTATTCTGTTACTTTTTCTTTTTATTCTTAGTATTCTGTTTCTTTTTACTTTTTATTCTTAGTATTCTGTTACTTTTCTTTTTTTTATTCTTAGTATTCTGTGTTACTTTTGCTTTTTATTCTTAGTATCTGTGTTACATTTTCTTTTTTATTCTTAGTATTTTGTGTTACATTTTGCTTTTTATTCTTAGTATTCTGTTTCTTTTTCCTTTTTATTCTTAGTATTCTGTTACTTTTTCCTTTTTGTTCTTAGTATTTCGTGTTACTTTTTCCTTTTTATTCTTAGTATTTTGTGTTACTTTTTCTTTTTAGTCTTAGTATTCTGTTACTTTTTCCTTTTTATTCTTAGTATTTTGTGTTACATTTTGCTTTTTATTCTTAGTATTCTGTTACTTTTTCCTTTTTGTTCTTAGTATTCCGTGTTACTTTTTCTTTTTTATTCTTAGTATTCTGTTACTTTTTCCTTTTTGTTCTTAGTATACTGTGTTACTTTTTCTTTTTTATTCTTAGTACCGTATTCTGTTTCTTTTTCCTTTTTATTCTTAGTATTCTGTGTTACTTTTTCTTTTTTATTCTTAGTATTCTGTTTCTTTTTCCTTTTTATTCTTAGTATTCTGTTACTTTTTCCTTTTTGTTCTTAGTATTCTGTGTTACTTTTTCTTTTTTATTCTTAGTATTCTGTTTCTTTTTTATCTTTTTATTCTTAGTATTCTGTTACTTTTTCTTTTTTTATTCTTAGTATTCTGTGTTACATTTTGCTTTTTATTCTTATTATTCTGTGTTACTTTTTCCTTCCAAGTTCACATCCTCAATTTCATCAGTGACCAAATGAAAAGACAACCGACCATCAATCATTTTACATGTTTAACCTTACATGTTCACAAGGCCATACACCAGGTTCTATTAAAGTGATAGTAAAACAAGTAAATCATTATTACCCAGTATTATCGTAAACTGACAGAGTTAGAGAATGAAGTTGCTGTTGCAATAAATATTTTTTTTGTTTACAAACAATTTCTGTGCATTATATTTTATGTATTAGTTTCAAAATGTATAGGGAAAGCATGTTCAATTGTCTCTTATTGTGATGAGTTACATCTTCTGAAAAATTACATAAATCCTTCTTATTCTAGTCAGTGGTGCAGTTATGTGGGCATAAATACAACCTAATTTCATTTACAGTTTTGTTTTCCTGACATTGTCCTATGCTATCAGTGTCTTATGGTCAGCCAGAGCCAGGGGCATAGCTACCAGGGGGGAAGGGGGTGCAATTGTACTGGGGCCCCCACAGATTCTGTCTTCACACGGGGTGATATTTCGTATCAGGTTTACCAATTGGTAGTCTGTCCAAAGGGATTACCTGGCCTGATTGCTCTGTGGTAACATTTTAGTCAGATAGTCTGGTAAACCAAGCAACCCCCCATAACCAAATAGAAAGAATGATTACACAATTTTGCTGGTGTCACAATTCATGACCAAACATGGCTGATTAGTATATTATAAATCAGTCATAGATGATATTATGATGTGTTCAGGGGGAAAAAATGCAAAACTTTGAGAAATTAGCACTTTCTTCTTTTATCTTTAGTAACTATGGAATTTTTATATATTTAGCTATGACACTACTTTCTACCCATGGTTAATTACATTTTCTATTTCTTTATATAGAGACATTCTGATTCTTATCAATGCTAAAAGAACAACTTACTAAATACATATATTTTCAACTCTTGCTTTTAATATAAAAGAAAATACATTTCTTAAGCTGTTTTCAATAAAGCATCACTGTGCTCTGTAAGCAATCTCAACATCCATACAAACAATAAAGCTTTGCAGATGGTCTATTTTGCTGAGGCCGTTAGAAATTGTTTCTACATAAATGTTCTGTATTACCCATTAGTAAAATATGTTATCTAAATATAATAAAGGATATTTCAACAATTTACATTACTCAGTAATGTGAAATATCCCTAAACACCTAATAATCCATTTTATTTCACTCTTCTTGGTTAGTTGTTAATGTACTTCGGCTTCACCTATGGGTTTATATGAGGAAGTTGTAGACCCCGAAAAATTATTTCAATAAAATACAACTGAATTTAAAGGGTAACTGTGGTCCCAAATGCTCTCATTACTTTTTTAAAAAACAATTATAAGATATTTTCATATCATGTGTCTTATGTAATCAGCATCATCTGCACTTCCTTAAGGCATCTTTGTGAAATAAGGTTCAGATTTCCTGTATGCTAATTAGCAACTGTCAGTTAAAAAGGGTTTCCTGTCTGTAACCAGCAGTTACAGACAACAGAGGCCCTGGCCCTGAGGACCTATGGGTCTGGTCGTGTGATGCTGTCTCCATAAGACACATAAAATTAAAATATCTTGACATAATGTTTAAAAAGGAATTACAGTGTATGGCAAAAATATCCAGGAAAGCACTTTCTGCATATTTATCACTTTCTGCATTTCGGTATCACAGTTGCCCTTTAAAAAATGGTTTGGCTAGCATTTGTAACTAATACATAAACTAAAAAAGGGAAAAAAATAAACTTTAAAGGGAATGGTGTTTCCAGGATACAGTTTTCAATTCATTGAAAGATAAATAGAATTGTATTTGCATAATTGTTTCCAAAACTGATCAGAATGGCAGTTATATTTACTTTTTTTTTTTTTTTCATTGACCTAGGAGAATTTTCAGGGAGATTCAATAAAAGTTCTTAATGTTAAAAATTGTGCTAATTTTGCCCCAACCAATCAGATGTTAGCTTTCAAATGTTAAATAAGATCTGATTGGTTGAGGCAAAATTTGCACCAGTTTTAACAATAAGAACTTTTATTGAATCTTCCTGTATGTCTTCCTGTTCCACAAAGATTTGCAGTCTCTTCAGAGGCAATATAGTTACAAAATGTGCATTTCTGGCTATAAATAACATAAATTTAATGGAATGCACCTATTAAACTGAGACTTTAACCCTTTCACTGCCAGGAGATTTTCATTTTTTTTTTGCAGTTAACTGCCAGAAGAATTTCAGGATTTTGTCCTAATCGCTTTGACTAATTTACAGTAGGAAACCTTGCAGTAAATCAGGAATATTATACATTGTTTTTTTCAGCACAAAGTCTACTTTAATAGGTAACAAAATTTTGTAACTTTTCTGGAAATTTTACTGGAATTATGGGTAAAATATGTAAAAAAAATGAAAAATTTGCAAATTTCATGGATTTTTCCCATTTTTACTTATAGTTATCTTAGTTACACACAAAAATCTTACTGTTTCTAAAAGCTCAATCTCCCGAGTACAACGATACCAGATATATGTAGGTACCCAACGTTTCCTGTACAGAGACCCCCCCAAACTAAAACTGCACCTCCTAGATATAACACCAAATTAAAATGTGTAACCACTACTGACGTTAACATAGAATATCTACCAAATTATCTAAAATATCCCCCCAAGTGAGATATTTTTAGAAACTACAACACTCGCAGATTTTACGAGTGAGGTTAGTTTCGATCAAAATGCAGATACCCGGACGCAGCTCTTCGTCAAATTGTAAGTTACTTTCTCACATTTTCCTTTTTTTCCTCAACTGTAAAATCAGAGACAAAATCATGCGAATTTCAGCTAAAAACTGTGGAGGAAAGTTCAAACGCATCTCAAATATGAAAGCCAACCCCTCCCGAATAAAACGGTATGCCACATTCATGGGTGTACCCAGAGACATGGCTGCCAACTAACCCAGAGCGTGACCAGTGCCAAATGTCAGTAGCAGCAAAAAAAATTAGCCAGTTTTGTATTTGAACAGTCTGCAGTTTTTCCACAAAACACCCCCCAACTCAAAAATACCCCCCACAAACTATATATTCCTGAAATAACACACCTTCAGCTATGTACCGCTGTAGTTCGTTCATTCATACCATCAATGGTGTGGGCGCAGTTCTTCGTAGAAGTTTGCACTTTTACCAGATTTTTAAAAAAATGAACATCAAACAACGTTCAAAAAGGTCGAAATCATCCAAAACCAAACCCCATGGAATGTAAAAAAAAGGTACCAATATCAATCTCCCAAATGTCCTGAATCAAACTTATGCCATATGTGTGGTTACCACGCGGACGTGGAAGCGAAAAGCCCACAAAGTGAGACATTGCACGATGGCTCAGAAACAGCGAAAATATAGCCAACTCCGAATTTGACAGTCTGCAGTTTTTTCCACAAAACACCCCCGTACTTAGAAATAACCCCCACAAACTATATATTCCTGAAATCTACACACCTTCAGCTATGGTAACGCTGTAGTTTGTTCATTCATACCATCAATGGTGTGGGGCGCAGTTCTTCGTAGAAGTTCGCACTTTCTGAAAAATGAACAAAAACAACTTCAAAAGGTAGAAAATCATGCCAAAACCTGATGGAATCTAAAAAAAAGTTACTAAATATCAATCTCCCATATGTCCTGAATCAAACGGTATGCCATATGTGTGGTTACACACGCGGACGTGGAAGCGAAAAGCCACAAAGTGGAACAATCACGATGGCTCAGAACAGCGAAATATTTAGCCAACTCCGAATTTGGACAGTCTGCAGTTTTTTCCACAAAAACACCCCCGTAACTTAGAAATAACCCCCACAAACTATATATTCCTGAAATCTACACCCTCAGCTATGTAACGCTGTAGTTTGTTCATTCATACCATCAATGGTGTGGGCGCAGTTCTTCGTAGAAGTTCGCACTTTTCTGAAAAAATGAACAAAAAACAACTTCAAAAGGTAGAAATCATGCCAAAACCTGATGGAATCTAAAAAAAAGTTACTAAATATCAATCTCCCAAATGTCCTGAATCAAACGTATGCCATATGTGTGGTTACACACGCGGACGTGGAAGCGAAAAGCCACAAAGTGAGACAATGCACGATGGCTCAGAAACAGCGAAAATATTTAGCCAACTCCGAATTTGGACAGTCCGGCAGTTTTTTCCACAACACCCCCGTAACAGAAATAACCCCCACAAACTATATATTCCTGAAACAACACACACCTCACAGCTATGTAACGCTGTAGTTTGTTCATTCATACCATCAATGGTGTGGGGCGCAGTTCTTCGTAGAAGTTCGCACTTTTCTGAAAAAATGAACAAAAAACAACTTCAAAAGGTAGAAATCATGCCAAAACCTGATGGAATCTAAAAAAAAGTTACTAAATATCAATCTCCCATATGTCCTGAATCAAACGGTATGCCATATGTGTGGTTACACACGCGGACGTGGAAGCGAAAAGCCACAAAGTGAGACAATGCACGATGGCTCAGAAACAGCGAAAATATTTAGCCAACTCCGAATTTGGACAGTCTGCAGTTTTTTCCACAAAACACCCCGTAACTTAGAAATAACCCCCACAAACTATATATTCCTGAAATCTACACACCTTCAGCTATGTAACGCTGTAGTTTTCATTCATACCATCAATGTGTGTGGGCGCAGTTCTTCGTAGAAGTTCGCACTTTTCTGAAATAACAAAAAAACAACTTCAAAAGGTAGAAATCATGCCAAAACCTGATGGAATCTAAAAAAAAGTTACTAAATATCAATCTCCCAAATGTCCTGAATCAAACGGTATGCCATATGTGTGGTTACACACGCGGACGTGGAAGCGAAAAGCCACAAAGTGAGACAATGCACGATGGCTCAGAAACAGCGAAAATATTTAGCCAACTCCGAATTTGGACAGTCTGCAGTTTTTTCCACAAAACACCCCGTAACTTAGAAATAACCCCCACAACTATATATTCCTGAAATCTACACACCTTCAGCTATGTAACGCTGTCGTTTGTCATTCATACCATCAATGGTGTGGGCGCAGTTCTTTGTAGAAGTTCGCACTTTTCTGAAAAAATGAACAAAAAACCACTTCAAAAGGTAGAAATCATGCCAAAACCTGATGGAATCTAAAAAAAGAGTTACTAAATCAATCTCCCAAATGTCCTGAATCAAACGGTATGCCATATGCGTGGTTACACATGCGGACGTGGAAGCGAAAAGCCACAAAGTGAGACAATGCACGATGGCTCAGAAACAGCGAAAATATTTAGCCAACTCGAATTTGACAGTCTGCAGTTTTTTCCACAAAACACCCTGAAACTCAGAATACCCCCCACAAACTATATATTCCTGAAATCTAAACACCTTCAGCTATGTAGCACTGTAGTCGTTCATTCATACCATCAATGGTGTGGGCGCAGTTCTTCGTAGAATTTCGCATTTCACACAAATTTTCTGGAAAATAGAGAAAAATACATTTCAAGTTAACAAAATCACACCAAAACCCCATGTAATGTAAAAAAAACTTACCAAATATCAATCTCCTAAATGTCCTGAACAAACAGTGTGCCATATTGTGGTTACACACCTGACGTGAAGCGACTAGTCAAAATGTAAAACAATGCGCAGTGAGCCAATAACAGCATTTTCCCGATTTCCAAACTGAACACCCCTCTAACTTGGAAACCCCCCAAAACTATATATTCTCAGAATCTCATACCTTCAGCGACGTAACGCTGTAGTTTGTCATTCATACAATCAATGGTGTGGGCGCAGTTCTTCGTAGAAATTCGCATTTGTCTGAAAAAATGAACAAAAACACTTCAAAAGGTGAGAAATCATGCCAAAACCCCAAGGAATGTAAAAAAAAGCTACTAAATATCAATCTCCCAAATGTCCTGAATCAACGGTATGCCATATGTGTGGTTACACACGTGGACGTGGAAGCCAAAGACACAAGTGAAACAATGCACAATGGCTCAGAAACAGCAAAAATATTCAGTCAAATCTGAATTTGAACAGTCTGCAATTTTTCCCCACAAAACAACCCCACAAACCATATATTTCTCGAATCCACACACCTTTATCTACGAAATTCTGTAGTTTTTCATTCGTACCATCAATGGTGTGGGCGCAGTTCTTCGTAGAAGTTCACAGCTTTAGCAGATTTTCTAAAAAAATTAAAAAAAAAACACTCTCAAAGGTAGAAATCATGCCAAAATCCCAAGTAATGTAAAAAAAAGTTACCAAATATCAATCTCCCAAATGTTCTGAATCACGGTATGCCTATGTATGGTTACACACGCAGACGTGGAATCAACTAGCCACAAAGTGAGCCAATGAACAGTGGCCCAATTACAGCAACTTTTCAGATTTGTCAGACTAAACACCCCTCTATATTAGAAATACCCCCCAAAACTATATATTCTTGGACTCTACACATCTTCAGCTACACAATGGTGTGATTCTTTTATGCATACCCCAATGGTGTGGGTGCAGCTTTGTGTACAATTTCGTCTTTTACCAGATTTTCAGGAAAAATTTATAAAAATACAATTCAAAGTTAAAAATCATGGCAAATTTCCCTGTCTGTAAAAAAAACTTGTCAATTATCATCTTCCAAATGCCCTGAATCAAACGGTATGCCATATGCGTGGATGCACACAGGGACGTGGCCACCAACTAGCTCAAATGGGACGCATGCACCAGTGTAATTACAAGAAAAATCAAAGTGCTCTGTAATTTCAAACACCCCCAAACTTTGAAATGCCCCCCCAATAACCCCCCCCCACTAATATCAATCTCCCACATGTTCTGATCAAACGGTATGCATATGCGTGGATGCACACCAGAGACGTGGCCACCAACTAGCTCAAATGGGACGCATGCACAAATGCAATTACAAGAAAAAATCAAAGTGCTCTGTAATTTGAACAGCACGCTACCTTTTCTAAGGAAACAGTCCCAAAACAATGATATCCCCCACAAACTAATATTTTTGGAATCTACACACCTTCACTACGTTACGGTTTCATGCTTCATGCATACATGAAGAATTCCAGACCCAGCGATCCAAGAACTCCGTGTTTTTACGAGTTTTTGTGAAAAATAAATGAGATGATTCAAGGATTGAAATCCTACCTAAACCCACTTGACAAGCAAAAAACCGACTAAATAGCATATCTTCCACATGTCCTGAATCAAACGGTATGCCATATGCGTGGATGCACACAGAGACGTGGCCCCACCACTAGCTCAAATGGGACGCATGCACAAATGCAATTACAAGAAAAATCAAAGTGCTCTGTAATTTGAACAGCCTACACTTTTTCTAAGGAAACAGTCCGAAACATGGAAATTCCCCTCACAACTATATATTTTGGAATCTACACACCTTCAGTCTACGTTGTGCCATGCTTTCATACATGCATGAAGAATTCCAGACCCAGCGATCCAAAGAACTCGGTGTTTTTACGAGATTTTGTGAAAAATAAAATGAGATGATTCAAGGGTTGAAATCCTACCTAAACCCCACTTGACAAGCAAAAAAACCCCTAAATAGCAATCTCCCACATGTCCTGAATCAAACGGTGTGGCCATTTGCGTGGGTCAAACAGAGACGAGGCCACACCTAGCTCAATGGGACGCATTTAGAAGTGCAGTTACAAGAAAAATTTTTAAAAACGCCACAACCCACCCCCCACACACACACTCTCCCCCTTTTAGTGGTATTTTAGTGAAGTCGTTTAGTATGGAGAGTCACACACGTTTTTGCACACTTTACTGATCCTAAAAATTCAATACGGTCTTTATTTGGTACCTCTGCAAAATTTCCTATAAAAATAGGCTTAGTTTTCCCTTGAAATCGAACAAATAAGTATCCGCGTTTACTTTACCGATTCACTGGGACATTGGGGAGCTTGGGGAAGACAACTTTTTTTTCTAATTTATAGTTTTAGGGTAAAAAAAAAAAAAGGGTGTGTGTATCACTTTAAGAATTTTTTGTGTGTATTTCCCCTTTTTTTTCCCCGATCATTCCAAATAATCATCAGATCATCTTAGGGATGATACCGAACTGGATACGGGCATAATGCCCGTTTTCCAATTCGAAATCCGATCGGAAAAATCACTTCCCGGAAATCATTTTCCAGGAAGTGATTTTTCATTCATTGGCAAAGATCAATAATTTGGTGATCAGAATTGATCACCAAATATTGATCTCTGTCCCCATTTTTTTTCTAAGTCTTCGCTAAGTAGCAAAGACTTAGAAAAAATCCTATTTGTGAATGGAACTTGGAGTTCCATTCACAAAATGTATAAAGCTGGCAGCTTGACAGCTTTTCTATACTAGGTACTGCAGCTGAACAAATTGAGATCAGAGCTGCAGTACCTCAACTAGACCACCAGGGGCAGTCTCCTACCACTTCAAGGGAGACCCCGGTGAAGGAGGAAGCTCCGTGACGTCACCGGGTCTCCCTTTCCGCTTCCTCCACGTGGGACCGGCTGCACATCGCGGGACCCCGCTAAAGGTAAGTGTATCTTCCGATCCCCCCCTCGTTTGGATCACACCGAGGGGGGATCGAGGGGGCTAGGGGGCAGTTGAATGCTGCCCCCCGATCGGCCCTAGCAGGGGGAAATTTTTTTTTGCAGGGGAACCCAGATCGTATATTCACGATCTTGGCAGTTAAAGCATTCTCTGCACAGATCTGGAATATACGATCTGTGGCGAAAGGGTTAAGGAGAACTAAAGTCTCCAGACAACATTGTCCCAATAGAAAAGAACATACACAAACATACAGAAGCTGTGTCTCACCTCTCCCTTTGCTGTGGCCATTGGGTGATTTATGAAAACAACCTGTGAGTACTAGGGGTCAGCTCCCACAATCCACCCTATCTGGGTAAACCCCAGCTAAGTGTCTGCGTACAGGCACATGCTCTGTAGAGCTCAACAGATCAAAACAAGGAAGTTGCAACCTTGCTTCCTAGAAGCTGACAGCCAATCAGATTATAGCACAGAGATCCTCCCTCTCAAAGAACAGAGATTTCAGTTTTTTGTTTTCAAGCACATTCAATGCTCCTGTTCTAACAAATGATATAATCCTTTACTTTTCATACAAAAATAAAAGTAATCTTTGCAATGTATTTCATAGATAGCATGGATGTAAGAAACGGAATACTTACATTTCAGCAAAATTAAAAGTAAGTCTGGG
The DNA here is from genome assembly GCA_019447015.1 of Hymenochirus boettgeri. NCBI lineage: Eukaryota > Metazoa > Chordata > Amphibia > Anura > Pipidae > Hymenochirus > Hymenochirus boettgeri. The sequence continues at coordinate 86,013,489 of CM033469.1, read as the reverse complement.
GAATAGAACCTGCAACATTTAAGGAAGGGTGATCACCAAAATCCAAACCGTGTGCGCACACCTAATATACGGAACATGAATAAAACTTTGAGTGCATTCATACGTCCCTGCTATCACAGCGTGGTTGGGAAGTTACCGTCACGGTCCCTCTGGTCCCCCGGACAGTGGAGCCTTCTCTGTCCGTGGCAATGTTCGCTCTTGGGATCCTGTGGAGAGGAGTGAATATCCTATCCCCGGAATATTCCACCTGCTGTAAATTAGTTATCGGGCGGAAGGGCAAGCAAGCCCGTGCACTCAGATACCCCCCTAAGTTCCGGAACTATTATATTTGTCACTGCATTTCTGCAGTACATGTGTTGTATATTCATCAGTACATTTATCATACCATCTTGTTAACCATTTTTTACATCTTTTGCAAGATATGTATTCATTCATATCATATATTTAAAACATATGTTTCTAAATTTGAGTGTAACTTTAGTGTCCCTCTAGTTGGAAGAGAAAGTTCTAAAAATAGGACCTCATCTTATGCATGCTGTAAAACCCGGTCTGTGTGTTCAGAGGTACAAAGGGATTTTACATTTGAAAAAAGATTTGCACAAGAAATTTTAAAACATTATTTTTCAAACCTTGACATGAGGAGTGTATAAATCCTGTCCTTCTCCATCCATAAACACCAAATTGAGCATCTGTTATTAGTTTCTTTGACAGGTTCCTGTGAAGAGGTTCCTTTTACCACTTTCACAGATATTTTAGCATAACAAGTTAACAGCAGGAGAACTTCCTGGTTTTCTTTGTCAGACGAGGGCATGAAATGAAGTAATCCATTAGTTATGCTTGAAATATTCTTTTATTTGCCAGAATCCCCACAAGTATTTGCACTTTAAGGGTGCAAACTTTAAAATGAGTGGTGGAGTTTCTGACAATGGATGTACAGGATGAAACTATTTTCTAACTTTTGTTATTCTCAATTACAGTATTTGTAGATATGTAACAATGTAAACTAATAAAGGTGCCCATACATACAGCTTACCTTAAGACCGTGATTGTATGTCGGCCGCAAAGAAGATTCAGAAAAGCGGCTCCTCCGAAATTGATTGAATGTCGCTGGATCGGTCTTAAGGTAAGCTCTAATGTATGGGCACTTTTAGCCATACCAAAACACTTATCTAAGAAATTCTGCCCCCACCCTTTGAAAAAGAACCTCCCAAAATCTTATTAATAAACAGCACTGCAAACGAACATTTAAAACTTTTTTGCCTTGTCCTAATGCAAAATAAAATGGACATTCAAGCCCCAACCACATTTTTATAGCTTTCCTCCTCTAAGCCAGATAAGCAATGGTACAATAGGGGAATATCTAAGTTTCTTTAATGTGCAGGTTTGGCGAACCCTACTTTTGATAATTCTGCCAGTTGGAGAGCTGCAGTAACAGTCAATATAAAGGGTCCTATACACATGTGACAAAACCTCAAATCTATTTAAGCCTGTTTTTAAATAAAGCTTAGACTTTATAACAGGGATAAGAAAACATTTTCCATTTTATTGGTTAATATTAAAAACAATATCTAGAAATTTTACAATGAATGGGTCCCAGGCCATCATTACTTGTATTTTTACTGGCCCTTAAGTGATTTTAGGATCTTTCTGTAAGAAAAGAAACAGCTAAATTCACAAGCTTAAAATAACATTAAAGAACATTTCATTCTGAATAATGATCCTCCTAGTCTGTATATGATCATTAAACAAACTAAAAAAAAAACCTTGGAAAAAACACATATAGTATATATGTATTTGTAATAAAAGCAAACACAGATTGTGCATGGTATGTGTATTAAATTACTCCTGTTGCTATGTATCTTCCATCATAGTAGCATCAGAGGGGTGTCCAATGTCAGCCTTTGATGAAAGGAAAGGTTACTCTGGAGTTAATGTGTGTCTGGACACCTTATCAACATACCATATGTTAATGCCTTAATGACCATCCATGGTCACCATTTGTACATCTTGCTTTGCAACTGGTAATACCATTCATGTGTGCCATTAGATAACATCTGTATTTCTTTTGCATGTAATAAATGTGTCTAGTCAGAATAAGTATTGTATCCTGTTTGACAAAAAAATCTAAACAGTTTTGATAGTTTGCATTTTCAGATTGCTAAAAAAAGGTATCACTTAAATCAAACTTTATTCAGATGGTTGGGTTACTGTCAATGGAAACTAACTGTTATAAGGTTAGCTTTCTGTTTAACTTAGAATGTGCACTTGCTATTTGTTCTTTCACATTTCTTGTTTTACAGATTTATATTTCAAGAAGAATCACCCTTTTTTAATAAATGATAAATTCTGAATAAAGCACAATGGGGGAATTTTACTTCACAAACTTGTAAAAGTCATGCTAACCTTTTTGGGGAAATATACCAATTATTTGTGTGACTTTTGCATGAGATTTGTGTGCAGGAGTCCAGGATGCACAATATACACAGAGACTCAATATCGCAATGCTGTGCTTCCTTACCCTGACGATATCCTACGATGCATAGGATATCGTCAGTCAAGTACAAATACGTGATTGTGTCCGTTATTGCATCACAGGATATTGGCACGGTAAGATGCACAGCTTAACGTTCCTTTAACGGACCCTTCCAATCTTAAAGTTTAACACAAGAAGCAGCGTAAATCTTAATTAAAGGGATATTGAATCAGAAACGGTGTGCTATTTCCATCAGGTAGCATGGATATTAAAACTGGGTTGCATGTATTTTACACTTATTGCAGATAGTGTCTGCAAATAAGCTTTTGTTTGCTTGTCAGTACTAGTTTTGTCTGCTGGTTTCTGATTAGAAAAATTCGAAAAATTTATTTTCAGTTGCTACCTGACTTATTCAGGGCTCTGCAAAATGCTTACAATTTTTAGTTAGGTAAGACTAGCAAAGAATAACTTGACAAATAAAAAAAGGTTTACCTACTGTACTTTCTATACCTAAAGAATGTAGGCTTACCTCTTGCCTCTGTGGGCTACAAACACACCTTAGTGACTGCCACTTTAAACATCAGGCTGTCTCATTATGTACTGATAGTGATGTACTTTGGCAAATGATACATTCATTTCATACAGATGTATAAACTTCTATGTTCTTGGCTCAAACTGACAAGCTTTTTGACTACATATTTTCTTTTCTTTAGAATCCTTCGAGTTTAGACACAACCTCTGTGGAAATGTCAGAAACCATCAATACATTCCCACTTCATAAAGCTGTTGGCTCAGATGGTAAATTAATAGAGATCTAAAAAGTTTTATTTAAGAAACGTTCCCAAAATTTCTAGAAACGTTCCAAGAAACAAAACCCCTTTAGAGCCACAGAAGCATTAAGTAATTGTGTCCTTAAATTAGACCTAAATATTACATAGAGTATCTCAAATTCCAGATTAGTTTGACCACTTTCCTCCTAAAGCACTTTCCGTACAGACATATTCTTGCCATCTATAATAACAGAAAAATGGAACTAGCCCCTTAAAAAATGGCAATGTCCCTATAGTGGCTTCCAGTGTTTGTAATTGGCTACAAAATATGAAAGTGATAATGGCATATCAAAAAGGTATGATAAAATTTCCTAGATGTACTGTAAAACTGTTTACAATAAATACATTTATATGCCTGTGTTTAATACATATATTACAAACTACCCTGAACTTTGTTATTTTAGTGTTAAAATTCTTCCGAACTGAAATGTAAGCATAAAAGTTTAGAGCTGTAATTAGTTGGATACAGCAATATATGTCTGTATCTATATTTAACTTTAACTAAAATAAGTAAATTTTATTCATATTAAGTTAGGGGCATATTTATAAAGAGACGTTATTAGCATCCACAAATTAACCGCCGCACAACGCTGCTGTAAAATTGTTATTTCTGCCATATTTGTAAAGGCGACCAACATCGTGGTGAAAAGCGTTACTCTGTGCGGTGGTAATTTGAGCTCTTTTTGCGGGGATACTGTACTTTGCGCAATGCGCTAAGTACAGTATCGCTTCGAAGAGAGCTCAAACCCAACGTACGGAGCAGGGGGCTGGGAGGGGCTGCTGGGAAAGGATTGTGTCGTGGGTGGTTGCATCCTCCGCACAACCCCTTCCCGCTTGGGGGGTGCAGGGAACCTTCAGCGGGGGCACTGAGGGGGCACTTAAGCCTTTGGGGCTTAAGGGTTCCCCCAGCTCGAACCGGGGCCCCTCTTCCCCAGCACTTATAAGTGCCATTGCAGCCCTTGAAAGGGCCCTTGCAGCCCTAAGAAGGGCCTTTGGGGCTTAAGAGGTCCCGCAGTTTGAACCGGGACAACCCTCCCTGGCCCTTATAAGGGCCCTTGCCGCAGGGGCATTGTCCAGTGTTAGCGACTTCATCAGAGTTGGTGTCACTAGATGGAAGAAAGAACACATGCCCAAGGGCTCTTTTCAGAGCCAACGGTGGTCCTGATACAGGCTGCGGGACCCCCTAAGCCCCAAAGGGCCCTTCTCAGGGACACAAGGGCCTTTCCAAGGCCCACAATGGCTCTTTATAAGTGTCGGGGAAGAGCGGTCCCGGTTCGAGCTGCGTGACCCCTTATGCCCCAAAATGCACTTTTCAGTGCCCCCGCTGGAGGGTCCCTCCACACCCCTAGCAGGCCCCTCCTTTCCCCTCCCCATGAGAGTACGAGGCAGAGGGCTGGAAAGGGCTGCTGGGAAGGGGTTGTGGGTGGGTGGTCTCCACCGCGGGGGGAGAGAGTTGGGTGGGCGTGTCTCCTGTGGCGGGTGCGCCCCGCCCCGACCCCTGGCGATCTCGGTCGGTAACTGAAGTGATGTTAACGAGGTGTTAACTTTTCACGGCCGGGTTTTGCCCTTTTATAAATTGCGTTAATGGCATAAACGTTGGGAAACTCAGTAGCAAGAAGTTAACGGCCATTTATAAATATGCCCCTTAAATCCAATGCTAATGTAGACACATAATATAAAACAGAAGATGGTATCTTGCAATTAAGTATTGCACAGTTTGTATCAACTTTCCCCATGTACCTAAGGATGACATGTCAATCAAATTATACTACAACCTTTTTCTGAAATAACATTAAAAAGAGAAATTTCACACTAATAATATATCCTTTTATTTCTCTAAGATTTACAATTGTTAGTATATTACACTGGGCACAGTATTTCTAAGTTCATTGGAGTTTGCCCATCTGACAAAATGGGTGTGTTTTAGTGCTATGTTAAACATACAGAGATAATTATGGGGTGAAGTGCTGTACAAGCACAAAATGGGTTTATATAAGTGTAAGGGACACATGCTGTGTGATGTCATTTTGGATTTATAAAAAAAGCAGGTTTCCATTTACATTTTTTAAATTAATATTTCCCTTTTTCAAATGCCACTTTCAAAATGGATTGACATAGCCCTGCCCACTAAGAAATTTTTAATCTGCACCTAGAATTGAACTTTCTATACGAAAATGGAAATTGATGTTTTATGTGTACAGAAGACCAACTTTAACTCTCCCCTCAAAACTTTTTCCACAGCATTGGTCAATTTCTGACTCCTCAGAAGAATTTAAATTTACTTAGTTTGGATTAAAATTAACTCTTGTTAAAGAAGATGACCTGGTCCTATTAAATTATTTAGGATTCCCTGATATGCAAGCCCTTAAACCCCTGAGCTGGACCCTGCTGCATTACTTTCTCTTTGCAGTGAATCTCCCACAATTTACTGGACCAAACATGGTGGAATGTTCAGTTTAAAGTTGCTGATCAAAAGCAGAACAAATAAGGACAATTGTTGCAAATCAGTCTATCCACTCCCTCCTGTCTTCAAAAACCGCCTTACTAAACTTACCTCAGCAGGCATGGCTAAGCTTGCCTCTAAGTCCCATGAGTATTCCAATTAAGACTCATGCTGCCTACTCAGAGCTGAGTTTATACAGGTTGAAGGCACATGGCAAAAATGTAATTTGCCTAAACCATCTACTTCTACTAAGAGGCACTTTTATTAGGAGGACCACAACTTCAAAACTCATGGGACGTCCTATGACCTAGAAGATTTGCCAGAGGACATGGCTCAGACAGGAGCATCTCCTTCCCCAGACAAGCAGTCTCAGGTTGAAAACCTTTGCAGGTAGGTACCCCTTCTACCTATCACTTTCATTCAGCTCAGTCTTACCCAGCATGGGATTCAACTTGTTCAGATTGACGGGTCCTGAGAATCATAATGAAAGGTCTTTCCATTCCACCTTTAAAGTTCCCTTACCAACACAGAGCTCACAGGACCCATGTACACAAAAGCCTGGACAGGGTTCTTCTCTAGTTTTGTCAGAGGGCAAGATATAGTTTATCCACTGAAAATGGATAAATAAGCCATGTTTTCCCAGTGCAGAATGAAGATGGCTACCTAAGACAAATCCTAAATGTTAAAACACTCAATTGCTTTATAAAGTAAACATATTAAGGCTAGAAAGTCTTTTAAACCTGCATTATACACAAGGATTGTTTTGTGGTAAAAAATACATACAATGACTATTTTTAAAAAATCTCAGACGTCTCCTTCAATTTCAGTGGAAAGGTCAGATATGCCACTGGGATATAATGTAATGATTTATTAGATCCAGTCACAAACACTATAGTAAGCTGTGAACACAGGGCAAAATGTGTAACACGAGGGAAAATTGCTCTTTTAAATATTAATACTGGTCTCTTCCCTTTAAAGGACAGGATTCTAGTCAAACAAATATTTAATTTGCTAAACTGTTAGTAGCAAGAAATTGGTTCCAGCAAAATACCTACTATGGCACAACTTGAGCATCAATTTACTCAAAATCCAATTTATGAAAAGTGTTTTTGTCCCAGTTTGACTGCTCCTGGGATGACTCATGGATGTTGCCATGGTCAAATATTTAAATACAATCCTTTTGTATACAAAATTGGAAAGTCAAAAATCTTTAAATTCAGTGTCGAAATTCGATGTTGAAAATTTGAAAAATAGGCTTTAAAGTAGATTTTTGGTTCCACAAAATTTTGACACATCCGATAGTAGCCCTGGCCAGTTAATCTTTATCAGTCACTGGATTATGTGGCTTTATAAATATTCCTCAGGGGTTACTGTGTTTACATGGCTGAACTTTTATAATTGTGAAGTTCAGCATCAAAATTGTACATTCATTGTCAAAAGGTAAAATGAAAATTCAGTGTTGAAAAGCAGAAAATCAGAGTACTTACAAAACTATGGAAAAGTCAGTCTGTTAGCATTACTTGGTCAGTAACATTTTAACAAATAAAATACATGTTTTGCACACAAGTTTAACTTAAATTTAAATTTGCATCATTGATATAGCATGACAGATTTATTTCTAGGGCTTTTAGTCACAAGGCAGGAATATGAATTATCTAAAGTTCCACTGAATAGAATGTGCCTCTGTAGGGGTTTGCTTATTGCAAAAGATTACGGATGTCTCCAGACATCAGACATCAGAGCAGATAGCAAACACACTGCAATAACGGAGGGATTTCCACATTAAATAAACATTTTTCAAGTTCTGGATGGAAATAGCCAATATGTCAGTTTTATTTATTTATTTCATGTTAGGGTAACTGGTTCTTTAAACTGATTGTTTTATTTAAGAAAGAATATATACTGCATATTTCTGCAGTAGGAAGGGAAAAAGCACTAGTATTGATAGCAGCTTTCTATTAAGAATGTTGCAATAAAAAGGCTGTTTTCTAACACAAGATCTTAATTTTAAAGGTCATAAATTAAAATATAGAATAGAAATATAATGCATGGGTCCTGACAAAATATTTGCACATGCATAATATGTTTTCACTTGGTTTTCCCATAATTCTGAGCTTGTTGACTGATTACTATAGTCATCTAACTTCCTGCCTATTTATTTTCATACTAATGGACAGAGTTACTGTTGAAAGGTCTTCAGACTTTTTCTTCTATCAACAGTTCCCCTAATTGTCATAAGCAAATGTGTTGCTAATATTACTGTTGGGATGAATACCTCGCTCCATGGTGTGATAGCACATAATGTTTTGTGTAAAAAGGTGACTTTCTTTGCAAAAAGTAATGTTCCCTGGCTAATAAGGAAACATCATATAAACATAAATGGCTTAAAAACATAAATGGTTTCAATAAACTTAATAATATGATGAATAGGCGCACAGCTCAGGTTAAAGTCAAGTGGTGTACAGTATACAAATACTACCAGCTAATTGACGGGAGGAATATCCCTTTAAGGATCCCAGATACAAATAGTAAAAAGCATTTGTTGGTAACTCATAAAATAACCAACATATACATGACACCAGCCACACCTAATGTAGATCACTATTATAAGAGTAAAGTGCAACCAAGCAAAACAAATATACAGTACATCCCACCCCCAGTAAAACCGAGTCCCCAGCTAAAGATAGTACCAGCACTGGGCGTGCCCAGATCCCTAAAACTAGGGACGTGGTAAGCTCAGAGGAAACTAGTAACAATAGTGAGTACAAATAGATGTGGCAAACGAACATGGGCCTTAGCGTGAGAAGTCAGGACACATGGTATGGCAAACATACATTACCCACTCCAAGGATGGCCACACTCTTAACCCACATGAGGAATGAACCACTCTACAGTCTTGTATGAAACTGCCCAAGAGTCTTCTGCACTTCCCCACTCTGCAACCAATGTCAACAGAAGACCTTTTACTCATGTTTTTGAAAAAGATCTTTGCTAAGAAAAAAAAAAGAACTAACAAATGAGTGTGATCAAAAAGCTTTACATGTCCTTTTGGACTTAAAAAATGTATCAGAAACACATGAATGGGATATTTGTAATGATGGAACTGCATCATCTGGTTTAAAAAAGAAATCCTACTGGTATCCAGCCACAAGTGGGTTCCCCAATGTAGAGTTATTTGTAAAGCTAATTACTCAAGAAGATGGTTGAACTTACTGAAGTTCGGTTTGTTTCCAAACTTCCGAAGTTCGGTAAATGTTCAGAAACGAACACATTAAAGTCAATGAGTAGCTAATAGCTCAAAAAGTCGGGTTTGTGCAAACTACATTCGAGGTTTACGTCCAATTCGAGGGCTACCAAACGATACATTCGAGGGTTACCTAAAATAGAACTATACATTCAAGGGTTATTGAAATGATGATGAAATGATGAAATGATACATTATAATGTGGGGGTATGGATTTTTTGGTAATAGTTTTGACTCAGTTTTTAAGTACGTATGTATTTCATATTTTGTCCTCTGTACTAGAGATGGTCGAACTATTGAAAGTTCGGTCCGTTTTGAACTTTCGAACTATTGTAAAAGTTTGAAAGTTCGAAAACGGACCCATTAAAGTCTATGGGAGGCAAATAGTTCGAAAAGTTTGAGTCAAATACAACTAAAATATTAATGGTAACTTAATGTAAATGGCTGTGGGACCTGGGAAATGGTCTGGGGAGCATGTTCCAATATCCAGGACTTTCGTAAAATCGATTTTACTCTCACGCACGCTACTTTCGCGTTCGAGGTAACATGGACATTTTACTCGCAGATTCGATGCTCGCGTATAGGCTGTAATGGAGACTTTACTCGCAGATTCGATGTTCGCGCCTACATACCATGTACATTTTACTTGCAGATTCGATACTCGAACGTTCGTACATTCGATAAATCATCGAAAGTCCGGGAAATATCGAAAGTCCGCGGCCGAGATAGTTCGAGAAGTCCGGGTCCGTTCGAACTCGAACAGTTCGGCTCGAACTCGAGTTCTATGCCATCCCTACTCTGTACTTCATGTTTTATTTGTTGTTAAAGATTTCAGCCTATCGCCCGATATTTCCAATCCAGATATTTACAAATCAATATACTGCAATTGAATTGGTAAACACAACATTTTGACTTATCCTGAAAACTACTCAATAGACCATAATTTTTCTGCATGCTCAATCTTTTGAACTGATTGATTTTTCTGTAAAATATGTCAGTCCGAACAATTGCCTATTTTGAAAATCAAAGCCAGGCGATCAACCAAAATAATGGGCTGGGTCATGAATTGGGTCAGTATATGACCCTTTTTGTATCAGGTCTAGGAAGTATTGCCCCTAAACAGTGAAATATCTGTAGGTTTGGATTTTTTTTAGTAAACCATGGATTAATAATATTTTTTAGAATATATATTTCCTTCAGTATTTCAGATTTTTACATTTTAAAGACCAAAGAATGGATTCCAGCCTAGGAAGTAATACCCTCTAGCAGTCACAAAAACACTGCTTAATCTTAAATTAGAAGGATATCAGTATTCACCTAATTTATTCATATCACTTTAGAAACTGAAAGTTCTAAGGAGAAAGTACATCAACTAAATCATTTGACCTTTGTAAGTTAAACAAACCTGAAATTTGAGCCCTTCAGTTGATCTTTCTGACTGACAGACAAATGAGTTGCTCTACAACAACAGTGCAAATTGTTTGCATTCCTTAGCACTGTACACTTTTTAGATCATCTGAGTTTAAGATTGCTAGTCATTTCAGTAAACCAGTTAAGGGAGCACAGTAATATTTTGTGCATTTTGGTAATGCGGATGTCATGAAATGTACAGCAATTTTTTTAAACATTGTTAAATCACAAAATTAAACTTGCCTGTATGGTGTTAGTGAACTCCCTTGTGTCTGCATTTTGTATTACAATGTCACTAACACAGAATGAGGACTGCACACATAACAATGAATAAACAATGAATTCTAATGATATAATTAGATCCTTCCATTGGAAGTCTTGTGTAGAAGGATTTTATGATGTTGATATATTTGGTATACCTGAATGAAATCACCGACTAAGCTACCCCACCTTAAAATCTGCTCTAGATAATGTGGCCAGTGGCCACTGATGGGATCATGGAAAAGTTTATGACAGGTCAAATCAGGGTTTGTTCAATAACTGCCAATATTGCAAAAATATTTTAAAAACTGTGTTTGGGGATGATTACTTTGATTACAAAAGTTTTTGTGAACGTGCCCTTTAATAACCCTCATTAAATGTAATTGTCTCCTTAATAATTATTGTGGTAAATATTTGCAATATTTGTTACAAAATCCTGTTTGTAATTTGATATATCACTATGGCATTGCATTTTAAAGCATTTTAGACCAGATGTGATATTTGTGAGATCTTATGGAAAAGTTATCATGAGTTTAAGCTTGTCTGTGTGGGTGTAACTGGGAATGATAGATTTTGATGTGTGCAGGAGCACATGTACAACGGATCCTATTAAAAAGGTAAAGAGCAAAAGCTCACATTATGTCCCAAAAAAATATTTATGCTACCATGAGCAACAGGATTGCATTTTTGTATTGGTTTCCTAGCAGTTACTGTGTGCCTAAGAATATACATTGTGGGTCACACTCCAAAATGCAATTACATTTCTTCATTAGTGACCACACATCAAAACACTGTTTTTTTTACTGGGTGACCTATGTTGGCTAATTGCTACATGTAGTTTTTTTTCTGTCGATGATCATCTGGAAACATTTAGAAATTGCTCCAAAAATGTTTTTGTGATGGCAACCTTAAAGGTTTGGCTTTACTTTGCTCGTGGATACACAATAAAAAAGATTTATGGAAGACAAGAGGATGAATGCCACTGCAAAATTTTTTTTCACATTTAAGCAAAAACAAATGATTCCCAAGCTTTGGTAGACAAACAAGAGGAAAATTAAAGGGCATCTATACTGGAAAAAAAGTTATTTTAAATTGTCCATTACTGGAAACGATAACTCTTCCCAACCAGCACCTTACCATTTGTTGAAATGTGCCCTATTTCTTTAGATATCTTATCTAAAACATTTTACATTTCAGCTGTCTATCAAGTGCCTTGCTCTCATAAACTATTCTTCTGTAAGCAAATCTGCTGTAGCTGGAATGGTGACAGAAATTTGACAGTTGGTATGCTATATGCTGTGTGTAGTTTGACAGTTGGTTTGTGGGGGAAAAGTTAGGTCAGACAGAAGTGGGAGTGGTTAAAATAGGGAGGGGGATACTGCTCCAAAGCAAAACGTGTGCTGGATTGAAGGCATGCAGCAACACACATGCCTCAGAGTAAGTGCTACTAGCACATATTCATTTCTAGATTAAGATGAGGTAAAGTAATTTTTTCACTATAGTGTCCCTTTAAAAATTGTACAGAAGGCAAATACTTTTTCACATTTACATAAAATTAAAAAGTACTGATACAATGGAACAGTTTTGTTTGTAATGTATCTTGCATTTGTTCATTCTCTAAAAACTGATTCACTTACTGGCAATTTATCTGGCATCATCATTTGCAAATGTGTGTATTAAGTGTGCAAAAAGTTGGTTCTAGATAAAAGGAAAATGGATCCCAAAATATGAGCAGTAGTGTGGAATTGCTATGTATGTAAGTACTGCTATGTGAGCCGCCTTCCAAAGTGTATCTGTACTACTGGAGTGCATGCAATTTGCACAAAAATGTATTTAAATAATGGATTGGAGCACAGCTCACATAGTGGGCCGCTTCGATTGCATTGGAGAATTGGTAACACAAAATTAAAGAGAAGAAAAAAGGTCAGGTGATTGTCCATGTAATGAGAACACAGAGCTTCAAAACAACCTAATCATTAATGCATCTTCTCTTTCAGTTCCCCGTGGATGGTTTTCTGCAACTGTTGATGTCAGTTCCATGTATGTGGGTCTTATGAGCTGGTGTTGGCAACAGCAGAGGACTTTGGGAACCCGCAATCACAAATGAAATTTTAAAAAATGAACTCTATACCTATTCAGGCCCATATTATATTGCAGGTCATGTAGATTATTCTTGGATTGTTTTCCTTTAATTTAATGCTGGTTGTGGGCTTTTCCTGGGGTGTTCTAGTTAAAGTTTAACAATACTGTAATAACCGAGTAGCTAGGACATTAGTATTGTATAATAGTTAGTTGGAAGTAAATTGGGAAAAAGTACAGGAGAAAAACAAACTTCCAAACTTGACACCTTAATCTGAATTATTTACATTTAAACCTAGAAAATATCATCGGGGAGATCCAATTCTGTACGCCACGTTAAACGAGATTACGTCAGTTATTGCATCGTGGGATCGGGCTAAGGTAGGCGCGTGGGTTTAACGCCTCCCACACAGTACCGTTAAGTGTCGTGCTACTATGTAGCGCAAAACTTAACGGTAGGGGTTTTGCATCTATAGCACGGCGCTATTTCCAAAAACCTTTGGAAATGGCGCTGTGCTCTAAAATCCGTCTAAAACCCACGTTAACACGAAATTTCTTCGGGTTAACGTGGGTTTTAGAGGAAAAGGCCCATATTGATCTCCCCCATGTCTTTAACTTACTCTTATAATATGACAAAATAAACTGTTATTTACTCTTCTGCTCAGAGGTTTTTATTATCATTTGCATGTCATAGTTTCTATTATTTATAGTTGATAAAGAAACCATGACAACACTATGTTGTTAAGTTTTGCCATCTGAATTTAGTTATAAATAATTGAAGGGTTCTTTTTGACAAATATGTATTACATTTTTTTAAAAAAATGCTTGGCCTTGTTCATGCTTTAGGTCACTTTGGCTCAGAATACAATTATTAGCAGGTGCTATGGTTAGCTCTACACATAGACATTCAGGAGATATAAGGATGCCTCCTCATACACTGTGAAACAATTTATCCTAAGCCAATCATGCCAGACACACATATAGATACCCCTCACACTTACAAAATCCTATTACTATTGTTGAAATTTCCACAGCTGAAGCTATAGCTGAAATTTTGACATGGAACTTTCAGTGTAGAATTCTGCTCCTGTTTTTTCTCGAAACAAGCTTGAAACAGGAACAGGGGGTGGCACCTAGACCATTCCAGTGAAATTGCATTTCTGCATCTTCTCTATCTTCTTGGGGAAAATTGTCTATGGCTAAGAAAAGGTCAATTTGAAAACATTGACTTTAACGTCATATTTTTAGCTCACTGATATTTAGGACATACTTTCTGTCTATACCATCTTTCTTTTTGATTTCATGAGTACTACAGTAATGCTGGCCAGAATCTTTCGATTTACCAGCGGTGCTAAAACCACCTGGCCCCATTATCCAGCCATGACCATAGCAAGTTCAGAACCAGCTCTTGGACCTGACATTACTATCATTTTAATGTTTGGGTCAGCTTGAAAGTTGAATTCATGTAACTTGATTAAAATCCCTGGGAACATTTGTTTGCAACGTGTCAAAGGTTTTTAATGGAAAAAAATCATCACTTTTTCTTTTAGACCAAGAGGACAAAAACGCTGTATAATTAATTTCTAGTTCAGGGTTGTAAACATTTGCAAGGCTGAAAATCATAGACACTCAGTAGCAAGAGAATTTAAAAATATTTCAAATTTGGTAGTATACTAATAAGCTATTCATTTATTACTAATAATTTCCTTTATCATTTTTGTTATTCTATTATAAATCCCTAATAACTAAGCACTGCACAAACCGTTTCAAATAAAAAAAAAAACAAGCAAATCAAAAACAAAATATTGCTTCTTTGCATTCAAGAAGCAAATACTGTGTTCTTCCATAACAACACATGGCACTTTGTTTTAAACCAAGAGAAAGAAAAGCAGATATTCTGAAACCTGATTAAAAGTCATTCAGGCTCATTTACCCAGAGCCGCTACCACTCTGGGTAAAAGTCCTGTTTGCGATTTAATATCGCATTTGCAAATGTGGGTAAATCCCAGTAGAGATTTAGCCACTGTGGGATTGCTAAAACAAGCGCAAGTGTGATATTAAATTGCGAGCATCGGATGCGCGGGTGATTTTTGTGTAACCCGTGCATCCAACGCTAATATGGAGCTAAAATCGCGCTAACCGGTAACGAACCGGTTAGCGTGACTTTATCTCCATATATTTTTTCCCAGCGAGTCTGGGTAAATGAGGCCCATTGAGTAACAGGAGATCAATATAAAGAGAATGAAGATTCCTATCAAACACTAGTGATCCATCAAACTAAAGACGGGAATGGTATTGGAACAGAAGCATAAAGCATTATACCAAAAAGAACATAAACCTGAGAATTATTAGAGATGGTAATTATATAACTAACCCCAGCTGTTGGAATAACTGCTAGCAGGTATCACTAATAGAAAATATCACAGTTGCTCTTAGTTCCCGTAAAACAATAACATCATAGCAACTGTATTACTTCATACTTAATAACAATATCTCAGAAGACTAGACAAGAGATCTAAGAGCCAGATGCAACTCTTACCAATAACAGTATTTGGAATTGCTGATGATGAAGGCTGCAAATATTTTGTATTAGCACAAATTATGTGTTATTTGCTACAACCAGCAATATTAATAATTGTTAGCTGTCTGTTAGCTTATATATATAGTCACAATGAAGAGTTGATCCTGAGCACACCTTACTTATTAAATTTCTATTTTGTTTATTTACGTTTCTGAGCTAAGCTGAGCTCCTCATCACAGAATGTAAGTAAGTTGTGCTCAGGATCAACTCTTCATTGTGACATATTCAACAGCAGATTTAGGCATCTGCATCCTTGGAGATATATATATATATCTATATATATAGTATATATAGATATATTATATAAGTATTCTAAAGCTTGTGAAACTTCACTTTATTTATATAAATTTAATTTATCAAATTTATCTGTATAATGGCTTGCACTTATCCCCCTGTATATTATAATATACAGTGCTGTATACCCGAGTGGTGCTATATAAATAAAACTATACATACATACATACAACCACATACTGTATATTTTATTAAGACCCCTTTGGTAATTGCAAATTGAAAATACAGCAAAACCAGCTGTCAAAAATAGGACATTTGTGGCATAAATGGATAGAATGGATATTTTGATTTTATGTTATTTTCAGAATTTCCAAACATTTTTCCGGATCCGCAAATTTTGAAAGTGGCAGTTCTGAACTAAACCAGGTTTCTTTTGAAACTGAGACTCATCTCTGTTCAGAAGCAGTTAAACAGGGAGTAGAAAGGCGTTGAAATGCAACATGCCAGAAACAGTTATTCCTTTAATGGAGAGAAATACAAATCAGAACAGCCCCACTGTCACAACAAAATAAAATATTTCACCAATATATGTTTAACTTCCCCATGTTAATCTTTAACTTCTATGGAAGATTATCCATGGTAGATTATCCATCCATTATCTTTACCTAAGCATAGCAAATTTCACACGATTTCCCCAGCCAATAGTGTAGTTATTTTCACAGAGCCTGCACTCTCAAACTACTTAACAGCTCCTACTAAAACTAACATTTGGTGATTCGATACTACATAGAATGTGCCCTGCCATACTAATGTCTTATTGATTGTAGCTTTATGCCCCAAATCAATTACAATTTTCAGAATGTTTGGTTGGGTAAAACACATGGGGAACATTAATACCTTAGGCCAAGGCCACACTACAGAACGTAGTAGCAGACAGCCCATAGTAGCAATTGCATGCACGTTTCCAGTGTGCTAGTATGCTGCTATTGCACAATGTTGCACAATCACATGTGCTCCGAATAGGAGATCGCAGCTCAACAGGGGGCAGCGTACCTAGTGTGACCACATCATTTGGATTCTGCGTTAAATGCAGCATTATGGCCTAGATGTTACAGTGGGCAGTGTACTAACCTCTAGCTAGCCTATACCTTATGCTTTGGGAGATTTCCCTGCTACAGCTATAAGTATAGTACATAAATTCTACTTTTATAAATATGTATTTCCAACCTTACTCGTTTTTTTTTTTTACTATCCTATTTTTATTCCTACGTACAAAATAATCAACACAAATATCTAAATAAGGGTTGTCCAGTCCTTAGTTTCTTTCAAGGGAAAGCCTTATTCTCTCCCTATTTTATTTAATGTATTATTGACGTCTGTCCATAGGCACTTCACACTGCAAAACCAGAGGCCTGCACTACACTGACGATGGCTCAATAAAGCCGAAACTGGTCTGTAGTTGGCACTCTGGATTTGCATTCAGCTTGTGGAATTCTGTAAAAACCTTTTTAAAGGAATAGTTTTCCTGAAAGCTGCCATGGAAATTACCCAGAAGTCTGTTCCTTATTTGCATATGCTTGAAGGGGAGCTGCGAAGCCGTATTCTCTCCCTATTTTATTTAATACAATAGTATATAATAATAATACTCAGGCCCTAGTATTAAAGAGTACAGTTTACAACAAACCTACTGTTTTATAGTATATGTGGATGTTGTCTGGTTACTAATAGCTTTTACAATGTCAAATAAGAAAAATAAGAATTAGCCAACCCCACCCTATGAATCTGCTTAAAGGGGAATTTAAGTCAACAAATACAGTAACATTGCCCCAATTGGCAGAGTATGTTCACAAAGATACAACAGGCTGTGCATCACCTCTTCCTTTGCTGTGGATGTTTGTTGATTTATGAAATTAACCTGTGCATACTAGAGGTCAGCTCCAATAATCCACCTCTTTGTGTTGTTGGAATTCTAAGTGTACGCAGTACACTTCACATGCTCTCGAGTGCACAGCTAATAAAAACAAGGAAGCTGTAGCCTGGCCTTCCAACTAGAAGCTTACAACCAATTATGTTAGTGCACATGGCCCTAACCCACCAGAGCACACAAAGCAAACTGGTACATTTACAATACTTTCAATTTTGCTAGGAATAGACTGGAAGCAAAACTATTTTTTTTAAAAATGCCATAAAACCAGCTATTTAGTATTGTTTCTTTAGGTTCCTTTCATGCTGGCTGGAAAATGCAGCTAAACTGCAGTGTAACAAAAAACATTCAAAGTCTTATATGTTTGGAGACATCCATATAGAAAACACAGTGAATACTGGCGAATGAGCACATGCTCACTAGTGAGTTGAACTTGCAATAACATGGTAGCCTGCTTAGTTACTTCTTACATGTACATAAATTAAACTTACTAGAAATGTTCAGGTGTTCTGGGGAGAAGAGCTTTCAAATAAAAAAAATTCTGCAATTGCAGATAGTAACCAGTAGGTGTTAACCTGCATAGAAAGTTACAGGAGCTGGTATGCCTTTACAATCCTTCCTGCTTCCTGTAGTCTGGCTGCTGGAATCACTCAGCACTGTCACAATCTGATGGGTCTCCTCAGTTTGGGCCAAAAAACAGCTGCTAGTTCAGTGCAAATGACAGTTTGAAACTACAACTCTCAGGTAACATTTTTAACTATTGGGATCAGAGAGTCCTTTACTAAATGGGGGTCAGAGGGCCCTTTACTATATGGGTGTCAGGAAAATTGTAAATGATGGTCAGCTTAATTAAAAGTTTACTGAACCTTGCCACTCCACATGTTTAGAAACTGCAACACCCAGCAACAAAGCATGCTGGGTGTTGTAGTTTCCAAAAATCTGGAGTGCCAAGGAATTGGGGGTTACTGGTACTGGGATTCATGTATGAGAATTCTGCTATCCATTTAAAGGGCAACTAATTTCTACCCTCGGCTTATACTCGAGTCAATCTTTTTTACAAATTTTTTCAGGTAATAATAGGTACCTCGACTTATACTCGGATCGAATTATACTCGAGTATATACCGTAAGTATTAGGAACCCTTGCATATTTAAGCTTTCTTTCTTTTTTTAATTTTTAATAAATACTTTAATTGCAAAAACAAAATATAATACAAAAATGGAAAAGCAAAAAAAAAAAAAAAAAGGCAAGCCATGATATATATACTGCTATTTGAAATGTATAACGCAAATTCAATATTTTAATAAACAGGCACTACATCTTAATCTAAATAGACACCCCAGATAAATGTTTTTAGAAATATTGTCAGACAAATGTATCTTACAACTACATTGGGGAACAAAATCAAAATATAAATGAATAGGTCTAAAGCTGGGGTATACAAGAATCGACCCTTCATCCTGGCCGAGCACATGTGCAGAGGATAAAGAGACATCCGGCTAGCCCATCGATCAGCAGTTTACAACCAGTGAGGAAAAAGCTATCCTACCTCCCTATGCATATAGTTCCCCCTGGTATCTTATTAATAAGGAATGTGCATCACGCTAAAGGGGTAAGTAAAACTTTCATTTTTATTTGCACCAGTTAAAAGCATAGTCTATGGATCGATACATCCGATTGTCTGGTAAGTTTTACTTACCCCTTTGGCGTGATCCCCGTTCCTTATTTGCTTGATCTGTCTGAATGGAGTGTGGCTACCTGCTGAAAACCGCAAACATGTTACTTCCGCATTTGGAGAGAGTAAGGGATACCCTTCCCAAGATTCACAGGTTGTTTTTTGCATCTAATTAATACAGGGTTATTCAATAAAAGTTCTTATCGTTTAAAATGGTGCTAATTTTGCCCCAACCAATTAGATCTTATTTAACATTTGAAAGCTAACATCTGATTGGTTGGGGCAAAATTAGCACCATTTTAAACGATAAGAACTATTATTGAATAACCCTGTATCTCCTGCTGTGTATTATGTTTTAAAATGTTTTTACATCTTGGAATGATGGGTACCGTAATGATCTCAGACCTTGTTTATACAACATTAACAACAGTTTAGCTGGCTGCAATCTGGATTCTCCTCAACATGTAAATTCCACTGCACACCAGTCTTAAACAAAATTATTTTTATTGGATCAACATCTCTGTGTCTGTGTGACACCTTTCTCAGATGCAATACCCTTAGAACCGGTTCCCATGATAAGTTCATTTAATATAGGTTGCAAAAACTAAGTGCACTGGGTTAACAAAAACATTTAACTTTAGGAAAGCTAATTTATGCTTTTAAAGGAATCACTCCTGCTCATAACTGGGGGAATTGTTTCTAGGTAAAATACAGAGCAGATGTGGACCACTTTTAAAGGGATATTAAACTATTAATTTCTAAATCTGTACCTTTAGGGAACAAGTATAAAAAAAATTAGGTCCCCTCCTGCATGGCTTAATGCTCAGTAAAAAGGGAAATGGAAAAAAGAAAAGGCTTTTAAATTTTGAAAACAAAGGGAACAGAACAGGCTTACAGGGAGTACAAAAGCTGTAAAAAGATGGCAAGAAAGCATTAAACTAGCTAAAATAGAAAATGAAATACGGATAATGGGGCTGAGGTGGTTTTAGAGCATGCTGAAAAGCTAATCTGCTACCCATTTTTTTACATCGGTTTTTACTGTTGAGAATCCTTGTCCTTACAGCAGGGATTGTATAATATGCAGGGAAGAATAATAAGTATTCACATGGCTAACAGAGGATATGGTACGGAAACAATTAGACAAAGTTAATATCAATAAAGCCCCAGACCAGATGGTTGCATCCTCGGATTTTAAAGAGGTCTGGGGATGTGCCGCTGGATTGGAAAAAAGCCAATGTAAACCAATATTCAAAAGGTAGTCATTCACAGCCGGTACCTATAGACCTGTTAGCCTAACATCAGTGGTAGGGAGGTGCTGGAAACTTTGTACGGGATCATATCCTGACTTTGTCTCCAGAGATATCTTATTAGTAGTAGTCAGCATGGATTTATGAGAAATAGATCATGCCAGACAAATTTAATTGGTTTTTAATGAAGAAGCGAGAAAGAAGTTAGATTCAGGCACAGCAGTGGATGTGGTATATTTGGATTTTGCGAAAGCTTTTATACTGTGCCACATAGGCGACTTATGTATAACTATGACTGTTGGCCTTGAGGAAAACATTTGTCATGGATAGAGAACTGGTATTGGATCGCAAACAGAGAGCGGTGGTTAATGGACTACATCTATGTGGGCTAAATTTCTAAGTGGAGTGCCTCAGGGTTCTGTACTGGAGCACTTCTGTTTAATCTGTTTATAAATACTTAGGGGGCATTGAGAACAAGGTCTCAGGGTTTGCTGATGACACTAAACTAAGCAGAGCTTTGGAAACTTCAAATGATGTGTAAGTGCTGCAAGCAGACCTAGGGGCATATTTATAAAGGGGCGAAAATTGCGGCCAAAAATTACACCCCCCCGCGTGCACCCCCCTCACAGCAGCCCTTCCATTTCGAAAAAATCTGATTGGTTAATGATCTGTAAACCAGCATTAAAAAATTGACCAATCAAGAACAGATTAGGGTTTTCTGCAAACCTATATAGAGGTGCAAAGTATAAAAAAGGCCATCAAGATTTAGTGATCTGCAAAAGTGACTCCCGGAACAATGTTGGGGACTGGCTAAAACAATTATGTGGCTTATATTATAATTACAGTAAGTGTGCATATAAGGATTTTATGTCAGTGGAATATTCTGTCTTCCTATCCCCCAAGAATATTTGCACTGTATATGTACAGTACTAACTGCTTATATATGAGATTGGTGTTATACAATGCTTTTCGTTTAATGTAATCAAAGCTTTTCGCTCCCACTGCATTGTTATATTAGGAAGACTGTATATGGCCACAGTGCAACTTGAAAGAATGTCATAGCATGCACACATTGTACATCTGGATGTGATTAATGTTTATTGATGTCTTTGCCTTTGTGACAGTTTTCTAGACCGTTTAGATTAGTTAGGCATTCCAGGTATGTAGTGACTTTATTCTTTGTATTCTGGGATACATTTTCTTTTTATTCTTAGTGATTTGTGTGTACATTTTGCTTTTTATTCTTAGTATTCTGTGTACATTTTCTTTTTTTTCTTAGTATTTTTTGTTACATTTGCTTTTATTCTTAGATTCTGTTCTTTTTCCTTTTATTCTTAGTATTGTACTTTTCCTTTTTTCTTAGTATTTCGTGTTACTTTTTCCTTTTTTATCTTAGTATTTTGTGTACTTTTTCTTTTAGTCTTAGTATTCTGTTACTTTTTCCTTTTATTCTTAGTATTTTGTGTTACATTTTGCTTTTATTCTTAGTATTCTGTTTCTTTTCCTTTTTATTCTTTGTATTCTGTTATTTTCTTTTTGTTCTTAGTATTCTGTGTTACTTTTTCTTTTTTTTTCTTAGTATTCTGTTTCTTTTTCCTTTTATTCTTAGTATTCTGTTACTTTTTCCTTTTGTTCTTAGTATTCTGTGTTACTTTTTCTTTTTATTCTTTATCTGTTTCTTTTTTGTCTTTTATTCTTAGTATTCTGTTACTTTTTCTTTTTTTATTCTTAGTATTCTGTGTTACATTTTGCTTTTTATTCTTATTATTCGTGTTACTTTTTCCTTCCAAGTTCAAATCCTCAATTTCATCAGTGACCAAATGAAAAGACAACCGACCATCATCATTTTACATGTTTAACCTTACATGTTCACAAGGCCATACACCAGGTTCTATTAAAGTGATAGTAAAACAAGTAAATCATTATTACCCAGTATTATCGTAAAATGAGTTAGAGAATGAAGTTGCTGTTGCAATAAATATTTTTTTGTTTACAAACAATTCTGTGCATTATTTTTATGTATTAGTTTCAAAATGTATAGGGAAAGCATGTTCAATTGTCTCTTATTGTGATGAGTTACATCTTCTGAAAAATTACATAAATCCTTCTTATTCTAGTCAGTGGTACAGCTATGTGGGGATAAAATACAACCTAATTTCATTTACAGTTTTGTTTTCCTGGCATTGTCCTATGCTATCAGTGTCTTATGGTCAGCCAGAGCCCGGGGCATAGCTACCAGGGGTGCAGGGGGTGCAATTGTACTGGGGGCCCCCACAGATTCTGTCTACACAGGGGTGATATTTTGTATCAGGTTTACCAATTGGTAGTCTGTCCAAAGGGATTACCTGGCCTATGTGCTCTGTGGTAACATTTTAGTCAGATAGTCTGGTAAACCAAGCAAACCCCATAACCAAATGAAAGAATGATTACACAATTTGCTGGTGTACAATTCATGACCAAACATGGCTGATTAGTATATTATAAATCAGTCATAGATGATATTATGATGTGTTCAGGGGTAAAAATGCAAAAACTTTGAGAAATTAGCACTTTCTTCTTTTATCTTTAGTAAACTATGGAATTTTTATATATTTAGCTATGACACTACTTTCACCCATGGTTAATTACATTTTCTATTTCTTTATATAGAGACATTCTGATTCTTATCAATGCTAAAAGAACAACTTACTAAATACATATATTTTCAACTCTTGCTTTTAATATAAAAGAAAATACATTTCTTAAGCTGTTTTCAATAAAGCATCACTGTGCTCTGTAAGCAATCTCAACATCCATACAAACAATAAAGCTTTGCAGATGGTCTATTTTGCTGAGGCCGTTAGAAATTGTTTTACATAAATGTTCTGTATTACCCATTAGTAAAATATGTATCTAAATATAATAAAGGATATTTCAACAATTACATTACTCAGTAATGTGAAATATCCCTAAACACCTAATAATCCTTTATTTCGCTCTTCTTGGTTAGTTGTTAATGTATTCGGCTTCACCTATGGGTTTATATGAGGAAGTTGTAGACCCCGAAAAATTATTTCAATAAAATACAACTGAATTTAAAGCGTAACTGTGGTCCCAAATGCTCTCATTACTTTTTTAAAAAACAATTTCAAGATATTTTCATATCATGTGTCTTATGTAATCAGCATCATCTGCACTTCCTTAAGGCATCTTTGTGAAATAAGGTTCAGATTTCCTGTATGCTAATTAGCAAACTGTCAGTTAAAAAGGGTTTCCTGTCTGTAACCAGCAGTTACAGACAACAGAGGCCCTGGCCCTGAGGACCTATGGGTCTGGCTGTGTGATGCTGTCTCCATAAGACACATAAAATTAAAATATCTTGACATAATGTTTAAAAAGGAATTACAGTGTATGGCAAAAATATCCAGGAAAGCACTTCTGCATATTTATCACTTTCTGCATTTCGGTATCACAGTTGCCCTTTAAAAAATGGTTTGGCTAGCATTTGTAACTAATACATAAACTAAAAAAGGGAAAAAATAAACTTTAAAGGGAATGGATACAGTTTTCAATTCATTGAAAGATAAATAGAATTGTATTTGCATAATTGTTTCCAAAACTGATCAGAAGCAGTTATATTTACTTTTTTTTTTTTTTTTTCATTGACCTAGGAGAATTTCAGGGAGATTAAAAAGTTCTTAATTAAAAATTGTGCTAATTTTGCCCCAACCAATCAGATGTTAGCTTTCAAATGTTAAATAAGATCTGATTGGTTGAGGCAAAATTTGCACCAGTTTAACAATAGAACTTTTATTGAATCTTCCTGTATGTCTTCCTGTTCCACAAAGATTTGCAGTCTCTTCAGAGGACAATAGTTACAAAAATTGTGCATTTCTGGCTATAAATAACATAAATAATGGAATGCACTATTAAACTGAGACTTTAAGGAGAACTAAAGTCTCCAGACAACATTGTCCCAATAGAAAGAGAACATACACAAACATACAAGAAGCTGTGTCTCACCTCTCCTTTGCTGTGGCCATTGGGTGATTTATGAAAACAACCTGTGAGTAATAGGGGTCAGCTCCACAATCCACTCTATCTGGGTAAACCCCAGCTAAGTGTTCTGCGTACAGGCACATGCTCTGTAGAGCTCAACAGATCAAAACAAGGAAGTTGCAACCTTGCTTCCTAGAAGTGACAGCCAATCAGATATAGCACAGAGATCCTCCCTCTCAAAGAACAGAGATTCAGTTTTTTGTTTTCAAGCACATTCACATGCCTGTTCTACAAATGATATAATCCTTTACTTTTATAAAATGAAGTAATCTTTGCAATGTATTCATAGATAGCATGGATGTAAGAAACGGAATCTTACATTTCAGCCAATTAAAAGTAAGTCTGGGGAATAGAACCTGCAACATTTAAGGAAGGGTGATCACCAAAATCCCAACCGTGTGTGCACACCATATACGGAACATGAATAAAAATTGAGTGCATTCATACGTCCCTGCTACACAGCGTGTTGTTTGGACGTTACCGTCACGGTCGTCTGGCCGGACAGTGGAGCTTCTCTGTCCGTGGCAATGCTCGCTCTTGGGATCTGTGGAGGGGGTGAATATCCTATCCCCGGAATATTCCACCTGCTGTAAATTAGTTATCGGGCGAAAGGGCAAGCAAGCCCGTGCACTCAGATACCCCCCTAAGTTCCGGAACTATTATATTGTCACTGCATTTCTGCAGTACATGTGTTGTATATTCATCAGTACATTTATCATACCATCTTGTTAACCATTTTTACATCTTTTGCAAGATATGTATTCATTCATATCATATATTTAAAACATATGTTTCTAAATTTGAGTGTAACTTAGTGTCCCTCTAGTTGGAAGAGAAAGTTCTAAAAATAGGACACTCATCTTATGCATGCTGTAAAACCCGGTCTGTGTGTTCAGAGGTACAAAGGGATTTTAATTTGAAAAAAGATTTGCACAAGAAATTTTAAAACATTATTTTTCAAACCTTGACATGAGGAGTGTATTAAATCCTGTCCTTCTCCATCCATAAACACCAAATGAGCATCTGTTATTAGTTTCTTTGACAGGTTCCTGTGAAGAGGTTCCTTTTACCACTTTCACAGATATTTTAGCATTAACAAGTTAACAGCAGGAGAACTTCCTGGTTTTCTTTGTCAGACGAGGGCATGAAATGAAGTAATCCATTAGTTATGCTTGAAATATTCTTTTATTGCCAGAATCCCACAAGTATTTGCACTTTAAGGGTTGCAAAACTTTAAAATGAGTGGGGGTTTCTGACAATGGATGTACAGGATGAAACTATTTCTAACTTTTGTTATTCTCAATTACAGTATTTGTAGATATGAACAATGTAAACTAATAAAGGTGCCCATACATACAGCTTACCTTAAGACCGTGATTGTATGTCGGCCGCAAAGAAGATCAGAAAAGCGGCTCCTCCGAAATTGATTGAATGTCGCTGGATCGGTCTTAAGGTAAGCTCTAATGTATGGGCACTTTTAGCCATACCAAAACACTTATCTAAGAAATTCTGCCCCCACCCTTTGAAAAGAACCTCCCAAAATCTTATTAATAAACAGCACTGCAAACGAACATTTAAAACTTTTTTGCCTTGTCCTAATCAAAATAAAATGGACATTCAAGCCCCAACCACATTTTATAGCTTTCCTCCTCTAAGCCAGATAAGCAATGGTACAATAGGGGAATATCTAAGTTTCTTTAATGTGCAGGTTTGGCGAACCCTACTTTTGATAATTTGCCAGTTGGAGAGCTGCATAGAGTAACAGTCAATATAAAGGGTCCTATACACATGTGACAAAAACCTCAAATATTTAAGCCGTTTTTAAATAAAGCTTAGATTAACAGGGATAAGAAAACATTTTCCATTTTATTGGTTAATATTAAAAACAATATCTAGAAATTTACAATGAATGGGTCCCAGGCCATCATTACTTGATATTTTTAGCTGTCTGATTAGATTTTAGGAAATCTCAGTGAAGAGAAGCACAGATAATACAAGCTTAAATAACATTAAAGAACATTTCATTTGAATAATGATCCTCCTAGTCTGTATATGATCATTAAACAACTAAAAAAAAACCTTGGAAAAAACACATATAGTATATATGTATTTGTAATAAAGCAAAACACAGATTGTGCATGGTATGGTATAAATTACTCCTGTTGCTATGTATCTTCTATAGTGATCGAGGGTGTCCAATGTCAGCCTTATGAAGGAGAGGATCTGGAGATGAGGGGTAAAGTACTGTGGTGACTGGGCATTATCAACATACCATGTATATGTAGCCTTAATGACCATCCATGGTCACCATTTGTACATCTTGCTTTGCAACTGGTAATACCATTCAATGTGTGCAAAGTTAGTAACATTGTATTTCTTTCTGCATGTAATAAATGTGTCTAGTCAGAATAAGTATTGTATCCTGTTTGACAAAAAAATCTAAACAGTTTTGATAGTTTGCATTTTCAGATTGCTTAAAAAAGGTATCACTTAAATCAAACTTATTCAGATGGTTGGGTTACTGTCAATGGAAACTAACTGTTATAAGGTTAGCTTCTGTTTAACTTAGAATGTGCACTTGCTATTTGTTCTACTTTCTTGTTTACAGATTATATTTCAAGAAGAATCACCCTTTTTTAATAAATGATAACATCAAATAAAGCACAATGGGGGATTTTACTTCACAAACTTGTAAAAGTATGCTAACCTTTTTGGGGAAATATACCAATTATTTGTGACTTTTGCATGAGATTTGTGTGCAGGAGTCCAGGATGCACAATATACACAGAGACTCAATATCGCAATGCGTGCTTCCTTCACCTGACGATATCCTACGATGCATAGGATATCGTCAGTCAAGTACAAATACGTGATTGTGTCCGTTATTGCATCACAGGATATTGGCACGGTAAGAATGCACAGCTTAACGTTCTTTAACGGAACCTTCCAATCTTAAAGTTTAACACAAGAAGCAGCGTAAATCTTAATTAAAGGGGATTTGAATCAGAAACGGTGTGCTATTTCCATCAGGTAGCATGGATATTAAAAATGGGTTGCATGTATTTTACACTTATTGCAGATAGTGTCTGCAAATAGCTTTTGTTTGTGTCAGTACTAGTTTTGTCTGCTGGTTTCTGATTAGAAATGTCAAAGAATATTCGAAAAATTTATTTTCAGTTGCTACCTGATTATTCAGGGCTCTGCAAAATGCTTACAACTTTTAGTTAGGTAAGACTAGCAAAGAAAAACTTGACAAATAAAAAAAGGTTTACCTACTGTACTTTCTATACCTAAAGAATGTAGGCTTACCTCTTGCCTCTGTGGGCTACAAACACAACCTTAGTGACTGCCACTTTAAACAATCAGGGTCTCATTATGTATGATAGTGATTGTCTTTGGCAAATGATACATTACTTTCATCAGATGTATAAACTTCTATGTTCTTGGCTCAAACTGACAAGCTTTTTGACTACATATTTTCTTTTCTTTAGAATCCTTCGAGTTTAGACAAACCTTGTGGAAATGTCAGAAACCCTCAATACATTCCCACTTCATAAAGCTGTTGGCTCAGATGGTAAATTAATAGAGATCTAAAAAGTTTTATTTAAGAAACGTTCCCAAAATTTCTGAGAAACGTTCCAAGAAAACAAAACCCCTTTAGAGCCAACGAAAGCATTAAGTTATTGTGTCCTTAAATTAGACCTAAATATTACATGAGTATTAAATTCCAGATTAGTTTGACCACTTTCTTCCTAAAGCACTTTCCGTACAGACATATTCTTGCCATCTTATATAACAGAAAAATGGAACTAGCCCCTCTTAAAAAAATGGCAATGTCCCTATAGTGGCTTCCAGTGTTTGTAATTGGCTACAAAATATGAAAGTGATAATGGCTATCAAAAAGGGATGATAAAATTTCCTAGATGTACTGTAAAACTGTTTACAATAAATACATTTATATGCCTGTGTTTAATACAATATTACAAACTACCCTGAACTTTGTTATTTTAGTGTTAAATTCTTCCGAACTGAAATGTAAGCATAAAAGTTTAGAGCTGTAATTAGTTGGTACAGCAATATTGCTGATATATATTAACTTTAACTAAAATAAGTAAATTTTATTCATATTAAGTAGGGGCATATTATAAAAGGACGTTATTAGCGTCCACAAATTAACCGCCGCACAAGCTTGTATAAAATTGGTATTTCTGCATATTTGTAAAGGCGACCAACATCGTGGTGAAAAGCGTTACTCTGTGCGGTGGTAATTGAGCTCTTTTGCGGGGATACTGACTTTGCGCAATGCGCTAAGTAGTACGCTTCGAAGAGAGCTCAAACCCAACGTACGGAGCAGGGGCTGGGAGGGGCTGTGGGAAAGGATTGTGTCGTGGGTGGTTGCATCCTCCGCACAACCCCTTCCCGCTTGGGGGGTGCAGGAACCTTCAGCGGGGGCACTGAGAGCGGGCTACTTGGGGCTAAGGGTTCCCCAGTCGAACCGGCCCCTTCCCCAGACTATAAGTGCCATGCAGCCCTTGAAAGGGTCCTTGCAGCCCAAGAAGGGCCTTTGGGGCTTAAGAGGTCCCGCAGTTTGAACCGGGACAAACCCTCCCTGGCCCTTATAAGGGCCCTTGCCGCAGGGGCATTGTCCAGTGTTAGCGACTTCATCAGAGTTGGTGTCACTAGATGGAAGAAGAAAGAACATGCCCAAGGGCTTTTTCAGAGCCAACGGTGGTCCTGATACAGGCTGCGGGGACCCCCAAGCCCCAAAGGGCCCTTCTAGACACAAGGGCCTTTCCAAGGCCACAAGTGGCTTTATAAGTGTCGGGGAAGAGCGGTTCCCGGTTCGAGCTGCGTGACCCCTATGCCCAAAAATGCACTTTCAGTGCCCCCGCTGGAGGGTCCTCACACCCCTAGCAGGCCCTCCTTTCCCCTCCCATGAGAGTACGAGGCAGAGGGCTGGAAAGGGCTGTGGGAAGGGGTTGTGGGTGGTGGTCTCCACCGCGGGGGGGGAGAGAGTTGGGTGGGCGTGTCTCCTGTGGCGGGTGCGCCCCGCCCGACCCCTGGCGATCGGTCGGTAACTGAAGTGATGTTAACGAGGTGTTAACTTTCACGGCCGGGTTTTGCCCTTTTAAAATTGGTTAATGGCATAAACGTTGGGAAACTCAGTAGCAAGAAGTTAACGGCCATTTATAAATATGCCCCTTAAATCCAATGCTAATGTAGACACATAATATAAAACAGAAGATGGTATCTTGCAATTAAGTATTGCACAGTTTGTATCAACTTTCCCCATGTACCTAAGGATGACATGTCAATCAAATTATACTAAACCTTTTTCTGAAATAACATTAAAAAGAGAAAATTCACACTAATAATATATCCTTTTATTTCTCTAAGATTTACAATGTTAGTATATTACACTGGGCACAGTATTTCTAAGTTCATTGGAGTTTGCCCATTGAACAAATGGTTGTTGTTTTAGTGTATGTTAACATACAGAGATAATTATGGGGTGAAGTGCTGTACAAGCACAAAATGGGTTTATATAAGTGTAAGGGACCACATGTGTGTGATGTCATTTTGGGTTTATAAAAAAAGCAGGTTTCCATTACATTTTTTAAATTAATATTTCCCTTTTTCAAATGCCACTTTCAAAATGGATTGACATAGCCCTGCCACAAGAAATTTTTAATCTGCACCTAGAATTGAACTTCTATACGAAAATGGAAATTGATGTTTATGTGAACAGAAGACCAACTTTAACTCTCCCCTCAAAACTTTTCCACAGCATTGGTCCATTTGACTCCTCAGAAGAATTAAATTTACTTAGTTTGGATTAAAAATAACTCTTGTTAAAGAAGATGACCTGGTCCTATTAAAATTATTTAGGATCCTGAATGCAAGCCCTTAAACCCCTGAGCTGGACCCTGCTGCATTACTTTCTCTTTGCAGTGAATCCCCACAATTTACTGGACCAAACATGGTGGAATGTTCAGTTTAAAGTTGCTGATCAAAAGCAGAAACAAATAAGGACAATTGTTGCAAATCAGTCTATCCACTCCCTCCTGTCTTCAAAAACCGCCTTACT
The DNA here is from genome assembly GCA_019447015.1 of Hymenochirus boettgeri. Lineage (NCBI taxonomy): Eukaryota > Metazoa > Chordata > Amphibia > Anura > Pipidae > Hymenochirus > Hymenochirus boettgeri. Next base: position 85,982,962 of record CM033469.1, on the reverse strand, counting down.
AAAATTACACTCAGCAGGCATGGCTAAGCTTGCCTTAAGTCCCAGAGTATTCCAATTAAGACTCATGCTGCCTACTCAGAGCTGAGTTTATACAGGTTGAAGGCACATGGCAAAAATGTAATTTGCCTAAACCATCTACTTCTACTAGAGGCACTTTTTAGGAGGACCACAACTTCAAAACTCATGGGACGTCCTATGACCTAGAAGATTTGCCAGAGGACATGGCTCAGACAGGAGCACTCCTTCCCCAGACAAGCAGTCTCAGGTTGAAAACCTTTGCAGGTAGGTACCCCTTCTACCTATCACTTTCATTCAGCTCAGTCTTACCCAGCATGGGATTCAACTTGTTCAGATTGACGGGTCCTGAGAATCATAATGAAAGGTCTTTCCATTCCACCTTTAAAGTTCCCTTACCAACACAGAGCTCACAGGACCCATGTACACAAAAGCCTGGACAGGGTTTCTTCTCTAGTTTTGTCAGAGGGCAAGATATAGTTTATCACTGAAAATGGATAAATAAGCCATGTTTTCCAGTGCAGAATGAAGATGGCTACCTAAGACAAATCCTAAATGTAACACTCAATTGCTTTATAAGTAAACATATTAAGGCTAGAAAGTCTTTTAAACCTGCAATTCACAAGGATTGTTTTGTGTGTAAAAATACATACAATGACTATTTTTAAAAAATCTCAGACGTCTCCTTCAATTTCAGTGGAAAGGTCAGATATGCCACGGGATATAATGTAATGATTTATTAGATCCAGTCACAACACTATAGTAAGCTGTGAACACAGGGCAAAATGTGTAACACGAGGGAAAATTGCTCTTTTAAATTAATACTGGTCTCTTCCCTTTAAAGGACAGGATTCTAGTCAAACAAATATTAATTTGCTAAACTGTTAGTAGCAAGAAATTGGTTCCAGCAAAATACCTACTATGGCACAACTTGAGCATCAATTTACTCAAAATCCAATTTATGAAAAGTGGTTTTTGTCCCAGTTTGACTGCTCCTGGGAGACCATGGATGTTGCCATGGTCAAATATTTAAATACAATCCTTTTGTATACAAAATTGGAAAGTCAAAATCTTTAAATTCAGTGTCGAAATTCGATGTTGAAAATTTGAAAAATAGGCTTTAAAGTAGATTTTTGGTTCCACAAAATTTTGAAACATCCGATGTAGCCTGGCCAGTTAATCTTTATCAGTCACTGGATTATGTGGCTTTATAAATATTCCTCAGGGGTTACTGTGTTACATGGCTGAACTTTTATAATTGTGAAGTTCAGCATCAAAAATTGTACATTCATTGTCAAAAGGTAAAATGAAAATTCAGTGTTGAAAGCAGAAAATCAGAAGTACTTACAAAACTATGGAAAAGTCAGTGTTAGCAATACTTGGTCAGTAAAATTTTAACAAATAAAATACATGTTTTGCACACAAGTTTAACTTAAATTAAATTGCATCATTGATATAGCATGACAGATTTATTTCTAGGGCTTTTAGTCACAAGGCAGGAATATGAATTATCTAAGTTCCACTGAATAGAATGTGCCTCTGTAGGGGTTTGCTTATGGACAAAGATACGGATGTCTCCAGACATCAGACATCAGAGCAGATAGAAACACACTGCAATAACGGAGGGATCCATTAAATAAACATTTTTCAAGTTCTGGATGGAAATAGCCAATATGTCAGTTTTATTTATTATTTCATGTTAGGGTAACTGTTCTTTAAACTGATTGTTTATTAAGAAAGAATATATAACTGCATATTTCTGCAGTAGGAAGGGAAAAAGCACTAGTATTGATAGCAGCTTTCTATTAAGAATGTTGCAATAAAAGGCTGTTTTTCTAACACAAGATCTTAATTTAAAGGTCATAAATTAAAATATAGAATAGAAATATAAACATGGGTCCTGACAAAATATTTGCACATGCATAATATGTTTCACTTGGTTTTCCCATAATTCTGAGCTTGTTGACTGATTACTATAGTCATCTAACTTCCTGCCTATTTATTTTCATACTAATGGACAGAGTTACTGTTGAAAGGTCTTCAGAATTTTTCTTCTATCAACAGTTCCCCTAATTGTCATAAGCAAATGTGTTGCTAATATTACTGTTGGGATGAATACCTCGCTCCATGGTGGATAGCACATAATTGTTTGTGTAAAAGGTGACTTTCTTTGCAAAAAGTAATGTTCCCTGGCTAATAGGAACATCATATAAACATAAATGGCTTAAAAACATAAATGGTTTCAATAAACTAATAAAATATGATGAATAGGCGCACAGTCAGGTTAAAGTCAAGTGGTGTACAGTATACAAATACTACCAGCTAATTGACGGGGGAATATCCCTTTAAGGATCCCAGATACAAATAGTAAAAAGCATTTGTTGGTAACTCATAAAATAACCAACATATACATGACACCAGCCACACCTAGTAGAGATCACTATTATAAGAGTAAAGGCAACCAAGCAAACAAATATACAGTACACCCACCCCCAGTAAAACCGAGGCCCAGCTAAAGATAGTACCAGCACTGGGCGTGCCAGATCCCTAAAACTGGGACGTGGTAAGCTCAGAGGAAACTAGTAACAATAGTGAGTACAAATAGATGTGGCAAACGAACATGGGCTTAGCGTGAGAAGTCAGGACACATGGTATGGCAAACATACATACCCACTCCAAGGATGGCCCACTCTTAACCCACAGAGGAATGAACCACTCTACAGTCTTGTATAAAAATGCCCAAGAGTCTTCTGCACTTCCCCACTCTGCAACCAATGTCAACAGAAGACCTTTTACTCATGTTTTTGAAAAAGATCTTTGCTAAAAAAAAAAAAAGAGCTAACAAAGAGTGTGATCAAAAAGCTTTACATGTCCTTTTGGACTTAAAAAAGTATGGGATATTTGTAATGATGGACTGCCTCATCTGGGTTAAAAAGAAATCCTACTGGTATCCAGCCACAAGTGGGTTCCCCAATGTAGAGTTATTTGTAAAGCTAATTACTCAAGAAGATGGTTGAACTTACTGAAGTTCGGTTTGTTCCAAACTTCCGAAGTCGGTAAAGTTCAGAAACGAACACATTAAAGTCAATGAGTAGCTAATAGCTCAAAAAGTGGGTTTGTGCAAACTACAATCGAGGTTTACGTCCAATTCGAGGCTACCAAACGATACATTCGAGGGTTACCTAAATAGAACTATACATTCAAGGGTTATTGAAATGATGATGAATGATGATGAAATGATAAATTATAATGGGGGGGTATGGATTTTTTGGTTAATAGTTTTGACTCAGTTTTTAAGTACGTAGTATTTCATATTTTGTCCTCTGTACTAGAGATGGTCGAACTATTGAAAGTTCGGTCCGTTTTGAACTTTCGAACTATTGTAAAAGTTTGAAAGTTCGAAAACGGACCCATTAAAGTCTATGGAGGCAAATAGTTCGAAAAGTTTGAGGTCAAATACAACCTAAAATATTAATGGTAACTTAATGTAAATGGCTTGTGGGACCTGGGAAATGGTCTGGGGAGCATGTTCCAATATCCAGGACTTCGTAAAATCGATTTACTCTCACGCACGCTACTTTCGCGTTCGAGGTGGTAACATGGACATTTTACTGCAGATTCGATGCTCGCGTATAGGCTGTAATGGAGACTTTATACCGCAGATTCGATGTTCGCGCCTACATACCATGTACATTTACTCGCAGATTCGATACTCGAACGTTCGTACATTCGATTAAATCATCGAAAGTCCGGGAAATATCGAAAGTCCGCGGCCCCGAGATAGTTCGAGAAGTCCGGGTCCGTTCGAACTCGAAACAGTGTCGGCTCGAACTCGAGTTCTATGCCATCCCTACTTGACTTCATGTTTTATTTGTTGTTAAAGATTTAGGCCTATCGGATATTTCCAATCCAGATATTTAAAAATCAATATACTGGAATTGAATTGGTAAACACAACATTTTGACTTATCCTGAAAAACTACTCATAGACCATAATTTTCTGCATGCTCAATCTTTTGAACTGATTGATTTTTCTGTAAAAAGAGTCAGTCGAACAATTGCCTATTTTGAAAATCAAAGCCAGGCGTATCAACCAAAATAATGGGCTGGGTCATGAATTGGGTCAGTATATGACCCTTTTTGTATCAGGTCTAGGAAGTATTGCCCCTAAACAGTGAATATCTGTAGGTTTGATTTTTTTTTAGTAAACCATGGATTAATAATATTTTTTAGATATATATTTCCTTCAGTATTTCAGATTTTTACATTTAAAGACCAAAGAATGGATTCCAGCCTAGGAAGTAATACCTCTAGCAGTCACAAAAACACTGCTTAATTTAAATTAGAAGGATATCAGTATTCACCTAATTTATTCATATCACTTTAGAACTGAAGTTCTAGGAGAAAGTACATAAACTAAATCATTTGACTTTGTAAGTTAACAAAACCTGAAATTTGAGCCCTTCAGTTGATCTTTCTGATGACAGACAAATGAGGTTGCTCTACAACCACAGTGCAAATTGTTTGCATCCTTAGCACTGTACACTTTTTAGATCATCTGAGTTTAAGATTGCTAGTCATTTCAGTTAACCAGTTAAGGGAGCACAGTAATATTTTGTGCATTTTGGTAATGCGGATGTTATGAATGTACAACAATTTTTTTAAACATTGTTAAATCACAAAATAAACTTGCCTGTCTGTATGTGTTAGTGAACTCCTTGTGTCTGCATTTTGTATACAATGTCACTAACACAGAATGGGACTGACCACATTAACATAAATGAATAAACAATGATTCTAATGACTAATAATTAGATTCCTTTCCATTGGAAGTCGTGTTGTGTAGAAGGATTTTAGATGTTGTGATAATTATTTTGGTATACCTGAATTTGAAATCGCCGATAAGCTACCCCACCTTAAAAATGCTCATAGTACTATGTGGACCAGTGGCCAATGATGGGATCATGGAAAAGTTTTATGGACAGGTCAATTCAGGGTAGCCCTCAAGTCATGTGGTAGCAACTGCTGGGTTTCTTGGGATTCTTGGGAAAGCAAATTATACACCAGTATTATATTTTAATTCATATATTTTCAGATTTAATTTTTCAAATAAAAATTTCTCTAATTCTCGAATTCTTCTTTCCAGATCATTCAGACAGTAACAGTTGTATATAGCAATGATACTTTTCTTAATCTGCAGCTGTTTGTGAACTAGATCTTCAGCTCTTAAAATTTCTCCCATAGCAAAATAAAAATCCTAATTCTCTAATTGCCCTACCCCCACTCCCAGTCAGCAGAGGTATAAAAAAGGCCATCAAGATCTTAAGTGTTCTGCAAAAGTGACTCCCGGAACAATGTTGGGGACTGGCTAAAACAATTATGTTTGCTTATATTATAATTACAGTAAGTGTGCATATAAGGATTTTATGTCAGCTGGAATATTCTGTCTTCCTATCCCCTAAGAATATTTGCACTGTATATGTACAGTACTAACTGCTTTATATATGAGATTGGCTGTTATTACAATGCTTTTCGTGTAATGTAAATCAAAGCTTCCTGCCTCACTGCATTGTTATATTAGGAAGATCTTTATATGGCCACAGTGCAACTTGAAAGAATGTTATAAGCATGCACACATTGTACATCTGGATGTGATTAATGTTTATTGATGTCTTTGCCTTTGTGACAGTTTTCTAGACCTGTTTAGATTATGTTAGGCATTCCAGGTATGTAGTGACTTTATTCTTAGTATTCTGTGATACATTTTCTTTTTTATTCGTAGTATTGTGTACAATTTTGACTTTTTATTCTTAGTATTTGTTTTTTTCTTTTTATCTTAGTATTTGTTACTTTTTCTCTTTTTTCTTTTAGTATTTCGTGTTACTTTTTCCTTTTTATTCTAGTATTTGTGTATATTTGCTTTTATTCTAGTATTCTGTTACTTTTCCTTTTTGTTCTTAGTATTCCGTGTACTTTTTTTTTTATTCTTAGTTTTCGTTTACTTTTTCCTTTTTGTTCTAGTATACTGTTTACTTTTCTTTTTTTACTTAGTCGTATTCTGTTCTTTTTCCTTTTTATTCTAGTATTCTGTGTTACTTTTTCTTTTTTATTCTTAGTATTTGTTTCTTTTTCCTTTTATTCTTAGTATTCTGTACTTTTTCCTTTTGTTCTTAGTATTCTGTTACTTTCTTTATTCTAGTATTCTGTTTTTTTTTTCTTTTTATTCGTAGTTCTGTTACTTTTTCTTTTTTATTCTTAGTATTCTGTGTTACATTTTGCTTTTTATTCTTAGTATTCTGTGTACTTTTCTTTTTATTCTTAGTATTTTGTGTTACATTTTGCTTTTTATTCTTAGTATTCTGTTTCTTTTTCCTTTTTATTCTTAGTATTCTGTTACTTTTTCCTTTTTGTTCTTAGTATTCTGTGTTACTTTTTCTTTTTTATTCTTAGTATTCTGTTTCTTTTTTATCTATTCTTTGTATTCTGTTACTTTTTTTCTCTTTTGTTCTTAGTATTCTGTGTTACTTTTTCTTTTTTATTCTTAGTATTCTGTTTCTTTTTCCTTTTATTCTTAGTATTCTGTTACTTTTTCCTTTTGTTCTTAGTATTCTGTGTTACTTTTTCTTTTTTATTCTTAGTATTCTGTTTCTTTTTTTCTTTTTTTCTTAGTATTCTGTTACTTTTTCTTTTTTTATTCTTAGTATTCTGTGTTACATTTTGCTTTTTATTCTTATTATTCTGTGTTACTTTTTCCTTCCAAGTTCACATCCTCAATTTCATCAGTGACCAAATGAAAAGACAACCGACCATAATCATTTTACATGTTTAACCTTACATGTTCACAAGGCCATACACCAGGTTCTATTAAAGTGATAGTAAAACAAGTAAATCATTATTACCCAGTAATTATCGTAAACTGGAGTTAAGAATGAAGTATACTCACGTTAATATTTAAACTGATACTCACATTGATACTCAAACTGATGCTCACATTAATACTCAAACTGATACTTACACATGTATAACAAATACAACAAGATGGTCAGACAACAATACCAACAATTCCATGCAAACCCACCCCCCATCCAGTGGGAGGAACAAAACCATTCTCACCCCTGGGTTTACGTTTTATGTCTAGAACTGAGCTGCGGCTGCAATTATGGGGCTGGCTTGCTCCTCCCCCTTCTTTGCCCAAGTAGAAACACATTCTACAAACACATGTCTCCCTATTAGACTTATCTGTGGTGGCAGCAGAGCAAGACGGCCCGGGGATCGCAAATTTCAGGGTTTTTTTTAAACATTTTTATAGTCAACAGACTATATATTATAATATGAATATTTATAATGGTTTGTTAAACTTTTCGCCTTCTTGGCCTAATTTAGCCTTTTCGCTATTTATAAAGCAGTGATAACAAGTGGCGAAAGGTCATGGCTCTTCGTCATACATCACTGCGGTAACCGCCCAAGCATATTTATAAAATGGCGAAAAGTGTATTTTTGCGTTAAGTTTGTCCATTCCAATTCGCCAGTATGAGGTGGCGAAAACGCATAATTTAGCCTGCCAATGGGTCCATGGAAGGTGTCAGTACAATGTGGAGTGATTCTCAATACTAATAAGTACTCAGGGGGGTGTTAGACTATTTTTCAGTATTTACTGTAATACGATCTGAGATTTCGCTTTTTTAAGGTTAATTTTTTGCTTTTTAAAGATTTTTTTTAATGTTCCGATTTTCTTTATTTACCAATAAAATCAAATGGGGGTCTGGGGGACATGTTTATAAAGGGGCATTGTTTGTGCTTTTTTTCCCCATCAGCCTTTACCATAATTTTTTAAACTTTCATCTTTTCCTTTCATCAAAGTTATTAAAAAGGCGAATTTTCATCAAAAGCAAAAATTATCTATCAAAAGTATCTCTAATAATGCTGAAAAAGCTCAGCACATATGATGGTAAATAGGTAACACTCCCTGATGGGTTTTCAAAGTAGTATTAAATTGGTTAATACTCACTGAACACCTGTCTTTGTTATTTAAAATAAAAATTTGGTGTTTTTTTCAGCCAAAGATATAAATAGTGTAAAACTCAAAAGGTGAATTTTCTCTATTTTATTAATTTTTTAGAATTGCTTATATTCAGCAAACTGCAGCTAATTACCAAGCCAGTTCCATTAATATGGGAACATCCCATAGTGCTGGGTAAGAAATAGTCACGTTAATGGAACATTCCAGTAAGTAATGATGTTTGGTGAAAATTCTGTTAAAACTGCAAAAAATGCAACAAAAGGGAGAAAAGGGGCAAAAAGGTGAAAATCCCCCTATTAATAAATAGCTTTATATAAAAAGTGACAAATAGCTCTGAAATTACACTAGAGAACAATCTCTCTTTTCGCAGTGATACCACACTTAACGCAATGAATAAGGCGAAAACTATCGCCACACATCGCCACAGCGATACTTTTCTGCAAAGGCGAAAGCGAAAATGAGCGGTTTTATAAATAAGGCGAAAATAGCGCTATTTGTCATTGCGATGTCCTGCGATAAGCAAAATGGCGAAAATAGCGAACATTTATAAATATGCCCCAAAACCATTCAGAAACTTATTATATTAATACATACTATGCAGATTTCTTAATGAAAGGATATTAAATATTTATCAAATATCTAAAATGCAAGATTACATTTAACTTTATCTATTGTTTTCTTAAGTAAAGTGTGTATCGCCTGTTCTATAGGTTTTTGCTAGACAAAGATATAGAAAGGAATGGGAACAAGGGAGAAAATACTTTGGGGGAAAGGGGAGATAAAGGTAAATAAAAACCTTTACAGGGATATTCAATAAAAGTTCTTATCGTTTAAAATGGTGGTAATTTTGCCCCAACCAATCAGATGTTAGCTTTCAAATGTTAAATAGGATCTGGTTGGTTGGGGCAAATTTAGAAGCATTTTAAACGATAAGAACTTTTATTGAATCCCCCTGTTAGTTTTCTAATGAAATAGGTATAAGGGTTAAACAGATTTATCCCCCCCAAACCCCATATAAAAGAGGCAGAAAAAAGAGTTTGGTAGCGAAAGAAGCTAAATGGCAACTCCATTTTTTTGTTGTTGCAGTGATTCAGTTTTCCCAGATATTGCAGAATACAGAAGCAGAAGAAGGAGGAAAGGCTCAGTTCCGCTGCGAGGTATCTTCTAAGAAAGCTTCGGTGGAGTGGAGAAAGGGACCAGAGAAACTCATGCCCAGCTCTAAGTATGAAATAAAGGAAAGGGGTGTGGTTCGAGAACTGACCATATTCAACCTGGAGCCGACAGATGCTGGAGATTACACTTGTATTTGCAAGAACAAGAAAACATCAGCAACATTACATGTGAAAGGTAAAATGGTAAAAAAAAAAAAAAAAGCATGTACAACCTTATTTCATTTCTAAGGTTTTACCCATCAGGACATAATAAAAAATATTAAAACTATACTATGCATAGGACGGAAATGTATTCTACACAACTAGTCACTCCAGGGCCAATTTTTTTTATATTATGGGCAAAATGCACTATCCCCTGATAACTAGCACAGAGTTCTCTCCCCTGTGCTATGTGCTGGAATTACGTTTAAACTAAATGATAAACACGTGAATGGAAAGTGATCCCTCCACAAAATCAGTCTTCACATTGATATAGTACATTATACAGGGAGATTCATTAAAAATTCATATTGTTGGAAATGGTGCTAATTTTGCCCCAACCAATCAGATCTTATTTAACATTTGGAAGCTATCATCTGATTAGCACCATTTTTAATGATAAGAACTTTTATTTACATGTTGACGTTAGTAAAACTTTATTTGTTAAAGTTAAAAGCAAGCGTGAGACTCTCATCTAAAGCCATGAGCATGAAGTATGGAGACATAAGGCCGGTCCATTGTTAGACTAGTATATTGTTTGTTTGTTACTGTTTGTTTTCTGTATTACATCACTCTTTAGTTATTTTTTTTTTTCATTCTTAAAAAGTTGTTTTATTATTATCCACATGTCCCAGAGATGTGTTAGAAATCAGAAATCCTACAATAAAAACCCCATCTGGCCTTTACTAGAGATATCCTGTAGTTTTGTTAAAAACTGACAAATAAAACCCAACAAAACATCAGGGAGATTCAATAAAAATTCTTATCGGTAAAAATGGTTCTAATTTTTTGAAAGCTAACATCTAATTGGTTGGGGCAAAATTATCACCATTTTTAATAAGAACTTTTATTGAATCTCCCTGCATGTTCTTCATTAACAAAAATTGCTAGCTCCTTGTTTGGAAGGGTTGCCAGTAGAACATGGCAGCAGGGCTTAGCTTTGCAAAGTTGCATATAAAAAAGTAGAAGTCATCTAGAAAAATGTCCTTTGAACCAAACAAAACCAAAGTTTGGCCATAATACACAACATTTGGTGAAATAAAACTAACAAATGCTAATGGGGTGATGTAATGTTACCCCATTCACGGTGCAGAGAGAGACGCTATTAGCACTGTGAATTACCTTACGGGGCAAAAGAGAGCAACCTCCCCATATGTGCCAGCACAGTAATGGGAGGAGAATGGGCTTGTGTTGCTGCATGGCCACTCATCGAGTCAACCAAAAACTTTTCTTTACAGCAAAATATTCAAATATTCAATATTCAAAATGTAGGCCAAAATGTAAGGCCATGTTTCTGACAGCTAAAGCTTGGTCAAAATGGTCTCAAAAATGCAACAGGACATTGATCCTAAATACACAGGTATTTTGCAACCATTAGGACATTTTTCAACAGTGACACAAAATACTGACCAAGGTGCAAAATTGCACCGTATGCCTCATTGACTGGCACAGTCTTAAAATAACACCCCAGTAGGAAATTACTAAATACAATCGCTACTTTTTGACAGTGGTATTGTTTATATTGCTGTATATAAATTGTTACGCCGATTAAGTAGCATCTCAGATGACAGTAATCTAACATACATATGTACAAAACTTATTTTATTTGCTTTAGTAATCACTGCATCTTTCAGAAAATATAAAAGACTAAAAACAACACCCTACAACCCCACCTTGGGTAAACTGTGTTTACCTTTAATGTGTAGAACTGAGCAGGAAATCTGCGATCGTAAGGCTGTTTAGCTCCTCCCCTCTTTTTGCCCAAAGCCCGACCAATAGAGAGACATATTCTACAAGAACACCTTTCTATTAGACTGATCTGAAACTGGTGTGGCGGCAGGGAAGGGGGTCCCTGGGAACCCAAATTTCACTCTCTTAGATCTGGACATTGAAGTTAAACATAGGGGTGAGGACCTAGTAGTTTAGACCCTTACCCCAGGTTCTTTTAATGGGCTGGGGTAAGTTTAGGGTTTAATTTTTTCATATTATTGTTCTTTAATGTTTCACATAGACTTATATAACAAGGACCTTCTTCATATGGGTATAACAATGACTGCAAATCTTATTCTAGATTTGGATGTGACCATTGTGCGTGAGCTCAAAGATGTGTCCGTGGTGGCATCAGAAGATGCAGTGTTTACTTGTGAGGTGTCTCATGCCGGTGCCAAGGATGTGGAGTGGAAGCTGCAGGGGATAACCCTTGTGCACAATGAGATGAATGAGATTTCTGTAGAGAAAGGCAAGATTCATACCCTGAAACTGGCCACCGTGACAATGGAGGATTCTGGGCCTGTTTGCTTCAGAGTTGGACCATATACATCAACAGCAGACCTCAAAGTTAAAGGTAACACCATTTAAAGGAACTTAAACCGACAGGAACTGCAATATTACCGAGATTCATTGATTGCTATAGAGCTAAAAGGGAATTATGGTAGTATGTGGTATTTAAAGTTCCATTTCAGTAATTAAGAGTTTTTCATCATTACATTTGACACAGGGTTTTAGATAATGTTGTTTGTAAAGTTCTTTGGTTTTGCCAATCATTAACTGACAAACCTTAAATCATTCTTCTTCTTGAACATGTTTACAGATTTCTCCATTCACTTTCTTTTGTGATTTGTTTTCTGGGGTGGGAAGGCTCTCTTTATCTTGTGTTTTGTGTGTCTGCTCACTGTGTCGCTTAGTGTGATAAATAAAAAATATAAATATATACAGGGAGATTCAATAAAAGTTCTTATCGTTTAAAATGGTGCTAATTTTGACCCAACCAATCAGATCTTGTTTAACATTTGAAAGCTAACACCTGATTGGTTGGGGCAAAATTAGCACCATTTTAAACAATAAGAACTTTTATTGAATCTCCCTGATAGTATTGAAAAGTGTCCACATATCAAAAAATTTAAACTCAATAATAAAAGCACTTACACCACAGTCTGGGATTTGGCCATCCGGAAAAACTCGTAACCACTTCCTGGTATTAATGAGTGCAGGTGTCTTTATTCAGTGCTAATAAAATGAGATTCTAATTATTATTATATAAACATATAAAATCAGATAAAATATATCTGTTGCTGTGATGCAGACATCAGGAAGTGCTTAACGCATTTCGCTGTTTCAAAATCATTAAGCGCAGAAACAAGACTGTTATTAGAAGGTTCTCTTTATGTGTCTTCTCTTTTTTGGTAAGCGTGTCTGGTTGTTGTTGGGGTGTGTGTGTGTGTGTGTGGGGGTGTGTGTCTTTTTTTTCCTGATAAAGAATTCTTAAAAGTGTTTGAGCTTGGATTTTTGTGTTTCCTGCATTCCAGGAAGCATAGTTTACACTCAAAAGGATGATGTAAAAAAGAAGACCTGCAGTCTGCAGGGAAAAGAAGAACACCTTCTAATACTGCAACCCATTGTTTTTATTTATCACCTTGTAAATTGTTTCCTAAATAATAAAACATGCAATTTTTCAGCCCCACTTCCAGTCTTTACGAAAGACCTCAATGACATAAATGTGGAAGAAGAAGGCTCAGTTGTCCTCCAGTGTGAACTCTCTCAGCCTCATGTCCCTGTGGTATGGAGAAAAGGCCCCGAGCAGATCTCAGTCAGTGAAAAATATGAAATTAATGATCTTGGCACTGTCCAGGCTTTAAAAATCTGTAATGTGAAACCTGAAGACTCTGGGGTCTATTCTTGCGATATTGGAAATCAGTTGACCAAGGCAAAAGTGACAGTAACAGGTATTTGATGTATATTGATAGTTCGTAGAAAAAAACTGTACCGTAATAATGTTATATTTTCCAAGAAGATGTCATCTCTTTAAACATTGTCTATCGGTGTTGTACCAGTCTGTTATTTCCATGTGTATTGGATGTTCTGTGTTCTTGTATGTTGTATCTTACTTTTTCATTGTGACGGATTTAATGACCTTAGAGCCTATAGCTGGGCATGCACCAATAATATTAGCTAATTGTAAGATATAATTTATATGGCATAAAATTTAGCCAAGCCGATAAAACAAAATGTTTTTTTCCCAAACACAGATCAATTATGAGACAATATTTACAGCCAAAGATTAGACGTTACCCAAATTAAATAACTGAATTACAACTAATTACAAACTAATATTTACTCTTAAAGGACAATTGTATGGTTATTGCTCCACCCCCCTTTTGGTCCAGGGCCTAACCAAATGGCAACATACAGTGCACTCTGCGAGAACCACTTCTTCCCATTGGATAGAACTTTGTAGCATTAAGCCAACACGACTAGCCTGTTTTTACTCTCAAATTGCATTGTAATCCATTCAAAAACATTCAAAAAGGTTTTATCAGAATCTATAGTGTCAGTGTTTGTAGGACATTTTGATTTTTTCTTTTTACATAAAGCCAACAGTTTCTAAAAAGCCAGAAGATTGAGAAGAACTTTACTCTTGATGGGCCAACTTTTAATTTCAATGTACATTTTTATAAGAATAGGTGCAAGAATTTGTCCACCCATTGACAAGAGTAGAATGAGACATAAAGGGTAAAACTTACAATGGTAAATGAAAGAAAAAAAGGCTTCTGTAGATGTGTTCATAGTTATTAACAGGTCAAACAGGTTTTTTTTTTCAGAGGGATGTGCAACTGATGCTTTATACAAATAGCCAACATTAAAAATGTATTTGCAACTTTAAAGACTGTCAGGCCCCTCCCCTGGAACACCCCTTACCTTGATACCATGCCCCTGGAATGCCCCATTACACCCCTAACTCCACCTCCACCCTTTTGGCTCCTAGCTCCACCTTTGCCCACCCCCTATATGATGTCACTGACATCACATACCAAAAGCCATGCCCCTCACCACAACCCCTTTCTCCATCCTGCCTGCAAGCCTCATTTGGCAGGGTGTGATGTCTGGCATCTCTAGTTATGTACCACCATTGTTATAAAAGATTTCTGTTTATATATAAACAATACTGTCCTAAGATAATTGATAATTCCTTCCTCTGGGGCTTCCTTTGGTCATTTCTTGATCCAGTGAATCTATATGTCTACAATGTTATATGTAAGTCTAATACCACCTTTCTGTTCATTCTATGTTTGTTCCTATATATTGGTTTTGCCTCTATTCATTTTGTAACTCTCTGTAAATGTGAAATTTGGATGTTCAATGATCTTGAAATACCTACAAAGTAATGCCTCTTTGGTCAATGGCAGAATTACAGCAATGTGTTACTGTGTTCCAGCACTTCCAGTTCAGATCATACAACCCTTAAAGAACGAGTGTGGAGAAGAGGGCAAATCTATTACTCTCCAGGCTAAAATCTCTAAACCAGATGCCCCAGTGCAGTGGAGTAAGGATGGAAAGATTCTCCAGCCCAGTTCTAAATATGAAATTAAGCAGATTGGTCCTGTGGTGGAACTTCACATACACAAACTTCAAATGTTCGATGTTGGAGTATATACATGTGATACAGGAGACCAGAAATCAGAAGCTAATGTCCTTGTTAAAGGTCAGTTTTAATCACTATATTGAAGATGTTGGTGTAGGGTCACATATAATGCTCCTTGATGATGAGGCATGTATCCATTGCTCTACTGGGAACTATGATACCACTTGAAAACAAAAGATAACATTGGACCACACAAACCAAAAAGATTCTGGCTTCAAAAATGTTGTGTTACTTTTGTCCTCAATTGTCTCCTCGTTCTATTTAGTTTCTCCTTCTTCTGCATTTTATTTTCCACTTTTCAGTGTTCTGCTTTCTTTTTCTTTAATATGGGACTGAAGAATGTTCTAAAGCCTGAGACCACCAAGTAGGCCAGTTTTATCTTACATTAAATTAAAAATGTGTTCAGTCAAGTTAAACATTTGCATTTCCCCACCAGAGATTCTTGGTAAATCTTCTTTACATTCTAACGCCAATTTTATTCCACAAATGCTCAAAAATACCTTTGGCAAATGATTTAAGTTATAAGGAAATCACAAGAAATCTAGATTGAGTCTTTACAAAAGATGAAACCTTTCTACAAACAAATCCCTTTTTTGTTCAAGCTGATCCAGTGGAAGAAAGGGGGGCAATTCATATTGTATGTAATTTGCCTTGGATGGGGAAAACTGCATTTCTGGCTTTTGCGGTCCCAAAAGTAAACAAGTACTACATGTTCTAGTAATTTTAGAATAACATTTTCTAAAAGCTCTGTACAGTATCTGACAGCAGTTTCAACATACTGTATCAAAACACTCTTTGGCCCAGTGTAGATAGAATTATTACAATGTACTGTATGTATAAATACTGGTAGCCTTGCATTTTCCTAGTTGAGGAACAAAGATTAAGTAAAACTATTTATTGTGTCTGAAATGATCAGTTGTACTTACCACATGTATTGAACTGATACATATTTCCTTGCAATGTGGATTTGACAATAAACCTCCAAATATTCCACCTCAGAGCCGGAACCTTACATAATTGACCAGCTTGAGGACATCATTGTAGAAGAAGGAGAAGATGCCATTTTCAAGTGTAAAGTTTCCAAAGACAACGCCTTGGATATACAGTGGTGCTTGGCTGGTGTTCCTTTACAGTCCAACGAAATGAATGAAATTTCTTGTCACAAAGGAAAAATTCATACTTTAACCCTGAAAAAGGTGTCTTTAGAAGATAACGGGCTTGTCAGCTTTAGAATAGGGCAGAACACCACAACATCCGAGCTTAAAGTAAAAGGTACAGTACAAAATACAAGTCTTTCCTACTACTAAACTAGATCCCATGCAATCTTTTAAGAGATACTTATTTTTCTTGCAATTAAAAGATTGCATAAGCATGGAAATATCCAGAACATTAAGTGTTTGAATGTTCTGATGCTTTTAATACTGGTTTTAATATGGAGGTAATGAAAGATGTTGCTGTAATGTCAACCACAGCTGCAGCCTTGAAATTCACCAAGAACCTCAAGGCAGTTGATGCAGAGGAACAAGGAGTCGCCATGTTCCAGTGCGAGTCATCCAAGGCCAATGCGCCGGTGGAATGGAGAAAGGGGTCTACAATTATCGATCATGGTGGGAGATATGAAATCACTGTGAAAGGATCTGTCCACACCTTAAGCATTATGGACCTTACCATAGAGGATTCTGGGGAATACAGTTGTAGCACTGTATATGAGAAAACGTCAGCCAGACTACAAGTGAACCGTAAGAGATCTCTCAACTCCATTTTCCTGAAAAGAAACCAGTTAATATACTAATAGTCATCTTGGTATGACACTTTATTAACTAAAAAGGCTGCAAAACTTTTTTTTTAAAAAAAGGGATCCTGGTAAAATGGAAAGTATTGGTAGCAGGTTATCACATCATAAATTGTAAATCATTGCGAACCTAAGGATTTATGTGTTTGTAAGTCCTGATCTTGATTCCATGTGGCTTAATAGGGTCTCACTTTGCAGCCTTTTAAAATATCAACCCTTGCCTACTAACTTGAAATACTAAGTTTGCATTGAACCTACTCACTTGTTCTTTTACCTTCACTAAAGTTCTCACGTGTATAAGGTGAATGTTAGTGTGCAGTCATTTATTAATACTTTCATAAGGCTCTACCCATGGTTTGCTACTTGTGTTCCTAGCAAATTTTAATTTACAATAAATAAGTTATGAAGCATATCTGATATATAAAAATCAGACCAATGGGTGTATTTGCATAAAACCTGTTATGCTTGACTGTTCTTTATTTACTACACTAGAGGGCACCAGGATACTATTAATGTAAGAATTTGTAAACTATATTTTCACTGTAAATTGAAATATACTGTATTTCCAGAAGATTACGTACATTTAGAATAATCCAGTTTTATTTTGTTATAGATTCTTTCCTTTTCTCTTTAAAAATATTTTTGGGTGGTTTTCTTACAGAAAAGTTGTCTTACAGCTTTTCACCATTGTTTTTTTTTAAATATGTTTTTAAAGGGGTTTTCTTAAAGGGGTGTTCAGGGTGCCTGTAAGCCCCATGACATAAAGTTTTGTTTATTCCAGCTCTTCCCGTAACGTTTAAACAAGAGCTTAGAAATACTGAACAAGAGGAAGGAGGCACGGCTATCTTACAGTGTGAAGTGTCCAAACCGGGGGCCCATGTGGAGTGGAGGAAGGGAGCCCTTGTCCTACAGCCCAGCGATAAATATGATATGAGGCAAAGTGGCACCATTGTTGAACTACTTATCCATAACTTGGATCTGGAAGATTGTGGCCCTTATACATGTAGCACGGCAACGGAACACACATCAGCCTCTGTTTTTGTCCAAGGTAATCAATGCCATGTCCTTACATATAATCTCTAGGATACCAGAAATAAATTTGGCACTTTTGTGGACGTGCCAGGTGTATAGAGGGTTAAACATCAGCCATGATAGAACCCCAGTTAATATTTACTTACAATGGGTTTCAATAAATAAAAACTTTAGCTGCCATAAAATGTCCCCGTTAGATGGCCGCTAATAACATGATTGTTAACTCCCGTATTACCCACACAGCTGCCTCTAGCGAGGTATTGAGAGCTTAAACTTTATTCAGGATTTGTTTTTTCAGTAACAAACTCACATTTAGAAAGCCCCAAAGGGCCCTTTTCAGGGCCACAAGGGAATTTATTAGTGTCGCAAGGGCCTTGATAGGGCCGGGGAGGGGGGTCCCTGTTTGAGCTGCGGGACCCCTTAAGCCCCAAAGGGTCCTTGTTAGGGCCACAAAGGTCCTTGTAAGGACCCGGGAGTGGGTCCCGGTTTCGAGCTGCGGGACCCCCGAATGTCTGGCCGCAGGATTGTTGGCTGTTCGGCAATGTGCGAGTTTTCGTGAATCTCTGGCCGTTCGGGGATTTTCGGAAGTGGCTGTTCGAGGCCTGCCGAACGTTCAAAAATCCTCGTACATTCAAGAATTCTCAAATGTTTGAGGATTTTCGCAAATATTCCCGCGAGTCTGGAAAATCAAACTAGTTTGAGCTCAAACTAATTTGAATAGTTTGAGTTCATCTGAACTCATAAAGTTCGGCTCGAACTTGGGTTCGAGTTCTAGTCCATCGCTAATTGGGAATTGTATTTCCCTTAACCAACGAAATTGCTACATTTTACCCATTGTTTTTACCTTAGCCAATGAAATAGTTAAATTTTACCCATGTGTTTGTGAAAGGACATTTTCAAGATGTTGAGCTTTTCTACTTAACATGGAGTCTTAGGGGCATATTTATAAATCGCTATCGCAGGACATCGCAATGACAAATAGCGTTATTTTCGCCTTATTTATAAAATAATAATCGTTTTCTCCTTATTCATTGCGTTAAGTGTGGTATCACTGCGAAAAGAGAGATTGTTCTCTAGTGTAATTTCAGAGCTATTTGTCACTTTTTATATAAAGCTATTTATTAATAGGGGGATTTTCACCTTTTTGCCCCTTTTCTCCCTTTTATTGCATTTTTTTCAGTTTTAACAGAATTTTCGCCAAACATCATTACTTACTGGAATGTTCCATTAACGTGACTATTTCTTACGCAGCACTATGGGATGTTCCCATATTAATGGAACTGGTTTGGTAATTAGCTGTAGTTGGCTGAATATAAGCAACAAATTAGTATTGAGAAACACTCCACAATGTACTGACACCTCCATAGACCCATTGGCAGGCTAAATAAATGGGCACTTGTGCGTTTTCGCCACCTCAGACTTGGCGAATTGGAATGGCTGAACTTAACGCAAAAATGCACTTTTCCCCATCTTATAAATATGCTTGAGCGGTTACCGCAGCGATGTATGGGGAAAAGCGAAATGTAGTGGTAATGACCTTTCGCCACTGGTTATCACTGCTTTATAAATAGCGAAAAGGCCAAATTAGGCCAAGAAGACGAAAAGTTTAACAAACCTTTATAAATATGCCCCTTGGTCTACCAGGGAGGTTAGTCTTAGTTTGAAAGGGAGGCTAGTCTTAGTCTACCAGGGGGGTTAGTCTTAGTCTACCAGGGAGGTTAGTCTTAGTCTACCAGGGGGGTTAGTCTTAGTCTACCAGGGGGGTTAGTCTTAGTCTACCAGTGGGGCTAGTTGAAATTTTGATGTTGAACATTAAATTCTGTGCAGAAACCACAAAAGTTAAATATGAATTTTGGATTTTGACCACTGAAACAACACTTTTGTGATGAAAATTCACCTGTTGTTTCAAACGGCAATAAATTGACTATACAAAACTATAGTGCATCCCTATTAACAATTATCCATTTCTATTCCACCCCTGAAATGTTTTGAGCATTTTCTACTTTGAAGGCAAGTACAGGTGAACATTTGCACCTCCTATAAACCAGCATTCTATGGGACTACTTTATAAGATCTGCAAATGTTGAATATTCTGCACCAACCAATCAGATATTTTTCAGATGTTTTAACTGTAGTAAAAAAGGAACATCTGATTGGTTGCTGCAAATTAACAAGGGCGCTTTTTTGTACTTCGTATTAAATAAGCTTGTTTATGTTTAGCATTTCTAAGTCTGGTCACGTTGATTTACAAATTAGCTTAGAGACTAATGTGTTTTTGTTTGTTTGTTTATTTTATAAACCTTGAACCCTGACAACAGAGAGTAACATAGAACTAGTTTCGGGTTTAAGAAACACGGACGTCTTTGCGGGGGAGACAGCCACGTTTTCCTGTGAACTTTCCAGAGAGGGGGTGAGGAATGTACAGTGGTGGCTCGATGGTTCTCCCCTGCAGAACAGCCCAGTGAATGAGATATCTGTGCTCAACGGCAATGTTCACCTCTTAACCCTAAAAAACCTGGGGACTAATGACTCTGGTGTTGTCACCTTCAAAGCTGGGTCCCTCATTTCATCAGCTAAGCTGTTAATTAAAGGTATATGAAAAGCCTAACACATGCTTAACACAGGTTGGTTTGAACCGATTCCCGGGCTGGTGTTTCCCCTTCTAGAATGTAGAATCAAGCTGTTATGATTTCACTTTATTTCGAGACACGGGGGAAATTCTCCTATAAGCTTTACTTACTCTTTGAAGTTGTTCTGAAGATAATCAAAAGTAATATAATTTTGAATTTAAAAAAACCCTCTGATGGCCACCTATTGAATCTGTTGATTGGTATTTTGGAATACCAAAAGTTATGTACAGCCTTATAGTTGTGCTGTTCCAGATTTGGGCTCCATAAGGTCCACGGAACCATGGAAAGAAAGGCAGATACTGATGGTCAAGGGTCACATATGAGGTCCCAGATGACAGTATTTTTTTATGACAATAGATCTGTCTATTACTTACCCCTGTAGTGGATTTCTATGGGAGGAACTGTAAGATTATAGCCTTATAATCTTACAGTTCCAGGAGGAGAAGGAAACCAGAAGCCACAAAGGGGTAGATTATAATAAATAATGCCCCCCCAACTGTAAATTATAGGGATATTAGATGTCACCTTGGAGTTCTGCCCTGTATAAAAGGTACTCGGCCTGCGGCCTCGTGCTTTTATATGGTCACGGAACTCCTCGGTGTCTTCTAATATCCTTATAATTTACAGTTGGGGGTGCATTATCCACTATAACAACACAACAACATTTTTAACTTTTTAAAAAATAGTAGGAAAAAATAAGGTAAAACTAATCCTTAAATCTCAGGCTTGACAAGCTCCCCAGCTCCGGTCCATGGGCTCTTTCTCTTCTGTGATTCCATTGGTTTATTCGCCTTCTGAGCTTCCTTGAAATGAAGAGGAGGACATTTTTCTGTCAAGGAGCCAGTACAGGCAACAAGGGCACAGGAAGGAAATAGAACAATATGGCCCATAGACCACATTAAAGGCATAATCCATATCAAAGAGCATGGAGAGGAATATTGTTAAAATGTACATTTCTTTACATAACATTCACTTATTGTGCATCTAAATGGTTACAGATTTACAGGGAGATTCAATTAAAGTTCATATCATTAAAAATGATAAAATGTTTCAAATGTTAAATAAGATCTGATTAGTTGGGGCAAGATTAGCACCGTTTTTAAGGATAAGAACAACCTGATAGTTGGCTGATTTGTTGATTCCTCCTGGACAATTGTTGTGCTGTTTCCAAATGCACCTCACTAGACCAAAGTAAGGGCCACTCTGTGAGAATTACAGGGTTATTCAATAAAAGTTCTTATCATTTAAAATGGTGCTAATCTTGCCCCAACCAATCAGATGTTAGTTTTCAAATGTTAAATAAGATCTGATTGGTTGGGGCAAAATTAGCACCATTTTTAACGATAAGAACTTTTATTGAATCTCCCTGTACGTTTTTATTTTTTAACAGCTCACACTCTCTGTTTTTCAAACAAATAAATGTTTAAATCAAACTACAGATAAATGTCTATATAAGTCATTGGATCGGCCTTGTGCTCCCATTCAAAATTCAACTAATTAACAAAAGTTTTCTTGAAATCCTACAGACCGCATGCTGACTCTTCTGTCTTTCCCTGATAGATGTGTCAATACAACTTGTATTCTCGAGAGGTGTAGATATCACTGCATTGGTTCCCCAGTAACATAGATTTCTTATGCTGCACCCAATATTTCAGTTGAACTCAGCCAAGCCTTTATTTTGATTACATTGAAAAAAATAAATTAAGCAACTGGGTATTATAAGTAAAAGGCATGTCCACCCTTAGAACAAAAAACTATTGACTTGTCAGTTTTCTGCCCTCAATACCAATTCCTATTTTTACCAGTTTATTACATGCATTTGTAACCAGATATTTAACAAGTTCTATTCCATTCTGGTACTGGTATCTGCAGTAGTAGGCAGCAGGTGAAACAGCAGTTAATTATTGTCTGGTTAAATATCTGGTTAATAATGTAACATAGTAACATAGTAACATAGTAATTAAGGTTGAATAAAGACATTCGTCCATCAAGTCCAACCTATTCACTTTTTTTCTTTTTTTTTTTTAACCCTACCTAACAGTTGATCCAGAGGAAGGCAAAAAACCCCAGCTAAAAAAGGGGGGGGGGGAATTCCTTCCTGACTCCAAACGGCAATCGGAAAGTATCCCTGGATCAACCAGATCTATATGTATTAATACCAGTAATTCTCAATATTTTTTAGTTTTAGAAACTTATCCAGGCCTTTTTTAAAGTTATTCAATGAACTTGCCATTACCACCTCTGCTGGAAGACAGTTCCACAGTTTCACCGTTCTCACTGTAAAGAAACCTCTCCTAACTTGAAGATGAAACTTCTTTTCTTCCAACCTTAAAGGATGTCCACGAGTCCTCTGATATGACCTATTAGTGAACAATGCACCAGAGAGTTCACTGTATGGGCCATTAATATATTTGTATAAGGTTATCATGTCCCCACGCAACCGCTGCTTCTCCAATGTAAACAGCCCTAACTTGTCTAATCTGCCTGCATATTCAAGCCCCTCCATTCCCCTTATAAATTTAGTTGCCCTTCTCTGAACTGCCTCAATTTCCAAGATGTCCCTTTTGTATATGGGATTCCAAAACTGCACCGCATATTCCAAATGAGGCCTTACCAGTGCCTTGTAAAGAGGGAAAATAATATTTTTCTCTCTTGATTCCATTCCCCTCTTTATACAAGACAATATCTTGCTAGCTCTAGCTGTTGCTACCTGGCATTGTTTGCTACAGCTAAGTCTGTTATCTACCAGAACCCCCAAATCTTTTTCCATTACAGATGCACTTAACCCAGAGTTATTTATGGTGTAGGTGGCACAGGGATTATTAAATCCCAAATGCATCACCTTACATATATCAACATTGAATCTCATCTGCCATTCTGCTGCCCATTTTGATAATCTATCTAGGTCTGCTTGCAGCACTTGCACATCATTGGAAGTTTCCAAAGCTCTGCATAGTTTAGTGTCATCAGCAAATACTGAGACCTTGCTCTCAATGCTACTTCTAAGTCCTTTATAAACAGATTAAACAGAAGCGGCCCCAGTACAGAACCCTGAGGCACTCCGCTTAGAACTTTAGCCCACATAGATGTAGCTCCATTGACCACCACTCTCTGTTTGCGGTCCAATAACCAGTTCTCTATCCATGAACAAATGTTTTCTTCAAGGCCAACAGTCCTCAGTTTATACATTAGTCGCCTATGTGGCACAGTATCAAAGGCTTTTGCAAAATGTAGGTTATTAGGTGCAAAATATAATATTTGGGGTTGGGGGCAGGTAATTGGCAAGTGACCGTTTTTTTTTTTTTTCTTTTAAAGGTGGGGATGGCCTGTAGTAAAAGAAGTGCTAATACTATACCTATCAGAATGTTGCTTTCCTTATTTTTACAGGAATTGATCAGTCAGGACTAAACGCCATTTTGTATTTTTTTACTACACATTTGTAAAGTAATAATCCTAGGTATTATGAGAATTTTCTCTTCCAACGTAGATTGGAATTCTCTCTTTCAACGTACTCTGCACATTTTCAAGTACCAAGTATAACAGCTTGTATCTAATGATGGGGAATTACTGATAGCCCTATTTCCAACATGCAACATGAATTTATGAGTAACAAATTCTAATTGCTGCTTTTGCGCATTTTATTGGGAGTCTTTAAGTGTCTGTTTCTCATCTAACAAATGAGTCTTTCATTTGCTATGCTTCTAATTCATTAAGTATCATTGTAGAAAACATTACAACACTCACAGGATACCAAGACGGACCTTAAACATGCACAATATATATATATATGGCATCCATTGCCAGAATACTAGATTCATTGATGGGCAAATCACTGGAAAAGAGACAAAGATGGTAAATTTTCTGGTAATTGTTTGGTCTCAGCAATTTTTCAACTTGAACCTTGAAGGACAATGAT
The DNA here is from genome assembly GCA_019447015.1 of Hymenochirus boettgeri. NCBI lineage: Eukaryota > Metazoa > Chordata > Amphibia > Anura > Pipidae > Hymenochirus > Hymenochirus boettgeri. The sequence goes on along the minus strand of CM033469.1, from coordinate 85,958,769 downwards.
TAGTTAACAATGGTATGGAGGCACTTACAGAATTAGTCAAAAGAGAGAGACGATTGTGCTGTATTCGTAAAATATCAATACTGGGCTCCAACATTTTTGGACCCACATTTTTGCAAAATTCCCATCAGATTAAGGATTTTCAGAATGGTCAATCATCCGATAATCCTATTTGGTGGATGGACCCTTTCCTTCTGCAGGTAGACAACCTAGAGAAAGGATAAAACTGGAACCTACTGTTATATTAGAATATTTTACTCTTTAAATAAGAATTTCTTCAGTGGGTCTGGGGTGTCTTTTTAATACATTAAACAGAATGAATTGAAGACTCTCATAGTTTATGTAAAACTCGAGATTTAATTTGCTGAAAAATTAACATGACTGGTTGTAACTAGAGATGGGCGAAACTGCTAAAATCCGTTCCGCCTGTGGATTTGCGAATTTTCGAAAAAATTTGAAATTTCAAAAATTTTCAAAAGCGCGGGTTCGGAAAATCCGTAAAGCAGAATTCCAGAAAATCCGTATTGATTTCCGCAGATCTCGGAGAGCCACTGCGGAACCGGGTTCGGATATGGAATCCGGTCCATCTCTTGTTGTAACAAAGTATTAAGAGTAAATAACTATTAGGCTATGTCAGACGAATATCATGGTCGCGGTTTTCTGGCAGTTCCAGGTGTTTTTCTATAGGCAGCCACTTCTGAACCACAGGAAACCTGCAAACAAAACAGTCATTCATCTGTACTTCACCTGAATACTTAGTTTAACATTACCAATCATTAAATACATCATGCTGTTCAAATAGATTTGGTTGTTCCATCGCTAAAATTGCTAACAAAGGCTTAACTTATCTACCATTTCTGCTTGCTGGTAATTGTGCGATGCATTTGTGCTTTTCACCATACAAAACAACCCTAAGCTGTCAATATCATCAAGACCATTTAATGCATGTCCAATCTGACATTGGTTGACAGATCCAACCATTGAGGTGGTCAGCCCAATGAAGGACCTTGCCATTGATGAAGATGACACCGCAGAGTTCATCTGCCAGTATTCTAGACCAGTGCAAGCCTATTGGAAGAAAAATGATCTAGAAGTTTGTTCTGATGAGAATCGAATCATTATTGAACAGGACTGGAATGTAGCCAAGTTGACCATTAATTCTGCCATCCCGGAAGACAGTGGAATCTATATGTGTGAAGCTGAAGGCACTAGAGTTGTGGCTATGCTTGATGTTGAAGGTGAGATCTTCCAGTACAAATGGAAGGCTCCCTTATTCCTCTTAACCAAGCCATTATGAAGTTTTCATTATGTACCAGTCTAATTTTTTTAGTTGGTTTATTTTGTTACGACTTTTCTATATATTGGGGGGGGGGGTGTTTATAGAACAGAAGGACCATACACTTTCCATAGTTATTTGAAAAAGTTTTGATTTTTTCCAATTAATTTGACTTTCGATTGAAAAATCTTGCACCCAATGCCACCATTGGGTTGTTAAGATAAATGGGTATAATTATACCTACATCGATTCATAGATACCAGAAAAATTAATATACAAATATTTTCATTTAAAACACAAACAACTTCATCCAAGTGACTGGATATCATTAATTATAGAGCAACCATCACTTATAGGGTCACTTTACTCAATCAAACAACTTTACATTATCCGAAACTACAATTTTAGAGAAGTAAAATGGTGGTACTCACATATTTATCTGTGTTTGCTTTGTCATTAAATTATTAATGTTCAGTGAGGGCTCCTAATTCCCCCCCACCTTCCCTTACTCACTGCCTCCTTGTAGTGTCTGTGACACTTATAAGTTCTGCACAGCCTCACCATGGACACTGCTCTGCTTACACATCTCCCCCTCCTCTCTTTTCTCTGCTGAATCTCTTAATTGTTGCAGAAAGTCTGCTGGCAGGCAGCCAAAGGTCCTAGTAAGAGGTCAGGGATGGGGATTAGATTATAATTTCTGCTTTCTGCTTTCCCTATAAATGCTGTGATTTCAAATTATGATTTCTCAGAATCTACAGCTCAGATTTAAAATCCGAAAAAAGATTTGAAGTAGTGGGATCTTGTAAAATAGTATAATTTATGAAAATTAATTTTTTTTTAGAATAAAGATACCCTTTAACAAAGAAAGATTACCCAAATGTTAAATCATTCAAGTGCTCATCACATAATAATTTCTTATTCCTGACCCTTCTCATAATTGGTAGAGATGAACAAAACTGTCGAGTTTGGTTCCAATACCACGGAACCTAGTGAAGATTTTTCAATTGGAATTTTCAAAGTTTCGAATGACATTTTTGAATTTCCGAATTTTGGATGAAAAGTTTATCCGTGGATTTTCAAAACTGGCAGTTGTGAATCGAAACCAAGTTTGTTTTGAAACCTGGATTTATCATTGATAATGAGCAATGGTTTAAATACAAAACAGCAAACCACTTAATACAATTATTTAATTTTTTGCATCAATTCCCTGAATAGAGTACTCCCACCTATTATGTTGATATGTTTTCTTCTAGTGTAGAATAGCACTAGCAGAAAATCATATTTCTTTTTTGGGTTTATTGCTTAGAGTACATTAAAATCACATGATTGTTTGCTGTAGAGAACAGGACCCTAGCATGTTTTTGCAGATCATGCATTTGGCTTATTAACCTTTCTGTTGAATTACATTTAATCATATATACTTAAAGGAGAACTAAACTGTTTTAGATTAAATTGCTCTCGATCATGCCCCTAGTTACATTTTTAATGATCCACTCTAAAGTTGCCACTGAGCAGCTGAAAGTGTATAGAGATTTATAGTATCGGAGGATGGGGGGAGGTTATTCTAATAATCATGGCTTAGTTTTCCTTTAAGAGCATCAACCTCTAAAATAACTGAGCAGTTTGATCAAGGATTGATAAAAGGTAAATTTTTGTCAACATAACATATTGTATATTAATCATACAAAAATATACATACAAGGAACCCTACCCTTTTAAGTTCAGTCAGAAAGTGAACTATTCCTTTACTGCTGTAATTGAAGAACAGGGGGTAAAAGATCTATGCCTTACCTCCCGTTCTATTTTTAGAATTAAATTTTTTTTTTAAATTAAATTAATTTAGAATGTCCCAAGAACAAAGGAGTGAAATTTATCTTGCGCACAATCCACCGCCAGTTCCACTGTCAGGTCCGACCACTTCCACATTCAGTTTAACTATAGTATGCATTAATGTGCATGCACGCTACCATAAACTCCTTTCCATTGTCAAACACCCCCCAGCTTCCTCCACTACAAGACAAACACATGGTCCATTTAAATCCCATTTTCACCTCCACTCGTTCTCTCTCCTGCTTCTTCTTGCAGCTGGTGATATCTACCCTAATCCCGGCCCCTCTCCCATACCGCACTTGTACGATCAACCCATCCCCACCCTAACGCCTACTGCCCGTAACGCTCCACTTGTATCCTAAACACACACAATAATACTAATGTACCTCTCCTTTCCCCTGCTCCTATACCCGGGGCCCTGTGGAACGCACGGTCTGTTTGTAATAAACTTGCACAGATTACCTATTTATCTCTAACCGCTTTACATTTCTTGGTCTTACCGAAACATGGCTGTCACCCTCTGACTCTGTCTCACCTGCCGCGCTTTCATATGGCGGCCTTCACTTCAGCCACACCACTAGGTCCGATAATTAATGTGGTGGGAGAGTTGGTATTCTTCTCTCTGAGCGCTGTACTTTCAAACCCATCACGCCCTTACCAGCCCTCTCCTGTCTATCTAATGAGTCCCACTCAGTCCGTGTTTACTCTCCCACGCCCCTACAGATTGTGGTTATTTATCGACCACCTGGCCCGACCACCTCTTTCTTTGACCACTTCTCTGCTTGGTTGTCCCACTTTCTATCCTCTGACATCCCCTCAATTATCTTAGGGGATTTCAATATCCCCATCGATACCATCACCTCTTCTGCCACTAAACGTCTCTCTCTTACCTCCTCCCTTGGCCTTACTCAATGGTCCTCTGCCCAGACCCATTGTAAAGGTCACACACTGGATCTGGTCTTTACCCTCCTCTGCTCCGTATCTAATTTCTCCAACTCTCCCTTTCCTCTGTCCGATCATAATCTTCTTAAATTTAATCTTGTGTCATCTGTCCCGGGCGTAAACCCTTACAATCAAATGTACAGATGCAGTGACCTGCGTAATCTCGACCCCCATTCAGTCTCTATCCCTCTCCAACAACTTAACTCTATGCCCTCCTTACGGACCAGATTAAAAAGTTGAAAAGGCAATCCAGTATAGCCGAGTGACGCTGGCGCAAAAGTAACTAAAAATATTGACTTTCTCGAATTAAAAAGTGCCCTTTGTTGGATCAGAGGTGCTTTGTCCTTAGCCAAACAAAACTACTTCTCTTCACTCATATCCTCCCAATCCCATAACCCCAAACAGCTCTTCAAAGTAATTAACTCCCTGCTCTGTTCGCCATCTCCTCCGCCTACCCCCTGTTTATCGGCTGGTGAAAGAGCCTCATATTTCACAGAGAAAATTGAAAACATCCAAAATGGTTTTCCTGTGTGCCCTAGCTCCTCCCTGCAGCTTCCAACCACTACCATTACACTGCCCAACCTCCCTTCGATGCTCATCCCCTCCATCACTACCCCTACCACTGCATTGTCTAGCCTCCCTTCATTGGTTAATCCCTTTACTTGCCGCCTAATGAGCTTCACCACTATAACAAAACAGGGACTTTCATCTCTCCTATCCAGGACACATCTCACCACCTGCCCCCTCGACCCTCTCATCTTATTCCCCCGCTCTCCTCTTCCTTCATTTCAGTCCTAAACTCTCTCTTTAACTTGTCCCTATCCACTGGTATTTTTCCCTCTATATTTAAGCATGCCATTGTATCCCCTATACCTAAAAAACCCTCCATTTACCCGTCTGCTCTTTCCAGCTACCGGCCTGTATCCCTTCTCCCTCTATGTTGACCTGGTTAGTCACCTGTCTGCTAACTCTCTCTTTGACCACCTCCAGTCAGGCTTACACCCTAACCACTCCACAGAAACTGCCCTCACTATTTTTTGCTCGTTCTACTTGATCTGCCCTCTGCTTTTGATTCTGTTGATCACCCTCTACTTATTCAGATCCTGGCCTCCTTGGGTATCCAGGACACTGTACTTTCTTGGCTATCCTCCTATCTCTCTGGTAGGACCTTTAGTGTTTTTCACTCTGAAATTAGCTCCACTCCTCGCCCCCTCCCTGTGGGGGTCCCACAAGGCTCAGTACTCGGTCCTCTTCTTTTCTCCATCTACACCTATGGCCTTGGATAACTCATTAGTTCATTTGGGTTCTAGTATCACCTGTATGCGGACGATACCCAAATTTACATCTTTGCCCCAGATTTCCCTATACTGACATCCCAGGTCCCGACTGCCTTAGTGTCATCTCGCCTTCATGTCCTCCCGCTTCCTCAAACTAAACATGTACAAGACTGAACTTGTCCTTTTCCCACCCTCACAATCTGTTCTCCTCCCTAGTCTTACTATTGATATTAACAACACACCCATATCCCCATCTCCTCATGTCCGCTGCCTGGGAATAACGCTAGATTCCGATCTTTTCTTCAAACCTCATCTCAATTCGCTTGCCAATTCCTGTCGGCTCCAACTCAAAAACATCTTCTGCATTCGACCCTTCCTCTCGAATAAAGCTAAAAAAATCCTAGTCCATGCCCTAATCATACCCCGGCTAGACTACTGCAACACACTCCTGTGTGGTTTACCAAACAACAGCCTGGCACCGCTTCAATCCATTCTCAACTCTGCTGCCTGGCTCAATTATTTCTCTTCTCACTTCTCTAATGCCTCTCCTCTCTTTCAGTCCCTCCACTGGTGGCCCATCACACAAATGATCCAGTTCAAACTGCCTACCTTATCCTATAAAGCACTATCCAACACACCCCCTTCATATATCTCAGAGCTGATCCAGCGATATCGTCCCAGGCGCAACCTCCACTCCGCAAATTATACCCTCCTCTACCCTGGTCACTTCTTCCCATGCCCGCATTCAGGACTTTATTTGTGCTGCCTCTCTGCTCTGGAACTCCCTCCATCTGTCCGTCACTCACCATCCCTTAACACCTTCAAACGTAACCTTAAAACCCACCTCTTCAGGCAAGCATATAACCTGGCCTAGACATTACCCATCTGGCTACCCAATATGATCCAACCCGCCTTTCACACTCCACTGCCAATCTATTTACAGCCTACCGATTCCCGTCGCCTTATGTCTCACCCCCATTTCCTCTAGACTGTAAGCTCTTTGGGCAGGGTCTCCTATTGTATCACGGTATTGCTGTAAGTAACTCATCACTCTGTTTATTTATATTATGTATTACCTGTGTATGTAATATGTATGACGTTGTATAACATGTATTACCCTGTATGTAATGTATGACTATGTAATTGTAAAGCGCCAAGGAAGATGTTGGCGCTATATAAATCAATAATAATAATAATTTATCTTCATTGCACATCTTCTAATCCCACAATGCATTGCTGTTTCTTCCAAGCTTAGTAATGTTCTCACATCCCGTATTGTGGTTCTTTTACCTGTTTTAATTTCAGCAGAAAATGTTCCTCCTTTGTTCTCCTTTCCATATCCCCATAATCTTTCACAGGAAAAATAAACCCTGCTATGGGGCCACGGTGCCCATTCTTCTCAAGCTACATTAATGCATGATACTTGTTTGTGTGTGTCTATATCCTGCTGTATTAACTCACTAAACGCAATCTCTATAGGCATGGTAACCAGCTTCAGCTAGAAGGAGCAGTGCACGCCGCCTTGAAATTACCACAAAGCAAGTCAATTCATTACTGCAATTGATTTGCTTGTGTTTAAAGCTAACACTGCATTAGCAATTAGCTGACATTGCATTAACATTTCATCAAATGTGTTGTACTAGGTGGGAGTAAACTTGGTGATTTGTCCCAGATTATGTGTCAGATTCCATCGGACTCCATCTCAATACATCTGTAATCTGCTACGATTTTTAAAATACACATTCCTGATTGGTTTTCTCTACATAGGGAGCAAATGATCAGTTGGACACACAGGTTTCAATGGTTGTCGGTTCCATATACTTTATTATAGGGAACTGATAATGACTGACAGAATTTTTTCAGTAAAACCGATTGGTCCTTCTGCTACACATGGATGTTAACTGCCAAATGTTGGCAGATCTCATGGGATTTGTTAATAATCAGCAATGTGTGTACCCAGTTGAAGCAATCAAAGATTGAGTTGATCCCCAAAATTTGTTATTTAAAAAGTTGTTTATTGGAAATTCCAAATACTAACATTGTTAAATAGACAGACCAAAGAACAATTATTTAATAGGAGAGGTTTCTATCTACGTAAGTGCTATATGAGGTTTCCAAAAAAATTTGAGACATGTGTGCTAGCCCATTAATGGGAGTGTCTCTGATATTAGGGGAGGTGGGTTAGAAGAGCTAAGGAGGGTGTGTTAAACTTAAATGATATCTATACTATAAAAATTAACTGTTTAAAAATGGAAAGTACCTGGGGCAGGGAGGTTGGATTTATTTTTCCTACCTCACAATATTGTTTTGTTAAGGAGCTGCAGCATGTACAGTTTTCATTTGCCAGGTTAGTCCTGGACTATTCCTGTATTAAAGATAGGGCTGAAGCCAGGAGGAAAACTGGCAGAATCAATATTCTTTGGGCTGGTGCCCCTTACAGAAACAATATTGGGAGGTAGGAATTACAAATCCTATATCCCTGTCCCAAGTACTTTTCAGTTTAACTGTTTTTAAAATAAACTTTATACACACAATAGTATTCCTTTAATAGTTTATCCTTGACAAAGGTATACAAGCTACACTGAAACATTGGTGAGTTAAATATTTCAATTCATTAGGACTGGTGATCCATAGCAGAATAGTAACGCTGTATACCACCTAGCACCCAGCCCTTTATATGAAATAAGATGTGTGGGATTCCAAATAGAACTCTACATTTGAGACATTACATATCTAAGATGGGAATGTGGATTTGGAACATTTTATGTTAAAAAAAAGTAAATGCAACATTTGCCCGCACATGTTTTTGATCTTGCCCTTGAGTCTGTTTAGTGAAATTTATTTAATTTTTTTAATAGTATACATTTATGGACAGGATGTGATAGGCCTGCCATGATATATAGATTTGACCTTGACAATGAATTTGACCTTGACCATCAATATTATTCTAGTAAGTGATATTCTAAAAGTAGGAATAAATTCCAGCAAAATAAACCACTTGCCATGATTATTAGGAGAGGAAGAGGCATGTTCAGACTAGTCATATAACGAAATAGGATTTTAGAAGATATGAAAGCCTGGAAGATACCGTCCTTTTCACATATATTTTAATACGGTTGAATGTTCTCCCAATAGTATAAGCCATAAAAAACTCTTTGTAGTCAGGTTTATTTTGTCAATTTTTTCAAACTTTAAAACTTGAATCTTATTGTGGAAATTAAGAATTCCTATAGTATATTTTCTTTTTCATAAATGGAAGGTGTCCGTCTAAACGCACCATGGAAAAATTTCTCAGTTGAGTAAAGTCTTCAAAAACTGTTCTTGTCTTATCCCTTTGTACAGATAAGGCAACTAATATGACGATTGGCTTCTTTCTTAGGCTTTAACAATGATTACAATATGTAGTGTTATCCTGTTAACTTAGACTTGAGGGATTGAAGTCTTTTTTTTCTTTTGTTTGTTTTTTGTTTTGCCAATAGCCAAGAATAAAATACTCCAAGGGCTGGAGAATGTAGATTCCGCAGAAGGTGGAGAAGCTCTGTTTGAGTGTTATCTTTCTAAACCAGAGTGCTACGACTATAACTGGCTAATTGATGATGAGCCGGCGAGGACATCAGAAAATACTGAGATGGTTTATTTTGAGAATGGTCGTAGGCATCTTCTCTTACTGAAGAACCTGACCGCTCAAGACAGTTGCAGAGTGACTTTTGTAGCAGGGGATGCAGTTTCTTCAGCCTTTCTGAACGTGAAAGGTAAGAACTAGAGAAACTTCTTCGGGCTGAAGCAGTGATACGTGTAATTTCAAAGAAGTCCATAACCATTGGAGCTATAATTACATTATACAGGGGAGCCTTTTATACCAAATCATAGTGAGCTTTAATATTATCAAAGCCTTGGTTGTACAAGTTCCAGTTACTTGGTTTTTAAGTTTGGCCTACAATATCACTATCTCTATATCTATCTATCTATCTATCTATCTATCTATCTATCTATCTATCTATCTATCTATCTATCTATCTATCTATCTATCCATCCATCCATCTATCCATCCATCCACCCAAAAACCCACCCACCCATCCATCCATCCATCTATCTAACTATATATATATATATATAGTGAGATGAACATACAGAGCACTCCAAGGTCTTCAGATTCGTAGTTTATTACAAACAAAAGTAGGTCTCTATTACCTATGCATTTCGCCCATTTTAGGTGTGGAAGGATCCACCTGATTATATATATAAAATATACTTTCTTAAAGGGGATGTTTTTGCATTACAAATTGTTACTGGAAATTTAATTCATAACTTATTCTACTTTGGTCTTTAAGACGAAGAATTTATCAATCACTACTCCACTGAAAATAGTTTATTTATAAGGAAAGGTTTAATTAGTAATTAGTAAATGTGTGTGTGTCTAAGTGATATCCAGGAATCAAATCTTTTCAATTATCTACTTTAAAATAGTAATTCATTTAGTTACAATAAAAATAGCTAACATTACATTCTTAAGGTGCCAATTGCAAAATATATTGAGATAACATATGACTGCACACTGCACTAAAAAATAAACATAAAATACTAATTAGCAAAAACAATCTAACGAACTGTATAGTATTATGTGAAAAATATATATCTCTATTATGTTCATAGAGATACCCCCCCAGAAAAATTATGCAAAATCTTGAAATTGTTTTTGTTGTACCTACTTTTAAAGGCAATGTTTACCAAAAACACCTTCAAGCCTGTCTCTAGATTACGAAGAGTTAATTAAAAGGCGCCATCTGACAACTTTCTATGTGCTATAGTTTCTGTAATATCTGCAGAAAAGTGTGTGCCGTTTACAATGAAAGTTCCGCCCCATTGAATCACTAACCAATCAGAAAGGCGGTGAGCCCAGTGGGTAGAAGAAAGGCATTAACCTTGTCTGAAATAAAACAGCATTTTTGGGCAAATATCTCAGGAACCGTAGCTCACAGAAATGGGAGAAAGACTATACAAGTAACTCATGGTCTATAATTTTAAGTTACATTTTTTATACATTGAATTTCAATCTCTAAATTTAAACAGTCACAAATAATCTCAGGATGACGTTATGGAAGAGTAAGAGTGGAATCCCATGTTTGTTTCTTCTTTATAAAGACTTCAATGTATGTTTTGACTCCAGGATGGCGCCTGCAAGTCCTGAAGCCTCCTGTAGACATGGAGGTCATTGCTGGGGATCAGGCGACATTTAGCTGTGTGCTCAGTGAAGCTGTGCCAGTAAATGAGATTGCTTGGTATTTTAATGGATTAGATATCACACCAGATGAAAACTGGTCAATGGTGGTAGATGAAAATGAGTACAAGTTAATTCTTAAAGAAGCTCAGCTACATCATTCAGGAGAAGTGGCCTTTACCTCAAGAGATGTAGTAGCATCAGCAAAACTTTCTGTCTTTGGTGAGTAAATCTGTTATTGGTTGTAGTTCAATGACAACAAATGAAAGGAGAACTAACATCTTATAATGGCTTCATCTTTGGGGGATTCCCCATGTTTTTTGGGACCCGACCTGTTATTTTTTTAAATATAAATGAGCCTGAATGGATTTTATAAGTACTAACTGTAACTGTGACTTCTGAAACCAACAGCATTGGGGAGATACCTGGTTTTCGCTATTTGCTGATTTCCTTTACCATCAAGTATTAATTATAGAGAGGTCAAGGGCAGGTCACCCTGAACTTAATGGATAGCACTGATGGGGATGATTGAAAGGGGGCTACATACTTTATTATCTAGGTCAGTAATGCCCAACCCGTGGGCCGCAAGTGGGACAAGGGGTGGGGCTTGGTTGTGTAAGGCAGATTAGGGCGGGGATATTATGTGTCCTTGGGGAATCATCCATACTAAATTTATTTATTTCTGCTGATAGGTGAGACATTGTCTGTTTTCTTTTAGCAAATGAAATATTAAATGACGCTTACATGTATTGATATGTGCTATTTAAGGTAGATCATAGTTATATACTTATTGGGACTCTGTTGTGCCTTTAGCCCTACCTGACCCTCCAGAAGACCCTGAGATTGTAAGTAAGAGCAGCCGATCTTTGACACTCTCTTGGTTTACACCACTCAGTGATGGGGGTTCGGCCATCCTAGGATACAATGTTGAAATAAAGGCCCCTGGTAGTGAATGGAAGCAGTGCAACAAAGAAATGGTTCAAAGTATGGAATATGTTGTGGATAATCTTGTACCAGGCGAGGCCTACAGATTCCGTATATCTTCCGTAAACAAACATGGAGCTGGGGAGCCTGTTCATTTACCTCAAACCGTACAGCTAGGTGAGAGTAAATGGCTTTTGTAGCACAAGCCACAAAGAAGATGTGTAGAAGACCTTGGCTCGCATGGCTTATTTTATTAATCAAAACTATGGGCTGCATTGTTATGTTACATTGCTAAGTACTGCACCTTCCATTGTTTAAGGGCGTTGGATTTCCCATAACCTTCCATATTTCTGGACATAACACACAAGGGAACAATACAAAGCCCATTGCCTGTTTCCCCAATAAAAAGCATTGATTATTATAATTAGTAGTAATATAAGTTGTAATATTATTATTATTATTAGTAGTAGTAGTAGTAGTTTTATTATTACTGAGTAGTATTAGTAATTAACATTATTGATTAGTAGTAGTAATATTATTATTATTATTATTAGTAGTAGTAGTAGTAGTAGTAGTAGTAGTAATATTGGTATTATTATTATTATTATTATTATTATTAGTAGTAGTAGTAGTAGTAGTAGTAGTAGTTTTATTATTACTGAGTAGTATTAGTTATTAACATTATTGATTAGTAGTAGTAGTAGTAATATTTGCATTATTATTATTAGTAGTAGTAGTAGTAGTAGTAGTAGTAGTAGTAGTAGTATTAGTAGTAGTCGTAGTAGTCGTAGTAGTCGTAGTAGTAGTAGTAGTAGTAGTAGTAGTGGTAGTAGTAATATTAATATTTAAATTAGTATTATTATTATTAATAGTAGTAGTAGTAGTAGTATTATGGTTATCATTATTAGTAGTAGTTGTAGTATTTTTTATTATTATTGAATAGTAGTAGTATTTTTGTTATTATTATAAATATTATTAATTACTATTATTCTAATATCTTCCGTGGTGCTTTATGACATAGTCATACATGTTAAATACAAGGGTAGAGAATATAATACAAAGTCAAACATGTTACATACAAGGGTAGTGCATATAATATCAGAGTCAGGCATCATTTATCGGGTATCAGAGTCAGGTATCATTTATCAATGATATCTGATGGCTGATAACTGATTCCTGACTCATGTATCAGAGTCAGGAATCAGTTATCAGCCATCAGATATCATTGATAAATGATAACTGATTCTGACACCTGATGAATGATACCTGACTCTGATACCCGATAATTGATGCCAGATGAATGATACCTGATGAATAATAACCGATGAATGATACCTGACTCTGATGCCTGACGAACGATGCCTGACTCTGATACCTGACTTTGATACCTGATGAATGATGCCTGACTTTGATACCTGATTAATATCCTGACTCTGATATATGAGATGATACCTGACTCTGATACATGATGAAATACCTGACTCTGATAACTGAATGAATATCCTGACTCTGATAACTGATGAATGATACCTGACTCTGATATGATGAATGATACCTGACTCTGGATACATGATGAATAATACCTGACTCTGATACCTGATGAAATGATACTGACTCTGATGCATGAAACCTGAAACTGAGGAATGACACAAAGATGTGTTTTTCTGTACATTTACGGACATGTGCAGACTTTACATGCAATAGATGGTGCTTATTTCCAGCTTTATTTTATATTATATATATAATATATTTTTTTTTTTTTGGCTTGAAAAGCTAAATTACTGTTCTTCTATTTTAGCTAGCTAAGGAATCGGTGGAAGGGTTACTGCATTATCGGCAAATATCAGGATATGTTTTTCCCATAAAGGGTACAATCTTCTAATATGGATATTTCGAGGTTTAAGGGCTAGGCCACACTAGCGCGTTTTGCGCCTGCGATTTTCGCTAAAATGGAAATCGCGGGAACGTGAATATTCACGCAATTTCTGATGCGCATGCAGTTTCCATAACTCAAAATGGCGAAAGCGCATGTTGCAAAACGCAAACGCAAAATGCACAAGAATCACTCACACAATCGCGTGCGATAACGCTCGCGATTTTGTGCGCGATTCCTGTGCGTTGCAGTGTGGCCTCAGCCTAAGGGTCATGTCATCAAAACAATTAGTTTCATGGTCGTAAATGTAAACACTAATACCTCCTACCCCCACACAGACACAGGTACATACTCTTACACACATTTATCTTCACTTACTGGTTGTTAAGGGTATGTCCACCTCTATTAAAAAACTTTTAATGTTATTCCCCAAAAGCTAGGTCATATTTTGCTAATCTGTCTAATGTCTAACCTATTTAATGTTTGCTTAGTGTATGGCCAGCTTAATACACAAAATATGATACCTGACCACCGATAGCTGATACCTGACACCCGATAGCTGATACCTGACACCTGATACCTGATACCTGACACCTGATACCTGATACCTAACATCTGATACCCGATACCTAACATCTGATACCCGATACCTGACACTTGATACTCGATACCTGACACCCGATACCCGACACCTGACACCCGATACCTGATACCCGACACCTGATACCTGACACCTGACACCTGATACCTGACACCTGATACCTGACACCTGATACCTGACACCTGACACCTGACACCCGATACCTGACACCCGACACCCGATACCCGACACCTGGTACCTGACACCTGATACCTGACACCTGATACCTGACACCTAACACCTGATACTGGACACCTGACAAACGATACCTGATACTTGATACCTGATGCCCGATACCTGACACCCGATACCCGACACCCGATACCCGATACCCGATACCCGACACCTAATACCTGACACCTGATACCCGATACCTGATGATGTCCTAAAATGGACACCGTACACCTATTTTCCTTTGTTTTTCTGCCATTACCATTTTGAAGTTAAAATTTTTGTAGTTTAGGCCCTTTCCAATTAGAGACAAAAAAATCAGTCCAGACATGCGGGACATATCCCTCATAGACTTGAATTGACATGTGTTCCAGGCATAATCAGCATCTTTCTCTATCTTGATTGCATTCAGATGTATTGCATATAAAATCAACACTGATGACCTCTTGATTGCATTCAGTTGTGTCACAGATGCAATCAAGGTTGATTCCCTCTCTCTCTTAAATACATAATCTAGAATGATTGATGCTGAGGCACATTACCATGCATGGAAAAAGCCTGTGTGCATGGTTCTCGTGGGTTACCATCCGCTTGGGCTGCAATCCACACTTTGTGCAATCAAAGTGCACGCGATTCACAAAAAATTATGATTGCAGAGCAGAGCAGTGCATGCAATGTGGCCACCCACATTGACATGTACTGCTCTGCATTTCTCATGTGCAAACGGATCGCAAATAGTGATTGGAAGCGCATGAGAATTAATTAAATACGGCTGATTAGGGGGTACGCTAACACTATGGGGCATATTTATAAAGGTTTGTTAAACTTTTTGCCTTCTTTAACGCAGCATTTTCGCCTAATTAGGCCTTTTCACTATTTATAAAGCAGTGATAACCAGTGGCGAAAGGTCATTACCGCTACATTTCGTTTTTCGCCATACAGTAACAGCTCAAGCATATTTATAAAATGTCGAAAAGTGTATTTTTGCGTTAAGTTCAGCCATTCACATTCGCCAAGTCTTAGGTGGCGAAAACGCATAAGTGGCCATTTATTTATCCTGCCAATGGGTCCATGGAGGTGTCAGTACATTGTGGAGTGTTTAACAATACTAATAAGTACTCAGGGGGGGTGTTAGACTATTTTCCAGCATTTACTGTAATACAATCTGAGATTTCGCTTTTTTAAGGTTAATTTTTGCGCTTTTTAAAGATTTTTTTTTTTTTAATGTTCCGATTTTCTTTATTTACCAATAAAATCAAATGGGGTCTGAGGGCCATATTTATAAAGGGGCATTATTTTAGCTTTTTTTCCCCACCAGCCTTTACCATAATTTTTTTAACTTTCATCTTTTCCTTTCATCAGTTATTAAAAAGGCGAATTGTCATCAAAAGCGAAAATTATCTAGCAAAAAGAAGCACTAATAATGCTGATAAAGTTCAGCACATATGATGGTAAATAGGTAATACTCCCTGGTGGTTTTTCAAAGTAGTGTCACACATAGAACACCTATCTTTGTTATTTAAAATAAAAATGTGGTGTTTTTTTTCAGCCAAAGATATAAATAGTATAAGGGCACGGCCACACTGCAACGCAAACGCAATAGCATGCGATTTCATGTGCGATTTTCGTTGCGATTGCGATTTCTTCAATAAGTATAGGAAAACGCATGCGATTGCGATTAAAAATGCAAAACGCAATCGCACCGAAAAACGCACGTTTTTATGCGTTGCCGCGTTTTCAATGATTTTGGAAAATCGCAAGCGCAATCGCAAACGCAAGCGCAAACGCAAAAAAAAAAAAACGCAGCAGTGTGGCCTAGCCCTAAAACTCAAAAGGCGAATTTTCTCTATTTTATTAATAGCAGACATTTTTTAGCATTGCTTATTTTTAGCAAACTGCAGCTAATTATCAAACCAGTCCCATTAATATGGGAACATACCATAGTGCTGTGTAAGAAATAGTCATGTTAATGGAACATTCCAGTT
Organism: Hymenochirus boettgeri; assembly: GCA_019447015.1. Taxonomy (NCBI): domain Eukaryota; kingdom Metazoa; phylum Chordata; class Amphibia; order Anura; family Pipidae; genus Hymenochirus; species Hymenochirus boettgeri. The sequence goes on along the minus strand of CM033469.1, from coordinate 85,942,636 downwards.
AGTAATGATGTTTGCCAAAAATCCTGTTAAAACTGCAAAAAATGCAACAAAAGGGAGAAAAGGGGCAAAAAGGTGAAAATCCCCCTATTTATAAATAGCTGTAAATAAAAAAGTGACAAAGATAACTCTGAAATTACACTAGAGAGCAATCTCTCTTTTCGCAGTGATACCACACTTAACGCAATGAATAAGGCGAAAACTATCTCCATACATCGCCACAGCGATACTTTTCTGCAAAGGCGAAAGCGAAAATGAGCGAGTTTATAAATAAGGCGAAAATATCGCTTTTTGTCATTGCGATGTCATGCGATAGCTAAATGGATAGCGATCCTTTATAAATATGCCCCCTATGTGTCTCAAAAACACAAAAACAAGTACATAAACACACACACAATTTCAAAATAAAAGCCCTAAAATTACAAAATAAAAACACAATATTAAAAATACATTTTTACTCAACTTGAATATTGAATTTTACACACCTTCTTACATAATAGAAATTGTAATTCATTTTAGTTTTTACAGCACATGCAAACATATTAATAGAGCACTGTGCATACTTGCCATGATGCCTTCCAAAATGTGGGCTTTCAAGTGAAATTCAAAGTTTATACTTAACTTTCCCTTTGTAGTTTTACTTCTAAAGGTCAAAAATGGCTAATGATGGATCTTTGAAAACAAACAGGGAGATTCAATAAAAGTTCTTATCTTTTAAAATGGTGCTAATTTTGCCACAACCAATCAGATGTTAGCTTTCAAATGTTAAATAAAATCTGATTGGTTGGGGCAAAATTAGCACCATTTTAAATGAAAAGAACTTTTATTGAATCGCCCTGAAAGTTTCTTTCTTAATAAACTATTATGTAAAAATGAATGCTGTAAAAATTACAGATCAGAGTCATAATTACTGTCTGATTATATGCTACTGTTCTTCCCACATGGCATGTTACCGAAAACAGGAGTGATCTGATTAAACCAAAGAGTTGCAAACTATGGGTAACTAATGCGTTTTCAAATTATGTATTAGTCTGCAATGCAAATAATGTTTATGGTAGAACTTTTATTTTGTTAGATCGCACTATATATTGTTGATTATACAAATGCATTTCGATAATGCCCTGTTTGGGCAATGCTGACAGAAAACATGACTTCAATTCCCTCACAGACATATTAATCACCATGCAGATGTAGGCAATTAAAGGGTCACTGGTGTCTGAAAGTTGAGAGGTGAAATGAGGTAAGGGAGTAAGCCAATCCTGTCAGTGTTTCAGTTAAGAAAGCATTAAAGAGTGAACATGATAAGTAAACGGCTGCTGAAAGCACAAGAAGAGCTTTCTCGGGAATTCTTGTAACAAGTTAATTAGCTTGCAATAATTATTACCACACCCTTTTGTTATAAGTTGTATTAATATATCTCGTGTGTAAGTTAGCAGGAGTTCAAGAAGTGAAACATTATTGTCAGATTTGATTTATTATTGGATGTGTTCACATTAAAGATTTTCCTTCTCTGTATAAAGCATTAGGCCCCATTCTCATAAATTACACAAAGCAGGTCAGTATTTCTTCTCTCACACTTAAGACAGTGTGCAATTTAAAGAAAGCTTTCTAAATTCTCACAGGAAATCTCCAAATAAGATTTTGGAGAGAATACAACATTTTAGATTATGACATAAAAACATGAAGACCGTGTTGTTTTGAAATATGCAGCGTTTTTCTGTGCCGCTTCTTGAACATTTTATGACCTTCTGACTTAATGCTTAGTCAAAAATTGTATACAGCAAAATAAAGATTAATGCTGGCTATACACCAATAGAAATTTGTGATTTGGTGTTTGATTGTCAATTCTGTCAAATGTCAACAGACAAAGTTCAACTGTAACATTCTCCACCTGGCCCATTCAGTTTGCGATTGAAAGTGTATCACAAAAAAGATCGGGGACGGCAGTTTTGCGGATATCCTGTGAACATTGGAAAAACCTTGTGGGTAAATTCTTAGTGCATGAGAACATTTATAGGGTTATTCAATAAATTCAATAAAACAAGGTCTGAGATCATTACAGGTACCCATCATTCCAAGATGTAAAAACAAAAGGATACATTAATACACAGACGGAGATTTAATGATAGTTAGCTTTCAAATGTTAAATAAGATCTGATTGGTTGGGCAAAATTAGCACCATTTTAAACAATAGGAACATTTATTGAATAACCCTGTCAATCTTTTATTTTTATTATTTATTATATATCATTATAACTATGGATGGACTATAACTTGAACCAGAGTTTGTGACGGATTTTATGAGTTTGTACTTTTTCGGACTCTTTGAACTTGCAGGTTTATTTACAAATCCTCTAAATTGGGCCATAACCCTCAAATGCGCCATTCGGTAACCCTCAAATTCGTCCATAACCCTTGAATCTGGCGTTCGGTAACCCTGGAATTTGGCGATAGCCCTCGAATATGGCGTTCAATTTCGGAAACCCTTTGAAAATTCAATGCAGAACTTGAAAATAGCCGATCGTGAGGAAAGTTAGTATCTAAACAAGTTTTGGTGATATGTACATGTTCCTCACATTATTTGTACCCATTGACGTTAATGGGTCAGTTTTCGAACTATCGGACTTTTACTGAAGTTTGAAAATTAGAAAACGACCCAAACTTTAGAGTTCATCCATCTCTAATTATAACCATCACTATTAATTCAAAACAAAGAATTACAACTTAGTATTTTAACTCTTTCACTAAAAAAGGGTTACCATATCAAACTCTTCATTCAAAGTAAACAGAAAGCAAGAATAGAGAGATCTTAAACAAAAGCCATTTTAATAAAGAAGTAAATCACATTATTAACTATGTAATTATGACAATTAATATATTTTGTACAAATAATATAAAGACATTAAAAGTGACATGAAACATACAAAATACACCTAATTCACATTTCTTTAAAATCCCACAAATGAACCTCAAAAAAACATCAAAAAAATCAGTAAGGGGAAGATCAAAAGAGTGTCATGTTTACACATTAAACTTACAACAGAAAAAATGTAAACAAAGTTGTTGTCGCTGTTATTAACTATAAACTATTTCTGATAATGTTTTGTACTCTTCTTGGGAGGGCTGAGATTTGCCATCTATGCTGTGACCTTTGTACACCTAACAGACCAAGGCTTTCAAAGGGGTTGTGATAACAGGACACACACACATTTTCTTTCCACAAGCCTTGATTCATTCACATTAATGAATCAAGACTAGATACAGGAGCTTATATTATTGAAAGTTTAGAGAAACTTGTTTTTACAGTATCTAATTCATTATCTAATAAAACAGCCTTATTTCAGACTGGTGTGCAGTGGTTTCTTATATGTATTTATATTCAGTATATAAGAAACTATGCAGCTGCAGTGTCCACTACTCACCCTGCATGAATAGTGTGCAAATCTCTATATATATATAAATATATGGTAAAATATATGCTAAATCTCTATGATATATGGTACATATCATCATTGACTTTTTACCCATCCTTTTTTCAGCTTACCGGTACCTGCTTTATTTTATGTTGCCAGCCAATCATATAATCACAAGATGTGTGTATTAAATAAGAACAAGTATTTTAAGAGTTGTACCTATAGCAGTTATTGTCCAAATAAAAATAATTTCAAATAAATTCCAGTATCTGAATTTACTTGATTTCTAAAGAAAATCCAACCCTTTCCAGGAAGAAAATGAACAATATATTTTCAAAGCTGCATCAAAGGATAAAATGAACAAAAGCAAAAGAATCTAGTAATGGATATAAAATACGGGCACACTTCTTAGTATCAAAAATATAAAAAGCTCCTTTATTAAACATGCATGAGAGTAAAAAGATACAATGTCTTATATATATTAGGTATAAAGAAAAACAAAAAAGAAAAAAAGATATTAAAAACACACCCCATACAGAGTAACCAGTAGGTGAATGGATGTAATGAATATATCCTAAACAGTCATTATTAGCAGATATACCGGTATATCATCACAGGATCACTGTTATATACTGAGGAATATCCCAAATGTATGTACCTATGATTATTCATATTAAGTATTCAGACATGGTTTATCTGCTGAACTATTTAAGTTACCTACCTGTTAAGGTTAGATATGACCTAGTGCTACTTATATGTTTGGATATCTGTGAACCTCTGCTATACTTGTTTGATATACCTGTTTACTTACCTTGATAGTCTACCTGAACGACACCAGGACACTGCTTTTGTATACATTAGAGTAATATACATTTGGGATATTCCTCAGTATATAACAGTGATCCTGTGATGATATACCGGTATATCTGCTAATAATGACTGTTTAGGATATATTCATTACATCCATTCACCTACTGGGTACTCTGTATGGGGTGTGTTTTTAATATCTTTTTTTTTTTCTTTATACCTAATATATATAAGACATTGTATCTTTTTACTCCCATGCATGTTTAATAAAGGAGCTTTTTATATTTTTGATACTAAGAAGTGTGCCCATATTTTATATCCATTACTAGATGCTTTTGTTTATGTTAATTTTTGATGGATGGAGCACCTTCTAATCTACTTATCTACATCTAATTAATAGATATATTTCACCAGTGCCCCTTTGATATCTTTATCATATTTATCAAAGGATAAGATGGACATCTTGGAGCAGTTAAATAAATTCATTTAAAGCACAAGAATATATATATATATATATTTTAAATATAAGTACTACAATATACATAATGTATGAAAGCATTGAAGGAAAAATGTATGTACTGATTGCCTTTTGGAAGGGAATGTGCTATGGTTGCCTGTGTACTGCAAGTTTTAAAACTCAAATTGGTACAGCAATGTAGAAGGGTTGTAAATTTCAAAAACTGATTAAAAAATATATTTTTTATTAAAGGGGTTCATTTGTAGATGTGACTACCTGTGTCTGTGTGGGGTTGAGGGGTGTGTTTTTGTGTTTGTAACCATAAGGCTAACTTTTTTATGATTTAGGTATGCTTGCCATAGAAACAAAAGAGTGGGTAGGTGTGTGGTGAATCAGTAGGTAAGGGGGGGGTTGGGGGGTATGTTTTTGCACTTATGACTATAAAACTATTGTTCTTAATAATTTAGAAGTGGTTGACATGGAAATGGAAGGATGAGGTAGATTAAGGGCTACATCAGTAGGTTTGTGTACCTGTGTCAGTGTGGTGCTGGGGGATGGGTCACAGCAATTGATATATAAATAAAGCAAGATGGATAGATAGTGTCACAAACTTACCTGCCGCTCCGGTCCATTACCACTCTGGGAACAGCCTGGCGCTGAGCTGTTTTTCGGCATAGGCCACCTAGGCAAAGAGCTAGAGCTAGGACCTTCTCTAGACTTTTTGGCACCTGAACAAAATTTCAAATGCTGTCCCCTCACCGCCAGAAGGCGTGTGGTTTTATAATTGAAAGTGGATAGTGCTTTGTCCGGAAGTGTGGTGTGGCTTGACCTGAAGTGGGAGGAGCTTCAGACACATGACTGGTAAATAATGCCCACAATGACTGGTAAATAATGCCCACAGTGACTGGTATTAGATGACCACTGTGACTGGTATTAGATGACCACAGTGAGTGGTATTAGATGATTAACATTGATTTTTTTTTCTGCAGGGCTGACAAAATTGATTTTTGATCTGCTGGGCTGACAACATTGATTTTGGATCTGCAGGGCTGACAAACATTGATTTTTGACCTGCAGGGCTGACACTGTGACATAACAGTGGATGAGGGATTAAAACTACTGGAGTCCCAGGCACATTAAAAAATGGTATTTTTTTTCTGGCATCAAAATGGCTGCCTCAATACAGAGTGCTGCTCTGTAATGTGCTTTACCCTGCCTTATTAGGGAGGCCACCCTAGCTAGGGCACCTATTTTGAACTAGAGTGTCTATTATCCCCCCTGGCAGCTTTTACATTCAGTGTTAGAGCTGCTCTCCTTGTTCAGCTGAAATTCAGGTATCCCACCTCTCCCGGATAGTCCTCATTCTGGGGTGGTCTCCCGCACACCCGAGAGACCACCCCAGACTCCCGGGCTTGAGAGGAGACTTGAGTCTCCTCCCAAGTCACGCCCAATTGTCAAGGCCACAGCCCAGAACACCCTGGAAACACCCCTAACCCTGCCTCCCACCACCCTAGAACACAGGCCACGCCCCCTTGTGACATCACAGCCAGGCCCTTGTGGCATCACACCCCCGCACAGCGCCCCCTTTCTCCACCCTGTCTGCAGGGTGGGATGTCTGGTAATCTGCAACATTGTATTTAGTACAGAGCATACTCTACATAGCAATAAATGTTACAAATGAACTGAAGGTGGAGGAATTAGGGGGGAGCTCAGTTAATAGTACTGAGGAGAGCAGTTCTAAAATGCCAGGTAAAAGCTGCTGCAGACTTTTTAACAGTGGCCCCTGTGACTAGCAGCCATGAGATCCCTATCCCTGCCTCTTTCCTCCTTCCACCTAACTAGAACTAAGAGTAGATGAGGAGTGAACAATTCAATGGAGGAGACATGGAAAGTTCATACTGTTCATGTCAATGCTGGCAGCTAATTAGTTAAAGATAATACTGAAAAGTGTTACTGACAATACTCTGGGGAAGTCTGTTGGCACTGAAGGGTTAATAGGAAAGTCTGCTGGCACTAAAGGGTTAATGGTAATATTCTGCTAGCAATGAAAGTGGTAATGGCAATACTTTGGGGAAGACTGCTGGCACTGAAGGATTAATGGCAATAACCTGGGAAATGCTGGCTCTGAAGGTGTTAATGCCAATACTCTTGGAAAATTTCATGGCACTGAAAGAGTTAAACATCTCAGATCTCACTAAATTTCTCCTAACAGGTTACTTTTTTATGCCACCCGGCTGGAAACAATTTCTGGAGAGAACACTGGTGTCACATACCGCGCATCCACTGAAAACTATTCTGTCCTTCCAATCAGTATTTCATTGGTGGCCAGTGAAGCCACACACACAAACATATGTATACACGCCTGCCTCACCTAGTACGGGTTTCCTGCTACTCATCCAATCCAGCTGCTACCTTTGCATGGACCTCCTCCTAAAACTTACCTCTTAAGTACCTCGACCCTTCGGGGCTAGTCATTACAGATAGCTAGATTTATCTTGTCTTTATCTTTATAAAACTAAATAATTTCCCTCATTCCCAAAAAAAAGGGAAACCACACAAAAAAGTAGATTTCAAGGAAATTTCTCAGGTCCCCCTTCTACAGTGGCATTCCAGAGAATATATATATAGTAGTTACAGTATGGTTATGCCATAGTGTGTTATAACTTAAAGGGTATGTCCACCCCCAAACTATAATCCCCCCCACTACTGTCCCCATTGTGTAGTGTAGTTTAATCCTTACTCACATCCCAGCTCCATATGGTTCTCCTGTAGTCCCCCCCCAAAGTCCCAAAAACTGCCACCAGGAGGATAGCAAAGTCCATATAGGACTCTGCTCCTTCCTGGCCTCCGGGAGAAGTTTGGCATGCGTACTGCAGCCCTTCTCCCCCCTCCCCCCCTCCCTCTCCCTCCCGATTAGGATTCCCTCCCCTACCGTAAAAAATATTTCACCAGACATTGCCCCTGTCCCCCCGCCCAACCGCTATGATAGTAATCTCGAAAATGCCCAGAACATTACTTACCTTCCCTCTTGCCTCCGCCGCACTGAACTCCCGGCAGCCGCATCCGTGATTGGCTGCCGCTCAGCCAATCACAGACGCAACTGCTGGTCCCGCCCCTCTGCTTGCATTTTCTCGCAAGCAGAGGGCCGGCAGCGTGGTGGAGGCAAGAGGGAAGGTAAGTAAAGTTCTGGGCATTTTCTGAGATTACTAACATAGCGGTTGGGGCTGGGGGGACAGGGGCAATGTCTGGTAAAAAGAAATTTTTAAGGGTGGACATACCCTTTAATTGCAAAAGAATAATAATCTTTATTTTATTTTTTTAACATTCCATAGTATTTTACAAAAGAAATCTTAATTAATCCCTATACTAGTAGATATAGGATTATGGTACTGCACAGTTGTTATACAAATATGTAAATGTACCAAACACTGAGAGGAAACAGGGATAAGGTAATCTTAATGTCAACACAACAACACATAAACGTAGAACTAGGGGGTTTGGAATTTTTATGATTCATTTATGAGTCTTGGAAGGTTTAAATAATCTTTTCCATGGTATTTTTGTTGGTTATCAAACCGTGCCATGTACCAGCTGCCATAAATGACAGACTGCCAAAAACAAGAGGTAAAAAAAAAAACCTCTCACTAATTGACATGAAAGCAATTATAACCAGTATCTTGTAATGTGAGGTCACAGACAAATCTACTGTGTATTACAGTATTTATGAGTAACACATTTGTTTTCCAGTGCAAACTGTTTCTGTAGGATAGACAGAGTATGAAAATTTTTCACCAAAACTCTTCATTATAAACTTTATAGATATTTATATAGAGTGCAAAAAGAAAGCACTTACACTGTGGCCACACTTCATAAAATGTGCAAACACTGCAATGCAGTGCCTTTCACGTGTGTTATCATGCATTTGGGATGCTGTTTTTGTAATAGTCCATAATCAGAGCGCATTCGATTCTCAAAAAAAAAAAAAAAAAGGTGATTGCATGCGCTTCGAAAACAGATTGCAGCTCAGAGCACACAGTGTGGCCACCCACATTGTGATGTGCTGGCATGCGATTCTCACAAGTGAATGGATCACAAAATGCCCTTAAGTATCACACATACCACAGACAGGCAGTTATCTGTGCAAAGTACCGTTCACTACCAGGACCTTTAGTGGGAAACAAATGTTCAAAGGTTCAGTTGATCAGGCAAGGCAGGGGATCCATGTGCACTTGAGACTTGAGACTTTGGAAGATTCCATAGAGTTAAATTGAAAGTTAAAGGACAAGTCAAGCCCTTAAATAAAAACTTATATACAGGTTAATCACCCCCCAAAACCCTAAACTGCACAATGTCCTGTTGCCCCTGTTTCTGTTTCCTGGTTCTTCCAGTTAGCAACTGTCAGTTAACAATTGACATTTGACATCACAGCCAATAGCTGAATGCTAATCCCCTAGCTGCCTCTTCTGAGCATGCTCAAGCTCAGTAAAGGTTACTAAATTTCTCAGTTTCAATAAGGCATACAAAAGCAGAGGAAGCATATAGTAATGAATTTAGAGGACAAGGTAGGATGTATCAACATTCTTTCTAAAATATGTTATTATGAGGTTGTAGTTATCCTTTAAGCACATATACTTTTAAGAAAAAAGGAAGTATTTTTTCATTCCACCATCCCTATTCTTCCCACCCAGTAATTTCTCTGTGCATAAAAATATGATTCCAAACTTCCTGTTTTTAGGACCCCTAATATTGTTCTTATGGTCTTGCCCTTTAACTCATCCCTTGGGATGATTCAGTTGTTAAGTAGATATTTGAGCATGTTTATCTAACAGCCACTGAACTAAGCTAGAGATGGGATCCAGGTCCAACTTGGACCTGTATCCGACACGGAACCCCTTGGTTCCGAAATCTGAATGATCCATCCGAATCCAGACAGATCGGGACTTCGGAGCCTATTTTCTATAATTATCAAACGTTCGAGGATTATCGAACGTTCAAAGCTATTTTTGAAAATTTTTCCACTTTCAGATTTTTTTGATCTTCGTGATCCCAGGAATCCAAAAACGGAACAAAAATGGTGAGTTTTGGCCATCTCTAAAGTAAGCATTACTGTTAGTAATGTTGCATGGAAATATGCTTGTTGGGAAAGACTGTTGCAAAAGCCTAAATGGAACTTGACTAATGACGAGAGCAAAGCATAGCAAATTATATGAAATGAATCGATTTACCATAAATGAAGAAACAGTATAAATTAAGTAGAATACATAGGCATGTGGTATATAAATAATCAGTTAGGTAGCACAAAACTTAACTTGAATGTGTATTACATTAGGTGCACTGCAAAGTGAGTGTTAAACCCACGCTTTCCCCATAGTACATTGGGCAGTGTGGGATTTACACTTTTTGTTCTCAAATATAAACCTTAACCTCAATGGTAAAAAAGCATATAAAGTAAGAGTCATTAAACTATATAACATGAATAAAATATATATATCCTCTCTCAAGCAAACAGCAAGTCATCTGGTATAACTCCCCTGCTTTGTCAGAATCTGAATTATTTGTCAAAACCCACAGATATTGAGTGGGAATAGAAAAGAAACAGCCTCTACTAAAGCAGGAGAATGTTTACATGGGCAGTGCAGTGGCTCAGTGGCTAGCACTGATGCCTTGCAGCGCTGAAGTCCTGAGTTCCAATTGACTCATGGACTCATCTGCAAGGAGTTTTTTTGTTCTCTTTGTGTTTGCATGGGTTTCCTCTGGGCACTCTGGTTTCCCCCACAAGTATAAAGACATACTGATAAGTTGTATGTGTCAAATAAATGTTCTTAGATTGTAAGGACCTGCTGTGAATGTATACATGTAATTGTAAAGCGCTACAGAAGATGCTGGCACTATATTAGTCTACAATAATAACTAGTGGCATGCAGTATTGTATTACAGTCTGGTTGAGAGCGGTATCGCATTTACTTCTAATTTCAAAATACGCAGATAGAGATATTCAATATTGTCCATGCCAATGGCACAGGTAATTTTAATTAGGGTACATAAATTATTAATGGCTTCCTAATACAGGCCACTCATCCCCAGACCAAATAAAGAGCAGTTAAGCAATATGACACTTGTATGAATCAGCACGAGCAATAATCATTGGATATTTCTATATCCAATGGATATATATTTGCTATACTCATAACCTATACATAAAATGTCTCCTTAAATTTAAAATATTTATGACTTAATACAAATTATAATGAATCAATTAAAGTTTCTACAGATACCGTGAGTGGTTATCACACGCTATTGCTCGTGGCACACCCCACAGGTGTGTTATTATCCTTTTGAAGCCTCATGTGTTGTTATTGGCCAAGAGTGTGGTGAACTTAGCATGGTAGTCTGAGGCAGAATGGTGAAACTGGAATCTTTCTTGAGGGATATTAAGGCTCTTTTTCCCCTAGTGTAAAGGGGACATAGTTAACCAGGTGTGTGTGGGAAAAAGCTTCCATTTTTTCCAGAAGTTCTGGCTAATTGTGCAAGACCACATACAGTGAAATAGATCTGGTCTGGGGTCTTTACATTTTGGGCATAGGGTCTGAGTCAGATTCCTGATGCGTCCCAGTCTGTATGGTGAAATGTAGCCTCTATGTAGTAGTGTCATTTCATGGTATGAGCTTTCAGGGAGATGTTTTGTGTGTAGGTTGATAATTTCTTAGGAATTTTCCTCTGTTATTGAAGGTATGTCTTGTTTCCATTGATTTATTTCTTGGTGGATAGTTTGGGTGCTTATGTGGTGTTGTAGAAGTTTATGATAATTCGATAGAGAGTTCAAGCTTTGTTCTGGGGATTGGAGAAGTGTGTCTAGGGGATTGTTCCAATCTATGTCTCCCAGGAAGGAGATTGATTTTATGACATAACTGTTGGCTTGTAGGAAGTGGAAAAATCTTGATCCTAGGATAGGAAATTTGTTTATTGCTTATGAAAAGGATAAAGAACGTTGGGTGTTTACATCAATCAGATCTCAAATAGTTCTATCCCTCTCTTCCTCCAGGTATTAACGATTGGGTGGGCCCTACCCTCCTGGAAACCTGGGTGGTCCACGTATGGAAGTCATAGCGAGTGGAACTGTTTAAGTTTCATCATGGAACGTGTTTTATTCCGCGCTTTCCAGCCTGACATCAGCAAGGGATTGTCCCTACTCTACTCTGGCAGGTCCAGGAATCGTGTGTGTAGCATTGAGGACAATGACTGAAAGGTACAAAGTTGTTGGTCTAAGTCTGTTCGTGTGTAAGTTGAGGAGGTGTGCAGCCAGTCTCTGACTATCCTAAGGATGCCATATTGTAAAATTCAATGTTTGGGAATTCGATTCACCCTTTATTTTTTGGGAGTGTTAGGGTACTGTAACAGATGCGTGAGGGTTTGTTGTGCCAGATATATTTGTGGAATATGGTGTTTATGTCTTTACGGGATAATGCCTTTGCGGGTTTTGAATGAGCGTGAGTTGGTGTTATTTATTAATAAGGAGGTATTAGTCTTTTTGTGGAGAAATTTAATTAGTCTAATGAAATTGGGTCCAAAGTTATGTATACCTAGAATCTTGTGTAAAAATTCCCAGGAGACTCTGTTGAAGGCCTTATCGGCGTCTAAACTCAGCAGAATCTCTTAGGATTGGGGTCTGGTAGAGTGGGCTGTTATGGCGTCTATAGCTGTTTGTATGGCTTTGGTAGTGTTTCTGCCTCAGGTGAATCCTATTTGTGATTCTGTGATTAGAGCTGGCATGATGTGGCTAAGCTTGTTTGCCATTATTTTGGTTAAGATTTTGTAGTCCTGATTTAACAGTGAGATTGGTCTATATGATTGGACTAGTAATGGGTCTTTATTTGGTAATAGGATAGTCTGAGAATCGTTAACATTTTCTATGTGGATGTCTTTGGTGAGTTTGTCATTACCAAAACTACTTTTTATGTGGGGGGGGGGCTCTGTGATATCTAGCCACGCCACTGACTGGAATGATCATAATTTTAAAATTCCCATGGGTTTTTTCTGTGTTTTTTTGTTATTTTGTTCTTACATTTCAAATGAATCCCATTTAATGGCACACTGTTTAAAATAAAGTAGCTCTAAAATTTTTCTTCAGTTTTTTCTTGTTGCATGGAATGCTTTAAATCTACTTGATTTATTTATAATGTAAAAACATTGCAGGGTCTGTAGATAAGAACTACTGAAACATTTTGAATTCCTTCAAGCCATCCAATTAGTCTTCACCACATCTGCTCTTCTGTACTGTGCTAACTTTCCAATTCAACAGATACTAGTGTCTCCAAAGCTTTAAGGTATGATGTCTTATTTTCTCAGTATTATGATGCTTTTAGTGATCTCTCATTGCACAACTGGACAGAACTAGTGACTTGTTGCATGAACTCATAATATACAATACTAGTATGCTGCTATCATGACCATAATTGTTTTCTCAGGAATTTCCAAGAAACAAAAAAAATGCAAATGAAAAATATGGAAGTTTCTCAGTCCAAAAATAATGGTCTATTAAACATTTCCTTATGTTCTATATTGTATCAAATACATGCCAAAAGAAATGGAAGAAATACCTACCACAAATCTAATAGCATCAAGGGAACAAAAGCTTTCAACGTTTGCTAACATAATGTACAAACAGGGTTATGGACAAATACAGGGCAACAATTACACTAGGCCAATAATTCAAAGCAACCATTAAGAAGTGGGTTTTAGTGGTAAAATTAATTTACCAAGGAAACATCTGATTACAGCAAGATAGAATTTCTGCATTGCTCACTGTGTATTTGATTAAGACTAATTAAAATATACTGTATGCATCATAATATATGTAATTATAATGAAAGTGACAGTGGAATATATAATTATCTTAGTTACTCAGCTATATAGCTGAAAGACTATTATAAAACCACTGTTGCTCCCATTATTTTGCAGTATTATAAAAACACAAAAAACAAATATGAAAACTCCCAACCATCGGTACCCAATCCTCATTACATTAAGATGTAAATACACATGTATGTCAAAGCAGTCATGTGTGCACTCTACATCTTAATAATAAAGTGGATTGGTGAGCAGCAGGTGAGACTATCCACTGTCTACATCTAAAGAAATATAAACAGTAAACCTAACCCCACCCCCCCATAACAAATAACATGAAATAAATTAGATACACTTCTTTATATACTATTAACACTGTAATATAAACATTTATATTTGAACAAACATGAAGATATATCACCAACTGCTTGGTGATGTAATATCCTTACATTAAACTATAATAGCACAGTAAACCTAACCCCACAGATAAAGAAGGACAAAATCTGTGCAATTTGAGATAATAGTAACCTTTTTTCTATTCACCTATACTTACAGGATATAATAACATATTCTTTTCTGGACAAATAACTGTCTAAATTCTAGCCCTTGTCCTCCCCAATTGCCCTGTGTATGTTACTTTAAGGGTCAATTGAACCTCCACCACTGAAATAGCTATATACCAGGAGGACCCAACCTTGCTAAAACAGATATTCCTCTTTATCCTCACCAGCCCAGTCCTAAAGGAACACACTTCTTTGATGGCTTTCCAAATTCTCTACAAGCTTGTGCAGCCGCAGAGGAGGCAACTCAGGAAGCAGCCATAAATCATTGCTCATGACATAACCAGAACACTGGATTGGTGAGTTTACAGAGGAATAAGTCCCTTCTTTGACAACCGAGAAACATGTCAGTATCACGGCCTTGGAGTATCCTTCTGGAATATAGCTATTGGAGTATTGGGTGAAATTGTCCATTTATATTTCTTAGTTGCTAAAAAGGAATTTATACTTTTCCTCTAATGTATGTGTAGGAAAACTTAAAAAATATATAAATACTGTATTGTCATTACAAAGTTTGCCCTTTTTACTGTAGAAACACCTGTGCTCCGGAATATACTTCTCTTCATTCAGTCACATTGGGTCCCTTTTATACTATGAGAAGATTTATAGAACAATAGTAATTAAAATTGTATTGCAATCCCATGTATACAGATGCAAGATAATTATATTCCTTATAGAAAAATAACAAACTGTATTGGTTTCGTTGTGCAGCTAATGACACAAAATTCTGCCAGGCCAAACTTCACTGGCAAAACATTTTGAAGTTAATGAAAGGTGAAATTACAAATTTATCACTATATATTTTAAGGGCTAATAGCAATCTTAGGGTGCTGGAAATAGCATGGAAAACAAGTACCAATGGCCAATTTTAAAAATCACTTACTGAATACTTATATACAATGGGAGGACCAAAATTGGTGAAACCAACATTGTGCCAAACTTTCTGCCATGTCTTTTCTAGTGTTTAGAAAACATATCTGTTGAAGGCAATTTATTTGTCTGGTAACTATCAATGATGGTCCCAACTTAAGGTGGGTGCACACAGCAAAGATCTTTAAAAGGTAACAGAATTCTGTGTATCAATATTTTAAGATCAGGCTACAGACAGTCCCAAGCATCCTCCCTCACATTTCCTTTATCCGCAGCGATAAAGGGGGAGGTCGTGGCTGAGAGAAATCTTCGGGCAGTTGTGAACGATCCTGAAGCTGATGGTTAAAGTTTGTCACCTCAGGAATGCTCGGAATCTGACAGAATCGTCCCTTTATCGTTAAAATGTATACCCAGATTTTGGGAAGTCAACTACAAATGTGGCTAGATGCATTTGATGACCTTCACATGTGACATTTTAGCTGTCACCCAGTAATTAATATCTTTTGCTCCAGGCATTTCAATGCTCTTTATTTCCATTAGTCCCCAGGGACTTAAAGCAATTTTTGGTAAAAAAAACAAACAAACAAAAAAACAAAATCCAAATCCATTTCAGAAAGACACTAAATGGCTAGAAATTGTAACAATGAATGAAATGCATTGGAAATGGATTCATACTACAGAATGATTAGATTTGCAGTTTTTAAACACAATCTGACAGGGGAAGATAACCAAAATAAAGTCCAATTTACACTTCCCCTCTTCATCTAAAAATGCGCAGACATGTTTCTTTACATGTGAAAATGGCATATACTGTATACTGAATCTGTAAACTTCAGTAATTGCTACAAAATGTTTCTATAATCATTGAATAAAAGGAAATATATTGTTAGGACATTTTCACACTTGGGTATACTTTAAAACACTAAATACAGATGTTACTTGTGTCCAGGATGCTATGCATTGTTAAAATATATTTAACTAGCATGATCATTTTTTGGTTATTGTGCCATTTAATGAGTTTTTGATCATCAGCACAGTCACTCTCTGGCTACCACAGGTTCATAGGTTCAATACCACCCATCAGCATGGTGTTTTGTATGCTCTTCCAGTGCTTGATGGGTTATGCAATTTTTCTCCACAATTCAAAAAAATATATATTCTTAAGGACAGAGTTACTTTAAAAATGACACTTTTCAGTAGGCAATGTCATGGGAACTGCTACATATTCACACATTAATTTCAAAGTACAAACAGCAAAAAAAGATTCATTCATTCATGTAAACTGCATATGCATTTCAATCAAGTTATAATAACATTACTAGTGGTTGCTTTTGTCAAAAATAAAGATCTAAGCAATGGTGTCTCCTTTAAAACTCTTTCTATCTGTGTTTATGTAAAGGAAAACGTGTTCTCATGTCAGGCATGTAAGGATGTAATGTTGAGGAAGGCTGTCATAAAGCTAAACTATTATTTTAAGAATTTCACATATGTTTTCCATATTCGATTCCCATTGGAAATTAAAATTGCTGTAAGAATTTCAATCAGTTATTGGCCACACAAATATGGCATACTGTTGGATTACATATAACACTTCATCAGATGATTTATGGATATCCCCTCTGGAGCTGTTGCCAATATAAAGCAAGGAGCTTGATACTAATGCTATGCTTGCTAATTGATATTATTTGCTGAGTTTAACATGTGCTGTATTTAAGGTCAGCTTGCAAGGTAATGTCAGGATAGTTGCCGTTATTTCTTTGTGTAGTTAATTTAGTTATATAGCATTTTCAGTGCTCTATATTAGCAATAAAACTAAATTTTAAGTTCTAATTTTACAACAAATGAACACCAAGGCATCAATGCTTACTTCTGCGTGGTGCATGGCAATGAACATTATTCATCCACTAGAGTGAATTTAACAGTTTTTAGTTGTAATGATGTTTATTTAATTTTGAGACAAAAAAATAAACCAATATGCATCATAACAAACTACTGTAGTTACATGTCAATGTTTCATTCATGTCTCACCGTATTTAACAAAGTTCTCTGCTGGACAGGAGGAGGTTTAGTATTAACACACTAGGTAGAACTACAAGAACAATGTATAGATTAAAAAAAGAAAAAAGGATGTAGCTTGATTGTACCATGCTATGAAAGAGATATGCAACTTGTTCAGGAGGTATTAACAGTTTAATGGCCCCCATACACTCACCAATACCCATCGTACGATATCGGGATTTACCGATAGTGTACAATTGTTGGTTCATTGTATGGATGATAGTACAATTGGCGTATAATTTTTTTCTTATCGGGTCAATGGGAACATTTTTATTGTACAATCTGCCATTCGTACAATCGACAGATTGGTTTGTGTATGGGACCTTAACACTTGAGTCGGTGGCACACCATACTTTCCACTTGAGGAATGGAGTTTTGGAATCATCATAATGGTAAGATTTTTAATTGCAGTAGATAGTTATTATTTAAAAAAATTTTTTTTTTCCTTGTAATGCATTTTTAATGAAAATATGTGAAGCACTATTAATCTTTTGGATGTTGTTATGTATTTCTTGATATTCGGAATTCTCTTGTCCTGTCTCTGTTAACTACTTTAGGGATTCAAGCATATTAATGTTCACAGAACTCTGTGCTGGACATATCCAAATGGCACCAAATGAAAATAGTAATATTACTGTACCTATCTCTTAGCCAAAATTTGGTTTCTGTGATGTATTTTTAAAGTTCCTCATGCATGAAATTAATTTAGTTCTCCAGGTAAATCACAAAAACCCTCATAAACTGTTGATCTTCCACAAAGCCATTCATCACAAACAGTTTGTATTTATTAACTATTTTTAGTCTTAAGTGTTAGAGAACAATGCCATTTTCACAAATATAATTGAACTCAATTTGTTTGGCAGTTGGGGAATTTTAGTTGATTGCTCATGCTGTCAGTTAGTATACAATTTCCCTGTTGTCACAAACTGACTCAGGCTCCCTCAGCCTAAACATCTTCTTTTATCCAAGTAACAAACTTCTATTTACCCAAACCTCCTAGCAACTTACCAAATCTGGTAAAATATTAGTTTGAGAGAGCTCTCATACTATGCATATTATGCAATATCTCAAAATAAAAACAAATAATAAAGACCATCTGTAAAATAAATTGATTAAGCATTCACTACACATTGTTAATTTCTTTTAGCTCTAATCTCTCC
This sequence comes from Hymenochirus boettgeri, assembly GCA_019447015.1. Classification (NCBI taxonomy): domain Eukaryota; kingdom Metazoa; phylum Chordata; class Amphibia; order Anura; family Pipidae; genus Hymenochirus; species Hymenochirus boettgeri. Next base: position 85,924,470 of record CM033469.1, on the reverse strand, counting down.
ACAATAAGGCGATTTGGAGAAATCCTATTGCTTTTCCGGGATCAGTATAAGGATTTCAGAAGTTGGCTGTGTGTTTTGTGAAAAATCTTGTTGTAATTAAAATAAAATTGTATGTTAAAATGAATGAAAGCCTGAGAGAATGTTTAACTGTAAATTGAAGGATTGTAAATTTAGGGATATTTCAAGCTTCTCAGATGGATTTATCATTTGATGTATAATTTACCTCCCAATGATATCAGTAAATGTTCATGCGGTATTTGAATATTTTGGTTTATTATTTCAGTGCAGCCAATGTTACAAAATTATTAAGTGGTATATTAGTTTATAATTTTTGATCTGTATTAACCAAACAGATCGTAAGCATAAGAATGTTCCCTGCAACAATAGGAGGTAAATTGAAGTATCTATTTTCAGATATATCTCCAGATGTTGACGTGAACTTGGCTAGTGCAACAAGACACGTAAAACACACCAGACAACATTGTTCAGGGTTTAAATCGGTATGGGCTTTAAAAGAGGTGACAGGATAACTTCTAACTAACAAAAAGAAAAGATATACATATGTTGTGATTCTATATTTCATATATGATCTTAGGAATCTAAAGGCTATATTAACTTAAATAATTTTTTCTGTCATTATTTTTTTCCCACAATTGGTCCAATGTCATGACCAGATTATAAAATATATGTTTATCTACCTGCACCCATCTTTTAAAGGGCATGTTCACCCTATAAAACATACAATCATTTTAAACATACACCCCCAACCCTATTTCCTCAATACTTACATTTCTCTCCAAGAAATCTTACCTTAAAGTCCTCTGGTCCCTCGCTGATCTCTGCTGCCTCCTTTACAGCTTTGTGAGCTTGCACAGCCATAAATCAGCCATCTTGGGCAGACATCCTTCACCATAACAGCATTGACTAAAGGCTAGCACCCGGAAGAGCCAAGATATAGCAGCAAGGGACTACAGAACTTCAAGCTAAGATATCTTCACTAAGGAGCACTGAGAAGAAAGGTATGTAATGTTAAAAGTTTGTTACGGGGTGAACATACTCTTTATCCATTTATACTAACTTCTTAGTGTCTCTCCCTGCATACAATAATCCAAATCTGCAATTATCCTCTGGATTTTTTAATATCTATGTTTGTATTTATCTCAATTATTAAGTGCTGCACTGGGTACCTTATCAAGATTAATTTCTTGTGGCAAAAATATGTTGAGATGGAAAGTTATTGCAGATTTGGATTACTGCAAGAAGTTATATAATTTAACACTCTCCGGCAACTATCAATAAATTAAATTTAGTCAATATTTGAAGCATTGCATTCTACTTTCACCTATATATCTGTATATTTATTTGTAATTGATATCATATAGGGAGACTGAAATGGCATGTCCACCCTTAAAACAAAACAAAACGAAAAAAAGTTCACTTATAATTTACTTTTCCCAACCTCAACTGATATATTCATCACATTATAAGATATATTACTAACCAAATATTTAAGCATAATTATTGTCTCCATTCTGGCAGAGTGAGCTATTAGTGGCTGCATACAAGCTATTAGTGGTCTTTAGCCTAGTACCTGGGGGCAGTTTTTGTGCAGGGATCCTGTGAACCCTTTCAATAGTGAAGGCTGATGAGAAGAATGTGCGATCAAATTGAGAGCCAGGTCTCCAAGTCTTGCTTCTCTGCACCCCTGGAAAGCCGACGGAGTGAATATTTTGGCCCCGCCCTCGGTTTTTGAGGTCTTCTAGCTTGAGACAGTATTAGTTGTTGCTTTAAGTGGATTATTTTATTAGGTTGTGGGTGTAGGGTGTCTTCTATACTTGAGATGCTTCTCTCTTTCAGTTACTCTCTGTCTTTGGTTATGGAAGTCTTGCCTGAGTAGACTAATGTATATTTTAACAACTTCCAGATAATGCCAGATAATATGGCTTTAGAATCCTACAGGGCAATTTAGCCAGAGCCGCTATGGCTCTGGGTAAATATTGCAAACGCGATTTAATTTGCCGCCATTAAAATCATGCTCTAAAGGTTGTGCAAACGCAATATTGAATCCTGAGTGCCGAATGCATGGATGTCTTTTACGTAACACGTGGATCCAGCGTTTACATGGAGTTAACGTCGCACTAAGCGGTACCAAACCGCTTATCATGATGTTAACTTCAAAGACCTGCCAAATGCCGCTGGGTAAATCGCCCCACTAGATGGCTATCATGAGTTACTGGAGAGTGTGCCCAGGTTGCTTTGCTTATGCAGTACCTGCAGATGTAGGCTCTGGCACTGTCTGATATGCACCTGTGGTCTCCTCTGAGTCAGGGCGGCGGGCATGATGGTGGCTGAATTGTGTTGACGAGTGAACGTACTTGTTAATTTTTTAAGTGCTGCGATTTACTTTTTATTTCTATGACCCGTCATCTCTCTCCCACTGTGTAGTGGAGCCAGTAGGTAAAATTATATTTCATAGACTGTCCATATTAGCATCGGATGTTGGGTCGGACTGGGAGCTCCTCACACACGTCCTACCGCATTTGCATCTTAGCCATGTCTAGGGGGAACTTAATTTTTGGAATAACTGACAGCATTAAAAAATCAATAAAAACAATCAGGGAGATTCAATAAAAGTTCTTATTGTTTAAAATGGTACTAATTTTGCCCCAATCAATCAGATATTAGCCTTCAAATGTTAAATGAGATCTGATTGGTTGGGGCAAAATTTGCACCATTTTAAACGATAAGAAATTTTACTGAATAACCCTGAATGTATTTAACTGTCTAATGTTATACTAGTTTTTTTTATATTATACATATCTGTTACAGGCAAGTCTGATACAATGGCAATAAATTATGGTTAATAAATCAGGGCTAAGTTTTGTGCTAAAGAAAGCAAAGGAAAATGCTTTAAGGCTAAGGATTGAAAAAAGCAATGCGATTTATATTTGTGTCTGCTTTTGTGTCCGCTTGTCTGCGTTTTCTATTTACTACAATATTTTAAAAGCATAAGGAGTGCATTTGTGTCCACATTATTTTTATGCATTTCCATAAACTTAAAGGATAACTATAATCTAAAATGTAACTTTTTAAAAATGGAAAGTACCTGGGGAAGGGAGGAAGGATTACAGCACAGGTTTCACTTGCCAGGTTATTCCTTGACTAATCCTTTATTAAAGGGCATGTCCACCCCAAAGACTAAAATTTAACCCACTACAGGCCCCACTGTGTAGTTTAAAAAATCCTTACTTTACATTTCTGCTCCTTATGGTTCTCCTGTAATGGTTCCAGAAAATGAAGAGTAAGAGCTGTCTGCAAGTCAGTGACATGCGCAGGGGAGCCCTTCCCCCCCCCTCTAACCCTTGCAGCCTTTGCACCCAGCGTGAAACCCTTTGCGCATATTGTAGATGACCCCTGCCCACAACAACATTGCACAATCTCAATGCACAGCAACACACACTGGAAACTGGAAATGCTATAGTGTAGCCACACCCTAAGTGCCTCTCTGTTAACCAGGGGTGTCCTTTGTTTATTTATCATCCTATTCTCTAAAGCAAATGTAACAAGTCTTATTTAACTGGATTAACCTTTTTCAGTGTAGTGTATAGGCTGCGCATTTCACATGCATTACTGTGCATTTGTGATGCAATTCTGCCAATATTCTGTTATTGGAGTACATGCGATTAAATATGGTCATCACATGCACCCCGAAAATGGATCACAGTGCAGTGTTAGCCTGCCATGCATTTCTCACATGCTAATAGATTGCAAAATACGATCATAAGTGCGTGGGAAATGTGCTAATGTGGCCTAACCCTTACTGAACACATTTAAGGGAGAAAGACTAATATTTCTGAATACTTCACAGATTTAAAATTTACATTTCAGGAACAATGAATTGTTAAAAGCATAGATTTCAGCTTATTAAGCTTATTGATGGAAGGTGGTACTTCTCGATTGATGGAGTTGTTGCCCTGGGTGTGGTGCCAAAGAACCAGCCATCTAGCCAAACTGGACTCCTTTTTAAATGACTTTTAACCCTCTAGTAAAAGCTTAAATGTGGCATACAAATATATGATCAATTGTCAGTTACGTGCCCCAAACCCCAACTAATGTGTTTTGTACTTTATTAACTGCATTACCAGATATTTAAAGGAATAATTCATTGAAAACATGAACTATTCCTTTAATGCATTGATTGACAAATGGAAGTTAAAGGACCTAACATTCGCTTATTCCATTTTGAATTCCTTCACATTCTGCATCCTTTCCATCCCTTTTCATTCTCCTCCACCCTACCCTACCCTTATTGCCTGCTACTTTATTTTCCCTAATTCCATTCTGCTACTTTTCAACCTCAACCTGTACTTACCCGTGACAAAGGGGATTGCCCTGAAATTTTGTGCACTTATCTGGTCACAATATAAATCACATAAAGAAATTGTGGCTGCGTCTTTCATTACTTGCAAATTATACCATTTTTTTTCTGTCCTGGCAGCTGATACAATCCACTCACACTAGGAAGCTAAGGGCGCTCAAGCAAGGGAAGTGCAATAGGTTTGTACTGCTGTTACATTGTTGTAGCAGAATGGAATTAGGGAAAATAAAGTAGCAGGCAATAAGGATAGGGTAGGTTGGAGGAGAATGAAATGGGATTGAAAGGATGCAGAATGTGAAGAAAATCAAAATGGAATAGGAGAATCTAAGGTTCTTTACTCAAACAGGCACTGGCATCTTTTCATTTAAAGCAGCTTTCTGTCTGTCTTTCTTTATGATGCAGTTTCAGAGTGCATTATGTGTACTATTCTTATTTGCATTATATTCCCAGAATCATAAGTAAGGTGTGACTTTGAGTAAGGATTTAACTAGTCTAAGCACTAATCATAATACTCAGTATTATATAAATGATTGTGGGGGAAACTGGAGTACCTGGAGAAAACTCATGCAAGCACATGGAGAACATACAAACTCCTTGCAAATTAATGTCCATGAGAGGATTTGAATTGGATTGGAATTTACAGCCCATGTAACATTATTGTCCTCACTAAAGTTAAATGGCAAAATAGCTTTAAGTTCTGCAACTGCTGAGCAAGGTAAATAAGAATAGTTGAAACTACAAGCCTTCCAGCCCCCCCCCCAACTTTATAATGGTGTGTTCTAGGAGGTTTCAGAAGGCAAGACATACATTAGTCAACAGTTCTATGTTTAGCAAGGAATTTTTGGAGCTAGCAAATCCCCTAAGACTTTGATGAATGTGGCTTGGTGCCCTGTGGTCTGATAATTCTCCTGTACTTATCAATGTTGTTGTGAATACGTGCAGTGCTTAATGACATGTCATTTTTGCTGCATTAGCACTCCTTTTTACATAAAGAGTTACAATGTGAAGGAACACAAACATTTTAGTAACTGTGTTAGCTTTTTGAGGAACAGTAGCAATTAAATATAAGCTACTTTATGTTATCTGTTCCTTTCCTTTAGTCTGAAATTGTTTATTTTATTTTTTCATTCCTTATTTTTCTTGTTTATTAATTAATTAATTAATTAATTAATTAATTAATTAATTAATTAATAACGGGACAGTGACAACTGGAAACAGCATCTATGGAACCTTCCTGCCACAAAACTATTAGTCTCACTCCTCAAACCTTAATGTTTGCCAACCTAGTGCCTGGTACACAGGGAAATATTGCAGCTTGATTGACTCAATTTACTCCCAAAAGGCAAAATACTGGACAGGAGCCCAGGTATTGGCCTGCATTTAGAAATATAAAGCACAAAAATTCAAATAGTAATAGTTCAGTAAGGCTGGGTACACACCATCTAATTTTTTGGAACTCCCTTCTCACATGCAAATAAGGGGAGAAAAAACTGGGATGCTTCTATGTTACCATAGTAGGCCTAGGGAATGGTACACCTATAAAGAGGCTTTAATAACATTCCATACGATAAACGCAGAATCAGAAAAACAGTTTTGGTTTGCTGCCGTAATGATGGCTCAATAGGGCCGAAACTGGTCTGCAGCTGGCGCGCTGGTTCTGCATTCAGCTTGTGAAATGTTGTTAAAGCCCCTTACAAGGTATAGCATTTCCTTATGCGCTACCATCGTAACATACCGAGAAATTTCTCCTCCCCTTAAATAGAATTAGTTCAAGGGGCAAGACTAACTGTAAGATAAACTTTCCTGTTGTTAAAAATATTGTAGTAAATATGTTCCAAGAGCTAAAGACTTAAAATTGATATTTTTATTCTAAAATTTTTAATTGTTACAACAATGAAAAGAATCTGTAGTTAATAAATCCATAATACCTTTTCACTTTTTACCAGCAATAATGTTGTTGATTATGTTTTTGTCACAGTATGTGCAAAAATTCCTTTCATCTGGTGAACTCAGTTTTAAGGATCATGGTGGCACCTGCTGGAAAAGGGTTTTCCATTTATTTATTGCATTTTTCTTTGGTTGATACATTTTAATTCTATGCTTCCAACATAAAGTAACTGAATGCTTAAACCTAAGGGTTTCAATGGTTTTGATGACATCTGCTGGTTAAAATCTAGTATTGTGCCATTTTTTAACATTTTGGAATTTACCTATGTGGTTTTACAGTATTTTATCAGTCCAATTTATTCTTTTGAGTCCTACCTAAAAGCATACCTTGCAACTTACAGATTAATGAAAAATTACATATACCCCCCCATCCCGATTGGTCGTTCCTCTGTATACCATGCCCAATGAGAGACAAAGCAACTTTTTACATTGAATTTTAAAAACAGTAAACTCCATAGAGGAGCCATCTTTCCATTACAAACTAATAATAAGGAAATATTGCTCCAAGAAAGCTTATACAAATTTTACATTTTTATTTATAGTAGCTAAAGACATAACTACCAGGGGATCTGCACTTGTAATTCTCACCAGCCAAATTTGCCTCAAGATCAATAGAATTCTCTATCAAGGATTAATTCCCTTTATCTATTTTGCTTCGTTTGTCAGTTGTCTACCTGTGTACAGGGTACTAACCAAATTATTTGGCTACCATGGGTGGGTTCTTCTGACCCCTCCTATTATTATTATTATTATTATTGATTTATATAGCGCCAACATCTTCCATGGCACTATACAATTACATAGTCATACATTACATATATGGTAATACATGTTATATAAAGCCATACATATTACATACACAGGTAATACAAAATATGAGTAAACAGAGTGATGAGTTTCTTACAGCAATACAGACTAGAGAATATGGGGGTGAGACATAAAGTTGCAGGAGTCGGTAGGCTGTAAATAGATTGGCAGTAGAGTGTGAAAGGTGGGTTGGATCATTGGGTAGTAAGAAGGGTAATGTTCAGGACAGGTTATATGCTTGCCTGAAGAGGTGGGTTTTAAGGTTACGTTTGAAGGTATTAAGGGATGGTGAATGATGGACAGACGGAGGAAGGGAGTTCCAGAGCAGAGGGGCAGCACTAGCAAAGTCCTGAATACGGGCATGGGAAGAGGTGACAAGGGTGGATGAGAGGAGGAGATTGTTTGCGGAGCGAAGGATGCGTCTGGGACGATATATATATAGATATATAAAGGGGCTGTGTTGTATAGTGCTTTATAGGATAGGGTAAGCAGCTTGAATCGGATCCTTTGCGTGATGGGCAGCCAGTGGAGTGACTGACAGAGAGGAGAGGCATTAGAGGAGCGAGAAGAGAAATGAATGAGCTGGGCAGCAGAGTTGAGGATGGATTGAAGCGAAGCCAGACGGTTGTTTGGTAGACCACACAGGAGTGTGTTGCAGTAGTCAAGCCGGGATATGACTAGGGCATGGACTAGGATTTTTGTAGCTTCATTCAAGAGGAAGGGTCGGATGCAGGAGATGTTTTTGAGTTGAAGCCGACAGGAGTTGGCAAGTGAATTGACATGGGGTTTGAAAGAAAGATCGGAATCTAGCGTTATTCCCAGGCAGTGGACATGAGGAGATATAGGTGTGTTGTTAATATTAATAGTAAGACTAGGGAGGGGAACAGAGCGGGAGGGTGGGAAAAGGACAAGTTCAGTCTTGTCCATGTTGAGTTTGAGGAAGCAGGAGGACATAAAGGCAGAGATGGCATAAAGGCAGACGGGGACCTGGGATGTCAGTGTAGGGAGATCAGGGGCAGAGGTGTAAATTTGGGTATCATCCGCATACAGGTGATACTGGAATCCAAATGAACTAATGAGTTGTCCAAGGCCATAGGTGTAAATGGAGAAAAGAAGAGGACTGAGTACTGAGCTTTGCGGGACCCCCACAGGGAGGGGACGAGGGGTGGAGTTAATTTCAGAAGTGGAAGGTCCTACCAGAGAGATAAGAGGATAGCCAAGATAGTGCAGTGTCCTGGATACCCAAGGAGGCCAGGATCTGAAGAAGTAGAGGGTGATCAACAGTATCAAAAGCAGAGTACAGATCAAGAAGAATGAGCAAAGAGTTGTGACCTTTAAATTTAGCACTAAGTAGATAGTTGGTCACTTTAGTGAGGGCAGTTTCCGTGCAGTGGTAAAGAGCGGAAGCCTGACTGTAGGTGGTCAAAGAGAGAGTTAGAAGACAGGTGAATGACCAGATCTGCATAGACATGTCTTTCCAGTAGTTTGGAAGCAAATGGGAAAAGGGAGACAGGTCGGTAGCTGGAACTGACTAATATTAGGTGGTGCATTTCCCCTTGGTCTTAGCCTTTATGTAGGTCTCAGACACAATCTCAATCTCAATCTCATATATCATGGTATCCAAGTCCAAATATGTTGTCTCCTTGCACTCCTCTTTTAATTTTTATGTTGGTGCAGTACTCTCCAGGCTGATGACAGCTATGTACTATAGTTTACAGATAATGAGTCGCACTCACGATTTATTCAGTGCATTTCATTGTAACCAGATACGTGCACAATGTTTTGGGGTAATCCCCTTCATTGGGTGCCTAAAATAAAATATCAGTGACTGGTTTAAATACACTTACCTCCCAGGAGGGAGGGACTTGGTGCATCCAATTAATTACAACATAGATTATAAAAAGTGGTCTGGTGCAAAGGTACTACTTTATATGAAGTGATTTAGTGAACAACACAGATGAATGCTGTAGTTAGTTGTTATACTTTTTGTTATACTTTTTGTAAACCTTTTATAAAGGTGCTTTTTGGAAAGTGCTTAGTGCTATAATTTAAACAACATCCCTCATTTTATAGATACATTATTTATTAGTCATATTGTGCTATTCATTTTATAAACATATAAGTGCTATTGGTTTAAAAACTACTGTAAAATCTAAATTGTATATTTATACCTTGTAATAAAGTGCTTTTGTTTTTCTTTCTTATAACTTATGTCATATTTGTTACTTCTTTACTACAGATATTTGCACTAATGTTACACTTTTGCAAAGTTCTGGTACATTGTTTCCTGCAATTGAGTTTTCAATGTTGGATACTTTATGTTACATTTGTCTGATTCTTTTGCTTTCTCTTTTCTTTTGTTGGCTTTTGTTTTTAGTTATCTGTGGACAAGGTATATAAACATTTCTAAGTTCCATGTTAATTCACAGAAAACATCTAAAATTAAGTTCTTCATTTAAAGGGACACTATACTGAAAAAAATACTTTGCCTCATCTTAATCTATAATTGAATATATGTACGTAGCACTTACTCTGATTTGCCTGTGTTGTTGCATGCCTTCAATCAAGCACACATTTTATTTAGGAGCAGTATCCCCCCTCCCTTTTTTAACCACTCCCACTTCCATCCAACCTATATCTGTTGTATTCAATTAGATCAACTGGACTTGAAATGTAGTTCTTGAAGACGTTTCGCTAGTCATCCGACTGGCTTTCTCAATTCAGAATGACTTGTACAAGAATCTGTGGCAATTATGTACCCTGGAAAATCCCAATTAGCATATCACAGCCAGGTGTTAAGGGTGTGATTAGATAGTGGCTAAGAGGTGTTATAGGAACGCCCAGAGTAAGGTGTTAAAACAGCATTGTACATGGCAGACAGTTGGTGTCGAACCCCCCCCACCTCTATTTAGGCTTGGTTTCTTTATTTTCACATAAATGGCCTCCTTAACACCTCTCTTGAACCAGTCACGTTCCTTCGCCAGTATGTTAACATTACAATCTTCAAAGGTATGTCCTTTATCCTTAAGATGCAGATACACGGCTGAGTCCTGACCCGAGGAATTGGCTCTTCTGTGCTGGGCCATACGTTGATGCAGTTGCTGTTTGGTCTCCCCCACATACAAATCAGAGCATTCTTCACTGCACTGCACTGCATATATGATGTCGCTTTTCTTGTGTTTTGGTATTGGGTCTTTCGGATGTACCAATTGCTGCCTCAGTGTGTTGTTAGGCAACCTGACTTTTTTCCCACAAACCAACTGTCAAGCCTGCACACAGCATTCCAACTGTCAAAATTCTGTCACCATTCCAGCTACAATAAAACTACTCACAGAAGAATATTTTGTGAGAGCTTGATTGACAGCTGAAATATAAGAAGTTTTAGATTGGATATCTAAAGAAATAGGGGGCAGATCAACAGAAAAACGATTCAGTGGTGGTTGGGAAGAATTAAAGCTTACAGTTATGGCCAATTTAAAATAACCTATTTTTCGGTATAGATACCCTTTAATCCTATTGGGTGAACGGTATTAAGGCGGTGTATCCAATATACTTCTCTTTGGCGTTTCCCCCTCTGGGAGCTCTCCTTAGCACCTCAAATATCCTCCATCAAGCTTGTGCAGCATTATGATTATTTTTAAAATGTTTAGACACTGGCATGACATTTTAATTTTTCGTACATTTCGTGATATCGTGTTTGTGCTCTCCAATGCAGACTCTTACCGGTCTTTTAAATTTCCCCCCATATGCTAAACTGCACGGGCATTTTAACATATAAATCACATGTGGGGTCACACAACTTGCGAAGTCATGCAATGGAATTGGTATATCTTTAGTAGGATGTGAACGAAGGATCCACCCAGAGGATTGTTCGGCGATCCACCGGGTGGATCAACACAGGTCCGGGCGCACATCGTACATGTGTACAAGCCCTTACGCTCTTTCTGCTGCTTCTGCAGTTTTGTTTGAAACTGTCTTTGTGTAAATTTTTTGCCATTTCTATCAACCTTGATTTACAATTTGCTTCATCGTACACATCCTGTCTTACTCTCGAAAACTGCCCGTATGGTAAACCTTTAATTGTGTTTGCTGGATGAAAGCTAGATGCTAACAGCGTATTGTTTTTATCAGTAGGTTTCACATACAGGTCAGTTTTGCGAGTGTTTGAGAGGGTATCCACAGTTATACTGAATAAAAGTGGGTATATAAAAGAAGCGGAGAAACAGTTAAATATAAAGAAAAACTACACAGAATTAACATCAGATCCAGTCTTTACTATAATGAACCTGATTAAAAACACACTAATGGATGCATGGTCTTGCGGAACAATTTTCTACAATCTATAGCCAGTTCAATTCCAGAATACTTAACACACTATTGACTTTCTAACAAGACTAAACAACGTGACACAAGTGGAACATTGCACATTTTTGGCAACTATGGACATACAGTCATTGTAAACTTGCATTCCTCACCAGAAAGGCATTAATGTGGTAGAGGGTAAATTATTGGAACAGAACCTTCCCACAGGATTTGTATATTTCATATTAGATTTGTTAAATAATGTATTAACCAAAAATGATTTTTGATTTAAAAATATGGTTTATTTACAGAAGTGTGAAACAATTATGGGTGCTATTTTTGCGCCATCATATGCAAATCTAGTAAGTAATTATGAATATAATACTAGCATGTTACACACAACCAGGGAGATGTAATAAAAGTTCTTATCATTAAAAATGGTTCTAAATTTACCCAAACCAATCCAATGTTAGCTTTCAAATGTTAAATAAGATCTGATTGGTTGGGGCAAAATAAGCACCATTTTCAACAATAAGAACTTTTATTACCGTATATACTCAAGTATAAACCGAGATTTTTCAAAATAAGAGGTAAGACACAGATTACTGGTTTTATATTGAGGTGTTCTGCCTTCTGGTTCAGTGTTGTTCTGTGGCTTTAGTTGTCCTTTAAAATATAACTGGATGCTGGATGCTGTCATTAAAGGGTATTTCCACTGGGGGAAAAAAAGTTTAGGCATTTAGTTTTATTGAATAAAGGGAGGTAAAGGAGCTGTGTCTTATCTCCTGTTCTTCAATAAAAACCTGCATCAGCCGGAAGAGAAGGTAAGCTACGTACCCGATTGATCGCTCCTCTGCCACGTAGTCCCGACAGACTCTGTCTTGCATGTGCAAGGGCACATGTGGGCAATACTAAAATAACGGCAAGAGTCCGCATTGGAGAGCACAAATACGATATCACAAAATCTAACTTAGACAAAAATGAAAATATCATGCCAGTATTTAAACATTTAAAAAATAACAATCATAATGCTGTACAAGTTAGATGGATATCTTGAGGCGGTAAGGAGAGCTGCCAGAGGGGGAAACTATGAAAAAAGCTGCTCCAAAAAAAAAGTATATTGGATACACCGCCTCAATACCGTTCACCCAATGGGATTAAATGAAGAACTGAATTTTAAATGTTTCCTGTGAATTAACATGGAACTTAGAAATGTTTGTATTACTTGTCCAAAAACAAAAGCCAACAAAAGAAATGAGAAAGCAAAAGAATCAGACAAATGTAACATAAAGTATCCAACATTGAAAACTCAATTGCAGGAAACAATATACCAGAACTTTGAAAAAGTGTAACATTAGTGCAAATATCTGTAGTAAAGAAGTAACAAATATGACATAAGTTATAAGAAAGTATTTAGAAAAACAAAAGCACTTTATTACAAGGTATAAATATACAATTTAGATTTTAGAGTTTTTAAACCAATAGCACTTAAATGTTTATAAAATGAATAGCACAATATGACTAATAATAATGTATCTATAAAATGAGTGATGTTGTTTAAATTATAGCACTAAGCACTTTCCACTATTATAAAAGGTTTAATTAAAGGTTTAACAATTAATTAAAGCATTCAACCGTAATGTTCGCTAAAGAACTATATATAAAAAAGTACCTTAGCACTAGAGCACTTTTATAATCTATGTTATACTGAATTGGATGCACCAAGTCCCTCCCTAAAAACCAGTCACTGATTTGTTGCTTTATGCACCTGACAAAGGAGATTGCCCTGAAAAATTGTGCACGTATCTGGTTACAATAAAATTCACTTGAATACACTGTGAGTGCAGCTCTCATTATCTCTAAACTACAGTATAATGGTATCCTCCTTCTTGAGACAGGAAGCCACACTGGACCTATTCAACATGGAAAAAGCAATGACAGAGGATGCATTTTCTGACTTTCCAGCAGAAATTCGTCTAGATAGGCTATTTATGATGAAGAGATCTCTACTGATTGTAATAAGGGGCCGGGAGGCTGGGGGAAATTACGAGTACGCTTTAGGAGGAGGCGCTCCGATGGCTGTTGGGATTGCAGAACTGGATACAAGAGACTGCTGGGGACTGTAGGCTGAGGAATGGCGACTAGGTGCTGCTGGAGAGAAGGCAGGATACTGGGAACAGGCAAGGCAGAAACAGTCACTGAAACAGTTAAGGTGAGTATGGATACTGGAACTGGCAAGGTAAGTCACTGATGATGGAGCTGGCAAGGTAAGTCTGGAACTGGCAAGGAAAGTCTCTAAAGCAGGACCAGGTAAGGTAAGTCATTAATGCTGGACAGGAAAGTAACAGGAACTAGGGCAGGTAAGTTAGAAGTAGCCGGGGAGGTAGCTAACGATACAATCAGGCACCGGGTCCAGGAGGACGCCGGTTTTTGAATCCTCGTGCTGCCCGGCGTGTCGGCATTGTGACAACATGACATCTACGACACCGCCCACCCAGAATACTGGCGCACCGCGGGACTGGAGCAGCAGGTAAGTTTGTGACACTGATAAGATGTCAAAGGGTTTGTAATGTTTCTAAAGGACTACTTTGCTCAAAATATATAGTAATTCAAGCTGAGGGAGTGTGCCCTAGTTTTACTTTTACTACAATCCAGAACCCTGTACAGGAGAAACCATCTTCTAAAGTTCAGCACAGACTCCTCTCTCTCAGCCAGTGACATTAAATTTATGCAGTTTGTGATATGAGTACCCAGTGACTGAAGCTGACCGTCAGACAGAGCAGCACACACTGAGCTTTGGAAGATGATTTTCATAAGGACAAACAACCTCAGCTAAAATTATAGTTTAATGCTAGTCTGGGAACTGCTGATCAGATGTGTCACCTTCGTTCTGGGCTCCTGGTCCATTGGTTGAAGGATGGAAGGTAAGGCATAGGTCCTTTATCGCCCAATCTCAAATCAATGCATTAAAAGAATGTATATTCCTTTAACAAGGCATATTAAAATAAAGAAGTTTTGATTAATCTTGCAATAATATTTAGTTCCACTAGAGAGTAGTATAGCATCACAAAATGTGTAAAACTCACACAGAATAAATCCATTTGTACTTTACAGACTTTGAACTTAAGGGGCATTGCAATAGAAAAGACATTATTGTCTCCCCGTATCAATGGCTCCGGCGATGTTATATGCCGATAGCAGCTCTCAGTGCATCACTAAAAGGTGTTAACTATTTATGCACTTTTAACGCTAAGCATTAACTGGCATTAAAAGTGCATAAATCGTTTACTGCTATTGATTGTGGCAGCTGTGTGGTTAACTTTCACGTTAGAGATAAAATCTATCAATTTTAAAAATTAATAAATCTGTGCGAATTTATTAAAGTAAAGTAAAGTATCAATCATTTAATAATTTTCAAAGAACCAATAATTATGCAGCCATATAAAGTACACAAAAAAACAAATAAAAAATAATATGTTTCAGTCCTTGGTCAGTGATACAAGGGAATGCCAGATTATAGATTTCTGGGGAATAAACTCTGATATGACTGCCTCTGATCTTGCCCTTACATTAAATGGTATGGCCATGTCTTTTTTAACTGAAGAACAGGAGGTAAATGCGCTACGTCTTACCTCCTCTAAAATTTGCAGGAGAAACTTAGGGAGGATTGCTCCGGTGTCGGCTTCTCTGACCATCTCTGACGCATTACCCTGTTAAAGCACATTACCCTGTTTTGATGCCAGAAAAAAACAAACAAACAAAAAAAACTGGACTGGCCTGCCGCCTAAAAAAGTGTCAGTGCCGGCATTTACTTTGCCTTTAATCATTAGGACTGGGCCTGACAATGACACTCCGCTCCAGGCAACAGCATTGGTAGTTCAGTAAGTGACAGTGTGCCACATGCGAGCTGAATTATTATTATTGTGGATTTATATATTGCTAACATTTTCTGTAGTGCTTTGCAATTACATGTATACATTCACATCAGGCCCTGCCCCGGAGAGCTTACAATCTAAGCACATTTATTTGACACATACAACCTATCAGTATGTCTTTATGATTGTGGGGGAAACCAGAGTGCCTGGAGGAAACCCACGCAAACACAGCTAACCACTGAGTCACTGTGCTGCCTCAGTCTATGGGGCTAGTGCTACTTGATGACAAGATTAGACTCACAGGGGCATAGTTAAAAAAGCGTGGTACTGCTACTTTGCAATCTTGCACCTTTAATGGCCACTATTTTTACAACCACGATTGTAAAATTAAAAAAAAAACAAAAAACAGAATTGTACGGTCGGCCATACAATACCTTTGCGGTAGTCTAATACCACATGGTATTTTACGACTGAGTGGTCGTTAATGTATGGCCGTAGTTGTACTTCTACTCTAACCTGCATTATTGGGGGGTTAATAAACATGCCTTACGAGAGGTGATTTTTTTTTTAACGCAACTAATAGCATTTACAAGGTTAAAATATAGCAGTTTGTGTCATCATTACATGGGGAAACACCTGCAACTTTATTATTATTATACATTCATTCTCTTATAAAGGGTATATCCTCCCATAAAATTGGTGACTGTTTATCTGCCCGCAATCCCAACTGCTATTTATACTAATTTACTACACGCATTTGCAACTAGATATTTAATGATAAGTCTCCGGCTCTGAGTTTGCTTAAAACTTTGTACCATCATCTATCTGATTCTTGTTACCAAGTTGCACTGTTGACTATTTTAGTGTTCCTTGTTCCTGCTTTGTTTGTACTGGCTTTCATGAGTGTACACTGCCTCAGTGTTGATATTTGTGCTTAGAACTCCTGGATGCAACCGTGTTCATTCAGGCGCTGATTGCCTGGTGACAAATGGGGTCTTGTCTATAGGTCATTAGGTGAAGAAAGTGGTGGAGATTGGGATATCTACATTGAAGATAAACCAGGGGACTAGAATGCTTCACAAAACCTCTTACTTGCTGTACCCTATTTCTGGAAATTTACAGCATTTACTCAACAAACTTCCATCCGTATATTTAAATCTAAACTTGGACTCTTTACAAATGTAAACTGCTGCATACCTTGTGTTTGTGAAAATGCTTAAATTGGGAGGGAAACTGGAATTCTCCACTTTGTATGAACATCTTGCACTGCTCAATGTAACTGTAAGGATTAAGCTGTTTAACTTAAACCCACCATAAACCATTCCAGATCTTAGCAGGCAGTCTTATTATCTGTTTCACATATCTAAGAACTTCAGCTCATAAGTAAATGACTGAACACTGACATCCAACTACCTGCTGCCTTAATTGCTCTTCACATTTTGTGACAATTATTGCCTTGTGAAGATAATTAGAGACCCCTGCTATGCAATCTAAGTTAAGAATCTTAAAGCTAATTAAAATAAGTCTGCACATACTGTATGCAGTTTATTGATAATAGCTTGGTATGCTTTATCCCTATCTTAGTGTCAGAATCTCAAAAAGTCTTATTAGACCAAATAAGAAAAAAAGCAATATACTGCATAACCTTAAAAAGCTACATGGCTGTTTTTCATGAGATCTCAACAAAAACTTAAAGAGCATATTCATTCCCATTTAACTTTTCCCTAAAATCCGGAACCCCAAAAACCTAGGATTGCAATACTAACTTGGCTCCCCGGTGTTCCTGATCAAAGATACTCACTGCCACGTCAAGTGGTCACTCTCCTTCCTTCTGTGATCCTTCCAGGTGTTAGCCGTCAGTCATGCCAGTGATAGTGGCATCAATGCCAATGACCTACACAAGCTGCCCCCTTTATGGCTGTGCTAGCTCACATAGAGCTTGCAAAGCTGCCAGAGATGGCAGAAACCAGCAGAAAAGTGAAGAGTGGACATTTTTCAGGAATGCCAGGGAGCAAGTATTCTAATCCCATGGGTGGGAAAGTCATATGGGGTGAATATGTTCTTTAAACTATTATGTGGCATACAGCATATCAGGTTGTTACAGTACATTCCAAACTGAATATTGAAAGCCTTTCTGCTGCTAAGAGTGCAATCATAAATTTGCCATACACACCTCTGATAATAACACACACTCCTTTTATGGCCAAGGCAAATACCATTAGAATTTGCATCAATGTGCAAATAAACTATAGAGATCTACCTCCCTGTATTTTGTATGTGGCCACACACACTGCAATAGTAAATCCCATTGGATTGGAAGGGATTACTCATTATTGGCCACATGTATGGCACGTCCCTATACAGACTATAAGTTGATTATAAAAGTGTATTTAGATGGAATCTGCTCAATGTTTTGTAAGTAAAGGGATATAATATCACAAAGGAAATTTTTTTTTTGGCAAAAGAAATCCCAGTGCTGATGACAGTGTGTTGGTATCAACATCAGTTGTTTTCATGTCATACAAACTGACAATAATCAGCTAATTGGATCCACCTAATTCAATGGGATTTACTAATTATATAGCAGAATGGAAGATAACTACCTACATTCCCTGTAAGGCTACTTTCAGTTGAAAGTCTGTTTGTCATTCTGGTTGTGTTGCCACATGCAACATTTTCCTAGTGGCAAAACATATGGAACTGCTGGTAAAACACAACCAGAACTTCAAACAGACATTCGTTTGAAAGTATCATAATGATGAGATTAAAACAGAATAGTTTTTATATGTTTACTACAGGTGTGCTTTTAACAAGAAAGATGAAAAGGTAAAAGGCACAGTGAGGCCTTCTGTTTAGCTCCATTATTAGTCTAAAGAGTGATACATTCATCAGGGTCAAAGAAAAACAAATAATTATTTCTAAAGTGTTCCACCTTTTATAACTTTCTGTTTATGATCTAAAATACATTTGCTGATTTGTCAATGCAAGAACTTTTGGAAATTAAATACTGTAATAATTTATCAGGAAGGGTGCAACACATTTATACTGAGAGTAAGAAACTGAGGGTCGCACTCCAAATGATAAGTCAATTTATTGTGAACCACACATCACACGTAACACAACGTTTCGGGTGATCACCTGAAGAAGGGGTTCACAATATGACACATTCATATAGATATACTAATCAGAACTAAAAAGATTTATATTGTGAACTAATATCAATCAATAGCGCCCTATTTGTGTAAAACATTCATGGTGAGGCCACACTATAACGCATAGTAGAGTACCATGGCATTTATACAGATTTCTTTGCAGAAAACAAACACATTCGATCCAAAAATTGGACTTAAAATACTTACAATGTCAATGTTCGCTTTCCATATCTTTCTTTAAAAGATCTACAAAAATGCATATACTGAAATTTTGAGGGTTTATATATTAAAATGTTAATATTAGCCTCTGTAACTTTCAGATATCGAACTTCTATAGTGTTAAGCAATAGATACTTTCCTGAGAGAATATTATCCGTTTATTATTTTAGAGGACAGCACAGTGCAAAAGCCACATGATAGGAAAACCAAAAATAGCATAGCATTGCCTGGGAGCTTGGAAGCAGTTTGGGGTGATCTCCCAGATCAGAGATTATCATTATCAATGTTAGGAGTAAGCAGTCACTTAAATAACCATTACTGGGGATGCTGGGGGAGAAAAAATGCATTAAAGAAATCCAGTATGAAAAGTGACAAGGACATGAACTGCAGGTGGAAGACAAAGCAACATGAAGGCTAAAGAAAAAGAGCAATTGACTTGCAGTTCTGAAATGGCCAGGGAAGACGTGATTAGGAATAAGGGTAGAAAACAATGACAACAATTGAAAAGATTTGGCTTCTGTGGCTCTGAAAAATGGCTGACTGAGATGTGAGGAGCCTTGTGACGCCCAACCATGAACTGAAAAATACATTCTATTTTATGTAATTTCTACATATTGCTCCTTTTCTCTAATCCTCTTCTCTCTTATATCACATACTTGTTGAAAGTTGGTTATTCTTTGTCACAAGCAGATTGCTACCTTTGCATGCTACCTTTGTTCATGTGTTAATTATTGCAATAGAATATGCAAAGGTGCCATACATAAAAAAAATAAATCTCAGCAAATTCATTCATTTCAAATACAGGGTTTTATATGGGCAGGTCAATGGAAAATATCATTATTGTTTAAATTTGTTGTTTATATTAAATATACCTAGTTATTCTTCATATTCTGGGCAATAGTCATAATATTGTGTGTGTTGATTCTCTGTAATATACCCCATTTGTACATAACCACAAATGGTTAAAGGGAAGTATGAATATACACTCCAAACACTCACTTATTGAGACTCGTGGTTCGGATGCAACTGCCCCGAACCCATCACTGATGCTTTGAACAGGATAATCTCCTATTAACATATTTTTCACATTTATTATTTATCATATATTAACATTGGGAGAGGGTAAACTCACCGCTCCTTCTCGGTGGCCAGGGATGCAGCCAGCCCCAGACCCTTCACTGAATCAGCAAACACTTTCAAACACATAAAGAGACTTGATGCTGTTGTTCCCAGGTAATCAATACACATTTGGTGGAGCCAGTACAGATAAAAACCAGGATGTCTACAGTATGATTAAGGATGCTGATATGTCTGAAACGCGTCAGGCTTACTAGTACTGTTTACCGTGATATTTTATCTCAACTGGCTCCACCGAATGTTCCTAACAATAATTTCTACTGATTGGCTGTTGGATGGGTCACACATGCTCAGATCTCTACTAATACTACTCATAAATATTGTAACCCAGTCGCACAGCTCACTGTAAAAAAGCTGTTTTGTGACACCCTTCTAAGGGTGGTGCTCCTGGTGTAAAATACACATCCAAAATACCTAGCAAGCAGGGGACAATAAATCCCCTCCCCAAGTACACCACAACGGAGCACAACACTGATAAACAGCTACAATGAAAAGTGTATTCAGCCATATAAAATCACATACCAAAATACCAATAAAATACCCATAAATACACCATATACAATATACCCCACACCAAAGTCATAAAACCCGGTGCGTCCCCTTGTTGTAAATCAGGAGTAGAAATTTCCAAGGGATACTTCTTAAGTCCCACTGTAACAAGCAGTAGTAGCAAACTAGACCTATTGGCCTCAATAGAAAAGGAACATATTACCAATCTGGACCCGTCCCCGGGTTTGTACTGGTATCCGGTGGGACTAGGATAAGATAAGACCTCCCCGATGCAACACAGGACTGCTCTTCATACTGGTACACTCTGTACCCAGACTCTCATATTGGCAGGTCTCCTCGGACTTCACCCGCTGGATCCAGTGGTCCTGCGCAGGGTTTGCTGGCGCGCTATTATCACTCTTATCCTCCCAATCGGTGGTGAATAGCAGGCTCTCACCCTGCAAATACCAGGTAGCAGAAGCGGGCTTGGGTCTCCCTGGGAACTTACACCGATGTATGTTTCACCTATGTGGAAACTCCACAAATGGGCTTCCTCAGGGTGCTAGGTCACTCCTTCACTTCCCCTCATAAAAGAGGAACAACCCTTTCTCAAATGTGGTTGTTTAACCTGAAACATGTCATGTGAATAAACTAAGCATCAGAAAGACATCTGCAGAGAGTCTTGTGTTCCTGTTTCTGCATACTATACTTCATTTACATTATAGTCCGTGTGGCTGATAAAGGGGGTAACATGGTTGTAACGTGGTTGTGATGTCTAAGGACCAATACAAACTCGAGGCCTTAAGACAACTCTCCCACCGAGATCAATATGAGGTTTTAGATTCTAATCTGATTAAGGATATCCAAAGAAACCTCTGGACTATCTTGTCCTAAGCCTTTGGGGACGGGATAATTAGTGGGGCAGAAAGAGAT
The DNA here is from genome assembly GCA_019447015.1 of Hymenochirus boettgeri. Lineage (NCBI taxonomy): Eukaryota > Metazoa > Chordata > Amphibia > Anura > Pipidae > Hymenochirus > Hymenochirus boettgeri. Next base: position 85,903,231 of record CM033469.1, on the reverse strand, counting down.
TACATGTTTATCAAACACGCCAAACTCCCCACTTTTTACACCATCCCCAAGATGCATAAGAAAAAGCGGTTCCCCCCTGGTTGCCCTATAGTTTCAGGGTATGGGGAGCCCACTGAGAACACAAGCAAATTGGTGGACATGGTGTTGCAACCATATGTCCAAAGTTTGAGTTCATTTGTGTAGGACTCTTCTGATTTACTACATACCATTGGTGACCTGCAGATGGAGGAGTCCACCTTTATAATAAACAATAGTATCGAGGGAAAAACACTCTCTACTCAGATCCCCCACAAACGGCACAACTATATATCGGGTATTAGTGAAAAAGCAGTTTATTGGATATACATTATAGATCTAAAAACACCCCACACATAAAACACACACCAACCACCAACGGGCGTCCCCGGTTCTATAAAACCAGGCTAAACTCGCCAAGTCTATGTAACCTCCAAAGCACACAATGAAAGAAACAATGTTCCACATGAATTTGGGGCCTATAGTGAGAAGCCAAGTCTGACTTACGATACCTCTCTTCACTGATGGCCACACTCTTCACTCGATAGTCCATTCACAGTCCCTCCGGATTCCGTGTTTGTAAGTCAGTCCCACAATCATCCCGCTAGTAAATCCCATGCTTCCGTATGCGGTAACAGTGTCCGCCTTGTTGGTGGCCCACTGAGAACACAAGCAAATTGGTGGACTCGGTGTTGCAACCATATGTCCAAAGTTTGAGTTCATTTGTGTTGGACTCTTCTGATGTACTACGTACCATTAGTGACATGCAGGTGGAGGAGTCCACCTTGTTGGTGGCTCTGGATGTGGAGGGTCTTTACTCCTTTATACCTCATGAGGCCTGTAAGCACTTTTTGAAGAGTGCAGGTCTCTTCTACAATTTATACTAAATAACAATGTGTTTGTATTTAATAATAAGTACTATAGGCAGGTGAGAGGCATGGCGATGGGGGCGGCTTGCATGCCCTCATATGCATGCCTCCACCTTGGCCTATGGGAACATCTTGATGTACCTGATGTGGCATCCAATATGGTTGTGGATGATTATATAATAATGTGGATACGTTATATAGATGATATCCTAATGTTATGGAAGGGTTCTCGTGAACAACTGGAAGGATTTATCATGGGTTTGAACAGCAATAGGAGAAATATCCGTTTGACATAAGAAGTTCATAATGAACAGATAACCTTCCTTGATTTAAATATCTGAAAGGAAGGGGGTAGACTGGAAACATCCACATTCTGGAAACCAACATCAGTAAATTCCCTATTACATGCTACGAGCCACCACCCTGCAAGTACAATAAGAGGTATCTCGGTCGGACAATTTCTTCAGGTGAGAAGGAATTGCTCTGATGAAATAGAATTCAGGGATCAAACAACTGAATTAAGTGGTAGGCTGGAGCAAAGGGGTTACAGCCACAAAGTCATTAAGGGTGGTCTCAATAAAGCATTGGGGACCACAAAATGATCTGCTTTTTGGGGGGAAAAAATCTCCAAAGAATGTAGAGAGCGGTAAAATCAGGTTGATCTCCCCCTATAACCAAGAATAGGACAAATTAAAAAACATTCTACAGAAACACTGGTATCTCGTATCTGATGATGAGGAGATCAGTGGGAGAGTGGGGAGTTTTCCTACCCTCACTGCCAAAAGGGCTAGGAAGCTGAGGGACAGATTGTCAAAAAGTCACTTTTGTGAGAACAAATAATTAAGGGTACCTGGCTACAAAAAACGCCCATCATGGGCAATCGCAGGTGTGGGAAATGCTCATGCTGTGGATTTATGAATGATAAAAGTGACAATATGGTATATCCAGATGGGTCCACATTTTTGATTAGGGATTTGATAACTTGCCAGACATCACAGGTGGTCTATCTAATTACCTGTGACTGTGGAAAAAGATATGTGGGAGACCCGCAGAAAATTGTGTGTCCGAATTCAGGAACACATAAGGGCCACCAAAAATGGTGAGATACTTCGGAGTAGTGTGGCCAAACACATTGTGGAAGTCCATCATAACAGAGTTCCCGCGTTTAAATTTATGGGAATACAAACTGTGCAAATGGGCATCAGAGGGGGAGATGTAGATAAAAAAATATTGCGAACGGAAACAAGTTGGATATTTAATTTGAAACCGGTTACCCCGAATGGGTTAAATGAGATTTCCTATGCAAGTTTCCTCTGATCTGCCAGTTGTGTATTCCTTGTCTGCAAGGAGCAATTTAGGCTTACTAGGCTGTATAGATCCCCATTATGAATAGGTCAGAAGACCCACATTGGATAAATGTAAAATACAGTATAGGTTTATTGAGATTTGTGTCCACCCAGTCAATATCTGTGAAGTTAATATTGTTTGTGCATGGTTACTTTGTCAATATATTGTATTACTAAGGCATGGGTATTATGTGTTGATACATTTTATACATGTAACAGTACCCACTGAATATAAGGCAACTCTGTTGCACTGCACCTTTAAAACTTTTGCTTATATGAGAGTAAGTGAAGGAGTGACGAAGCACCCTGAGGAAGCCCGTTAGCGGAGTAACCTCGTGGGTGAAAAGCGCGTTGGTGTATGTTCCCAAGGGAGACCCAAGCCCGCTTCTGCTACCCGGTATTGGCAGGGTGAGAGCCTGCCGAAATGAGAGTCTGAGTGCGGAGTGTACCGGTGTGAAGAGCAGTCCTGTGTTACATTGGGGAGGTGTGATCTTGTCCTAGTCCCACCGGATACCAGTACAAACCCGGGGGCTGCTGATCATCCAGATTGGTAATATGTTCCTTTTCTATTGAGGCCAATAGGTCTTGTTTGCTACTACTGCTTGTTACAGTGGGACTTAGGAAGTATCCCTTGGAAATTTCTGCTCCTGATTTACAACGGGGGACGAAGCGGTTTTTATAACTTTGGTGTGGGGTATATTGTATACAGTGTATTTATGGGTATTTAATTGGTATTTTGGTATGTGATTTTATGTGGCTGAATAAACTTTTCATTGTAGCTGTTTATAAGTGTTGTTCTCCGTTGTGGTGTACTTGGGGAGGGGATTTATTGTCCCTTGCTTGCTAGGTATTTTAGATCTCTACTAAGCAACTGAATTAAAGGGACAGTTCAGTGGAAATTATTGATATTTGTTAAATTGTTAGTTTGTGTAATGCCTTCTTAGTTATTCTACATATTCTCTCCCATTTTGAAAAATCAGTTGATTTCATACCCTTTGCTGTTCCCTGCTGTTGACATTAGTGAGCTGACATTTCAGGTTCTAACGGTCCTTCTTCTTCCCAGAATGCACCACATCCTTGGAATGTTCCTAACAGTAATTTCTACTGATTGGCTGTTGGATGGGTCAAAGATGCCCAGATCTCTACTGAGCAACTGAATCAACCCAGGCGCTGGGTCAAGGGCAAGACCATAACAGTCTCTATTAGGGGTCCAGCAAACAGGAAGTCAGTATTTCGGTTGCATTTATTTATACACAGACAAAATGGTTAATTGGCAGATTAAGGTCATTGGGATAAAAAAATACTGCTCCTTTTTCTGAAAAGTATATATATTTGCACTGAACTTCCCCTTTAACTCAGGGACTGAATCAATGTAAAGAACACAATGTACTCTATTAGGGGTAATGCAAACAGAGAGTCAGCATTTTGGAAGCATTTACTGTATTTATGAACAGATGCAGTGATCAGAAATTGTTTTGTAATTATCTTTTATAGCACCAGGACCCGCCATGTCCTGTAGAAAATCCTGGGAATAAAAGTCTGCTTATATCATCAGCATCCTGTACTAAGGCTGGGTACACACCATGCAATTTGTAGTTAGCCACTAGCGAGTGGTTGGCCAAATGGAATCACTGTTGGTCACATTAAAAGTAGCCACGGACAACACTTTGCCGCAACAGATCACGCGGTCCGTAGGGGACTGCACAATTGGCCAACATAACATGACAATAATATTTACAGGCTAGAAAATAATATTTAAATGTGCAGTCCTTGAGGTTATTTTTAATTGATCCAGTTAAAATATTTGTTTAATAAAATAAATAGTATGCAACTAATTTTCTGCAAACAATCAGGTGCTGGCATCTCCAAATAAATCACTGATAGCACTGTCTTCTGGCTCTTGTGTGACAATTTGCTGCTAACAATCAGATGTCACCTTTTTACTGGTTTGCTACAGTAAGGCTGGGTACACACTGAGGGACTATTTGTCTCGTAGCAAGTGCTCGGCCGGGATAAATGTCCATCAGTAGCGGCAAATTCAGCCCATAGGGAACCGCACGATCGATCGGAATTTACCAACATGTCCGATCTTTTTCGGCCGGCCGCCCCACACCAGCAGATATTTTCGGCAGACCGACCGAAAGTGCTGTGAAACAGTCGATCGGCTGAAAGTATCTGCTGGTGTGAACCCAGCCTAAGAAAACTTTTGATAACATCTGATTAGTTAATACAAATCAACATCATGGTTAACAATTTGCACCTCATCAAATAAACCCCTATACAGTATATCTATTAATAGGTGACTTCCTCTGGCTTCATCTATATTAATGTTACAGTTAATCACAACACCCATTTGAAATGCTGTACGATAATTTTAAGTATTTCAAGGGCATGTCCCACTGTAGGCCCCAATGTGTAGTGTTCAAATATCCTTACCTTTTTATTCTGCTCCCTATGGTTATCCTGCACGTCCTGATGAAAGTCAAGAAAACTGAAAAGTAGGAGCCTCTCTGTGTGTAATTCCTATCTGCCTCTACCTGCTCCTCTTGGAGGAGTCTGGCATGCACAATACAGCTTGAAGTGGAGACGGACAATGATAGACTCTATATTAGGGCACGGCCACACTGTGCTGCATTTGCGTTTTTTCTTTAAAGATAGAAAAACACATTTGATTCGTAAAAAATGCAGAAAGGAAATCACAAACACATGCGCAATCAAATTGCACACGAAAACACGCATTTTTGGTGCGTTGCCACGATTGCAATGTTCGGGGGGAAATGTATGCGCAAATGCAGCAAAATCAGGCTAGTGTGGCCTAGCCCTTAGATAGCAACACTGTGCATATCAAAAAGGAGAACAATGTTCAAAAACACATTCAGGGAGTTGTAATAATTTTGGCTTAACTTGACATGATTAACTGACTTGCAGGAACCCATAAGGCAAGGAGCGCCGAGGTAACATATATCTGGGTCCTAAGGGGAACAGGGATAAATTCATGGTACCTATTGTAGCAAAACAGTAGTAAAAGTAATACAGGCTTATTTACCCAGAGCCGCTATCATTCTGTGTAAATGCTGCTTTCGTGATTCAATATCGTGATTGCGAATGTGGGTTAATTCCAGTAAGGAGTTGTGCTAACTGGTAGCAAACCGGTTAGTGTGACTTTAACTCCTTATAGTTGCCCAGTCAGGGTAAATCGGCCCCATAATCTTTTATTAAGATTTTTTTAGCAAAAGACATAGGTCTTAGCAAAAGACATAGGTCACTTACATCTAGTAAAAGTAATATTTTTTTATTTAGAATTTATAATTTCTCCTTTAAAATCTTTCAGGTTGATGCATAAAGCTGATTTTGGTACAAACTGGTCTTGTTATGGCACATTGCACCAACACCAGCTCTTTTAGGCTGTGACCACACAATCAAGAGGGTCATGCACATTTAATGAGCCCTCCGTTTGTCCTGCAATGGTCTGGGGCGTAGCTACCAGTGGTACAGGGGATGCGACAGCACCAGGGCCCTTGGCCAAGGAGGGGGCCCCATTTTGTGCTAAGGTTCCAAAACTACCAGTCTGTGTGCCAACTGTTTTACCAGTAGTCTGCGTACAAAGCATTTTTACTATTGTCTGTGTGCCAAGCATTTTACCAGTGCCTGGCTGTGTGCAGGGTCAGTTTCCCAACCAGTATATCAGTATCTGCATGCCAAGCATTTAACCAGTCTTTGTGCCAACTATTTTACCAGTGGTTATATACAAAGCATTTTATCACTCTGTGTGCCAAAATGATTATTTGGTTTCCAGTGCTGATTTGTGGTTGCGGCGGTGATGGGGGGCCCATGCCCAAATTTTGCATCAGGGCCCATAAGTCTGTAGCTACATTACTGGCAATGGTGATCGCATGCTGTCCGACGACAGATCGTAGGGAAGCGCATACAACGTGGCCACACACATGGTAAAGCACTGACGTGTGATTCTCACTCGCTGAGGCTGCACTGACACTACAACGGGCGGTAACACACATTCAATGCACAGACGAACTGTTGCATGTTTTGTGCATTTGCGCTGCAATTTTTTGGTAATATGGGACTCACGTGCCCTCTGAAAACAGATTGCAGCGCAGTGTGGCCATCCACCCAGTTAGCTTGGCATCACTGCCGCTGGCATCCGCTGCCTTTCATCCTCCAAGTAACAAGCCCTGCCTCTTGAGTCCCAACCTGGCACACACACGCATGGCGCTCCCTCTCCACCTGGTGGCGGTAATCAAAAAAAAATTTTTTCTCCCACAACTACCACTTCTCTTGGCCACAGGAAGAGCGCCACCTTGAGGAATTGTTCCATATTGCCTCATTAGCGAGACGGCCCTGCTTGGCATGGGCTTATTACGCAGTAATGGGTTGCAAAATGTGATCATAGGAGCCTGAGAAATGTGCTAGTGTGGCCCTAATGGATTAATTTGACCCTGCTGGTCTCATAAATAACCTTTAGGAACAGAATAGACTTTTCAGGTCATGAAACTAGTTCATTCATTTATCCCTGTTAAACCCAGAATATGTTTATAATTAATTAACGTCCCTGTCCACCATACAATGGGATTTACACGGTCACATCCTGTAATGAAGAGGAACGCAGGAAGAAGGAGAGTAACAATTCCCCAGTAGGCGTTACTTACTGAACCAATAGGAAGTAAGGTTAGATGGACCAATAGGAAAGAAGCGAATGCCGAGCCAATAAGGATAGCTGACTCAATTAAATCAATTTGGCGGGAAGAATGCGGGCGTCATCTGTATACATTGGGTTCGCGAAGTTTATTGACCGGTATCCTAGTGGGGAGAGGTGAAGCAGAGCGGGATAATGGTGGAGGGACCGGGATGTACGCTGAATGGAGAGAAGATCCGAGCTCGGGTGCAGAAGGGACAATGTGTCCGGGAGCTCCGTGGAAGCGCTGTCAATGGGAAGGTGAGAGCGGCTGTTTGTGGCACAGATCCCGGAGGTACAGGAATGTAGGGATCAATGTTATTATCAAGGCTGATTGATTGCAAACTGCATTTGAGCACAATCAGCCATATTGTACAATGGGTGGCCTTGTATATATCGCTGATCTGTGATTCCAGCTCCAGGCTTCTGAAGAAATGCAGTGGGGAGGCCCTGGAGGGTAATTTTATATGACCAGAGTGTAGCACAGCGATGGGCAATACATCCAGAGACTGGGCTGTAGTGTAGGTCCAGATCAATAGGTTGTAAAAATGACTTTGCTTCATCTTAAAGGGGAATAAAGTGCAAATGCATTTAAAGGGATAAAATGAAACCTTACATACAGGTAAATCACAAAAACCATAGTTTGAAATCCCTGTTTCTGCTTCCTGGTTCTTCCAGTTAGTAACTGTCAGTTACGGATTTGACAGTTGACATCACAGCCAATGACTGTATGTTAATCCCCTGTCTGCCTCTCTGAGCATGCCCAGGCTCAGTACATGTTTCTAAATTGCTCCGTTTCAATGAGGCCTCCAGAAGCAAAGGAGGCATACAGTAATGAATTAATAGGACAAACCATGATATACCAACATGTTTTAAAGGGCATGTCCACCCTCAAACCTATAATTCCCCCCCACACACACTACTGGCCCCAATGTGTAGTGCAATAAAATCCTTACCTTACATCCCAGCTCTAAGTGGTTCTCCAGTAATCCTCCCCCAAAGTCCAAAAAACTGCCCACCAGGAGGAGGGCAGAGTCCATATAGGACTCTGCCTCCTGTCCATGCGCAGTGCAGCACCTCTCCCACCCGCTCTGGTCTCCCTCCCCCTAGCGTAAATCTCTTTATGTATATAATAGTAATTGTGCCCCCAGCCCCAACCACTATAATAATTTTCTTAGAAAGTCCCCAGATAGTTACTTACAATGCCTCGCTCCTTCGCCGCACTGAGAAGCCGGCAGCCGTGTCCGTGATTTGCTGCCTCGCAGCCAATCAGTCGCATCTGCCGGTCCCGTCCCCTGCTTGCATTTCCGTACAAGCAGAGGGCCTGGGAGTGCGGCGAAGGAGCGAGGCATGGTAAGTAAATATCTGGGAACTTTCTAAGAAAGATTATTATAGCGGTTGGGGCTGGGGGCACATTTACTATTATATACTAAAAATGTTAATTAAGGGTGGACATACCCTTTAAAGAGGCCATTCTTTCTAAAATATGTTCTTATGAGGGTGGAGTTGTCCTTTAAGGAAAAAGAGCAGTATTTCCCCCCTCCCAAATGACCTTATTTGCCCTTCCAGCATTCTGTCTATGCTGAAATAAATGCTTTCAAATACTGACTTCCTGTTTGCAGGACCCCCAATAGAGTTTATGGGCTTGACCTTGATGCAGTCCCTGGGTTTATTAAGTTGCTCAGTTAAAGATCTGAACATGTTTGACCCAACAGCCAATCAGTGGTGGTGCATCCTGGGAAGAAGGGCCGTTACAAAACATGGAATGTTCTCTCTAATGACCTCTGCAACGGGGATGAAGTAAATTGATTTCTCAAAATGGAAGAGAAAATGTAGAATAACTAGGATTGTTTGATGTAAACAAAGAATTAAAAATAAATACATGTACATAGCCCTTGCACACTGAGTTGTTTTGCTCATCCTAAGTATCCCCCTACACTCTTTAAACTAACTCCTCCTTCCATTGGACATGACCTTCTAAGCAGTCAAGCATGCTCGGTAATCCACAGGAGTCAGCAGTAGAAGTTTTTTTTTCCCATCATGCAATTCACCTATTCCAGCTGTCGCTGTTTAAGTTACAGCAGAAGAGTTTGATATGGCACTTGAATGACAGCTGAAACAGCTTTGACCGGTGTAGTATTTGTAAATTCCAGCAATTTCCATCGATTAATGAAAAATGGAAAAAGGCCTTTAAGTGGCAAAACACAGAACAATACTAATCAAATGATCTTAATATTGAACAATTGTTTTCAGTTTTGAACAATTGTTCTCAGACAAAGGACCTCGGCTTTTTCTGTGTAAGCCTTAAAGGGTATCTCCACTGACGGAAAAACTTAAAAAAAAATTTTTTTTTATATGAAAGTACACCTTCCCCCGATCCTCCCCCCTACCTTTCCCCCCCCCCCCAAAAAAAATCTTTGCAGCAGCCAGGGGAAGTTCTGCTCATTTCTGGGTGTGTGTCTGCCACTGTGCTGGGCAGGCTGTCAGTCAATATGCATCATCACATACATATTCATGATTTCTGCCACGCCCCCTTGACCCCAGTGATGCCTGATGTACACAAAGCCTTTCTACCTGTCTGCATGATCTTTTGACAGCTGATTGTGCATGTTGAGACACAGGTGGGAAGTTATAAGGTTTAGCCACACAGCTTTATGTAAGAAGGCTAGGAGAACTTGCTTTTTAACAATTTCATGTTACAATTTCCCTGTGACAGTCCCCCCCTGTGATAGCCTCCCCTGTGATATTCCCCCCCCCTGTGATATTCCCCCCTCTGTGACAGCCCCCCCCTGTGATATCCCCCCCCCTGTGATATCCCCCCCCCTGTGATATCCCCCCCCCTGTGATATCCCCCCCCATCCCCCCCCCCTGTGATATCCCCCCCCCGTGATATCCCCCCCCCTGTGATATCCCCCCCCTGTGATATCCCCCCCCCTGTGATATCCCCCCCCTGTGATATCCCCCCCCCTGTGATATCCCCCCCCCTGTGATATCCCCCCCCCTGTATATCCCCCCCCCCTGTGATATCCCCCCCCCTGTATACCCCCCCCCCTGTGATATCCCCCCCCCCTGTGATATCCCCCCCCCCCTGTGATATCCCCCCCCCTGTGATATCCCCCCCCCTTGATATCCCCCCCTGTGTTATCCCCCCCCTGTGATATCCCCCCTCTGTTATATCCCCCCCCCCCTGTGATATTCCCCCATCATCGGTGGGCGTAAAAAGCATCGGTGCGCGAAAGGGCGTAAAAAGTTTGGCTCAGGCAGCAAAAACCCTAGAAGTGCCCCTGTACACACAGTCCAGATTTCTGAAAGATGACAGACAGGATCTGCAAGATCCTGTCTGCCATCTTTCAAAGATCTGCATACACACAGTCCCGAGCCTGCATACACACAGTCCCGAGCGTTCTCCCTATGAACTTCATAAGGAGAACGCTCGGGACTGTGTGTTTCCTTCGGCCGCGCTAGACTCCTCTATAGGGAGTCTAGCGTGGCCGATGGAAATTTTCAGCCTTTCCCGAACGAGCGTTCGGCCGACCCGATCGTTTGGGAAATGAGCGTACACACACCGATAAAGCCCCGATACCGTCGGATCCAACGGTATCGGGGCTTTATCGTTACTGTGTGTACCCTGCTTAACTTTATTAAATCTACTATTTAAGGCAATATTGTTTTAAACAGTGAAGATACCCTTTAAACCTATAGGGGATTGGTCAAAAGGCTAACCCCTATGTACGTCAGTGTGGTAATCAGTTAGGGTTTTCTTTGTGTTTGCTGTTTTCTATAAAAAAAAAAAAAAAAGGTTTAGTCTGAATTGTCTGCTGCATTCAGAGAACTGTGTGGAATTATGTGCATCTCTGTTTCCATTAAAATAGTTAGGGCTAGGCCGTACTAGCGAAACTTTCTTGCATTTGCACATGGGATTTTTCTTTGAATGGGAATCGTGGGAACACCAAACTTGCGATTTCGGATTCGTTGCAATACGCGCATCAGCTTGTTGCCATTTCAAATATTGCCATAACAAAACCTGGCAAATTGCTTGGGCAAACACACAGAAAATGCTCAGGCAATCACATGTGATTCCAGTATATTGCAGTGTGGCCATGCCCTTAAATGACAATTATACTGTCCTCCCCCCTTGCTCCTCTCCTTCCACACTGCAGCTGTTTTGGGGGAGAAGATGGCTAAGGGGTTGGAGGAGATTTTAAACTAGGTATGGGGGGGAGGGAATGTTTAACTACACAGGGGTAGATAGAGAAGTTAGGGATCTGGGGGCTAGTAACACAACGGAGGGAGGAGAAGGGGGAGCATAGAGGATAAGGAGGCATGTACGACCATGTATGGAAGTAAATCAATTGATAATCTAAAATGTATGTTTACAAATGCAAGGAGTCTGGCTGGAAAAACCGGCGAACTTGAAATAATAGCATTAAAGGAAAGGTATGATGTAATTGTTATAGCAGAATCATGGCTTAATGATTCACACGACTGGACAGTAAATATTGAAGGATACTCCTTATTTAGACATGACCGAGTTAATAAGAAAGGAGGAGGAGTATGTATGTATGTTAAACAGGAATTGAAGCCAAATTTAAAAGATGGAATAGATGGGGGAGCAAACAATACGGCAGAAACATTATGGGTGGAACTGTGTACAGGAAGCAAGAAGGTAGGTAAATTAATTGTTGGAGTATGTTCTAAGCCGCCAAATGCCGAGGAAGAGGTGGAAATGAATCTCCATATGCAGTTGGCGAAGGCTGCTGGTATGGGGCATGTTCTGGTCATGGGGGATTTTAACTACCCTGACATAGATTGGAGTAAGGGAACTGCCAGCCCCTCAAATGGTATAAAGTTCTTAAATTTTCTATATGAGCATTTTCTTTCACAGATGGTAGAAGTTCCTACTAGACAGAATGCGTTGTTGGATCTGGTGATATCTAATAACCCTGAGCTCATTATGGAGATAAAGGTAATGGGAAGCTTAGGGAATAGTGACCATGATATAGTGTCATTTAATATAGGTTGCAAAAAACTAAAGTGCACTGGGTTAACAAACTTTTAACTTTAGGAAAGCTAATTTTATGCTTTTAAAGGAATCGCTCCTGCTCATAGACTGGGGGGAACTGTTTCTAGGTAAAGAAACTGAGCAGATGTGGACCACTTTTAAAGGGATATTAAACTATTACATTTCCAAATCGGTACCTTTAGGTAACAAGTGTAAAAAAAATAGGTTCAGTCCTGCATGGCTTAATGCTCAGGTAAAAAGGGAAGTGGAAAAAAAGAAAAGGGCTTTTAAAATTTTGAAAACAGAAGGCACAGAACAGGCTTACAGGGAGTACAAAAGCTGTAATAAAGAGTGCAAGAAAGCAATTAAACTAGCTAAAATAGAAAATGAAATACGGATTGCCGAACAAAGCAAGTCCAACCCCAAAATGTTTAAGTATATAAATGGTAAAAAGATGAGGACTGAGAATGTGGGACCATTAAATAATGGAGCTGAGGTGGTTGTAGAGGATGCCGAAAAGGCTAATCTGCTAAACCGTTTTTTTACATCGGTTTTTACTGTTGAGAATCCTTGTCCTTACGGTAGGGATTGTAGCAATATGCAGGGAGGAAATGAAGAGTTTTCACATTGGATAACAGAGGATATGGTACGGAATCAATTAGACAAAGTTAATATCAATAAAGCGCCAGGACCAGATGGATTGCATCCTAGGATTTTAAAAGAGCTTAGTTCAGTTCTAGCTAGACCACTGTTTCTCATATTTTCAGATTCGCTTTTGTCTGGGGATGTGCCGCTGGATTGGAAAAAAGCCAATGTAATACCAATATTCAAAAAAGGTAGTCGTTCACAGCCTGGTAACTATAGACCTGTAAGCCTAACATCAGTGGTAGGGAAGGTGATGGAAACTTTAAGGGATCATATCCTTGACTTTGTCTCCAGAGATCATCTTATTAGTAGTAGTCAGCATGGATTTATGAGAAATAGATCATGCCAGACAAATTTAATTGGTTTTTATGAAGAAGTGAGTAAGAAGTTGGACTCAGGCACAGCAGTGGATGTGGTATATTTGGATTTTGCAAAAGCTTTTGATACTGTGCCACATAGGCGACTAATGTATAAACTGAGGACTGTTGGCCTTGAAGAAAACATTTGTTCATGGATAGAGAACTGGTTATTGGACCGCAAACAGAGAGTGGTGGTTAATGGAGCTACATCTATGTGGGCTAAAGTTCTAAGCGGAGTGCCTCAGGGTTCTGTACTGGGGCCGCTTCTGTTTAATCTGTTTATAAATGACTTAGAAGGGGGCATTGAGAGCAAGGTCTCTGTGTTTGCTGATGACACTAAATTATGCAGAGCTTTGGAAACTTCCAATGATGTGCAAGTGCTGCAAGCAGACCTAGATAGATTATCAAAATGGGCAGCAGAATGGCAGATGAGATTTAATGTAGATAAATGTAAGGTGATGCATTTGGGATTTAATAATCCCTGTGCCATCTACACCATAAATAACTCTGTGTTAAGTTCATCTGTAATGGAAAAAGATTTGGGGGTTCTGGTAGATAACAGACTTAGCTGTAGCAAACAATGCCAGGTAGCAACAGCTAGAGCTAGCAAGATATTGTCTTGTATAAAAAGGGAAATAGATTCAAGAGAAAAATATTATTCTCCCTCTTTACAAGGCACTGGTAAGGCCTCATTTGGAATATGCGGTGCAGTTTTGGAATCCCATATACAAAAGGGACATCTTGGAAATTGAGGCAGTTCAGAGAAGGGCAACTAAATTAATAAGGGGAATGGAGGGGCTTGAATATGCAGGCAGATTAGACAAGTTAGGGCTGTTTACATTGGAGAAGCGGCGGTTGCGTGGGGACATGATAACCTTGTATAAATATATTAATGGCCCATGCAATGAGCTCTCTGGTGCATTGTTCACTAATAGGTCATATCAGAGGACACGTGGCCATCCTTTAAGGTTGGAAGAAAAGAAGTTTCATCTTCAGGTTAGGAGGTTTCTTTACAGTGAGAACGGTGAAACTGGGAACTGTTCTTCCAGCAGATGTGGTAATGGCAAGTTCATTGAATAACTTTAAAAAAGGCCTGGATAAGTTTCTAAAACTAAAGAATATTGAGAATTACTGGTTATAAAGTGAATAGGTTGGACTTGATGGACGTATGTCTTTATTCAACCATAATTACTATGTTACTTGAAGAGTACTCAGGATGAGCCCACTGTAAAACCATCTAAAGTAGAAGTGCATAGTAACTTGTGCACTATACACAGATACGTCTATGCATTTTTAGTCAATGTACAGTTAAAGCAAAATTATACTCCAACCTAATACCTAACCTCAGATCCACCCTTGAAGAGTACCCAGGCTGAGGACCGCTAGCTCCTCACTTCTGGGTACTTTACAGAATGTTTGTTCAACTTATCACTCAGATAATTTTACTATCATAGGCCAATAGATGGACTAGAATTCGAACCCGAGTTAGAGTCTAACTTAACAAGTCCGAATGTATGGATTGTTTTCGCTAACCCTCAAAAGTATCGTTTGTTTTCAATAATCCGTATCATTCAATTTTGGTAACCCTCGAATTTATGGTTCTATTTTCGGTAACACTCGAAAGTATCGTTCGGTAACCCTCGAATGTAGCTTGTGCAAAACCTGACAATTGCCCGCTCGTGTTTTAACAAGTTTTGGTGATAGTGACATGTTCCCCAGACCATTTTCCATGTGCCACAGCCATTTACAGCAAGTTACCATTGTTAGTTTTGCCGTAAATCATCCAAACTTTTTGAATTATCACTCCCCCATTGAAACGGACCGAACTTTATGAAGTTTATTTGAATATGGATGAAACATGGTTAATTTGACTTTTTTTTCCTCTTTTAATTAAAGAATTCTGCATCCTGTCCTAATAATATACCTTCACTTACTGGATGTAATTACACTGGAGTGGAGACACTTGGAAAAGAGTTATTTCTGTATTTTGGGATTAAAGCATTAAGGTAAAATCTTTCATCACTACAATCCTATTCACAAACACACAAGTAAGGGGGAGCATGCTAAGTTGAGTCGGGCTGCTTAAAGGAATTGTTCACTCCCAAAGTGAACTATTCCTTTAATGTATTGATTAAAGCCCAGGAGGTTAGGGAACTATACCTTACCTTCCATTCTTCAATCAATAGCTAAGGATCCGGGAACGAAGATTTAAGAAACATATCTTTTGTGTGATCCACTGCGGCCACAGTGAAATATAGCTCCTTAACCTCCCGGGCTTCAATCGATACATTAAAGGAATAGTTCACTTTGGAAAAGAACTATTCCTTTAACTTAATTGTGGGAGTGTAGAGCAGCCTCCAAATAAACTCTATCAACATAGTGAAGAATACCAGGTCAAAAAAAAATGTAATCTTTAGTTTCAAATATTGTATGTGGAAGGAAGGATAGAAAGCAGAATAGAGAAAAATTGTAGTACTCATTTCCCCAACCCCCCTCCCATGAGTACTAGATTTTAGATCTACTTTGCTTTCTATACTATCCTATATCCAAAAGTCCATCTATAAAGTAGCCTTGAGGGCACGGCCACACTGCGTCACGCACGCAATTTCGTAGCAATTGCGTTTGCGCATGCAATTTCTCCTTTTGAGATACGAAATCGCATGTGATTGCGCATAAAAATGGCGATCACATGCGATTGCGTATCGCAAACGGATGCGCAATCGCATCCTAAAACACGTGTTTTTGGTGCGTTGCCGTGATTCCTATAATCGGAGTGTAAATGCATTAAAATGCTTTGGGCTTAAAAAATAATGAACTGCGCTCTACAGGGCTAAAGAGATTTTTCTATACAGGTTAGTAGGGGAAAAAAACTTCCTTTCATTTCCCTTCTGTGTTTTTTACCACTAAAAATAACATGCAATAAAATGATGTTCCTGGAAAGGTACTCCTCTAAAACCTTCTAAGGGCTAGGCCACACTGCTGCGTTTTTTTTGTGTTTGCGATTTTCCAAAATCATTGAAAACGTGGCAACGCAAAAAAAAGTGCGTTTTTCGGTGCGATTGCGTTTTGCGTTCTGCATTTTTAATCGCAATCGCATGCGTTTTCCTATACTTATTGAAGAAATCGCAAACGCAACGAAAATCGCACATGAAATCTCATGCTATTGCGTTTGCGTTGCAGTGTGGCCGTGCCCTAAAAAAGTTTTTCTACCTTGCACTTAAATAGTGTCAGTCGTGGTGAAAGTAGTTGCAGCTGACACTATTTTGGCCATGCCGACAGCCTGATCGTGACGAATGGTCGGCTGAAAAATCTGCCTTACAACCCCTTAGTGTTTGCCTCTGACTGTTATAGCTGGTTACTGATCCGCTTACTTGGGAAAAGATGCTAAATTAAAACAGTGCTGGAGAGTAATAACTTACTCTGAAAAGATTTTTTTTTAATTGCAGCTTTTTGAGTTATCCATTAATGCTTTTCTTTTAGGGTCCATTTTGGAATGAATGGATCAATCAGAATTAATCAATCGGATAAAAAGGAGCAAGGTAAAACAAACCCTGTAGCAGTTTTAGAAGTGCACCTAACAAGGGACATCATTTGCTTCTATGATTCCACTGTTGATATAAGGTAATTTTCTCCAATCAACAAAATGTACGAATGATCATTTTATATTACCAACAAATAGAATAAAACCAATATTAGCAAGTAGAAAGTAATTTCTTAAGGGCTGGGATGTGACTGGAATATTTACTGTTTATCCAAATTAGATAATTAACTGGTAAATTAACTTTAGGCATTTCACTTAATGAGTTTCATATATACCTAATAATAAACCTTTATTAGTTTTAAGCTTACTATCTAAATGTATTACTTCGATATACTTTATTTAATATTTCTTGATACAGAG
This sequence comes from Hymenochirus boettgeri, assembly GCA_019447015.1. Classification (NCBI taxonomy): domain Eukaryota; kingdom Metazoa; phylum Chordata; class Amphibia; order Anura; family Pipidae; genus Hymenochirus; species Hymenochirus boettgeri. The sequence continues at coordinate 85,886,404 of CM033469.1, read as the reverse complement.
AACACCAGGAAACACAATGCACCCTCTGGTTACTTGTAATCTTAGGGTGGAATTCAAAGGCTGTCAATGAAATACAGTTTGTGAACAAATTAATAGAATTATGGATTGAATGCATTTTAATTGGTTATTTTATAGCTCAAATAGACGTGCGATCGTGGGGGCCAACCTGCGCCATACCGTGTTTATGCATGTCCGTTCCAGCCACAATGGTGGTTTAGAAAGGCTTGTTGCCCGATACGCTGGGCGGATCTTCAAGCCCCGACTGCCCTATACGGGTGATCGCATGGGTGTATGAATCTTAAGTTTCAAATGTGATTGGAGGACACTCTTAATAAATATAATGACATAATTATCAGTGTTGTACTAATTTTATTAAAATAGTATTCATTGTGACTTGGCCTTTCTGCATTTATACACTGAAAACAGAGTCTTTGCTATCTTGCAGGTAAGTTTTGATGAGAGACCATTTTTAAATAGTTATATACTGTTCTATGCTTGTGGAGGTTCTCATTCATCCAGGTCATGGTATATCTGTTGTATTCAATTAGATCAACTGGACTTGAAGATTAGTTCTTGGATGACTAGCGAAATGACTTCAAGTCCAGTTGATCTAATTGAATACAACAAATAAATACTGTTCTAGTTATTCAAGATAAGTCTTTGTTAAAATGTAAGCTATTTTTTCCTCTACCATTTTCAGAAATGCAACAGAATGTCAAGAAAAAAAACGATTCTTTGAGGAACTTGATGTCTGTTCTTCTAAGTTTAGTTTCTCTAGAGCAGAATGTGAAATTAAGAAGCAACACACTCGTATGCTCTGTGATGTACTACTTGATCAGGCTATATTACCTGGAGTTGGGAACATTATTAAAAATGAAGCCTTATTTGACAGCGGTTTACACCCTGGAGTGCAGGTAATGTTGCAGAATTGCAATATTTCTGTTAATTATAGGTATATAATCACCAAACCAACCATTTCTGTTTGCGTAATAAGATTCATATCTTATAGGCTATACTTGCAATGGTTTCCCTCTGTATCAGATATTTAAAACCATGTCATAAATTTCCTAGAATACTGTATTGAAAGTTTAAATGAAGAATCGTGACATAACTGATTCATGCTAGGGTAATCGGTGTAGAAAGCCGACTAGGACAGTCAAAGTTGATAATCAACAGAAGAGTAAGCCACCATCACCAATCAGAGATTACAATCCATGTAGGTAGCTGCAAACCCCTACCCCCTTTTTTTGTTGTGTAACCCAAGCAGTGATCTTTCAAAGATTCACGTACTTTGGTTGACTTCTACCTAGTCTGCTTCACCTCTATTTCTAATGTAAGCACATATGACTGTTGGGAGGATAATTACTCCGCTAGGAGCAGAAGAGCTCTCAGCTTGAGCATAAGCAGATTTTTACTCTGGTTACAGAGAGGAAAGGGGCAGTTTTAAAACTGAAGTGCTTTTGGGTACTGTAGATTTTTAACACCGACATTAAGATACTTTTGGCGTGGTTGAAATCTGTAAGCACAACAGGTTAAGTTAGGTTTGCCTAGCATGTAAAAAAATGTACATCAATTTTGATTTTTTTTTTTTTAAGATGTAGGCTTACCAAATATTCTTCTCTTATAGGCTGGCCTCTTATCATATAAGCAAGTGAGCCATCTTGTAAAAATGACTCGTGACTTCACACTGCTTTTTTATAAGGTAAATGGAAACTCATTTTTTAGTATAATTGTCCTTTTATCAAAAATGTTTTAATATCTGCTACATGTTCATGCCTGCTGCAACTAGTTAATTTAGGATTCTGACCTTTTATCAGCAATATGTGATCAACAATGGTGAACACATCCATACTCAAAAATGTTTCCATAATACATGTTAATTTAAACACTTAGGGGGAGATGCAATATATTTCGCTATCGCAACCTACGTGCACTTGTTTCCGCAATGTGTATTAACCACTTTGTGACCGCTAATACATTGCAAAAAGGCTAGCGGCAAGTTGCAACCTTTTGCGCATATTGTAAAGACACCATTGAAGAGGCGTTAATTGTCGTGCAAAACGGCGTAAAATGTATTGCATAGCTTTGCGCTACGCAAATAAAAAAAAATTGCGACATGGTGCAGGTAGTGCAAAACCTTCGCTAACACGTTAGTACATACTGTAGGTTAGCGTGATTTTAGTACTTATTTTCCCGTTAGCGTGGGATATTGCATCTCCCTGTCAAAAGACAATACATATACACAGTGGTTTATGTGTGTAGCCAATACTGCAGTGTTGTTGTTAAGAGAGGTGTTTCTGTTGCAAAGGATCAGAAAATGAATTTTTTAAATGTCCTATCTTGCAGTGTCGAAAGTCTGGCTCCGCTCTCTATAAACATTACAAAGTGTACAAAAAATCTAATTGTGGTCAGTGTAGTGCAAAGATAACTGTGTGTCGTCTTGGCGAGCACAAGAGGATGACTTATTTCTGCCCCAGTTGTCAAAAGGATAAACCACAGGACATCGATATAAGGTAGGGGGGTTATTAATGATTGGGTTTTAAAGGGTTTACATTGCAAAACATCTCTGCTAAGATTTTCTTTATTAAATAGGCATTGGTACACATACATGTAAACAGTCCTACATGCTGATCAATATTACACATGTTTACTATCTGCAGAAGGTGAACAGGGGTTTTTAAAATGTCTTGTGAACAATATTTTTTAGGATTTGTACAGGCTTCCAACTCGACTGCTTCCTCCTACCTTTCTATTGTGGCTCCCATCCTCTTAAAATCTTTATGCCTTTCTTTGTCAAAAAATCTACAATTCTACATCTTAACACCAGCAGTATATGATTTCTTTAATTTTTACTATAGCACTTCTACCCTTCCCTATGTATATATGTTATCCACCAAACGAGATTGTAAGCTCTATGGGGTAGGGGAGTCTTTCCTCATGTCTTAAAGGAGAATGAAAGTCTAATAATTAGATGTACTGTATTTATTTTTAAATGCTAGAAAATACTTTAATACCATTCCAATCATTTATATGCCGGGCTAATCTGTTTGCCTTTGGTCCTTTGCTGCTGGTGATGGAATCACCATTCAAGTCTGAGGCAGGTTTCAAAGATTTAACAGCCACAGCAGAGAAGTTTGGGTAGAAAAGGAGCAGCTCCCACAAACGTACATTTTCAGGCAAATGATTTCTAAATATAGCATTTTGTATCCTCGTTACATGGGGAATCACCTAAACATAATTTAGCACATGTATATAATTAATGTAAATAACTTGTGTATTTATATTTCTTGTCCCCCTTGTATTATAATATTGTATAGCACTGCGTCCCCAAGTGGTGTTGAATAAAATTATAAATACATACAAGTTAAACTTGACGCATATCTTTACAAAAGACCACCTATTTTCAAAAAATAGAAGAAAAAATACAAACGTGAGTTTTTTTTTTTTTTGTTTGTTTGTTTTTTTTTTTTACCTTTAAGTAGGTTTGTGGAGCAAAGTCCCTGCCATATTTTGGTATTAGCCAAAGGATTGCAGAGTCTTTAAAAATCTGAGTGGAAAATTGAAATCTAGATGTTTTTGCTACAATTTCTCTGCTGGGAAGCTGAACTGGTCAATCCAGTGAATGGATACCCACAATAAGGGGCAGCATAAAAATGGCATTTTATAGATTTTTAGCGGTTTTCTTTGTAACATATCTTGGTTTTTTTTTTGTTTTTTTTTTTTAAATAAGCAAATTGCCAACAAGAAATAGTCTTATTGGGTGGGCACAAAGACAATCCTCCTCCGATTTGTATGAACATGTGGCAAAAAGGATTGAAGAGCACTGGACATGTGAAGCCTGCACACTTATAAACAAGCCTTCAGATAACCAGTGTGATGCTTGCCTAACTCAAAGACCAAAAGGTATAATTTTGAAACAATCATCTTTATTGTCACCCTGTATTTAAAGTGACACAGGTGCAGATACTGATTAGTTTAGATGTGGGCCTAGGCACTCCTTCAGGCAATGTGCCAATGTATTTTGGGTGCTGCTTCCCTCTGTCCTCTACCTCAAGGACTCCACGCTATAGCACAAGCAAATAAGGGTTGATGGAAACGCACTCTGTTTGTCAGAAAAATTCTGTTTTATTGCATAACACACACAACGTTTCGGAGAACGCTATGTCTCCTTCATCAGGTGAAGGAGACATAGCGTTCTCCGAAACGTGTTTGTGTTATGCAATAAAACAGAATTTTTCTGACAGAGTGCGCTTCCATCAACCCTTATTTGCTTGTGCAGACACTGATTATACAATTATGTAGAAAGAAAGTGTTGGGGGCTGTAGAATAATGTCCTGTAAATTTATATTTTTAATAAAAAAAAATGCAATCTGATAATTCTTCCTCACTCCCTCTGCGACTTAGACTTAAATGGTGACCAGGGGATTTTTTTGTATGCACCAATCAACAATAGGATTGCTGTTAAGGGATGTATATGCATTTCAATTTGGCTATTTTCAAGATCAACTAACCAACAATTATTTTAATCACCCCCACTTTTCCAGGAGTTCCTTAAAAAGATTAAAAATGTATTTTAAAGAATGCGTAAAAGTATGTTTACATTATTATTAGGTACAAAATGTGGTCCTTTCCCAGGCCCTGTAATTTAAGGGGAACTGAATTCTCAGACAATATTGTCCCAATAGACTTTTTTTTCATACATTTGTTTTTATACAAAACTGAAAGTAATATTTGCTGTTTATTTCTTAGCTAGCATGGTTGTAATAAACACTATTTACATTTCAGCAAAACAAAAATAAGAGACTGGGGAACTGAACCTAAAAACAAAGCATTATACCACTATCCCAACATAACTGCTGTATAAGAATTCATTACACATAAAAAAACTTTACACTTTTTTTGTTTCGAATATGTTAACTCTGACTATTTTGTACTGTAAGCCTGGGAAGATTTAAACCTTCACGGGTGTGTGTTTCTAGCTACCACAAGGAATATTGGGTCCATTTAGAAACTTTCAGGGAGATTCAATAAAAGTTCTTATCATTTAAAATGGTGCTAATTTTGTCCCAGCCAATCGGATCTTATTTAACATTTGAAAGCTAACATCTAATTGGCTGGGGCAAAATTAGCACCATTTTTAACGATAAGAACTTTTATTGAATAACCCTGTTTGTTTCTCTGGAAACCGAAGCAAAAAATCCAACAAACTGGCAGTTAAGTCGGCTATTTTGTATTGTACTGGACTGTTGGTAATGTATCTTGTGTTTTGGTAGTATTCCGACACTCCTTGTTTGTTGTCTTGATGGTGCTTTACTCCATCTGCTAACCACCAGCAGCGATGCTCTATACGGTATTTGCTAGTACAGCAGGTGCATCTGAGGAAGGGGGAAGACCCCGAAACATAATGCACGCAAGCATGTCACAAATAAAATAAGCTAAAAGCTTGAAAGAGTGCGTTTTTCTACTAGCAAATACCGTATAGAGCATCACTGTCGGTAATGTATGCTGGCTGGAAAACAAACCTGCAGGGTAACAAACAGCTTGCAACGGGACTTCTATATTGGCGTGTTGACCTCTATATAGAAAATATTCTCAGGGAGATTCAATAAATTTTATCCTTAAAAATGGTGCTAATTTTTCCCCAACCAATTGGGTATTATTTGAAAGCTAACATCTGATTGGTTGGGGCAAAACTAGAACCATTTTTAACAATAAGAACTTTTATTGAATAACCCTGTCTGTGCATGAAGACCGTTAATACTGAGGGGTCAATAGGTGCCCGTGCCCACAAGGCTCTTTGAATACTATATCTACATGGGCTGTGGTTTTTACTGGCAACAACACGGAAGCCTTCTTTGTTACAGAATATACTACTTACATGTATGGAAAGGCAGCTTATTAGAGACGTATCTTAGTGTAAAGGTTTACATTAGTGAACAGCTCTGTCATTGCAAGACTGCAGTTGCTGGCATGTTTGGGATGAAGTTCTATCTTCAGGGAGTTTGATGAATGACACTAGTAGTTCGAACTTGGGGGGCTGAATCTAATGCTGCCTTAAAGTTGGGGGGGGGGGTGAACTTGTCCCTTTTAAAATATATATGTATTTTCTAATCCTGTATAATTTTGGTTTCAGTTTCATCTGATTCTATCAATGAAGAATCTGCAGACCTGAGCAGTGACCTTGTGAAATACCCATGCAATAATTTTGCAAAATCACTTCCTATAGTTAAATTAAACAAAAGTGCTGCATTTGGTAATACAACCTTGGTACTAACAGATTTTGGTGCAAAGCCAAACTTTAGTACTAAGAATGTGGATCACCTTAGCACAATGAATTCCTCATTTGATGTGTGCGAGAATGATAAAGGCTGCAATAAACAAAATGTGTCAAATAAGAGAAGTAATGAAAATAAACACTGGACAAATAATTTTAATGCACTCAATGGATGTACTGGTTCAAGCAATTGGAACATTTTTAATCACCCTCAAAAGAAATTTAAAATTGAACATGAAGCACAAGATAAAAGCACCAACTATTCCACAGTAAGGTATAATATAATATTTCTCAACATAATCTTTCCATTGGTCCCTATTGGCTCCCTATTCTTCAATGGGGAGCTGAGAGTGGCAACTACTGGTTTGCCCACCTGAATAATCTTTCCTATGCAGACTATAGGGAGATAGGACCTGGAATGCATATTTGCAGATTTGTTTTTGATTACTGACAGATTTAAATGGAATTGGTTATGTTTAAACAATACCTCCAGGCATAGATGCCCTAAGTAACAGAATCCCTTTAAGATGGGAAAAGCCTTGTATACCTATACAATTATAATCAACAACCTTTATTGCACCTTAATCTCAAAGTATAGACAAACATCTACAGGCACATTTACAGAGGAACGCTGCGAGTGCTCCTCTTAGCTCCTAACGGAACACTAACAGATTTACAATCGGTTAGCACAACGTTAAATCTCTTTGCATCGACTGCGTGAGTACCGGAAGAGGCACTCGGGCAGCTGTCGCAAACCAATTAACCAGAGGCTGTGTGCGTCTGTTTTGCGTGTAAGTATTTAAATACTTGCGTGTGGGTGAGATTCACCCAGTTACACAGCCTCTCTGGTAAATTTGGAATGGGAGATTTTCCCAGAGCTTGCACCTCCTGGCTGAATCTCCCTTCTAAAACCAATACATAGCCCCCTCTATTTATGGTAATTTTTAGTTTATGTCCCTGGGCATTGCCATACCATTCTAATAGTGGTGCATATAGAATTGTAGCTCTATTGATGGAATCAGTTATGTATTTGCTGCAAAGTATGTATCTAGTTTAATGGTCAATTGTACACTTCCACCCATGCCTCTCCCTTTTGAAGTACCCAGAGTGATAATCTCATCTGCTCAGACCTTAAACAAGCCATACATGTCTGTTTTCCACTATAGAATTTTTTCACACTGTTGACCTTTAATTTAAAATCTGCTCATGATGTGGACTGTAAGATGGGTTTTTCAAACGACCACTCAATATTGCCAAGTGGTTGAATAAAAATTTGCAACCAATTTTAGCCTTCGTATGGCATAGTTAAGTTGGGTCTAATATTCGCCATTCTGGCACCTGGGCAAAGGATAGGCTTGCTTCTTCCAATAAGACAGACACAAGAGCGGGGGGTTTGGGGGGGTAGCGATTGTAGGTGGGTGAGTGCATAATTGCCATTTAAATTTCCTCTTACTTGCACTTGATTGTCTAGTTTCCTTTTTATAGGTAGTAATGACATGTTCTGATTTTACAATTTTTTTTATTTAGTTCCCCTCACACTAACATAACAGATGGCACTGTATTAAGGAAAGGCAGTCCGAACTGCAGCAAACACAATCATCCCTGTGTTGTCCATGTAGTAAGGAAAGAAGGAGAAAACAAGGGGAGGGTATTTTATACCTGTTCTCAATCCAGAGAAAAACGTTGTGATTTTTTTGAAGTAAGTTTTTTTTTTTTTTTCTTAATTAAATAACATGGCTCCGTTTTGTTATTGGCATGTGCCCTCACAATATGTAGAAAGTTTTAACTACTGCTTCCAAAGACAGAAAATGTAAATAGTGCTGGATGAAATCCTCATAGCAAATCTGACTATAGACATTGGTTTAAGAGTTACAATACGCATTGCAGACATTCCTGTTCCCCCAACTATAATGATACCCCAAACAGTAATTTTAAGTAAATCAGAGTAGCGGACAAGTGAAGCCTAGTGTTTCAGGGAAATTCTTTCCACATTCACAGGTGCAAACATTGTCAATGGAATTTAAATTTAAGTGACATAATGATTATTAATCTGTTTAATTTATAGTGGGCTGACCTACATTTCCCATTCTGCAACCATGGCAAACGTTGTATTATGAGGACAGTGTTGAAGATTGGACCAAACAATGGCAAGAATTTTTATGTTTGCCCAATGGGTAAAGATAAGCAATGCAATTTTTTTGAATGGGCAAAAACTGAGCAATAATTGTCTCAAGCCTGTTTTTTTTTTTTTTGTTTTTTTTTTGTTTTTTTCCCCATTTTAAAAAGACATTTGGCCACAAACTCTTACAGATTTCCTATTTTATTTTTATGCAGCTTACAGAACATACATGAAATGGTAATAGTGCTGTTGGCTAGCTACCCTTCTGAAGATTAGTTACTGTTTAAGACTTAAAGGATAACTGTATTGCCTCAATACATTTCTTTTTTTTTTTTTTTTTTTTTAGTTGCTTTAAAAAGAGTAAAGGTGTGCAGCCCTACCCATACAATTTTTTCCTGATTTTGAGCTTCTCTCTGCCTTCAATTAGCCATGCTGTGAAGGGGGCGTAACAATTCTGTCTGCCTTTGTCATTCAAAGCTAGCATGCGAGAAACACTCCTCCACCCACCCGTGATCAGCTTAATTATGTAGGCTGTATCCTAGCAATTTCTAGTTTGCTTGACTGGCAGAGGAGGAGGAGAGAGGTTGTAACAGATATTCCCACCAGCCAATGACAATTGTTATGTTAATCATGGCCCTGGGCTGTCTAGGAGGCGGGCTGTTAGCACTCATCTTTGCTGTAAATGTGAGTAAGTGATTTCAGCTGCTGAAAGTGTGGACATGAAATGGGGGTGATATTTTTTGGGGGTATTGTCCTTTAATTGTAATCAATGCAACTATTCTTTTTTTTTTTTTTTTTGCATTAAATTAATAAATTAATTTCTATTTTTCCCTATCTGATTTACACGATTTGAACAATAGGGGGTATTTGTGTTAGAGTATAGTTAAGTAAGCTGTAACAGTTAAAATCTACTTTTGCAGTGTGTATTGTCCATGCTAAGCTAAATTGTTCCTCTCTCTTTTGTCCTTGTCATGAGAGCAGAAAGACACCTCTTTGCATACACGCTTAGATGTGCCCTCCACCTGTAACAGTCCATAACTGTACCACAACTAATTTTAAAAAAGATGGTAAAGCCATTTAAAAGAAATAAAAAGGTATCTTTATTACAACGTGAAGCAGGTGGCCTGATACCAAGTCCTTCCTAAATTTCTGTATACACATTGCATTAAAGGAAAACATAGATACGTCCATCAATTTAAATTGGGCAAGGTGGACCTTTCCTTGGACATTTAGGTTCACGCATCCTACATATGGTTTTAATGGATTTTTTATGTGTGTTTATATATTTTTTGAATAAATTCCAGAGACCGTGCACACCAGTCTTAATGATATATGGTGTTTTTTGAGACCTCAAATAACACCGTAAGTAATGTTTCGGTGTAGAGCACCTTTGTCAGACATATATCTGAAGAAGTTGCTCTACACCGAAATGTTACATACGGTGTTGTTTGATGTCTCAATAAACACCATATATCATTAAGACTGGTGTACACGGTCTCAAATTTATTCTTAGATTGGACACCATCCTACCGGAGCACCAATCATTAACGTCTTTCACCTGATTTTAATCATATACCCTTTGATGGTGGACTCGCATTATTTGCTACAATCTTTTGATTATTTGTTATCGTAGTGAAAGGCCCCTTTCTTTATCCATTTCCAGACAATGTGCAGCACTATATGGGGAACACTTTTCCGACATCACTGTCTATAGTGTCATTTATATACTTAGTAGCATAGTCTGTTTCCCTGCACTACTTAAATATTTTTTTTGTTGAAGTTTTACATACCCAATGGTGTTACAATAAATGATTTGTACATTTACACAATAAAAATGTTTCAAATACAATTGTTTCATGTTGTGCATCTTAATACATTGAGTACATTGTATAATTTGGAATATGGGGTAAAAAGCAAACCTATGCAGTCGCACCGTTATAGATATAGATAGATATAGATATATAGATATAGATATATAATGGTGGCACCATGGGGGCCAGATCTTGAAAAATTTCCTAGGGCACCCTCTATTATCAATCTCAGGTGGAGAGGTATGTTTAACAATTGGGAAAACAATTCTGACAAACATAGGAGAGACAGGGGCCATCCACACCAGGATTATTGTCCTTCTGGCATAGAAGAGTGATCCTTTAAGGAACATTAGATTGAATTTGTCCTAGATATCTACTTCTGGTATCCCCAGTATACATAGTTTTGGGTTCCATAGAAATGTTGGCAACCAGTATTTCTGTTAGAAGTGTTGTTACCTTGCTTCAGAATCTATTAACTCAGGAACAGCCATAGCAGATGCCAAAAGTCTGCTGGACAATATTGGCACTTAGGGCAAGAGGAGGAATACGTGTGGGACATAGGTGCTGGGGAGAGATAGGATTGGTGTAACACATAGAACTGCATCAACCTATTAGGAGCAGATGGTGACACTGAGACATATCCTCCTATTCTGCAGAGGTTAAGTTTGGGATATGTGTTTGCCATTTATTTAACAGATTATCTGAATCTTCAGTTAAATTGGCTCTATTGGTATGATGGGTTGGGCTTAGATAGGAATTGTGATGCCCTGGAATTCAGAAATTATGCAGTATTTTAGTTGCAGGTTGCAAAGTTTTTTTCCTGCGTATCTGAGAAGGATAGTAGTTTGCAATTTTCTGTAATTTGTGAGAAATGTATACCTTTATTTTCCCAGTATTGGGAGGCTGCAAGGTGTGGAAAGTCATATAGTGGTTTCTCCTGGTATGCCTATATTTGAGAGTTTTATTCACTTGTTTCCAGATTCAAAATTGTTGTAAATGCAGGGGTGTGCCACCAGCAGCAAGTGTTGGTTGGTCTACTTATAAATGATATGGGGGAAGATGGTAGGTAGGAGAATAGCATGTTTTCTGCTTCATATCTCATAAGTGATACAATGCATGATGGCTCAAACAGCAAAAATATTCAGCCAACTCTAAATTTGAACAGTCTGCAGTTTTCCCCACAAACTATATATTCCTCAAATTTACATACCTTCGGCTACGGAACACTAGTTTGTGCATTCATACCCTCAATGGTGTGGGCGCAGATCTCCGTAGAAATTCACTTTTTGCAGATTTTCTCTTAAAAGGTAGAAATCAAGTACCATATATACTCAAGTATAAGTCAAATTTTTAAGGCTTTAAAATTAGCCTGAAAACCTAACCTCGACTTATACTCGAGTCAAGTCCTAATTTGGCGCTGTTAACCTGCTTGAAAAGTTACAGGAGCTGATCTGCCTTTACGCTTCCTGTAGTCTGGCTGCTGGACTCACTCAGCACTGTCACTGGATGCTGTCACTGGATGCTGATGGGTCTCCTCAGTTTGGGGCAAAGGACAGCTTGAAACTACAACTCTCAGGTGACATTTTTAACTATTGGGGTCAGAAAATCCTTTACTATATGGGGGTCAGAGTTCCCTTTACTATATGGGGGTCAGAGGGCCTTTACTATATGGGGTTCAGGAGAATTGTAAATGATGGTAAGCTTAATTAAAAGTTTACTGAACCTTGCCACTCCACATGTTTAGAAACAAACTCCCAGCAACAAAGCATGCTGGGAGTTGGTTTCCAAACATCTGGAGTGCCAAAGAATTGGAGGTTACTGGTATTGGATTTGGCTATTACTGTATGCGATTCATGTTTGGGAAATCTGCTGTCTATTTAAAGGGCAACTAAATCCTAGAAACACAGAATCAGAAGGCAGTAGTGGTGATAATTTCTGACTCGAGTATAAGTCGAGGGTAATCCAGTTTTTACAAATTTTTCAGGTAAAAATAGGTACCTCGACTTATACTCAGATCGACTTATACTTGAGTATATACGGTAATGTGTAAAAAAAAAAAGTTACCAAATATCTTTGTCCTAAATCAAATGGTATGCCATATGTATGGTTACACGCGGATGTGGAATCGAATAGCCAAAAAGTGAGCCAAAACAGTTGTCAAATTACAGCAATTTTTCAGACTAAGCACCCCTCTATATTAGAAATACCCCCAAACTTTATATTCTTGGAATCTACACACCTTCATCTACACAACAGTGCTATTCTTTTATGCATACCACCAATGGTGTGGGTGCAGTTCTGTTTAGAATTTCGCACTTTACCAGATTTTCTGGAAAAATGTGCAAAAATAATTTAAAATTTTTTAATTTTAAAAAATTTATAAAAAAAAAATTAATTTTAAAGTTAATCATGGCAAATTCCCATGTAATGTAAAAAAAAAACCTTGTCAAGTATCAATCTCCCAAATTCCCTGAATTAAACTGTATGCTATATGCCCCCACACTCTCTTCCTCACTGCCTTCTTTTAGTGTCTGCGCCACTTAAGTTCTGCACAGCCTCACCAAAGACCCTGCTCTGCTTACACATCTCCCTCCCACTGCCTTCTTTTCTCTGCTGATTCTTGTTGCAGAAAGTGTTCTGGCAGGCAGCTAAAGATCCTCGTAAAAGTTCATTAATGGGTCACATACTACAATTTTTGCTCCTGGAGTGATAGGAGTCTTTGTCTGTTTTTTAATGCCTCTCACACAGGGAGGGACCATCACATGGTTTTAGAGCAGGGGATCTAGTGATGCTGCTACCATATCACACATACTCGGAGAAAGCAATTCCTGACAAAACTTTTTTTTTTTTTTAACCAGGTACCCTTTAAATGTAGCAAGCAGAGCCAGGCAGCAACATGCAGCAAAATATTGTCTTGTATAAAGAGGGGTATGGATTCAAGGGAGAAAAATATTATTCTTCCTCTTTACAAAGCAGTTGCTGTTTTGGAATCCTGTGTACAAAAAGGCAATTAAATTCATAAGGTGACTGGGGAATCTTGAATATGAAGTCAGATTGTTACAATTATGCACACTAGAGAAAAGGTGCTTGTGTGTGGATAGAATTACTGTGTAAATAAATTAATGTGCCACACAAACTGTCTGTCTGGGGCATTGTTCTCCAATAGAACGTCAGACAACACAGACATCATTTAAGACTGGAAGAGAAGTTGTTTATAGTGTACAAGTTCAGAAGGGGTTTTTCACTGTGAGAACAAACTATGGAGCTGTGATGGCAGTTTTATTGGATAAAGCAAATCCCCAATACAAAAGAACTACAGAGAAGATGGATCTGGATGGAGAGAGGGAGGAGGGCTCCTCTGCGCATGACAGAGTCCTCCAGGAGGACAAAGAAGCCGGGGCCGGATGACACAGACTTCTCCACTTTTTGGCAGGAGAACCATAATGAGCAAAGGGGAAATGTAAGAACTTTTGAACACTACACAGTGGGGACATTAGTGGGTTAAAGTTTACTGCATTGGGGCCACTAGTGGGGCCCCCAGCGTGGCTCATGTTGGGTACCCCTGAGTTAAAAGGTGCTAGAACACAGCAATTCTACCCATAGCTGGTCTCTCTACCCTCATAGTATCTATATATTGATGTTTCTGGGATGTTCCAAGGAAATCTGCTTACTGCTGGTAAAAGCATTTAAGTTCAATACTAGATTACTTTGACAAGAAAAATAGATATGTAAATGTTTATTTTTAGAAAATACAAGAACACTGGAAATATGTATCAAAAGCTTTTATTGCTAAAAGTAAAACATTACAATATATACAGCATATGTTTATATTGAAGGATAATAACATCTTCTAAATTAAGTTTAGGTGATTTCCTGTATCCAAAATGCTATATTTTAACCTTAGACACGATACAAGTTGCTTAAAAATTGATGTGTTCCTTTTTGCCCTAAAGCTCCTCTGCTTCTGAGACAATTATTTATTTGGCATTAGTCCTAAACACACCACCAGCAGAAAATGGCCACAGAGAAAGGGATCATCCGTTAAAGGAGTTATTGAGATATGTTTGTTTCACCCAAACCTAACTTATTGCTTTTACAATGTAACATTCTACAAACAAGGCATTCTGGGAGTTGTAGTTTCCAAACACCTGGAAGTGTCAAGATTTGACACAGTTCTAGCAGTTTTTGGGTACTATATAGCTGTGGAGCTAATATTCTCATTAAAAGGGTATATCCACCCCATCGAAAAAAAATTAATGTTATGCAGGAACCCCACCAAACCTCTGTTACATTTGCTAAAACTTTTAAAATATGCTCCCAGAGTAAGAAATTATACTTACATGTCCACTGCCACAGACCCCTTTACTATACTACCCTATTACCGGAGGAGCCTTTGCTGCTGCTCGTGAACGGAAAAGGCACAAAGCAGCAGCAGTTGAGAGGAAGCAGTGGTTGATCGTGAAGTATAAATCTCACTCTGGGAGCATATTTGACAAGTTTAAGCCAAATGTATCTGAGGCTTTGGGGGGGTTCTGCATAGCATATTAAGTTTTTTTTTTCCAAAGGGGTGGACATACCCTTTAAAAGGCATGTCCACCCCTTTTTTGATAATTTTCTGTAGTGTAGGGCTCCCTTCCCCAGCTCCAACCACCATAGAAGTTTGTCCCAAAACTCCCCTGAACTGTACTTACATCACCTCTTTTCACCGGCCATCTGTCACAACCCTCTGCTAGCTTGAAACTGCAAGCAGGGGGCCGGACCGGCAGCCGCGTCTGTGATTGGCTGATAGGCAGTAGAGGTAATGTAAGTATAGGTCGGGGGAGTTTTTGAACAAACTACTATAGTGGTTGGGGCTGGGGGAGGGAGCCCTACACTACAGAAATTGTGATGCTACACTAGGGGTGGAGGGAAAATGACAGTGATTGGGAGGGAGGGTTGCTCTGAGCAAGCCACAAACTTCTGAGAGGACGCCTCAGAGGTGCAAACAATTTCCCTCCAGCCAGACTCCCCCCTTTGGAGCTGAGAGGTAAGGTAAGAATTTTTACACTCTACACAGTGGGGGAGATTATCGTTTTGGGGGTGGACATGCCCTTTGTCATTAAATACACAGAACTTAGTTAAAAAGTGTAAGGATGTGGGTTTTTTTTTAAATAATTTTGCATTTTTTCTTATATACAGTTTACTACTTCATTTTGTGGTCGAGAAATTCCCTTTTTTAAAACTGTAAAGTGAAACTGGGTAAACCCTGGAGCCTTACTGCAGGCAGCACCTGGAAAAAGGAAAAAACGAAAGTTACAATTCACAAAACCTTTTTACATTATGACAATAGTGCCAATTTAAATTAGTACACTACATAAGAACAGGAAAATTCTATAAATTAAAAAAAAAGTCTCAAATAAGAATCAAAAGACGTCTTGATCATTGATGTGTAAAAAGCAAATTTGAAACTTTAAATGCAGCTTCTTAGCTTTTCATGTAACTTATGAAAAGTACATCTTAATGATTAAAAACTAATGACTTTCTCTGTCTAAGAACCTATACACAAACTGTGGGAAGTAAAAGATCAAAGTATGAAATATGCATTCTAAGCTAATAAGCTTTACTGATTGGCAAATTGAGCTCTATGCTTTACTAAACCACACTAATGAGCCCCTTTATTATAAACTTATATAAAATTCAGGTTTCTTTGATGTGGTTATGTAGAACCTTTATGCACACATCCGCTAGATTTAAATGTCAAGTTTTGTCATTAACGTAGTTATGGTAAACTGCCCGTAGAAGTTATTTCTATAGGATTTGATATTACATTTACAATTAGGTAGAGATACAAAACACTCTGAAAATGGTCTTGCTACATGACTACAAAGAGAACTTGAATATAACCAAATATTAAAAGCACTTTAAAATCATTTGAGGCTTACACTGTACACCGATGAGAACAAATAATGTTCTCATCGACATACCTTCAAACTTTAAGCAGCACTATTCTTGTGCAGTAACTTACAGCTTTCTGGATCCTTTCATTAACAGGCACATTTATTTCCAGAGATAGGAGGAGTGCAGACACACTGACTGTAGGAGGACCCAGAGCTGGTCAATTATTGCATAGTAGTGTCCTTTTAAAAGTGAATGTTGGTTTCATAAATTGATATTTTAAATTTATTTTCTTGACTTGCAAACCCTTTACACCAGAGTCATACAGAGCACTTGTTAAGATACGTTAAAACATTAAAAGGTCATGTATTGTTGACCACCATTTTGAAAACAATGCTACTGGAAATAAAACTCAGTGATTTCACCACGCATAGCTATATGATTTGTAGTGTTTCTTCCCATGCCATAGTATAAGTGGATGAGAAACCACAGGCATTAAAAGGACAACGCCTCTAAATTTTCTTCCCCTCAAAAAAAGTGCCCAGGATGAGGATCTGAGCCCAGACTAGGCCAATGTAAAGATTTGCTTATTCCAGAGCAGGTCTTCCCAAAGACCAGGCTCAGGCACAACAAGGGGCCGGACAGGATCCAGCGAGCGCAACTTTAGGTAAGTAAATCTTCTGAACTATTGAGAACCTAGGGGTCATGACCTAGCTTTGCAGGTTCTCATCCTGTTAAAAAAGTGGAGTTTGCAGTGGAATGCAGGCTAATGAAAAATATAACTGGCAATAAGCAGACAACACATACCATAGCTTCCTGAATTATTTGCACATATAACAGCTCCAAAGAATGCTGGAAAATGCTTTTGTATCCTGCTAATAGTTTTTTCACATGCTTTACTAGGTTCCATTCCCAGCCTCATATACTCAACTGCTTGGTAACTAAAAGAAAGAGAGAAAAATAAACTGTAAATTAGTCTACCAGGAAAATCCGACCCATAGAAAGAATATTATGTTAAAGGTGCACTATAGTATAACATTAGCCCCATTTATTTTGCTAGGTCCTCACTAGAGATGTCCAAACTTCGCAAAATCTGGTCCGCTCGAGGATCCGCAAATTTTCGTAAAAATTTCAAAATTCGAAAATCCGCGAGCGGACTCATTAAAACAAAAAAATCCTCAAATACGAGGATTCTTCGAAAATAAGTATTTTCCCCGCAATCTTGAAAATACGCAAAATCCTCGTAATTTCGAAAACGGAGGAAAATACATAAATACGAGAAATCCTCGTAATTTCTAAAATTTTTGAAAAACGCGGTTTGGCAGTATTTTGCCATTCAAATGATATGATCACTTTATATAAATATATTAATTATATAAATATATTAATGGGCCAAACAATAAACTCAGGTGCATGGTTCACTAATAGGTCATATCAGAGGACATCCTTTAAAATTGGAAGAAAAGAAGTTTCATCTTCAGGTTAGGAGAGGTTTCTTTACAGTGAAAATGGTGAAACTGTGGAACGGTTTCACCTTCCATCGGATGTGGTAATGGCAAGTTCATCGAATAGCTTTAAAATTGGCCTAGATAAGTTTCTAAAACTAAAAAATATTGAGAATTACTGGTAATACATATACAGCAGTTCTAGTTGATCCAGGGATACTTTCCGATTGCCATTTGGAGTCCGAAACGAATTTGATCAACTGTTAGGTAGGGTTAAAAAGGAGGGTGAAAAGGTTGGACCTGATGGACATATGTCTTTATTCAACCTAAATTACTATGTAGCTTGTCTAATCTGCCTTCATAGTCAAGCCCCTTTATTCCCCTTATTATTTTAGTTGCCCTTCTCTGAACAATACCAAGATGTCACTTTTGTATTTGGGATTCCAAAACTACACCACATATTCAAAAAATTAGGCCTTACCAGTGCCTTGTAAAGAGAGAGAATACTATTTTTCTCCCTTAAATCTATTCCCTTCTTTATACAAAACAATATCTTGCTAGGTCTTGCTGTGGCTGACCTGCATAGTTTGCTATAGCCAAGTCTGTTATCTACTAGAATCTGCATAGTTTGCTATAGCCAAGTCTGTTATCTACTAGAATCCCCAAATATTTTTTCATTAGAGATTCACTTAGCTCAGCATTGTTTAAGGTGTAGGTGGCACAAGGACTGTTAAACCCCAAATGCATCACCTTACATTCATCAACATTGTATCTCATCTGCTATTGTGCTGCCCATTTTGATAATCTATTCAGGTCTGCTTACAGCAATGGCACATCATTTGAAGTTTCCAAAGCTCTGCATATTTTAGTATCATCAGCAAACACAGAGACTTTGCTCTCAATCATTTATAAACAGATTAAAAAGATGTGGCCTCAGTACAAAACCCAGAGGCACTCCACTCCGAACTTAACAGAGTTAACATTCAAATTGGGCTGGTTGCTATAATCTGATGCCTGATTATATGATCACTTTGCCTAGTTTGCTGTTCTGGGTATATCCTTTGTTTCCAGTGTTCCTAAGTGGTGTGCCTTATTCCTGTGTCTTGGATTTAGTTCCTGATTTACTGCCTTGCTCCTGCCCTTGGGATACTTGGGGATTTGGTGCCTTGTTCCTGAGCCTCTTTACTGTGTGTCCTGGACTTTTTCTCCGGTTATTAGTTTACCCTGCTGCCTGTTCCTGAAGCCTTCTCCTGCCTTTGGAGTCTGCCTCGCCTTCTCTTTGAATGTCACTTTCTCCTCGGTCCTGACTACTACTGGTCTTCTGATCAGGTAACCTTACATTTAACCCACATGGATGTAGCTACACTGACCACTACTCTGTTGGTGATCCAACAACCAAGTCTCTATCCATGTACATTTTTTTTTTTGTCTAGGCCAACAGTCCTCAGTTTATACATTAGTCGCCTAGGTGGCACTCAAAGTAGTATGCGCGTTCATAACACCAACCGATATTTTGATAGACAGATATAAATTGTTAATTGTGCGTAGATGTACAACACATATTGTTCGGTATTCTACAAAATACTACGATTTAACGGACCTACTTAAAAAAATTACTGAACCAATCATAATTATGATCGTTTTTACGATCAAATTTCGCATTATAAGATCAGGAAAAGGTGAATTTTTCAGGCAATAAATGGAAATGTCTACTCGCATGTTGGATTGATCGTAATATTGGGACAATGTAAAGTAACTTTAATTTTTCCCCACAAATTCTACATTAAGATACTTGGGAGAAATGTTTTTACCATAGGATAAATTTTACCACTGGCAGTAACAAGCACTGCTTTACATGACTAACTTACCTTGGCAAAAATCGCATCATTAAATCTCCATTTCCTGTGGCTGCAGCACCACCTGTTGTACTGTCTGCATAGGATCCAGCTCCAGCTATGGGTGAATCACCCACACGCCTGAAATAACGGTACAATGTTTACAGATTTAAAAAAAGAAACAAAATCACTTTTAAAACAGCTTAATGGTATTAGTTTTTAAAGGGGCATTCTTGTCCCAAAATAGTTTTTTTCTAAAAAAAAACATGGAAAATTACAGTTTGACATGAATTTTATTATTTGCTCCCCCCACTATCCTACTTCTCGTGCCAACACCAACTCCATGATTGTTTAGGAACTATTACTGGGAAACCTATTTACTATCAAATTGCTTATGTCCTATATAATATGGGTATATAATATACACCCTACTGTAAGATGGCCGACCGAACGCTCATACATTAAACAGTTTGTCGGCCGAAACGCCCATTCAGTAAATGTGTATTAGCTTTAAAGGGCATCTATAGTGAAAAAAACACATTGCCCCTTTGCAAAGTTAAATTTGTGTATTCTGTGCTGCCTTAATCCTATCTCTGTCAGTGACTTTGTTTAACCATGGTTTCAGATCTGTGTGCAGCACTCCCCCCTTCCCCCTTCCCTCTGTTACCTCCTCCATGTCTCAACTCCGGCTAACCGACAAGCTTATCATATGCAGTGGGAGTTTAAAGTTCAACATCCTGAAAAACACACCCACGCACAGTGGCCAATAGAAAGCAAGCTGCCCTGGAGACACGGAAGAAGAAGGAGAACAGTACAGTTTACGATCTCTCTCTTTGTGACCCATCATCAATCAGTGAAAGCTATTAAGAAGGGGGGGTCAAGTGCAGCCTTATATCTACCATCAAAGCTACCTTTCTCCCCCTGCTAATGCTGTTATCTCTATGTTTATTACAGAGCAGGGAGGGGGGATCACATCACAGGGATTTGATTGACAGTCCAAGTAGGAGTAGAGGAATGCAATCACGTATTCTTCTAACTGGTGTCTCTCAGGACAGAGAGGGAATCTGAAAAAAGTGAAGACACTCTGGGGTTTGTGGGGAATTATAGAACACATGGAAAGAAAAAAGTTCATTTTCCCCACTATAGATGCCCTTTAAGGATAGTAGAAGTCACCGTGGAGCTTGGTGGCCATATAAAAGCACAAGGCTGAAGGCAGTGTGCGCATTTGTGGATAAAAAAACCCATCAGTATTTGATCTTTATTCAGACAATATCTGAAAATAAAAATAAAATTGATTTTGCAATAATTTAAGAAAAATATAATTACATATAATTATATTGCCTTTGTGTAAAATATACCTACACCCTTGGCTCTGATACAAGTTATTGTTCTCATACAATCACAAGAAGGGATTTCTTCTATCTGTCTCCCTTAAACTAGGAGTTCTCTACTCCTCCATGAACATTTTCCCCTGCAAACATCTGTGCTTGAGAAATGTCCTAGGCAGAGAATTAAAGGGCATATCCACCTCCCCAAAAAATATGTTTTTTTCTCAAGTGTAGGTACCCCCTCCCAACCCTAATAGCCATGTTAAAATGTTTAGAGAGTCCCCAGAATCTTTTCCCAAGCTTTGTTCCCACAGGCTCTAAGAATACTTCTGGGAATGAAGTATCGTTAGGGGCCTGACCAGTAGCCTTGTCTGATTTGCTGCGATGCTGCCAATCACAGACGTGCCAGACGGCTATTGATTTAGCCAAGGGAAAGAAACTGGGTAAGTACGTTTCTGGGGACTTTCTTAACCTTTTAACATGGTGTTTAGGGTTGGGAGGGGGATACCTACACTACAGCAAAAGGTTTATTTACTAATATAACTTTGAAGGGATCTGGAGGTGGGAGGAAAGGGTTCCTCTGCGCATTCCTGAGTCCTCCAAGAGGACAAGGAAGGGGCTGATACGGATTACACACAGGAAGGCTCCTAGTCTTCACTTTTCTGGACAAGCACTGCAAGAGAACCATAAGGAGCAATGTAAGGATTTTTTTTAAACACTACACAGTGGGTTCAATTTTAGTTTTCGCAGTGGATACGCCCTTTAAACATGGCCTGGTTGCAGGTGACAGAGAAATTAAGTTGATACAAAGGTAGGTGTAGTAGGTAAAGAAGTTAAATACCCTTACACAAAACTGTCTCAATAGAGACTATGATCGTAGACCTTTCTTATAAAAAGTCTACCTTTTCCTAGTGACTAGCCGTTCCCTTAGACATGTGTGGGTTGGAGAGATGCTAGCGTCAAATGTATTGTCCTCTTAAAGGGATTTGTTTGTAATAAGTGGTGTCCGTTAGAGACACAAATGCAAGCAATAACAAAAATGGGAGGTGGAACTAAGTGAGGTAATTTCCTGCTGTTTGATATAAATAGATGTTGAATTGATGTAACAAAACAGGACACATACACACGCACACTAACCCTGGAATTTTGTGTGTAGCACCATTAGTAGAGGTTCCTGTGGCAACATTTCCAGCTTCATCAACTGCAATCATTCCTGCCAAGATGGAAACAAACTTTTTCTTTCAAAAAGTAGACATAAATTGAATGCAATGTTGGCCATATACTTAGTATCTACTTCAATCTATCCATCTATAAAGCCTGCTGATTTCAACTTCAGGTGTTCTCCGTCCACTCATTTCAGTTTGACTATTAACCGCAAAATCGCCAGAATTAGTGATTACACTCTCTGAGGCAGGGACCTTTTCCCTCATGTCTTAAGGCTTCAAGCTATTACATATTGTTTTCTAATTTATGTACTCATTACATATGAATATATGTTATTAATTTTATGTATTGTAATGTTGTACAGCACTGCATGCAAATGTTGCTATTTAAAGGGTATCTCCACTGGTTTTTGTAAGTTTTTTGAATCCATTTCTATTGAAGAACGGGAGGTAAAGGAGCTGTGCCTTACCTTCCGTTCTTCAATAGAACACACAGGAGCCAGGAGAGAAGGTAAGAAACTTACCCGCTTGCTCGCTCCCCCGGCGCTTGGTCTGACAGGTCCCGACAGACCTTGTCTTCTATGCGCATAGATCGCGCATGTGCATAGAAGACAAGGTCCGTCGGGACCTGTCAGAATACGTGCCGGGGGAGCGAGCGTGCGGGTAAGTTTCTTACCTTTTCTCCTGGCTCCTGTTTGTTCTATTGAAGAACGGAAGGTAAGGCACAGCTCCTTTACCTCCCGTTCTTCAATAGAAATGGATTAAAAAAACTTACAAAAACCAGTGGAGATACCCTTTAAATTTCAAAGTACTGACATAAGCAGAATGGACACAAAATACATTGCTGTTCGGGTAACTGTACACTACCCGGTTATATTTTTAATTTGTTTTTTTGGCAATTATTGAAAATAAGAAAATACCTATTGTGTCATGGCTGTGTAAATTTACTTTATTCTCAGTATGCAAGTTCTTCCATTCTTTAAATCCCTTAACAGGCTTATAAGGGCCACATGATTTTGAAGCATCTGGAACAACATTCTGCAAAACAGAAACATTCAAATAGTAAAAACGCATAGATACAAAAGAAAATACATGCAAAACAAAAAATGAAATCATCATTTCAGTTTCCCAGTGATTGAACAAGGTAGCAATCACTAAAGAGTTAGCTCTTCTGCTAAATGCTTGGACATGAAGTTGGTATAAGCCCCCAGTTACCCATCATCCATTGTCTTATTTGAAATGCTGAAATGAAAAACACAGGGCAGGTAATAGTGAATGCTGCCATGTACAGTGATGATTTTACTTTTTGTCTTTCCCAGTCAACAGCAGCAATAACTAAAGGGACCTTCCAAAGATAAAATAATATGGGTGGAGACAAATTTTCTGCTATACACACCAATTTTTTTTATTAGATATAGTGTACAACTGATTACAAAACTCTCCTCCCAAACTTTGCATCTTGAGTGGAAAACTCATTCAATTTATAGTGCTTTTTAAACGTCTTTGCGGAAGACCATCTTGTTTGTTGTTTTTCCTCCTTGTCCCCTCCCTCCCGATTCGTCCATGGCTGCCCCTCACCTAGCATAAAATGTTTAATATATAAGACATCCCTTCCAACCCTAAACGCTATATTACAATGCTAAAAAAAAAAAAAAAAATCCTAACTATACTTAGAGCCCTCTCTCCTGCGGCGTTCTCTATTGCTGGCAGCCGCAACTGTGATTGGCTGCCTTTCAGCCAATCACAGCCATGGTTGCCAGTCTGGTCCGTTTGCACTCTGGGTGGGAAGGGATGCCCTACATTTTATTAAACATTATATAGAGGGTGGAGATATACAGGCTATTGCTCTGGTGGAATAAGCTTTTAACCCACAAGGGATTTTAAAGCCTCTGACTGCATATGTAATACTAGCAAGTATCCAGCCACTTTCTTTGAAGGTGCTTTACCATTCTCCATCCCCTAGGTATAACGAACAATCTTGTCTGATCACTGCCATTCCTTTGTTCATTGAAGGTACATTTTTAAAGCCCTGACCAGGTCTAAGATATGCCACTGTTCTTCTCTACCTGGCCTTGGTTCTGGACAAAAGAAGGGTATGGTAACCTGTAAATCCATATGGAACTTATTATTATGAATTTATATAGCGCCAATATCTTCCGTGGCACTTTACAACTACAAAGTCATACATACTACATACGCAAATAATACACAATAATTAGTTACTTAAAGAACCTTCTAATACGGTGATCTGATGCCCAATCTTGGTCTCTAAGGGCCGACAGTGCCAAAATCTGCCCAATCTTGGTCTCTAAGGGCCGACAGTGCCAAAATCTGCCCTCTTAAGGAACTTCTTTGCAGATCCTTCTTTTACAAGAAAATCACTACTTTTGCTGGCGAATAATCTAGAGGAGAACATTTTGTTCCGCAAAAATTGTCTTCATGTTCTGTAATACTTCAGACATGAAAGATTTTCTGAACTTTAAAAGAAAATTTAAAAAAAACTGCTTAAGCGCCAAGCCAACAAATGCGCTGCATTTCTTGTTTTTCTCCGATATCTTCTTAGATACACTTGTGGTCTTCCGCATCTCTGAACCAAGTCCTGACAGATTGTATGGGCTTAAGCTCCACTCTGCTGGGTCTAAATTTTGACAGGTTAGAGAATTGGCCTTTGAGTTCCAAATATAGGAAGACAAAACCAAAACTATTACTTTTTTGAAAACCCTTGGAGATTGGGAGAGTCTAAATGGAAGACATGAATCTATGCTTGTAAACCAGGTATTTTTACCTACTATGGATTACAGGCACTTAAAGGGGAAGTTCAGTACAAAAACATGTACTTTTCATAAAAAAGAGCAGTATTTTTTCATCCCAATGACTTTAATCTGCCCATTCAGCATTTTGTCTGTGTATAAATAAATGCAACCGAAATACTGACTTCCTGTTTGCAGGACCCCTAATAGAGACAGTCATGGTCTTGCGCTTGACCCAGCGCCTAGGTTGATTCAGTTGCTCAGTAGAGATCTGAGCATCTTTGACCCATCCAACAGCCTATCAGTAGAAATTACGGTTAGGAACATTCCAAAGATGTGGTGCATCCTGAGAAGAAGGACCTTTAGAAACTGAAATGTCAGGTCACTAACGTCAACAGCAGGGAACAGCAAAGGCTATGAAATCAACTGATTTTTCAAAATGGAAAAGAATATGTAGAATAAGTATGCATTAGACAAACTAGCAATTTAAAACATATTAATAATTTCCACTGAACTGTCCTTTAATCCTGATTTTTTCCTTTTAAAACATAGGTATTTAGATGGTGCACATCTAGTGCTGGTCTGAGCGCACCCGACCCTTTGTTGCCAAGAATAGTTTTGAGTAAAAACCTCTTTGACTGGGACTTTGCAGGGACTTGTTCTTAAGCCTTTAAGGACTTCAGTTGTGTTATATAGGAAACAATTTCCATGCCCGCCTTTACTCTTTGTGCAAGAGAGGTTCTTATAAAATGATCTATTTTTAGAAAGCTTCCTACACAGCTGTTGTTGAAATTCATGTTCATAAAATACCTACATACATTTGCACCTATTTTGTGTATCTGGTCAATCATGAACTTGACTATAATTCTGCAAAATCCTTTTTTTTTTTTTTTTTTTAAAGTGTACCTATAAGAATTGCTATTTGGAAGTCAAAGAGTATTCACACTAAATATTGACTTAATTTAAATGTATTCTGTTATCTCACTTTGTATTTTGTAAATTGAAAAGAAAGATTAGAATATTATTCAAGGAATTCTCATTTAAAAGCATATATACAGTTTTAATATAACTTACCCTCCAGTAATTTGGTTGGCAATTCTGATTAAGCCAGTTTAAATAAATGGACCGTGACTTAACTGTTGTTAAATCTTCATGTAAAAAACCCATACTCTCAGCGAACAAAGATGCTAACAAAAAATGTGAAAAAGACCAAATTATTTTATATATACTCATATTTAATGCCAAATACTATTGTGACCAAGCATATCATTCAAGATACAAGATAAAAAAAGCACTGTTAAATCTTAAAAGGGGAACTGTGATCTCCATACAAGTTCCCTTTATTAAAAAGAGTACATTCCTTTCCTTTAAAATGACTACAGGATCATGCACCTAGCTGCAGTATAAAGTGTGTTATTTCTTGCTAGTACTGTGATCTGTATCACCAGCACAACTGCTCTGCCCCCAATTTCCAGTCTTAAGCATGGCCACTGTTGGAACAGAGCATCATCAGTTGCATTATAAGCCCCACCCCCAAACATCTAAATGATTTTTAAAGCTAGCCACTTGGCTGCAAATATTACTTTCTTTCTCCCTAAGGTGCCCATAGGGAGAGGAAAGGACAGATAATGGTTGCAGTTCTGTAACTAGCTTCAGAAACTAAATATTTTTTTTGGGATAGAGTATCTTACACAGCACATCATGTCACTGCCACAGACTCGACAGTCAGGACAGACAATGAAGTGTAACTTTACGATACCATTATTTAAGTTCCAGAGAAGCTATAGACATCGTCCTAGGCTTGTTTGAAAGGCATATGCGAGAACGGTTTAAATAGAGGACATGTGTATAAAACTACAGTTACCCTTTAAATAGTATTTTATGAGATACAGTGACAGCTTATGTCAAAAAGCACAATGTCAAAAGTCACAAATTTATTTAACTAGATAAATACCTAAAAATATAAATGTATTCATAATTAAACTGTTTCATGTAAGTGAAAACTAGGGCTAAAATGTAAATTAACCTTAAACCAATTTTTAACTATCAGATAGCTGTAACTCCAACCTTGTTGAGAATTTTAACCTTGGTGAGAATTATTCTGGAACTCTGTGGGCTTCTTTAACAGTTCTGCAGCTCTACTTTACTGAATATAATAATATGTTTTCTGACTGCTCACCTTTGTACAAAGAAAGAGGACAAGGTCGCCCAGTAGTCATTTCCAGCTCTGGTAACATCGGAAAGGGCAGGTTACATAGAGAATTTACTTCACGTGTTCAACAAGGTTACCTATCTATGATCCGCTATGTAATGGCTAGAAATGTACGAAATTGAAGAGATTTGTAAATTCCAGTAAGGCCAAGAACTATCTCCAACTGCTTAAATCCACAAGTCTTTGCTACAGTGATGGTCTCATGAGGGAACTAAAGTCCCCAGACAACATAGCCTCATTAGACAAAGCACACTCACAAATATACAACAAGCCATGTCTCATCTCTCCCTTTTTGGTGGCTGCTGGGTGATTTATGAAATTAGCCTGTGGATTAGCCTTAGGATGCGTGTATACACAGGAACGATCATTACGTATATACTTTATACAAAATAATATACTGTTAACCACATATTGAGAATTACTGGTATTAATACATATATTGTAGTTCTGGTTGAACCAGGGATACTTTGCTATTGTCATTTGTAGTCAGGAAGGAACTCACCCCCTTTTTTTTTAATGCAGGTTTTTTTTGTCTTCCTCTGGATCAACAGTCAATTAGGGTAGGTTTAAAGAGGAGGGTATAAAGGTTGAACTAGATGGACATATGTCTTTATTCAACCTCAACAACTATGTTACTATGCATAGATGGCAACAATGTAATCTGTTTGGTCACCTTTAGCTGGGTGACGCCGACAAAACAAGGAAGCTGCAGCCTTGCTTCATAGACTCTCATTCCGGTGTAGTTTTTGTGTAAATATATTTAAAAGCTCCCTAAAAATGATTTAATCCTTTTTTTTTACCGAA
Organism: Hymenochirus boettgeri; assembly: GCA_019447015.1. NCBI lineage: Eukaryota > Metazoa > Chordata > Amphibia > Anura > Pipidae > Hymenochirus > Hymenochirus boettgeri. The sequence goes on along the minus strand of CM033469.1, from coordinate 85,858,789 downwards.
ATGTTAATTTTGTTTCTTACATCCATGCTTCTAAGATCTAAGAGTAAGTCTGGGGAAATCGATCCTCATGTGCTACAAACAGAGCATTATACCACCTATACCATTAGATTGTTAGGGACCGATTCTAATGCAGACACCAATAATATGCTGTACACCAGCCAAAAACGTATTTGCATTTCTTCCTAGCCCTACTCTTCTCTGTACTCAGTAATTCTCTAGGAGACACGTGCACAGTTACACTTCTTCCCCAGCTTTGATGATTTATTACTCTGCAAAAAAGGTGTTGTAATTTTAGGATAAAATGTGGCTAAATGTTAAAACATACCAGATTCACCAACTAAAAAGGTGTGTTTACTATAGTCCAGAACTGCTCTGGCCACACCAATGGCATTTTTTATTCGTCTCAGATCAGCAACTGCACCAACATTCATTGTGTTGCTGAAATGAAAAACAAACAACAACAAAAAAACAGGCTTAAAACGACAGAATAAATGCTAACATACAAACAAATATGCAAAGAATTCAACAGAAAAAGTGTTAATAGATGACTTAATAGAGGAGGACTTGGGAGTTATTTTGGACAATATACTTAGTAACTCTAAAACAGAGTAAAAACTATCCAATATTTTGTCCCCACTGACCGACATTTTAGTGTATCTATCAGCCCGAAATTTTGTATGGTTTATTCATGTAGCTGTGACTATCTGTTCATCTTATTGGGACATTGGACAGGTTGGAAAACAAGGGCAACTGTGCATCCTCTATAGACCACATGCTTGCAGCGAACAGTCAGCCGCAGCCACTTAAGCTGCGAATGACAGCCCTTCATCCTGGCCGACCAGTTGCAAGCGTTGAAGCATCCCCTCTTGTGTGCCCAGACTAAGTAGTGTCATGCAGTATCTCTTAAAGCCTGTACACCTGCATAAGAAGGAGAAGGGCATATTTCTGCATCTATATAGAGACAGCGTAATGTATCAACTAGAGTACGCAAGGGCAGTTTTGGGCACCAGTCCACAGAAAGGATATAAATTAATTTTTAAAAAGTACAGAGACTGGCAACTAGGCTGCTAAAAGGAATGAAGATTTTATTTTAGCCAGAAAGCACAGCACAGTAACAGTGATTTGTTTTTGTCACTAACCTTCTAGATAGCTGGTTCTTCAATTAATCTAACTGGAGTGAAGATAGAGAAATTTACCTCTTACGCAATCCACCGCCATCTCCTCTGACAATTCCTGACAGTTTCACTGTAATTATAGTGTGCATTAGCGATAAAGTTAAAGTAAATCTGGAAACAGTCGGGACCTGTTTTAAAGTGGCACTGCTTATTAAAGGCTGCTTTTACAATGGGGAACCCACAAGGGAGCTGCAAGGGAAGGGGCCGCCGGACCTGCGAGTGGACGGGGTTATGGGGCCCATGAGTGGACAGAATTACAGGGCCCATGAGTGGGAGGTGCCACATGACCCACGAGTGCAAGGGGAAGGCCCAAGGGGGCTGCAAGGGAAGGGGCCAGGGTGGGTCTGTAAGGGGAGGGCCCATGAGGAGGAGGAGGAGACATAGAAGAGGGTTTCGAAGCAGGAAGTGCAGGGGATCTGGTGATGCTGCTCCCATGTCACACATAAATGTAAATATCTTTATTTATTTTACATAGTTTTAAAGTAAATTGCAAAAATCCTCAGGAAAGCTAATGTACCTAAAGTCATTTTTGGACCACAATTACCCTTTAACAAAAACAATAGGTAGAGATAAACTAACTTATTTACATACCCATCCATTATCATGGCATCTAAAGTAGTTTCACCCATCTCATCTGGGCTTCCACCATATCCCACACTGCCATCACACTGGTCAATTTCACACTGTGCACAGCCCTTTTCAACAGCATCCAGAGAAGAACCACCTTGTTCCAGTACTTTCCATGCTGCATGTAATTAATATTAATAAACAAATCAATTTTTTTTCCCTTAAAGAATTATACCCCTGCAGTAAGTGATACAGTAATTTTCGAACTCAATATGTGTTGCCCAGTGTCAGAGATGGTAAAATTGTCAGTGACAATGACTGTGGGAGGAGCCTGGAACAAGTCAGTTAGTGCACCAGTATAATTCTTCTTGAAGGCTTTACATGTTGATATAGCTCTCTGCAGCCTTTAGTATTATTTTGTTGTTTACAGGCCCTAAGTGCACTTTACAAAAATGGTCTAGTATTACTGATGTCAATATAGTTAAATATGCATTATAAAAATGCTTTAGGCTTTTAATGTACACCAGTCAAGCTTTTTTCTTTACATTTATTTTACAAATTTGCCATAATTATCTAAAATTGTTAGTCACATACTTAGATGCCCAACTTTGGTCTAAATTATAACACGCTATCAGTTATAATTGGGGCTCAACTATGTCACAAGATGCTGAATATTATGTAATTTAGGTAATAATACACAAACAACTTTAAAAGATAATGATATTGCCTTTAGGCAACAGTATCCTCCCCCCAAAAGGGGAACATGTGAAGAAAACAATTTTCACCCAGTACAGCTCTGCTAAAGACATTTTATGAGTGTCCTTCAATCATCGGATTTATCAACTTGGGCTGTCACTGTCTCCCCCTTTAAAGTAGACACAAAATCAGCATGCTAAAAGACTGATCAATATTTACATAAGACACCTAAAAAAGGCTGCATTGAAATAGCGTAGCCATACACAATGTATTTAAAAAAACTTAAGCTTACATGGCCATCGATTTTAGCAAATTTGACTGAATCATCCACAATAAAAATTACATTTTCCATCTTTTTTCTCTCTCAATAGGCCAATCAACGATATTGATCAGTTTTTTGAAAAACAAACAAAAAACAACGATCGGGCAAGGTGGAAGAATTTCCATCTACCCAATCTTCTAGAATCCATTTTCCACAACTTTCAAACTGAAATCTATGGAATATCGATGGTGCAAGGGGGAAATGTCGATCGTTTCATCAAAAATCCAGTTGGAAAACTATTGACCTATGTATGGCTCGCTTTAGCCTTGCAGTGTGTAGATTTCATGGGAAAAGTTGGCAACACAACTCTGCTTAAAGACACATTTCTATGACATAAGGATAGGACATCATTAAGTATTAAATGTGTCACACTTGTTAAGTGTACCTACTGTAGTTATTATACCCTGTGGACCCTTAAGCTAGGTACACACCTAGTGATTTTTCCTTCTGACCGACTGTTCGATACTTTCGACCAGTCGGCCAGGAGGAAGGACTGTCGGCCCCGGCAAAAGCAGCCGTGGACGGTCGGACGGACATGGGAGCATTCGGATGCGATAATTTCAGTCCGATCGACCGATACACTGAACTATCGGTCGATTGGACCGAAATATCTCATCGTGTGTACCCAGCTTAACACTTCTAACAAGGTACTGTATTAATGGATCTGTACAATACTGTACACTGTATCTGCCCATACACTGGCACCTCCCATAACACTTCTAACAAGGTGCTGCTGGATCTGTGCAATACTGTATACTGTATCTGCCCGCACACTGGCACCTCCCATAACACTTCTAACAAGGTGCTACTGGATCTGTGCCATACGGTACACTGTACCGTTTCTGACAAAAAAAGTCTTGTCGCCTGTGTATTTTGCAGTAACTCCTGCTATTAACCTGATTTTTAGTTGATCAATTGGTGTTCGAAATAGCTCAGATGAACAGCTAACGCCCTCCCAAATAATATTAAATGTACAGGTAAAAAATAGTTTCACTGAAAAAAAGATTTATCATTTAATCAAGACAGAAAGGTCAAAATGTTGCAAGACAAAAAAGTGTAGTCGCCTATACAGAAAATGATCTACTTTACAGCCAATCCAAAAATATGTCCGCAAATTAAGTAGTGGTGCTTGGAGATCCAAATTTAATATCTTGTATGATTTCCATGAGCTTGAAGGACAGCATCCATGCGGTTTGGCAAGGATTCATACAATTTATTGATGAAATCATCAGGAATAGCCAAGAAAAGTCTTCCATGCCTCCCAGAGTTCATCAATATTCTTTGGTTTCATCTTCCATGCTTCCTCTTTCATCCTAACCCACATATGCTCAATGATGATCATGTCAGGTGACTGGGCTGGCCAATCCTGATCTTCTTTGCCTTAAGGAACTTTGATGTGGAGATGAAAGTATACGATGGAGCACCATCCTGCTGCAGAATTTGGCCGTTTTTATGGTTGGGAATATATGAGGTGGCTAAGATTTCTTGGTATTTTACACTATTGATGTTGTCTTCCACCCTGAAGATCCCTCGCACACATACTGGATGTTACCCCAGACCATGATTTTGCCTCCACCAAACTTCACGGTTTTCTGGGAAAATCTCTGCTCCATGCGGGTTCCAGTAGGTCTCTTGCAATATTTGCGATGACTGGTGTAATTCAACAGAAGATTCATCTGAAAAATCCACCTTTTGACACTTTTCCAGCGGCCATTCTTTTAGCAGGCTGTGGGACTTGGCAAATGCCACACGTTTTTTCAATTGTCTTTTGTTTAATGATGGCTTCGACCATGGAGGCCATTTCTAGGCAGAATCCCACAAACTGTTTTGGTTGACACAGGGATTTCAGGTGACCAGATCTCCTGGAGCTCTGCTGCAGTTGAAAATGGGCTTGCCTTGGATTTTCGAGCCAACAAATGGTCCTCTCGAGCAGTTGTCTTGCGGGGTCTGCCTGACCTGGGCTTGTCAAAAACTTCTCCACTCTTCAAATCTTTTCTTTATCCTCTGAACTTGACACTGAGAGACATTCAAGGTGTGCGCCACATCAGCAGTGGGTTTGGTCTTCAGCCTTGATAATCAACACTTTAGTCTAAGGGTGAATCTTATCTTAGGCATGTCTGCAGAGGTCTATTTGCAGTTGATGTGAAGGTCTAATGTACTGAGGTTCTTTTTATACACACCTGACACCTAATTGATCCATGATTAGTCACAGGTGAAGCCCATATGACAAGGCGACAACACTTAGTCCTTGCAAAAACTGACTCAATGGGCTTTACCAAGCTGTAAATATTAGAATACTTTTGGTTAGTTTAGTTTTGCATTGAAACATTATTACAAAAGCTGTTTGGGGTAAAATGAACCATTTCTTGAAACAAAATCTGCATTAGAATTATTGTTAAGCGGCACTTCAGGTCTATTTGTACACAAGCAACAATACTTTTGTCAGAAACTGTATCTGACCGCACACTGGCACCTCCTATAACACTTCTAACAAGGTGCTACTGGATCTGTGCCATACAGTGCACTGTATCTGCCCGCACACAAGCACCTCCCACAACACTTCCCAACCTGGCATCTGATGCTGATTAATCCAGAACCGACACTAGAACAGAACGGTTCCCTTCTGGGATATTCCTCACCTGTTTCCGTGGCAGACTGGAACGCCCATGTATTGATTACTAGGGGCAGCACGGACTCGCCCCCCGGTATGTAAAGGATCAACGTCAACCACAACGACAAGAACAGCAAAATCCTCATAATAAACTAAACCCGGAAGAAACAGCCAGTGTGCGCGAGTCTGGGCGGAGTAACAATCAATTCTTCACTTCAATGATTGGGAGCGCGTGACTTTTCTTCTAGGGAAGGGGGTGGAGTTAATTGAGCCGCTGAGTTATGTGGAGTTCGCCGGTCACGTGTTGCTGTGATGCGTCATAGCCCAGATATCGATATGATACGGAATACAGTCTATAGAGTCAGATAAAACTCGTAACCATTGGTGTAGTGGAAGTGCAGTGTCCATAGGGAGGGGGGGGACATAATGTGACAACCAGCTATCTATGGGTAAACGGTATCGTGGCGGTGCAGGGGCGTAACTAGCAGGTGGGCCCATCCTACCTTCCCTATACACCCCCTGTTGTCTGTAGAGGAAGCTGAGAGGGGGCTCAGTACGTTTAAATCGGGGCACATGTCCCTGGGTTACAGCTATTAAATAGAAACCGTAAGGCTTCATTCACACGGGATTGCATTTTGCAATTTCACGCAGGGAAACTGCACCGGACGTGGTACCTTGTACGATAAAACACGGAATGCAGCAGTTTAGTGCGTTAATGCACAGTGGTGCCATTAAAAGTAATGGCTGCTGCTATGCGTTAACACAGCGGAACATCTCGCCAAATCATAAACGGAGATTCAATAAATCGTTTAAAATGGTGCTAATTTTGCCCCAACCAATCAAATCTTAGTTTACATTTGAAAGCTAACATCTGATTGGTTGGGGTAAAATTAATACCATTTTAGACGATAAGAACGTTTATTGAATAACCCTGATTATGTTCTGTGTTATGAACGCAGCCTAAAACCCAGAAGTTTGATATATTTGGAATGTACATGCATATGTGTTCATAGAGAGTAGTCTAGTGTCAATCCTGTCATTCGTATAGGCCAGTGGTGATGAACCTATGGCACGGGCACATGGAGCCCTCTCTGTGGGCACTCATCCACATCACAGCTCACCATAAAAGCCAGAGCGCTGTCTTTAGCAGAGAGAGGTGACATGCTATAACATTCAGCTCTGCTTGAGTCCCTGTTTTGGATCTCAAACTCCTGTCTAATAATGTAGGGGTTAATGGTCACTGTTTTAGATTTCAAACTCCTGTGTGGTAAGGTAGAGGTTAATAGGTTAATCTATAATCCTATCTACTGTATTGTCTGTGTCTATTTGAGTTGTTTTGTCTAAAGTAAAAACAATGTATTCAGGTTAAATGATCATGTGGTACTATGCAATAAAAAGTGGGGGTTTGGGTTGCAGTTTGGGCCTCTAAAAGGTTCCCCATCACTGGTATAGGCCTAGGCCAACTGGATCTGAAGAAATGCATTTTACTAACTATCTTTAAGTGGCTCGTGGTGCAGCGGGATACTATAAATCTCCATACCATTGACATTGATGGTTCCCATCTATCACATCAAAATCCCTAATTTGAATCATTGGGCACCAAGGGGGGGGTTTCAGGAATAGAATTAGCCCTCTAATTCCCTTTACCCAGCTCCACTTTATCTGCAGCATTTGAAGCCTTTTGGACGGTATTTATAAAAGTTTGCAAATGTATAATATCGCCTCTATTTTACATGGAGATTGTTATTATACATGTCAATCGTGCCATAATTGAGAGACACCAAGTTGCTCTGGAGTCTCCGAAAATCTCTTAAGCACAGATACCCCACTTTATAACCACTTACATTGCGAATAGACAAGCCCATTTACCGTCAGGTTAGAAGCACTTCAATGGACATGGTTTCTCCCTAAACTTAAAGTGCCAGGTATCCGTGCTAAGGACAAGGGTACTCTAGAACACTGGAGTGCCACTGGCAGGCAGGGCTTAAAGGAACACTAAACAGATTTTGTGTACTTTAAAGGGCAAGTCTAGCCCCAAAATGAAAACTTACATACAGGTAAATCACCCCGCAAAACCCTAAACGGTAATAGTTAAAAATCTGAAATATATAAGTCTAACCTGAAATACTGCACAATGTACTGTTTCCCCTGTTTCTGATTCCTGGTTCTTCCAGCCAATATTAATCCCCTGTATGCCTCTTCTGAGCATGCCCAGGCTCAGTACCGGCTCAGTACAGGTTTCTAAATTGCTCAGTTTCCATGAGGCCTCCAGAAGCATAGCAGGCATACAGTAATGAATTCATAGGACAAACTATGCTATATCAACATATTTTAAAGAGGCCATTCTTTCTAAAAGATGTTCTTATGAGGGTGGAGTTGTCCTTTAAGTACATAAAATCTGTTTCTATTATTCACAGGGAGGTGAGAATGCTTATTCCCACCTCCTTATGAATAATAGTATGCCCAAGGGACACTGCCAAACTTACCTTACCAGCTCTCCACTAGCAGCTGCTTCTGAGCTGACAGCCACGCTCTCCCGACCAAGCACCTATCTTTGGCGCATGCACGACAATACTAAAGATACAATACAGTACAGTGCGGCTGTCCACTCAGAAGCAACCGTGAGTGGATCGCTGGTAAGGTAAGTTCGGCAGTGTCCATTGGGCATACTATTATTCACAGGGAGGTGGGAATAAGCGTTCTCACCAGCCTGTGAATAATAGAAATAGATTTTAGATACTTAAAAACACTGGTTTAGTGTCCCTTTAACTAGCTGTAAAAAATATCAGAGGAACTAAATAAATAAATCACTTCATTCTATATTATTTGTGCTGAAAGTACACACAAATTTCAGGGTCTTTCCCTTTCACACGTGCAAATGAGGAAGGGAAGGACCCTGAAACGTGTGTATTTCAGCATGAATTTTTCATATATGACTGCCTCTCATATTTGTTCCTGAATTATAGGTCTCCTTTTATGGCAGGAGCAGGATGTGCACCTTCTAATATGCTCAGTATGTCTACCGTTTATATTTGATTGATCACAACTAGCTGGACGCTAACCAAAGTGGGATACAGGAGGGATAGGCAGAATCGAAGTTGGGGCGGAGCCAAGTTCGGATCGAGTTACAAGAGGGTCAAGCACAATATTATGCACATCATGGTCCGGGGCAAGGCAGGCAGCAAACGATTAGTAATGGTAGGCAGACAGGAAACAGTAACTAGAAAATCAGGGCAAGATAAAGCGCACCATGAATTAGGGAAACACAAACTATTGGGCTGACAGAAGTTTGAATTTGCCTCCTAAAACAAACCAGACAATAGAAGCGCTGAAGAAGAAGACCCAAGTGTTTCCTAAAATGTCTAAATTTCCGTTGGTCGGTATCTGCTTCTTTTACTTTAAGAAGAGGGAACCAATATGATCATACGGTGTATGGCCGAACCACCGACCAATTCATCTACCATGAGTGGTGATCGTTTGGGTCCGTGTGTGCGGTCCCCTCAGCATGTGTGCTGACAGATACCAATGTGATCTGTCGGCACACATGCTATGGAAAAAGTCATGTGTATGGCCACCTTAAGTTTTGCAAATTGGCCAGATGGTTTGACCTTAATTCTATGTATTTGATGCTGTTTTCCTATAAACATCTGTCTCTATTTTCTGTTCAATAACATTCCCCATCAAAGGTAAGCTCTAAAAACTATTTCCTTTGAAAGATGTGTTCCTGAAGTTATGACTTATTGCACAAAGGCTTCTACAAAGTCTTCACCCTCCCAAATCAATAGCAAATCATCTTCAAAGATGTAGGACTCCCCCCACCAACCCATAATGATTTTTGCATACTAAACCCCATTGCAGTTCCACACCTTTGGAGATAAAAAATAATTGTGTCAGAGAAGAAAAGCAGTAGATTGTAAGAACTGTGACTTTTCCAAACAAGTTCTCGGGTAAGAGTGTTCTGTAAGCATCTCTGAATACAAGTACACCTGCATGCACAAACGGACCTTATCACATTTAGATTTATCTAGGAGAGTGGTCAGTTTGAACATCCTTTTTCCCCATTGTTCCACGGTTCCCGTTGGGACATGTTAGCGAATAGTCAATCTGAATCGCTAAACACTTGAACTTCTTCGGCTATATTCGGAAGTACTTGATGACTTATGGAAACTCACAATAGAACCTGATGGCACTTGGAATTTCCGCAACTTACAAAGGAAGGCAACAGATCCACGGTGAGTTTCGGAGTCTGATGTGTGTCCAACGCTGGTCCGGGGTTCTTGCCTCCAAAGTGTCTCCCGGCAGTGTTTCCTATTGTTTGGATATTAGAGGTTGGGTCTGTGAGAAGCCAACAATAAAACGAAGACAGCTTACTTTAATTTTTAATCTATTGATCCCAGCTACCTGTGGGACTAGTAACCGCTACTGCACTCATATATGTTAAATCACATCTCAATTTGTAAGAGCTTATTGTTGGGAAGGTTCAACAATATTACTTCCTGCTTAAACACTTCTTTTTTTATTTGTAGGTACTTCCTCTTTTTCCCAGCATGCTTCTCCCTTGGGGTGGAAGGAAAGAGGGTCAGGAGATATCACCCAATATATTGTTTAAAGGGCATGTCCACCCCCAAAACTATATTTTAACCCACTTATGGCCCAATTGTGTAGTGCTGTAACATCCTTACCTTACATCCCTGCTCCAAATGGCTGCCCTGCAATTTCTGTTCAAAGTCCCCCAAAAAAACGTAGAGCAGGAGCTTGCCTGTGTCCTAAATGGTGTCTGCCTCCTGTCTTTCCTCCGGGAGAAAAATGACATGCACAGTGAATCCCTCCCCCCTTCCACTCTCTCTCTCCCTCCCATTTTTCTCTCCCTCTCCCTATCTCCAAATCCATTTTCTCCATTAGCGTAGGGCTCCCTCTCCCACCCCCAACCACTGTAGTAGTCAAAAATGTAACCCGAACTCTACTTACACTACCTCTTTCCCCCAGCATTCTCTTGTTTCTAAGTTTTAGGTTTTTAAATTTACAGTCAGGATAAACAAGGAAGTGTGTGGCAGTCACATGATGAGCTGTGTAAGAATCAACCCTCCAATTAACAATCTTTTCTGAAACAATTTAAGGACAGTTACAGCAATAGGATACAACTGGGCATGCTCAATGCCTGTGGCATGGGGGTCAAAACAATGGTCCTGGTGATGTCACAGCTTACAGTGCTAGCCAGTGTTGCACTGGCATGCAGGGTTACAGGGGAACGAACTGGTGGGCCCATAGCCCATTCAGCCAAGAAAACAGAAAACTGCTAAAATTTAAATACACAACCAAAGGGACAGTAAGAAATACATTTTAATAAACAGGAATCAGTAGATTGATATGATATATGTACATGGGTGATTATAAAGATATGAAATGTTAGGTGGCTCTTAAACTCGTCCTAATGGGCCTTGGTCTCAGTTTTTCTGGTGGGCCCCAACAGTCCAGTCCAACACTGGTTCTAGTTGGAAACACCACACTTTATACTGCTATAGGTTTGGATATATTACAGCTAGGTGCATGATCCTACAATCATTTTAAAGGTAGCAACATGCACTTTTTAATAAAAGTAACTTGTATGGAGATCACAGTTACCCATGAACTTTCTCAATACCTCATCCCTTATGACTTCTGCTGTTTTACTACTGATTATATGTAGAAGTCAATAAATGTGACAAATACTTCCCCAATATTTGATTTAATGGGTTTCCATTTCAGCTTTTATGTATCTTGGGTAGATGGTGGAAGATCAGTACTATAGGTTTACACAGGTAACATGCATCTAATCCTTCTCAATTAAGAAACCAATTGCCAAAAAGTTCAAAGTGTTAATAATATTCTTAAACTTCATCATGAGAGCCCCAGAGAGTTACTGGTAAGTACCCAATTAATTTAATTGATGGAAGGCTTTGGCTACGTTATCTCAAGAATTATTACCACCCCATTGTCTGCCATGTTTAGGGTTCACCTTTTATCCCTTTGAAATGCAGAAAGCCCTAAATTCTATAAAATACATATCTTTTAAAATGTAACTGATTTTTCCAAACAAGTTAGGGTTATACAATAAGCCTTCCACCTTACCTAAACCATAAATCACATCTCCAGGTAAAATTTGTAATAAGTTATGGCTGTAAAAGTTTAGCAATTTTACTTCCTTCTTGAACACTTACTGTTTTCAGCCATGTGAACTGCTTGCTTTCCTTCTCAACTGTCACTTTTTTTTTAAATGCCTGTGCAGGTACTTCCTCCCCCCCCCCCCAGAATTAAGTCTTAAATGAGCAGGGGTCAGGTGATAAGATCTGCAGTCTCAATTAGATTTTTTAAAAATCTGTCTTCAGCTAATTTTATGCTCTTTAAACTGTCTAATGCAATGCCACAAATGCAGGCTATTTGTTTTTTTTTTTAAATAATTTTTTACAACTGCTTCTTATAACTATTGCTCGCCATTCCAAAAATGAGCTCCAAGCTGTAAGGGGAACACTAAAGTTTTCATGTTTCAGCACATGCAGAAGTATAAGGTTAATAAAATGAAATAAAAGGACGAAAATGAGCAGAAGGGCAGTAGAATGAAAGAGGAGAAACCTAGAGCAGAATAAAAAAATAAGAGGGGGAGCAAAATGGGAAATGGAGAAAAGTAGCAAAATGAAGAAAAAAATGCAAGGAGGAAGAATTTTCAGTAATTGGAAGGAAAGACAGGTGGTAGGGCACTCATTAGAAAGGTTGAAAGGGTAATCTGCTGCGAAGACCCTACATGCGAACAGTGTGTTTTATGCCTGGTGCTAGGGTTCAACATGTGGTGGATCGCGTTAACAGATTATTGGGTGGGGCTGGGGAGTGACCAGCGGTCTTGGTTCACATTGGTACCAATAACAAAGTTAGAAGAGGAGGCAAGGTCCTTATTGATTTCCAAGAGGGGGCAAAGTTAAAAGTAAGAACCTCAAGGGTAGTGTTTTCAGAAATACTACTGCAGCCACGTGCTACAATAGGGATGCAACAGGAGCTTAGGAGTATAAATGCATGGCTAAGATAGTGGTTTAAGGAGATGGGGTTTGGGATTTTAGAGAACTGGGCTGACTTTTCTGTCGGCTATATAGTAGAGATGGACTTCACCTCAATGACAATGGCACAGCTGCTTTAGGGGATAAGATGGTTAGAGTGTTTGAGATTTAAAATTAGGTATGGGGGGAGGGTACATTGAACTACACAAGGGTAGATATAGTGGTTAGGGATCAGGGGGATAATAAGAGGGAGGAGTTGGGAATGGGGAGCATAGCGCATAAGGAGGTATGTACGTCCAAATATATGTAAATTGAATGATAATCTAAAAGTTTACAAAGGCAAGATGACTGTCTTGATGTGATTTGAATAGCAGAAACATGGTTTAATGATTTACATGACTGGACAGTAAATATTGAAGGATACTCCTTATTTAGACATGACAGAGTTAATAGGAAAGGAGGGGGAGTATGTATGTATGTTAAACAAGAATTGAAGCCAAATTTAAAAGATGGGGGTATAAACAATAAGGCATAAACAATATGGGTGGAGTTGTGTACAGGAAGCAAGAAGGTGGGTAAATTATTTGTAGGTGTATGCTTTAAGCCACCAAATGCCAGTAAGGATGTCCAAATTAATGTCCATATGCAGTTGGCTAAGGCATGTTACGGTTATGGGGCATTTTAATAACCCTGACAGATTGGAGTAAGGGAACTGCCAGCACCTCAAAAGGTGTCAAGTTTAGTATCAAGTAGTACATTTTCTATATGAACATTTTCTTTCACAGATGGTAGAAGTTCCTAATAGCAAAAGTAGGTCACACGAGAGCCCAAAGTTAATTTAATATTCTTTATTGGGGAGTAAAGAATATTAAATGTACTTTGGGATCTTGTGTGACCTACTTTTGCTGTTTGATAAAGAGATGGAGGAATTGGTGGACCTCTTTCACACAATCGAGCCTGTTTAAAACTTATCCTGAATACCTGCTGCCTTGGGTTCCAGTTTGTCATTTGCTGAAGAAGTTCCTACTAAACAGGATGTGTTGTTGGATCTGGTGATATCTAATAATCCTGAGCTAATTTTGGTGATGAAGGTAATGGGAAGCTTAGGGAATAGTGATCATGATATAGTGTAATTTACTATAGGTTGCAAAAAAAGGGGGGGTTTGTTATTGGTAAAGATATTGAGCAGAAGTGGACTGCTTTTAAATTAATACATTTCAAAATGTATACCTTTAGGGATCAAGTGTAAAAAAATTAGGTTCTCTCCTGCCTGGCTTAATTGTCAGGTTAAAAAGGAAATGGGAAAAAAAGTTTTCAAATTTTGAAATCAGAGAAAACATAACAGGCTTACAGGGAGCATAAAATCTATAATAAGGAGTGCAAGAAAGCTAGCTAAAATATAAAATAGAAATATAGATAGCAGAACAAGGCAAGTTTAACCCCAAAATGTTTTTTAAGTATATCAATAGTAAAAAGATGATGACAGAGAATGTGGGACCATTAAATGATAGACATGGCTATAGAGGATGCCGAGAAGGCCTAAACCATTTTTTCCCCACTGTATTCACTTTAGAAAATCCTAGTCCTTATAGCAGAGACTGTAATAATATGAAGGGTAGAAATGAGAAATATTCACCCTGGCTGACAGAGTATATGGTACGTAAACAATTTGCAAAGTTAATTATTAGCAAAGCTCCCGGATAAAATACATTCTCGGATCTCAAGGGAGCTTTTGTGCGTTTTTCTTTGTGTTTTGTCATGCATTTTAACATGCATTTTATTTATTTCTTACAATCCCAGACCTAATAAAGTATGTAGGGGAGTGGGGAATGTGTTTGTGATGTCATATCTTGTTATGTGGGGAATATTTTTATGGTGTCATATCTTGTCAGTGCTGGTGTATAGGAGATTTGGCAAGGTGATCATTTTGTTGTGTGAGTAGGTTTGTAGATTACAACATGTTTGAGTAGGTGGCTTTAGCTCTCCTGCTGATTACAGCTATTGTTCTGCGAAGGAGAAGTTCTAATCGCCAGTACTGGGTTCATCTTCTCCTTATGGAAAGGGAACATAAAAGGGGTTTTGAACTTTGTGTGATGATTTGCGAGCACATGCAGACAAGTTATTTATTTTCAAAACATCATCCTTGACACAAAATTCTTATTTCCAAAGTGGAACATTTGCACACGGTACATCATCTTGTTGCTGGGTGCATAAGGGCTACTGCAGCTGCATGCCATACAAAACATAGATGCATACATACAACACCATCATGGATAACTGAGTGTTTGTTTGGCAACCTATATTGACAAAAAATACATCTTGAGGTGCATTGGGAAAGTTGAAAAATGAATACATAACCAAGGAGATAAAAGTTTCTTATTGTTAATAACGGTGCTAATTTTGCACCCCAACTAATCAGATGGGTGTGTGGGTATGTGTCAAATTAATGACACCTTGCACACAGAATAAGGAATTTTTTCTTTGATAAAAACATTTTCAGCAGAGACTGCGGGCAATAATGGCTCATTCTTGGGTTGTTGACTGTAACGTGGTTGTGCTTGAGGTGAAGGACACACAACGAGTGGGAGAGTTTGGAATGTGAAACCTTATTGCATACAGTAATGCATAACAAAGAGAGAACATTTTTTCAGTAGGCACATCTCTAATTAATGGAATGAAACTGATAGCTAGGGTGTACGCTCCATCATCTTCCCTAATTTATTGTTCCTCTGAATGCCATGACTGATATTGAAGAGTTCATAAGTTCTTCATCGTTTTTTAAGATGTTTGTTTGGACAGCACTATTAAAGGCAACGCACTAGTGGGAACAGGACACATTGGATTGTATAGAAAAATAAAATCCTCTGCATTATTGCATACCATATATGTTGCTATAAAATGCTTAAAAAAAACGTCCATAGAGTTAACAATATTTTAATAGATTATTCTAATCTACTCTAATTGCAGAAGTAGCATATTTGATAGCTTGTGTATTTTAAAACCTAAGAAAGCTGTCTCTTGGAACTTTCTGTAAAGGGAGACAATCAGAGTGAATTGCAGCTAATATCCCCAATAATTATCAGATATTAATGTAGATAAGAACAACTGATCTTAATTCCTTTAACCCTTTCACTGTCAGCAGATTTTCATTTTTTTTTGCGTTAACTGCCAGAAGAATTTTCAGGATATTGCCCTCAATCGCTTTAGACTAATTTTACAGTAGGAAACCTTGCAGTAAATCAGGAATATTATACATTGTTTTTTTCAGCACAAAGTGTACTTTAACATGGTAACAAAATTTTGTAACTTTTCTGGAAATTTTACTGGAATTATGGGTAAAATATGTAAAAAAAATGAAAAATTTGCAAATTTTCATGGATTTTTCCCATTTTTACTTATAGTTATCTTAAGGTTACACACAAAAATCTCACTGTTTCTAAAAGCTCAGATACTCCCGAGTACAACGATACCAGATATATGTAGGTACCCAACTTTTCCTGTACAGGAGACCCCCCCAAACTAAAACTGCACCTCCTAGAATATTACACCAAATTAAAATGTGTAACCACTACTGACAGTTAACATAGAATATCTTCCAAATTAACTAAATTATCCCCACAAGTGAGATATTTTTAGAAACTACACACCCGCAGGATTTTATGAGTGAGGTTAGTTTCGATCAAAATGCAGATACCCGGGCGCAGCTCTTCGTCCAATTGTAAGTTATTTTCTCACATTTTCCTTTTTTTCCTCAACTGTAAAATCAGAGACAAAATCAAATGCGAATTTCAGCTAAAAACTGTGGAGGAAAGTTCAAACGCATCTCAAATATGAAAGCCTAACCCCTCCCGAATAAAACGGTATGCCACATTCATGGGTGTACCCAGAGACATGGCTACCAACTAACCCAGAGCGTGACCAGTGCCAAATGTCAGTAGCAGCAAAAAAAAATTAGCCAGTTTTGTATTTGAACAGTCTGCAGTTTTTCCACAAAACACCCCCCCAACTCAAAAATACCCCCCACAAACTATATATTCCTGAAATCTATACACCTTCAGCTATGTAACGCTGTAGTTCGTTCATTCATACCATCAATGGTGTGGGCGCAGTTCTTCGTAGAAGTTTGCACTTTTACCAGATTTTCAAAAAAAATGAACATCAAACAACATTCAAAAAGGTAGAAATCATGCCAAAACCCCATGCAATGTAAAAAAAAGTTACCAAATATCAATCTCCCAAATGTCCTGAATCAAACGTTATGCCATATGTGTGGTTACACACGCGGA
The DNA here is from genome assembly GCA_019447015.1 of Hymenochirus boettgeri. Classification (NCBI taxonomy): domain Eukaryota; kingdom Metazoa; phylum Chordata; class Amphibia; order Anura; family Pipidae; genus Hymenochirus; species Hymenochirus boettgeri. The sequence goes on along the minus strand of CM033469.1, from coordinate 85,842,107 downwards.
CGTGGAAGCGAAAAGCCACAAAGTGAGACAATGCACGATGGCTCAGAAACGGCAAAAATATTTAACCAATTCCGAATTTGGACAGTCTGCAGTTTTTTCAACAAAATACCCCCGTAACTTAGAAATAACCCCCACAAACTATATATTCCTGAAATCTACACACCTTCAGCTATGTAACACTGTAGTTTGTTCATTCATACCATCAATGGCGTGGGCGCAATTCTTCGTAGAAGTTCGCATTTGTCTGAAAAATGAACAAAAAACAACTTCAAAAGGTAGAAATTATGCCAAAACCTCATGGAATGTAAAAAAAAGTTACTAAATATCAATCTCCCAAATGTCCTGAATCAAACGGTATGCCATATGTGTGGTTACACATGCGGACGTGGAAGCGAAAAGCCACAAAGTGAGACAATGCACGATGGCTCAGAAACAGCGAAAATATTTAGCCAATTCCGAATTCGGACAGTCTGCAGTTTTTTCCACAAAACACCCCCGTAACTTAGAAATAACCCCCACAAACTATATATTCCTGAAATCTACACACCTTCAGCTATGTAACACTGTAGTTTGTTCATTCATACCATCAATGGTGTGGGGCAATTCTTCGTAGAAGTTTCGCATTTGTCTGAAAAAATGATCAAAAAACAACTTCAAAAGGTAGAAATCTGCCAAACCCTCATGGAATGTAAAAAAAGTTACTAAATCAATCTCCCAAATGTCCTGATCAAACGGTATGCCATATGCGTGGTTACACACGCGGATGTGGAAGCGAAACCACAAAGTGAGAATGCACGATGGCTCAGAACAGCGAAAATATTTAGCCAATTCCGAATTCGGACAGTCTGCAGTTTTTCCACAAAACACCCCCGTAACTTGAAATAACCCCCACAAACTAATATTCCTGAAATCTAACACCTTCAGCTATGTAACACTGTAGTTTGTTCATTCATACCATCAATGGTGTGGGCGCAATTCTTCGTAGAAGTTCGCATTTGTCTGAAAAAATGATCAAAAAACAACTTCAAAAGGTAGAAATCATGCCAAAACCTCATGGAATGTAAAAAAAAGTTACTAAATATCAATCTCCCAAATGTCCTGAATCAAACGGTATGCCATAAATGTCCTGAATCAAACGGTATGCCATATGTGTGGTTACACACGTGGACGTGGAAGCCAAAAGCCACAAAGTGAAACAATGCACAATGGCTCAGAAACAGCAAAAATATTCAGCCAAATCTGAATTTGAACAGTCCAACAACCCCCACCAACCATATATTTTTCAAATCCACACACCTTTATCTACGAAATTCTGTAGTTTGTTCATTCGTACCACCAATGGTGTGGGCGCAGTTCTTCGTAGAAGTTCACAGTTTTAGCAGATTTTCTAAAAAAATTGGAAAAAAACACTCTCAAAGGTAGAAATCATGCCAAAATCCCAAGTAATGTAAAAAAAAGTTACCAAATATCAATCTCCCAAATGTCCTGAATCAAATGGTATGCCCTATGTATGGTTACACACGCAAACGTGGAATCACTAGCCACAAAGTGAGCCAATGAACAATGGCCCAATTACAGCAACTTTTCAGATTTGTCAGACTAAACACCCCTCTATATTGAAATACCCCCCAAACTATATATTTTGGAATCTACACATCTTCAGCTACACAATGGTGTGATTCTTTTATGCATACCCCAATAGTATGAGCGCAGTTTCATGTAAAATTTTGCTTTTTTACCATATTTCAGGAAAAATTTATAAAAATACAATTCAAAGTTAAAAATCATGGCAAATTTCCATGTCATGTAAAAAAACTTGTCAATTATCAATCTTCCAATGCCCTGAATCAAACGGTATGCCATATGCGAGGATGTACACAGGGACAAGGCCACCAACTAGCTCAATGGGACACATGCACAAGTGTAATTACAAGAAAAAATCAAAGTGCTCTGAATTTCAAACAGCCCCAAAACTTGGAAATGCCCCCCACAAATAAAACCCCCAACTAAATATCAATCTCCACATGTTCTGAATCAAACGGTATGCCCTATGTTGTGGATGCACACAGAGACGTGGCCACCAACTAGCTCAAATGGGATGCATGCACAATTCAATTACAAAAAAAATCAAAGTGCTCTGTAATTTGAACACCTACCCTTTTTCTAAGGAAACAGTCCATAAACATGGAATTTCCCCCACAAGCTTATATTTTTGGAATCTATACACCTTCAGCTACGTTACGACGCCAGGCTTTCATACATACATGAAGAATTCCAGACCCACTGATCCAAAGAAGTCCGTGTTTTTACGAGTTTTTGTGAAAATAAAATACATGATTCAGGTTGAAATCCTACCTAAACCCTTTTGACAAGCAAAAAAACCCACTAAATGTCAATCTCCCACATATCCTGCATCAAACGGTATGCCATATGTGTGGGTGCACACAGAGACGTGGCCACCAACTAGCTCAAATTGGACGCATGCACAAGTCCAATTAGAAGAAAAAAATCAAAGTGTTCTGTAATTGAACAGCCTAATCAACTTGGAATACCCCCACACACTATATATTTTGGAAGCTACACACCTTCAGCTGCGTGATGGTATCATGCTTTCGTATATACATGAAGAATTTCAGGCGCTGTTATCCATAGAACTCCGTGCTTTTAGGAGATTTTGTGAAAAAATAAAATAAGGGACTCATGGTTGAAATCCTACCTAAACCCACTCGGCAAGTAAAAAACCACCTAAATGGCAATCTCCCACATCCTGAATCAAACGGTATGCCATAAGGGTGGGTGCAAACAGAGACGGGGCCACCAACTAGCTCAAATGGGATACATGCGCAATTGCAATTACAAGAAAAAATTAAAAACGCCACAACCCCACCCCCCACCCCTATCCCCCCACTCCCCCTTTTGGTGGAAAACCAAAGTACGGAGAGTCACACAAGTTTTTGCACACTTTACTATCCTAAAAATCAATACGGTCTTTTTTTTGGTACCTCTGCAAAATTTCCTACTAAATAGGCTTAGTTTCCCTGAATCCAACAAATAAATGATCCGCGTTTACTTTACCGATATTACCGGGGACATTGGGAAGCTTGGAGAAGACAACATTTTTTGCTAATTTATAGTTTTAGGGTAAAAAAAAAAAAGGTGTGTGTATCACTTTAAAATTTTTTTGTGTGCACTTCCCCTTTTTTTGGGGATCATTCCCAAGATGATCATCAAATCATCTTAGGGAATGGTACCGAACTTGGATAACGGCATAAATGCCCGTTTTCCATTCCAAATCCGATCGGAAAAATCACTTCCGGAAATCATTTTCCAGGAGGATTTTTCATTCATTGGCAAAGATCGTAATTTGGTGATCAAAGTGATCACCAAATTTTGATCTCTGTCCCCATTTTTTTTCTAAGTCTTCGCTAAGTAGCAAAGACTTAGAAAAAATCCTATTTGTGAATGGAACTTTGAGTTCCATTCACAAATGTATAGTAAAAGCTGTCAGCTTGACAGCTTTTACTATACTTAGGTACTGCAGCATGATCTATGGAGATCAAGCTGCAGTACCTCAACTAGACCACCAGGGGCAGTCTCCTACCACTTCAATGGAGACCCCGGTGAAGGAGGAAGCTCCGTGACATCACCGGGGTCTCCCTTTCCGCTTCCTGCAGATTCCTCCTCTTCATCCACGTGGGACCAGAAGCTCCTATACGGTCACCGCTAAAAAGGTATGATAACTCCCGATCCCCCCCTCGGATTTGGACACAACCGAGGGGGGGTCGAGGGGGATAGGGGGGCAGCTGAATGCTGCCCCCGGGTCGGCCCTAGCGCGCGGTGTTTTTGAAAATTTAAAGGGGCAGTTTGAGCATTCACTGCACAGATCGTGAATATACGATCTGTGGCAGTTAAAGGGTTAATCTTCTTTTAATGTCATTGGAGCACAACCAAAACAAAATACTTTTTACTGTTCTTTGAAGTGCTACACAAATACTTGCCACTGGCACTAGAAACTGTTTTTTTACTACGTGTTTAATATCCCCAATGTTTTAATTGGTAAGAACACTAGCAACACAGCAGCAGGTCAGGTACCGCGATTAGCAGTTTATAAACAGCTGGTTGCGCATATGTTAATAAAGGTGCACGCAATCAGCTGTTTAAAACACCGATTCTTGACCGGCAGTATTTTAAAATGGCTGATTGCATGCACCTTTATTATCATACGCACGATCAGATGTTTTTCAAAACCTAGCATGTAGATTGGCAGGCCCTCTTAGTCACATCTTTTATACAGAAAATAGTAAATGGCTCAGTTTGTGATTAGGCAGATTTGGGTAGAACCTCCACTAATTGAAAGTAGCAAGTAGCAATTTAAAAGATGAAAGACACCTAATGAATGACTCCTTGAGACCAACCATGCAATAATTTAATCACGCAAACTAATAAACATATTGTGTGCTCTGCCTGATAATATCAAACAGAAAATTGTATCCCTATTGAACATGATGAAATTTTAATTAAATCGATGGTTCAACTTGTCTAAAAATATTGCAACATAAATTAGTCTCTTTATCAACATGTGATCATTAGTCATCTTTCTTTGTCCCTGAAGACAGAACAAAGCTGAAAAAATTGTACACCTGAAAGAAGCCTCCATTATATTCTTTAAATGGACATTTACAGGGTTATTCAATAAAAGTTCTTATTGTTTAAAATGGTGCTAATTTTGCCCTAACCAATCAGATGTTAAATAAGATCTGATTGGTTGGGGCAAAATTAGCACCATTTCAAATAATCAGAACTTCTATTGAATCTTCCTTTTAGTTTTTAAATAAAATATTTTAATTGTTGTGGATAAACAAAGAAAAATCACCCCCAAAACCTCAAACTACAATAGTTAGAAAGCTGACAGATGTAAAGCTAATCTTTTATGCAGCAAAATGATGAGGGGTGACATTGCCCTTTAAGTTACCATTCATATCTAAAATATGTCTGTTAAATAAAAACAAGAGGCTAGGGGACCCTGAAGGACCTACCGTAGCAAGGTCTCTGAATCCTTTGTTGTTCTGTGTCTTAATGAATTTGCATACATTAATTAATTTCTGAAAACACATAACCTCAAGTTAAAGTTCTGAAAGTCAAGTACAATAGTCTATTTGCTCCACCACTCCTACAAAAAATTAATTATTAAAGACAACCATGTTTAAACACAACATAGCATTGAAAATTAAATGAATCCCTAGCAGAGAGCTTCCTCTTTAATATTTAGTATTGTGTGTTTCGTAAGTTGTAAAATTGAATGCATTTCAAAACTATTTTTGAATTGTAAGCGCACGTAATTTTAGTGTCAAACAACTTTTCCAAGCTTGCCATCCGTGTGTGAAACATATTTATAATGACCAATTAAAAAAATGATCAACCTCCAAAAAAGAAGCCCGAGTGTACTGTATTTTTCTGTTTTAATGCAAGCTGACAATAATAATTACTCTGAAGGACCATTAGACCACAGATATGTGAGATTTACATGGTATTGGTTTTACTATATAGTACCTAAGCCAGCCCACATTAGTTGACTAGAAAAAAAATATTAAGACTATGAATCAGCAGTGTATATTGTGTGCATTGGCTGTAAAGGATTGTGTGATGAAGTCTTCATTGCCCACTGTGCGCATATATTTTTTTATATTACACAGTTGAAACTATATTATTATCATTGAGACAGAAAGACCAGCTGTGCAGTGAGGGACACAGCTGTAGGACTGCAGCACAAATAGCCATCTGGTGGCTGGTTCCGTGTTGTTAATCTCCTTCTGGGTATTTGAAATCCTATCTAGTAGTCAGAGTTGGAATGGATAGGGGCATAATACCGTGTTGGAGTGGCCCCACTGGAACTTTTTTCCAGAATGCTTCTTTCAAAAATATTAGCAGAGCATTGCTGATTAGATTAGCAAAGCTTCCATTTATATTTTTATGTGTCTGGCAAAAACAGAAAACTTAAGTTTTCAATTATGTATTATGTGTGCTTCAGAAGTTGGCAAAAACTTTATTTTGTATAACTTAACTGCAAAATTTTAAATAGCTTGGATCTTCTGTTTGTGCGGTTATCTTAACTAAAACACCAAACACCAAATAGCAGAAAAAAGATTGTTAAAAGTATACCCGATTTAATGCATATTTGACTGTGTAACCAAGCCATTCAGAATGTCGTGGAAAGCAATGGAGCAGATTTTTGCTATTACTAATAATGGGGGCATGAAAGTAATTTTGCTCCTTTCCCCACTTCCTATTACAGCCGGGCAGTGGTGCTCACTAAAGATGGCTGAACTTCCAAAAATTCATTAAACTCGACTATTTGCGAATTTCTGTAAAAATTCTGAAATTTTGACATTAAAATTCTGTGAATTTTGACATTAAATTCAATGGGGAAAAAGTTTGAAAATTTTCACTTAAAATAAGGTTTTTAATAGCAGTGGTAACTTAATGTAAATGGCTCTGGGACCTGGGAAATGGCCTGGGAAACACGTCCCCATGGGAAGAACAGCAAAAGAAGAACACGGGGCATTTTTAGTAACCCGAACGTCTGTGGATTTGCAAATCAGCTGTTCAAGGCTTCCCAAATAGCCGAAAGTCCCACGGCGGATGTTCGATGGTCCTACAGCTCAACCCGGGACCCCCTCCCGGATCCTTAGAAGGACCATTGTTGTCCTTAAAAGGGCCCTTAAGAGGTCCCTCAGCTCGAACCGGGACTCCCCTCCCAGGCACTTACAAGTGCCCTTGTGGCCCTTAAAAAGGACCTTGTGGCACTGACAAGGGCCTTTTGGGGCTTAAGGGGTCCCGGAGCTCAAACCGGGACTCTCTTTTCCCGGCACTTAGAAGTGCCCTTGTGGCCCTGACAAGTGCCTTTGGGGCTTAAGTGGTCCCACAGCTTGAACCGGGGCCCCCCTTTCAGGCACTTAGCAGTGCCCTTGCAGCACTGACAAGTGCCTTTGTTGCGGTCCTGCAGCTTGAAACCAGGACCCCAAATGGCTCTTAGAAGAGAACCAACTCCACTGATGTCGCCGGCATCTTGATCCGAAGTCTTTTTTTTCCGGCCGATGTTGCTGGCGTCTTCTTTCTTCTGCCATCACTGTGAAGACTTCTGAGCTCCACGGGGTTTGCACCTCTTTATGTAGGTTTGCTGAAGGACCAAATCCAATTGTGATTTGTTAATTCTTCAATGCTTGCAATCCTACGATCACACATTAACCAATCATATTTGAATAATAAAATAAAATAAAAAAAAAACAAACAGAAAAAGGTATCATATACAATGTTTGACAGTGCTAAAAAATAATATGGATCCTTTTCGGGCCTGTAAGCAGTTATTTCATATGAAGTATAAGTTTATAACTAGAGGTTACAACCATGATATGGTTGAACAACAAATAGAATGGACCAATGAAAACAAATTGGTCCAATATGGTGTCAACACCTAATAATAATCGCTGTAGAATAACGTTTGTAAGTTCATACTCACCTTTTTGTTTGAAACAGAATCAAACTAAGGTGAGAAATTTACCTTTTGTTTTGAATCTAAGAAATATTCTTATGAAAACGAATTTTAGAGATACCCCACTAAGAACTTAAGACGGCACTAAGAACTGAAGTAGGGTTTCTTTAAGTGCCATGGCTGTTTAGCCTGCAGAAGTGCCCTGACAGGTCCAGACATTCCACATCCTCAAAGTGGACGCAGAATAAGAATTAGAACCAGACTTAATAACAAATAAGACTATGGATACAAGTATACAGTAAATAATTAAAGGTAAGCTGCAATCAGTCACATTAAATAAAGTAAGCTAGGGAACAGGTTTCATTTAACCCTCTAGGGCATACCTTGTCCAGGTATCGGATTCAACATGTTTCACATTTTAGCAATGTCCTATCTCTGTCACATCCCTCAATTGGCTTGACATAATCAAAGGCCATCCATTTTAAATTTGCCAAGGAATGCTTAGCCCCTTTAAAATGTCGGGCCACCAACTGTTCCCCATATTTATAGGAGGATCCACCCGCTTCTGGTTTTTTTGAACATCCTCTTGCAAAGCTGTAGGGGTGGCTTTTCTATGATTGGCTATCCTCTCATTCAGGGTCGCGGTGGTCTTGCTTACGTAGTAAAGGGCACAGGGGCATGTGATAATATAGACTATGAACTTGCTATGGCAAGTGAGTCTGTGATGGATTTTTATCCTCTTGCCCCTATGAGGGTGGGGAAAATCTGTCCTTGTGATCACGTAACGGCAATCACAGATGCATCTGCCCATTATTCAAAGCACCGGGGGAACAAAGGTCTGTATGTAACTTTCTGAGGATTTTTTTTGCGGGGTGGGGTGAACTCAGGGTTACCATATTCTGTCTGACTTAGAGCTGGGGGGGACGGGGCCATGACATCACGGAAGGTGGGGCTTGGGGTGGAGATGTGGTCGGGGGAGGAGTTAGGGGCATAACAGGGAAGGGAGTGGGTGTAATGGAGCAGGGCTTCCAAGGCTGGTATTTGGACAGAATTTCATGGGACATGGGAATTTGTCCCTGCAGTAGGGACAATCCCGTCCAAATAGGGACACCTGGCAACCCTGGGTGGACTGCACACAGTGAAATGTTTTTAATGCTTGGGGATGCGGTAGACCGAAGGGATCCAGATGGAGGAGGGAAGGGCTGATTTAGATATATTTGCCCTTTATCTGCCATATTGGGTTTAGGTGCTATGCATACTGCACATTTTCTTGGATTGATGACAATGTTTTCTCAGTTTCAGTTATTATAGACAGATCTCTCTTCATTGACAGAAAAAAAAATGTGGGTTACCCAAACCAAAAAAACAACTTGACCCGATACGTGTATCAAAATACACGCTAAACTGTATCAATACATTTGCCTCCATTTTCTCTATTTGGGTTGTCTGTAAATGAGGCTGTATGCATTTTAAATACTTGAAAAAAATATAACACATTTTCTAGGCTTGTCTGTAGCCTGTTTGCTTGTTAAAAAAAAGGAAAGAAACTTTGTCAATGTTTTATGATTTTATTTTATTTTTTTGCTCTGTTGGGAAGCTTCTCTAGTCATTTTCAACCACTGGGATGTATTTGATGAAAATCTTAAAAGCAATTGAGTGGTCTAAACTATCGACTTTTATCCATTTTTATCATCAACAGTTTGCTCTTTGAAGATTTTACCTGGGAGGCTTTAAATTGCCATTGAATTCTATATTAGGATGAAATGTTAAGTTTTCAAGGACACAGTGTTCTGATGTTATTCTGCAGAAAAGTTACCGAGTGAGTGAGGAGTTACCAAATGCACCATAAATCCTTGGTGTCAATTATACTGAGAAAGTCAGAATAAAACATAGATCAATCCATTCTATTTAGCCCTCCTAAGAGAAGCCTGTAGAGAAACTTGTTGCACTTTCAAAGCAGACAAAATTCATACTGTGCATCATTAAACAAACTTATTTTAACAGGAGGAAGGTCTGTCTTTAATACAGTAGTAATGAATTAAACATTTTAACTCCATAGAAGATGCTATTCAAAAGTTAATTCTGCTGTACAGAGTTTAGATATATTTGTAAGCAGGGCTATACAGTATATGGTATAAGATATCTAGTTTACAAAGGATCTAACATAGTAAATAATTTTAAATAATTACTAGTGATGAGTACCAATTTCAAATGAACCATGTTTCGATTCAGAACAGCTGGTTTCGAAAACTGCAGATCTGACCAAGTTTTCCAAAACGATTGGTTAGTGTGACTTTAAAGGGGAAGTTCAGTGCAAATACATGTACTTTTCAGAAAAAAGAGCAGTATTTTTCCATCCCAATGACCTTAACCCTTTCAGTGCCAGCAGATTTTCATTTTTTTTTTTTTTTGCGTTAAGTGCCAGAAGAATTTTCAGGATTTTGCCCTTAATCGCTTTAGACTAATTTTACAGTAGAAAACCTTGCAATAAATCAGGAATATTATACATTGTTTTTAACACGGTAACAGAATTTTGTAACTTTTCTGGAAATTTGACTGGAATTATGGGTAAAATATGTAAAAAAAAAAAAAAATTTGCAAATTTTCATGGATGTTTCCCATTTTATTTATAGTTATTTTAAGGTTACACACAAAAATCTTACTGTTTCTAAAAGCTCAGATACTCCCGAGTACAACAATACCAGATATATGTAGGTAGCCTACTTTTCCTGTACAGGAGACCCCCCCCCAAACTAAAACTGCACCTTCAAAAATATTACACCAAAATGAAATGTTTAACCACTACTGACAGTTAACATAGAATATCTACCAAATTAACTAAAATATCCCCACAGTAGCGAGATTTTTTAGAAACTACACACCCGCAGGATTTTATGAGTGAGATAAGTTTCGATCAAAATGCAGATACCTGGGCGCAGCTCTTCATCCAATTGTAAGTTATTTTCTCCCTTTTCCCTTTTTTTCCTCAACTGTAAAATCAGAGACAAAATCAAATGTGAATTTCAGTCAAAAACTGTGGAAGAAAGTTCAAACGCATCTCAAATATGAAAGCCTAACCCCTCCCAAATAAAACGGTATGCCACATTCATGGGTGTACCCAAAGACATGGCTACCAACTAACCCATAGCTGGACCAATGCCAAATGTCAGTAACAGCAAAAAAAAAAAATAGCCAACTCTGTATTTGAACAGTCTGCAGTTTTTCCCACAAAACACCCCCCTAACTCAGCAATACCCCCACAAACTATATAATCTACACACTTTCAGCTATGTAACGCTGTAGTTCATTCATTCATACCATCAATGGTGTGGGCGCAGTTCTTCGTAGAAGTTCGCACTTTTCGCAGATTTTCTAAAAAAAAATTAGCATCAAACAATCATGTCAAAACCTCATGGAATGTAAAAAAAAAGTTACCAAATATCAATATCTCCCAAATGTCCTGATTCAAACGGTATGCCATATGCGTGGTTACACACGCGGACGTGGAAGTGAAAAGCCACGAAGTGAGACAAAGCATGATAGCTCAGAAACAGCCACAATATTTAGCCAACTCCGAATTTGAACAGTCTGCAGTTTTTTCCACAAAACATCCACATAACCCAGAAATAACCCCCACAAACTATATATTCCTGAGATCTACACACCTTCAGCTACGTAACGCTGTAGTTTGTTCATTCATACCATCAAGGGTGTGGGCGCAGTTCTTCGTAGAAATTCGCACTTTTCTGAAAAAATTAACAAAAAACAATTTCAAAGGGTAGAAATCATGCCAAAACCTCATGGAATGTAAAAAAAAGTTACCAAATATCAATCTCCCAAATGTCCTGAATCAAATAGTATGCCATATGCGTGGTTACACACGCGCATGTGGAAGTGAAAAGCCACAAAGTGTGACAATGCATGATGGCTCAAAAACAGCCAAAATATTTAGCCAACTCCGAATTTGAACAGTCTGCAGTTTTTCCACAAAACATCCCCGTAACCCAGAAATAACCACCACAAACTATATATTCCTGAGATCTACACACCTTTAGCTACGTAACGCTGTAGTTTGTTCATTCATACCATCAAGGGTGTGGGCGCAGTTCTTCGTAGAAGTTTGCACTTTTCTGAAAAAATTAACAAAAACTATTTCAAAGGGTAGAAATCATGCCAAAACCTCATGGAATGTAAAAAAAAGTTACCAAATATTAATCTCCCAAATGTCCTAAATCAAACGGTATGCCATATGCGTGGTTACACACGCGCATGTGGAAGTGAAAAGCCACAAAGTGTGACAATGCATGATGGCTCAAAAACAGCCAAAATATTTAGCCAACTCCGAATTTGAACAGTCTGCAGTTTTTTCCACAAAACACCCCCGTAACTCAGAAAAAAACCCAACAAACTATATATATTCCTAAAATCTGCACACCTTCAGCTACGTAACGCTGTAGTTTGTTCATTCATACCATCAATGGTGTGGGCGCAGTTCTTCATAGAAGTTTGCACTTTTCTGAAAAAATGAACAAAAAACTATTTCAAAGGGTAGAAATCATGCCAAAACCTCATGGAATGTAAAAAAAAGTTACCAAATATCAATCTCCCAAATGTCCTAAATCGAACGGTATGCCATAAGCGTGGTTACACACGCGCATGTGGAAGTGAAAAGCCACAAAGTAAGACAATGCATGATGGCTCAGAAACAGCCAAAATATTTAGCCAACTCAGAAATAACCCCCACAAACTATATATTCCTGAAATCTACACACCTTCAGCTACGTAACGCTGTAGTTCGTTTATTCATACCATCAATGGTGTGCGTGCAGTGCTTCGTAGAAGTTTGCATTTCTACATGATTTTCTGGAAAAATATAGAAAAATACATTTCAAAGTTACAAAACCCCACCAAAACCCCATGTAATGTAAAAACAACTTACTAAATATCAATCTACTAAATGTCCTGAATCAAACAGTATGCCATATGCATGGTTACACGCGCGGACGTGGAAGCAACTAGTCAAAAAGTGAGACAATCCGCAATGGGTCAATAACAGCATTTTTTTCAGATTTTTCAAACTGAACACCCCTCTAACTTGAAAATACCCCCCCAAAACGATATATTCTCAGAATCTACACACCTTCAGCTACATAATGCTGTCGTAGTTCATTCATACCATCAATGATGTGGGCGCAGTTCTTCATAGAATTTTCATTTCTAATCAAATATCAATCTCCTAAATATCCTGAATCAAACAGTATGCCACATGCATTGTTACATACAAGGATGTGGAAGTAACTAGTCACAAATTTGGCAATGCGCAGTGGCTCAATTACAGCAATTTCCAGAATTAAACACCCTCCAACTCAGAAATACCCAACACAAACTATATATTTTTGGAATCTACATACCTTTAGCTATACAACAGTGCCATTTCCTCGTTCATACATGCAATCTTGTGCGCGCATTTCATAGTAGTATTTCGAACTTTTAGGAGACAAAACTCGCACTTGATCCGGTGCCTGGAAAACCTGGAAAATATTTTTCAAATCTTCCTACCTTGCTGGAAATCTTTGTCTCTGTGTCATTGCCCATTTGCATTACTGAGAAAATACTGATAGCTTTAGTGAGTGCAATGAAAGCTGAGCTTTTGCGGTGAAAAAAGTTTTGTAGCATCAGATCGAAAGATGAATAAAATTCACTTTTTTTTCATCATTTGCTACATGCGCCCTTGAACCTACAAGCTCTGTCCCAGCACAAGACTAGGTGCTTTCAGTTTGGAGTTTAGTGTTTTTTGGCACAACTAGGATAAAAGCAGATTTTAGGTACAATACATATAAAATCATTTATACATTTACTGTAAATACACCATAACACAGGAACCTCAAAAAATCCTTGGGAAAAATAAACCAGCTGTTAGCATAACATTATTGAACAATAAAACACATTGTACCTTATGCCCCCTTTACAGTAAATAACTATTTTAACTGGAAGGAGACCTTACCTGTCCCAACCCCAAAGCTATTTCAGAAACGGCAAATGAACACCGGAGCATGCCAAATAAGGGCCTAGGACACCCACAAATCCAGAGAGCCTCCTAATCCTATCTATCTTTCATAGTGCACCAAAGTATGGTAGCGCTCAAAACAGGGCTTCAGACATAAAGCAAGCTTGCTAGGGCACTTAGGACAAAAATACCTTGTATCTCGCCTAGTCCCCTTTTTACGGCAAACCTTGCAGGCTCTCTGGGGATGCTGCTTATTAGGCGTGGGTGGAATGGTATCTAAAAAATGCTTTCCTACTAATCTAGCTACATTATCATTACTAGGCATCTCAGGGAACTCCTCCACACTACCAAACATCATAGCTGGAAAAAGCTGCTGCTGGAACTTACGATAGGACAGTACAGGCTCTGGTACCACTGTCCCGTAAACAATATACGAATTATATAGGGCCGTTTGCAAAAGATAAATGGCTAGTTTATTGTACCAGGCCTTTGTTTTTCTGGTGGCGTTGTAGTAGTAGTGGATCTGATAATTTTTGTCAACGCCATCCATGTGTTGTATTCTTTGCTACAGAGTGGTCTAATTTTGGGGGGCCTACCACCACTTCTGTGCTCTACAGTTGCTGACTCATCGTGGATGGTGGTCAGCATGAATACAATCCTAGCATCACAAAACTTGATAGCCAGGAGCTCATCGCTTCTTAGAGCAAAATTCTCTCCACGCTTTAGTGTCTTATCCAGTAAAGCCTTGGGCAACCCTTTTCGAATACGATTTATGGTGCCACAGACTGCGGTGTCCAAAGAATAAAGGCATCTAAACAAGGGAATACTTGTATAAAAGTTATCCACGTATAAGTGGTAACCTTGGCCCAGCAATGGAGAAATGAGCTCCCAGACTATCTTGCCACTGACCGTTAAATCCAGTGGACAACCGGGGGGGGGTCTAACTGGGAGTCCTTGCCCTCATATATCATAAACTTGCTAGTGTACCCAGTACTACTTTCACAGAGCTTATATAATTTGATCTCATAGCAAGAACGCTTACTTGGGATGTATTGACGGAATATTAGGTGCCCTTTGTAGAGCATAAGGGACTCATCAATACAGATATTCTGGGAAGGGATGTAAACCTCTGCAAAGCGATTAGACAGGCTATCAATAAAGGGCCTCAATTTATGAAGCCTGACATGACCGGGTGCACCGGGGGGAACAGCTGTGGTGTTATCGTTAAAATGTATAAACGGCAATAAGATTTGGTAGCGGTTTCTAGGCATTACAGCTGCAAAAAGGGGGAGGGAAAATACAGTGGTGGTATCCCAATAGCCTTCCAATGTATTGTTCTTTAGGAGACCCATTGAAAGAGTGAGGGCAAATTTTTTTTTCATTTTAACTATTGTGGTGGGATACCATGCACGAGCACGTGAATGTTCACCTAATTGGTGTGTGGCAATATACTGCTCGGCAAATAGATTTGTATAATGGACCACATCCTGTAGGACTGCGTCCGTCAGATATAGCTGAAAGAAGTCTAGCACTTCAAAATTACTGGTGTCCACCTTCATGCCAGGGACTGCTAGAAAATCGGGAATTTGGGGGGTAAAATTAGCGGGAGGCCTCCACGCAGGCTCTCCTCCAACTGCAGCACCAGCAACACTCCATCATCTACCTCCATAGGACCAACAATCTAGGACCAGGCACCTCATCCAGCGAGAACCACTACTCTCTAAGGCTGTGACAGTGTCACTACTGCCATGCTCGTCAGAATCTGATGATTCTGATCCACTGGGTAAATACTCAGGGTCAGCATCAGAAACATCACTTTCCTCTGAGCTGGTCAGCATACAGTATCTAGCAGCCTCCTCTACAGAAAATCTCCTCTTCCTAGCCATTGTATCAAAAGATAAATATGTAACAATTTTTGAACAAAGAACCTCAAGTTAACCCCTTCAGCAAAAAGACCTGAAGTTAACCCCTTCAGACAAACAAGGCAAAGTTAACTAAGTAGCTATTTCTCAACTTTTGAACCTGCACTTTCTAGAAAGCACTAGAACACAACACTACAAAACTAAACCCAATAAACCAACAGTACACAAAACTGAAATTTACACAGTAAAATTCTAAAATAAAAAGATAAAAAAGGCAAATTACTTTACTAACAGCAAGACTGGGGTCGAGGTCAGAATTACAGATCCACAGTTTTGTTGTGTAATCAAGAAATCAAGGGTAACTCAAGCAAAAAAAAACTTTATAAAAAGAAAATGCAGAAATTTAGCACAAAATTGGCAAAATAACTTTACTACACAGCAAGGCTGGGGGTCAGAATTACAGATCCACTAATCTTGTTGTGTAAAACAAACCAAGGGTAACTGAATCAAACAAAATATATAAAAAAACAGATTGCAGCAATTTACCACAAAAACACTCTACACAAAAAAAATGCACAAAAACAGCAAAATAACTTTACTGCACAGCAAGACGGGGGTCAAAATGATAACCCACCAGTCTGGATGTGTAATAATGTGTTTTTGCTAAATACAATATACCAACGGTAATCAATAAGAGGGGCTGTGGGGGGGGGAAGGGTAGGGGGATTAGGGATTATGAGGGGTAAAAGGCAAAAAATACCAAACAAAATGTAAGAAATATTATAAATAAACACCAAAGTAACTGAAAACAGACAAAACAAAAAAAAAAAATGATTTGGGCTCAAAACAGTCAAAATCAAAATGAATGAAAATAAAAATAATTTTAAAAAAGTGTTGATTTTATGTGTATTTGTGTGTGTGTGTTACAGTGAAAATCTCTAAGTGTTAGGGGCATATTTATAAAGGTTCGTTAACTTTCGCGGCCGTTTTTGCGGCCATTAACGCATAAATCCGTTTACCGCGATTTATAAAGGCCCGAAAACGGCCGCGAAAAGTTAACGAAGCGTTAACCTTTCGCGCCGATACTTACCTGTTACCGCCGCTTCTATTTATAAGCGGCGGTACTGGTTTCGCTCGGCTAGTATCGGCTGTTTTACTTCGCCACCTTGAAGGAGGCGAAGTCAGCCGATACTAACCTCCCGCGGCGGGGAGGGCAGGCAACCCGCGGCGGGTGGTCGCACCCGCCCCGGGAGACACGCCCACCCCGCCCACACCCCCGCGGCGGCAGCGGCGACCACCCGCCGCCGCCGCCGCTTCCCGCAGCCCCTCCCAACCCGTTCCCCGTTCGCGGCAATCTCGGAACGGGAGGTAGGAGGGGCTGCCGGGAAGGGGCGCAGCAGGTGGTCGCGCCACCCGCCCGCGCCACCCCTCCCCGGCAACCCCTCCAAGCCCCCCGCCCCGGCCGCTCCCGGGGAGGGGACGGGAGGGAGCCGCTGGGGGGTGGAGGCTCCCTCCAGCGGGCCCTGAGAAGGGCCTTTTGGGGCTTAGGGGGTCCCGCAGCCCGAACGGGACCCCCCTCCCGGCCCTTATAAGGGCCCTTGCGGCCCAGCGGAGCCGATGTTGCCAGCCGCTTCTTTCTTCAGCCATCTACTGCGATGGCATCTGAGTTCCGCGGCGGAAAGTCCTCTTTATATAGGTTTGCAGAAATCCATAATCCGTTTCTGATTGGTCAATTTTTAATATGCTTTACATTAACCAATCAGATTTCAGAACTTTCCAGAAATCTGATTGGTTAATGTAAAGCAAGTATTAAAAATTTACCAATCAGAAACGGATTATGGATTTCTGCAAACCTATAAAAGAGGAGCTTTCCGCCGCGGAACTCAGATGCCATCGCAGTAGATGGCTGAAGAAGAAGAAGAAAGAAGCGGCTGGCAACATCGGCTCCGCTGAGGCCGGCGGTGCCAGCGGGCTCACTGGCGGCGCGCAGTGAGTCTGCCTGGCATCGGCGACCTGAGTGGGGTTGGTGTCGCCAGCCCGAAGAAGTCGCGTCGGATCAAGACGCCGGCAACATCGGCCTGTTGAGGTCGCGGCGCCCGCAGGGGTACCTCTCGGGGGTCGGCGGCCTCGGCGGAGCTGGTGTCGCCGGGACTGAAGAAAGAAGACGTCGCCCAAGGGCTTTTAAGAGGCTCTTTTAACTGGGGGTCCCGGTTTCAGCTGCGGGACCCCGCCCCAAAGGCACTTGTCAGTGCCGCAAGGGCCCTTATAAGGGCCGGGGAGGGGGTCCCGGTTTGGGCTGCGGGACCCCCTAAGCCCAAAAGGCTCCCCTCCACCCCCCCAGCGGCTCCTCCGTCTCCCCGGGAGCGGCGGGGCGGGGGGCTTGGAGGGTTGCCGGGAGGGGGTGCGCGGGGGGTGGTCGCGACCACCTGCTGCGGCCCCTTCCCGGCAGCCCCTCCTAGCCTCCGTTCCGAGATGCCGCGAACGGGGAAGGGTTGGAGGGGCTGCTGGGAAGCGGCGGCGGCGCGGGTGGTCGCCGCTGCCGCCGCGGGGGTGTGGGCGGGGTGGGGCGTATGCCCCGCCCCCTTAGGAGCGGCGTCGGGAAGGGATTTTAAGTCCCTTCGCGGCGATACTATATAGTATCGCCGCGAAGGGCTTAAAATTACCGCAGCACATCGGGCCGCGATAGGTATCGCGGGAATAGCGCTCGCCGTTATAAATACGGCGATAGCGCTATTTTCGCGGCCGCGATGTGCGGCGGTAATTTTTTTGCGCTAACATCGTTCTTTAAAATATGCCCCTTAGTGGTGTTAGTGTGTGCTAAAGTGTGTAGTATACATTTTTTTTTTAAATTCAAAAAAAATCAAATAGTTAGTAGTGTGTGTAATATACTATACCGTCCAGCAGACAGAAGATCAGCAGCAGGCAAAAGGTTTAAAATCCAGAAGATGTCAGTAGATCAACAGGAGGGGTCCAGCCTTGTAATCCACCAAGTCTCGAGTGAGAAGTTTCCAGCAGGGGGGGGATCTATACAGTGAACTTCAGCAGTGTCACTGCCCATGTGACTGCTGATTTCAGTGTGCTCTGATTGGCTCCTGGAAGGATCGGGTCTGGTACCAGGTAGGAGACCCAACTTTGCTCATTGCCTAGGGGCTTTAGAACAGGGGGGAAGCGGTTTCCCTGCTAATTACCGGAATTCCACACCCGAACCCAGAAGTGCTGCAGAACGTGTATTACGATCTGTGGCAGTTTGAGTCATTAATGCACAGAACGTGAATACACACGTGGCACTGAAAGGGTTAATCTGCCAATTCAGCATTTTGTCTGTGTATAAATAAATGAAACCGAATACTGTTTTCCTGTTTGCAGGACCCCTAGTAGAGACCGTTATGGTCTTGCCCTTGACCCAGCGCCTGGGTTGATTCAGTTGCTCAGTAGAGATCTGAGCATGTTTGACCCATCCAACAGCCAATCATTAGAAATTACTGTTAGAAACATTCCAAGTATGTGGTGCATCCTGGGAAGAAGAAGGACTGTTGGAACCTGATATGGCAGCTCACTAATGTCAACAGCAGGGAACAGTATGCATTACACAAGCTAACAATTTAACAAATATTGATAATTTCTGCTGAACTGTCCCTTTAACCCTCGGTTTGCGGCGCTGCGCGAATACCAGAAAAGATATTCGCACTGCTGTCGCAAGCCTATTTATCAGTGGCTGTGTGCACGTAAGTATTTAACGCCAGCTGATAGCAAAATATGCAATACTAGACAGTTAAGCCTGTTAAATAACGGGCGCTAGACATTAAAGGGCAAGTCCAGCCCTAAAATGAAAACTTACATACAGGTAAATCTTTCCCCAAAACCCTAAATGGTATATTGTGAAATCTGATATATATAATTCTAACCTAAATCCTGCACAATGTCATGTTCCCCTGTTTCTGCTTCCTGGTTCTTCCAGTAGTAACTGTCAGTTATGGATTTGACAGTTGACATCACAGCCAATGACTGAATGTTAATCCCCTGTCTGCCTCTTCTGAGCATGCCCAGCTCTTACAGGCTCAGTTACAAGTTTCTAAATTGCTCAGTTTCCATGACGCATCCAAACATAGCAAGGCATACAGTAATGAATTCATAGGACAAACTATGATATATCAACATATTTTAAAGAGGCCATTCTTTCTAAAAGATGTTCTTATGAGGGTGGAGTTGTCCTTTAAATCTCTCTCTCTCTCTGGCCATGCACAGAAGCCCACAACATACGCATATGCGCAGAAGCTGAAAGTCGCACACACACGGACTCAGGGAAGCACAGTTGGGCTTTTATTATATAGGATATACAGAACACATTGTCGCAACAATTCTGTGGAATGGAGGATGGCTTCTTTTATGTTGACAACAGTTAATTAAGTTAAATTATTATTTTAATTAAATTAATATTGAGGGAGGGGCTCTCTCTTTTTACATCTCCTACAAAAATTGCGTCCCAGGGGTATATTTCTGTAATGAAGTTGACATTATTTGTGCACTTTTCTGAACACTATTGTAAATCATTAGCTCCACAAATGTAGATAATAGGTCTCCATTTATATTCAACCAGAAAATTCCAGTAACTGTATCCAATGAAGATATTAAAAAAAAGAAAAAGAAATATAATAAAAAGAAATATAGGTGGATATCATAATGGCAAGAGTACGATGTATTCCAAATGTAACATGCAGCGTAAGTCCACTGCATAGAAGATTTAGATCTGGGTTGCTTGGTAGTCATTGAACATTGAACTTCCTTGAATGTCATAGGAGCATCAAATGAAGGAAAGGAAAAAATGAAGAAAAATAAGATCTGTCCACAGGGATTTGTAACTTTAGGGATGGGTAACTATTTTACTTCCTCTGTGCACTGTTTGTTTAGATCTTTTTATTGCTGTCACAGATGTTCTTAGCTCTTCTAAGTAGTAATTGATGGTGTTGACCCTACAAATTCTAAAAAAAAGCCATGTATTTTTTAAGGATGTGCCAGTTCTTAAACAAAATATGTTTAATGTTCACAATGTCTGTATTGTATATGGTTATGAATCGCACTATGACATCTGATTTTTAATCTTGTGTATGCAATAAATCATGTTTAAAATTTGTGGCATATTTTTTATGCTTATTTTTTTTAAGATTTTTGGGGCATGCCTCTGTTTACAAATCTCTCAAGTGCACACGCTGCCTTGTCAAAGTACATGCGTAGGGCAGTTTCTCCTGACTTTCAAAAAATTACCATTAGGGATGCTTTTAATAAGGTTAGTTGGATGGGCACTCTGGTAGTGGAACAGTGCATTTGTGGAGGTAGGTTTTCAATATAGTTCTGTTGGTAAACATCCTTTCTCTTTTTTAATAGTTACATACAGATAATCCATGCTGTCTTTATTCATATATTAAATAAAAATATTAAAAGAATATTCAATGTATTTTTGTTAAGCACCTGCATAAAGACCACAGATGTCTCATTGAGACCATTCCAGAGTATAAAAATATTGTCAGTGTGGCGCCACCAGATGTCTACAAAGCAATCCAGAATGCAGGGGGAGAGAGGTAAGGTAATTAGAGTTTGGGGTAGTTTCTGCAAAAAGTAATATAGCGGTTGGGGTTGGGGGAGGGAGCCTTACACTACAGAAAATGGGTTACACACTAGGGGGGAAGGAGGGGAAAATGGGAGGGAGGGGGGAGGGCTGCAGTGCGCATGGCAAAATTCTCCCGGAAGAGAGACAGGAGGCAGAGTCCTATATGGACTCTGCCAGGCTCCTGGTGGCCAGTTTTTGGGAAATGAAGGGCATCCTAGCATTCTCCTCTTAATGGACAGTTATGTGCATGCATAAGTCCTCATTTATAGTGAGTGGTCTAAAGCAAACTCCACTAATAAAATTTCTTAATGCCTACAGGATATATTATACAATACATTATACAACATATCCACAATGCCACCTGAGTGTTAGTCTTGAGTTGTAACTCAAGACTAACTCAGTGTAACTGGTCCAAAATTGACTTAAATTGTCAGGAATTGCTTTCCTGAGTATTTTACCGATTTACTTTCATTACATAATTTACATAATTACACATTTATTTTACATAAATTTGAAGATATTTATATTTTTCTGTGTGATATGGTAGCAACATCACCAGAAACAATGCTTCCTGCTCTGAAGCCATGTGACAGTCCCTGTGTCATTAAAGTTAAATTTACAGACCTTACATACTCCTTGCTGTGGGCTGGTTTCTTATGCTTGCACTGAGCATGTGCCAACTGCAGGTTAGAAGGAGGAACTAGTATTTGTGACCGTCGATTCAGAAACTCCCACCCACAAACTTTCTTATCAGTGATTTGGCTGTGCAGCACATAGACAAATATTTAAACAAATGTCATTTTTATCATGCCACTAGGTCTCAGTAATCAGAACTACATCTTCATTCTCTGCACCTTACACTTGTGAATTTAAATAATGAAATATTTCTAACATTAATTAGTATGGTAGTGTACACATACACCAGGTCATCTGCTGAGGATAGAAAATGCCAAATATAAAAAGGGGCAGCAAAAAGCAAAATGTTGGAGCATAATGCAAGGTACAGTAATGTTAAATTATGAGGAAATAATTTTATATCTATTTAGAATATACATATTTAATTGAGGTTGTATAAAGACATACGCCCATCTATTCAAACCTTTACCCCTTTGACCCTACCTAACAGTTGATCCAGATGAAGGCAAAAGAAAACCCCTGATAATAATGGGGGGGATTCCTTCCTGACTCCAGATTGCAAATAGAAAGTTTCCTTGGATCAATCAGAACTACAATATATGTATTAATACCAGTAATTCTCATTATTATTTAGTTTTAGAAACTTATCCAGCCCACTTTAAAGCTTTCTTGCCATTACCACATCTGATGGAAGATAGTTTTACAGTTTCACCGTTCTCACTGTAAAGAAACCTTTCCTAACCTGAAGATAAAACTTCTCTTCTTCTAGTCTTAATGGATGGCCCCATGTCCTCTGATATGACCTATAAGTGAACAATTCACCGGAGAGGTTCTTATATGGCCCATTAATATATTTGTATAAAGTGATCATATCTGCTTCTCCAAATGAAAACAGCCCTAACTTGTCCAATCTGCTTGCATAGTCAGCTTTTTAAACTTCTTCATCTAAGATGTTCCTTTTGTATATGGGATTCCAAAACTGCATTGCATATGTGGCTGTCTGGCATTGTTTGCTATAAGTGTTATCTACCAGAACTCCCAAATCTTTTTCCATTAGCGATTCACTTAGCACATAGTTATTTATGGTGTAGGTGGCACAAGGATTGCTTGTGAAGGTTCTCATTCATCCAGGTCATGGTATATCTGTTGTATTCAATTCGATCAACTGGACTTGAAGATTAGTGAAGTTTAGTTCTTGAAGACGTTTCGCTAGTCATCCGACTGTTCAAAAAAACACCGTATCCCTGTCTGCTTTAAACCAAACAACACACTGAGGCAGCAATTGGTACATCCGAAAGACCCAATACTGAAACAAAAGATAAGCGACATCATATACGCAGTGCAGTGAAGAATGCTCTGATTTGTATGTGGGGGAGACCAAATAGCAACTGCATCAACGTATGGCCCAGCACAGAAGAGCCAATTCCTCTGGTCAGGATGCAGCCGTGTACCTGCATCTTAAGGTTAAAGGACATACCGTTGAAGATTGTAATATAACATATTGGCAAAGGAACGTGACTGGTTCAAGAGAGGTGTCAATGAGGCCATTTATGTGAAAGTAAAGAAACCAAGCCTAAATAGAGGTGGGGGGGTTCGACACCAACTGTCTGCCATGTACAATGCTGTTTTTACACCTTACCATGGGCGTTCCTATAACACCTCCTCGCCACTATTCAATCATGCCCTTAACACCTAGCAGTGATATGCTAATTGGGACTTTCCAGGGTACATAATTGCCACAGATTCTTGATTCTTAAGTCATTCTAAATTGAGAAAGCCAGTCGGATGACTAGCGAAACATCTTAAAGAACTAAACTTCAAGTCCAGTTGATCTAATTGAATACAACAGATATGGCAAAAGGATTTAAAGGGTATGAAATCAATTGATTTTTCAAAATAACTAATAAGGCATTACACAAACTAACAATTTAACAAATATTTATAATTTCCACTGAACTGTCCCTTTAAGTAATCTAAATATTAAAGTGTAGCAAGATTCACAGAAGGGAACAGAAAAGAGGATGTGTCTTTAAGTTTGTAAAACATTGTCTATGTTGTTTTACATCAGCAAATGGAGGGAATTGGTTTGCATTAGAAACACATTATTTTTCAACATTTCAAAGAATGAACTATATATAAGAACATGTTTTATACTCCATAAACAGCTTGTTAAATTGATATGTGCAGAAGGATTTTAAGGAGGCTGAAGCTGTTTCCTAAAATTTACATATAATAGTAAGTTGTTATAAATACATAATGCAAATATGGAGATGTAATATCTTCTGCACTCCTCTTCCTTTCCAGTTCTCGTGATGCAGTACTCGCATAGCGTGAAATACTGTATTGCTGGAAGGAGGCATGCGAGGATCGCATAAAGTAACGCCAGGTTTAATATGTTTGTAGTGCAAAAAGGAATGTTGTCTGTATTGCATTGGGCGCCTTTACCATTATTAGAAAGTGATGCAGCCCCCCCCCCAAAAAAAGCTAACCCAATATTATTTTGGGAATCGTGGGTTTAACTCCCTCTTTCCCCCAAACCCCACGTTACAAATCCCTGAAAGTCTTTTAAAAAGGCTACATATAATGTATTAGAATCTATGTTTAGTTTATTAAACTATCTGAAATAGCTTTCAATTAGCAACTCATTTCTGCTATATTAATACAATCTGTTTAAATACATTATATTAAAAAACAATCAGTCATGGTTTTATAATCTATGTTTATTGCTTCTACATCAAGGAATCTGACTTAATTATTCATAGGATTATACTAAGAAAGTAATCATTTCATGAATTTAAAGTAACTTTATGATATTTACAAAAGACTTTTGAAATAATTTGATTTTCCTACTGATATATCTTCTGCGTTAAAATCATTTCTACATTGCCTTTGATTTAGGCATTGGTAGAAAATCATACAGTGTTCTCTCTCTTTGAGTTTTTTCCAGAGAAGATGTAATTGACCTATTAAGCGTAATCAGCATGTTTTTTTGTTATCAACCACTGATCTAACACTGCATTTCAGATCTCCCACTAGCTCCACCAACCTCGCCAGCAAATTGCAACCAGTAGGTGAAAATTCTTGATTATCTTTGGTTTTGGAGAACAAAGAACAAGCAAGAAGATGGCACATTGGTTAAAGAGTTATATTAAGGGGATTAAAGGGGCCAATTAGGATTCCAACAGTCAAAAATGTAGAGAAAAAACCTGTTATGATTCTGTGTGTTTGCTAGTAGGGAATAATGACGTAACCCTTTAATTCCTATAAGATGTCTGCACAGCATATAATCAGATATAATTGATCTCACCTGTATAAAGACTTATAATAGTTTAGGTTTGTAGATATTGTATACTTTGAAAGATTGGTTAAATAATATGAAAATAATCTATATAAAAATGTCAAAAAGTTGCCTCATCTTTTTGTAACAAAAGAACAGCTGTTAAAATTTATTGTCTGTTTAAAAAATAACATTACTTTAAATGTATCTGCTGCCTGTGTATTTCTATGTATATAATTACTGCTAAATGTCTGTTTTTTTAATTAAGCTGTTTATATCACTTGGTATGAAAAGGATGTAATCCCTAATACTAGTACTAGGCAGTTACCGGATTACTTACTAGCTGCATACACAATCCAAAAAAGCTACATGTGCTAAATAGTACTTGATAGGATTTTAAGAATTATAAACTGAAGTGATTACAGAATCTATAGATTTTAGTCTCAAAATTAGGGATTTACTGTTCCATTTATTGTTCTGCTCAATTGCATGTGTACAGACCATTTTAAGAGTTCTTCAATAACAATAAAGCATTCTCATTATGTGTTAAGCTGTCTCTCGACATTCTTGCAATGTTCGATTGGCTTTAAGACAAACACTGGGTCATATTTTTTAGTTTAAATGAAGAACCACACTCCCTTGCACTGTATGCACATGCACGCACAATGCAAGGGACTGTGGGTGCGTTGGAACCTGCTGGTGAGAAGCCATCACTGGATCAATCGCTGGTAAGTTCTCTCCTGTTTCCTGCAAGTTTAATTGAAGAACGGGAGGTAAAACATAGCTCCTGTACCTCCCGTTTTTACGGTAAATTGATAAAGAGGGGACTTGGTAAAACAGTGAACTGTTTATTAATTTTGCTGTGGCATATTGTATTAATTTTGCTGTGGTTTGGACCTAACGGAAGTTTCCCGTGAGTGAAACGTGTCCCTTTCTCTTAAGGACCTTGATCTCAAGGACATAGAAAAAGAAGGACATTTAATCATTTGATGGTTGTATGGTGTGTGTGAAAGTTTGAAAATAAGTTTGAAAATAAGGATTGTTTGTTCAAAAGACTGTGTTAAGAACTGTGTGTGCAGGACTGTGTGTGCAGTAAGCAGATTAATCTTTCTTCTTCCAGTTAAAGGGGTGCGCTAGGCTTCTATATTCTAGTATTGCACCTGTTGTAATCACAAACAGGTTGTGAAAGGGTTAATAAGTGTTTTGTTTTTTTCCATCTCTTCCTTGCTCTTGCACTAATTGGTGTGGGGGCTAGGGCCTAGTAGTTAAATAGGATTCACATTGGTTGTACCTGTAGTTTGGACCTAACAAAAGGAAGTTTCCTGTGAGTGAAACGTGTCCCTTTCTCTTAAGGACATAGAAAAAGGACATTGAAACAGGAAGGGCAATCAAACAAGGTTTGTGCCTCACTGTGCTGGTGTGGTGTATTAGAAGGGACAGTTTTGTCAGTACCATGCAATGTGCATCCTGCCACATGTATAGGAACCTGAAGCAGACATTCCAGGGAACCTATGTCTGTGTCAGGTGTGAGTGGGTAGCCCGTTTGGAAGCTGAGGTGGAGAGTCTAAGGGGGCAGCATTGCAGGGATTGGCAGAACTGAGGGGTCAGCAGGAACTGGCTGGGGCCAGTATAGAGGTGGGTGGAAGTGGGACAGGGAAAGTTGAGGGGGGAGGTAGTTTTGTTAGGGTTACTAGGGGAAGTGGGGGACGGAAGGGTAGGGTGACTTCTTCCCAGATTGCCCATCCCAACAGATTTGCCGCCTTAGGTAATGAAGTGGAGGAGGACACCTCAGAATTGTATGGAGGTGGCTAGTCCCTTGAGCCCCAAGGGGACAGCCATCTCTGATACAAGGGAGGGGGAACGAAGGATCAGGAATGCAAGGCAGGTGGAAGTGGTAGAGGACTCCATTATAAGGAAGGTAGATAGGGTAATCTGCCGCCAAGACCCTACATGCCGAACTGTGTGTTGCCTGCCTGGTGCTAGGGTTCGGCATGTGGTGGATCGTGTAGACAGATTATTGGGTGTGGCCAGGTGTGACCCGGTGGTCTTGGTTCACATTGGTGCCAATGACAAAGTTAGAGGAGGAGGTGAGGTCCTTAAACATGATTTTCGAGAGCTATGGGCCAAGTTAAAAGCAAGGACCTCCAGGCTAGTGTTTTCAGAAATACTACCGCAGCCACGTGCTAAGCCAGGGAGACAGCAGGAGCTTAGGAACATTAATGCGTGGCTAAGAGAGTGGTGTAAGGAAGAAGGGTTTGGGTTTATTGAGAACTGTGCAGACTTTGCTGTCGGCTACAGGCTCTTTAGTAGGGATGGGTTGCACCTCACTGATAGCGGTGCAGCTGCTTTAGGGGAGAAGCTGGCTAGAGGGTTGAAGGAGATTTTAAACTAGGTTTGGGGAGGAAAGCAGGGTGTAGATAGGCCAGTGGTGGGCAGAAAGGGGGGTGGGGCTAGCTTAGGGGATAGGGAGGCATGTGTATTAAAGTGTACGAATAGATTACAGGATCATAATCTAAAATGTATGTTTGCAAATGCGAGAAGCCTGGCTGACAAAATGGGTGAATTGGAAATTGTGCCGTTGAATGAAAAGTATGATGCAATAGGTATAGCAGAAACATGGTTGAACAGTTCTCACTACTGGGCTGTAAATTTAGAAGGATATGCCTTGTTAAGGCAGGACAGAGACAAAAGGAAATGGGAAGGAGTATGTGTTTATGTTAAAAAAGAATTGAACCCAAATTTAAAAGAAGAGATAACTGACGATATGGATGTTAAAGTGGAGGCAATATGGGTGGAGTTAGGCAACAGGAAAGGGGGTAATGTCATTGTTGGTGTCTGCTATAAGCCGCCAAATGCTAGCAGAGAGGAGGTGAGTCAACTTCATATACCCTGACATTGATTGGTGTAGTGGAACTGCCATCACAGAAAAAGGCAATGAGTTCCTGAATTTGCTACAGAATATGTTCATCTTACTGTTAAGCCTCCAGTTAGCCTCCTAACTGGAGGCTTAGGGAATAGTGACCATTAGTGGCGTTTGGACTTTGTTATCGAAAGGAAAAGTGTGCTGGGTTAACAAAGACTTTTGATTTTGGGAAGGCAAATTTTCCCAGGTTAAAAGCAGCTCTTCAGAATGTCAACTGGGATAGTGTATTATCAGGTAGAGGTACTGAACAGAAGTGGATTGTGTTCAAGGGGATTTTAAGCCAGTTCACATTTAAATTTATACCCTTGGGAAATAAATGTAAAAAAAATAAATCCGTGCCAATGTGTCTGAATTCTGATGTAAAGAGGCAAATGGAAAGAAAGAAAAAGGCATTTAAAACCTTTAAGGCCGAGGGAACGGAAAGGGCCTTTAGGGATTATAAAAACTGTAACAAGGAGTGTAAGAAAGCAATAAAACTAGCTAAAATTAATAATGAAGTTAGGATAGCTGAACAAAGCATCACTAAGCCTAAATTTTTTTTAAGTATATTAATAGTAAGAAGATGAGGACTGAGAATGTGGCACCATTAATTAATGGGGACAAGTTATTTACGGAGGATGGTGATAAAGCAAATGTCTTAAATTATTTTTTTTATCTGTATACACTATAGAAGATCCAAGTACAGATATATATTATAATAGCAATAATGGTATAAAAGATTCAAGTGCACTTTGGTTAACTGAGGATATGGTACAGAAAGAACTAAATAAGGTTAATATTAATAAATCTCCTGGACCTGATAAAATACATCCTTGGGTACTTAGGGAGCTAAGTTCAGTTTTATCTAGGCCATTGTTTCTTATTTTTGCAGATTCCCTCATGTCTGGTTGTGTGCCCCTGGATTGGAAAAAGGCTGATGTTATTCCAATATTCAAAAAGTCGTTCACAGCCGGGTAATTACAGGCCTGTAAGTTTAACTTTAGTGGTGGGGAAGGTCCTGGAAAGTTTAATAAGGGAACATGTTCTAGAGTATGTTTCAAGGACTGACATTATACAGTTAATATATTACTAAATTAATAAGGGGATTGGGGGAGCTTGAATATGAAGAGAGACTGGAGGATATGATTAGATACATTAATGGGCCAAGATCTGTGGCATTGTTCACCAATAGTACATGTCATAGGACACGGGGACATCCCTTAAGACTTGAAGAAAAAATGTTTAAGTTTCAAGTTCGGAAAGGGTTTTTCACTGTGAGAACAGTAAAGCTATGGAACTGTCTTCCAGTGGACGTTGTTATGGCAGTTTCATTGGTCAGTTTCAAAAAAAAGCTGGATGAGTTTCTGCAAACAAGGAATGTTGCAAGTTACTGGTATTGATACATAAAGTAGAGTTGATCCAGAGTCTGTCTGAAACTGCAATCGGAATCTGATCTGACCTTAATTAGTCATAGATTATACTAAGAAAGTAATCATTTCATGAATTTAAAGTAACTTTATGATATTTACAAAAGACTTTGAAATAATTTGATTTTCCTACTGATATATCTTCGGCGTTAAAATCATTTCTACATTGCCTTTGATTTAGGCATTGTAGAAAATCATACAGTGTTCTCTCTCTTTTGAGTTTTTTCCAAGAAGATGTAATTGACCTATTAAGCGTAATCAGCATGTTTTTTGTTATCAACCCTCGATCTAACACTGCATTTCAGATCTCCCACTAGCTCCCCCAACCTCGCCGCAAATTGCAACCAGTTAGGTGAAAATTCTTGATATCTTTGGTTTTGGAGAACAAAACAAGCAAGAAGATGGCACATTGGTTAAGAGTTATATTAAGGGATTAAAGGGGCCATAGGATTCCAACAGTCAAAATGTAGAGAAAAAACCTGTTATGATTCTGTGTGTTTGCTAGTAGGAATAATGACGTAACCCTTAATTCCTATAAGATGTCTGCACAGCATATAATCAGATAATTGATCTCACCTGTATAAAGACTTATAATAGTTTAGGTTTGTAGATATTGTATACTTTGAAAGATGGTTAAATAATATGAAATAATCTATATAAAAATGTCAAAAGTTTGCCTCATCTTTTTGTAACAAAAGAACAGCTGTTAAAATTTATGTCTGTTTAAAAATAACATTACTTTAAATGTATCTGCTGCCTGTGTATTTCTATGTATATAATACTGCAATGTCTGTTTTTTTAATTAAGCTGTTTATATCACTTGGTATGAAAAGATGTAATCCCTAATACTAGTACTAGGCAGTTACCGGATTACTTACTAGCTGCATACCACAATCCAAAAAGCTACATGTGCTAATAGTACTCGATAGGATTTTAAGAATATAAACTGAAGTGATTACTATATTTTTTATATCTATAGATTTTAGTCTCAAAATTGGGATTTACTGTTCCATTTATTGTTTCTCTCATTGCATGTGTACAGACCATTTTAAGAGTTCTTCAATAACAATAAGCATTCTCATATGTGTTAAGCTGTCTCTCGACATTCTTGCAATTTCGATTGGCTTTAAGACAAACACTGGGTCATATTTTTTAGTTTAAATGAAGAACCACACTCCTTGCACGTATGCACATGCACGCACAATGCAAGGACTGTGGGTGCGTTGGAACCTGCTGGTGAGAAGCCATCACTGGATCAATCGCTGGTAAGTTCTCTCTGTTTCCTTTCGCAAGTTAATTGAAGAACGGAGGTAAACATAGCTCCTTTACCTCCCGTTTTAACGGTAAATTGATAAAGAGGGACTTGGTAAAACAGTGAACTGTTTATTAATTTTGCTGTGGCATATTGTATTATTATTTGCTGTGTTTGGACCTAACGGAAGTTTCCCGTGAGTGAAACGTGTCCCTTTCTCTTAGACCTTGATCTCAAGGACATAGAAAAGAAGGACATTTAATCATTTGATGGTTGTATGGTGTGTGTGAAAGTTTGAAAATAAGTTTGAAAATAAGGATGTTTGTTCAAAGACTGTGTTAAGAACTGTGTGTGCAGGACTGTGTGTGCAGTAAGCAGATTAATCTTTCTTCTTCAGTTAAAGGGGTGCGCTAGGCTTCTATATTCTAGTATTGCACCTGTTGTAATCACAAACAGGTTGTGAAAGGGTTAATAAGTGTTTTGTTTTTTTCCATCTCTTCCTTGCTCTTGCACTAATTGGGTGGGGGGCTAGGGCCTAGTAGTTAAATGATTCACATTGGTTGTACCTGTAGTTTGGACCTAACGAAGTTTCCTGTGAGTGAAACGTGTCCCTTTCTCTTAAGGACATAGAAAAGGACATTGAAACAGGAAGGGCAATCAAACAAGGTTTGTGCCTCACTGTGCTGGTGTGGTGTATTAGAAGGGACAGTTTTGTCAGTCCCATGCAATGTGCACCTGCCACATGTATAGGAACCTGAAGCAGACATTCCAGGGAACCTATGTCTGTGTCGGTGTAGTGGGTAGCCCTTTTGGAAGCTGAGGTGGAGAGTCTAAGGGGGCAGCATTGCAGGGATTGGCAGAACTGAGGGGTCAGCAGGAACTGGCTGGGGCCAGTGTATGAGTGGTGGAAGTGGACAGGGAAAGTTGAGGGGGGAGGTAGTTTTGTTAGGGTTACTAGGGGAAGTGGGGGACGGAAGGTAGGTGACTTCTTCCCAGATTGCCCATCCCAACAGATTTGCGCCTTAGGTAATGAAGTGGAGGAGGACACCTCAGAATTTGTATGGAGGGCTAGTCCCTAGCCCAAATCTCTGATACAAGGGAGGGGGAACGAAGGATCAGGAATGCAAGGCAGTGGAAGTGGTAGAGAGACTCCATTATAAGGAGGTAGATAGGGTATCTGCCGCCAAGACCCTACATGCCGAACTGTGTGTTGCCTGCCTGGTGCTAGGGTTCGGCATGTGGTGGATCGTGTAGACAGATTATTGGGTGTGTGCCAGGTGTGACCCTGGTCTTGGTTCACATTGGTGCCAATGACAAAGTTAGAGGAGGAGGTGAGGTCCTTAAACATGATTTTCGAGAGCTATGGGCCAAGTTAAAAGCAAGGACCTCCAGGCTAGTGTTTTCAGAAATACTACCCGCAGCCACGTGCTAAGCCAGGGAGACAGCAGGAGCTTAGGAACATTAATGCGTGGCTAAGAGATGGTGTAAGGAAGAAGGGTTGTGGGTTTATTGAGAACTGTGCAGACTTGCTGTCGGCTACAGGCTCTTTAGTAGGGATGGGTTGCACCTCACTGATAGCGGTGCAGCTGTTTAGGGGAGAAGTGGCTAGAGGGTTGAAGGAGATTTTAAACTAGGTTTGGGGAGGAAAGCGGGTGTAGATAGGCCAGTGGTGGGCGAGAAGGGGGGTGGGGCTAGCTTAGGGGATAGGGAGGCATGTGTATTAAAGTGTACGAATAGATTACAGGATCATAATCTAAAATGTATGTTTGCAAATGCGAGAAGCCTGGCTGACAAAATGGGTGAATTGGAAATTGTGCCGTTGAATGAAAAGTATGATGCATAGGTATAGCAGAAACATGGTTGAACAGTTCTCACTACTGGGTTGTAAATTTAGAAGGATATGCCTTGTTAGGCAGGACAGAGACAAAAGGAAATGGAAGGGTATGTGTTTTATGTTAAAAAAGAATTGAACCCAAATTTAAAAGAAGAGATAACTGCGATATGGATGTTAAAGTGGAGGCAATATGGGTGGAGTTAGGCAACAGGAAAGGGGGTAATGTCATTGTTGGTGTCTGCTATAAGCCGCCAAATGCTAGCAGAGAGGAGGTGAGTCAACTTCATATACCCTGACATTGATTGGTGTAGTGGAACTGCCATCACAGAAAAAGGCAATGAGTTCCTGAATTTGCTACAGAATAATTTTCTCTTACTGTTAAGCCTCCAGTTAGCCTCCTAACTGGAGGCTTAGGGAATAGTGACCATATAGTGGCGTTTGGACTTTGTTATCGAAAGGAAAGTGTGCTGGGTTAACAAAGACTTTTATTTTGGGAAGGCAAATTTTCCCAGGTTAAAAGCAGCTCTTCAGAATGTCAACTGGGATAGTGTTTATCAGGTAGAGGTACTGAACAGAAGTGGATTGTGTTCAAGGGGATTTTAAGCCAGTTTCACATTTAAATTTATACCCTTGGAAATAAATGTAAAAAAAAATAAATCCGTGCCAATGTTCTGAATTCTGATGTAAAGAGGCAAATGGAAAGAAAAGAAAAAGGCATTTAAAACCTTAAGCGCGAGGGAACGGAAAGGGCCTTTAGGGATTATAAAACTGTAACAAGGAGTGTAAGAAACAATAAAACTAGCTAAAATTAATAATGAAGTTAGGATAGCTGAACAAAGCATCACTAAGCCTAAATTTTTTAAGTATTTAATAGTAAGAAGATGAGGACTGAGAATGTGGCACCATTATTAATGGGGACAAGTATTTACGGAGGATGGTGATAAAGCAAATGTCTTAAATTATTTTTTTTTCTGTATACACTATAGAAGATCCAAGTACAGATATATATATAATAGCAATAATGGTATAAAAGATTCAAGTGCACTTTGGTTAACTGAGGATATGGTACAGAAAGAACTAAATAAGGTTAATATTAATAAATCTCCTGGACCTGAAAAATACATCCTTGGGTATTAGGGAGCTAAGTTCAGTTTTATCTAGGCCATTGTTTCTTATTTTGCAGATTCCCTCATGTCTGGTTGTGTGCCCCTGGATTGGAAAAAGGCTGATGTTATTCAATATCAAAAAGTCGTTCACAGCCGGGGTAATTACAGGCCTGTAAGTTTAAACTTTAGTGTGTCTCAATGTAGCTCGATTGAAAGCCTCGTGCGGGGGCGTAATGCGTATAGCGTTTCTTATGGCTGTTTTTTTCCTCCATGTGGAACCACTTACCTGAATACACAGCACTGATATGTAACCCCAGGGTTTACTTGACTGCACTGCCGACTGGCAGTTAAGTTGGTGACTTTATTAGGAAACTAGAGGGTACTTTCAGGTTTAGAAAGGTTGTACTCACAACATTTTTCCACATTATGGATTGTTTTGTACATAGTGTTTTTTAATGTTTTTAATGATGCTATCATGTCTATACCCAGGGTATTGCCTTATAAAAGGTGTGTATATACACTTTTATATCCAATTGTGTGTGCTGTTAAATCTCGCTCTCTAGTTTGTTCTTTGAATATATTTATCATACGCATGCACCTATGCCCATTGGGCAAATTTAATACCCTGTAGCCTGTCTTTGGTGTTTCCATGATGAAGAAGAATTCTTTAAAAATATTGATGTTAGTTATAGGAGGTTTTGTTCCCAATTTTGTCAAAGTATGTAATTAGAATCTAGCCATCCTAGATAATTATAGAAGCCAGGATGGTACTTCTTTCTTAAAGGTAAAGTTCCTATGGAAAAAGTCAAATAAACCTGTTAGATAACATTCCTCATTTAAGCCTGATGGTGTCTTTGTATTATGAAGATAGATCCATCGCGTTTTAAGTTTAAAGGGTGATGTACACTGGCAAATTTGTTTTTTTTAAAATGCGGAACTATAATTCATCAAACTATCACTGTAACGTTTTTTTGTTGATTTGCCCAATTTCATTAGATATCCAATCTGAACATCTAAATTTCAGAATTTCTGTAAGCAGTTTTTGCTGTAGCTGGAATGGTTTGACAGTTGGTGTGCTGTATACTGTATGCAGTTTTGACAGTTTGGTATGGGGAAAAGTAGTCAGGTAAGTGGTCAAGCCTGAGCAAAAAAAGTACTTTATTGAAGGCATGCAGCAACACACACACCTCAAGTAGTGCTAATTACACATATTATTTAAGATTAATAAAGCAAAATCATTTTTTCAGTATAATATTATATCACACTTTATGGTCTTTTAGTAAGGACTCCTCTTCTAATAGTCAATTTTATGTGATCTAGACCAAAACACTTAACTCTTGGGTGATCCCCATGTGATGTGTAAAATGCACGGCAACAGTAGTCACTTTTTTCTCTTATGTTTTTAAGCTAGCCTAATGTTAGATACTGTAGATTCTTACATAAATGAGCCCTGTGTGGTTTTCCTTATATATAGTTTTTTGACAAAAGCATTGCAAGCAATAGATCATATTGCTAGTTTAAACAATTGAATAGTGTTGTATTTAAACAGTCTGACATCATTGTCAGTGCCATTTCCTTTTATTTACCACGAACTTGCGGAATGAACATTCTCCACATGGATAAGCATCCATCAACAATTCCTTATCTTTTTAGTTCTGCTTGTTAAGTGAAATGACTACAGTCAAATATCCTCAATTTTGGATCTAGTTGTCATAAAGGCCGCGGTGATATCCAGTATATGTGAAATAATAGAGTATTAAGAAAGATATGCAAGTTTTTTTGTAAGATATATCCTGATCTTTCACTCTATTATATATTATATATGGTAATTAATCTACCTGTTGATCTGGCTCTTTTTGTTTTTTGTTTTTTCTGTTCTGTTTCTTTTTAGACTCACTGAAATCTCTTTTCTAGCTCAGTGAGTGTTGCAATCCTCATTGCTTGTAAATTGTCACCCTTATGAACTGTCCCTTTGGGATTCTTCTCAAAAGTTCTGGAGGGTGGGAGCTCTGAAAATGCAGCAAGAGTTAATTGCTGTAGTCACTATACAGTAGTGTCTGGTTAGTCAAGAAGATTTTACTGTATTGAAGAGGTTTAATCTTGTCAGGTAGATGTTCAAGAGTTAAAAGGATAATATGGATAAGGTGCCTGTCTGTATACAGATCCAAACATCCACAATATAAAAAAAATGTTCAAGCGGCACTCTGCATACAAGTTTTATTGAAAGAAAAATAAAGTCAAAAATAAAGATTAAAGCAATGTTTCGGGAAAAGCAGTTCCCTTTTTCGAGCTCAAGTATATTGTTCCTAAAGACAAGTTAACATTTGATTACACATGAGATTTTATAGAGGAAGTGGTTGAGCACTAACTCCACCTCTTAAAGGGACTTATCCAACTTCATATGTCCTATGTAGGAACAGACATACCAGAGTGTGCCCTGGACATAGAGTCCTAAAAGAGCATAATATCTAACCAGTTATACATACATAGAAAAAACAGAATCTGTTATAAAAATAGATACAGGTCATAGTCCTGAGGGCCTATGATTAAGACCTGAGGGTGTCAATGATTGAGGCATTTATTAATCACTTTACCTCACAGCGTTTGAGTCCTAATTCTCTACTTACACCAGTAGATGGCATAGATACTGTTTCTAATACCATGAATTTAAGTTGTTCATGCATATGAGCAAAATCTATACAATGTTTGGTCACTGGAAGATCAACCAATTTTTGTGTAATTGATGATCTATGTTGGAGAAACGTGCTTAACTTTTGTGTCGCTCTCCCCATAGACAAGTCCCCAGGGACACCACCATTACAACTACATATTAAGCAAAACTCAAAAGCTTGTTGGTTTTAGGGTGAATAAATTTTCCCCCTGTTAAAACATATGGGCATGCACACGGTTATAACATTTGAACATACCATTTTTTCTTTGCGGTAGCCAAGTTCCTACTTGGGCAAAAGTTCCAACTAGATTGGGCAAAAGTCCTGCCTTGGTCGGGAAGCTGGCTCCAATAGTACACTCTAGGAACATAATGGAGGTTCCTTAAATTCAGTTAATTGAAGGATAGCCATTTTAAAGCATATACAATGAGATTTTAATATCTTAGAAACCTTACACTTAGGTTGCCATATTGATAACAAAGAGAATTCTGGTAGGTTTATCTTATATGAAGTATCTTGCATATATATATATATATATATATATAGATATAATGATATATATACACCGCACTCCAGAGTTGCTAGATCAATACTTTAATAATTGGCGAACTGTATCAGGCGACGTTTCGGGAACCATCTGTCCCCTTTATCAAGCCAACAGTTCCACGGCCATATATATTAAAGACAAAAATTAATGAACACATTTCCATAGTCACATGATATATAGACACTCCAACGCCCCACCCACTCGTTACTCACAATCAGGTGTATACATTAATTAACATATAATTATTTACATAGTATCCTAACGAGAGAAATGGACAATAGAGACACGCTAAGAGGGACGTTAGGACCCAAATGGGTATCTATATGCAACATATCCTAATGCATATTGGCACATCAAGGATTATCAATTGACAATAATCATAAATATACATGTAAATCGTAATCACGATTAAGCTGTTGGGTACAAGGTATTCAGTCTATGTACCCACCAGACTCTCTTCTCCTCAACAAAGTTCCTATCTCCCCCGCGTCTTGGTCTGGACACAGATTCCAAAACCAAGAATCGCAAGTCAGATTCTTTATGTTGGGCCTGTGAAAATGTACGGTACAGGTATTAGTGTTATGGAGTTTGATGCTAGACTTATGTTGAGAAATCCTATTTTTTTATCGGCTGAGTAGTCTCACCAACATAAATTTTGTCACAAGGACAGAGTAACGCATAACAACATATTTGGACTCACAGTTAAGTACCCTCTCAAAGGGAATACCTCTCTAGTGTGGGGATGTACAAACTCTTTGGTTTTAATCAATGTAAATTGTTTGCAACTCCTGCAAGGAAACATCCCATGGATGCCCATACCCGTTTTAGTGATTCATCGGGTGTCTGAACTCACCAAATGGTTTATAAGTGTTTCCCCCTCTTGTAAAAATAGGGGGGGTACTGAAAACTCCCCAACAGTCGGGAAACCTTCCTTAAGGAGATCCCAATGTCTCCTTACACAACTATTGATAGCCGGGCTTTGTAGTGAGTATTGAGTAACAAAAGGAATCCCGCCCTCCCTATTCTTGGGGCGATCGGGTCTATTTTACATGCCTTGGTTAATGCCTGATTCAGAATCTTGGGAGGGTACCCTCTCTGTCTGAATTTGGAATACATATCAGCCATTTGTTGGGACCTACGTGCTGGGTGAGAGACAATTTTTGTCACTCTCCCAAACTGACTGATGGGTAATGATTTAATTGTGTTAGCAGGATGAAAACTAGTATACATAAGTAATTGATTCCGGTCAGTAGCTTCGAGTATAACTCAGTTTGGAACCCAGCTTCTTGCACTATCATGACTCTAGAAAAGAAATGCGTTCTGTACTACATTCAAGAGTGTACTGAATATTAGAGATGCAATGTATTCAATGCGCAGTGGAACTCCCTGAGTGTCGCAATGTCGCCCCGCCACAGCACAAGACATCGTCTATGTACCTCCATCCAGGCACAACAGTGCCTGGAAAAGATAGGAAGCACATAGACGAGGTCCACCTCCTGCCGAAGCATGAAGGCGTTAGCATATGACGGGGCGACATTGGACCCCATGGCAGTGCCACGCAGTTGCTGGTAATAATCCTTGTCGAACCTAAAATAGGAACGGGAAGTATGATGTCCAACATTCCAAGAAAAAATTCAATTTGATCACAGTTATATATATTACTTTCAATCAATAGTTTCTCACAAGCAGCAATACCCTCATGAGGGGTATAGAGGTATAAGCTACCCTATCAATGTAGCCATCAAAATAGGCTCATTGGTAGCAACCTTCACATTAGCCAGCTTTTTGAGAAAATCCTGAGTATCTTGAAGATATGACAGACCCCCCCGCTACCAAGGGCGCAAGAACCCTGTCCAGGAGGACGGCCATAGGGCAGAACAAGAATCTATGCCCGCCACAATTGGACTCTGGAGGCTGGACAGGGTTCTTGTGCACCTTGGGCAGGGTATAAAGGACTGGAGTAACCGGATTAGATACCATTAGTGTATCCTTAATGACATATGTATTACCCCTTAACATATTCAGACAGAATTTATCAATAACTCTGGAGATATCCCAAACAGGGTCCCCATTAAGTTTAATATAGACAGATGAATCTGATAATTGTGTCATAATCTCACCTATGTAGTACTCAGTATCAAGTATCACGATCGCCCGCCCTTATCGGACGGTTTGATCGTGATATCTGGATATTGTTTTAACTGCTCTAGTGCAAGAAATTCATCATGGCTTAAATTAGATCTAAGCTGAGTAGCCTCCTTGTTATTAGTAAGTGCTGAAATGTCCCTTTTAACTCTCGCTACATAGGTTTCTATAGTAGGATTAGTGGTCGTGGAACAAATTTAGATTTTTTATAAGATTAAAGTCCTGAGGTTTAAATCCACAATCCCCAACATCCATTTCTCCCCTATGTGTTTGGAAGCAAAATGCGCTTTTAACCTAAGGCGTCGAAAAAAAAGTATAAGTCAATGTCCAATTGTAGTGTACCAATCGGGAACTCGGACAAAAGCCCAATCCCTTATTTAATAGTTGTGTTTCTGTTGCAGTCAATGTTCGTTGGACAGGTTATGACTAAGTCTGTTGTAGTTGAGCCTTGCTCGGTCATCCTCTGTGGTTTGACGTTTCCACCCCTCCGTTCTTCCAACCGCCTCTGCGTGTCCTAAGTCTCCGCTTTGTGATAAAAAAATCACCATTATTGATACCTCGTTCATCCTGGTCCCCCTGGTGTTTTCCAGGGACGAGCTCGGGGTCTAGCAGATTTGTTAAAGGCAATGCGGGGCTGTGACCAGTTATAAATGATCCCACTTCGTAATCAATGAGATCCCTTGTGAATTTTTCTTTTTAATCCTCCCCAACCTTACGGTATTCCTCCATTTAGCATCCACTCCCCTTAGGGAATCAAATCCACAGTGGATAGTGATCTGATTAACTCTGCATCAACCTGTGCAAGCTTGTTATCATAGAAGATATTTCTTTAGTGAGAAATTCAATGTTAAGTGTCATGATATCTCTAGAGCATTTATATGAGTATTTGTACATACTTTTGTTTGAACTCCTCATTCTCTGAAAACATGTCGCTTGAGATGGATACGGAGCCCTCTCGGGATCCTCTGCTGTTTGTAATACTCTGCCAGAGTCAATGCGTGTAACTCCAGGTCCGTGCGTCTGGACTATGGAAATGTGTTCATTATATTTTTGTCTTATATAATATGGCCGTGGAACTGTTGGCTTGATAAAGGGGACAGAGGTTCCCGAAACGTCGCCTGATGTACAGTTCGCCAATTATTAAAGTATTGATCTAGCAACTCTGGGTGCGGTGTTATTGATTATATCCTGATATAGGGTTCCATGGCTAAGGACCGCTGAGCACCTGCACCCAATTGATCTACCATTTCTAACGAGGAGGAGTGCGGTATTATTCTTTATTACATTTATTTGCTTGTCTACCTGCACCCCCAGCTGTTGATTGTGTCCTACACCTCAGTATTGCCGGATCCGGAGCTGCTATGGATCGGCAGTTTCTCGTACTCGGAGGAGGAGACGCGGCGCATCATGGGTAATCTGCGGGGATCGCGGGACTTCCTGGTTGTGCCGCCCGGAACCTCGGGGAAGAGACAGCGGGAGACGCTGATGAGGAGACGCCACGGACCTGGAGTTACACACATTGACTCTGGCAGAGTATTACAAACAGCAGAGGATCCCGAGAGGGCTCCGTATCCATCTCAAGCCGACATTGTTTTCAGAGAATGAGGAGTTCAAACAAAAGTATGTACAAATACTCAATAAATGCTCTAGAGATATCATGACACTTACATTGAATTTCTCACTAAAGAAATATCTTCTATTGATAACAAGCTTGCACAGGTTGATGCAGAGTTAATCAGATCACTATCCACTGTGGAATTTGATTCCCTTAAAGGGGAGTTGGATGCTAAATTGGAGGAATACCGTAAGGTTGGGGAGGAGATTATAAAAGAAAAAATTCACAAGGGATCTCATTGATTACGAACGTGGGATCATTTATAACTGGTCACAGCCCCGCATTGCCTTTAACAAATCTGCTAGACCCCGAGCTCGGTCCCTGGAAAACACCAGGGGGACCAGGAGTGAACGATGGTATCAATAATGGTGATTTTTTATCACAAAGCGGAGACTTAGGACACGCAGAGGCGGTTGAAGAAACCGGAGGGGGTGAAACGTCAAACCACAGAGGATGACCCGAGCAAGGCTCAAACTACAACGACTTAGTAGTCATTAACCTGTCCCAACGAACATTGACTGCAAAGAAAAACACAACTATTAAATAAGGATTGGGCTTTTGTCCGAGTTCCCGATTGGATACACTACAATTGGACATTGACTTATACGCTTTTTTTCGACGCCTTAGGTTAAAAGCGCATGCTTCCAAACACATAGGGGAGAAATGGATGTTGGGGATGTGGATTTAAACCTCAGGACTTTAATCTTATAAAAAAATCAAATTTGTTCCACCGACCACTAATCCTACTATAGAAACCTATGTAGCGAGAGTTAAAAGGGACATTTCAGCACTTACTAATAACAAGGAGGCTACTCAGCTTAGATCTAATTTAAGCCATGAGAATTTGGCACTAGAGCAGTTAAAACAATTCCAGATATCACGATCAAACCGTCCGATAAGGGCGGGGCGATCGTGATACTTGATACTGAGTATACTAATAGGTGAGATTATGACACAATTATCAGATTCATCTGTCTATATTAAACTTAATGGGGACCCTGTTTGGGATATCCCAGAGTTATTAAATCTTGTCTGAATATGTTAATAAAGGGGTAATACATATGTCATTAAAGGATACACTAATGGTATCTAATCCGGTTACTCCAGTCCTTTATACCCTGCCCAAGGTGCACAAGAACCCTGTCCAGCCTCCAGACGTCCAATTGTGGCGGGCATAGATTCTGTGTTCTGCCCTATGGCCGTCCTCCTGGACAGGGTTTCTTGCGCCCTTGGTAGGGGGGGTCTGTCATATCTTCAAGATACTCAGGATTTTCTCAAAAGCTGGCTAATGTGAAGGTTGCTACCAAGAGCCTATTTTGATGGCTACATTAGATATGGGTAGCTTATACCTCTATACCCCATCATGAGGGTTGTCTGCTTGTGAGAAACTATTGATTGAAAGTAATATATATAACTGTGATCAAATTGAATTTTTTCTTGGAATGTTGGACATCATACTTACCCGTTCCTATTTTAGGTTCGACAGGATTATTACCAGCAACTGCGTGGCACTGCTATGGGGTCCAATGTCGCCCCGTCATATGCTAACGCCTTCATGCTTCGGCAGGAGGTGGACCTCGTCTATGTGCTTCCTATCTTTTCCAGGCACTGTGTGCTGGTGAGGCATAGACATGCTTGGGTTGTGGCGGCGACATTGCGAACTCAGGGAGCCACTGCGCATTGAACATGCACCTAATATTCAGTACCTCTTGAATTAGTACAGAACGCATTTCTTCTAGATGTCTTGATATAGTGCAGAAGCTGTGGTTCCAAATGAGTTATACTCGAGCCTACTGACCGGAATCAATTACTTATGTATACTAGTTTTCATCCTGCTAACAAATTAAAGCATTACCCATACATCAGTTTGGAGAGTGACAAAAATGTTCTCTCACCCAGCACGAGGTCCCAACAAATGCTGATATGTATTCCAAATTCAGACAGAGAGGGTACCCTCCCAGATTATGAAATCAGGATTAACCAATGCATGTAAAAATTAGAACAGATCGCCCCAAGAATAGGGTAGGAGTGCGGATTCCTGTTTGTTACTCAATACTTTCACTACAAAGCCCGCTTCAATAGTTGGTAAGGAGACATGGGATCTCCTTAGGAAGGTTTCCCGACTGTTGGGAGTGTTTCAGTACCCCACCTCATTTCTTACAAAGGGGGAAAACACTTTATAACAATTTGGTGAGTTCAGAACCCGATGAATCACAAAACGGTATGGGCATCCATGGATGTTTCTGAGGAGTTGCACAAAATGTTACATGTGATTAAAACCAAAGAGTTTGTACATCCCCACACTAGAGAGTATTCCCTTTGAGAGGTTACTATGTGAGTCAAATATGTGGTTTATGCGTTACTCTGTCTTGTGACAAAATTAGGTTGGTGAGATACCAGCGATAAAAAATAGATCTCAAATAAGTTTAGCATCAAATCCATACACTAATGACTGTACCTTACATTTTCACGAGGCCCTATCATATAAGAAATCTGAATTGCGATTCTTGGTTTTGGTAATCTGTGTCCAGACAAGAGCGCGGTGAGATAGGGAAAGTTTGTTGAGAGAATTTTGTAGTATAGTCTGTGGTACATTGACTGAATACTTTACACAGGCCTTAATCGTGATTACGATGTACATTATATTTATGATTAATTTAAATTGATAATTCCTTGATGTAAGCCAATATCATTAGATGATGTGGGCATAGTAATACACCATTGGGTCCTAACGTCCCTCTTAGCGCTTCTAGTCCATTCTCTGTTAGGTACTATGTAATAATAATGTTAAATGTATACACCTGATGTGAGTAACGAGTGGCGTTGGAGTGTCTACTATATATCATGGTGAACTATGGAAATGTGTTCAATTATATTTTTGTCTTTATATTACTATGGCCCGTGGAACTGTTGGTCGTGTATAAAGGGGACAAGATTGTTCCGGGAAAACGTCGTCCTGTACTGAATGTACAGCTTGCCAATTATTAAAGCATTGATCTAGCAACCTGAGTGCGGGGTTAATGGATTATAATATGATATAGGTTCCATGTAAGACCGACTGAGCATGCACCAATGATTACCATTTCTAAACGAGGAGGAGGCGGTATTATCTTTATTATAAGATATACATATATATATATATATTATATATATATTATTAAAACAATAGATACACCTCGCACTCAGCCAAGTTCAAGAAAATGGTGCTTCAAAGGATAAGGTGCCTCCACTGTATCACAGGATAAGTATGGAAACATACAAAAAAGAATGTATATAATTTTTAATTTCACAATATATTTTTATATATATCATGGTCATTTTATATGCAATTGCACTAAATGCATGTCCACTTTATGTCATTGCACTATATTGGATCACTTTTTATGTACATTGCACTTCTTTCATTATGCATATGCACTTGTTCCACTCAATGCGATGTGATGAATGTATCTTCATGAGAAAGTTAGCTATGGGTTATAGATAGAATGTGTAATTGAAAGGGGAGTCACAGTAGGTGTGAGTGCACTGAACTATTTGTTGTATTTGTTTTAATATCTATGAAGGACCGAGGGCGTTCCGAAACGTTAAAAATTTCAACTTGATTAAGCTAGGTGTGGTCAGACTATTCCTTTTTATATATACAATATTATGCGCATATATATATTATATATATATATATATATCTATATATATATATATCTATATATATATATACACACTAGCACTCAACTCACCATATTATAATGACATGGAGGTTAAAAGAATTCATAATTATGCAAGCAATGAAAGGAATCTCCGCGATGTAGTCAGGACTACCTTTGTTTATATTTTGTACAAAATGGTTAGCTGATAGGCCACTCCAAGGCGTCCAGCATCACTAACCAGGTGAAAAATATATGTTCCATGAGACAAACAAGATACACCGTCTCTCTTTTATTAGTATGACACTCTTCAGGACTCGATGAACTAACAGAGCTTTATCCTTCCTCTATCTGGACTGCCTTCAAGAGGCAGAAATACAATTTACACAGGGAGCAAAGCTTAGGTGCGGTGTCAATGGGGACCAGCATTTATACATTAGACACAAAAGACCAGCACTCAACTACACATACAATTATCTTAAATGAATGGGGTAAGAATAGAATGTATCAAAGAAGATGA
This sequence comes from Hymenochirus boettgeri, assembly GCA_019447015.1. NCBI lineage: Eukaryota > Metazoa > Chordata > Amphibia > Anura > Pipidae > Hymenochirus > Hymenochirus boettgeri. Next base: position 85,797,573 of record CM033469.1, on the reverse strand, counting down.
TGGTTAATACACCTGCACTGTGATGCGACTAGTTCAAAGGATACCTTAAGTCACATGAGTTGAACAACCAGGTTCTCATTGATAGCGCCACTCCAACAGATTCCACATAAACAATTGTTTATTTACAAGACCCGAGTGCTATCTTCTGTGCCTACTATGTGACTTTTTTGATGGGGCACACGGCTATGCTGACTATTTGGAAGGGAGGGAGGTGACTAGCTTTGCCACTTATGTTGATAAAAATAATATAACATATTTTATGGCCTTTCTAATATATTATAATATAAATAATTACTATATATATATGTAATATATAATTACAATCCATGGGTTTTCGGCGCACCCCTCTATACTTTTCAAATGCTGGTGCAGCTGGATAAATATATATACAAAAAGGACTTACAGAGACGACTCATAGGTCATTTTGTCAATTCCAATATTTATTAGTGTATAGACAAAAACATCGACAGTGTTGGCATGTGTAGCGCCTTCAAGATGATATGATTATATAATCAACAGTCAAGTGTTCCTCCAAATCCCCAAATCCGCCCCAAAGGGTTGAGTTTGATGGCCGTACTGCTTGGGCAGTGGAAGGTTGAATGTTTACCAAAGGTTATCAAAAGAAGTCCTTGAGCACCTAACTTGTTGACTTTTATAATATATCATATATATATACACACAAAGAGGTTGGGTGGGAGCGGCACTCACATCTGCCGTTCGTCAACTATCGGGTGTTCTAATATAAATACAAATATACGAAGAGGCGCACTATGGGTTCTTTCAGCTTTTAATGTGCAACAATATGAAGCGGACCGAAAACATCGATAATGTAAACAAGAGATGCTACTCTCTTGTAATATTATTATATATATGAGGAATGTTTACAGTTTAGTGTCAAAAGATCATTGTAGGGGGTATACAAAAAAATAGAAGATCAAGCATGAGTAGAGAGTCATATGGGGCTACAAACTCATTCTATAGGGACTTTCATTTTTTTACGTAAAAATTGAAAGTTTGATTGTTAACATTATTCTCAATTGTTTCAAAAAGTAACTATGTTTCAAAATTTTAGGCAACAGCTCACACAGTTGGACATAGTGATTAAAAAGCACTGTTAGTAGTAACAGATACACAATAGGCCCAAAACCGACATTCGTTCGGTGCAAATATTATCAACTTTTTGTGCCACACTGATCCATGACCGATGTGCTTAGTCTGTAATTTGGACAACAAGACGTTGGACAGGTCAAAAGATCTGCCAAACCGATCTTGCGGTCCTCAGGGATACATCGATCGCGCCTAAGTCGGACAGGCTGCTTTTTGCCCAGAACCTGAACTATTCCTCCTGCAGGTCTTCGAAGATTCGAAAGTCTCGGTCAGGAGGAAAGAGATTGTATAGTGTGTTTACCAGCTTAAGATTGTAGAAGTTATTTACATGTCAAATACAAGTGTATTGATAATGTGTAGACTGCAAAAGGATATAGTCACAATAAAATGCACATAATAACAAAAAATACAAGAACGGAGTACTATCAACATAAGAACCTTTATGCTTGTACGGTAGGCAACAACATGTCTAGAGACACCAATCAGGCTATTACACCATATAGTCCAATAAATTCTGCTGCTAGAAAAGGGCACAAGAGTGACATTAGAAAACTAATCAAAGAGAGTTCATGGATATTTGACCTAAATACAGTCCCCATAGGCTTTAGAAAATACTTTGGTGTTGTTTTATGATCAAATAATACAATAGTATAACATTTATATATATATGGTACATAATTGAAGCTGACTTTTTAAAAGTGAATAATAAAATCTAATGCATTCAATACCTAAGATAATGGTAACTATCAAGCACAAAAGTGAAGCGGGAGTAAATATCATACATAAGTAAATCATGCATAAAAAAAAATCAAATTTATATGATAACATCAGGGTGAAAATGAATAAAAACAGGAAAACTTATACATAGACGCAATGTGTGCAGACAGAGCCGGCCTTTGCCTACCAAGGCTTAGCACTAACTGCATCACGGCGTGATCTATAAAAACCTGTCATGTGACCTTACCCTTGCGCGTTAATTCGCCACTTCATATGCCTACCTGCTGTATCTAATGGACTTCCAGTATGGGTACATAATTGCCACAATTCTGATTCTAGTCATTCTGATGAAAGCCATGGTGATAGCAAACGTCTTCAAGAACTACATTCAAGTCATTATCTCATTGATACAACAGAAATGCCCAGATACTTTATTGTATGGCCGTTATGTATTATAAGTATTCATATCCCCCCAAGCACCTTTCTCTAGCGTACATTGTAACTATCCGTCCTTTCATATTCAAGCTCCTCCATCTCCTTATTAATATAGTTGCCCTTGTTTGAACCCTTTCCTTTTTAAAAATGTACTTTTGTTTTGAACACAGGATTCCAAAATTGCACTGCATATTCCAAATGAGACCTTACCAATGCTTTGTAAAGAGGGAGAATAACATTTTTCTCCCTTGTATCCATACCTCTCTTTATACAAGACAATACCATGCTAGCTCTAGCTGTTGCCGTCTGGCACTGCTTGCTACCTTTAAGTTTTTATCCACCAAAACTCAAGATCCCTTTCCAACAGGGATTCACTGAGCAATTATAGTTTAGCAGACAAGGATTTTAAGTCCAAGTGCATCACCTTATGTTTATCAACATTTAATCTTATCTGACAATTAGCAGCCCAATGTGACAATCTATGTAGATCGAACTGCATTGATTGCACACAGTTTTGTGTTGTCAGAAAACACAAAAAACCTTGCTGACAATACCCACTTCCAAATCATTAATAAACAGATTAAATAGAAGCGGCCCCAACACAGAACCCTGTGGCACCCCACTCAGCACTTTAGTCCATATTGATGAAGCCCCATTAACAACTACATCCTAATCATTAACCAATTTTATATCGATGTTACAAATGTGCCTCCCCATTCCAACAGACCTTATACATTAGTCACCTATGGAGGACTGTATCCAAAGCATTTGCAAAATCCAAGTACTACATTTACTGCTATGCCAGAGTCTAAGGGGTTATTCTTAAAAGTTTGTTTAAAATGGTGCTAATTTTGCCCTTGTTTTGATGCTGTTTTGACACCTTACTCTGGGCATTCCTATAACACCTCTTAGCCACTATCCAATCACGCACTTAACACTTGGCTGTTGATATGCTAATTGGGATTTCGCAGGGTACATAATTGCCACAGATTCTTGTACAAGTCATTTCTGAATGGAAAGCCAGTTGGATGACTAGCGAAACGTCTTCAAGAACTAAACTTCAAGTCCAGTTGATCTAATTGAATACAACAGATATACATTTGTGTAGTACCTTTACTGCTGGGACGGAGACGGCAGTTGGAGAGCGACCCAAATACTAACCTGGCAGTGAAGTGTGCACCATTTGTTTGAGTTACTACTATAAAATCAGTCCTTGAAACATATGTTAACTTCCCCACCACTGAAGTTAAACTTACAGGCCTGTAATTACCTGGCTATGAACGACTACCTCTCTGAATATTGGAATAAACATCAGCTTATTTCCAATCCAAAGGAACACATCCAGACATGAGGGAATCTGCAAAATAAGAAACAATGGCCTAGGTAAACTGAACTTAGCTCCCTAAGGACCGAAGATGTATTTTATCCGGTCCAGGAGATTTATAAATATTAACCTTTATTAATATTAAATGCTTTTTTTTTCCTTTCCATTTGCCTCTTTACATCAGAATTCAGCCACATGGGTGCAGATTTTTTTTTTTTACATTTCACAAGGGTATAAATTAAGATGTGAAATAGCTTAAAATCCCCTTAAACACAGTCCACTTCTGTTCAGTATATCTGTTATCATAGATCAATGGACTGAATTAGTTCTTGAAGACGTTTGCTATATCCGACTGCTTTCTCATCAGAAAATGTACAAAATCTGTGGCATTTTCCAGGGTATATTGCCACCAATTCTGTACAGCATTCTGAATTAACCATCGGTTACTAGCGAAACGTTCAAGAACTACAATTCAAGTCCATTGATTCATGAATACAACAGATTACCATGACCTGGATGAATGAGAACGCATCACAAGCATATTTCTGTCAGTACCTTTACCTGATAATACCATTGACATGCTGAAGAGCTGCTTTTAACCTGGGGAAAATTGCTTCCTGAAATTAGTCTTTATTAACCAGTGCCTTTCTTTCGATAACATCACTAAACAACATCATGGTCACTATTCCCTAAGCACCAGCTACCTTATATCATTATATGCTCCCCATGTAGATATTACCAGATCACAGAGCTCCTTTTCTAGTAGGAAATCAACCACCTGTGTGACAAAACTATCGTGCAGCAAATTCAGATACGCTGGTGCTGGGCATCACATCACCGGTTTCTTTTTCTTCTGCCATAACTCTGATGACTTCTGAGCTCTGCAGGGTTGCACCTCTTTATATGGGTTATGAAGGACCAAATCAATGTAATTTGTTAATATTTCAATGCTTGCAACATAAATCACACATTAACCAATCACAATAAATTTGGTGAAAATTCAGTCTAAATGGCAAAAAAATCCAGCAGTTTTTTAAAATTTTTTTATAAATAACAGTAAATAAAAAATGTCACCTTTGCTGCTATATTAATATGCCCCCTTAGCTTTTGACAAACTGCTGATAATACTGATTTACATTCACTCACCTACTTTATGTACAGTCAAACAACTACAAAAGATCTAAAGACGGAAAAACACATCTGCAGATCCTGTCTGTCATTTTGTAATGATCGTGTTACTCACAGTCCTAGAGCATTCTCCCCTTGTAAAGCATAGGGGGCATGCTCGAGACTGCAGGTTTCCCCCAGCGCGCGGACTCCCCTAAACTTTAAGTACAAGTAGACAAACCGCAGCGAGGGACATTTCTGAATGATCCTGAGGCCTTGGGAGCACTCAGAATTGCGCTACACACAGTAATGAGAAAGGCACAATATCATTGGATCCAACTGTATCGTCCCTTTCTCATTATTGTGTGTACCCACCTTAACTGCAAGGCTGATTAGTAACTAGTAGAATGTAGCAGATTATAGTCACTTACTCCCAATTGTGAAACCATATAGGCTCAGATCACACTCCACCAGTTCTTAGAGGTAAAAGTCCATAATATCAAAGAAATAGCGTAAGAGCCTTCAGCAGATTATTCTGCAACATTTTCTTTATTAAGTGCAACATGTTTCGTAGACAACATGCTCCTTTATCAAGAATACAACAAACAAAGTTTAACACCCTTTAAAAAGGTAGAAAAGTCCCACCCCTTCATGCTATTGGTGCATACGTCCATTACTCAAGTGCACCAAAAGAAAACAGTGAGATACAACATCACTATCCCTTTAAGTTAACTAGTGCAACCATCTTGTTACTACAATCATGTGTTAGAACTGTGGTATAATAAAAAACATTACAAAAGGTTAAAAAATTTAGTGAAGAATATACAGGGTACTGCACTATTAAGTGCCTACCTGGCTCATGCCTGAGTTCTAATATCTTATAGTGTAATGCACATTGTCACCTCCTATTCAATTAATAAAACAAATGTTTTCTTCAGTTGTACTATTGTACCAAGTTATTACTAAATAAACTATGTTGCAAGGCAGAGGTGAACAGATAACTGTATAATGCATGTCATTAAAATAAGTGCAATGGACCCCACCATTTTGGTTAAAAACAGGTGGATTTTCTTGTTGAGGAGGCTTGCTTAAACCAGGTTATTACACATGCAGAGAGGGATTTTTTAAGAACGGAACATCCCAGAACCCCCGGGACTGTATGTTTTACAAAAAATCACAAAACATTAAGCAAACCTCCAGGTTGCCAGTTAGTGTTGGGCATCGGCTCAGTTTTAGAGCCGTTATCCCAATTTGTGGATCAAGTATTACAACCACTGGCAATGAAATTAGACAAGTGTAAAAGACACCAATGACTTACTGTTGAAATTACAGAGTCTAAACAAGTGACAATGAATGCTATACTAGTAGGGATAGATATCGAATCCCTGTACACATCGATCCCACAGACTGAGGGGATCTAGGGTATTGAGGAGATTCTCCTTTCTAGCACTATCCCTACTGCCAGAGTCTACTTTATACTGTATTGCTATAACTCATCCTGAAAAAAAATATTTCAAACTACTTTTGGCAATGCCAGGGCACTAAGTCAGTTTAGATTTAAGTTAGTTTCCAAAAATCGTCTATTTACGATTTCGATAACCGTCTATTTTTGATTTTGATGATTATTGAAATTTCAATAAAAATTTAAAATTCTGAAAATCCAGCAGTTCCAAAAGTTTCATCGGACTTTGAAACCTTTAGATTCAATTGAAACCGGGTTCTATTCGGACCCACATTACAACTCAAGTTGATGGTTAGCGGACATGGCTGCACATGTCCCAGATTCTGTAACAACACAGATTCCAACCGCACTACAATCCGATTGCACGTGCATAAACAGCTGACTATAGCCAAGCCGGGTCAGATCATCAACAAAGCCTAGCCCAACAACAGGTTTTCCCAAACAAGCGCCCATACAGTAAATGATAGTCTCACAGCTGTTCAGTACACAATCATATGTCGCTGCAGACACCAGTCTGTCACTAAGATATCTGAAGACTGGTTACATTTCTAATTATTTTTTCAGTTTATTGTCAATTGGCTAAAGGGATAATTATCCGACATAACCATTGCTTTATCAGTCAATGCAGGATACAGTAAGTTACTATATTATTACACAATAAATATATATATAGTTAATCTAGAAAATAAGCATTTAAAAAAGAATAAACTAATAATTCTTTTAAAACTTTAGTTTAAGGGAATCCATGTAAGCAGGACCTGAACAGAGCACATAGTTTGTGGTATAATGTTTATTCTGTCTTCTATAGTATAAATGAACATTGATTGTGCTAACTATGGTTAATTACCATGAATTAATTAATTACTAGTATGGCAAGACAGATTCTATGATCGATGAAGTTTTTAGAGAGTGCTAACCTCTACTAAAATATGTCAAAGGATTTACGAAGTGGTTTTCTAGGCTACCAAAGATTAACTAATAATTCCGACACCAAAAAAATATCTATACTTTTTAATGAAAAAAAAAAAACAACTATTTTCAACATTTGAGTTCATAAACTGCATGTTCATAAATTATTCCAATTTTCATCCATAATTCTGTGTGTGGAAATAGATGTTGAATGCATTTCTCATGTAAAGATACTTTTTAATATTTAGTCTATTGGCAGTTGCAACATCAACTGCAAAGCAATTCAGTCCTAGACAACTGCTTTATCAAATAAAAAAAGTGTTCCTCTGTGTGTTGGAAAAGGAATTTTAAAATAAAAACTTTAGTCTTAAGAATTCCCTCACCTCAGAATTTTATTCTATTTCAACAATCAAAAGTAAGAAGCATTACAAATTGCAAATCATGTATTCCTGTCTAATTTTAAGGCATATAGTTTATAGTATTTGAGGTTGAATAAAGACATACCGTATGTCCATCCAGTCCAAGCCTCCAGAAATATCCTCATTTCCTGCCTAACTGTTGATCCAGAGGAAGGCAAAAAAAAAAAACACCAAATTTAAAGGGGAAAAAATCCTTCCTCACTCAAGTGGCAATCGGAAATTTCCCTGGATCAACTCTACTTTATGATCAATACCAGTAACTTGCAACATTCCTTGTTTGCAGAAACTCATCCAGCTTTTTTTTGAAACTGACCAATGAAACTGCCATAACAACGTCCACTGGAAGACAGTTCCATAGCTTTACTGTTCTCACAGTGAAAAACCCTTTCCGAACTTGAAACTTAAACATTTTTTCTTCAAGTCTTAAGTGAATCCCCGTGTCCTATGACATGTACTATTGGTGACAATGCCACAGATCTTGGCCCTTAATGTATCCTAATCATATCCTCCAGTTCCTTCATATTCAAGCTCCCAATCCCCTTATTATTTAGTAATATTAACTGTATATGTCAGTCCTTGAAACAACTCTAGAACAGTTCCCTTATAAAACTTTCCAGGACCTTCTGGTATTGGCTTTCTGTTTTTGGCACCTAGGTAACCATATGTTACAGCCGTAAAGGTATGGTATGATGCCTTCCTTTTCCCCCTGTAACAAACATAAGAGAAATAGAATATCAATCATCAGCTTCTGATTACTAACTTTTACAAATATGCTATTGGAAGTAACTTGAAGTTACTCTATCTTGGACTTTGAGTTATATAAAAATAGGTATAGATTATTGATAAATAAGTAGAACAAAACTGGATGAAAGGTAATGGCCAATAATTCATGTTAATTTTACTTTTCATATTTTTTTGCTATGTTATTACTACAATGCCTTGACAATATAACAAAAATTCTTCTCCTAACATCATCAAACAACATGAAATATTATTTTAAGACTGGTATGATACATTGAATGGATTTAAAATTGAGGTAAGTTTAAGGTGAAAATTAGCTAATAAAATGCAATACAGTGAGAGGTCAATTTACACTATAAGATTCTTCTGCTCAGCTGAACCATTACCACACGTGACAGTTAAGGTGGCCATACATACGGACAATAACGGGTTATCATTCATGTGTAGGGGATGTTCCCGATCGATCGGAGTGCTGATGGATGACTGTAGTCGGCACTCCGATCGATCGGAAATTCTGGAAAATTTTCGTCAGTCGTTATTGGCCCCCTTTACTTTAAGTAGAGGTAGCCGATATGATTGTGTGGTGTATGTCCACACGGCCGAACGGAACTTTCTGATTGCCATTGAGTCAGGAAGGATTTTTTTACCCCTCTATAAATTTGGGTGTTTTTTTTTTTTGCCTTCCTCTGGATCAACAGTTAGGCAGGAAATGAGGATATTTCTGGAGGGCTTGGACTGGATGGACATACGGTATGTCTTTATTCAACCTCAAATACTATAAACTATATGCCTATAAAATTAGACAGGAATACATTTGGCAATTTGTAATGCTTGTGGGGAAGGTCCTGGAAAGTTTAATAAGGGAACATGTTCTAGAGTATGTTTCAAGGACTGACATTATACAGTTAATATATTACTAAATTAATAAGGGGATTGGGGGAGCTTGAATATGAAGAGAGACTGGAGGATATGATTAGATACATTAATGGGCCAAGATCTGTGGCATTGTTCACCAATAGTACATGTCATAGGACACGGGGACATCCCTTAAGACTTGAAGAAAAAATGTTTAAGTTTCAAGTTCGGAAAGGGTTTTTCACTGTGAGAACAGTAAAGCTATGGAACTGTCTTCCAGTGGACGTTGTTATGGCAGTTTCATTGGTCAGTTTCAAAAAAAAGCTGGATGAGTTTCTGCAAACAAGGAATGTTGCAAGTTACTGGTATTGATACATAAAGTAGAGTTGATCCAGGGAAATTTCCGATTGCCACTTGGAGTGAGGAAGGAATTTTTTTTCCCCTTCATAAATTTGATGGGTTTTTTTTTTTGCCTTCCTCTGGATCAACAGTTAGGCAGGAAATGAGGATATTTCTGGAGGGCTTGGACTGGATGGACATACGGTATGTCTTTATTCAACCTCAAATACTATAAACTATATGCTTATAAAATTAGACAGGAATACATGATTTGGCAATTTGTAATGCTTCTTACTTTTTGATTGTTGAAATAGAATAAAATACTGAGGTGAGGGAATTCTTAAGACTAAAGTTTTTTATTTTAAAATTCCTTTTCCAACACACAGAGGAACACTTTTTTTATTTGATAAAGCAGTGTCTAGGACTGAATTGCTTTGCAGTTGATGTTGCAACTGCCAATAGACTAAATATTAAAAAGTATCTTTACATGAGAAATGCATTCAACATCTATTTCCACACACAGAATTATGGATGAAAATTGGAATAATTTATGAACATGCAGTTTATGAACTCAAATGTTGAAAATAGTTGTTTTTTTTTTCTCATTAAAAAGTATAGATATTTTTATTTGGTGTCGGAATTATTAGTTAATCTTTGGGTAGCCTAGAAAAGCCACTTCGTAAATCCTTTGACATATTTATAGTAGAGGTTAGCACTCTCTAAAAACTTCATCGATCATAGAATCTGTCTTGCCATACTAGTAATTAAATTAATTCATGGTAATTAACCATAGTTAGCACAATCAATGTTCATTTATACTATAGAAGACAGAATAAACATTATACACAAACTATGTGCTCTGTTCAGGTCCTGCTTACATGGATTCCCTTAAACTAAAGTTTTAAAAGATATTATTAGTTTATTCTTTTTTAAATGCTTATTTTCTAGATTAACTATATATAATTTTATTGTGTAATAATATAGTAACTTACTGTATCCTGCATTGACTGATAAAGCTAATGGTTATGTCGGATAATTATCCCTGTAGCCAATTGACAATAAACTGAAAAAATAATTAGAAATGTAACCAGTCTTCAGATATCTTAGTGACAGACTGGTGTCTGCAGCGACATATGATTGTGTACTGAACAGCTGTGAGACTATCATTTACTGTATGGGCGCTTGTTTGGGAAAACCTGTTGTTGGGCTAGGCTTTGTTGATGATCTGACCCGGCTTGGCTATAGTCAGCTGTTTAATGCACAGTGCAATCGGCATTGTAGTGCGGTTGGAATCTGTGTTGTTACAGAATCTGGGACATGTGCAGCCATGTCCGCTAACCATCAACTTGAGTTGTAATGTGGGTCCGAATAGAACCCGGTTTCAAATTGAATCTAAAGGTTTCAAAGTCCCGATGAAACTTTTGGAACTGCTGGATTTTCAGAATTTTAAATTTTTATTGAAATTTCAATAATCATCAAAATCAAAAATAGACGGTTATCGAAATCGTAAATAGACGATTTTTGGAAACTAACTTAAATCTAAACTGACTTAGTGCCCTGGCATTGCCAAAAGTAGTTTGAAATATTTTTTTTGCAGGATGAGTTATAAGCAATACAGTATAAAGTAGACTCTGGCAGTAGGGATAGTGCTAGAAAGGAGAATCTCCTCAATACCCTAGATCCCCTCAGTCTGTGGGATCGATGTGTACAGGGATTCGATATCTATCCCTACTAGTATAGCATTCATTGTCACTTGTTTTAGACTCTGTAATTTCAACAGTAAGTCATTGGTGTCTTTTACACCTGGTGTCTAATTTCATTGCCAGTGGTTGTAATACTTGATCCACAAATTGGGATAACGGCTCTAAAACTGAGCCGATGCCCAACACTAACTGGCAACCTGGAGGTTTGCTTAATGTTTTGTGGATTTTTGGTAAAACATACAGTCCCGGGGGTTCTGGGATGTTCCGTTCTTAAAAAATCCCTCTCTGCATGTGTAATAACCTGGTTTAAGCAAGCCTCCTCAACAAGAAAATCCACCTGTTTTTTAACCAAAATGGTGGGGTCCATTGCACATATTTTATAATGACATGCATTATACAGTTATCTGTTCACCTCTGCCTTGCAACATAGTTTATTTAGTAATAACTTGGTACAATAGTACAACTTGAAGAAAAACATTTGTTTTGATTAAATTGAATAGGAGGTGACAATGTGCATTACACTATAAGATATTAGAACTCAGGCATGAGCCAGGTAGGCACTTAATAGTGCAGTACCCTGTATATATCTTCACTAAATTATTTTAACCTTTTGTAATGTTTTTATTATACCACAGTTCTAAACACATGATTGTAGTAACAAGATGGTTGCACTAGTTAACTTAAAGGGATAGTGATGTTGTATCTCACTGTTTTCTTTTGGTGCACTTGAGTAATGGACGTATGCACCAAATAGCATGAAGGGGTGGGACTTTTCTACCTTTTTAAAGGTGTTAAACTTGTTTTGTTGTATTCTTGATAAAGGAGCACGTTGTCTACGAAACATGTTGCACTTAATAAAGAAAATGTTTGCAGAATAATCTGCTGAAGGCTCTTACGCTATTTTCTTTGATATTATGGACTTTTACCTCTAAGAACTGGTGGAGTGTGATCTGAGCCTATATGGTTTCACAATTGGGAGTAAGTGACTATAATCTGCTACATTCTACTAGTTACTAATCAGCCTTGCAGTTAAGGTGGGTACACACAGTAATGAGAAAGGGACGATACAGTTGGATCCAATGATATTGTGCCTTTCTCATTACTGTGTGTAGCGCAATTCTGAGTGCTCCCAAGGCCTCAGGATCATTCAGAAATGTCCCTCGACTGCGGTTGTCTACTTGTACTTAAAGTTTAGGGAGTCCGCCGCAGCTGGGGGAAACCTGCAGTCTCGAGCATGCCCCCTATGCTTTACATAGGGAGAATGCTTAGGACTGTGAGTAACACGATCATTACAAAATGATAGACAGGATCTTGCAGATGTGTTTTTCCGTCTTTAGATCTTTTGTAGTTGTTTGACTGTACATAAAGTAGGTGAGTGAATGTAAATCAGTATTATCAGCAGTTTGTCAAAAGCTAAGGGGGCATATTAATATAGCAGCAAAGGTGACATTTTTTATTTACTGTTATTTATAAAAAAAATTTTTAAAAAACTGCTGGATTTTTTTGCCATTTAGACTGAATTTTCACCAAATTTATTGTGATTGGTTAATGTGTGATTATATGATTGCAAGCATTGAAATATTAACAAATTACAATTGGATTTGGTCCTTCAGCTAACCCATATAAAGAGGTGCAACCCTGCAGAGCTCAGAAGTCATCAGAGTTATGGCAGAAGAAAGAAGAAACCGGTGATGTTGATGCCACCAGCACCAGCGTATCTGAATTTGCTGCACGATAGTTTTGTCACACAGGTGGTTGAATTTCCTACTAGAAAAGGAGCTCTGTTGGATCTGGTAATATCTAACATTGTGGAGCATATAATAGATATAAAGGTAGCTGGTGGCTTAGGGAATAGTGACCATGATGTTGTTTAGTGGATGTTATCGAAAGGAAAAGTGCACTGGGTTAATAAAGACTTAATTTCAGGAAAGCAAATTTTCCCCAGGTTAAAAGCAGCTCTTCAGCATGTCAACTGGTATTATCAGGTAAAGGTACTGAACAGAAATATGCTTGTGAAGGTTCTCATTCATCCAGGTCATGGTATATCTGTTGTATTCAATTAGATCAACTGGACTTGAAATGTAGTTCTTGAAGACGTTTCGCTAGTCATCCACTGGCTTTCTCAATTCAGAATGACTTGTACAAGAATCTGTGGCAATTATGTACCCTGGGAAAATTGCCACGATTCTTGTACAAGTCATTCTGAATTGAGAAAGCCAGTCGGATGACTAGCGAAAACGTCTTCAAGAACTACATTTCAAGTCCAGTTGATCTAATTGAATACAAAGAAGTGGACTGTGTTTAAGGGGATTTTAAGCTATTTCACATCTTAATTTATACCCTTGTGAAATGTAAAAAAAAATAAATCTGCACCCATGTGGCTGAATTCTGATGTAAAGAGGCAAATGGAAAGGAAAAAAAAGGCATTTAATATTAATAAAGGTTAATATTTATAAATCTCCTGGACCGGATAAAATACATCTTCGGGTCCTTAGGGAGCTAAGTTCAGTTTTACCTAGGCCATTGTTTCTTATTTTTGCAGATTCCCTCATGTCTGGATGTGTTCCTTTGGATTGGAAATAAGCTGATGTTATTCCAATATTCAGAGAGGGTAGTCGTTCATAGCCAGGTAATTACAGGCCTGTAAGTTTAACTTCAGTGGTGGGGAAGTTAACATATGTTTCAAGGACTGATTTTATAAGTAGTAACTCAAACAAATGGTGCACACTTCACTGCCAGGTTAGTATTTTGGGTCGCTCCTCCCAACTGCTCCGTTCCCAGCAGTAAAGGTACTACACAAATGTATATCTGTTGTATTCAATTAGATCAACTGGACTTGAAGTTTAGTTCTTGAAGACGTTTCGCTAGTCATCCAACTGGCTTTCTCAATTCAGAATGACTTGTACAAGAATCTGTGGCAATTATGTACCCTGCGAAATCCCAATTAGCATATCACAGCCAAGTGTTAAGTGCGTGATTGGATAGTGGCTAAGAGGTGTTATAGGAATGCCCAGAGTAAGGTGTCAAAACAGCATCAAAACAAGGGCAAAATTAGCACCATTTTAAACAAACTTTTAAGAATAACCCCCTTAGACTCTGGCATAGCAGTAAATGTAGTACTTGGATTTTGCAAATGCTTTGGATACAGTCCTCCATAGGTGACTAATGTATAAGGTCTGTTGGAATGGGGAGGCACATTTGTACATCGATATAAAATTGGTTAATGATTAGGATGTAGTTGTTAATGGGGCTTCATCAATATGGACTAAAGTGCTGAGTGGGGTGCCACAGGGTTCTGTGTTGGGGCCGCTTCTATTTAATCTGTTTATTAATGATTTGGAAGTGGGTATTGTCAGCAAGGTTTTTTGTGTTTTCTGACAACACAAAACTGTGTGCAATCAATGCAGTTCGATCTACATAGATTGTCACATTGGGCTGCTAATTGTCAGATAAGATTAAATGTTGATAAACATAAGGTGATGCACTTTGGACTTAAAATCCTTGTGCTGCTTAAACTATAAATTGCTCAGTGAATCCCTGTTGGAAAGGGATCTTGGAGTTTTGGTGGATAAGAAACTTAAAGGTAGCAAGCAGTGCCAGACGGCAACAGCTAGAGCTAGCATGGTATTGTCTTGTATAAAGAGAGGTATGGATACAAGGGAGAAAAATGTTATTCTCCCTCTTTACAAAGCATTGGTAAGGTCTCATTTGGAATATGCAGTGCAATTTTGGAATCCTGTGTTCAAAAAGTACATTTTTAAAAAGGAAAGGGTTCAAACAAGGGCAACTATATTAATAAGGAGATTGGAGGAGCTTGAATATGAAGAGAGACTGGATAAGTTACAATTATGTACGCTAGAGAAAAGGTGCTTGCGTGGGGATATGAATACTGTATATAAATACATTAACGGGCCATACAATAAAGTATCTGGGGCATTGTTAACCAATAGAGCATGTCAGAGGACACGAGGACATCCCTTAAAACTTGAAGAAATAAAGTTACGGCTTCAAGTTCGGAAAGGGTTTTTCACTGTGAGAATGGTAAAGCTATGGAACTCCTATCCAGTGGATGTTGTTATGGCAGGTTCAGTGGACAGTTTAAAATAAGAGCTGGATAAGTTTCTGCAAATAAGGAATGTTGTAAGTTACTGGTATTGATATACAAACTAGAGTTGATCCAGGGATATTTCCAATAGCCACCTGGAGTCAGGAAGAAATTTTTTCCCCTGAAATTTGGTGTTTTTTTGTTTTTTTTGCCTTCCTCTGGATCAACAGTTAGGCAGGAAATGACGTTATTGCTAGATGGGTTGGACTGGATGGACGTGTGTGTTTATTCAACCTCAGATACTATACATCGCCCAGTGTCGACTACATCAGCAGAGTTGGTGTCGCCAGGCTGGGAAGAAAGAAAATGGCCTGCGGAAACCCAGAAGCATAAAAAATTCAATCTTTATTTCGACATTAGGGTGAATATGAATTAAAAACAGTTAAAAATATGCATAAAGTGCAATGTGGCGAACACCATCCCTAAATATCTTCTAAACACTGTTATTCTATGTAGTAAGGTAAACCTATACAGAAATAACAATCAATTGATATACTTACTGTATCTGTCCTCTACCAGTCAGTGAGTCAAAACTTATTAGTCAGGCAGGCTATTTTGTAGTACCCTGCAACCTTGTTTGTATTACTAGTAGTTCTTATGGCCTTGTAGGCCTTTTCTTGCAGTAGAGCACACAGAATTATACTAAACATGAAGTTTGGAACAGTTGGTAAAGAAAGACTGGTGTTACTGCAATCTACCTTGGGTAATCTCACTATATCAAAGTCTGAATATGTGGAGAATACTCCAAGAGATTATATACAACGTAAGTGTTTGTATGAAAAAGAATCATGAGTATGGTGGAATGTTTCAAGTTTAGAAAAGTACATCAGTTTAAAAGTTGTCGCTAGGGGGCTTAGAATGCAGGTTTTGCCCTCTTTGGAACCCTCCATTGAATTAAAAAATAAATGGGAATCAATAGTCACTGATTGTCCATTAGCTCTTGTGCAGTTACTTATAGAACATGATAAGTAATTAATATATTAGATACATGTACAGAATAATAAACATAAATTAGATGATCAGTTAGCAATCTATAAAAAAAAAATTGAAACAAGATTGTAAAGCTTATAAATGGAGGCATTTCAATAACCGGAGAGATAAACAGAAAAATGAGACAGATGCAACAGATACGGTACATTCTTTTAGAAGACAGAGACACTCCCCACACATTCAATTTAGTTTTGGAGGAGTTTGATATTGTCCTCCCATAAGGAACTATTCATCTTACAATATTTTGATTGTGAACATTTTTTTTTATACCTGTAAAGCATTTATTGTATCTGGATGGTCTAGAGACATTCCACTTTACATGGACTTGTTTGGAGTATAACATTCCTGATATGTATTTATATACAGTATAGTTGATGGAAGTGATAATGTTAATAATGCTATTGTAACTTTAAAGCACCTGATTAGCAAGTTTCTGACAAACAAGCATCTTGTTGGACCCAGCAGAAAACTGGGTGAATGTATTTTAGGAACACAACGGAGAGTTGGTAATAACAGCATTGTACATGGCTGGTGTTTTCTGCTGTATACGTAGTCCAATTACGCAACAAAGTGATGTCATGTTTAGCTGCCATAAGAAGCCTTGGGGTAGGCAAAGCGTGCCCGGCTCTGTCTGCACCACATTGCGCTCTATGTATAGTTTTAACTGTTTTTTATTCATTTTCACCCTGATGTTATAATAAATATTTATTTTTTTTATGCATGCATATTCACTTATGTATTGATATTACTTCCCCGCCTTCACTTTTGTGCTCTGATAGTACCATATTTTAGTATTGCAATGCATTAGATTTTGATTATTCACTTTTAAAATGAGTCAGCTTCAATTATGTACCATATATATATAAATGTATATATATATGTATATATATATCATATAAAACACCAAAGTGTATTTTTTCTTTTAAAGCCTATGGGGACATTGTATTTAGGTCAAATATCCATGCAACTCTCTTTGTATTAGTTTTCTGACATGGTTCCCACCTCTTGTGCCTTTTCTAGGACACAGAAAGTTATGGAATATGGGTATGCTGAGTGGTGTTCTATGACATGTTTTGCCACCCTACAACATAAGGGTTCTTTGTTGATAGTCACCCTCACGTTCTCTTGTATTTTTGTTGTTAATGTGCATTTTATTGTGACTATATACCTTTTGGCACGTTCTGTACACATTATCAAGTATATTACTTGTATTGTTGGACATGTAATTAACTTCACAATCTTAAGCTTGGTAAACACTATACAATCCTTCCTCCTGACCGAACTTTCGAAGCTTTCGACCAGACGGCCAGGAGGAAGGAGTTCGGTCGTGGCAAAAGCAGCCATGTCCGACAGTTAGGCGCGATCGATCATGTAGTCCATAGAGGACCGCAAGATCGGTTGCGATTTTCTGACCTGTCCAAACGTTTGTTAGTCCAATTCAGACAAACAAACGGTCAGCGATCAGTCGTGGCCACAAAAAAGCTGCCATACAATAATTTGGCCCGACCGAAACTCTGAAATGTCGGTTGGTTGGGCCGTATTGTTGTATCATGTGTACCTAGCTTAACAGTGCTTTTTTATCATCTATGTCAAACTGTTGTGAGCTCTGTTTGTCCTTAAACATTTTAAATAGTGTTAATTTCCTTGAAAACAAATTGAGATCGTTAACAATTCAAACTTTTCACATTTTTAGTAGAAAAGAATGAAAGTCCCCTAGCTAGCAATGAGTTGGTAGCCCCACCTATGCTCTCTCCTCATTGCTTTGATCTTCTATTTTTTTGTATACCCACCTCCAATGATCTTTTGCCTAAACTGTAAACATTCTCATATATATAAATATATGTAAAGAGAGGAGCACTCTTGGGGTTAAATTATCGATGCTTTTCGGTCCGCCTTCCATAATTTGCACATTAAAAGCATGAAAGAAACCCCAAGAGTGCGCCTCTCTCTACGTATATTTGTATTTATATTAGGAAGCACCCGGATAGTTGACGACACGGCAGATGTGAGTGCCGCTCCCACGCCAACCTCTTTGTGTGTATATATATATATATATATATAAAGTCAACAAAAGTTAGGTGCACTCCAAGGACTTCTGTTAATAACCTTTATTGGGTAAACATTCAAGCCTCCCACTCCCAAACTCCGGCCATCAAACTCAACCCTTTTGGGCGGAGTTTGGGAGTGGGAGGACACTTACCTGTTGATTATATTATCATATCATCTTGAGGACGGCTACACATTGCCGAAACATGTCGATGTTTGTCTATACACTAAATAAATATTGGAATTGAAAGAAAGACCTATGAGTGCGCTGCTGTACGTGCCTTTTTGTATATATATTATCCAGCTGCACCAGGGCATTTGAAGTATAAGAAGGGGTGCGCAGAAACCCATGATTGTGAAGTATATATATATATATATATATATATATTATTTATACTTATATATATTAGCAAAGGCATAAATATTTATATTATTTCTATCAACATATAGTGTGCAAAGCGTAGGTCAGCACTCCTCTCATAGTAGCATCAGCCCGTGTGCCCATCACAAAAAATCACATATAGGCAAGGAAGATAGCACTCACGGGTCTTGGTAAATAAAACAACTTGTTTATGCTGGAATACTGCCTTGGAGTGGCGCATCAACTGACGCATGTTTGTACAAACAATGTGACTAAAGGTATCCATTTGAACTATCCAATCACAGTGCAGGTGATTACCATTCATTTCTTGCATACATGTCTAATTCTTTTACCCCATTCATTTATAATTGTATGTGTAGTTGAGTGCTGGAGTCTTTTGTGTAATAATGTATAAATTGCTGGTCCTCCATTGCACCGCACCTGAAAGCTTTGCTCCCTGTGTAAATGTATTTTCTGCCTCTTGAAGGCAGTCCAGATAGAAGGAAGGTATATAAGCTCTGTAAGCTCACGAGTCCCTGGAAGAGGTCATACTAAATAAAGAGAGAAGCAGGTATGGTCTTGTTGCTCCAGGGAACATATATTTTTTTCACCTGGTTAGGACTGATGCTGGGATACTGCCTTGGAGTGGCCTATCAGCTGATGCATGTTTGTACAAACAATATAACTAAAGGTATCCATTTGAACTACAGCGCAGGAGATTACCCTTCATTGCTTGCATACATGTATAATTCTTTTACCCCATTCATTTATAATTGTATGTGTAGTTGAGTGCATTCTTTATGTTGGGCCTCGTGAAAATGTACAGGTACAGGTAATTTAGTGTTATGGAGTTTGATGCTAGACTTATGTTGAGAAATCCTATTTTTTATCGGCTGAGTAGTCTCACCAACATAAATTTTGTCACAAGGACAGAGTAACGCATAAACAACATATTTGGACTCACAGTTGAAGTACCCTCTCAAAGGGAATACCTCTCTAGTGTGGGGATGTACAAACTCTTTGGTTTTAATCACATGGTAACATTGTTTGCAACTCCTGCAAGGAAACATCCCATGGATGCCCATACCCGTTTTGTGATTCATCCGGGTGTCTGAACTCACCAAATGGTTATAAAGTGTTTTCCCCCTCTTGTAAGAAATGAGGGGGGGTACTGAAAACTCCCCAACAGTCGGGAAACCTTCCTTAAGGAGATCCCAATGTCTCCTTACACAACTATTGATAGCCGGGCTTTGTAGTGAGTATTGAGTAACAAAAGGAATCCGCGCCTCCCTATTCTTGGGGCGATCGGGTCTATTTTTACATGCCTTGGTTAATGCCTGATTCAGAATCTTGGGAGGGTACCCTCTCTGTCTGAATTTGGAATACATATCAGCCATTTGTTGGGACCTACGTGCTGGGTGAGAGACAATTTTTGTCACTCTCCCAAACTGACTGATGGGTAATGATTTAATTGTGTTAGCAGGATGAAAACTAGTATACATAAGTAATTGATTCCGGTCAGTAGGCTTCGAGTATAACTCAGTTTGGAACCCAGCTTCTTGCACTATCATGACATCTAGAAAAGAAATGCGTTCTGTACTACATTCAAGAGTGTACTGAATATTAGGATGCAATGTATTCAATGCGCAGTGGAACTCCCTGAGTGTCGCAATGTCGCCCCGCCACAGCACAAAGACATCGTCTATGTACCTCCACCAGGCACAACAGTGCCTGGAAAAGATAGGAAGCACATAGACGAGGTCCACCTCCTGCCGAAGCATGAAGGCGTTAGCATATGACGGGGCGACATTGGACCCCATGGCAGTGCCACGCAGTTGCTGGTAATAATCCTTGTCGAACCTAAAATAGGAACGGGTAAGTATGATGTCCAACATTCCAAGAAAAAATTCAATTTGATCACAGTTATATATATTACTTTCAATCAATAGTTTCTCACAAGCAGCAATACCCTCATGATGGGGTATAGAGGTATATAAGCTACCCACATCTAATGTAGCCATCAAAATAGGCTCATTGGTAGCAACCTTCACATTAGCCAGCTTTTTGAGAAAATCCTGAGTATCTTGAAGATATGACAGACCCCCCCGTACCAAGGGCGCAAGAACCCTGTCCAGGAGGACGGCCATAGGGCAGAACACAGAATCTATGCCCGCCACAATTGGACGTCGTGGAGGCTGGACAGGGTTCTTGTGCACCTTGGGCAGGGTATAAAGGACTGGAGTAACCGGATTAGATACCATTAGTGTATCCTTTAATGACATATGTATTACCCCTTTATTAACATATTCAGACAAGAATTTATCAATAACTCTGGAGATATCCCAAACAGGGTCCCCATTAAGTTTAATATAGACAGATGAATCTGATAATTGTGTCATAATCTCACCTATGTAGTACTCAGTAACAAGTATCACGATCGCCCCGCCCTTATCGGAAGGTTTGATCGTGATATCTGGATATTGTTTTAACTGCTCTAGTGCCAGAAATTCATCATGGCTTAAATTAGATCTAAGCTGAGTAGCCTCCTTGTTATTAGTAAGTGCTGAAATGTCCCTTTTAACTCTCGCTACATAGGTTTCTATAGTAGGATTAGTGGTCGGTGGAACAAATTTAGATTTTTTTATAAGATTAAAGTCCTGAGGTTTAAATTCACAATCCCCAACATCCATTTCTTCCCCTATGTGTTTGGAAGCAAAATGCGCTTTTAACCTAAGGCGTCGAAAAAAAGCGTATAAGTCAATGTCCAATTGTAGTGTATCCAATCGGGAACTCGGACAAAAGCCCAATCCCTTATTTAATAGTTGTGTTTCTGTTGCAGTCAATGTTCGTTGGGACAGGTTAATGACTACTAAGTCTGTTGTAGTTTGAGCCTTGCTCGGGTCATCCTCTGTGGTTTGACGTTTCCACCCCCTCCGGTTCTTCCAACCGCCTCTGCGTGTCCTAAGTCTCCGCTTTGTGATAAAAAATCACCATTATTGATACCTCGTTCACTCCTGGTCCCCCTGGTGTTTTCCAGGGACCGAGCTCGGGGTCTAGCAGATTTGTTAAAGGCAATGCGGGGCTGTGACCAGTTATAAATGATCCCACGTTCGTAATCAATGAGATCCCTTGTGAATTTTTTCTTTTTAATCTCCTCCCCAACCTTACGGTATTCCTCCAATTTAGCATCCAACTCCCCTTTAAGGGAATCAAATTCCACAGTGGATAGTGATCTGATTAACTCTGCATCAACCTGTGCAAGCTTGTTATCAATAGAAGATATTTCTTTAGTGAGAAATTCAATGTTAAGTGTCATGATATCTCTAGAGCATTTATTGAGTATTTGTACATACTTTTGTTTGAACTCCTCATTCTCTGAAAACAATGTCGGCTTGAGATGGATACGGAGCCCTCTCGGGATCCTCTGCTGTTTGTAATACTCTGCCAGAGTCAATGTGTGTAACTCCAGGTCCGTGCGTCTCCTCATCAGCGTCTCCCGCTGTCTCTTCCCCGAGGTTCCGGGCGGCACAACCAGGAAGTCCCGCGATCCCGCGAGATTACCCATGATGCGCCGCGTCTCCTCCTCCGAGTACGAGAAACTTGCCCGATCCATAGCAGCTCCGGATCCGGCAATACTGAGGTGTAGGCACAATCAACAGCTGGGGGTGCAGGTAGACAAGCAAATAAATGTAATAAAGAATAATACCGCACTCCTCCTCGTTAGAAATGGTAGATCAATTGGGTGCAGGTGCTCAGCGGGTCCTTAGCCATGGAACCCTATATCAGGATATAATCATATAACACCGCACTCCAGAGTTGCTAGATCAATACTTTAATAATTGGCGAACTGTACATCAGGCGACGTTTCGGGAACCATCTGTCCCCTTTATCAAGCCAACAGTTCCACGGCCATATTATATAAAGACAAAAATATAATGAACACATTTCCATAGTCACATGATATATAGACACTCCAACGCCCCACCCACTCGTATACTCACAATCAGGTGTATACATTAATTAACATATAATTATTTACATAGTATCCTAACAGAGAGAAATGGACAATAGAAGACGCTAAGGAGGGACGTTAGGACCCAAATGGGTATCTAATATGCCAACATATCCTAATGCATATTGGCACATCAAGGAAGTTATCAATTGACAATTAATCATAAATATACATGTAAATCGTAATCACGATTAAGGCCTGTTGGGTACAAGGTATTCAGTCTATGTACCCACCAGACTTCTCTTCTCCTCAACAAAAGTTCCCTATCTCCCCCGCGTCTTGGTCTGGACACAGATTCCAAAACCAAGAATCGCAAGTCAGATTCTTTATGTTGGGCCTCGTGAAAATGTACAGGTACAGGTAATTTAGTGTTATGGAGTTTGATGCTAGACTTATGTTGAGAAATCCTATTTTTTATCGGCTGAGTAGTCTCACCAACATAAATTTTGTCACAAGGACAGAGTAACGCATAAACAACATATTTGGACTCACAGTTGAAGTACCCTCTCAAAGGGAATACCTCTCTAGTGTGGGGATGTACAAACTCTTTGGTTTTAATCACATGGTAACATTGTTTGCAACTCCTGCAAGGAAACATCCCATGGATGCCCATACCCGTTTTCAAATGGTACCAACATTGTAACCATAGAACACTGAGAACACTATGGACATTTCTATAGTGGTACATCCCAGTCTATATAGAACACCATATGGTACCAACACTGTAACCATGGAACACGGAGAACACTATGGACATTTCTATAGTGGTCAATACCAGACTGTATAGAACATCCAATGGTACCAACACTGTAACCATAGAACACTGAGAACTCTATGTACATTTCTATAGTGGTACATTCCAGACTATATAGAACATCATATGGTACCAACATTGGAACCATGGAACACTGAGAACACTATGGGCATTTTTATAGTGGTACATCCCAGACTATATAGAACAGTTATGTCGAACCCTGGCATTCCAACGTGTTGCAGATAGAACCAAGGTATGTTGAGAGTTGTAGTTTGTAAACACCTGGCGTACCAAGGTTAGACATGACAGACACAGGACACGGTACATTGTAACCATGGAACAGTGAGAGGTCCAGACACCCAGCGACCCCACCTGCTCCCAGCAGCCCAATGTTCTCCTCCCTCATCCACCCCAATCACCCGCCCAACCCCATCACGATTCGTTGCGGGAGAAAGTGAAATCGCGGACCGACCGTCGGGCAGTATCAGCAGAAACAGAGACCGATCCGTACCCGGTAGAACGGCTGTGCAGACGGACCAGAAAACTCCTACAAGCTCCTTGTCCTCCCCATGGGGAACCGGTGATGCAGCGGGAGGTGACTGCCCCTGACCGCCACTCTCTGCCGCTTCCCTTCACTTTGCTCCGACAGAACATGAGAAGCGTCACCTGCAACAGCGCCCAGCGACTGCGATCCCAGACCGTGTGGACTCAGACTACAGTCAGATCACACTTTGTAGGCACCGCCCCGGCTCGTCTCTGATTGGTCGAAGGGTGACCCTAGCCAATGCTTGTCAATAGATAATAAAGGGGAGGGGCCAAGTAGCACCACATGGCCACACCCCGCACCGATCCTTGGTTAGTTATAGGTAATCACCAGGAACTGTACAGTGTGTGTGTGTGTGGACTGTTACAGTCTGCATGGAGCCTGTGTGTACTGGTTAATAGTAATAATACAGATATAATACATAGAGAGACAACCTACCTATTGGTGATAATACAGATATAATAGAGAGAGACAACCTATTTACCTATAGGGGATAATATAGATATAATACATAGAGAAAGACAACCTACCTACCTATAGGTGATAATCCACTATATAATTGATAGATAATAATAGATTGACAATAGAAAGATAATAGATAATAGACTATTGATAGATAGATAATAGATAGATAGACACAGATAATAATAGATAAACAATAGATAGAAAGATAATAATGCATAGATAGATAATAGATAGATAATAGATGAATTGATAGATAATAATAGGCAATTGATAGATAATAATAGATAGACACATAGATAATAATAATAAATAGATAATAGATAGATAATAGACAGATAATAGATAGGTAGATACTAGATATATATCTAGATAAATAATACATAGATAATATATAGACATATAGATAATTGAGATAGATAATAGAGATTGAGATAATAGACAGATATATAGATAATAGACAGATAGATAGATAATAGACAATTAATAGATAATTATAGATAGACACAAATATTAATAGTTAGACAATAGATAGAAAGATAATAGATAGATAATAAATAGAGGGATAGATTTTATATATATATATATATATAACACCGCACTCCAGAGTTGCTAGATCAATACTTTAATAATTGACGAACTGTACATCAGGCGACGTTTCGGGAACCATCTGTCCCCTTTATCAAGCCAACAGTTCCACGGCCATATTATATAAGACAAAAATATAATGAACACATTTCCATAGTCCAGACGCACGGACCTGGAGTTACACGCATTGACTCTGGCAGAGTATTAAAGTATTGATCTAGCAACTCTGGAGTGCGGTGTTATATGATTATATCTATATATATATATATATATATATGCAAGATACTTCATATAAAGATAAACCTACCAGAATTCTCTTTGTTTATCAATATGGCAACCTAAGTGGTAAGGTTTCTAAGATATTAAAATCTCATTGGTATATGCTTAGAAATGGCTATCCTTCAATTACTGAATTTAAGGAACCTCCATTATGTTCCTAGAGGTGTAACTATTGGAGCCAGCTTCCCGACCAGAGGCAGGACTTTTGCCCAATCTAGTTGGAACTTTTGCCCAAGTAGGAACTTGGCTACCGCAAAGAAAAAAATGGTATGTTCAAATGTTATAACCGTGTGCAATGCCCATATGTTTTAACAGGGGAAAATTTATTCACCCTAAAACACAACAAGCTTTTGAGTTTTGCTTAATATGTAGTTGTAATGGTGTGTCCCTGTGGACTTGTCTATGGCGGAGAGACGACACAAAAAGTTAAAGCACGTTTCTCCCAACATAGATCATCAATTACACAAAAATTGGTTGATCTTCCAGTGACCAAACATTGTATAGATTTTGCTCATATGCATGAACAACTTAAATTCATGGTATTAGAAACAGTATCTATGCCATCTACTGGTGTAAGTAGAGAATTAGGACTCAAACGCTGTGAGGTAAAGTGGATTAAATGCCTCCAATCATTGACACCCTCAGGTCTTAATCATAGGCCCTCAGGACTATGACCTGTATCTATTTTTATAACAGATTCTGTTTTTTCTATGTATGTAATAATCTGGTTAGATATTATGCTCTTGTAGGACTCTATGTCCAGGGCACCTCTTGGTATGTCTGTCCTACATAGGACATATGAAGTTTGGATAAGTCCCTTTAAGAGGTGGAGTTAGTGCTCAACCACTTCCTCTATAAAATCTCATGTTGTAATCAAATGTTAACTTGTCTTTAGGACAATATACTTGAGCTCGAAAAAGGGAACTGCTTTTCCCGAAACATTGCTTTAATCTTTATTTTTGACTTTATTTTTCTTTCAATAAAACTTGTATGCAGAGTGCCGCCTGAACATTTTTTTTTATATTGTGGATGTTTGGATCTGTATACAGACAGGCACCTTATCCATATTATCCTTATTTAAACTCTTTGAACATCTACCTGACAAGATAAACCTCTTCAATACAGTAAAATCTTCTTGACTTAACCAGACACATACTGTATAGTGACTACAGCAATTAACTCTTTGCTGCATTTTCAGAGCTCCCACCCTCCAGAACTTTTGAGAAGAATCCCAAAGGGACAGTTCATAAGGGTGACAATTTTACAAGCAATGAGGATTGCAACACTCACTGAGCTAGAAAAGAGATTTCAGTGAGTCTAAAAGAAAAACAGAACAGAAAAACAAAAACAAAAAGAGCCAGATCAACAGGTAAGATTAATTACCATATATAATATATAATAGAGTGAAAGATCAGGAATATCTTACAAAAAAACTTGCATATCTTTCTTAATAACTCTATTATTTCACAGTATACTGGATATCACCGCGGCCTTCTATGACAACTAGATCCCAAAAATTTGAGGATATTTTGACCTGTAGTCATTTCACTTAACAAGCAGAACTAATAAGATAAGGAATATGTTTGATGGATGCTTATCCATGTGGAGAATGTTCATTCCGCAAGTTCGTGGTAAATAAAAAGGAAATAGGCACTGACAATGATGTCAGACTGTTTAAATACAACACTATTTCAATTGTTAAACTAGCAATATGATCTATTGCTTGCAATGCTTTTGTCAAAAACTATATATAGGAAAAACCACACAGGGCTCATTTATGTAAGAATCTACAGTATCTAACATTAGGCTAGCTTAAAGAAACATAAGAGAAAACAAGTGACTACTGTTGCCGTGCATTTTACACATCACATGGGGGATCACCCAAAGAGTTAAGTGTTTTGGTCTAGATCACATAAAATTGACTATTAGAAGAGGAGTCCTTACTAAAAGACTGCATAAAGTGTGTATACTTCAGTATGTATACTGAAAAAATGATTTTGCTTTATCTTAATCTATAAATAAATATGTGTAATTAGCACTTACTCTGAGGTGTGTGTGTTGCTGCATGCCTTCAATAAAGTACTTTTTTTGCTCAGGCTCTGACCACTTACCTGACTATTTTCCCCATACCAACTGTCAAAACTGCATACAGTATACAGCACACCAACTGTCAAACCATTCCAGCTACAGCAAAACTGCTTACAGAAATTCTGAAATTTAAGATGTTTCAGATTGGATATCTAATGAAATTGGGGCAAATCAACAAAAAAACGTTACAGTGATAGTTGGGATGAATTATAGTTTCCGCAATTTAAAAAAACAAATTTGCCAGTGTACATACCCTTTAAACTTAAAACGCGATGGATCTATCTTCATAATACAAAGACACCATCAGGCTTAAATGAGGAATGTTATCTAACACTGTTTATTTGACTTTTTTCCATAGGAACTTTACCTTTAAGAAGAAGTACCATCCTGGCTTCTATAATTATCTAGGACTGGCTAGATTCTAATTACATACTTTGACAAAATTGGTGAACAAAAGCCTCCTTATAACTAACATCAATATTTTTTAAAGAATTCTTCTTCATCATGGAAACACCAAAGACAGGCTACAGGGTATTAAATTTGCCCCAATGGGCATAGGTGCATGCGTATGATAAATATAATATCAAAGAACAAATAGAGAGCAGATTTACACAGCACACAATATGGATATAAAAAGTGTATATACACACCTTTTATTAAGGCAATACCCTGGGTATAGACAGTGATAGCATCATTAAAAACATTAAAAACACATATGTACAAAACAATCCATAATGTGGAAAAATGTTGTGAGTACAACCCTTTCTAAACCTGAAAGTACCCTCTAGTTTCCTAAATAAAGTCACCAACTTAACTGTCCAGTCGGCAGTGCAGTCAAGATAACACTATGGGGTTACATATCAGTGCTGTGTATTCAGGTAAGTAGGTTCCACATGGAGGAAAAAAACAGCCATAAGAAACGCTATACGCATTACGCCCCCGCACGAGGCTTTCTCAATAGCGTACATTGATCAGGCACGCCGGCATCTATAAAGAGTGTCAAGTCCTGCGAGAACGGGATTACGTAATCATGTCATCACGTCCTGGGAAACCATTACTCAATCCCATAACGCAAGTGGGAGGAGCGTATCACTAACTGATCGTAACTAGCTCCACCCCACGTTTAAGCATCATACTACAATACCCATGATGCCCTGTAGGTTCAATAAATAACCGAAAAAAACGGGAGCAGTTCAAAATCCCATAACCACAAGATGCCTGGCTAATGCCCACTGGCCTAACAAAGTGCAAAATTACAAATATACAATAATACCTATTAAAACAGCAAAAGTGCAGGTAGACTTAAGTAAGCAAAATGAGTAAGCATGTTTATATCAAATAGATAATTAAATAGGTTATCAGGTAAATATTAGGTGAGCATTAATCATACAAGATAATCACCAGATTGGAGAAATGTACATATACAATAATGAATATTAAATATGTAAAAATTGCTTAAGAAGTTCATATTTCAATATGAAAGTCTATATAATTTGGGGGCCCCCAACCAATAAGACTCTGTACATGTGGACAACATGATGCCTGCGAGCATTTTCACATCCCAGGCAATTTGATGTATATCAATATGTCATAGTGTCTTGAGGACACAAGCTGTAGTGAAAATCAAAGGCCAAACTCATTTTTCGAATGACCAATAATGCCAAAATGATCATATGCTGAATTGTAATCCTAAGGATAATCCCATGAAAGTAGGAATGCTGCAAAAGTATATCCAGTTGTAGACAGATTGCTAATAAATTCTTCAACGATGAAAATGATGAAATGTGTTCGATGGTATGTCAGCACGGAATGTACCAGGTTTCACAAAATGACTTGATCTCCACCCAAATATATAAAGGACCGTAGTCTCAACGATGATAATCAAAGTTCTACCAATTTCAAAGCTGTTATTTTCTTGTCTTGAGAAATAAGAAGAAAGAGATAAATAGTTATTATTGTCACACGATTGTTCATAAAAAAAGAGTGAATTCAAGAGCCTCATTCAAGCCCCTGGGAAACAAAGTCTTTAACTGGTAAATCCACCTGTTTTCACACCGAAGTAGCAAATTATTTATATGGCTACTTTCTGCAAACCACTGATTTTTAAATCTTTATAGCCTCCCCCATGGTGTATCAACAAATGCTCTGCTATGGTGGTCAAAGTCTTTCCTTCTGTCTTATGTCTCCCTGCCAACCTAATATCCAACAGATGTTTGGATAATCTCTGTTTCAATTTACGAGATGTCTTGCCTACATATAATAGGTTGCAGGGACATTGTATCACATATACCAAACATCCACTCTTACAATTGAAATACTGAGTGATGGGAAAAGTATCCCTGCCTTCTGAGTCCTTCACTACAACCCTTTTATGCATGTATGTGCAAAAAACACAGTCACCACAAGGAAATGTACCTTTCAATTTTTGGCCTGTGGTATGAACTTCCTTAGGTCGTCTGTAATGGCTCCTGGTAAGCATATCAGCTATATTCCTACTCCGCCAAACTGTAAGGGACGGAGTATCTAAAATGAAATGACCAACAGTATCGTCATTCTTTAATATGTGCCATGACTTGTTCAAAATTTGACTCAATGATTGCCATTCCTGACCAAAAGTGGTAATATACCTAACTATGCCATCATGCACTTTTGTCTTTTTATTTTTGTGTAAAAGGTCAACTTGTGTGTGTTTAGCTATCACTGCCTTTTCTCTTTCGAGTAAGCCTCTAGGGTAACTCGAGGCTTCATAATAACCTGAATTATTAGTGCAATTTCTCCTCACCCGGGTACTTTCAGGCTTAGAAAGGGTTGTACTCACAACATTTTTCCACATTATGGATGGTTTTGTACATATGTGTTTTTAATGTTGCTATCACTGTCTATACCCTGGGTATTGCCTTAATAAAGGGTGTGTATATACACTTTTTATATCCAAATTGTGTGTTGTGTATATCTGCTCTCTATTTGTTCTTTGATTCTTCTTCATCATGGACATCAAATTCTGGACCTCAGGAAATGTGATTGTAATAGTTAAATACAATCAAAAGAATCTCCTTTAACTAAGAAAAAGATCTTGGAATTTGTCTATATTTAAGAGTTTCTATTTATGGACTTTTCAATAACTCGGGCTAAAAAGCGAACTTTATTTCTGACCCTTATATTAACCTATATAAGTATTTTTCATTTACTGTAGAGCTCTATAATGCTTGTTTATAGTTTTGTTTTCTTTTTTGATTGTTATATTAACCTTAATTAATTTTCTTGATTATAGATATACAATGCTTAGGTTCTATAGATGGTGAGGTCTGACAGATTATATATATATATATATATATATATATTATATATATACTTTATCTTTAAAGGGCATGTCCACCCTGGAAATTAACTTTTTATATAAGGTATCAAAGAAAGGAAACACACCACGCACATAAGACTTGAATGCCTATGTATTTAACGTCTCATACATAGGATACACAACAGTGTAACGTTTCGGTACATAACCTGTACCTTCATCAGACAACAGATGGTACAGGTTATGTACCGAAACGTTACACTGTTGTGTATCCTATGTATGAGACGTTAAATACATAGGCATTCAAGTCTGATTTGCGTGGTGTTTCCTTTCTTTGATATCTGCCCCGTCAACCACGGTTTCCCATTGCACTCAGCACATACACCTTTGTTCTACTACAGGTGTGTGCAGGACCACAAATACTTGTTTTATATAAGGTAGGTAGCCGCTGCCCACCCCCAACCGCCATAATATATCTTTTAAAATATGCCCAGATCTTTACTTACAGCCCCTTCTCTCCCACAACGTCTCCTATCCAGCTCCCAGCTTGCGGAAGTTGCAAGCAGGGGCTGGTCTGCCATCCGCATATGTGATTGGCTAAGACGTGGCGAATCACAGACGTGGTTGACGTCATCGAAGACGCCACGGTAGAGGAGGCTCTGTAAGTAATGATCGGAGCATTATTTTTTAGAAATATTACAGCAGTTGGGGTTGGGCAGCTGTTACTTACCTTATGTTAAATGGATTTCATGCTAGGTGCCACGGCCTCAGAGGATGGATCCGGATGTTGGGAGGGAGGGGGGGGGGGCTACCCTGCGCATGCCTCAGACCTTGATGAGGTTGAGGCAGAAACAGGCACCGGATGAGTCACTGACAGCTTCTACTCTGAAGTTTGTTGGACTTAGAAAAGGCAAAACTTAGAAAAGATGGTTTACTCTATTTCTACTGCAACGAAACGATGTGCGTCATTGATGATGCAGCGGCACTATGTGTGCGGTAACGTTGTTGCGCAAACCCGGATATAGCCTTTAAATACCGGCAGTCTTAAACAAGACATAGCGTGGTTGAGAAAGCTTCATTAAACATGTGGTTTTGGAGCGAAACGCGTCCCTTAGCCTTTCCATTTGCAGGAGCCTTGTACACTCTGACTACATAGGTGATTCTCCTACATATACCATGGACTGTAGAACTCTGACTATAGCATATAATATGCTAGAAATATTGTTGCATTGAAGTGTTTACTGTATAATGTTTATACTTAACCATTTGCACTTGAGTTAATAAGGTACTTACCAAAAACAGACCTGCTTTGGTTTAAAATGATTTTAGATTGTGTCCCTTTTATAACATATGCCTGACACAGGGACACAGACAGTGCAAAATAGAAAGAGATTTTCAAGTTTGTAACTTTAAATTGACAATATCTAGAGGCATCGCAATCAGAGGGATGTGAGTGGGCATAGACACCCATCCAGTTCCTGGCTACTTCAAAGTCTTATGTCTCTTTTTGTTTCTGGGAGGGTAACTCGCCCACGGCCACTATTGCCGCGACCGGCCAGAAAAGCCAAATGGTTGGTCAGGAGGAAAGATATGACACTGTGAACACAGCTTTAGGAGGGAAAAGAAAGAAGAAGAGAAGAGAATGAAAGGAAAAGGAAAGAAAGAATTGGAAGGAAGAAATTGTTAATATACCTTGTATACCTACACTTACACCTGCTGTAAATATATATTTCACTTGATGTCTCTGGGCCTGGAAATCTCAATAAATGCTTCATCTCAGAAAAAGGACTGAATTTGTTTGAATTTACCTGGTGTTGGTAAATAAGGATAATTATATCTACACTATTTGCAACAGAAGATATATCAGGGAGATGTAATTATGCAAGACCTCGCTACTCATTACAAGACTACTGCATTGCAGACGTGGCATGGGTTAGTAAGGCCACCATTTAAAGGGCATGTCTACCCCTAAATCTATTATTAAACCTACTACTGACCCTACCGAGTAGTTAAAAATGATCCTTGCCTTACACCTCTGCTCCTTATGGTTCTTCTGCAGTGTCTTTCAAAAGTCCAGGAGACCGAGGAGCAGTAGCTGTCCTCCTGTGGGAAAGGTTTCTGCCTCTGATGCGTCCTCTCAGTTGTTTCAGGCATGCATAGGGGAGCACTTTCCCCCTCCCTCCCACCATCTGGATCCATCCTCTGTGATGGATAGCTCTATTGTTTAATCCTCATAGTATAATGTAGCTCCCCCCTGCCCAGACCCAAATGCTGCATTATTTTTTAAAAAAATCAATCCAAATCACACTTACATTTTTTCGTTCCCATGGTGTCTCCATTGCTGGCAGCCGCATCTGTGATTGGCTGCCTATCAGCCAATCACAGACGCGACTGCTGGTCCGGCCCCTGCTTGCAACTTCCTACAAACAGGGAGCAGCGAGGAGTGTAGTATGATTCAGATTTAAAAGAACTAATATAGCATTTAGGTCTGGGCAGGGGGGAGCTACACTATATTAAAAGTTTCATTTTGGGATGGCATTTAAAAGGCCTTGGATTTTGTGCTAGTTAGCGCAAAATCCAACGTAAATGGTTTAGCATAGGGTGCCCAGGACAGTTTCCAAAAACTACCTGAACCCATGCAGACCCTGCCAAAGTTTAAGAAAACACACACTTACCTGTTATCACATCGGGGTGGCATGGGTTTTACATGAATTTGGGTGTTTTTACATTAATAAAATAAATAGTCTTAAATAGTCTTGTGCTTGTGTGCTGGATGCCCAAATATAATACTGTACTGAATATTATTAGTGCAATTTAACTGCAATTTTATAAATACGGACAAAAAAATTAAAAGTTAAAAAATACCCTGGTGTAAAATAGTGCTCATTTATAAAGATCCTCTTAGAAAAACAGCTAAAATCTAAAAGATGTGTCTGTCTAGGGTGTAACTTCAATGACCCATTTTCTTCATTGGTTTGCTGTGGGTTTCTACCATATGTAATTGTATATATCAGATAAACAATTTCTAGCTTATTTACATATTGTTGCTTCATTATAATCATGATTAGTGTAATAGAACTTTATTCAACATTTTGTCTAACTTTTTGATTAAATACTTAAAAAACTTTTCAGCACCTAGTGTGTGCCATTTTCCAGCCTTACCAATCCTAATGATCACATGCTGAGTAAATAATTTGTAATGTACAACATGTTCTCCTGTCGCTGCCAATACCTATCCTTATAGTCTTAAATGTAGAAAACTTGCAGAATCTCTGTAACAATGACCCCTACTGCCTTTCTCTATTGACTCCCTGCTAGTTCTTATTTCTACACTATGTTTAGAACAACTAATTGGAACTTCATATACCTTGCAAAAAAACTGACATTTTATAAATCTAACAAGCATGTCGTGAGTATATGACTTTTATAAGATAGTACATAATATCATTAGGGCAAAACATGTTCTTAGCTGAACTGCCTACTAGATTGTAGATTGTTGGTGCCTAATTAAAGCCTGGGATAAAAACAATGGCATCTTTTTATTTTATTTAATTTTAATAAGTGATATTCTGGAGTCGGCATTAAACAATTTGTAATGAAAAATAGAATTGATTAAAGGGCATGTCCACCCTGGAAATGAACTTTTGATAAAAGGTAGGTAGCAGCTGCCCACCCCCAACCGCCGTAATATAACTTTTTAAATATGCCCAGATCTTTGCTTAAAGCCCTTTCTCTCCCACGACGTCTCCTATCCAGCTCCCTACTTGCTGAAGTTGCAAGCAGGGGCTGGTTCGCCATCTGTGTCTGTAATTGGCTAAGACGCAGCCAATCACAGACGCGGCTGACGTCATCGAAGATGCCGTGGGAGAGAAGGGTCTGTAAGTAACGATCGTAGCTATTTTTTTTTTTTACAAATATTATTGCGGTTAAGGTTGGGCAGCTGTTACTTACCTTATGTAAAGTGGATTTCACCCCAGGTGCCATGGCCTCAGAGGATGGATCCAGATGGTGGGAGGGGGGGGCTGCACATGCATCAGACCTTGATGAGGTTGAGACAGAAACAGGCACCAGATGACTGACTGACAGCTTCTACACTGCAGTTTCCTGGACTTAGAAAAGGCATAACAGGGGAACCATTTGGAGCAGAGATATAAGGTAAGGATTTTTTTAAACTACAGAGTGTGGCCAGTGTGTGGTTAAATTTCAGTTTTGGGGGTGGACATGCCCTTTAATGATGGGAGGTATAATTATGTGTATGTTAAAATAATGTTCTTCCTTTACTGACGTCCAAAGTGGCTATTATAAAAACAAATTCAGGCACTGTCAATGGGCTCTTGTTTTTTTTTCTAGAATTATTTATCTTTTGTGCTAAACGAAGTAAGCAATTATGCATGAACGCACCCTGCGCACGCACACCATAACTGCATAAAGCTTGCATGTGCACACCAAAGCGGTCACCACAAAACAGTTGTCATGGTTACAGGAAAACTTAAGCTAGTGGTGATGTGCCAAATACACACACCACCGCTCAGAATTGACTGCAAAACAGTTGTCATGGTGACATACATTGATGGTGACGTCCTCAAGTGATTGCTATTCTTGGATTTGCAATTGTTTTGAGAGTCTGAGGTTTTTAAACTTGTTTCTTTATTGACAAATTTGAACTACATCTTATATAAACATCACTTGAATATACTTATACATTGCAGTATACAGTAGTGCATATATTGTTATGGAAATATACAGATTGAGAATCTGAGGTTTACTGGTTAAACATATTTCAAGCTAGCGTGAAATATATACCAAGACCTATCTGGTTATCACATTAATTGCTAATATTGCAAATTCATGACAGATTCATTTGTAAACCCAAATACATGCAAAGTGCAACATTACAGACACAATGTCCCCAACACCAATCCCACACCAACCATTCCCGGCTATTGCAAAAACATTGCTTAACTGGAGCATACCATCCCTGGAGTTAAAAAACAACTGGCAAGATGAGTCAAGAAACAACTCTCAGGGCTTTGCATGTGAAGTCCAGTCTGTCTAATAGACACAGTACAAACACTTTACAAATGGCCACACTCCTCACCCAGTGTGCTGAGCGTAGTTCATGTACATCTAATAAATCTGTGGCACCCTAATTCTGCGACTTCCACATACTTCCAGTGCAGTACTCGAGTGCCGCTATCCGGCGTTAGGATTCCACATATTTATTGGATGTACAATCAGCAGAATACCCATCATCACCCTTAACATACTTGTAAAGGTTCTTATTTATCCAAATCATGGCATAGCTATAGTATTCAGTTAGATCAACTAGACTTGAAGTTTATTTCTTGAACAAGCTTACTCAAGAACTAAAGTCCAGTAAATCTAACCGAATATTACAGATATAACATCCATAACCCCTTTCAGTCAAAATAGTGGTGTAACTCTCCACAACAACTCATTATGCTCAACAGCTTACAATACAAGAGATTAACGGAGCTATTAAAAAACTACACTCAAATAAAGCACCCCAATAGAATATTATAAATATTTTCCCAAACAAATTATACTTTGCCAACTATTACTTTTCAAGGCAGCTGTAGAAACTTACACTATGCCACCTAATTTAGTAGTGATGACCACTTTTGCCTATCTAAATAAACCTCCCAAAAAAATCTGTAAACTTTCCACCAATTTCACTATTAAAAAGAGATCTTGAAATATATGAATCCGTTTACACAAAGAGCATTCAATCACTACCCCCACTACTGTTCCACAATGCCTAACTAGGATTTATACCCAATAGACAAGCCCCGGTATTATTTACTCCATGAACAAATCAGCTACCCCCACAGAACTACTTTCCATAGATAATGAAAAGGCCTTGGATAGACTAAACTGGAAATATATGTTAACTATGCTCCACAAATTTGGTTAAGAGTTCTAACGCTCCTCTACTCAAAACCCATGAAAATTATCTCAAGAGTAGAGATGGCCGAACTTTCGAAAGTTAGGTCCGTTTTCGAACTTTTGAAACTATTGGAAACGTTCGAAAGTTCGAAAATGGACCCATTAAAGTCAATGGGATTCAAATAGTTTGAAAAGTTCTAATGAAATACAATTAAAATATCAATGGTAACTTAATGTAAATGGCTGTGGGACCTGGGAAATGGTCTGGGGAACATGTTCGAATATCCAGGACATTCGAAAATCAATTTTACAATCTCTCGCGCTATTTTTGAGCTCTCGTGTTCGAACATTCAATGTTCGCGCCTAGGTATCATGGACATTTTACTTGAGGATTCGATGCTCGCGTATAGGTTTTAATGGACATTTTACTCGCAGATTTGATGCTCGTGTATAGGTATAATAGCCATTTTAATCGCATATTCGATTTCCTCGAACAGTCTATAATTATCGAAAGTCCAGAAAATATCGAAAATCCGGGTCCGGGATAGTTCGAAAAGTCCGAATTCGTTCGAACTCGAAAAGTTTGAGTTCCAGTCCATCTCAACTCAAGAGGCAAAGATATCAACATTGAAATATAGGACCAATGATAATCTGCAATCACTACAAACTAACTAAACCTATTAAGTATTAGGAAACCTATACAAAAATAATACTTAGAAGGTACATACCACCAGCTCTTTGAAATACATTCAAACAACTCTATCAAATGAATTATGGAGAGGATGTGGATCAATATGAATTATATTACACATATTTTGTGACTGCCTTTTGATAAAACCTATTTGGCAAAATATATTTAATTTGCTCTCAAAAAATTTAGCATGGGAGATTACCCGCACACCAGAACTATTTTGGAAATAGATATAGATCAGTTGCCAATTTATAAGTCCACAGTTGTCTTGCAGGCAAATGTAGATTTGACAACATTGACTGCAAAGAACTGGAGAACTTCAAATATATCTACACTCTGGGAAATATTAAATAGACTTGACTCAGAATATCTGGATCAAGCTTTCGCTCAAGTCAATAACCAACAATGGAAATGTGGGAAGCGGTAGATGCTCTGGGCCAAGGCCTCAGACTCCCTTAAAAAACAACTCCTTTCTGACTAGATACTAATATATTCAGAGTTAAAATTCACAGCAATACTATAGACTTATGTACCAATAAGATACACCTTGCCTAGCCTCTGATATTATAGTACAGTATATGACAATCCATGGCATAACCTACAGGTCTTTTTTTTCCCTGTTCATTTTCTGCATTATATCAAAAAAAAAATTGTGATTAAATTCTACCTTTCAGAGTTTTTAAAGCTTTTCTATTTTATTGTGTTTTAGAAATGAAAGACCCTATATTGACCTTGATTAACTTGAATTCTATTTTAAAAAAACATGTAAACTGGAGCAAATCATTTTTTAACTAGGATTATACCAGCAATCTTAAATCTGCTTTTTTTCCCTCTGACATTCGTATCCCTTGTTTTTTTTTTAGCTCTGGGATTGTGTCAGTCACCCAGCCCCTTCCCCTGGCACACTTCATGTAGAAACTATCCATTCTATAAAAGTAAAGCTTATTTCTCTGTTACTGTATGGATAATTGTTTCAGCATTAAGATCAGAAAAAGGAATAAGCATTATCTGTTTATCTATGCTCTTTTTGTGCAGATAAACCCAATCCTGCAGTTAGTTGCTGTCTGTGTTACTTAAGTCCCAATATAGCACTGTCCCTAAAGAAATCAATTACACCCCCCACACACACACACACACACCTTCAAACTCCTGCAGCTAAAAGAAAATCTTACTTGATTAAAGCAGTGATTACAGCTCCCACTGCCGCTGACCTTCCCGAAGCAAAGAAGTTTTACTTTTATTACTCTTAACACAAAATCACTGGGTGAATGATTTTGGCTGTAGTGGGGCACAGATCGTCTTCACTGCACAGGCTCCACACTATCTGTGTCTCAGTTGTGGGAGGGGGTGGAAACATAGAGAGGGGACATGCATACTAACTAGAACATGACACGAGGAGATCTAGTGACAGGGGGCACTGAGAGCAAAAAGGGATCAAGTTCCTGGCAGCACTAAAGATATGGAAAAGGATACAAGCAAGACAATTTTTTTTCAGTTTAGTGTCCCTTTAAATCTATAATTCAAGAAGAAAGGATACACTACTCCTATCTCCCATTTTGCAGAAGAAGAGGAGCAGTCAATCAAATGTTGCTTTTGTTGCTGTGGACAGTTACCCCACTCCAACTCCACTCCTACCATAACACCCCCCCCAAAAAATAGTTTTAAGGCACTATAGTTCCCTTTTACATTATTATAAGTTATGCCCCATCACAGGGCTTTGATAAAGGTGTCAATACGTTCAACTATTTTTAAAGGGAATGTCCAACCCCAAACATATTTAATATGTTATTAGCCCAATTCTCATCTCCAAAACAAACTTTACATCATAAAAATATGGCCGTTAAATAGATACAGACGTGTAGTCTGCATGTTTCTACAACAAGGAGAAATCCTGTGTCTATGCGAACTCGGTTACGTCACCTCGTTTGTGTTCTTTTTGTGTTTCCACCCATGATTGGTCGGGGTTCATAGCGCTTGGAAAGGAAGTCTCCTCTGATAATGTATTCTGAGTTACAGCAGAGGCTTGACCCTTAGATCCCGCCCTCCCACAGTAAATCAACCAATCGCAAAAAGGAAAGTTTATTTACTGATTTACTTATCTGAAAGTGCATGCTGTGGCTGCATTCATATGTACTTCGATCGTGCAGGCACACAGTGATTTGATCTCTTTGCCCCCATGATCGGCGTTTTCAAAGTTAATTTAGTATTTCACCGCCTGCACTCCCATGCAACAGATGAATGCCTGGGTGCTAAACCTGACCATACATACATGTAAAATCCTCCATTACAGGGCACTCCCAAGACTTCCAACAACACCTAAAACGTGTATGAACCGGGATCAATGCAATTCGGCCACTATTGTGGCCGTCATCAGGATCGTCATGTCAATTTCCTCTCACCATCCTTTTAAGACCTGGGAGGACACGCCCCCTCAAAACCGTAACCCCTTGTGCAAACCACTAACATAATAAAAACTTATCACATATTAAAATCATTGTAAACAATTCTTAAAACATAAACAAAAGAAAAAGAAGCAAGTTCCGCACTCATGATTTATAAATAACAGTAAAAAAATATTTTTATATAACATTATATATATATATATTACATCTAATATATTTATATAAAATTAAACATATATAATATATTTTATATTACATATATATTTTTATATATTGATATAAAAGTATATATACTATATCTAGTATATATATATATATATATATATATATTAATTAATTAAAAAATAATTTATATAATACATTAATATAAAATTAATCATATTTAATATATTAATATAAAAATTAGATATAGCTTATATTAGTATTATATGGTTGCACTAGGAAAGCAAATGTCTATATAATAAATTAATAATTGATGCCATATTACATATTAACATATTACTGGAGATTAAATAAACATTTGATATTGAATTATCGGTAGTGTGTAAAAGTTGAAATAGATGGACGTATGTATTTATTATTTATAGTGTATAAAGGTTGGACTAGATGGATGTATGTCTTTATACAACCTCTAATACTATTTTACTATGTAACTGTTATACAGACATTATGGGTAGGGTATAATGCTTGGATTAGATGGATGTAGGTCTTTATATAACCTCCATTACTGTTACTATGTAACTTTTAGACACAGTATGGGTAGGGTTTAAAGGTTGGATTAGATGGATGTATGTCTTTATATAACCTCCATTACTGTTACTATGTAATGGTTTTGGTATAAATGTTAGACTTGATGGATATATGAGAGGTAAAGGAGCTGTGTCTTACCTCCTGTTCTTCAATTAAACGATTGTGAGCCAGGAAAGAAGGTAAGGTACTTACCCAATCGATCTCTCCCCCGCTGGGTAGTCTAACAAGTCTTGACGGACTGTCTTCTACACGCGATGCTCATGCGTGTAAAAGACCTGTCATACTACGTGGCGGGGGAGCGATCGATTGGGTAAGTAGCTTACATACACTCTTGGCTCATGATCATTTTTTGAAGAACGGGAGGTAAGACACAGCTCCTTTCCCTCCCGTTCTTCAATAAAAATAAATGGACAAACTTTATTTTTTCAATGGAGATACCCTTTAATATTATTTTCATATTTTGAAGATTATTGCTGAGTGGAGGATAGATATTTATTTTCTTTATCTTTATAATAATATCAATAGATATAATAGCAGTGTTTTTTTTTAAAATAGTTTGTGATGCTTGATTGTTACCAACAATAGGAGAATAATTAACATATAATATTGAGAAACATTTTGCACGTTTAACAGTTTTGAAAGAAAAAAAGAATTCAGTAAAATAAATATTTTTTTTATTATTATTTACAATAAAGGTTATATATAATAAAAACACACATTATATATAAAACAAAACTTTTCAATTATTGATTACACAGCTTAGTCCATTGCCATTTCTTCAGAGCAATAATCAAGAGCATCTTTAAATCCAGCATAGTGGCCTTCAGGATCAAGAAATGCATTCCTAATAATGTGAACCATACATGATGGTATTGGCTTTCTGTTTTTGGCACCTAGGTAACCATATGTTACAGCCGTAAAGGTATGGTATGATGCCTTCCTTTTCCCCCTGTAACAAACATAAGAGAAATAGAATATCAATCATCAGCTTCTGATTACTAACTTTTACAAATATGCTATTGGAGTAACTTGAAGTTACTCTATCTTGGACTTTGAGTTATATAAAATAGGTATAGATTATTGATAAATAAGTAGAACAAAACTGGATGAAGGTAATGGCCAATAATTCATGTTAATTTTACTTTTCATATTTTTTGCTATGTTTTACTACAATGCCTTGACAATATAACAAAAATTCTTCTCCTAACATCATCAAACAACATGAAATATTATTTTAAGACTGGTATGATACATTGAATGGATTAAAATTGAGGTAAGTTTAAGGTGAAAATTAGCTAATAAAATGCAATACAGTGAGAGGTCAATTTACCTATAAGATTCTTCTGCTCAGCTGAACCATTACCACACGTGACAGTTAAGGCCATACATACGGACAATAACGGTTATCATTCATGTGTAGGGGATGTTCCCGATCGATCTGAGTGCTGATGGATGACTGTAGTCGGCACTCCGATCGATCGGAAATTCTGGAAAATTTTCGTCAGTCGTTATTGGCCCCCTTTACTTTAAGTAGAGGTAGCCGATATGATTGTGTGGTGTATGTCCACACGGCCGAACTGTCCCTATACTGTGTATGGGGAACCGTTGGGTCTGTGTGTGCTGTTCCTACAGCATGTGTGATGACAGATACCAATGTGATCTGTCGGCACACATGCTGTGGTATTGGCTTTCTGTTTTTGGCACCTAGGTAACCATATGTTACAGCCGTAAAGGTATGGTATGATGCCTTCCTTTTCCCCCTGTAACAAACATAAGAGAAATAGAATATCAATCATCAGCTTCTGATTACTAACTTTTACAAATATGCTATTGGAAGTAACTTGAAGTTACTCTATCTTGGACTTTGAGTTATATAAAAATAGGTATAGATTATTGATAAATAAGTAGAACAAAACTGGATGAAAGGTAATGGCCAATAATTCATGTTAATTTTACTTTTCATATTTTTTTGCTATGTTATTACTACAATGCCTTGACAATATAACAAAAATTCTTCTCCTAACATCATCAAACAACATGAAATATTATTTTAAGACTGGTATGATACATTGAATGGATTTAAAATTGAGGTAAGTTTAAGGTGAAA
Source organism: Hymenochirus boettgeri (assembly GCA_019447015.1). Taxonomy (NCBI): domain Eukaryota; kingdom Metazoa; phylum Chordata; class Amphibia; order Anura; family Pipidae; genus Hymenochirus; species Hymenochirus boettgeri. The sequence goes on along the minus strand of CM033469.1, from coordinate 85,755,074 downwards.
ATTAGCTAATAAAATGCAATACAGTGAGAGGTCAATTTACACTATAAGATTCTTCTGCTCAGCTGAACCATTACCACACGTGACAGTTAAGGTGGCCATACATACGGACAATAACGGGTTATCATTCATGTGTAGGGGATGTTCCCGATCGATCGGAGTGCTGATGGATGACTGTAGTCGGCACTCCGATCGATCGGAAATTCTGGAAAATTTTCGTCAGTCGTTATTGGCCCCCTTTACTTTAAGTAGAGGTAGCCGATATGATTGTGTGGTGTATGTCCACACGGCCGAACAAAAATCCATGAAAATTTGCAAATTTTTCATTTTTTTTACATATTTTACCCATAATTCCAGTAAAATTTCCAGAAAAGTTGCAAAATGTTGTTACCATGTTAAAGTACACTTTGTGCTGAAAAAAACAATGTATAATATTCCTGATTTACTGCAAGGTTTCCTACTGTAAAATTAGTCTAAAGCGATTGAGGGCAAAATCCTGAAAATTCTTCTGGCAGTTAACGCAAAAAAAAATGAAAATCTTCTGGCAGTGAAAGGGTTAAAGCCACAGCTATCTGGGCAACTAAGGTTTGGTTGGTTTTACAGTATACATATCCTTTGAGCATCTAAAAAAACACATTAGATTATTTTCAAATATGCTACTTATTTAAATTGTTATACTATACAGTATGATTTCCAAATGCAGCTTGTTGCTCCATAATAAAATTAATTTGGGAGAAAAATACATTTTGACCGTATTTCACAGTCAGTTTAATGAAGATATAATTAAAAATGTTTAAGCAAATGTTTTTTTATATCAGTGCACAGTATTGGTATTGAACTGTCTAGATCTAGTGTTAGACATCACAATTTGATGAAGAACCCTAATAGAGTCATACAGGGCCACTATCTCAGTTCATATTGAAAAGGGTTCACCTATTCCCTCTTAAAGAGCTGTAATTGGCTCAGTAAATTGGTTGCGGTGGTTGAGCAACACATCTTTTGCATACTGCCACAATTGCCCTTAGTTTTGTCATAGAAAATCTGTTAACAACACACAAATAGCTAATGAAGGCTCTTGTTACATAGCCCTAATAATGCTATAAATGATGGTTACTTATTTTTGTACTCAATTTACTCAGAGTACTCAATGTACTCAAACTTACTTTATACGCATGTTATAAAGCAAATATATGGAAAAATTGGATGGAAGTCACCACATGTTTAAATAGTTTAACATTAACTGAAATATAAAAGACAATTTTACCTTTAAGAATACCAAAAGAAATTTTGTTTTTTAGAATTTGAATCTATAGAATAAGAACATTAGGAAAAGTTTTTCTTTTGGACAGAACCTTATGGAATCTTTTTATTAACTTTACAATTTGTTCTAGTTGAAAGATTTTTGGTAAAAAAAAAAAAACTTATAGTTAGAAGCACCTTAATATGTGAGCCCTCTTGAAAAATATATAGCACACAATATATTGCAGCATGCAATCTAACGGGACTGTAGTTAAAAAAAAAAGAACAATGCAAACTAAAACCCAAAGGCACAAGAACAATGATCAACACAGTAATGGGGAAAATCAAGGTGCTTTAAATGCTTTTTAAAATTCCTGGTGAAATTTCACAAAGTAAAAAATCCACGAAGGTGCACTGGATGAGGGCAATTCTTTAATTGTTAAATGCAATTTGTATGGTTATATGGCTTATATATTATACAGTTACAACATAATACAGCTTTATGATGTTTAACTATGTTTTTTCTTTTTATATATATTTTCCAGTGATGTCACACTGCAACTATTATTGGTCCTCTTTGGCAGGGGGGGGGGGCTCACATTTTTCTCATATCAGTAAGTTTACTGGCAACATACAATGTCCAACAGGAGGCAGATTTATTTGGGTTTTGTTATATGCTCTGAATAACAGTCCTAATAAAAATGGACCGTAAGAATGGAACACGGTAGAAAACATTTCTAAATTTAAAATAACAAATATTTTGAAGGGAAAAGAAAACAAATCTTTCAATAAGAAGAGGATATCATGCAAGTGACCCATTAAATTAAAGGATAAGTGCACTGTAAAATCAAGTTATGTTTATTTGGAAGCTGCAGCTTTAAAAATACTGTTGCCATTTTTTTTGACCTATGCCCCTTCAGAGCCTAGCTTTGTGCCTTGGAAGTTGCTGACATCTTGTTACTGGTTTGCTGAATGTTAAGCTCCGCCCCTCTGAGATTTCCTCTGCTTTCTCCTGCTTGAGCCTCAAACAGTAATGCTTGTGAGTTCCGCGCACAACGAAGCTAGGCTCTGGAGGGGCATAGGGAATAAATAAATATGGCAATGGTATTTTTAAAGCTGCAGCTTCCAGATGAATATAACTTGATTTTACAGTGCACTTATCCTTTAAACCTGGATGTATCTAAGAAGTATATAATTTTACTGTAAAATCTTTCTAAAAGATACCATTTGGTAAAATATTCTGTGGGTTAAAAAATGGGTCAAATTTATTATTGTAATCACTGGGATCATCCTCATTTTAATTCATAGTGTAATATAGTTTATTATGTATAAAAACTTTCCAATTTAAGTTATTCAGTTTAAATACTGAAATGAATATTTGCATTCAGAGTATACAGGGTGAAAGTAACAGATGTGATATATTTCTATTTTACTTAACGTAGCAAACATTTTATTCTCAGTAAAGAAACTTAAGGGCTATGAAAATGGTATACAAGCATCTGCTTCTAAATTAATTCTATACAAGGGGACTAATATATTGGCATATCTGAACTACTTATGATCCAGAAATTACACACCATTTCAAAACTCAAAACTCAGTGGTAATTAGTTGCATAAAATGTAAACTTTCTTAAATATGTCACATCAGCAAAACAAATGTTAAATCTGCTTTCAAATTAGCTGTATCAAGGTTGCTTTTATTTTACATACTTGAATAGGAAAATTGTTTCGAAAACATGCCTTCCTGCTCTGCCTGAATTCGTCACGGCAGGTTTATTTTATTCATTTCTTAATTTCTAAATACAAATCAAGATTGCAATTTATATTTAACAAAAAAACAAGATTGTTTTTGATGTAAAAGTATAGATTCAGTGGTTAAATAAAAAAAGAGAAATTTTAAGAATAAATTATAGCTCTCTTGAGGGAAAGAATCTAGCAAACTGACCAAGATAGATTGGATTGATTTGTGTTTTATATTTTTTGTATTGTAGAACATATCCAGTGCTTTTTATTGACTATATCTATTTACATCTTGCCCTGCTCGGATCTACACATCTTACTGTTAAGCTCTTCAGGTACAGAGTTCAAGCGAACCCCCTCTGGGCAGGGAGTCTTAGCGCCTGTTCGTCTTCCCCTGAGCCTCTAATGATGAGGATGTTGCACTGCAGCCAGGTCGTGGCCCCAGAAGAACTCAAGAACCCAATCCTGCAATCATGAGAAGATCAGTGGGTGGGTAGCACCTAAACAGGAACCAGATGTAGGCAGAGAACAGCAGACAAACGGCAGTAGAGACAATACCAAGAAGCAGGCTGAGGTCAGGAGCCAGGCAGCAACACAGACAAGTTCCGAGTACAGATAAGGTAGGAAGGCAGGCGGCAATACAGGCAAAGTCCAAGGTACAGGCAAAGGTCTAAAGGGAGGCGGCAATAAGGCAGAGTCCAAGGTACAGACAAAGGTTTAAAGGCAAAACACTGAAGTGGCAGCAAGTTTTCACGGGTCAGAGGGGTTTAAATAGGCAGTGTGATATCATCAGGACGTCCATGCCCATCAGCGCTCCCAAACCGTGCTCGGGAACCCAGGCACGCAACACTTACAACCTAAGCACCCTAGCACAAACCAGTACATCTTTTTATAACTGTGGATCAAACCAGAGTATCCAAAGGAAACCAATGTAAGAATAGGGAGAATAAACAATCTCCTTGCAGATATAAGATGCATTAAAGGGTAACTGTTAGAATAAATATCCTGCACTAGTCATGCCAGACCCTGATGCCTGTCTTAGACCCAGTAAAAGACCCTTTACAGCTCTGGGAGAGAGAATTGCACCACACATTGAATGTAGTAAAAGTCTAACTCACTTTATTTAGTTATTACATTGGATTTTCACAAAGAGAAAAGGGGGCGTGGCCAGACACAGTGTCTACAGATGAGGTAGTAAAACATCCCTTGGAATTCAAGGAGGGAGTCAGGTTGACATAAGATATGGGAAGCAAAGACCTTGAGATAAATTGTTATCTAGACCATGGGATAAGAGAATGAACATCTGAGAACATCCTGAGACAATATCTGAATAATATGAACACAAAATGGAGTTAGAGAACAAAATGGCTGCTATTAGGCTAAGTGATTATAGAGAATATATAAAAACCTAACAATAACTGTGGTCCAAAAATGGCTTTAGGTAAATTGACAGGAATTGCTTTCCTGTGTATTTTTGCAATTTGCATTCATTATTTTTTTTACATCGTTTAAAAGATATTTACTTTTTTATGTGCAATATGGTAGCAGCATCACTAGATCCCCTGCAATTCCTGTTTCCTGCTCTGAAACCATGTGAAAATCCCTCTTCCCTTTGTCTCCTTTTCCTTTTTCCTTGCCCCCATGGCCCCTCTCCTAGCAGTCACCTCCTCAAGTCACTGTAACTCGATTTCTAACTGGTTTCTTCTGCTTTCTCCTGCACTGAGCATGTACCAACCACAGATTAGAAGGAGGAAGTAGTACTGTGACCGCAGATTCAGAACCTCCCACCCCCAGATTCAAAACCTCCCACCAACTTTATGATCAGTGATTTCTTCATATTATGGGCTGTGCAGCACATAGAAAGTTGGTTGATGGCTTATTTTAAAGGTAGGAACTCGGCCTTTCATTTAAAATCAACTTGTTTGGAGACCACAGTTCCCCTTTAAAAACATATAATAAAAAATATAATACAATATTTTGGAGGCATGTCTGGTAATTCTTGTTATATGTGTTATTTAGTCCTTCAGATAAGCCTTAACTGGTATTACTATCAGAAATAGTACATAGAAAGAATCAGACCATCTAAACAATAAAAATGAGTGCATCTTTCCCTGGTTAAAGGTACTTGCTAAAATCAATAACATAAAAATATGTACATCACAAAAGTAAAATAACACAGAATTATGTGCAATGAGAGCTGTTTGTTCAAGCTAAATAACATGACATGTTTTGGTTGCAGATATCCGAAGTCTGCATCAGAAACATGTTGTGTTACTAGCTTGAATAAACAACACCTGTTTCACAGCATTTTCTGTTAGCCTCCATCCTAGCTTTTTGACTATTAATGTACTACAGTGTAAGCCAGCATCGTAACTTTTTGACTAATAATGTGCTACTAAGGCAGAAGCACTAAAAGTTACTGGCATCCAGCCTCTGCACAATTTAATTTAATGTATGCGTACGGAAAGTGAAAGTCCAAATGTATATATTTTTGCTAGAAAGCTATCACTTGCACATTGTTTGCATGTTGTTTTAAATTTGTGATTGCTTTCTTTGGGGGATCTCCTCCCATGGTTTTCAAGCTAAAAACAGGGAATCCATGGAAGCATTCCCACGTAATCCATGGATTTTCCCATTGATATTATAATGGGAACAGTCCACAAACATTCTGAGGTTTCAGGATTATGTGATGAAATCCTCCCAGCTATTACTTTCTGTATGAAATTTACCTGGGTCCAAAGCTTCACTTATTACACACAAACACACACAAACAATTTAGAAAAAAGTTCTAAAATGTATAAAATAAAAGCATAACGTAAACATAAAACATACATAAGTCATATATGTAAAGCACTATGTATGTAGGGCAACTAAATTAATAAGGGGAATGGAGGGGCTTGAATATGCAGGCAGATTAGACAAGTTAGGGCTGTTTACATTGGAGAAGCGGCGGTTGCGTGGGGACATGATAACCTTATACAAATATATTAATGGCCCATACAGTGAACTCTCTGGTGCATTGTTCACTAATAGGTCATATCAGAGGACTCGTGGACATCCTTTAAGGTTGGAAGAAAAGAAGTTTCATCTTCAAGTTAGGAGAGGTTTCTTTACAGTGAGAATGGTGAAACTGTGGAACTGTCTTCCAGCAGAGGTGGTAATGGCAAGTTCATTGAATAACTTTAAAAAAGGCCTGGATAAGTTTCTAAAACTAAAAAATATTGAGAATTACTGGTATTAATGCATATAGATCTGGTTGATCCAGGGATACTTTCCGATTGCCGTTTGGAGTCAGGAAGGAATTTTTCCCCCCCTTTTTAGCTGGGGTTTTTTGCCTTCCTCTGGATCAACTGTTAGGTAGGGTTAAAAAAAAAAAAAAAAAAAAAAGTGAATAGGTTGGACTTGATGGACGAATGTCTTTATTCAACCTTAATTACTATGTTACTATGTTACTATGTATGTCTCATGTATTTAGAATAAAGTATGACATTTACAGGGTAATTCAATACAAGTTCTTATCGTTTAAAATGGTGCTAATTTTGCCCCAACCAATCAGATGTTAGCTTTCAAATGTTAAATAAGTTCTGGTTGGGGCAAAATTAGCACCGTTTTAAACGATAAGAACTTTTATTGAATAACCCTGTTAGTTTTATAGCATGAATGTGCCCCTCCAAATGTTTGTAAGCTACAACTCCCAGCATTCCCTGCTACCATCTGCTGTTAGTATATGTTGAAAACTGTAGTTTTTAAACATCTGCAAGAACACAGGAAAGACATCTCTTTTTATGGTCAAAAACATGCCCCCCAACACCACACTCATTCCTTGTGCTAATTTTGCCACAACCAATCAGATGTTAGCTTTCAAATGTTAAATAAGTTCTGACTGGTTGGGGCAAAATTAGCACCGTTTTAAACGATAAGAACTTTTATTGAGTAACCCTGTTAGTTTTATAGCATGAATCATGTGCCCCTCCAAATGTTTGTAAGCTACAACTCCCAGCATTCCCTGCTGCCATCTGCTGTTAGTATATGCTGAAAACTCTCTTTTTATGGTCAAAAACATGCCCCCCAAAACCACACTCATTCCTTTCAAATATTTAATATTATATTTAATATTTATACTTTCACTTGGCCAATTACTAGGCCAGACACAACCACATCTCGACAGATTATACCCTGCTGTGACCTAAATAACTCCATCACACATCTTTATTGATATAAACGTGGCCACAGCTTTATTGGACGATTTATAAAACTTTTAATAGCACATATTGTGCCAGCTGTTGCTGGGGCAACAGGCATGAATGAAATACCCAAACCAGTAGTCTCCTGCTGAAAGCAATGACCCGTCCAGAGCCATCAGCCAAAGACCGTATTCACGTCCCCAGCTTAACTTCCCATAAATATCCATTATATAAACAAACTGTCAATGTGTATTGAAGTAAAAATACAAAAACCTCCACCGACAGGAGCATCAGAGATGGCCCTGACTCCCCAGCAATGATAGAGCCATCTCTGTGCCAGAAATTTACGGTGGTGAATAGAAACGCCCCCGAGTCGCCTGACAAAGGCAGAAATGCTCATGTTAAATTTTCATCTTCAGCGCTCTATAGCTCTAGGGTTTTTGGCTCCCCACAACTAAGCTCTGGGAATTGCTTCAGACCAAACTAGAACAAGGCCCTTCCCCAAAGCTATGCATCTTGCTAATGAGATCAATCGTAAACATATGTCCCAAGTAATTGACCCGGGATGGAGAACCAGGCTCGCCGCACATACCCCTCAGCTGTAAGAATTCTGGCAGAATGCGTGACCACTGAAGGCTCGAACTACCTCTCCATCTAATGGGGACTGTTGTAGGGTCAAAGTCAAGGTTCCTACCAAACGGTCTGATGTCCATTTGCTGTGCAGCCCAGAAGATGTGTAAGTGGCCCAAGATGCATATGGGGACCAGACAGTGACCTATAAACAAGATTAGAGCAGGTGAGGTCGTATGTATGTGCGAAACAAGAAGTGCAGCTGTACCTGCAGGCCATGTGTTTTGTGACTGATATCTAATAGGAGGTGACGCCCAGGCCGTGTAGTGGATGGCGAAACCAGTTCCCTAATACGAAATGCGTACATATCTTTGTAGGATTTTTCTGTTTGTCTGGGTGGGGATATTCCTGACTGGAATAGTTTTTCCCCCACACATTTTTTCCAGAAAACATAGTTGGTATAGCAGATAGCTTAAGACTATTCCTTGAACCCTTCGACATATATGAATCTGGATATGGAGAAAAATTAGAACACATACGGTTGTTTTGTTTCTTTCCTTTCAATGTTTTCTCCGACATGATCTCTAGGTTCTGTACAAATTTCCCCGTTTGCTGAAGCCATATTTTTATCATCTCAATGTTGTTTGGAAAAGGATAAAGTGCATTAGTAGGATATGTTAATTTCTTTCCACTCTCAAAAGGACATCCTTTCACCACGTGCTGGCATCTTATTACCTGTAATATTTAGAGAGAAAAACCCTATATTGATAATGCAATTTACTTTTTCTATTCTATCTACATTTTTACAGACATTAAAGTGCCATTTTACTGCCCCCCTCCATTACGAGAAACTAAACTACTCTTATTAAATTCTGTTAATCCATTTTAAGGTTAATACACATGTGCAATCCCAGGGGCCAACCCACGACACACAATGTGTATGCACTGGCGATAATTGTGCTGTGTATGGGCACTTTGTCGAGCAAAACAGCCATTTGATTGGGGCTCATTGAAGATCAAGTGGCACTAAGATATTTAAACCTTGCAAAACACAATTTACTAATTCAATACTTAAGTAGCAGAAATTGCTACAGAAAGAGAAACTAGAGAGAGAGAGAGAGGAGAGAGATTGAAAATATATTTATAGATAATAATAAATAAACAACCCAAACTTTTCTGGGAGACTGGAGTAAGCCTGGGGAGAGAGTGGAGTGAGCCTGGGGAGAGACTGGAGTAAACTTGGGGAGACGCTGGAGTGAGCATGTGGAGAGACTAGAGCAAGCCTGCAGAGAGACTGGATTGAGCCTGGGGAGAGACAATACAACAAAAATAATATTTTTGTAAACAATCATGAAAGACAGAACAGAGACAAGAAAGAGACAGTATAGTATCTTTTCAGTCTCTATCTCGTTCTCCAGACTGTATAGAAGAGAGTGAGAGAACGTCTGTAGAGAGAGGATTGAATAAATATTCACATATAATGATGAACATTTTGTGATCCTGGGAGAGAATGGAGTGAGTCTGGGGAGAGATTGTAGTGAACTTGTGTAGAGACTGGAGTGAGTCTTGGAAGAGACTGGAGTGAGTCTGGGGAGAGACTGGAGTGAACTTGGGGAGAGACTGGAGTGAGTCTGGAGAGAGATTGTAGTGAACCTGTGTAGGGACTGGAGTGAGTCTTGGGAGAGACTGGAGTAAGTCTGGGGAGAGACTGGAATGAGCCTAGGGAGAGATTGTAGTGAACCTGTGTAGAGACTGGAGTGAGTCTTGGGAGAGACTGGAGTGAGTCTGGGGAGATACAAGAGAGAAAATACTATAGAGACTAAAGAGACTGTATTGTATCTCCCCAGTCTCTCACTCTTTCTCCAGACTGGAGAGAAAGTGTAGAGACGAGAAATAGAGACTTTCGAGAGTATAAACATAGGAGAGAATGGAAAAGATTGGCAGATAATGTACCCCCTATTGTAAGTTATAAGGATATTATGACATCCCCATACACATAAACAGGCTGCTGGGCACAATTACCCCTCGTATAGAGACTGCTGGGCACAATGACCCCCCATATACACAGTCTGCTGGGCACAATGCAACCCCCCATACACACAGACTGCTGGGCACAATGCAACCCCCCCATACACACAGACTGCTGGGCCCAATGACCCCCCCACAAACACACAGACTGCTGGGCACAATGACCCCCCACACACACACACCTATACAGAGGTTGCTGGGCACAATGACGCCCCACACACACTAATACAAAGGCTGAAGGCACAATGACCCCCCCCACACACACACACACACACACATACAGAGGCTGCTGGGCACAATGCAAAGCAATACACACAGACTGCTAGGCCCAATGCAAACACACACACACCCTTACACACAGACTGCTGGGCACAAAGACCCCCCCCACATATACAGAGGCTGCTGCGCACAGTGACACCTCACACACACTTATACAGAAGCTGAAGGCACAATGACCCCCACACACATATACAGAGGCTACTGGGCACAATGCAACCCCCCCCTACACACAGACTTCTAGGCACAATGCAAACACACGCACGCTCTTACATACAGACTGTGGGCACAATGCAACACCCCCCCATACACACAGACTGCTGGGCACAATGCAACCCCCCCACCAATATGGATTGGACCATAGGCAATAAATGTTTAACAACATACAGTTGCATCACACCAAGCAGGATGTTCAGCACGCTCTCTGTTCTGTCTGGCTGCAAATATCACAATGTGTAGACACAAAAAAAACCAGGAAGCAGTTTCGGTCCACGTGCGAGGAGGAGGGGGTGTCGTCAATATGGACAGCAGTCATCCCAGCCAATTAAAATTTGCTATGTAAATTTTGGTCCATGGCACTGCAATAAGGGTGCGACACAGGAGGATCAGAGAGTTTTGGGTCTGATATTTGATTTATTAAGCTTAGGATGGACAAAAGATTAAGTACTTTTATCTAATATATATATATATATAGGCTTTCTTTTAAGAAATGGTAGTTTTGTACAGTATAGTTGTCCTTTAAAGGTGAATTATCATTATTATCAAAGTGTTAAAAGGGTAAGTTTTGTTTAAACCTTCTTTTTAAGGCTTATATTAAAGGAAATATGCACTGTTTTTACATCTGTTGAAGTATGTTGCCATTTCTTTTACAATCAAGAATAATATATAAATAGCTCATTTTTTATATTTTATTGTTTCTCTTTACAGAAGTGTGAATTAAATAATGTGTCCACCCCCTACAAAAACTTTTGATATAATGCTTAGTGCCCCCCTAAAACTTCGACCTCGCAAGGTTTTAAGGAGATAAGCAATAAAAGCTACTGTACATTTTAGCCTACCTGGATGTGGATTTTACCATGTCAGTAAGGGAGGCATGGAGAGCTGTCAGCTGCACCAGGGGCAGCAATCCTTTACTACAAATATCTGATGTAGTAAGTAAAAACAGAAGAAATATTGGGGCTCATTTACAAAGAGCCACAAGTGATCCTCTTATGGGGATTTAAAATTATGTTGGCAGTTCTGGGCAAATACAATTTGGCTTACTTAATAGCATGATGTCAATGCCAGTTATTTGCTGTTGTTTAAAAGTTGCTCTAAAAATGCAATATTGAAGGTCACAGTTCTTTTCTTTAAGGCACACTAAATGGGTTAGCGTAACTTTAAAAAGAGATTGGATCTTGGCACTTAACTTGGCCTTAAATTTGTTTTTCTCATTTTTGTAAATGCCATTTGTGTTCCCTTTGGCTTAGGTATTGGACTAAAAATGAACCTATTGAAATACCAGTTCTGGGGGTGATAATGTTAAATGGACATAGCAGTGAGAACAGGTTAATAAATTATATGTAAAACATACAAAAATGTGAGGGAAAGTTGAAAACTCATCTCATGTAAATAACGTTAAATCAAAAAGTCAAAAATAGTGCAAAAATTTCACCTTTAACACTTAAATGTGCCCCTAGGGCAACAAGTAGTTTTGTGAAAGAATATGTGCAGTTTAAATGTTTAATGCACAAATTTGCACACAACTGCAGAGAATATGAAGTTTCAATCCCTTTTAATTACAATAAGATTACTGGCAAATTCCCTTTTTTAGAACAGACAAAGGTATGTGCATGCAAATCGTTTTACACATAAACACAGAAGATTCAAATTTCTAAGGCACCAGCTGCAACCGAAAAGTGACCATGATAGAAAACCCATTACTGTAAACTAGTGACAAACAATAACATTGCCCAGAGCAGAAAGATATATATTAAAAAAAGCACTAAACCATAATAAACTGTAGCCGCAGGGATAAAGAGGGAGAGCTAATACAAAGAAAGAATGGCAGCAAAGAGAATAAGCTAATGGACAACAAGATACAGAAAATTGGTTGATTGACTGCACCTGAGACTGTTTAACGAAAGCCATAAGTTTTCCTAAATGACCGTACAGAAAACAAGCCGGAAAAAATGCCAGACATCCATTCTTTTTCTTTTTTAATCAAACAGCTCAGCAGGTAGAATATTTCTAAACATTAGCAATATGTAACAGATGCCAATAATGATACAAAATAGCTGGTGTTAACACTAGGTCTTCAGTTACTCCAATCTAGTAATGTGGGTGAGTGATGTCACAGGTATATAGACACCATTCATAAATCAGAAAAGCAATAGAGTAAACTTGTAACATCTGGAAGAAGAATTCACAGGGTGTGCTATTTTATTTATTTATTTTTTTAGTCCAACTTAAATAGGATCACTAATTGATGTCTGATTTTTTTTTTTTTAATACTGTAACTCTGCAGGTGCATTGGTATGCACATTATGACTGGGTGGAAATTATTATTGTACTGCCAGATTAAATATAAATATTTACAAAAAAAAAAATAAGCCATCAAAAGCAACACAAACATTTTAATGACTCAGGTTTGACAATACACAATTAAAGCCATGAAAAAGTGAATATACTTTAAAAAGTATTTTTATTTGGATCACATGTTAATGGTTTTGTGACCCTCTTAACCTTTATGTATGTATAAAAGAATGGAATTATCATTTACCATTCATATGCACTGCTACATTACATACTCTGACAGTGGGGATAGTAAAATAACAGACTATAAAGAAGTAGAATCATAAAGAATGTAATGAATGACTTTATAACCACAGTAAAAGCTATATGAACAGCAGAATTGTATAATCTAATGGGCCTCAATGGACTGATGGTATTTTTTGTGTGTGAGGGGGAAAAAAATTGTTCTGGTGAACAATAGAAAATGTTGTTTAGCCTTTCATATAAAATCTGTGAAAATCAAATAATTACACACTGATATTCTTTGCTATATTCAGAATAAAATTGCTTTTATTGTATCTCATTCTCTAAGAGTAGTGATGCTGAACATTACAGTTTAGCACTGTACAATGCAGATTATTGGAAATGGATTGAACCAATACTCCACAATATAGTTTTGATAATTGTTTTCTGCATGTGTTTTTTATTTTACACTGCCTTTCTGGATTGAAATGTTCCTAGGTAACCTCTAGGCCAGGTTCTCATTCATCCAGGTCATTGTATATCTGTTGTATTCAATTAGATCAACTGGACGTAAAGTTTAGTTCTTGAAGACATTTCGCTAGTCATCCGACTGGCTTTCTCAATTCAGAATGACTTGTACAAGAATCTGTCTGTTATGTTCCTTTTGCAGATGTGTTTGTGAAAACGCTTGTGAAGGTTCTCATTCATCCAGGTCATGGTATATCTGTTGTATTCAATTAGATCAACTGGACTTGAAATGTAGTTCTTGAAGACGTTTCGCTAGTCATCCGACTGGCTTTCTCAATTCAGAGTGACTTGTACTAGAATCTGTGGCAATTATGTACCCTGGAAAATCCCAATTAGCATATCACAGCCAGGTGTTAAGGGTGTGATTAGATAGGGGCTAAGAGGTGTTATAGGAACGCCCAGAGTAAGGTGTTAAAACAGCATTGTATATGGCAGACAGTTGGTGTCGAACCCCCCCACCTCTATTTAGGCTTGGTTTCTTTATTTTCACATAAATGGCCTCCTTAACACCTCTCTTGAACCAGTCACGTTCCTTCGCCAGTATGTTAACATTACAATCTTCAAAGGTATGTCCTTTATCCTTAAGATGCAGATACACGGCTGAGTCCTGACCCGAGGAATTGGCTCTTCTGTGCTGGGCCATACGTTGATGCAGTTGCTGTTTGATCTCCCCCACATACAAATCAGAGCATTCTTCACTGCACTGCATATATGATGTCGCTTTTCTTGTGTTTAGGTATTGGGTCTTTCGGATGTACCAATTGCTGCCTGTGTGTGTTGTTCGGTTTAAAGCAGACAGGGATACAATGTTTTTTGAAAATTCTTCTTAATTTCTCGGAGACCCCTGCTACATATGGGATGACCATGTTCTTCCTCCTGTCTTGCTTTTCCCCTTCACTGTTGGTATTTGTGTTCTTTTCTTTCCTTCTACTTCTTTTGACAAAGGCCCAGTCTGGATATCCACAAGTTTTAAGGGCTCTTCTGAGATGTTTCATTTCTTTAGCCTTCGCATAGTGGGGATGTTCTCGGCTCTGTGTTGCAGGGTTCTGATGACACCCAGCTTGTGATCTAAAGGGTGGTGGGAGTCAAACATCAAATACTCTTCTCAGCCCTTACCCGTAATACAGTAATGGAGGAACAAGGAAGGACTGGCCATCCTGGCAGTGGGGCTTGTAAGACCAAGTGCTTCTATGGGGGGTTCAGAGGTGGGCAGGTGCATTCTTCTTTTCTTTGGCCTAAAAAGTTTGTTGAACCTTGCCACTCCAGATGTTTAGAAACTACAACTCCCATCCACCAAAGCATGCTGGGAGTTGTAGTTTATAAACATCTGGAGTGCCAAGGAATTGGGGGTTAATTGATATTGGCACCAATACTGCAGTTAGTGGTAGTAATTTCTACTCTTGGCTTATAATCAAGTAAATCAGTTTTACTTGTTTTTCAGGTAAAAATAAATTCTTTAGCTTATACTCGGGTTGGCCCATATTTGAGTATATACGGTATTTTGAAAAAAAATTATTCCAACAATATTCTGTGCAATATGAGTGCCTATACATTGCTATGTGTGTAAAACACGTGTTCCGAATTTGATTGTTGTTTTTATGAGATTTGTGGCCATATTTACACAATGTTTTTGTATTAAAAAAAAAAGATCTTTGTTGGTTGATATTTTGGAACACTGTATCAAGTTTTTATTGATGAAAGAAATTATTAATCTGTATACGCACACTCTAAAATATTGGCACTTTACAGACATGATATCATGTACATACATACAAACAAATATGATGGCATTTGTTAAAATAATATGTTTGGGAAAAAAATAATTAAAACAAGTATGTTGCCACCATTCTTTTGGGGGAAAATAAAGCCTCAGAACAACACTGATCTAGAAGACACAGCACCTTGATATAAAAGCAGTAATCTGTGTGCCACCTCTCATCTTGATTTGGGTGCTGGGGAATTTACCTTACAGGATTTGGGATTTATTACCCAGCATTCCAATATTGCATTCCAATATGGCAGAGTGTGGTCAGTGACCATTGTGTTTTTTAACGTGCTCAGTCCTTAGATACTGCAATAACTTGTTACAGGAGGTCATGCCTACTGGTGTTTTGCAATAGATAAATAGGTTTAGGCCACTGGGGGGAAAAACTCAGACACACACGTACATATCATATAGTTCAGTTGAGTCCATCCTAGGAAAATTTAGTTTGGGGCATGCAAGTTGCCATTTAAGTGCTTTGATAACAACTAGCATGGCCAAAAGCAATTATATACATTGGTTGGGTATTATATAGGGGTAAGTATGTCTCTATTTTTGGGGGATTTTTTTACACCAGCAAAACACCAGCTCTTCTTCATTTCCCAAAGAAAATGCAAATTTCATTATTAGAAGGGTAGAAGGGGTAATCTGTTGCCAAGACCCTACTTGCTGAACAGTGTGTTGCCTGCCTGGTGCTAGGATTTAACCTTGTGGTGGATCGTATAGACAGATTATTGTGTGGGGCAGGGAGTGATCCGGTGGTCCTGGTTTATGTTGGTGCCAAGTACAAAGTTAGAGGTGGAGGTGAGGTCATTAAAAATGATTTCCGAGAGTTAGGGGCCAGGTAAAAAGTAAGGACTTCAAGGGCATCTGTTGTATTCAATTAGATCAACTGGACTTGAAGTTTAGTTCTTGAAGATGTTTCACTAGTCGTCTGACTGGCTTTCTCAATTCAGAATGACTTGTACAAGAATCTGTGGCAATTATGTACCCTGGAAAATCCTAATTAGTATATCACAGCCAAGTGTTAATGGCATGATTGGATAGTAGCTAAGAGGTGTTATAGGAATGCCCAGAGTAAGGTGTCAAAACAGCATTGTACATGGCAGACAGTTGGTGTCGAACCCCCCCACCTCTATTTAGGCTTGGTTTCTTTATTTTCACTTAAATGGCCTCCTTAACACCTCTCTTGAACCAGTCACGTTCCTTTGCTAATATGTTAACATTACAATCTTCAAAGGTATGTCCTTTATCCTTACGATGCAGGTACACGGCTAAGTCCTGACCCGAGAAATTGGCTCTTCTGTGCTGGGCCATACGTTGATGCAGTTGCTGTTTAGTCTCCACCTCATACAAATCAGAGCATTCTTTACTGCACTGCACTGCGTATATGATGTTGCTTTTCTTGTGTTTCCCACTTACATCCAAGAGACCCAATACCGAAACATTTACCCTCTGTATTCACCATAGAAAATCCTAGTCCTTATAGTAGGGACTGTAATAATATGAAGCGTATAAATGAGGAATATTCACTCTTATATACTTGGATTTATGAAGACGCGAGTAAGAATTTAGATTCTGATATAGCAATAGATGTAATATACTTGGATTTTGCTAAAGCTTTTGATACTGTGCTACATAGGCCACTAATGTATAAACTGAGGACTGTTGGCCTAGAAAAAAAACATTTGTGCATGCATAGAGAATTTGTTATTGGAGTGCAAACAGAGAGTGGTGGACCTACATCTATGTGGGCCAAAGTTCTAAGTGGGGTGCCTTGGGGTTCCGTACTGGGGCCACTTCTTTTTAATCTATAATTTATAAATGACTTAGAAGGGGGCATTGAGAGCAAGGTCCCTGTCTTTGCCATTAAACTATGCAGAGCTTTGGAAACTTCAAATTATGTGCAATTGCTGCAAGCTGACCAAGATAGATTATCTGGATGACAGATGATATTCAATGTTGATAACTTTCTCGACTGGAAAAAGATTTGGGAATTCTGGTAGATAACAGGCTTAGCTGTAGCAAACAATGCCAGACAACAAAGGCTAGAGCTAGCAAGATATTGTCTTGTATAAAGAGGGGAACAGATTCAAGGGAAAAAATATCATTCTCCCTCTTTACACTGGTAAGGCCTCATTTGGTAAGGCCTCATTTCGCAGTTTTGGAATCCCATAAATAAAAGGGACATCTTAGAAATAGAAGCAGTTCAGAAAAGGGCAAGTAAAATAATAAAGGGAGGCTTGACTATGCAGGCAGATTAGGGCTGCTTACAGATTAGGGCTGTTTACATTAGAGAAGCGACTCTGCGTGGGGATATGATCACTTTATACAAATATATTAATGGGCCTTACAGTAAACTCTCTGGTGCATTGTTTACTAATTGGTCATATCAGAGGACACATGGACATCCTTTAAGATTGGAAGAAAAGAAGTTTTGTCTACAGGTTAGGAAAGGTTTCTTTACAGTGAGAACGGTCAAACTGTGGAACTGTCTTGCAGCAGATGTGGTAATGGCAAGTTCATTGAATAGCTTTAAAAGTGGGCTAGATAAGTTTCTAAAACTAAGAAATATTGAGAATTTCCTGGAATGTCAGAGGAGCCAGAGAACCACTTAAAAGACTACTGGGGCGATGCAATATAAAACGCAAAAGAATACAAAATGCTAAGTTAGAGTGATGTAATATGTTCCTTGCGTCTGTTAATACATATTTTTATTTGACGCAAATAACGCCTCCAATGTGCCCTATTTATTATCGTGAATCTTACATACCAACATGGCTTGTTTATAGGCGCAAAAAATGGCCAAATTGTCGTCCTAATTTCTGTGATAATACATCACGCAAACCTTTGCTCCGTTTAGGCCTTACAGTGATGCAACTTCCGTGGGCATGGCTTCTGAATACAGCTTGGTTGAATTCCCGAAACATGTCTGCAACGTCTATCACCAAACATGCAATACGCATGCCCTATTGAGTGTTATCAACTTGGTGACTGTGCACGTCAGATATGATTCCAAGTTATTATGGAGTACATCTTTAAAGGAACATGTACAGTATTTCTGTTTTCATAAATCACATCCTTTAGTGCTGTCTATCTGTATATGTCATGTAGCATATATCTTTATCTGTGTTATTTCAATACCATAGAATTTTGAACTACCTAATTGAGAATAAATATCACAATATCTTTATGCCCATTGTATTTACTCCACACAATCTGTTCACAAGAGTTAAGAAAATATTGGCCATATTTTGTTCTTAATTGACAATCATCTAAGAATTAAGTTACGTAACAAAACAATCTGCTTTGATTGTTATCAAGGCATTCCATATTGTAAATGTCTATATATATTTTTTTTCTGTCTGTCATTCTCAAAAAATACAAGTTCTAAAAAACAATGCAAAGATACTTACGCAGTGGTGGTGTGATTGGTAAGGTAACAGGCTTCTAAGCACAGTTTCAAAAGCAGCGAGTTCAATTCCCAAGAAGTCAGTTTATACTAAAGTAACTTAAGACATGTCTATATTTGTCACTATAGGGTTTATGTTCTACACTAATTCTTATTTTAAATTATTAGGCATAGTAATATTTTGTTAGCTACATGCATACTATATACTAATTGTAAGACAGATGTGAGAATAAATAATTTTTAGTATTGTAAGTGTATTGTAATCCAATCCAATCTTTCTTCCTGTTTGACTACTCAGAAATGTACAAGTTCTGCATTTTTGTTTCAACGTCTTGGAAATGCATTTCATTAATAGTGTTGTCTAAACAGTATTATATTTAAGCCTTCTGTGCCTAGTTTGCAATTACATGTTAAAAAGCTTTCTAACTTGCACATAGGAGATAGTGGCGCATTGGCTAAGGAGTCAGTGTTGCACGTGAACATGCCAGAATGTCCTGAGTTCGATTTTCCCAACTTACCTTTTCAATGTTTTTCCATTATGTTGTTAACATTGTTACCCTTGTTGCTTGTTATATTTTATGTGTTAGGGTAGGGGTAGGAAATAAAGTTTTTCACAAAATAATTTAGAAAATGGGTTTTACATGCTACATGGGTAGGGATCATTATCTCCGATCATCCATGATCTTCCTACAGTAGTACAGTGTGACAATTGTGCAACAGTTAAGATTGTGAACTTCATGTTGTGTTTACATGGAGTGTTTGTTAGAAGAACGTGTGAATGAGATTGGTACGCACCAACCTACCCTCCTCATCATCAGCTGGATTGACAA
This sequence comes from Hymenochirus boettgeri, assembly GCA_019447015.1. Taxonomy (NCBI): domain Eukaryota; kingdom Metazoa; phylum Chordata; class Amphibia; order Anura; family Pipidae; genus Hymenochirus; species Hymenochirus boettgeri. The sequence goes on along the minus strand of CM033469.1, from coordinate 85,735,772 downwards.
TATTTGCTTCTGCAAAGTTTCCTTCATCTGGTGTAATGCTAAATGTGGTAGGTGTGTTGATGGCTATGTTGTGCAATATGCAGCAGCAGAGGACAATTTTGCACACTTTTTCAGGACTATAGAGCAGAGTTCCCCCAGAAGAGTCCAAGCATCGGAATCGGCTTTTTAATAATCCAAAAGTGCGCTCAATCACATTTCTTGTGCGGATGTGGCTACAATTAAAATTACTTTCACCTTCTGTTCGTGGAGTATGGACCGGTGTCATAAGCCATTTTTTTAAGCTATAACCACTGTCACCTGCAAAGCCATTACAAACACATTAGACATTAAAATATATATTCTCAAAACAAATACCAAACAAATACCAAACAAATACAATATGTGCTTGACCAGTAGATGTGTGTTTGCTGCTCCTGAAATATTATCTACGGCCCACATACATCCCTGCATCAATACTACATGGGGCGATGCAATATAAAACGCAAAAGAATACAAAATGCTAAGTTAGAGTGATGTAATATGTTCCTTGCGTCTGTTAATACATATTTTTATTTGACGCAAATAACGCCTCCAATGTGCCCTATTTATTATCGTGAATCTTACATACCAACATGGCTTGTTTATAGGCGCAAAAAATGGCCAAATTGTCGTCCTAATTTCTGTGATAATACATCACGCAAACCTTTGCTCCGTTTAGGCCTTACAGTGATGCAACTTCCGTGGGCATGGCTTCTGAATACAGCTTGGTTGAATTCCCGAAACATGTCTGCAACGTCTATCACCAAACATGCAATACGCATGCCCTATTGAGTGTTATCAACTTGGTGACTGTGCACGTCAGATATGATTCCAAGTTATTATGGAGTACATCTTTAAAGGAACATGTACAGTATTTCTGTTTTCATAAATCACATCCTTTAGTGCTGTCTATCTGTATATGTCATGTAGCATATATCTTTATCTGTGTTATTTCAATACCATAGAATTTTGAACTACCTAATTGAGAATAAATATCACAATATCTTTATGCCCATTGTATTTACTCCACACAATCTGTTCACAAGAGTTAAGAAAATATTGGCCATATTTTGTTCTTAATTGACAATCATCTAAGAATTAAGTTACGTAACAAAACAATCTGCTTTGATTGTTATCAAGGCATTCCATATTGTAAATGTCTATATATATTTTTTTTCTGTCTGTCATTCTCAAAAAATACAAGTTCTAAAAAACAATGCAAAGATACTTACGCAGTGGTGGCGTGATTGGTAAGGTAACAGGCTTCTAAGCACAGTTTCAAAAGCAGCGAGTTCAATTCCCAAGAAGTCAGTTTATACTAAAGTAACTTAAGACATGTCTATATTTGTCACTATAGGGTTTATGTTCTACACTAATTCTTATTTTAAATTATTAGGCATAGTAATATTTTGTTAGCTACATGCATACTATATACTAATTGTAAGACAGATGTGAGAATAAATAATTTTTAGTATTGTAAGTGTATTGTAATCCAATCCAATCTTTCTTCCTGTTTGACTACTCAGAAATGTACAAGTTCTGCATTTTTGTTTCAACGTCTTGGAAATGCATTTCATTAATAGTGTTGTCTAAACAGTATTATATTTAAGCCTTCTGTGCCTAGTTTGCAATTACATGTTAAAAAGCTTTCTAACTTGCACATAGGAGATAGTGGCGCATTGGCTAAGGAGTCAGTGTTGCACGTGAACATGCCAGAATGTCCTGAGTTCGATTTTCCCAACTTACCTTTTCAATGTTTTTCCATTATGTTGTTAACATTGTTACCCTTGTTGCTTGTTATATTTTATGTGTTAGGGTAGGGGTAGGAAATAAAGTTTTTCACAAAATAATTTAGAAAATGGGTTTTACATGCTACATGGGTAGGGATCATTATCTCCGATCATCCATGATCTTCCTACAGTAGTACAGTGTGACAATTGTGCAACAGTTAAGATTGTGAACTTCATGTTGTGTTTACATGGAGTGTTTGTTAGAAGAACGTGTGAATGAGATTGGTACGCACCAACCTACCCTCCTCATCATCAGCTGGATTGACAATATTTGCTTCTGCAAAGTTTCCTTCATCTGGTGTAATGCTAAATGTGGTAGGTGTGTTGATGGCTATGTTGTGCAATATGCAGCAGCAGAGGACAATTTTGCACACTTTTTCAGGACTATAGAGCAGAGTTCCCCCAGAAGAGTCCAAGCATCGGAATCGGCTTTTTAATAATCCAAAAGTGCGCTCAATCACATTTCTTGTGCGGATGTGGCTACAATTAAAATTACTTTCACCTTCTGTTCGTGGAGTATGGACCGGTGTCATAAGCCATTTTTTTAAGCTATAACCACTGTCACCTGCAAAGCCATTACAAACACATTAGACATTAAAATATATATTCTCAAAACAAATACCAAACAAATACCAAACAAATACAATATGTGCTTGACCAGTAGATGTGTGTTTGCTGCTCCTGAAATATTATCTACGGCCCACATACATCCCTGCATCAATACTACCCCTCGTCTATCTATCTATCTCTCATCTGTCTATCTATCTTTCTATCTATCTATCTTTCTATATATCTATCTATCTATCTATCTATCTCTCATCTGTCTATCTATCTTTCTATCTATCTATCTATCTATCTCTCATCTGTCTATCTATCTATCTATCTATCTATCTCTCATCTGTCTATCTATCTATCTATCTATCTATCTATCTATCTCTCATCTATCTATCTATCTATCTATCTATCTATCTATCTATCTATCTATCTATCTCTCATCTGTCTATCTATCTATCTATCTATCTATCTATCTATCTATCTATCTATCTATCTTTCTATCTATCTCTCATCTGTCTATCTATCTATCTATCTATCTATCTATCTATCATCTGTCTATCTCTCTATCTCTCTCTCTCTTGCTGTATTTAGCTGGCATAGAGAGCTACATAAGTCTCATAAAATATGTTCATGTAGCTTAAAGGAATGTTTCTGAGGATACCTGAAAATTAATCACAATATGTTACAACAATATGATGACAAAACCATACTTACCTATACTTTGTAATGCCAGGGGTAATAATGTTAGCCAAACCCTGCTATGTTTATTGGACAAACATATGTTTGTCCAATAAACCATCTAGATTCGTTTGTTACTTACCTCGAAACATGACAGTAACACTATTCAATTTGGCATGTAGTACAACCTTGACACCTTACTCTTTAAAGGGACACTAAACTCCGAAAAACCATACAAAAAACTATTTGCCATTCATTTGTATTATTCACAGGGAGGTGAATAATATTACACTCGGGGGACCTGGAACTTATCTTACCGCCGCTCCAGTCGCAGCCGCTCAATCACTGACAGCCGCTCTGTCCCGACCACGCGCCAATACAAGAGATAGGGCGCGCGGTCGGGAGAGAACAGCTGTTCTGTGCAGGAGCGGCTGCGAGTGGAGCGGTAAGGTAAGTTCCAGGTCCCCCGAGTGTAATATTATTAACATGGAGGTGAGAATAAGCGTTCTCACCTCCCTGTGAATAATAGAAATGAATGGCAAATAGTCGTTTGTATGGGTTTACTGTTCCTTTAAGGCTAAATAGCAGTTAATGTAGAGGAAGGACATACTACATTTAAAAGAGGCTCTACTTTTTGTTAACATCAAGGATAGATGTTATGAAAATTGGCCCTGTCAATTCACTTTGAAGTGTTAACAACTGGTAGGCCTTATTTGTGAACTTACCAATCAGCCATGATTGCTTAAATTCTCCAGCTTCAAAACGTTCAGAAATGGTTGAATTTCTTAAGATGAAGGAATCATGGGTACTACCAGGATATTTGGCTACAACATCCAAAATTTTCATGCTAGCAGAGCAAATCATTTGGATGTTGATGGAGTGGTACCTTTTCCGATTCCTAAAGATTTGTTCTTCCTCTTTTGGAGGAGCCAAAGCGACATGGGTGCAATCAATGGCTCCTACAACATTAGGGAAGCCAGCTACTTTGTAGAATCCGTTTTTTGCTTCATTAAGGTACTGATCATCTGAGGGGAATTTTATGTACTTGGTGGCTTTCTTAACCATTGCCTGCATCACTATATTTAATGAGCGGCTAAATGTGGCTTGGTCCATGCCTCCAATAATGGCTATGCTTCTTTGAAAGCTGCCAGATGCAAAAAAATTTAGGCATGCCAATAATCGTGTCAAACCTGGTACAGCATTATTTCTTCTATATATGGGGTCTATATCTGCAGACAAATCACTGTACAAATCAAGGATTTGCTCTCTTGTAAGACGATAACGCCTTACAATTTCCTCATCAGTCAGTTCTGATAAAATGACCCTTGCTCTATACATTTTCGCAGGCACTTGTTCCTCTGCCTCAATATTTCTATTTGCCTGTTGTTGTCGTCTGGTTCTCCTTTGTCTAGCCAGAAAGACAGAAGATATGATAAGATCCATATCTATGTAACCTTGACTATAAATTTGCTTAATCTACAAGATATGATTGCACACAACAAAGAAGTTCAACTATGGTTGTGTTCAATGCGTCAATCAATTCTCATTGGTTAACACCCCATACTAGACGCGTGAACGCACACGTTCACGCTAACGTCAATGCAGATTGCAAATAGATTGTTTCATGTGTTGTTCTGCATCACATCCCATTTGCAAAGTAGCCAATCAATACTTAATCTCATACACCTGCGCAGAATGCGTCTAAGCAATGGACACCAATGAGGTATATAACATATCTGTTCCAGGGAATTTATACAGTGTTCTGACTGCATTGCTACGCCAAGAGAAAAGTGCTTGCTCACCAACAAGCAATAATGTAAGCGTCTCTACTCCTGTGTGCAATGTGGAAACCTCGCTCTCAACCAGTCACCTTACAGACCAAACAAATGAAGTGGATGGCACCGTGCAAACAGGGCCTGGCCAACAAACACAGCAGAATCAAAGTCCAAAGGCAAAAAGGACACGGAAAGAACGATTTACTTTTGATGAAATTGAAATACTGACTACGGAGGTAATGTAACTGTTTTTTATTTACATAAATAAATTAAGGGAGATTCCATAAAATTTCTTGTACTTTCAAATGGTGCTAATTTTGCCCAAACCAATCAGATGTTAGCTTTCCAAAATTCAATATTATCGGATTGGTTCGGACAAAATTAGCACCATTTTTAAGGATAAGAACTTTTATGGAATCTGCATGATTCGAAACTTGACAAGCATTGGCGATTAGATAGTGGATAATGCACCCCCAACTGAACATTATAAGGATATTCTAAGTCACCGAGGATTTCAAAAATCCATGAAAATTTGCAAATTTTTCATTTTTTTTACATATTTTACCCATAATTCCAGTAAAATTTCCAGAAAAGTTGCAAAATGTTGTTACCATGTTAAAGTACACTTTGTGCTGAAAAAAACAATGTATAATATTCCTGATTTACTGCAAGGTTTCCTACTGTAAAATTAGTCTAAAGCGATTGAGGGCAAAATCCTGAAAATTCTTCTGGCAGTTAACGCAAAAAAAAATGAAAATCTTCTGGCAGTGAAAGGGTTAAAGCCACAGCTATCTGGGCAACTAAGGTTTGGTTGGTTTTACAGTATACATATCCTTTGAGCATCTAAAAAAACACATTAGATTATTTTCAAATATGCTACTTATTTAAATTGTTATACTATACAGTATGATTTCCAAATGCAGCTTGTTGCTCCATAATAAAATTAATTTGGGAGAAAAATACATTTTGACCGTATTTCACAGTCAGTTTAATGAAGATATAATTAAAAATGTTTAAGCAAATGTTTTTTTATATCAGTGCACAGTATTGGTATTGAACTGTCTAGATCTAGTGTTAGACATCACAATTTGATGAAGAACCCTAATAGAGTCATACAGGGCCACTATCTCAGTTCATATTGAAAAGGGTTCACCTATTCCCTCTTAAAGAGCTGTAATTGGCTCAGTAAATTGGTTGCGGTGGTTGAGCAACACATCTTTTGCATACTGCCACAATTGCCCTTAGTTTTGTCATAGAAAATCTGTTAACAACACACAAATAGCTAATGAAGGCTCTTGTTACATAGCCCTAATAATGCTATAAATGATGGTTACTTATTTTTGTACTCAATTTACTCAGAGTACTCAATGTACTCAAACTTACTTTATACGCATGTTATAAAGCAAATATATGGAAAAATTGGATGGAAGTCACCACATGTTTAAATAGTTTAACATTAACTGAAATATAAAAGACAATTTTACCTTTAAGAATACCAAAAGAAATTTTGTTTTTTAGAATTTGAATCTATAGAATAAGAACATTAGGAAAAGTTTTTCTTTTGGACAGAACCTTATGGAATCTTTTTATTAACTTTACAATTTGTTCTAGTTGAAAGATTTTTGGTAAAAAAAAAAAAACTTATAGTTAGAAGCACCTTAATATGTGAGCCCTCTTGAAAAATATATAGCACACAATATATTGCAGCATGCAATCTAACGGGACTGTAGTTAAAAAAAAAAGAACAATGCAAACTAAAACCCAAAGGCACAAGAACAATGATCAACACAGTAATGGGGAAAATCAAGGTGCTTTAAATGCTTTTTAAAATTCCTGGTGAAATTTCACAAAGTAAAAAATCCACGAAGGTGCACTGGATGAGGGCAATTCTTTAATTGTTAAATGCAATTTGTATGGTTATATGGCTTATATATTATACAGTTACAACATAATACAGCTTTATGATGTTTAACTATGTTTTTTCTTTTTATATATATTTTCCAGTGATGTCACACTGCAACTATTATTGGTCCTCTTTGGCAGGGGGGGGGGGCTCACATTTTTCTCATATCAGTAAGTTTACTGGCAACATACAATGTCCAACAGGAGGCAGATTTATTTGGGTTTTGTTATATGCTCTGAATAACAGTCCTAATAAAAATGGACCGTAAGAATGGAACACGGTAGAAAACATTTCTAAATTTAAAATAACAAATATTTTGAAGGGAAAAGAAAACAAATCTTTCAATAAGAAGAGGATATCATGCAAGTGACCCATTAAATTAAAGGATAAGTGCACTGTAAAATCAAGTTATGTTTATTTGGAAGCTGCAGCTTTAAAAATACTGTTGCCATTTTTTTTGACCTATGCCCCTTCAGAGCCTAGCTTTGTGCCTTGGAAGTTGCTGACATCTTGTTACTGGTTTGCTGAATGTTAAGCTCCGCCCCTCTGAGATTTCCTCTGCTTTCTCCTGCTTGAGCCTCAAACAGTAATGCTTGTGAGTTCCGCGCACAACGAAGCTAGGCTCTGGAGGGGCATAGGGAATAAATAAATATGGCAATGGTATTTTTAAAGCTGCAGCTTCCAGATGAATATAACTTGATTTTACAGTGCACTTATCCTTTAAACCTGGATGTATCTAAGAAGTATATAATTTTACTGTAAAATCTTTCTAAAAGATACCATTTGGTAAAATATTCTGTGGGTTAAAAAATGGGTCAAATTTATTATTGTAATCACTGGGATCATCCTCATTTTAATTCATAGTGTAATATAGTTTATTATGTATAAAAACTTTCCAATTTAAGTTATTCAGTTTAAATACTGAAATGAATATTTGCATTCAGAGTATACAGGGTGAAAGTAACAGATGTGATATATTTCTATTTTACTTAACGTAGCAAACATTTTATTCTCAGTAAAGAAACTTAAGGGCTATGAAAATGGTATACAAGCATCTGCTTCTAAATTAATTCTATACAAGGGGACTAATATATTGGCATATCTGAACTACTTATGATCCAGAAATTACACACCATTTCAAAACTCAAAACTCAGTGGTAATTAGTTGCATAAAATGTAAACTTTCTTAAATATGTCACATCAGCAAAACAAATGTTAAATCTGCTTTCAAATTAGCTGTATCAAGGTTGCTTTTATTTTACATACTTGAATAGGAAAATTGTTTCGAAAACATGCCTTCCTGCTCTGCCTGAATTCGTCACGGCAGGTTTATTTTATTCATTTCTTAATTTCTAAATACAAATCAAGATTGCAATTTATATTTAACAAAAAAACAAGATTGTTTTTGATGTAAAAGTATAGATTCAGTGGTTAAATAAAAAAAGAGAAATTTTAAGAATAAATTATAGCTCTCTTGAGGGAAAGAATCTAGCAAACTGACCAAGATAGATTGGATTGATTTGTGTTTTATATTTTTTGTATTGTAGAACATATCCAGTGCTTTTTATTGACTATATCTATTTACATCTTGCCCTGCTCGGATCTACACATCTTACTGTTAAGCTCTTCAGGTACAGAGTTCAAGCGAACCCCCTCTGGGCAGGGAGTCTTAGCGCCTGTTCGTCTTCCCCTGAGCCTCTAATGATGAGGATGTTGCACTGCAGCCAGGTCGTGGCCCCAGAAGAACTCAAGAACCCAATCCTGCAATCATGAGAAGATCAGTGGGTGGGTAGCACCTAAACAGGAACCAGATGTAGGCAGAGAACAGCAGACAAACGGCAGTAGAGACAATACCAAGAAGCAGGCTGAGGTCAGGAGCCAGGCAGCAACACAGACAAGTTCCGAGTACAGATAAGGTAGGAAGGCAGGCGGCAATACAGGCAAAGTCCAAGGTACAGGCAAAGGTCTAAAGGGAGGCGGCAATAAGGCAGAGTCCAAGGTACAGACAAAGGTTTAAAGGCAAAACACTGAAGTGGCAGCAAGTTTTCACGGGTCAGAGGGGTTTAAATAGGCAGTGTGATATCATCAGGACGTCCATGCCCATCAGCGCTCCCAAACCGTGCTCGGGAACCCAGGCACGCAACACTTACAACCTAAGCACCCTAGCACAAACCAGTACATCTTTTTATAACTGTGGATCAAACCAGAGTATCCAAAGGAAACCAATGTAAGAATAGGGAGAATAAACAATCTCCTTGCAGATATAAGATGCATTAAAGGGTAACTGTTAGAATAAATATCCTGCACTAGTCATGCCAGACCCTGATGCCTGTCTTAGACCCAGTAAAAGACCCTTTACAGCTCTGGGAGAGAGAATTGCACCACACATTGAATGTAGTAAAAGTCTAACTCACTTTATTTAGTTATTACATTGGATTTTCACAAAGAGAAAAGGGGGCGTGGCCAGACACAGTGTCTACAGATGAGGTAGTAAAACATCCCTTGGAATTCAAGGAGGGAGTCAGGTTGACATAAGATATGGGAAGCAAAGACCTTGAGATAAATTGTTATCTAGACCATGGGATAAGAGAATGAACATCTGAGAACATCCTGAGACAATATCTGAATAATATGAACACAAAATGGAGTTAGAGAACAAAATGGCTGCTATTAGGCTAAGTGATTATAGAGAATATATAAAAACCTAACAATAACTGTGGTCCAAAAATGGCTTTAGGTAAATTGACAGGAATTGCTTTCCTGTGTATTTTTGCAATTTGCATTCATTATTTTTTTTACATCGTTTAAAAGATATTTACTTTTTTATGTGCAATATGGTAGCAGCATCACTAGATCCCCTGCAATTCCTGTTTCCTGCTCTGAAACCATGTGAAAATCCCTCTTCCCTTTGTCTCCTTTTCCTTTTTCCTTGCCCCCATGGCCCCTCTCCTAGCAGTCACCTCCTCAAGTCACTGTAACTCGATTTCTAACTGGTTTCTTCTGCTTTCTCCTGCACTGAGCATGTACCAACCACAGATTAGAAGGAGGAAGTAGTACTGTGACCGCAGATTCAGAACCTCCCACCCCCAGATTCAAAACCTCCCACCAACTTTATGATCAGTGATTTCTTCATATTATGGGCTGTGCAGCACATAGAAAGTTGGTTGATGGCTTATTTTAAAGGTAGGAACTCGGCCTTTCATTTAAAATCAACTTGTTTGGAGACCACAGTTCCCCTTTAAAAACATATAATAAAAAATATAATACAATATTTTGGAGGCATGTCTGGTAATTCTTGTTATATGTGTTATTTAGTCCTTCAGATAAGCCTTAACTGGTATTACTATCAGAAATAGTACATAGAAAGAATCAGACCATCTAAACAATAAAAATGAGTGCATCTTTCCCTGGTTAAAGGTACTTGCTAAAATCAATAACATAAAAATATGTACATCACAAAAGTAAAATAACACAGAATTATGTGCAATGAGAGCTGTTTGTTCAAGCTAAATAACATGACATGTTTTGGTTGCAGATATCCGAAGTCTGCATCAGAAACATGTTGTGTTACTAGCTTGAATAAACAACACCTGTTTCACAGCATTTTCTGTTAGCCTCCATCCTAGCTTTTTGACTATTAATGTACTACAGTGTAAGCCAGCATCGTAACTTTTTGACTAATAATGTGCTACTAAGGCAGAAGCACTAAAAGTTACTGGCATCCAGCCTCTGCACAATTTAATTTAATGTATGCGTACGGAAAGTGAAAGTCCAAATGTATATATTTTTGCTAGAAAGCTATCACTTGCACATTGTTTGCATGTTGTTTTAAATTTGTGATTGCTTTCTTTGGGGGATCTCCTCCCATGGTTTTCAAGCTAAAAACAGGGAATCCATGGAAGCATTCCCACGTAATCCATGGATTTTCCCATTGATATTATAATGGGAACAGTCCACAAACATTCTGAGGTTTCAGGATTATGTGATGAAATCCTCCCAGCTATTACTTTCTGTATGAAATTTACCTGGGTCCAAAGCTTCACTTATTACACACAAACACACACAAACAATTTAGAAAAAAGTTCTAAAATGTATAAAATAAAAGCATAACGTAAACATAAAACATACATAAGTCATATATGTAAAGCACTATGTATGTAGGGCAACTAAATTAATAAGGGGAATGGAGGGGCTTGAATATGCAGGCAGATTAGACAAGTTAGGGCTGTTTACATTGGAGAAGCGGCGGTTGCGTGGGGACATGATAACCTTATACAAATATATTAATGGCCCATACAGTGAACTCTCTGGTGCATTGTTCACTAATAGGTCATATCAGAGGACTCGTGGACATCCTTTAAGGTTGGAAGAAAAGAAGTTTCATCTTCAAGTTAGGAGAGGTTTCTTTACAGTGAGAATGGTGAAACTGTGGAACTGTCTTCCAGCAGAGGTGGTAATGGCAAGTTCATTGAATAACTTTAAAAAAGGCCTGGATAAGTTTCTAAAACTAAAAAATATTGAGAATTACTGGTATTAATGCATATAGATCTGGTTGATCCAGGGATACTTTCCGATTGCCGTTTGGAGTCAGGAAGGAATTTTTCCCCCCCTTTTTAGCTGGGGTTTTTTGCCTTCCTCTGGATCAACTGTTAGGTAGGGTTAAAAAAAAAAAAAAAAAAAAAAGTGAATAGGTTGGACTTGATGGACGAATGTCTTTATTCAACCTTAATTACTATGTTACTATGTTACTATGTATGTCTCATGTATTTAGAATAAAGTATGACATTTACAGGGTAATTCAATACAAGTTCTTATCGTTTAAAATGGTGCTAATTTTGCCCCAACCAATCAGATGTTAGCTTTCAAATGTTAAATAAGTTCTGGTTGGGGCAAAATTAGCACCGTTTTAAACGATAAGAACTTTTATTGAATAACCCTGTTAGTTTTATAGCATGAATGTGCCCCTCCAAATGTTTGTAAGCTACAACTCCCAGCATTCCCTGCTACCATCTGCTGTTAGTATATGTTGAAAACTGTAGTTTTTAAACATCTGCAAGAACACAGGAAAGACATCTCTTTTTATGGTCAAAAACATGCCCCCCAACACCACACTCATTCCTTGTGCTAATTTTGCCACAACCAATCAGATGTTAGCTTTCAAATGTTAAATAAGTTCTGACTGGTTGGGGCAAAATTAGCACCGTTTTAAACGATAAGAACTTTTATTGAGTAACCCTGTTAGTTTTATAGCATGAATCATGTGCCCCTCCAAATGTTTGTAAGCTACAACTCCCAGCATTCCCTGCTGCCATCTGCTGTTAGTATATGCTGAAAACTCTCTTTTTATGGTCAAAAACATGCCCCCCAAAACCACACTCATTCCTTTCAAATATTTAATATTATATTTAATATTTATACTTTCACTTGGCCAATTACTAGGCCAGACACAACCACATCTCGACAGATTATACCCTGCTGTGACCTAAATAACTCCATCACACATCTTTATTGATATAAACGTGGCCACAGCTTTATTGGACGATTTATAAAACTTTTAATAGCACATATTGTGCCAGCTGTTGCTGGGGCAACAGGCATGAATGAAATACCCAAACCAGTAGTCTCCTGCTGAAAGCAATGACCCGTCCAGAGCCATCAGCCAAAGACCGTATTCACGTCCCCAGCTTAACTTCCCATAAATATCCATTATATAAACAAACTGTCAATGTGTATTGAAGTAAAAATACAAAAACCTCCACCGACAGGAGCATCAGAGATGGCCCTGACTCCCCAGCAATGATAGAGCCATCTCTGTGCCAGAAATTTACGGTGGTGAATAGAAACGCCCCCGAGTCGCCTGACAAAGGCAGAAATGCTCATGTTAAATTTTCATCTTCAGCGCTCTATAGCTCTAGGGTTTTTGGCTCCCCACAACTAAGCTCTGGGAATTGCTTCAGACCAAACTAGAACAAGGCCCTTCCCCAAAGCTATGCATCTTGCTAATGAGATCAATCGTAAACATATGTCCCAAGTAATTGACCCGGGATGGAGAACCAGGCTCGCCGCACATACCCCTCAGCTGTAAGAATTCTGGCAGAATGCGTGACCACTGAAGGCTCGAACTACCTCTCCATCTAATGGGGACTGTTGTAGGGTCAAAGTCAAGGTTCCTACCAAACGGTCTGATGTCCATTTGCTGTGCAGCCCAGAAGATGTGTAAGTGGCCCAAGATGCATATGGGGACCAGACAGTGACCTATAAACAAGATTAGAGCAGGTGAGGTCGTATGTATGTGCGAAACAAGAAGTGCAGCTGTACCTGCAGGCCATGTGTTTTGTGACTGATATCTAATAGGAGGTGACGCCCAGGCCGTGTAGTGGATGGCGAAACCAGTTCCCTAATACGAAATGCGTACATATCTTTGTAGGATTTTTCTGTTTGTCTGGGTGGGGATATTCCTGACTGGAATAGTTTTTCCCCCACACATTTTTTCCAGAAAACATAGTTGGTATAGCAGATAGCTTAAGACTATTCCTTGAACCCTTCGACATATATGAATCTGGATATGGAGAAAAATTAGAACACATACGGTTGTTTTGTTTCTTTCCTTTCAATGTTTTCTCCGACATGATCTCTAGGTTCTGTACAAATTTCCCCGTTTGCTGAAGCCATATTTTTATCATCTCAATGTTGTTTGGAAAAGGATAAAGTGCATTAGTAGGATATGTTAATTTCTTTCCACTCTCAAAAGGACATCCTTTCACCACGTGCTGGCATCTTATTACCTGTAATATTTAGAGAGAAAAACCCTATATTGATAATGCAATTTACTTTTTCTATTCTATCTACATTTTTACAGACATTAAAGTGCCATTTTACTGCCCCCCTCCATTACGAGAAACTAAACTACTCTTATTAAATTCTGTTAATCCATTTTAAGGTTAATACACATGTGCAATCCCAGGGGCCAACCCACGACACACAATGTGTATGCACTGGCGATAATTGTGCTGTGTATGGGCACTTTGTCGAGCAAAACAGCCATTTGATTGGGGCTCATTGAAGATCAAGTGGCACTAAGATATTTAAACCTTGCAAAACACAATTTACTAATTCAATACTTAAGTAGCAGAAATTGCTACAGAAAGAGAAACTAGAGAGAGAGAGAGAGGAGAGAGATTGAAAATATATTTATAGATAATAATAAATAAACAACCCAAACTTTTCTGGGAGACTGGAGTAAGCCTGGGGAGAGAGTGGAGTGAGCCTGGGGAGAGACTGGAGTAAACTTGGGGAGACGCTGGAGTGAGCATGTGGAGAGACTAGAGCAAGCCTGCAGAGAGACTGGATTGAGCCTGGGGAGAGACAATACAACAAAAATAATATTTTTGTAAACAATCATGAAAGACAGAACAGAGACAAGAAAGAGACAGTATAGTATCTTTTCAGTCTCTATCTCGTTCTCCAGACTGTATAGAAGAGAGTGAGAGAACGTCTGTAGAGAGAGGATTGAATAAATATTCACATATAATGATGAACATTTTGTGATCCTGGGAGAGAATGGAGTGAGTCTGGGGAGAGATTGTAGTGAACTTGTGTAGAGACTGGAGTGAGTCTTGGAAGAGACTGGAGTGAGTCTGGGGAGAGACTGGAGTGAACTTGGGGAGAGACTGGAGTGAGTCTGGAGAGAGATTGTAGTGAACCTGTGTAGGGACTGGAGTGAGTCTTGGGAGAGACTGGAGTAAGTCTGGGGAGAGACTGGAATGAGCCTAGGGAGAGATTGTAGTGAACCTGTGTAGAGACTGGAGTGAGTCTTGGGAGAGACTGGAGTGAGTCTGGGGAGATACAAGAGAGAAAATACTATAGAGACTAAAGAGACTGTATTGTATCTCCCCAGTCTCTCACTCTTTCTCCAGACTGGAGAGAAAGTGTAGAGACGAGAAATAGAGACTTTCGAGAGTATAAACATAGGAGAGAATGGAAAAGATTGGCAGATAATGTACCCCCTATTGTAAGTTATAAGGATATTATGACATCCCCATACACATAAACAGGCTGCTGGGCACAATTACCCCTCGTATAGAGACTGCTGGGCACAATGACCCCCCATATACACAGTCTGCTGGGCACAATGCAACCCCCCATACACACAGACTGCTGGGCACAATGCAACCCCCCCATACACACAGACTGCTGGGCCCAATGACCCCCCCACAAACACACAGACTGCTGGGCACAATGACCCCCCACACACACACACCTATACAGAGGTTGCTGGGCACAATGACGCCCCACACACACTAATACAAAGGCTGAAGGCACAATGACCCCCCCCACACACACACACACACACACATACAGAGGCTGCTGGGCACAATGCAAAGCAATACACACAGACTGCTAGGCCCAATGCAAACACACACACACCCTTACACACAGACTGCTGGGCACAAAGACCCCCCCCACATATACAGAGGCTGCTGCGCACAGTGACACCTCACACACACTTATACAGAAGCTGAAGGCACAATGACCCCCACACACATATACAGAGGCTACTGGGCACAATGCAACCCCCCCCTACACACAGACTTCTAGGCACAATGCAAACACACGCACGCTCTTACATACAGACTGTGGGCACAATGCAACACCCCCCCATACACACAGACTGCTGGGCACAATGCAACCCCCCCACCAATATGGATTGGACCATAGGCAATAAATGTTTAACAACATACAGTTGCATCACACCAAGCAGGATGTTCAGCACGCTCTCTGTTCTGTCTGGCTGCAAATATCACAATGTGTAGACACAAAAAAAACCAGGAAGCAGTTTCGGTCCACGTGCGAGGAGGAGGGGGTGTCGTCAATATGGACAGCAGTCATCCCAGCCAATTAAAATTTGCTATGTAAATTTTGGTCCATGGCACTGCAATAAGGGTGCGACACAGGAGGATCAGAGAGTTTTGGGTCTGATATTTGATTTATTAAGCTTAGGATGGACAAAAGATTAAGTACTTTTATCTAATATATATATATATATAGGCTTTCTTTTAAGAAATGGTAGTTTTGTACAGTATAGTTGTCCTTTAAAGGTGAATTATCATTATTATCAAAGTGTTAAAAGGGTAAGTTTTGTTTAAACCTTCTTTTTAAGGCTTATATTAAAGGAAATATGCACTGTTTTTACATCTGTTGAAGTATGTTGCCATTTCTTTTACAATCAAGAATAATATATAAATAGCTCATTTTTTATATTTTATTGTTTCTCTTTACAGAAGTGTGAATTAAATAATGTGTCCACCCCCTACAAAAACTTTTGATATAATGCTTAGTGCCCCCCTAAAACTTCGACCTCGCAAGGTTTTAAGGAGATAAGCAATAAAAGCTACTGTACATTTTAGCCTACCTGGATGTGGATTTTACCATGTCAGTAAGGGAGGCATGGAGAGCTGTCAGCTGCACCAGGGGCAGCAATCCTTTACTACAAATATCTGATGTAGTAAGTAAAAACAGAAGAAATATTGGGGCTCATTTACAAAGAGCCACAAGTGATCCTCTTATGGGGATTTAAAATTATGTTGGCAGTTCTGGGCAAATACAATTTGGCTTACTTAATAGCATGATGTCAATGCCAGTTATTTGCTGTTGTTTAAAAGTTGCTCTAAAAATGCAATATTGAAGGTCACAGTTCTTTTCTTTAAGGCACACTAAATGGGTTAGCGTAACTTTAAAAAGAGATTGGATCTTGGCACTTAACTTGGCCTTAAATTTGTTTTTCTCATTTTTGTAAATGCCATTTGTGTTCCCTTTGGCTTAGGTATTGGACTAAAAATGAACCTATTGAAATACCAGTTCTGGGGGTGATAATGTTAAATGGACATAGCAGTGAGAACAGGTTAATAAATTATATGTAAAACATACAAAAATGTGAGGGAAAGTTGAAAACTCATCTCATGTAAATAACGTTAAATCAAAAAGTCAAAAATAGTGCAAAAATTTCACCTTTAACACTTAAATGTGCCCCTAGGGCAACAAGTAGTTTTGTGAAAGAATATGTGCAGTTTAAATGTTTAATGCACAAATTTGCACACAACTGCAGAGAATATGAAGTTTCAATCCCTTTTAATTACAATAAGATTACTGGCAAATTCCCTTTTTTAGAACAGACAAAGGTATGTGCATGCAAATCGTTTTACACATAAACACAGAAGATTCAAATTTCTAAGGCACCAGCTGCAACCGAAAAGTGACCATGATAGAAAACCCATTACTGTAAACTAGTGACAAACAATAACATTGCCCAGAGCAGAAAGATATATATTAAAAAAAGCACTAAACCATAATAAACTGTAGCCGCAGGGATAAAGAGGGAGAGCTAATACAAAGAAAGAATGGCAGCAAAGAGAATAAGCTAATGGACAACAAGATACAGAAAATTGGTTGATTGACTGCACCTGAGACTGTTTAACGAAAGCCATAAGTTTTCCTAAATGACCGTACAGAAAACAAGCCGGAAAAAATGCCAGACATCCATTCTTTTTCTTTTTTAATCAAACAGCTCAGCAGGTAGAATATTTCTAAACATTAGCAATATGTAACAGATGCCAATAATGATACAAAATAGCTGGTGTTAACACTAGGTCTTCAGTTACTCCAATCTAGTAATGTGGGTGAGTGATGTCACAGGTATATAGACACCATTCATAAATCAGAAAAGCAATAGAGTAAACTTGTAACATCTGGAAGAAGAATTCACAGGGTGTGCTATTTTATTTATTTATTTTTTTAGTCCAACTTAAATAGGATCACTAATTGATGTCTGATTTTTTTTTTTTTAATACTGTAACTCTGCAGGTGCATTGGTATGCACATTATGACTGGGTGGAAATTATTATTGTACTGCCAGATTAAATATAAATATTTACAAAAAAAAAAATAAGCCATCAAAAGCAACACAAACATTTTAATGACTCAGGTTTGACAATACACAATTAAAGCCATGAAAAAGTGAATATACTTTAAAAAGTATTTTTATTTGGATCACATGTTAATGGTTTTGTGACCCTCTTAACCTTTATGTATGTATAAAAGAATGGAATTATCATTTACCATTCATATGCACTGCTACATTACATACTCTGACAGTGGGGATAGTAAAATAACAGACTATAAAGAAGTAGAATCATAAAGAATGTAATGAATGACTTTATAACCACAGTAAAAGCTATATGAACAGCAGAATTGTATAATCTAATGGGCCTCAATGGACTGATGGTATTTTTTGTGTGTGAGGGGGAAAAAAATTGTTCTGGTGAACAATAGAAAATGTTGTTTAGCCTTTCATATAAAATCTGTGAAAATCAAATAATTACACACTGATATTCTTTGCTATATTCAGAATAAAATTGCTTTTATTGTATCTCATTCTCTAAGAGTAGTGATGCTGAACATTACAGTTTAGCACTGTACAATGCAGATTATTGGAAATGGATTGAACCAATACTCCACAATATAGTTTTGATAATTGTTTTCTGCATGTGTTTTTTATTTTACACTGCCTTTCTGGATTGAAATGTTCCTAGGTAACCTCTAGGCCAGGTTCTCATTCATCCAGGTCATTGTATATCTGTTGTATTCAATTAGATCAACTGGACGTAAAGTTTAGTTCTTGAAGACATTTCGCTAGTCATCCGACTGGCTTTCTCAATTCAGAATGACTTGTACAAGAATCTGTCTGTTATGTTCCTTTTGCAGATGTGTTTGTGAAAACGCTTGTGAAGGTTCTCATTCATCCAGGTCATGGTATATCTGTTGTATTCAATTAGATCAACTGGACTTGAAATGTAGTTCTTGAAGACGTTTCGCTAGTCATCCGACTGGCTTTCTCAATTCAGAGTGACTTGTACTAGAATCTGTGGCAATTATGTACCCTGGAAAATCCCAATTAGCATATCACAGCCAGGTGTTAAGGGTGTGATTAGATAGGGGCTAAGAGGTGTTATAGGAACGCCCAGAGTAAGGTGTTAAAACAGCATTGTATATGGCAGACAGTTGGTGTCGAACCCCCCCACCTCTATTTAGGCTTGGTTTCTTTATTTTCACATAAATGGCCTCCTTAACACCTCTCTTGAACCAGTCACGTTCCTTCGCCAGTATGTTAACATTACAATCTTCAAAGGTATGTCCTTTATCCTTAAGATGCAGATACACGGCTGAGTCCTGACCCGAGGAATTGGCTCTTCTGTGCTGGGCCATACGTTGATGCAGTTGCTGTTTGATCTCCCCCACATACAAATCAGAGCATTCTTCACTGCACTGCATATATGATGTCGCTTTTCTTGTGTTTAGGTATTGGGTCTTTCGGATGTACCAATTGCTGCCTGTGTGTGTTGTTCGGTTTAAAGCAGACAGGGATACAATGTTTTTTGAAAATTCTTCTTAATTTCTCGGAGACCCCTGCTACATATGGGATGACCATGTTCTTCCTCCTGTCTTGCTTTTCCCCTTCACTGTTGGTATTTGTGTTCTTTTCTTTCCTTCTACTTCTTTTGACAAAGGCCCAGTCTGGATATCCACAAGTTTTAAGGGCTCTTCTGAGATGTTTCATTTCTTTAGCCTTCGCATAGTGGGGATGTTCTCGGCTCTGTGTTGCAGGGTTCTGATGACACCCAGCTTGTGATCTAAAGGGTGGTGGGAGTCAAACATCAAATACTCTTCTCAGCCCTTACCCGTAATACAGTAATGGAGGAACAAGGAAGGACTGGCCATCCTGGCAGTGGGGCTTGTAAGACCAAGTGCTTCTATGGGGGGTTCAGAGGTGGGCAGGTGCATTCTTCTTTTCTTTGGCCTAAAAAGTTTGTTGAACCTTGCCACTCCAGATGTTTAGAAACTACAACTCCCATCCACCAAAGCATGCTGGGAGTTGTAGTTTATAAACATCTGGAGTGCCAAGGAATTGGGGGTTAATTGATATTGGCACCAATACTGCAGTTAGTGGTAGTAATTTCTACTCTTGGCTTATAATCAAGTAAATCAGTTTTACTTGTTTTTCAGGTAAAAATAAATTCTTTAGCTTATACTCGGGTTGGCCCATATTTGAGTATATACGGTATTTTGAAAAAAAATTATTCCAACAATATTCTGTGCAATATGAGTGCCTATACATTGCTATGTGTGTAAAACACGTGTTCCGAATTTGATTGTTGTTTTTATGAGATTTGTGGCCATATTTACACAATGTTTTTGTATTAAAAAAAAAAGATCTTTGTTGGTTGATATTTTGGAACACTGTATCAAGTTTTTATTGATGAAAGAAATTATTAATCTGTATACGCACACTCTAAAATATTGGCACTTTACAGACATGATATCATGTACATACATACAAACAAATATGATGGCATTTGTTAAAATAATATGTTTGGGAAAAAAATAATTAAAACAAGTATGTTGCCACCATTCTTTTGGGGGAAAATAAAGCCTCAGAACAACACTGATCTAGAAGACACAGCACCTTGATATAAAAGCAGTAATCTGTGTGCCACCTCTCATCTTGATTTGGGTGCTGGGGAATTTACCTTACAGGATTTGGGATTTATTACCCAGCATTCCAATATTGCATTCCAATATGGCAGAGTGTGGTCAGTGACCATTGTGTTTTTTAACGTGCTCAGTCCTTAGATACTGCAATAACTTGTTACAGGAGGTCATGCCTACTGGTGTTTTGCAATAGATAAATAGGTTTAGGCCACTGGGGGGAAAAACTCAGACACACACGTACATATCATATAGTTCAGTTGAGTCCATCCTAGGAAAATTTAGTTTGGGGCATGCAAGTTGCCATTTAAGTGCTTTGATAACAACTAGCATGGCCAAAAGCAATTATATACATTGGTTGGGTATTATATAGGGGTAAGTATGTCTCTATTTTTGGGGGATTTTTTTACACCAGCAAAACACCAGCTCTTCTTCATTTCCCAAAGAAAATGCAAATTTCATTATTAGAAGGGTAGAAGGGGTAATCTGTTGCCAAGACCCTACTTGCTGAACAGTGTGTTGCCTGCCTGGTGCTAGGATTTAACCTTGTGGTGGATCG
Organism: Hymenochirus boettgeri; assembly: GCA_019447015.1. Taxonomy (NCBI): domain Eukaryota; kingdom Metazoa; phylum Chordata; class Amphibia; order Anura; family Pipidae; genus Hymenochirus; species Hymenochirus boettgeri. Next base: position 85,714,952 of record CM033469.1, on the reverse strand, counting down.
TATAGACAGATTATTGTGTGGGGCAGGGAGTGATCCGGTGGTCCTGGTTTATGTTGGTGCCAAGTACAAAGTTAGAGGTGGAGGTGAGGTCATTAAAAATGATTTCCGAGAGTTAGGGGCCAGGTAAAAAGTAAGGACTTCAAGGGCATCTGTTGTATTCAATTAGATCAACTGGACTTGAAGTTTAGTTCTTGAAGATGTTTCACTAGTCGTCTGACTGGCTTTCTCAATTCAGAATGACTTGTACAAGAATCTGTGGCAATTATGTACCCTGGAAAATCCTAATTAGTATATCACAGCCAAGTGTTAATGGCATGATTGGATAGTAGCTAAGAGGTGTTATAGGAATGCCCAGAGTAAGGTGTCAAAACAGCATTGTACATGGCAGACAGTTGGTGTCGAACCCCCCCACCTCTATTTAGGCTTGGTTTCTTTATTTTCACTTAAATGGCCTCCTTAACACCTCTCTTGAACCAGTCACGTTCCTTTGCTAATATGTTAACATTACAATCTTCAAAGGTATGTCCTTTATCCTTACGATGCAGGTACACGGCTAAGTCCTGACCCGAGAAATTGGCTCTTCTGTGCTGGGCCATACGTTGATGCAGTTGCTGTTTAGTCTCCACCTCATACAAATCAGAGCATTCTTTACTGCACTGCACTGCGTATATGATGTTGCTTTTCTTGTGTTTCCCACTTACATCCAAGAGACCCAATACCGAAACATTTACCCTCTGTATTCACCATAGAAAATCCTAGTCCTTATAGTAGGGACTGTAATAATATGAAGCGTATAAATGAGGAATATTCACTCTTATATACTTGGATTTATGAAGACGCGAGTAAGAATTTAGATTCTGATATAGCAATAGATGTAATATACTTGGATTTTGCTAAAGCTTTTGATACTGTGCTACATAGGCCACTAATGTATAAACTGAGGACTGTTGGCCTAGAAAAAAAACATTTGTGCATGCATAGAGAATTTGTTATTGGAGTGCAAACAGAGAGTGGTGGACCTACATCTATGTGGGCCAAAGTTCTAAGTGGGGTGCCTTGGGGTTCCGTACTGGGGCCACTTCTTTTTAATCTATAATTTATAAATGACTTAGAAGGGGGCATTGAGAGCAAGGTCCCTGTCTTTGCCATTAAACTATGCAGAGCTTTGGAAACTTCAAATTATGTGCAATTGCTGCAAGCTGACCAAGATAGATTATCTGGATGACAGATGATATTCAATGTTGATAACTTTCTCGACTGGAAAAAGATTTGGGAATTCTGGTAGATAACAGGCTTAGCTGTAGCAAACAATGCCAGACAACAAAGGCTAGAGCTAGCAAGATATTGTCTTGTATAAAGAGGGGAACAGATTCAAGGGAAAAAATATCATTCTCCCTCTTTACACTGGTAAGGCCTCATTTGGTAAGGCCTCATTTCGCAGTTTTGGAATCCCATAAATAAAAGGGACATCTTAGAAATAGAAGCAGTTCAGAAAAGGGCAAGTAAAATAATAAAGGGAGGCTTGACTATGCAGGCAGATTAGGGCTGCTTACAGATTAGGGCTGTTTACATTAGAGAAGCGACTCTGCGTGGGGATATGATCACTTTATACAAATATATTAATGGGCCTTACAGTAAACTCTCTGGTGCATTGTTTACTAATTGGTCATATCAGAGGACACATGGACATCCTTTAAGATTGGAAGAAAAGAAGTTTTGTCTACAGGTTAGGAAAGGTTTCTTTACAGTGAGAACGGTCAAACTGTGGAACTGTCTTGCAGCAGATGTGGTAATGGCAAGTTCATTGAATAGCTTTAAAAGTGGGCTAGATAAGTTTCTAAAACTAAGAAATATTGAGTCTATCTATCTATCTATCTATCTATCTATCTATCTATCTATCTATCTCTCTCTCTCTCTCTCTCTCTCTCTCTGTCTGTCTGTCTGTCTGTCTGTCTATCTATCTCTCTATCTATCTCTCTATCTATCTATCTATCTATCTATCTATCTATCTATCTAATATCTATCTATCTATCTACCATCTATCTATCTATCTATCTATCTATCTATCTATCTATCTATCTATTATCTATCTATCTATCTATCTATCTAATATCTATCTATCTATCTATCTATCTATCTATCTATCTGATATCTATCTATCTATCTATCTATCTATCATCTGTCTATCTATCTATCTATCTATCTATCTATCTATCTATCTATCATCTGTCTATCTATCTATCTATCTATCTATCTATCTATCTATCTATCTATCTATCTATCTATCAATCATCTATCTATCTATCTATCTATCTATCTATCTATCTATCTATCATCTGTCATCTATCTGTCTGTGTATCCATCCATCCATCCATCTATCTAATCCCTATTCCCTATTTCTGTATATCTACCAGTAAATATTTGTGCTTGTTATTTTGTAACCTATCATCCACATATAGGCCACCCCTGGTCCCATTTCCTACATTGGTTTGCACCACTGTATACCGTATGCCATATGGAAAAGCTGCATTGCATTGTGGGTGGATGGTATTACAGGCAGACACATATTCTGTATTATAAAGGGAACATACACCCCATTTAGAAGAATACAAGTCAATGTATTTCCTTAAACAGACTGTACATTATATAACCGACCCGTCTGGGATACAGCAGGAAATCCCCAATCCTGAGTCTGTCTATCAGCTATTAATATGAAGGAGTGTAAATTGGGATGGATCAATGAACGAAAGCTAACCGAGCGCCTAAACATGCGTGATTCTCGCCTGGAACGCTCGGTCAGAAGTCGCCTTTCGCAATTTTTTTGCCTGAGCGAAATTGGACTGCGGTACACACGTTAACGATAATCCATTGGATCCAACGGAATCGCCGCTTTATCGTTAAAGTGTTTGCCCAGCGCTAAAATCCAACTCTTGTGGTTTTGGGGTTTGGGTGGGTAATATACATATACACTATACCTTCTATTGTATATACATATACACTATACCGCCCCCCGTGTGGGCCGTTGTGTCTTTGGCTTTTGCCCCCCGCACCCCTTGCTCCTGTGCCCCCTCGGCGCCTCCTGTCTCCCCTGAGGACTGTTGGCCTGAGAAACTTTGTTTCACTGGCATACGACCAGAAGCAAACTAGTTGGACCGCAAGAGCCAGACAGCCGGTGGTTAATGGAGCTACATCTAGGTGGTAAAGTTCTAACGACGCCAGCTTCCTCATGGTTGCTGTACTGCGGGCCGCTTCTGTTTAAATGTTTATAAATGACTCTAGTACAGGGGCGCATGACTAGCCAAGGCTCTCTGTGTTTGCTGATGACATAATTATGCAGACTTTGGAAACTTCCAATGATGTGCAAGTGCTGCAGCAAGACCTAGATAGATTATCAAAATGGGCAGCAGAATGCGAATGAGATTCAATGTTGATAAATGTAAGGTGATGCATTTGGATTTAATAACCCTGTGCCACCTACACCATAAATAACCTGTGTTAGTGCATCTGAATGGAAAAAAGATTTGGGGGTTCTGGTAGATAACAGACTTAGCTGTAGCACAATGCCAGGTAGCAACACTAGAAGCTAGAAGATATTGTCTTGTATAAACGGGGAATGGAATCAAGCAGAGAAAAATCTTATTCTCCCCTCTTTACAAGGCACTGGTAAGGCACATTTGGAATATGCGGTGCAGTTTGGAATCCCATATACAAAAGGGACATCTTGGAAATGAGGCAGTTCAGAGAAGGGCACACTAAATTAATAAGGGGATGGAGGGGGCTTGAATATGCAGGCAGATATACAAGTTAGGGCTGTTTTACATTGGAGAAGCGGCGGTTGCGTGGGGACATGATAACCTTATACAAATAATATTAATGGCCCTAACAGTGAACTCTCTGGTGCATTGTTACAATAGGTCATATCAGAGGACTCGTGGACATCTTTAAGGTTGGAGAAAAGAAGTTCATCTTCAGTTAGGAGGTTTCTTTACAGTGAGAACGTGAAACTGTGGAACGTCTTCCAGCGAGGTGGTAATGGCAAGTTCATTGAATAACTTTAAAAAAGGCCTGGAAGTTTCTAAAACTAAAAATATGACGAATTACGTATTAATGCATATAGATCTGGTTGATCCAGGGATACTTTCCGATTGCCGTTTGGAGTCAGGAAGGAATTTTTTCCACCTCCACCTTTTTGACTGGGTTTTTTGCCTTCCTCTGGATCAACTGTTATGGTAGGTTAAAAAAAAAAAAAAAAAGAGGATAGGTTGGACTTGATGGACAATGTCTTTATTCAACCTCTAATTACTATGTTACTATGTTACTATGAATTTGAAGGATTGGCTGTTAAATAAGATAGGGGTTTTTCTATATTTGATGCCCCCATGGGTGGAATAGCCCTACTTAGGCTATTATCTCACTACCATGTGCGTGCATCGACACGAATGCATCAAGCAATAGGCATGTGGAGTTTAACATTTATTAACATGCTGAAGTTACAGGTTTTCCATCACTGCTAGCAGGTACTGCACCAGCAGCCCCCAAGAAGACAGTCCTTGTTACCACAGTAGATGAGACAGAGGGTAATAATGTCCCCCCTATGGTCTTTTCACAAGCAAAATGGGTTCAGATAACTTAGTTACTCCTCCTGCTCTCATAGAGATCACAGCACAGAAGAGCTTCAAATTCAGGGAGGGGGCGAAGGCACATAGACAGTAAAGGCACTTACTGTCTGAGTCATGGGCCACGCCCTGCAGTTCACCTAGTGGCTGAATGCAGTATTGCAGGGGGGATTTTTCCCCCCTTTCATTCCTCTCACTCTCCTGGACCCTGGCAAGTCCGGGCCCCATACGGAGCCCTTTACCCTCTGATGGCAGCCTGTTCAGTTGCATTTAATAGATCGTATAAGAATAGAATCTTCTGAGATGTCATTGCCCTTGGTGAAGTGCAGAGGCCAGAGGATTATATATTCCCTATAGAGATTTGTGTGTGTGGGTGGGGGGGGGGTTGGGTTACTGAAAGCATTTGCTCTTTAAATAATAAATAAATGCTTATACCTCTCAATGAACCGGAGGATAAGAACCTGATGCACCTGTTTTTCAACATCATCTTTCACTGAGCCCACTTATAATCCTTAATAAAGGACTTCAGACCCACCAATCATAACAAGTTTCTTCTTGAATTCGAAAACAAAGCCAGTTTTCTTCACAGTTTATTTCCTTTGCTGTTGACCCAAAAAATCCTGTGAGGTTTTGTTAATTTGGGACATCGCTACCTTTTAAAAAGATTTAAAAGCTTTTAAAAGCAAAGAGGTGTTTAATGTTAGCCCCTGAAGAGGGCCAAGAGAACCAGTGAAATGTTTTATGTATAAGCTTTGTCGGTTTTTCTGCCAGCCAAGTATTTTTAAAGGATTATTATTGTTAATAATGGTATGTTGCTTTTCTATTGGGAGGGTATTGGCCTAGGGTTTCCAGATCAGTGAAAAATCAGGGAACACCTATTAACCCTTTCAGTGTCACAGAACGTGAATACACGTTCTCCACTTAAAAGGCTCAAACTCCACAAAATGTGTATTCACGTTCTGTGGCTTCCCTTTAAAAAAAAAAATCCTGAGTGCTATGGGCAATCAGGGGGCCAGTATTCAGGTGCCCCCCTAGCCCCCTCGATCCCCCACCAGTTTCATGAAAATCCGATGGGGGATGGAAGCTAGCACTCTTTGAAGTGCTTAAGCAGAAAAGGAGATCAAGGCAGAGAGGCAGGAAGTTGGCTTCACCGGGGTCTTCCCTGAGAGTGGTAGGATGCTGCCTGTTTTATGCCGATTCCAAGTTCGTTATCATTCCCTAAGATGATTTGATGATCATCTTTGGGAATGATCCAAAAAAAAAAAAAAGGGAAATACACACAAAAAAAAATTTAAAAGGATACACACACCTTTTTTTTTTTGTATCCTAAAACTATAAATTAGCAAAAAACTTTGTTTCTCTAAGCTTCCCAATGTCCTCGGTTATACGGTAAAGTATATGCAGATACTTATTTGTATAATTTCAAGGGAAACTAAGCCTATTTTATAAGAAATTTTGCAGAGGTACCAAAAAAAGACCAGACTGAATTTTTAGGAACAGTAAAGTGTGCGTGTGGGGGGTGGGTTGTGGTGTTTTTAAATTTTTTCTTGAACTGCACTTCTACATGCGTCCCATTTGAGCTAGTTGGTGGCCTCGCTCTATTTGCACCCACGCAAATGGCACACCGTTTGATTCAGGACATATGGGAGATTGATATTTAGTGGGTTTTTTTGCTTGTCAAGTGGGTTTAGGTAGTATTTCAACCTTTGAATCTTATATTTATTTTTTCACAAAATCTTCTAAAAGCACGGAGTTCTGGATGACAGCGTCTGGAATTCTTTCATGTATGTATGAAAGCATGGCACTGTAATGTAGCTGAAGGTGCATAATTCCAAACTACATAGTTTGGGGGGCTATTCCAAGTTTAGGGCGTTTCCTTTGAAAAAGGGTAGGCTGTTCAGAAAACAGAGCCTTTGATTTTTTTTGTATTGCATTTGTGCATGCGTCCCATTTGAACTAGTTGGGGGCCACGTTCGTGTGCATCCATGCATATGGCATACCGTTTGATTCGGACATGTGGGAGATTGATATTTAGTGGGGGGTTTCATCTTGTGGGGGGCATTTCCAAGTTTTGGGGCTGTTTGAAATACAGAGCACTTTGATTTTTTTCTTGTAATTGCACTTATGCATGCTTCCCATTTTGAGTTAGTTGGTGGCCTGTCTTCTGTGTGTGCACCCAACATATAGCATACCGTTTGATGCAGGATATGCGGGGGAGATTGCTATTTAGTGGGGTTTTTTTGCTTGTCAAGTGGGTTTAGGTTGGATTTCAACCCTTGAATCATCTTATTTTATTTTCACAAAACCTCCTAAAAACACGGAGTTCTTGGATCACTGGGTCTGGAATTCTTCATGTATGTATGAAAGATGGTACCGTAACGTAGTTGAGGTGTGTAGATTCCAAAAATATATAGTTTGTTGGGGAATTTCCAAGTTTCGGGGCTGTTTCCTAGAAGTAGTGTAGGTTGTTCAAAATTACGAGCACTTGATTTTTTCTGTAATTGCATTTTGTGCATGCGTCCCATTTGAGCTAGTTGTGGCCACGTCTCGTATGCATCCACGCATATGGCATACCGTTTGATTCAGGACATGTGTGTGAGATTGATATTAGTGGGGGGTTTTTTTGTGGGGGGCATTTTCCAAGTTTTGGGGTGTTTGAAATTACAGAGCACCTTGAGTTTTTTCTTGTAATTGCACTTAGCATGCTTCCCATTGAGTTAGTTGGTGGCCATGTCTCTGGGGTGCAACATGATATGGCATACCATTTATTCAGGACATTTGGGAGATTGATATTGTAACTTTTTTTCATTACTTGGGGGTTTTGGGCAGGGTTTTTAACTTTGAAACGTGTTGTTTCTTTATTTTTTTCAGAAAATATGCTAAAAATGCAAATTCTACGAAGATCTGCCCACACACAATTGATGGTATGAATGAAAAATGGCACCGTTGCTTAGCCGAAGGTATGTAGATTCTGAGAACATATATTTTGGGGGGTATTTTTGAGTTAGAGGGGTGTTTATATTGTAAAATCTTAAAAGTTGCTGTTATTGGGCCACTAGCATTGGCTCAATTTGTAATAGTGGCTTTTATGTCCGTTTGTGTAACCATGCATATGGCATACCGTTTTGATTCAGGGCATTTGGAAGATTGATAATTGACAAGTTTTTTTTACATGACATGGAAATTTGCCATGATTTAACTTTCAATTGTATTTTTATAAATTTTTCCTGAAAATCTGGTAAAAAAACGAAATTTACATGAAACTCGCCCACACCATTGGTGGTATGCATTAAGGAATCACACCATTGTGTAGCTGAAGGTGTGTAGATTCCAAGAATATATAGTTTTGGGGGGGTTTTCTAATATAGAGGGGTGTTTAGTCTGCACAAATCTGAAAAGTGCTGTAATTGGGACCATTGTTCATTGGCTCACTTTGTGGCTAGTTGATTCCACGTCTGCGTGTGTAACCATACATAGGGCATACCGTTTGATTTGGGAGATTGATATTTGGTAACTTTTCTTTACATTAGGGATTTTGGCATGATTTTACCTACTTTGAGAGTGTTTTTTTTTTAAAAATGTTGGATAATCTGCTAAAACTGCGAACGTCTACGAAGAACTGCGCCCACACCATTGATGGTACGAATGAACAAACTACAGAATTAGGTAGAAAGGTGTGTGGATTCGAGGAAATATATGGTTTGTGGAGGTGTTTTGTGGGGAAAAACTGCAGACTGTTTCAAATTCGATTTGGCTGAATATTTTTGCTGTTTCTGAGCCATTGTGCATTGTCTCACTTCGTGGCCATCGCTTCCGTCCGCGTGTGTACCATGCATATGGCATACCATTTGATTCAGACATTGGGAGATTGATATTTAGTAACTTTTTACATTCCATCAGGTTTGCATGATTTCTACCTTTTGAAGTAGTTTTTGTTAATTTTTTCAGAAAAGTGCGAACTTCTACAAGAACTGCGCCCACACCATTGCTGGTATGAATGAACAAACTACTGCGTTACATAGCTGAAGATGTGTGATAGATTTCAGGAATAATAGTTTGTGTGGGGTATTTCTAAAATATGGCGGTGTTTTGTGGAAAAAACTGCAGACTGTCCAAATTCGGAGTTGGCTAAATATTTCGGTGTCTCTGAGCCATCGTGCATTGTTTCACATTCGTGGCTTTTTTGCTTCCACGTCCATGTGTGTAACCACACATATGGCATACCGTTTGATTCAGGACATTTGGGAGATTGATATTAGTAACTTTTTTTAGATTACATGAGGTTTTGGGCATGCATTTCTACCTTTTGAAGTTGTTTTTGTTCATTTTTTCAGACAAATGCGAACGTCTACGAAGAACTGCGCCCACACCATTGATGGTATGAATGAAAAACTACAGAGTTACATAGTCTGAAGGTGTGTAGATTTCAGGAATATAAGTTTGTGTGGGTTTTTCTGAGTTACGGGGGTGTTTTGTGGAAAAAACTGCAGACTGTTCAAATTCAGAGTTGGCTAAATATTTTAGCTTATGTGAGCCATCGTGCATTGTCTCACTTCGTGGCTTTTCGCTTCCACGTCTGCGTGTGTAACCACACATATGGCATACCGTTTGATTCAGGACATTTGGAGGGTTGATATTGGTAACTTTTTTTTACATTCCATGGGGTTTTGGCATGATTCTACCTTTTTGAATTTGTTTGATGTTATTTATTTGAAAGTCTGGTAAAGTGCAAACTTCTACGAAGAACTGCGCCCACACCATTGATGGTATGAATGAAGAACTACAGCGTTACACTAGCTGAAGGTGTGTAGCTTTCAGGAATATATAGTTTGTGGGGGGTATTTTGAGGTTGGGAGGGTGTTTTGTGGAAACACTGCAGACTGTTCAAATACAAACTGGCTAATTTTTTTTTGCTGCTACTGACTTTTGGCACTGGTCACGCTTGGGTTAGTTGGTAGCCATGTCTCTGGGTATACCCATGAATGTGGCCATACCGTATTATTCGGGAGGGGTTAGGCTTTCATATTTGAGATGCGTTTGAACTTTCCTCCACAGTTTTTAGCCGAGATTAGCATTTGATTTTGTCTCTGATTTTACAGTTAAGAAAAAAAGGAAAATGTGAGAAATAACTTACAATTGGACGAAGAGCTGCGCCCGGGTATCTGCATTTGATCGAAACTTACCTCACTCGTAAAATTCTGCGGTGGTATGTAGTTTCTAAAATATCTCACTTGTGGGATATTTTAGTTAATTTGGTAGATATTCTATGTTAAACTGTCAGTAGTGTGGTTATACATTTCAATTTGGTGTAATTCTGAAGATGCAGTTTTAGTTTGGGGGGGTCTCCTATACAGGAAAAGTGGGGTACCTACATATATCTGGTATCGTTGTACTCGGGAGTATCAGAGCTTTTAGAACAGTAAGATTTTTGTGCGAACTTAAATAACTATAAATAAAAATGGGAAAAAATCCATGAAAATTTGCAAATTTTCATTCTTTTTTACAATTTTACCATAATTCCAGTAAAATTTCCAGAAAAGTTACAAAATTCTGTTACCATGTTAAAGACACTTTGTTCTGAAAAAACAATGTATAATATTCCTGATTTACTGCAAGGTTTCCTACTGTAAAATTAGTCTAAAGCGATTAAGGGCAAAATCCTGAAAAATTCTTTAGCACTTAACGCACAAAAAAAATGAAATTCTTCTGGCACTGAAAGGGTAAACACATGCAGCCAACATGCATTTTAAATGCAATTAGTTTGTAATCCGTGAGCCTTGCAACTACATTTATGAAGTGTGTCCTACAATCAGCAGGTGATCTGTAAACCCTATTGGGCGATGCAATATAAAACGCCAAAGAATACAAAATGCTAAGTTAGAGTGATGATATGTTCCTTGCGTCTGTTAATACTTTTTTATTTGACGCAAATAACGCCTCCAATGTGCCCTATTATTATCATGAATCTTATATACCAACATGGCTTGTTTATAGGCGCAAAAAATGGCCAAATTGTCGTCCTAATTCTGTGTAATACATCACGCCAAACCTTTGCTCCGTTTAGGCCTTACAGTGATGCAACTTCCGTGGGCATGGCTTCTGAATACAGCTGGTTGAATTCCCGAAACATGTCTGCAACGTCTATCACCAACATGCAATACGCATGCCCTATTGAGTGTTATCAACTTGGTGACTGTGCACGTCGATATGATTCCAAGTTATTACGGAGTACATCTTTAAAGGAACATGTACATATTTCTGTTTTCATAAATCACATCCTTTAGTGCTGTCTATCTTTATATGTCATGTAGCTATATCTTTATCTGTGTTATTTCAATTCCATAGAATTTTGAACTACCTAATTGAGAATAAATATCACAATATCTTTATGCCCATTGTATTTACTCCACACAATCTGTCACAAGAGTTAAGAAAATATTGGCCATATTTGTTCTTAATTGACAATATCTAGAATTAAGTTACGTAACAAAACAATCTGCTTTGATTGTTATCAAGGCATTCCATATTGTAAATGTCTATATATATTTTTTTTCTGTCTGTCATTCCACAAAAAATTCAAGTTCTAAAAAACAATGCAAAGATACTTACGCAGTGGTGGTGGCGTGATTGGAAGGTAACAGGTTCTAAGCACAGTTTCAAAAGCAGGAGTTCAATTCCAAGAAGTCAGTTTATACTAAAGTAAATTAAGACATGTCTATATTTGTCATATACAGGGTTTATGTTCTACACTAATTCTTATTTTAAATTATTAGGCATAGTAATATTTGTTAGCTACATGCATACTATATACTAATTGTAAGACAATGTGAGAATAAATAATTTTAGTATTGTAAGTGTATTGTAATCCAATCCAATCTTTCTTCCTGTTTGATACTCAGAAATGTACAAGTTCTGCATTTTGTTTCAACGTCTGGGAAATGCATTTCATTATAGTGTTGTCTAAAAAAGTATTATATTTAAGCCTTCTGTGCCTAGTTTGCAATTACATGTTAAAAAGCTTCTAACTTGCACATAGGAGATAGTGGCGCATTGGCTAAGGAGTCAGTGTTGCACGTGAACATGCCAGAATGTCCTGAGTTCGATTTCCCAACTTACCTTTTCAATGTTTTTCCATTATGTTAATATTGTTACCCTTGTTGCTTGTTATATTTTATGTTGTTAGGGTAGGGGTAGGAAATAAAGTTTTTCACAAAATAATTTAGAAAATGGGTTTTACATGCTACATGGGTAGGGATCATTATCCCGATCATCCATGATCTTCCTACAGTAGTACAGTGTGACAATTGTGCAACAGTTAAGATTGTGAACTTCATGTTTTGTTTACATGGAGTGTTTGTTAGAAGAACGTGTGAATGAGATTGGTACGCACCAACCTACCCTCCTCATCATCAGCTGGATTGACAATATTTGCTTCTGCAAAGGTTCCTTATCTGGTGTAATGCTAAATGTGGTGGTGTGTTGATGGCTATGTTGTGCAATATGCAGCAGCAGAGGACAATTTTGCACACTTTTTCAGGACTATAGAGAAGAGTTCCCCCAGAAGAGTCCAAGCATCGGAATCGGCTTTTTAATAATCAAAAGTGCGCTCAATCACATTTCTTGTGCGGATGTGGCTACAATTAAATACTTTCACCTTCTGTTCGTGGAGTATGGACCGGTGTCATAAGCCATTTTTTAAACTATAACCACTGTCACCTGCAAAGCAATTACAAACACATTAGACATTAAATATATATTCTCAAAAAAAACAAATACCAAACAAATACAATATGTGCTTGACCAGTAGATGTTGTGTTTGCTGCTCCTGAAATATTATCTACGGCCCACATACATCCCTGCATCAATACTACACCTCGTCTTCTATCATTATTTCTCATCTGTCTATCTATCTTTCTATCTATCTATCTTTCTATCTATCTATCTATCTCTCATCTGTCTATCTATCTATCTATCTATCTATATCTTCTATCATCATCTATCTATCTGTCTATCTATCTATCTTTCTATCTAATCTATCTATCTATATCTATCTATCTATCTATCTATCTATCTACTCTCATCTTCTATTCTATCTATCTATCTATCTATCTATCTATCATCGATCTATCTATCTCTCATCGATCTATCTATCTATCATCGATCTATCTATCTCTCATCTATCTATCTATCTATCTATCTATCTATCTCTCATCTATCTATCTATCTATCTATCTATCTATCTCTCATCTGTCTATCTATCTATCTATCTATCTATCTATCTATCTCTCATCTGTCTATCTATCTATCTATCTATCTATCTCTCATCTGTCTATCTATCTATCTCTCTAATCTGTCTATCTATCTATCTTTCTATCGTCTATCCATCTATCGATCTATACTATCTATCTATCATTCGCTCATTGTCTACTATATATCTATCTATACTATCTCTCATCTGTCTATCTATCTATCTATCTATCTATCTATCTATCTATCTATCTCTCATCTGTCTATCTATCTATCTTTCTATCTATCTATCATCTATCTATCTCTCATCTGTCTATCTCTCATCTATCTATCTATCTATCTATCTATCATCGATCTATCTATCTCTCATCTGTCTATCTATCTCTATCTCTCATCTGTCTATCTCTCATCTATCTATCTATCTATCTATCTATCATCGACTCTATCTATCTCTCATCTGTCTATCTGTCTCTCATCTGTCTATCTATCTATCTATCTATCTATCTATCTCTCATCTGTCTATCTATCTATCTATCTATCTATCTATCTATCTCTCATCTGTCTATCTATCTATCTATCTATCTCTCATCGTCTATCTATCTATCTTTACTATCTGTCTATCTATCTATCTATCTATCTCTCATCTGTCTATCTATCTATCTATCTATCTATACTATCTATCTATCTATCTATCTATCTATCTATCTATCTCTCATCTGTCTATCTATCATCTATCTATCTATCTATCTCTCATCTGTCTATCTATCTATCTATCTATCTATCTCTCATCTGTCTATCTATCTATCTTTCTATCTATCTATATCTATCTTACTATCTATCTCTCATCTGTCTATATATATATCTATCTACATCATCTATCTCTCATCTGTCTATCTCTCATCTATCTATCATCTATCTATCATCGATCTATCTATCTCTCATCTGTCTTATCTATCTGCTCTATCTCTCATCTGTACTATCTCTCATCTTATCTATCTATCTATCTATATCATCCATATCTATCTATCTCTCATCTGTCTATCGGCTTCTATCTATCTCATGTCTATCTATCTATCTATCTATCTCTCATCTGTCTATCTATCTATCTATTATCTCATCTGTCTATCTATCTATTCTATCTATCTATCTCTCATCTGTCTATCTATCTATCTTATCTATCTCTTCTATCTATCTACTCTATCTATCTATACTATCTATCTATATCTATCTATCTATCTATCTTCATCTATCTATATATCTATCTATCTATCTATCTATCTATCTATCTCCTCAATCTTAATCTATCTATCTTTTTATCTATCATCTATCTATCTCATCTATCTCTCATCTGTCTATCCTATACTATCTATCTATCTATCTCTTCATCTGTCTATCTCATCTATCTATCTATCTATCTATCTCTCATATGTACTATCTATATCCTATCTATCATCTGTCTATCATCTTCATCTATCTATCTATCTATCTATCTATCTATCTATCTCTCATCTGTCTATCTGTCTCTCATTGTCTACTATTATCTATCATCTATCGTCTATCTATCTATCTATCTATATCTCATACTGTCATCTATCTATCTATCTATACTATCTATCATCTATTATCTATCTCTCATCTGTCTATCATCTATCTTCTTCTGTCTATCATCTATCATCTATCTATCTATCTATCTATCTCTCATCTAGTGTCTATCTAAAAAATCCATGAAAATTTGCAAATTTTTCATTTTTTTTACATATTTTACCCATAATTCCAGTAAAATTTCCAGAAAAGTTGCAAAATGTTGTTACCATGTTAAAGTACACTTTGTGCTGAAAAAAACAATGTATAATATTCCTGATTTACTGCAAGGTTTCCTACTGTAAAATTAGTCTAAAGCGATTGAGGGCAAAATCCTGAAAATTCTTCTGGCAGTTAACGCAAAAAAAAATGAAAATCTTCTGGCAGTGAAAGGGTTAAAGCCACAGCTATCTGGGCAACTAAGGTTTGGTTGGTTTTACAGTATACATATCCTTTGAGCATCTAAAAAAACACATTAGATTATTTTCAAATATGCTACTTATTTAAATTGATATACTATACAGTATGATTTCCAAATGCAGCTTGTTGCTCCATAATAAAATTAATTTGGGAGAAAAATACATTTTGACCGTATTTCACAGTCAGTTTAATGAAGATATAATTAAAAATGTTTAAGCAAATGTTTTTTTATATCAGTGCACAGTATTGGTATTGAACTGTCTAGATCTAGTGTTAGACATCACAATTTGATGAAGAACCCTAATAGAGTCATACAGGGCCACTATCTCAGTTCATATTGAAAAGGGTTCACCTATTCCCTCTTAAAGAGCTGTAATTGGCTCAGTAAATTGGTTGCGGTGGTTGAGCAACACATCTTTTGCATACTGCCACAATTGCCCTTAGTTTTGTCATAGAAAATCTGTTAACAACACACAAATAGCTAATGAAGGCTCTTGTTACATAGCCCTAATAATGCTATAAATGATGGTTACTTATTTTTGTACTCAATTTACTCAGAGTACTCAATGTACTCAAACTTACTTTATACGCATGTTATAAAGCAAATATATGGAAAAATTGGATGGAAGTCACCACATGTTTAAATAGTTTAACATTAACTGAAATATAAAAGACAATTTTACCTTTAAGAATACCAAAAGAAATTTTGTTTTTTAGAATTTGAATCTATAGAATAAGAACATTAGGAAAAGTTTTTCTTTTGGACAGAACCTTATGGAATCTTTTTATTAACTTTACAATTTGTTCTAGTTGAAAGATTTTTGGTAAAAAAAAAAAAACTTATAGTTAGAAGCACCTTAATATGTGAGCCCTCTTGAAAAATATATAGCACACAATATATTGCAGCATGCAATCTAACGGGACTGTAGTTAAAAAAAAAAGAACAATGCAAACTAAAACCCAAAGGCACAAGAACAATGATCAACACAGTAATGGGGAAAATCAAGGTGCTTTAAATGCTTTTTAAAATTCCTGGTGAAATTTCACAAAGTAAAAAATCCACGAAGGTGCACTGGATGAGGGCAATTCTTTAATTGTTAAATGCAATTTGTATGGTTATATGGCTTATATATTATACAGTTACAACATAATACAGCTTTATGATGTTTAACTATGTTTTTTCTTTTTATATATATTTTCCAGTGATGTCACACTGCAACTATTATTGGTCCTCTTTGGCAGGGGGGGGGGGCTCACATTTTTCTCATATCAGTAAGTTTACTGGCAACATACAATGTCCAACAGGAGGCAGATTTATTTGGGTTTTGTTATATGCTCTGAATAACAGTCCTAATAAAAATGGACCGTAAGAATGGAACACGGTAGAAAACATTTCTAAATTTAAAATAACAAATATTTTGAAGGGAAAAGAAAACAAATCTTTCAATAAGAAGAGGATATCATGCAAGTGACCCATTAAATTAAAGGATAAGTGCACTGTAAAATCAAGTTATGTTTATTTGGAAGCTGCAGCTTTAAAAATACTGTTGCCATTTTTTTTGACCTATGCCCCTTCAGAGCCTAGCTTTGTGCCTTGGAAGTTGCTGACATCTTGTTACTGGTTTGCTGAATGTTAAGCTCCGCCCCTCTGAGATTTCCTCTGCTTTCTCCTGCTTGAGCCTCAAACAGTAATGCTTGTGAGTTCCGCGCACAACGAAGCTAGGCTCTGGAGGGGCATAGGGAATAAATAAATATGGCAATGGTATTTTTAAAGCTGCAGCTTCCAGATGAATATAACTTGATTTTACAGTGCACTTATCCTTTAAACCTGGATGTATCTAAGAAGTATATAATTTTACTGTAAAATCTTTCTAAAAGATACCATTTGGTAAAATATTCTGTGGGTTAAAAAATGGGTCAAATTTATTATTGTAATCACTGGGATCATCCTCATTTTAATTCATAGTGTAATATAGTTTATTATGTATAAAAACTTTCCAATTTAAGTTATTCAGTTTAAATACTGAAATGAATATTTGCATTCAGAGTATACAGGGTGAAAGTAACAGATGTGATATATTTCTATTTTACTTAACGTAGCAAACATTTTATTCTCAGTAAAGAAACTTAAGGGCTATGAAAATGGTATACAAGCATCTGCTTCTAAATTAATTCTATACAAGGGGACTAATATATTGGCATATCTGAACTACTTATGATCCAGAAATTACACACCATTTCAAAACTCAAAACTCAGTGGTAATTAGTTGCATAAAATGTAAACTTTCTTAAATATGTCACATCAGCAAAACAAATGTTAAATCTGCTTTCAAATTAGCTGTATCAAGGTTGCTTTTATTTTACATACTTGAATAGGAAAATTGTTTCGAAAACATGCCTTCCTGCTCTGCCTGAATTCGTCACGGCAGGTTTATTTTATTCATTTCTTAATTTATAAATACAAATCAAGCTTGCAATTTATATTTAACAAAAAAACAAGATTGTTTTTGATGTAAAAGTATAGATTCAGTGGTTAAATAAAAAAAGAGAAATTTTAAGAATAAATTATAGCTCTCTTGAGGGAAAGAATCTAGCAAACTGACCAAGATAGATTGGATTGATTTGTGTTTTATATTTTTTGTATTGTAGAACATATCCAGTGCTTTTTATTGACTATATCTATTTACATCTTGCCCTGCTCGGATCTACACATCTTACTGTTAAGCTCTTCAGGTACAGAGTTCAAGCGAACCCCCTCTGGGCAGGGAGTCTTAGCGCCTGTTCGTCTTCCCCTGAGCCTCTAATGATGAGGATGTTGCACTGCAGCCAGGTCGTGGCCCCAGAAGAACTCAAGAACCCAATCCTGCAATCATGAGAAGATCAGTGGGTGGGTAGCACCTAAACAGGAACCAGATGTAGGCAGAGAACAGCAGACAAACGGCAGTAGAGACAATACCAAGAAGCAGGCTGAGGTCAGGAGCCAGGCAGCAACACAGACAAGTTCCGAGTACAGATAAGGTAGGAAGGCAGGCGGCAATACAGGCAAAGTCCAAGGTACAGGCAAAGGTCTAAAGGGAGGCGGCAATAAGGCAGAGTCCAAGGTACAGACAAAGGTTTAAAGGCAAAACACTGAAGTGGCAGCAAGTTTTCACGGGTCAGAGGGGTTTAAATAGGCAGTGTGATATCATCAGGACGTCCATGCCCATCAGCGCTCCCAAACCGTGCTCGGGAACCCAGGCACGCAACACTTACAACCTAAGCACCCTAGCACAAACCAGTACATCTTTTTATAACTGTGGATCAAACCAGAGTATCCAAAGGAAACCAATGTAAGAATAGGGAGAATAAACAATCTCCTTGCAGATATAAGATGCATTAAAGGGTAACTGTTAGAATAAATATCCTGCACTAGTCATGCCAGACCCTGATGCCTGTCTTAGACCCAGTAAAAGACCCTTTACAGCTCTGGGAGAGAGAATTGCACCACACATTGAATGTAGTAAAAGTCTAACTCACTTTATTTAGTTATTACATTGGATTTTCACAAAGAGAAAAGGGGGCGTGGCCAGACACAGTGTCTACAGATGAGGTAGTAAAACATCCCTTGGAATTCAAGGAGGGAGTCAGGTTGACATAAGATATGGGAAGCAAAGACCTTGAGATAAATTGTTATCTAGACCATGGGATAAGAGAATGAACATCTGAGAACATCCTGAGACAATATCTGAATAATATGAACACAAAATGGAGTTAGAGAACAAAATGGCTGCTATTAGGCTAAGTGATTATAGAGAATATATAAAAACCTAACAATAACTGTGGTCCAAAAATGGCTTTAGGTAAATTGACAGGAATTGCTTTCCTGTGTATTTTTGCAATTTGCATTCATTATTTTTTTTAAATCGTTTAAAAGATATTTACTTTTTTATGTGCAATATGGTAGCAGCATCACTAGATCCCCTGCAATTCCTGTTTCCTGCTCTGAAACCATGTGAAAATCCCTCTTCCCTTTGTCTCCTTTTCCTTGTCCTTTTTCCTTGCCCCCATGGCCCCTCTCCTAGCAGTCACCTCCTCAAGTCACTGTAACTCGATTTCTAACTGGTTTCTTCTGCTTTCTCCTGCACTGAGCATGTACCAACCACAGATTAGAAGGAGGAAGTAGTACTGTGACCGCAGATTCAGAACCTCCCACCCCCAGATTCAAAACCTCCCACCAACTTTATGATCAGTGATTTCTTCATATTATGGGCTGTGCAGCACATAGAAAGTTGGTTGATGGCTTATTTTAAAGGTAGGAACTCGGCCTTTCATTTAAAATCAACTTGTTTGGAGACCACAGTTCCCCTTTAAAAACATATAATAAAAAATATAATACAATATTTTGGAGGCATGTCTGGTAATTCTTGTTATATGTGTTATTTAGTCCTTCAGATAAGCCTTAACTGGTATTACTATCAGAAATAGTACATAGAAAGAATCAGACCATCTAAACAATAAAAATGAGTGCATCTTTCCCTGGTTAAAGGTACTTGCTAAAATCAATAACATAAAAATATGTACATCACAAAAGTAAAATAACACAGAATTATGTGCAATGAGAGCTGTTTGTTCAAGCTAAATAACATGACATGTTTTGGTTGCAGATATCCGAAGTCTGCATCAGAAACATGTTGTGTTACTAGCTTGAATAAACAACACCTGTTTCACAGCATTTTCTGTTAGCCTCCATCCTAGCTTTTTGACTATTAATGTACTACAGTGTAAGCCAGCATCGTAACTTTTTGACTAATAATGTGCTACTAAGGCAGAAGCACTAAAAGTTACTGGCATCCAGCCTCTGCACAATTTAATTTAATGTATGCGGACGGAAAGTGAAAGTCCAAATGTATATATTTTTGCTAGAAAGCTATCACTTGCACATTGTTTGCATGTTGTTTTAAATTTGTGATTGCTTTCTTTGGGGGATCTCCTCCCATGGTTTTCAAGCTAAAAACAGGGAATCCATGGAAGCATTCCCACGTAATCCATGGATTTTCCCATTGATATTATAATGGGAACAGTCCACAAACATTCTGAGGTTTCAGGATTATGTGATGAAATCCTCCCAGCTATTACTTTCTGTATGAAATTTACCTGGGTCCAAAGCTTCACTTATTACACACAAACACACACAAACAATTTAGAAAAAAGTTCTAAAATGTATAAAATAAAAGCATAACGTAAACATAAAACATACATAAGTCATATATGTAAAGCACTATGTATGTAGGGCAACTAAATTAATAAGGGGAATGGAGGGGCTTGAATATGCAGGCAGATTAGACAAGTTAGGGCTGTTTACATTGGAGAAGCGGCGGTTGCGTGGGGACATGATAACCTTATACAAATATATTAATGGCCCATACAGTGAACTCTCTGGTGCATTGTTCACTAATAGGTCATATCAGAGGACTCGTGGACATCCTTTAAGGTTGGAAGAAAAGAAGTTTCATCTTCAGGTTAGGAGAGGTTTCTTTACAGTGAGAACGGTGAAACTGTGGAACTGTCTTCCAGCAGAGGTGGTAATGGCAAGTTCATTGAATAACTTTAAAAAAGGCCTGGATAAGTTTCTAAAACTAAAAAATATTGAGAATTACTGGTATTAATGCATATAGATCTGGTTGATCCAGGGATACTTTCCGATTGCCGTTTGGAGTCAGGAAGGAATTTTTCCCCCCCTTTTTAGCTGGGGTTTTTTGCCTTCCTCTGGATCAACTGTTAGGTAGGGTTAAAAAAAAAAAAAAAAAAAAAAGTGAATAGGTTGGACTTGATGGACGAATGTCTTTATTCAACCTTAATTACTATGTTACTATGTTACTATGTATGTCTCATGTATTTAGAATAAAGTATGACATTTACAGGGTAATTCAATACAAGTTCTTATCGTTTAAAATGGTGCTAATTTTGCCCCAACCAATCAGATGTTAGCTTTCAAATGTTAAATAAGTTCTGGTTGGGGCAAAATTAGCACCGTTTTAAACGATAAGAACTTTTATTGAATAACCCTGTTAGTTTTATAGCATGAATGTGCCCCTCCAAATGTTTGTAAGCTACTACTCCCAGCATTCCCTGCTACCATCTGCTGTTAGTATATGTTGAAAACTGTAGTTTTTAAACATCTGCAAGAACACAGGAAAGACATCTCTTTTTATGGTCAAAAACATGCCCCCCAACACCACACTCATTCCTTGTGCTAATTTTGCCACAACCAATCAGATGTTAGCTTTCAAATGTTAAATAAGTTCTGACTGGTTGGGGCAAAATTAGCACCGTTTTAAACGATAAGAACTTTTATTGAGTAACCCTGTTAGTTTTATAGCATGAATCATGTGCCCCTCCAAATGTTTGTAAGCTACAACTCCCAGCATTCCCTGCTGCCATCTGCTGTTAGTATATGCTGAAAACTCTCTTTTTATGGTCAAAAACATGCCCCCCAAAACCACACTCATTCCTTTCAAATATTTAATATTATATTTAATATTTATACTTTCACTTGGCCAATTACTAGGCCAGACACAACCACATCTCGACAGATTATACCCTGCTGTGACCTAAATAACTCCATCACACATCTTTATTGATATAAACGTGGCCACAGCTTTATTGGACGATTTATAAAACTTTTAATAGCACATATTGTGCCAGCTGTTGCTGGGGCAACAGGCATGAATGAAATACCCAAACCAGTAGTCTCCTGCTGAAAGCAATGACCCGTCCAGAGCCATCAGCCAAAGACCGTATTCACGTCCCCAGCTTAACTTCCCATAAATATCCATTATATAAACAAACTGTCAATGTGTATTGAAGTAAAAATACAAAAACCTCCACCGACAGGAGCATCAGAGATGGCCCTGACTCCCCAGCAATGATAGAGCCATCTCTGTGCCAGAAATTTACGGTGGTGAATAGAAACGCCCCCGAGTCGCCTGACAAAGGCAGAAATGCTCATGTTAAATTTTCATCTTCAGCGCTCTATAGCTCTAGGGTTTTTGGCTCCCCACAACTAAGCTCTGGGAATTGCTTCAGACCAAACTAGAACAAGGCCCTTCCCCAAAGCTATGCATCTTGCTAATGAGATCAATCGTAAACATATGTCCCAAGTAATTGACCCGGGATGGAGAACCAGGCTCGCCGCACATACCCCTCAGCTGTAAGAATTCTGGCAGAATGCGTGACCACTGAAGGCTCGAACTACCTCTCCATCTAATGGGGACTGTTGTAGGGTCAAAGTCAAGGTTCCTACCAAACGGTCTGATGTCCATTTGCTGTGCAGCCCAGAAGATGTGTAAGTGGCCCAAGATGCATATGGGGACCAGACAGTGACCTATAAACAAGATTAGAGCAGGTGAGGTCGTATGTATGTGCGAAACAAGAAGTGCAGCTGTACCTGCAGGCCATGTGTTTTGTGACTGATATCTAATAGGAGGTGACGCCCAGGCCGTGTAGTGGATGGCGAAACCAGTTCCCTAATACGAAATGCGTACATATCTTTGTAGGATTTTTCTGTTTGTCTGGGTGGGGATATTCCTGACTGGAATAGTTTTTCCCCCACACATTTTTTCCAGAAAACATAGTTGGTATAGCAGATAGCTTAAGACTATTCCTTGAACCCTTCGACATATATGAATCTGGATATGGAGAAAAATTAGAACACATACGGTTGTTTTGTTTCTTTCCTTTCAATGTTTTCTCCGACATGATCTCTAGGTTCTGTACAAATTTCCCCGTTTGCTGAAGCCATATTTTTATCATCTCAATGTTGTTTGGAAAAGGATAAAGTGCATTAGTAGGATATGTTAATTTCTTTCCACTCTCAAAAGGACATCCTTTCACCACGTGCTGGCATCTTATTACCTGTAATATTTAGAGAGAAAAACCCTATATTGATAATGCAATTTACTTTTTCTATTCTATCTACATTTTTACAGACATTAAAGTGCCATTTTACTGCCCCCTCCATTACGAGAAACTAAACTACTCTTATTAAATTCTGTTAATCCATTTTAAGGTTAATACACATGTGCAATCCCAGGGGCCAACCCACGACACACAATGTGTATGCACTGGCGATAATTGTGCTGTGTATGGGCACTTTGTCGAGCAAAACAGCCATTTGATTGGGGCTCATTGAAGATCAAGTGGCACTAAGATATTTAAACCTTGCAAAACACAATTTACTAATTCAATACTTAAGTAGCAGAAATTGCTACAGAAAGAGAAACTAGAGAGAGAGAGAGAGGAGAGAGATTGAAAATATATTTATAGATAATAATAAATAAACAACCCAAACTTTTCTGGGAGACTGGAGTAAGCCTGGGGAGAGAGTGGAGTGAGCCTGGGGAGAGACTGGAGTAAACTTGGGGAGACGCTGGAGTGAGCATGTGGAGAGACTAGAGCAAGCCTGCAGAGAGACTGGATTGAGCCTGGGGAGAGACAATACAACAAAAATAATATTTTTGTAAACAATCATGAAAGACAGAACAGAGACAAGAAAGAGACAGTATAGTATCTTTTCAGTCTCTATCTCGTTCTCCAGACTGTATAGAAGAGAGTGAGAGAACGTCTGTAGAGAGAGGATTGAATAAATATTCACATATAATGATGAACATTTTGTGATCCTGGGAGAGAATGGAGTGAGTCTGGGGAGAGATTGTAGTGAACTTGTGTAGAGACTGGAGTGAGTCTTGGAAGAGACTGGAGTGAGTCTGGGGAGAGACTGGAGTGAACTTGAGGAGAGACTGGAGTGAGTCTGGAGAGAGATTGTAGTGAACCTGTGTAGGGACTGGAGTGAGTCTTGGGAGAGACTGGAGTAAGTCTGGGGAGAGACTGGAATGAGCCTAGGGAGAGATTGTAGTGAACCTGTGTAGAGACTGGAGTGAGTCTGGGGAGATACAAGAGAGAAAATACTATAGAGACTAAAGAGACTGTATTGTATCTCCCCAGTCTCTCACTCTTTCTCCAGACTGGAGAGAAAGTGTAGAGACGAGAAATAGAGACTTTCGAGAGTATAAACATAGGAGAGAATGGAAAAGATTGGCAGATAATGTACCCCCTATTGTAAGTTATAAGGATATTATGACATCCCCATACACATAAACAGGCTGCTGGGCACAATTACCCCTCGTATAGAGACTGCTGGGCACAATGACCCCCCATATACACAGTCTGCTGGGCACAATGCAACCCCCCATACACACAGACTGCTGGGCACAATGCAACCCCCCCATACACACAGACTGCTGGGCCCAATGACCCCCCCACAAACACACAGACTGCTGGGCACAATGACCCCCCACACACACACACCTATACAGAGGTTGCTGGGCACAATGACGCCCCACACACACTAATACAAAGGCTGAAGGCACAATGACCCCCCCCACACACACACACACACACACATACAGAGGCTGCTGGGCACAATGCAAAGCAATACACACAGACTGCTAGGCCCAATGCAAACACACACACACCCTTACACACAGACTGCTGGGCACAAAGACCCCCCCCACATATACAGAGGCTGCTGCGCACAGTGACACCTCACACACACTTATACAGAAGCTGAAGGCACAATGACCCCCACACACATATACAGAGGCTACTGGGCACAATGCAACCCCCCCCTACACACAGACTTCTAGGCACAATGCAAACACACGCACGCTCTTACATACAGACTGTGGGCACAATGCAACACCCCCCCATACACACAGACTGCTGGGCACAATGCAACCCCCCCACCAATATGGATTGGACCATAGGCAATAAATGTTTAACAACATACAGTTGCATCACACCAAGCAGGATGTTCAGCACGCTCTCTGTTCTGTCTGGCTGCAAATATCACAATGTGTAGACACAAAAAAAACCAGGAAGCAGTTTCGGTCCACGTGCGAGGAGGAGGGGGTGTCGTCAATATGGACAGCAGTCATCCCAGCCAATTAAAATTTGCTATGTAAATTTTGGTCCATGGCACTGCAATAAGGGTGCGACACAGGAGGATCAGAGAGTTTTGGGTCTGATATTTGATTTATTAAGCTTAGGATGGACAAAAGATTAAGTACTTTTATCTAATATATATATATATATAGGCTTTCTTTTAAGAAATGGTAGTTTTGTACAGTATAGTTGTCCTTTAAAGGTGAATTATCATTATTATCAAAGTGTTAAAAGGGTAAGTTTTGTTTAAACCTTCTTTTTAAGGCTTATATTAAAGGAAATATGCACTGTTTTTACATCTGTTGAAGTATGTTGCCATTTCTTTTACAATCAAGAATAATATATAAATAGCTCATTTTTTATATTTTATTGTTTCTCTTTACAGAAGTGTGAATTAAATAATGTGTCCACCCCCTACAAAAACTTTTGATATAATGCTTAGTGCCCCCCTAAAACTTCGACCTCGCAAGGTTTTAAGGAGATAAGCAATAAAAGCTACTGTACATTTTAGCCTACCTGGATGTGGATTTTACCATGTCAGTAAGGGAGGCATGGAGAGCTGTCAGCTGCACCAGGGGCAGCAATCCTTTACTACAAATATCTGATGTAGTAAGTAAAAACAGAAGAAATATTGGGGCTCATTTACAAAGAGCCACAAGTGATCCTCTTATGGGGATTTAAAATTATGTTGGCAGTTCTGGGCAAATACAATTTGGCTTACTTAATAGCATGATGTCAATGCCAGTTATTTGCTGTTGTTTAAAAGTTGCTCTAAAAATGCAATATTGAAGGTCACAGTTCTTTTCTTTAAGGCACACTAAATGGGTTAGCGTAACTTTAAAAAGAGATTGGATCTTGGCACTTAACTTGGCCTTAAATTTGTTTTTCTCATTTTTGTAAATGCCATTTGTGTTCCCTTTGGCTTAGGTATTGGACTAAAAATGAACCTATTGAAATACCAGTTCTGGGGGTGATAATGTTAAATGGACATAGCAGTGAGAACAGGTTAATAAATTATATGTAAAACATACAAAAATGTGAGGGAAAGTTGAAAACTCATCTCATGTAAATAACGTTAAATCAAAAAGTCAAAAATAGTGCAAAAATTTCACCTTTAACACTTAAATGTGCCCCTAGGGCAACAAGTAGTTTTGTGAAAGAATATGTGCAGTTTAAATGTTTAATGCACAAATTTGCACACAACTGCAGAGAATATGAAGTTTCAATCCCTTTTAATTACAATAAGATTACTGGCAAATTCCCTTTTTTAGAACAGACAAAGGTATGTTGCATGCAAATCGTTTTACACATAAACACAGAAGATTCAAATTTCTAAGGCACCAGCTGCAACCGAAAAGTGACCATGATAGAAAACCCATTACTGTAAACTAGTGACAAACAATAACATTGCCCAGAGCAGAAAGATATATATTAAAAAAAGCACTAAACCATAATAAACTGTAGCCGCAGGGATAAAGAGGGAGAGCTAATACAAAGAAAGAATGGCAGCAAAGAGAATAAGCTAATGGACAACAAGATACAGAAAATTGGTTGATTGACTGCACCTGAGACTGTTTAACGAAAGCCATAAGTTTTCCTAAATGACCGTACAGAAAACAAGCCGGAAAAAATGCCAGACATCCATTCTTTTTCTTTTTTAATCAAACAGCTCAGCAGGTAGAATATTTCTAAACATTAGCAATATGTAACAGATGCCAATAATGATACAAAATAGCTGGTGTTAACACTAGGTCTTCAGTTACTCCAATCTAGTAATGTGGGTGAGTGATGTCACAGGTATATAGACACCATTCATAAATCAGAAAAGCAATAGAGTAAACTTGTAACATCTGGAAGAAGAATTCACAGGGTGTGCTATTTTATTTATTTATTTTTTTAGTCCAACTTAAATAGGATCACTAATTGATGTCTGTTTTTTTTTTTTAATACTGTAACTCTGCAGGTGCATTGGTATGCACATTATGACTGGGTGGAAATTAATATTGTACTGCCAGATTAAATATAAATATTTACAAAAAAAACATAAGCCATCAAAAGCAACACAAACATTTTAATGACTCAGGTTTGACAATACACAATTAAAGCCATGAAAAAGTGAATATACTTTAAAAAGTATTTTTATTTGGATCACATGTTAATGGTTTTGTGACCCTCTTAACCTTTATGTATGTATAAAAGAATGGAATTATCATTTACCATTCATATGCACTGCTACATTACATACTCTGACAGTGGGGATAGTAAAATAACAGACTATAAAGAAGTAGAATCATAAAGAATGTAATGAATGACTTTATAACCACAGTAAAAGCTGTATGAACAGCAGAATTGTATAATCTAATGGGCCTCAATGGACTGATGGTATTTGCTGTGTGTGAGGGGGAAAAAAATTGTTCTGGTGAACAATAGAAAATGTTGTTTAGCCTTTCATATAAAATCTGTGAAAATCAAATAATTACACACTGATATTCTTTGCTATATTCAGAAGAAAATTGCTTTTATTGTATCTCATTCTCTAAGAGTAGTGATGCTGAACATTACAGTTTAGCACTGTACAATGCAGATTATTGGAAATGGATTGAACCAATACTCCACAATATAGTTTTGATAATTGTTTTCTGCATGTGTTTTTTATTTTACACTGCCTTTCTGGATTGAAATGTTCCTAGGTAACCTCTAGGCCAGGTTCTCATTCATCCAGGTCATTGTATATCTGTTGTATTCAATTAGATCAACTGGACGTAAAGTTTAGTTCTTGAAGACATTTCGCTAGTCATCCGACTGGCTTTCTCAATTCAGAATGACTTGTACAAGAATCTGTCTGTTATGTTCCTTTTGCAGATGTGTTTGTGAAAACGCTTGTGAAGGTTCTCATTCATCCAGGTCATGGTATATCTGTTGTATTCAATTAGATCAACTGGACTTGAAATGTAGTTCTTGAAGACGTTTCGCTAGTCATCCGACTGGCTTTCTCAATTCAGAGTGACTTGTACTAGAATCTGTGGCAATTATGTACCCTGGAAAATCCCAATTAGCATATCACAGCCAGGTGTTAAGGGTGTGATTAGATAGGGGCTAAGAGGTGTTATAGGAACGCCCAGAGTAAGGTGTTAAAACAGCATTGTATATGGCAGACAGTTGGTGTCGAACCCCCCCACCTCTATTTAGGCTTGGTTTCTTTATTTTCACATAAATGGCCTCCTTAACACCTCTCTTGAACCAGTCACGTTCCTTCGCCAGTATGTTAACATTACAATCTTCAAAGGTATGTCCTTTATCCTTAAGATGCAGATACACGGCTGAGTCCTGACCCGAGGAATTGGCTCTTCTGTGCTGGGCCATACGTTGATGCAGTTGCTGTTTGATCTCCCCCACATACAAATCAGAGCATTCTTCACTGCACTGCATATATGATGTCGCTTTTCTTGTGTTTAGGTATTGGGTCTTTCGGATGTACCAATTGCTGCCTGTGTGTGTTGTTCGGTTTAAAGCAGACAGGGATACAATGTTTTTTGAAAATTCTTCTTAATTTCTCGGAGACCCCTGCTACATATGGGATGACCATGTTCTTCCTCCTGTCTTGCTTTTCCCCTTCACTGTTGGTATTTGTGTTCTTTTCTTTCCTTCTACTTCTTTTGACAAAGGCCCAGTCTGGATATCCACAAGTTTTAAGGGCTCTTCTGAGATGTTTCATTTCTTTAGCCTTCGCATAGTGGGGATGTTCTCGGCTCTGTGTTGCAGGGTTCTGATGACACCCAGCTTGTGATCTAAAGGGTGGTGGGAGTCAAACATCAAATACTCTTCTCAGCCCTTACCCGTAATACAGTAATGGAGGAACAAGGAAGGACTGGCCATCCTGGCAGTGGGGCTTGTAAGACCAAGTGCTTCTATGGGGGGTTCAGAGGTGGGCAGGTGCATTCTTCTTTTCTTTGGCCTAAAAAGTTTGTTGAACCTTGCCACTCCAGATGTTTAGAAACTACAACTCCCATCCACCAAAGCATGCTGGGAGTTGTAGTTTGTAAACATCTGGAGTGCCAAGGAATTGGGGGTTAATTGATATTGGCACCAATACTGCAGTTAGTGGTAGTAATTTCTACCCTTGGCTTATAATCAAGTAAATCAGTTTTACTTGTTTTTCAGGTAAAAATAGCTTATACTCGGGTTGGCCCATATTTGAGTATATACGGTATTTTGAAAAAAAATAATTCCAACAATATTCTGTGCAATATGAGTGCCTATGCATTACTATGTGTGTAAAACACGTGTTCCGAATTTGATTGTTGTTTTTATGAGATTTGTGGCCATATTTACACAATGTTTTTGTATTAAAAAAAAGATCTTTGTTGGTTGATATTTTGGAACACTGTACCAAGTTTTTATTGATGAAAGAAATTATTAATCTGTATACGCACACTCTAAAATATTGGCACTTTACAGACATGATATCATGTACATACATACAAACAAATATGATGGCATTTGTTAAAATAATATGTTTGGGAAAAAAATAATTAAAACAAGTATGTTGCCACCATTCTTTTGGGGGAAAATAAAGCCTCAGAACAACACTGATCTAGAAGACACAGCACCTTGATATAAAAGCAGTAATCTGTGTGCCACCTCTCATCTTGATTTGGGTGCTGGGGAATTTACCTTACAGGATTTGGGATTTATTACCCAGCATTCCAATATTGCATTCCAATATGGCAGAGTGTGGTCAGTGACCATTGTGTTTTTTAACATGCTCAGTCCTTAGATACTGCAATAACATGTTACAGGAGGTCATGCCTACTGGTGTTTTGCAATAGATAAATAGGTTTAGGCCACTGGGGGGAAAAACTCAGACACACACGTACATCCCCCTGTCATACAGTTCAGTTGAGTCCATCCTAGGAAAATTTAGTTTGGGGCATGCAAGTTGCCATTTAAGTGCTTTGATAACAACTAGCATGGCCAAAAGCAATTATATACATTGGTTGGGTATTATATAGGGGTAAGTATGTCTCTATTTTTGGGGGATTTTTTTACACCAGCAAAACACCAGCTCTTCTTCATTTCCCAAAGAAAATGCAAATTCCATTATTAGAAGGGTAGATGGGGTAATCTGTTGCCAAGACCCTACTTGCTGAACAGTGTGTTGCCTGCCTGGTGCTAGGATTTAACCTTGTGGTGGATCGTATAGACAGATTATTGTGTGGGGCCGGGAGTGATCCGGTGGTCCTGGTTTATGTTGGTGCCAATTGCAAAGTTAGAGGTGGAGGTGAGGTCATTAAAAATGATTTCCGAGAGTTAGGGGCCAGGTAAAAAGTAAGGACTTCAAGGGCATCTGTTGTATTCAATTAGATCAACTGGACTTGAAGTTTAGTTCTTGAAGATGTTTCACTAGTCGTCTGACTGGCTTTCTCAATTCAGAATGACTTGTACAAGAATCTGTGGCAATTATGTACCCTGGAAAATCCTAATTAGTATATCACAGCCAAGTGTTAATGGCATGATTGGATAGTAGCTAAGAGGTGTTATAGGAATGCCCAGAGTAAGGTGTCAAAACAGCATTGTACATGGCAGACAGTTGGTGTCGAACCCCCCCACCTCTATTTAGGCTTGGTTTCTTTATTTTCACTTAAATGGCCTCCTTAACACCTCTCTTGAACCAGTCACGTTCCTTTGCTAATATGTTAACATTACAATCTTCAAAGGTATGTCCTTTATCCTTACGATGCAGGTACACGGCTAAGTCCTGACCCGAGAAATTGGCTCTTCTGTGCTGGGCCATACGTTGATGCAGTTGCTGTTTAGTCTCCACCTCATACAAATCAGAGCATTCTTTACTGCACTGCACTGCGTATATGATGTTGCTTTTCTTGTGTTTCCCACTTACATCCAAAAGACCCAATACCGAAACATTTACCCTCTGTATTCACCATAGAAAATCCTAGTCCTTATAGTAGGGACTGTAATAATATGAAGCGTATAAATGAGGAATATTCACTCTTATATACTTGGTTTTTATGAAGACGCGAGTAAGAATTTAGATTCTGGTATAGCAATAGGTGTAATATACTTGGATTTTGCTAAAGCTTTTGATACTGTGCTACATAGGCCACTAATGTATAAACTGAGGACTGTTGGCCTAGAAAAAAAACATTTGTACATGCATAGAGAATTTGTTATTGGAGTGCAAACAGAGAGTGGTGGACCTACATCTATGTGGGCCAAAGTTCTAAGTGGGGTGCCTTGGGGTTCCGTACTGGGGCCACTTCTTTTTAATCTATAATTTATAAATGACTTAGAAGGGGGCATTGAGAGCAAGGTCCCTGTCTTTGCCATTAAACTATGCAGAGCTTTGGAAACTTCAAATTATGTGCAATTGCTGCAAGCTGACCAAGATAGATTATCTGGATGACAGATGATATTCAATGTTGATAACTTTCTCGACTGGAAAAAGATTTGGGAATTCTGGTAGATAACAGGCTTAGCTGTAGCAAACAATGCCAGACAACAAAGGCTAGAGATAGCAAGATATTGTCTTGTATAAAGAGGGGAACAGATTCAAGGGAAAAATATCATTCTCCCTCTTTACACTGGTAAGGCCTCATTTGGTAAGGCCTCATTTCGCAGTTTTGGAATCCCATAAATAAAAGGGACATCTTAGAAATAGGAGCAGTTCAGAAAAGGGCAAGTAAAATAATAAAGGGAGGCTTGACTATGCAGGCAGATTAGGGCTGCTTACAGATTAGGGCTGTTTACATTAGAGAAGTGACTCTGCGTGGAGATATGATCACTTTATACAAATATATTAATGGGCCTTACAGTAAACTCTCTGGTGCATTGTTTACTAATTGGTCATATCAGAGGACACGTGGACATCCTTTAAGATTGGAAGAAAAGAAGTTTTGTCTACAGGTTAGGAAAGGTTTCTTTACAGTGAGAACGGTCAAACTGTGGAACTGTCTTGCAGCAGATGTGGTAATGGCAAGTTCATTGAATAGCTTTAAAAGTGGGCTAGATAAGTTTCTAAAACTAAGAACTATTGAGAATTTCTGGTATTAATACATATACTGTAGATCTGGTTGATAAAGGGATACTTTCCGATTGCCATTTGGAGTCAGAAAGGAATCCCCCCCCCCTCCCCCTTTAGCTGGGTTTTTTGTCTTCCTCTGGATCAACTGTTAGGTAGGGTTAAAAAGGAGGGTGAAATGGTTGGACTTGACGGACGAATGTCTTTATTCAACCTCAGTTACTAAGTTAATATGTTAAACCTTTACCAACAATAAAACAAGATCATCTCGTAGGATCGTTTGAAGATCGTAGTATGACTCTTCATACACACAAAAGATTTTGTCAGCAGCGACAAAGATTTTTTTTTCGGTCCGAACAGAACAAACCCCCCCCCCCCTTTTTTTTTTTTTACAACTTTAATACTACAATCATAGTATGATACTTTATTTCGTACAACTGTCGGACAATTAAATATTACTGTGCATGGGCCCCATAACTTGTTTAGAGGGCACAGTGGTCATTTAACTGTAAGCATTTTACACACTTTTATTACACATACTATGAAACAAAATTATTAAAGATGCCATCCTTATAGCTAAGGAGTTAGGCAATAACAGCATTGTGTTCCATGTTGATAGATACAGTAGCAGTAAGCATACAATGGAACATGAACGTTTACCATATGTGTAACCTGAAGTAATGGACAGAACACATGTAAAAGTTATGCACATCAGTTATATCCTTTTACTAAACAACAAACTTGCAGCATTCTGACATTGCAGCAGATCACAACCTACTACACTGGACTTGGAGAACCAAAAGTACTATTAAGAGTAGGAAGCTTGAAGTACAGAAGAGGTCAGCATGTACAGTATGTGTGCAAGCAACTAGTACTATAAATCAACACCTGCAAGATGTGTGGCATTACTTATGTCCAAAAACATGCAGTTAGCCACTGTATAGCATAAACCTTAACTTTTGTTATTACGGTGGAAAAAAAAACTGGAGGCCTGGGGCCTGTGGTGTCTGTTGCTGATGCTTACAGGTAGAGGTTAGGCCAATCAATGACAGCTGATAATAAGCATGCCAGAAAATCTAACACTTATTATACAGAGACGCCTCAAGGAAGTGAAGAGGTTGCTGCATAAATAACATACATAGAAACTAAAGTCTCTTGAGCTCACTTTAGAAAAATTCATAAGAGCATATTACAAAAATACTTAGGAAAGCACTTGTGAAACTGACATTGTACATTTTGACATTTTAGAAATTACTTACACCCTTAAAAATGACATAAGTCTTATAGAAAGTTAACGCATCATTTCATATTACAATTACATGGCAGTGAATTTGGGGGGGGGGGAGGAATACTCTGCTTTGGAATGCTTTGCAGTATTATTATTATCATTATGGATTTATATGGCATAAACCTTGGCGCTACAATTTTACAGTCATGCATTACATACAGGGTAATACATGTTATACAAAGTCATACATATTACATACATTATTATGTATGTAATATGTATGCCTTTGTATACCATGTATTTTTGAAATCTTATGTATGTGTGGTGGATTTTTTTCCCCTTGTTGAATTTGAAAAGGTTTTTCCACAGAAAGGAGATCACCATGCTAGATCAATGCTGTATGCCATTCCAATCAGAGCAATGTAAGCATTGAAGGAAAGAGTGGTGAGCTTAGAGGTGACAGTCCTGGGTGTTACGTACTCGCCATGGCAGAAGCAGCAAGCAATTTGCGACCTATATTGTATCATGGTTTTCCCCATTATGAGAACTTTATGACTGGTATCATCTTTGCTCACTCAAAAGTTCTACGGTGCATAATGCACAAAACCATTAGTTTCACACGCAAGTTGTTTTAAACACACGCTAAACACAAAGCACCCAATATTACATTTTGCTGTATCCTATTTCATATTTTTAAAGTGTTATGTGGTCACCACAAAAAAAATATTATTTATAAACATAGATGGATATAACCACTTGGTTTTGTTTTGAAAATGTTTTGTGAAACTGAAAATTTGACAGGAAAATTCCATATTTAACATGATTTATTTCAAATTGCAAAATAACCATAATATTAATATACAAATTGCATATGAAGCTGAAAAAGGGTATTTAAAAAATGTATTATTGACAATAAATTCCTATATTTCTATAACGTCCTTTACTGTCAAAGGCAGCTCCAACATACCTCCTTTTCTCTATCTGGCTATAGGAATCAACACACTATTTTATAGCAATATTTTAGATCATCACAACACAGCACCATCTCTACCCCACCAGGGGGCATTGCTTTCCGATTATGGCGTGCACCCCTAAAGAAAGTCCTGCACATGGAGGAAGGGGACTCTGTTTTGCAGTTTCTCTCAGAAATCAGATCAGCACACATTGGTGTGGCTGCACTTATATTTACCAGTCTGTGTAGACACTTCTATATTTACCAGCCTCTGAAGGAAAATTATATATTTACCAGTCCGTGTAAGCTCTTAAATATTTACCAGTCTGTATGGGAAATATATATTTACCAGTCTGTGTGGGCAATTACATATTTACCACTGTGTGGGCAACTGATAAATTTACCAGTCTGTGTGCGCAACTTATGTATTTACCAGTCTGTGTGCACAACTTATATATTTACCAGTCTGTGTGGGCAACTATATATTTACCAGTCTGTGTGGGAAACTTATATATTTACTGGTCTGTGTGGGAAACATATATTTATCAGTCTTTTTGGGAAACTTATTTATTTACCATTCTGGGGGCACATACAGGTAAAACTGGTTGCTGAACTGGAGGGCTGACCTAACAGTGGCTGTTAAACTGGAGGGTTTACTTAACACTGGCTAGTGAACTTGAGGGCCCTCCATTTCAGTATCCACTGTAAGTTCAGCCCTAACAGTGTTAAGTCAGCCCTCCAGTTCAACAGCCAGTGTTAAGTCCGTTGTCGGGCATTGTATGGAATTGAGCCTGTGGAGGAAGTAAAGCTATGTTCCAAGATGCACAGAAAGTAATAGCGCTGATTGCTGGACAAATCTAACATAAAGCAGCTAGGAATGCCAGATTTAGAACTATTTAACATTCTTAGCTCTCTTTTTTTAAAGCAATAATTGTGCTGAATAATGGCAATAAACAATTATAATATTTTGAATAATTGTATTCCTTTAATAACTTATTTGAAATTTTAGGGAACATTGTAACTTTCCTGATCAGGTTATCTGATAACAGTTTCTTTTTTATTGTGAGTTAAACAAGGGATGACTGAACGTTTACAGTGGCTGTATGATTAGGTAATTTGAAAAGCAAACAAAAAACATTATGGATGGTTAGAGTACCACAGAGTTTGAATCTTTTCTGAAATGTACTTTTGTGTTGTTACATTTACAATAGGTCATGGCTGATTAAGGAGTGTGAAGAGGAGCACTGAGTTTATTAATAAAATGTTGAAAAAGGGAAAGCCCTCCAGTAGTACATGGAGAACTGAACAAAATATTTAGAACGATTTAAGATTCAAGAAACTTCAACCTCAATGATAACTTATTAAGTTATCACCAGAACGTTTTAGCTGCAAAGCTTTGAATACTCAGATAAACAAGCAGGGTTATATCCATATATTCTTAATTGTTGTATACACTATTTCACATACACAGAATGGTGTTTCTGCGGTAACCTCTGGTTTCCCACTTACTGGCTACATCCGATAATTAAATAGTACTGTGGCTCAGTGGTTAGGTCTGATACCTAATAGTAGTAAGTTCAATTGCAACCTTGTGGGACTGCCACTGGTCACTGCCCCATTGTTTGTTTCTCGGTACAGTCTGATGGTGTGAGGGGGAATCACACCTCCAATTTAATAGGCTGATAGTAGTTCTTATTATAATTCCCTGTAAAACATTTGCCTGACCATAAAGCCATCTATTAGCTGGTGCTAAAAAGATTTTGTTATTGTGACTTTTGAGATACCTGTGCAGCCGCTGCAAACCCCATCTTAGTCACAACAACCTTTTTTTATTAGTAGTAGTATTTAGAGTAGGAGCCAGCAAAACCCAAAATACAAAGGCAGCTCCACAGACTCTATAAGTGTCACTTCGTAAAACCATTTGTTATGGGGAGATTCACACAGAGCTGCACTTGCTCTGGGCTGATCTCCCCCGGAGCAGACTTACCAGCGGCTGTGCGACACTGGGTGAATCTCACCCACACATAATCATTTAACACCAGCTATCAACTTGCGTTAAATACTTACGTGCGCACAGCCTCTGGAAAATAGGCTTGCGGCTGTCTTTTCTGGTACTCGCACAGCTGCCACAAAGCAAGGCTTAAAGTTAGGCTAATGATCGTAAACTGGAGTTTAAGAGCCTAAACGAGTGCTGTGTTGCCGCAGCACCAACAGGTAAATGAGCCTGTTAGTGTAGATTGCACGTGCAGTCAGACATCAACACGCTATTGCGCAGGCATGCATGGTGCAGTCTGGCTTCAGCCTTAAAAATAAATTGCAGGTGAAACATTCAAAGAGCCAGATCTGTAGCTGTGAATAGTGCAGGCTTATTGCAAACATGCATGCTACATGTTTTGGACCCATTTGTGTCTTAGTATATTTCAATATATTGTTTATGTGTTGGATTCAGTGGAGTGGAAGCCGTAGGTAAAACATACATTATTTCAGATCTGGAAACCCTAAATACCCAGACCTATATACATCACACTACAACACTGCTACTAGGATATTGTTAATTAGGGAATCTGTCTGCACCTCCCAGCCTCTTCTGCAATTTGAATATTGATGATTTGCTTTATTCTTACATCATAGGGGTTAAAGGAGAACTGTGGTCTATATACAAAGCACACTAAAAAAACAGCCAGTATCCTACCTTTAAGATGAACTATGCAGCACTCATCAGCAGTGATTCTTGTTCAGCATGTCACAATGGGCGGTATGGAAACGCATGGAAACACGCCCACCTCTGCCTCTTCAGTGCTCGTCCACAGCGCGCGTCCACACAGTGCCCTGATTAAATGCGCGATCACTCCACTGAAACTACGGAGTGCTGCACCTGCATCTGTTAAACGGGGAATGACAGGCCAGTGTCTTGAAGAGAACAACCTAAGTATAATTAGCATATCACAGCCGGGTGTTAAGGGCAGTGATTGCATAGGGCTAAGAGGTGTTATAGGAATGCCCAGGGTAAGGTATCAAAATAGCATTGTACATGCAGAAAGTTGGTGTCGAACCCCCCCCCCCACCTCTATTTAGGTTTGGTTTCTTTATTTTCAATAAATAGCATCCTTGACACCTCTCTTGAAACAGTCACTTTCCTTTGCCAAACATTACAATCTTCAAAGGTATATCTTTATCCTTAAGATGCAGGTACACTGCCGAGGTCTGACCCGAGAATTGGCTCTTTTGTGGGCCATACTTGATGCAGTTGCTGTTTGGCTCCCCCACATACAAATCAGAGCATTCTTCACTGCGCTGCACTGCATATAGATGGTTGCTTATCTAAACACAGAACTTACTCTGACACGTTCCGACGCTCCTTTAAAATGTATGCACATTACGTTAAAGAGCCAATCAACTATTATTTCATCTAATAGAAACTTTTGTAAGCAACGTGTTGTGAAGGTTCTCATCATCAAGATCATGTTAGATCTGTTGTATTCAGTTAGATCAACTGGACTTGAAGTTTAGTTCTTGAAGACATTTCACTAGTCCTTCAACTGGCTTTCTCAATTCAGAATGACTTGTACAAGAATCTGGCACTTATGTACCCTGGAAAATCCCAATTAGCATATCACAGCCAGGTGTTAAGGGCGTGATTAGATGAGTGGCTAAGAGGTGTTATAGGAATGCCCAGGGTAAGGTATCAAAATAGCATTGTACATGGCAGAAAGTTGGGTGTGAAACCCCCCCCACCTCATTTAGGCTTGGTTTCTTATTTCACATAAATAGCATCCTTGACACCTCTTGAACAAGTCACTTTCCTTGCCAAACATTACAATCTTCAAAGGTATATCCTTTATCCTTAGATGCAGGTACCCTGCCGAGTCCTGACCCGAGGAATTGGCTCTTTGTGCTGGGCCATACGTTGATGCAGTTGCTGTTTGGTCTCCCCCACATACAAATCAGAGCATTCTTCACTGCGCTGCCACTGCATATATGATGTTGCTTATCTAAACACAGAACTTACTCTGACAGTTCCACGCTCCTTTAAAATGTATGCACTTACGTTAAAGAGCCATCAAACTATTATGATAATCTAATAGAAACATTTGTAGCAACGTGCTTGTGAAGGTTCTCATTCATCAAGATCATTTATATCTGTTGTATTCAAACAACAGAGGTAATCCTGCACACACTATGTGGATATAGGTAAGAGTTCGTGCTGAGTGCAATGGCAGACCCTGGTCAGGTCGTGATCAGCAAAGGAATAAACACCATGCACATCAGTCTTAAATGTCTGTGTATTATTTATTGTTGCATACACGAGTACCCAAAGGTAACGTTTCGGTACGTGAGCTTACCTTTCAGACAATCAATAACAAATGAAATATTGTGCGTCTTATATAGATACAGGAAGTGAATCCTAGTACCACTAGTGGTGATAGTAAGGAAAGAAATAAACAAAATAATCATAAGAAAAACAAAACAAAGTGAGGAAAATTTCAAATATATACAAGATCATCTTTTAGGCAAGAAGCATGACAAACCAAGATTACAGTTTACCCTTTAGGATGCAATGCATCCAAAGTGAAAATCCAGAAGGATTCCCTTCTAATAGTATTATGCTATCCCCTCCCCCGACTGTTGGCGGGGGTATTTGGTCAATGACCATACCTTTTAAGTCAGACACAAGATGTCTGCACTTAAGGAAATAAGGCCACGGGTGATCATCATATTTGTTTTTACCGGGGGGATCTCTGAGGGGTTTCTGCCAATGCCAGTTTTATATCGCTGCGATGGCGTTGAAACCTCTTTTAAAAGGGCCAATGGTCTTCCCAATGTAGATAGGGAGCAAAGGGCATTTGAGTAGGTAAATGCAGAATCAGTATTGCGTTAAGATACCCTAGAATGGTAAAGGCTTACCTGTAGTGGGTGGTGGAATGTAGGTCCCACATAAGGGTAATTACAAACGTTACAATTGTAACAGCGATAACACCTTTTTTTTGGTGAAAATACAAATTGAGGTTTTTGTGTATTTAGAAAGAGGGTCAGCCTGAAACAAGTTGTGAGTAAAAGATTTACTTTTTTATAGATACATCGTGGCTTAGATTTAGTAGAATCCTAGGTTAGGGTTTCCTGTATGATAGGCCAAAACTTGTCTAAGTTGTTTTTGATGGTACCTGATTTAGAGGTGTAGGACGTACGAATGGGACACCTGATGTTTCAATTCTAGCGGTCTGGATTCGTAAGCTTCCACCCTAGCTTTTTTCAAAACAGCCTCTGGATAGTTCGGTTTTTTAAATTTGAGGGCCATGGAATCCAGCTGGGCTTCCAAGTCCTTGGGATCACTGCATATGCGTGCTACCCGCATAATTGGGATTTGGGGAGGCCTTAAACACATGTGGGGATGGAAGCTGAGACCAGACAAAAGTGTGTTGCGGTCTGTGGGTTTAACATAGACCGAGGTACAAAGGTTATCATCAGTGATCTTAACAAGTAATCCAAAAATGTACAGATGAGTCTGAAATTTCAGGGTAAAGATTATCTTGCTGTCTAGGTTATTAAGAAAAGCAAAACTCGAGGGCTTTAGTACGGGAACGTCCTCAAATGATAACACTCGTCAATGTAACGAAAAAAATTGTTTACAGTGCATATTAAATAAATCGTTAGTATACACATGAAGTGTTCTAGAAAGCCATATCAAGTTCGCAAACGAGGGAGCTACTGGACTTCCCATTGCTGTCCCGACAGTCTGTAGATAGTACTCCTGTCAATTTGAAATAATTATTATTAAGAATAAGTCAAGGCACTCAATCAAAAACTCGGTAGGGGGTGTACATAATCCGTAAGGAAAAAATGTCGTACAGCTTCTAGCCCTTTAGAATGTACGATATTGGTGTAGAGGGAAGTGATTGTCTGCTGGTAATCAACAGCCAGTCTTTGTTCCATGGCCCACCATAAAAAGTTTATCAAGGAAGTCTCTGGTATCTTTAAGGAAGGAGGGTAGTCCTGTGACTATAGGTTTGAGAAAGAAGTCACAGAATACTGACAATGGCTGGTGATCGACCTATGGAAGACACGATCAGTCGAAAAGGAGATAAAGAGGATCCTTATGTATTTTGGGGAGACCGTATAAGACTGGTTTCCTAGGATGCTCATTAAAGAGAAAGTCATAGGTGTTTTATACATCCAGTCAGCACACAATGCTAAGTCAGCAGGTTTTAAGTCTATTGAGTATGGTAAAAGTGGGATCCCAGTCCAATTTAATATATGCTCCTGATGTTAAGGTGTTCTAACATACCATTGCTATAATAGTCATAATCCAAAAGGACTATCCCTCCACCTTTATCCGCTGGTTGATAACTCAGCGATTGTCATTTTTTAAGGATATAAGCTGCAGCATTCCTCTTTAGAAGAGGAATGTCTATAGACTTAAAGTCAGATGGAACGTATTCCTCATGAGATTGATGAAATGGTCGATCTCGCTATATATATCCCTGGGGTATAAATGAGCTTTTTAACTTAAAGGGTATTAGTAGCAGGTTAACGGTGCTTTGTCCTTAAAGTATTCCTTCAGTTTTATAGGCTCTTTCAGTCTAAAAAGTTCAGTTGAAAATTAAAGCGGTCAAATGGCAATCAAATTGAAAGGATAGGACCCTTGTTTAGAGGGAGGCTTCACTCACCGTTAGAGGATGAGATGACAAGTTGAACACTATTTGTTCCTGCTTTCTGAGCAGAGATCTGATTTTTTCTTTTGCTACGTCTGGTCTCTCGTCCTTCTTCTAAAAAAGGCGCTCATTAAACCCGTTGAGCTGGCGGATCTTGTATACATCCCTGAGGCTTGAGAAGCAGCGGTTCTGGTTGGGTTATCAAATCGGAACCAGTGGAGCCTGCAAATCTTCTGTCAGCATGTCAGTGTTAGACTGCTTTTCGGAAGCCTTGTCCCTTGCCGCGTGGTCACGTGGACGTTGCGGGCGGCGGCGTTGCCAATGAGATCGGCGAGAGCGTGCTCTGGAGTTCCCGTGAGCCAGCAGTATACTAGACCTTCGGTATAGTCGTTGCGACCCGGCGGTATTTATTTCGTTTATATGTTTAAGATCGCAAGCAAAACTTTCTATTTGTTGCTGTAAAGTATCTAGTTGTACGGCCTTTATCTGGATCATCCAGTTGATCGATCAATCCTCAGTTTTATTAATTTCTGTAAGTTATCCGTTCAGTGTGCTGGCGAACTTCATCAATAACCAGCAGGATGAGGTCTAGGGAACATTTATTTAAGATAGCACACAATCTTTCACAGAAGACTTTGTTGAGCGCAATTATACTAGTATACTGCTGGCTCACCGGGAACTCCAGGAGAACGCTCGCCCGATCTCCATGGCAACGCCGCCGCCGCAAAGTCCACGGGACACCGCGGCAAGGGAAAGGCTTCCGACAAGCAGTCTAACACTGACATGCTGACAGAAGATTCTGCAGGCTCCACTGGTTCCGATTCTGATAACCAACCAGAACCGCTGTCTTCTCAAGCCTCAGGGGGTATACAAGATCCGCAGCTCAACGGTTAATGAGCAGCCTTTTAGAAGAAGGACGAGGGACCAGACTAGCAAAAAGAAAAATCAGATCTCTGCTCAGAAAGCAAGGAACAAATAGTGTCAACTTGTCCATCTCATCCTCTAACGGTGAGTGAAGCCTCCCTCCTTAACAAGGGTCTATATCCTTTCAATTTGATTGCCACTTTGACCGTTTAATTTGAAACTGAACTTTTTAGACTTGAAAGAGCCTTAAAAACTGAAGGAATACTTAAGGACAAAGCACCGGTTCAACCTGACTACTATATACCCTTTCAAGTTAAAAAAGCTCATTATACCCCCAGGGTATATATAGCGAGATCGATCATTTCATCAATCTCATGAGGGAATACAGTTCCATCTGACTTTAAGTCAAACAGACATTCCCTTTCTAAAGAGGAACATGCTGCACTATAGTCCTTAAAAAATGACAACTCGCTGATTATCAAACCAGCGGATAAAGGTGGAGGGATAGTCATTTTGGATTATGACTATTATAGCAATGGTATTTAGAACACCTAACACATCAGGGAGCATATATTAAATTGGACTGGGATCCCACTTTACCATACTCATAGACTTAAAACCTGCTGGACTTAGCATTGTGTGCTGACTGATGATAAAAACACCTATGATTCTCTTTAATGAGCATCCTAGGAAACCCAGTCTATACGGTCTCCCCAAAATCAAAGGATCCTCTTATCCTCCTTTTCGACCTATCGTGTCTCCATAGGGTCGATCACCCAGCCATTGTCAGTATTCTGGACTTCTTTCTCAAACCTATAGTCACAGGACTACCCTCCTTCCTTAAAGATACCAAGACTTCCTTGATAACTTTTTATGGTGGGCCCATGGAACAAAGACTGGCTGTTGATGTACAGCAGAACATCACTTCCCTCTACACCATAATCGTACATTCTAAAGGGCTAGAAGATGTACGAATTTTTTATACTTACGGATAATGTACACCCCCTACCGAGTTTGTGATGATGCCTTGACTTTATTCTTAATACAATTATTCAAATTTGAACAGAGTACTATCTACAGACTGTCGGGACAGCAATGGGAAGTCCAGTAGTCTCCCTCGTTTGGCGAACTTGTATATAGGCTTTCTAGAACAACTTATGTGTATACTAACGATTATTTAATATGCACTGTAAACAATTTTTCGTTACATTGACGATCTGTTTTATCATTTGGGACGGTTCCCTACTAAAGCCCTCGAGTTTTATTGCTTTTCTGAATACCTAGACAGCAAGATAATCTTTACCCCTGAAATTTCAGACTCGCCTTGTCCATTTTTTGGATGTATTGTTATAGATCACGGTGATAACCTTTGTAGCCCGGTCTAGTTAACCCACACCGAACCGCAACCACACTTTTGTCTTCTCAGCTTCCATCCCCCACATGTGTTTAAAGGCCTCCCCAAATCCCATTTATGCGGGTAGCACGCATATGCAGTGATCCCAAGGACTGGAAGCCCAGCTGGATTCCATGGCCCTCAAATTTAAACACTGTAACTATCCAGAGGCTGTTTTGAAAAACTAGGGTGGAGCCTTACAATCCAGACCCGCTGAGAATTGAAACAGCAGTGTCCCATTCGTACAGTCCTACACCTCTAAATCAGTACCATCAAAAACACTTAGACAAGTTTTGGCCTATCATAACAGGAAAACCCTAACCTAGGGATTCTCACTAAATCTAAGAACCACGATGTATCATAAAAAAGGTAAATCTTAACTCACAACTTGTTCAGGCTACCCTGTTTCTAAATACAAAAAACCTCAATTTGTATGTTTCACAAAAAAAAGGCTGTTATCGCTGTACAATTGTACGTTTGTAGTCCCCTATTGTGGGACTACATTCCCACCCACCATACAGGTAAAGCCTTTACCATTCGAGGGTAATCTAACTGCATACTATTTCTGCATTTACCTACTCAAATGCCTTGCTCCCTTATCTACATTGGGAAGACCATTGGCCCTTTTAAAAAGAGGTTTCAACGCCAATCGCAGCGATATAAACTGGCATGCAGAAAACCCCCTCAGAGATCCCCCCTGTAAAAACAAATATGATGATACACACCCGTTGGCTCTCATTCCTTAAGTGCAGAATCTTGTGTCTACTTAAAAGGTATGGTCATTGACAAATACCCCCGCAACATCGGGGTGGGATAGGCTAACTTACTATTAAGAAGGGAATCCTTCTGGATTTTCATTTGGATGCATGACATCCTAAAGGTTTAAACTGTAATCTTGGTTTGTCATGCTTCTTGCCTAAAAGATGATCTTGTATATATTTGAATTTTCTCACTTTGTTTTTGTTTTCTTATGATTATTTTGTTATTTCTTTCCTTCTATCACCACTAGGTGGTACTAGAGATTCACTTCTGTATCTATATAAGACGCACAATGTATTTCATTGTTATTGGATGTCTGAAGAAGGTACAGCTCACGTACCGAAACGTTACACTTTGTGTACTGTGTATGCAACAATAAATAATCACAACATTTAAGACTGATGTGTCATGTGTTTTATTCCATATCTGTTTGTATTCAGTTAGTATCAACTGGATTGAAGTTTAGTTCTTGGAAGACATTTCACTAGTCCATCCAACTGGGCTTTCTCAATTCCAGAATGACTGTGTACATCTGTTGGCAAATAGTACTGGAAAGTCCCAGCATCTGTTGCGGATTGTACAAAGGAATACCAAAGTGACGCGCTACACGCGACTTTATTGCCCAAAATGCCCATTCTGCTGACGCTTTGGCTATCTAATCGTTTGGTTTGCCGTCCATCCATCAGATGTGTGTATACAGGATTAACTCTAATGGGAACCATAGAAGTAATTTATAAAACAAATTCAGAGCCAGTCCTCTGTTATGAACTACACAGCTTCTACTACCATCAAAATGTTTCCGTTCTATCACCATATTGTTAGCATTCTGTTTTATTATGTTTCTAAACATTCCGAATAAACAGTTTTGTTTTTTTTGTATTTTAAATCTGTGTTTTACTAAATTGCATTTTTGCTGTATACAAATCCTGTCCTTCTAGGGCAGTTTATAACTAAGCCCCTCTCAGGTAAAGAATAAACAACATTATATGTAATATGAAGCCTGAAATGAAGCGTGGAAACACCTGGAAAATATCACAACAATGTTCTAATTGGCCTAGTAAATCCAGTCAGGAGTCTGCGGATGCTGACATAGTTATCTTTTTTTACTTGGCTAATATCCATGGATCTTTAAAGTATTCAGATTTTAATACTTAGGATAAAATTAACATGACTTCCGTTGTTTCTACCTGCATAACACTGCAAAATATGG
Organism: Hymenochirus boettgeri; assembly: GCA_019447015.1. Classification (NCBI taxonomy): domain Eukaryota; kingdom Metazoa; phylum Chordata; class Amphibia; order Anura; family Pipidae; genus Hymenochirus; species Hymenochirus boettgeri. The sequence goes on along the minus strand of CM033469.1, from coordinate 85,670,012 downwards.
TTACAGCAGATCTTTAGAAAGAAAACCTCTGTAAAAATCTATGTTAACCAACAAAATGTTACAGAGATGTGTTCACAGACTATATTATTCACACAAACAGGATAGCATGCGCACATTTCTGGGTTATCTGAAAGAAATTCCTAATCAATGTAGTATAGTATAGTATGTATTTGAGGTTGAATAAAGAATACTCCGCCTCCAGTTCAACCCACTAGCAATATCCTCATTTCCTGCCTAACTGTTGATCCGAGGAGGCAAAAAAAAAATCCCACCAAATTTATGAAGGGGGAAAAATTCCTTACTGACCCAATTGGCAATCGAAATTTCCACTGGATCAACTCTACTTTATATCAATACCAGTAACTTGTAAACATTCCTTGTTTACAAAACTCATCCAGTTTTTTTTGAAACTGACCAATGAACCTGCCATAAAACACAACCATGGAGACAGTATCCATTAGCTTTAACCGTTCTCCCACAGAGTGAACAAACCTTTCCGAACTTATAGATCCTAAACCTTTTTTCTTCAAGGTTAAGGATATCCTCGTTGTCCCTTTGACATGTCTATATGGTGAACAATTGCCCCAGGATAGTTTATTGTCTGGCCCATACTGTATTTTACACAGTAAAACACAAGTAATTCATTATCCAACAGCAAGCGCCTTTTCTCCTCAGGTACATATTGAACTTTTTTCAACTCTCTTCATATTCAAAGCTCCCCCAATCCCTTATTAATTTAGTTGCCCTTCTCTGAATCCTTGTCCATTTCAGATGTCCTTTGTTGTTCAGATTCCAAAATTGCACTGCATTTCCAATGAGGCCTACAATGCTTTAAGTAAAGAGGTAGGCAATTACATTTCCTCCCGACCCATACCGCTCTTTATACAAGCAAATACCATGCTGCTCTGGCTTGTTGCCTGGGATTTTCCAGGGTACATAATTGCCACAGATTCTTGTACAAGTCATTCTGAATTGAGAAAGCCAGTCGAAAGACTAGCAAAACGTCTTCAAGAACTAAACTTCAAGTCCAATTGATCTAATTGAATACAACAGATATTTTGTGTTTTTCCTGCTTAAATTCTTTAAATAATTAAAAAATGGGAGGAAAGACGAAGCTCCTTAACCTACCGAAAGGAAAAAAAGCGAAGTGATTTTTTATCGTAGAGATACCCTTCATGAAATACCTGCAATAAAATTACAAACCATTTACAGGTACCCCACCTTTCCACAGAGGCGCGGGTGCTTCCCTGATTTTGGAGGTGGTCTCCTGCACTCCCGTGACCACCCCCAACTGAACATTATAAGGATATTCTAAGTCACCGAGGATTTCCGTTAACATATAATAGTACGAGGCCGCGGGCTGAGTTCCTTTTATACAGCCCACGGAACACCAAGGTGACTTCTAATATCCCTTTAATTTACAGTTCGGGGTGCATTATTTATTATAACCTACCCCTTTGTGGCTTATATTTGCCTTCTCCTCCTGGAACTGTAAGATTATAAGGCTATAATCTTACAGTTCCTCCCATAGAAATCCACTACAGGGGTAGCTTAGAACATGGGTAGGATATATGGTGTGTAATGTACCCCCAAGGCGGAGCTTAACATTTAGCAAACCAGTAACAAGATGTCAGCAACTTCCAAGGCACAAAGCTAGGCTCTGGAGGGACCAGATATACCATGACCTGGATGAATGAATATTACAGATATACCATGATCTGGATGGATGATTCTTACAGATATACCATGACCTGGATGAATGAATATTACAGATATACCATGACCTGGATGAATGAATAGGTGACAATTGTGTTGTGTATGGGCACTTTGGCTTTAGAAACAAATGTTCATTTGTGCCTCGTAAAGAATCAAGCTGTTCTGGCAAAGAGACATAGAACCAAGTTGACATACACATTCTAAATATGTGATAAAAGCGACGCACATACTCACCGTGGGTCATCTCCCTTGATCACATGAGTGTGACTGGAAAATACATACAGCAACGAGAAGGACACAATACCGTTCTATGCAACGATGTCTGTGCTTTATCAGTGCTGTGTGTACATAAATGTGTTACTCTGTGATATGTTAAGCCAAGCGATAACAAGCTGCTAGTTTGAACCCTAACAATAACTCTTTGGGACTGATTCCTATGTACACACATTTGCAAAGGTACAGGTGGTAAAATCTAATAATGTGGTATCTGTCCTATTCTTATGTTTTTATTAAGTATGGGAAATACGTGTGATTCTAATTCAATGTACTGTAAGTAGCCTGAAAAATCCAAACGTGATAAAAACACAAATATATTAAAATATAAAACTTACTAGGAGTCTGCATTGCACGGGCAGTGGCAGTGTGACTGCTGTCGCTTGAAGAACGATTGGGGAGGATCTTGGTGGTTTCTGGAAAAAAACAGACATTTCCAAATAGAGCGAACAAAAAAATAACACCCCTCTGATAACAATGAACGTTATAATTCTTTGTATGCATGTATGTGTTTGTGTGCATTCATGTGAAACTTAAAATACATGTGGGTCCACATGTATGTGTGTGGGCATGCATGTGTTCACCGCTGATGCAGAATCTTGTGGTGTGTATTTAGTCAACTTGAAATTTTTTTCTACAGCGTGGGATATAGGTTGTTGTGTGACCACAGAAACACCAATCGAATGCCCTGTTGAAAATATGTTGTCAGGGCATGTCCAAAACGTTGTAATAATCAAAAGTATGGATGTTGACCGGTGTGTATGTTCAGTATTCCAAAAACATTTGCCTATGTGTGAAATAAAAAATCTTAACACATACACAATAAAACACATTACAACACACAAGAAATGTAAGCTACGTATTCTAAGTGATGTGCAAGGTTAGTGAACAGCACGAACATGTGTTTAAACTTACTTTTTATCTCCCGTCCTTTCAAAGCCAGATATTTTTTCTGAAGCTGAATTATACTGCGACGTTGCTCAAATTTTAGCTCCATTTTCCGTGCCAAATTACAAATGATCAGTAACTTCCTTTGGGAATGCATTTGTGATTGACCAGAAGTTTGTCTGTCATAGTGATGTCTGTGTAGATAGTCAACCATATATGTGACCTCTTCTGCAGAAAAATTGAGGCTCCTTTTGTTTTTTTTACGAAGGTCAGGAGACTGATTATGCCCCTTTGGCACATGGTGTAAGACATTGGGGACAACTGGAGAATTGCAAGACTTGCGCTTCATGGCATGCTGCTTGTCTTGACGGTGCCTGACAAGTGCACTGCATTGTGGAACAGGATCTGAAATACATTGCTTGAGTTTCTGACCTTTTTTCTTTCTAATAGGTCGCCTACGTGATTCTTGACAGGCAATATTGACATTTTTTTTCAATAATGGTATATTTGATTGTGCAGAGCAGACTTTACCTTTGGAAGATGGAGTTGCTGGCTGCGACGCAATACATTGTTGATGATCTGGGTCCTTCTTCAAAGTGTTTGCATGGTTCATCCATAAAACAAGTTCTGTGTAGTTTGAGAAGTTGTTTTCCGGACGTTGTGGATCAAATTTTTCAAAAAAGGTCAAGGCTGTGCTGTTGTCATTGTTGGCCCGAGGGACATTGACAACATTTTCACAGTGGAAAATGTCCTTGGTATGTTGTGCGCACGTGCCGCACACTGTTTCCAGTTGCGATCCGACCATACCTCCCTTCATAATATCGTCTGCACTAGAGGTACTGCCTACCAAACTTCGGAAGCTTGCATACACATACGAACACCCAGCATCCTCCATTGAATCTGCCTGCAATAGGAATTAGGTATTGCGCACACAGAAAATGGAAAGTGACCAACTTTTACCGGAAATGTCGTGATGTGGATGTTTGCGCAATAAAGCCCGCCCCCCAGAGGTGACGTTGTCCAATAACTTCACTCTATGCGCAATGTACTATCGTAAGTGTCGTAGGATATTACATTGCAGGGTTGCCAGAAGTTTGCATGTGGTTTTCACCTTCCTTTTGTTGGCGCTAAAAAAAGCGCTAAAAATAGGGGCAAATTTGTCGTTAAAAAGTATTGCATCACTTGCGTCACGCATAAATGGTCTTTTCAGATTTTTGGCGCTTAAGGCGCTACTTTATGGTTAATCACATGCAATACACTTGATACATACACGCAACAAGTTTAGCGGACATTTTAGTAGGGTTTAACGACAAAACAACATATATTGCATCGCCCTGTAAATGGGTTAGCGTAACTTTAAAAAGAGATTGGATCTTGGCACTTAACTTGGCCTTAAATTTGTTTTTCTCATTTTGTAAATGCCATTTGTGTTTCCTTTGGCTTAGGTATTGGACTAAAAATGAACCTATTGAAATACCAGTTCTGGGGGTGATAATGTTAAATGGACATAGCAGTGGGAACAGGTTAATAAATTATATGTAAAACATACAAAAATGTGAGGGAAAAAAATCCATGAAAATTTGCAAATTTTTCATTTTTTTTACATATTTTACCCATAATTCCAGTAAAATTTCCAGAAAAGTTGCAAAATGTTGTTACCATGTTAAAGTACACTTTGTGCTGAAAAAAACAATGTATAATATTCCTGATTTACTGCAAGGTTTCCTACTGTAAAATTAGTCTAAAGCGATTGAGGGCAAAATCCTGAAAATTCTTCTGGCAGTTAACGCAAAAAAAAATGAAAATCTTCTGGCAGTGAAAGGGTTAAAGCCACAGCTATCTGGGCAACTAAGGTTTGGTTGGTTTTACAGTATACATATCCTTTGAGCATCTAAAAAAACACATTAGATTATTTTCAAATATGCTACTTATTTAAATTGATATACTATACAGTATGATTTCCAAATGCAGCTTGTTGCTCCATAATAAAATTAATTTGGGAGAAAAATACATTTTGACCGTATTTCACAGTCAGTTTAATGAAGATATAATTAAAAATGTTTAAGCAAATGTTTTTTTATATCAGTGCACAGTATTGGTATTGAACTGTCTAGATCTAGTGTTAGACATCACAATTTGATGAAGAACCCTAATAGAGTCATACAGGGCCACTATCTCAGTTCATATTGAAAAGGGTTCACCTATTCCCTCTTAAAGAGCTGTAATTGGCTCAGTAAATTGGTTGCGGTGGTTGAGCAACACATCTTTTGCATACTGCCACAATTGCCCTTAGTTTTGTCATAGAAAATCTGTTAACAACACACAAATAGCTAATGAAGGCTCTTGTTACATAGCCCTAATAATGCTATAAATGATGGTTACTTATTTTTGTACTCAATTTACTCAGAGTACTCAATGTACTCAAACTTACTTTATACGCATGTTATAAAGCAAATATATGGAAAAATTGGATGGAAGTCACCACATGTTTAAATAGTTTAACATTAACTGAAATATAAAAGACAATTTTACCTTTAAGAATACCAAAAGAAATTTTGTTTTTTAGAATTTGAATCTATAGAATAAGAACATTAGGAAAAGTTTTTCTTTTGGACAGAACCTTATGGAATCTTTTTATTAACTTTACAATTTGTTCTAGTTGAAAGATTTTTGGTAAAAAAAAAAAAACTTATAGTTAGAAGCACCTTAATATGTGAGCCCTCTTGAAAAATATATAGCACACAATATATTGCAGCATGCAATCTAACGGGACTGTAGTTAAAAAAAAAAGAACAATGCAAACTAAAACCCAAAGGCACAAGAACAATGATCAACACAGTAATGGGGAAAATCAAGGTGCTTTAAATGCTTTTTAAAATTCCTGGTGAAATTTCACAAAGTAAAAAATCCACGAAGGTGCACTGGATGAGGGCAATTCTTTAATTGTTAAATGCAATTTGTATGGTTATATGGCTTATATATTATACAGTTACAACATAATACAGCTTTATGATGTTTAACTATGTTTTTTCTTTTTATATATATTTTCCAGTGATGTCACACTGCAACTATTATTGGTCCTCTTTGGCAGGGGGGGGGGGCTCACATTTTTCTCATATCAGTAAGTTTACTGGCAACATACAATGTCCAACAGGAGGCAGATTTATTTGGGTTTTGTTATATGCTCTGAATAACAGTCCTAATAAAAATGGACCGTAAGAATGGAACACGGTAGAAAACATTTCTAAATTTAAAATAACAAATATTTTGAAGGGAAAAGAAAACAAATCTTTCAATAAGAAGAGGATATCATGCAAGTGACCCATTAAATTAAAGGATAAGTGCACTGTAAAATCAAGTTATGTTTATTTGGAAGCTGCAGCTTTAAAAATACTGTTGCCATTTTTTTTGACCTATGCCCCTTCAGAGCCTAGCTTTGTGCCTTGGAAGTTGCTGACATCTTGTTACTGGTTTGCTGAATGTTAAGCTCCGCCCCTCTGAGATTTCCTCTGCTTTCTCCTGCTTGAGCCTCAAACAGTAATGCTTGTGAGTTCCGCGCACAACGAAGCTAGGCTCTGGAGGGGCATAGGGAATAAATAAATATGGCAATGGTATTTTTAAAGCTGCAGCTTCCAGATGAATATAACTTGATTTTACAGTGCACTTATCCTTTAAACCTGGATGTATCTAAGAAGTATATAATTTTACTGTAAAATCTTTCTAAAAGATACCATTTGGTAAAATATTCTGTGGGTTAAAAAATGGGTCAAATTTATTATTGTAATCACTGGGATCATCCTCATTTTAATTCATAGTGTAATATAGTTTATTATGTATAAAAACTTTCCAATTTAAGTTATTCAGTTTAAATACTGAAATGAATATTTGCATTCAGAGTATACAGGGTGAAAGTAACAGATGTGATATATTTCTATTTTACTTAACGTAGCAAACATTTTATTCTCAGTAAAGAAACTTAAGGGCTATGAAAATGGTATACAAGCATCTGCTTCTAAATTAATTCTATACAAGGGGACTAATATATTGGCATATCTGAACTACTTATGATCCAGAAATTACACACCATTTCAAAACTCAAAACTCAGTGGTAATTAGTTGCATAAAATGTAAACTTTCTTAAATATGTCACATCAGCAAAACAAATGTTAAATCTGCTTTCAAATTAGCTGTATCAAGGTTGCTTTTATTTTACATACTTGAATAGGAAAATTGTTTCGAAAACATGCCTTCCTGCTCTGCCTGAATTCGTCACGGCAGGTTTATTTTATTCATTTCTTAATTTATAAATACAAATCAAGCTTGCAATTTATATTTAACAAAAAAACAAGATTGTTTTTGATGTAAAAGTATAGATTCAGTGGTTAAATAAAAAAAGAGAAATTTTAAGAATAAATTATAGCTCTCTTGAGGGAAAGAATCTAGCAAACTGACCAAGATAGATTGGATTGATTTGTGTTTTATATTTTTTGTATTGTAGAACATATCCAGTGCTTTTTATTGACTATATCTATTTACATCTTGCCCTGCTCGGATCTACACATCTTACTGTTAAGCTCTTCAGGTACAGAGTTCAAGCGAACCCCCTCTGGGCAGGGAGTCTTAGCGCCTGTTCGTCTTCCCCTGAGCCTCTAATGATGAGGATGTTGCACTGCAGCCAGGTCGTGGCCCCAGAAGAACTCAAGAACCCAATCCTGCAATCATGAGAAGATCAGTGGGTGGGTAGCACCTAAACAGGAACCAGATGTAGGCAGAGAACAGCAGACAAACGGCAGTAGAGACAATACCAAGAAGCAGGCTGAGGTCAGGAGCCAGGCAGCAACACAGACAAGTTCCGAGTACAGATAAGGTAGGAAGGCAGGCGGCAATACAGGCAAAGTCCAAGGTACAGGCAAAGGTCTAAAGGGAGGCGGCAATAAGGCAGAGTCCAAGGTACAGACAAAGGTTTAAAGGCAAAACACTGAAGTGGCAGCAAGTTTTCACGGGTCAGAGGGGTTTAAATAGGCAGTGTGATATCATCAGGACGTCCATGCCCATCAGCGCTCCCAAACCGTGCTCGGGAACCCAGGCACGCAACACTTACAACCTAAGCACCCTAGCACAAACCAGTACATCTTTTTATAACTGTGGATCAAACCAGAGTATCCAAAGGAAACCAATGTAAGAATAGGGAGAATAAACAATCTCCTTGCAGATATAAGATGCATTAAAGGGTAACTGTTAGAATAAATATCCTGCACTAGTCATGCCAGACCCTGATGCCTGTCTTAGACCCAGTAAAAGACCCTTTACAGCTCTGGGAGAGAGAATTGCACCACACATTGAATGTAGTAAAAGTCTAACTCACTTTATTTAGTTATTACATTGGATTTTCACAAAGAGAAAAGGGGGCGTGGCCAGACACAGTGTCTACAGATGAGGTAGTAAAACATCCCTTGGAATTCAAGGAGGGAGTCAGGTTGACATAAGATATGGGAAGCAAAGACCTTGAGATAAATTGTTATCTAGACCATGGGATAAGAGAATGAACATCTGAGAACATCCTGAGACAATATCTGAATAATATGAACACAAAATGGAGTTAGAGAACAAAATGGCTGCTATTAGGCTAAGTGATTATAGAGAATATATAAAAACCTAACAATAACTGTGGTCCAAAAATGGCTTTAGGTAAATTGACAGGAATTGCTTTCCTGTGTATTTTTGCAATTTGCATTCATTATTTTTTTTAAATCGTTTAAAAGATATTTACTTTTTTATGTGCAATATGGTAGCAGCATCACTAGATCCCCTGCAATTCCTGTTTCCTGCTCTGAAACCATGTGAAAATCCCTCTTCCCTTTGTCTCCTTTTCCTTGTCCTTTTTCCTTGCCCCCATGGCCCCTCTCCTAGCAGTCACCTCCTCAAGTCACTGTAACTCGATTTCTAACTGGTTTCTTCTGCTTTCTCCTGCACTGAGCATGTACCAACCACAGATTAGAAGGAGGAAGTAGTACTGTGACCGCAGATTCAGAACCTCCCACCCCCAGATTCAAAACCTCCCACCAACTTTATGATCAGTGATTTCTTCATATTATGGGCTGTGCAGCACATAGAAAGTTGGTTGATGGCTTATTTTAAAGGTAGGAACTCGGCCTTTCATTTAAAATCAACTTGTTTGGAGACCACAGTTCCCCTTTAAAAACATATAATAAAAAATATAATACAATATTTTGGAGGCATGTCTGGTAATTCTTGTTATATGTGTTATTTAGTCCTTCAGATAAGCCTTAACTGGTATTACTATCAGAAATAGTACATAGAAAGAATCAGACCATCTAAACAATAAAAATGAGTGCATCTTTCCCTGGTTAAAGGTACTTGCTAAAATCAATAACATAAAAATATGTACATCACAAAAGTAAAATAACACAGAATTATGTGCAATGAGAGCTGTTTGTTCAAGCTAAATAACATGACATGTTTTGGTTGCAGATATCCGAAGTCTGCATCAGAAACATGTTGTGTTACTAGCTTGAATAAACAACACCTGTTTCACAGCATTTTCTGTTAGCCTCCATCCTAGCTTTTTGACTATTAATGTACTACAGTGTAAGCCAGCATCGTAACTTTTTGACTAATAATGTGCTACTAAGGCAGAAGCACTAAAAGTTACTGGCATCCAGCCTCTGCACAATTTAATTTAATGTATGCGGACGGAAAGTGAAAGTCCAAATGTATATATTTTTGCTAGAAAGCTATCACTTGCACATTGTTTGCATGTTGTTTTAAATTTGTGATTGCTTTCTTTGGGGGATCTCCTCCCATGGTTTTCAAGCTAAAAACAGGGAATCCATGGAAGCATTCCCACGTAATCCATGGATTTTCCCATTGATATTATAATGGGAACAGTCCACAAACATTCTGAGGTTTCAGGATTATGTGATGAAATCCTCCCAGCTATTACTTTCTGTATGAAATTTACCTGGGTCCAAAGCTTCACTTATTACACACAAACACACACAAACAATTTAGAAAAAAGTTCTAAAATGTATAAAATAAAAGCATAACGTAAACATAAAACATACATAAGTCATATATGTAAAGCACTATGTATGTAGGGCAACTAAATTAATAAGGGGAATGGAGGGGCTTGAATATGCAGGCAGATTAGACAAGTTAGGGCTGTTTACATTGGAGAAGCGGCGGTTGCGTGGGGACATGATAACCTTATACAAATATATTAATGGCCCATACAGTGAACTCTCTGGTGCATTGTTCACTAATAGGTCATATCAGAGGACTCGTGGACATCCTTTAAGGTTGGAAGAAAAGAAGTTTCATCTTCAGGTTAGGAGAGGTTTCTTTACAGTGAGAACGGTGAAACTGTGGAACTGTCTTCCAGCAGAGGTGGTAATGGCAAGTTCATTGAATAACTTTAAAAAAGGCCTGGATAAGTTTCTAAAACTAAAAAATATTGAGAATTACTGGTATTAATGCATATAGATCTGGTTGATCCAGGGATACTTTCCGATTGCCGTTTGGAGTCAGGAAGGAATTTTTCCCCCCCTTTTTAGCTGGGGTTTTTTGCCTTCCTCTGGATCAACTGTTAGGTAGGGTTAAAAAAAAAAAAAAAAAAAAAAGTGAATAGGTTGGACTTGATGGACGAATGTCTTTATTCAACCTTAATTACTATGTTACTATGTTACTATGTATGTCTCATGTATTTAGAATAAAGTATGACATTTACAGGGTAATTCAATACAAGTTCTTATCGTTTAAAATGGTGCTAATTTTGCCCCAACCAATCAGATGTTAGCTTTCAAATGTTAAATAAGTTCTGGTTGGGGCAAAATTAGCACCGTTTTAAACGATAAGAACTTTTATTGAATAACCCTGTTAGTTTTATAGCATGAATGTGCCCCTCCAAATGTTTGTAAGCTACTACTCCCAGCATTCCCTGCTACCATCTGCTGTTAGTATATGTTGAAAACTGTAGTTTTTAAACATCTGCAAGAACACAGGAAAGACATCTCTTTTTATGGTCAAAAACATGCCCCCCAACACCACACTCATTCCTTGTGCTAATTTTGCCACAACCAATCAGATGTTAGCTTTCAAATGTTAAATAAGTTCTGACTGGTTGGGGCAAAATTAGCACCGTTTTAAACGATAAGAACTTTTATTGAGTAACCCTGTTAGTTTTATAGCATGAATCATGTGCCCCTCCAAATGTTTGTAAGCTACAACTCCCAGCATTCCCTGCTGCCATCTGCTGTTAGTATATGCTGAAAACTCTCTTTTTATGGTCAAAAACATGCCCCCCAAAACCACACTCATTCCTTTCAAATATTTAATATTATATTTAATATTTATACTTTCACTTGGCCAATTACTAGGCCAGACACAACCACATCTCGACAGATTATACCCTGCTGTGACCTAAATAACTCCATCACACATCTTTATTGATATAAACGTGGCCACAGCTTTATTGGACGATTTATAAAACTTTTAATAGCACATATTGTGCCAGCTGTTGCTGGGGCAACAGGCATGAATGAAATACCCAAACCAGTAGTCTCCTGCTGAAAGCAATGACCCGTCCAGAGCCATCAGCCAAAGACCGTATTCACGTCCCCAGCTTAACTTCCCATAAATATCCATTATATAAACAAACTGTCAATGTGTATTGAAGTAAAAATACAAAAACCTCCACCGACAGGAGCATCAGAGATGGCCCTGACTCCCCAGCAATGATAGAGCCATCTCTGTGCCAGAAATTTACGGTGGTGAATAGAAACGCCCCCGAGTCGCCTGACAAAGGCAGAAATGCTCATGTTAAATTTTCATCTTCAGCGCTCTATAGCTCTAGGGTTTTTGGCTCCCCACAACTAAGCTCTGGGAATTGCTTCAGACCAAACTAGAACAAGGCCCTTCCCCAAAGCTATGCATCTTGCTAATGAGATCAATCGTAAACATATGTCCCAAGTAATTGACCCGGGATGGAGAACCAGGCTCGCCGCACATACCCCTCAGCTGTAAGAATTCTGGCAGAATGCGTGACCACTGAAGGCTCGAACTACCTCTCCATCTAATGGGGACTGTTGTAGGGTCAAAGTCAAGGTTCCTACCAAACGGTCTGATGTCCATTTGCTGTGCAGCCCAGAAGATGTGTAAGTGGCCCAAGATGCATATGGGGACCAGACAGTGACCTATAAACAAGATTAGAGCAGGTGAGGTCGTATGTATGTGCGAAACAAGAAGTGCAGCTGTACCTGCAGGCCATGTGTTTTGTGACTGATATCTAATAGGAGGTGACGCCCAGGCCGTGTAGTGGATGGCGAAACCAGTTCCCTAATACGAAATGCGTACATATCTTTGTAGGATTTTTCTGTTTGTCTGGGTGGGGATATTCCTGACTGGAATAGTTTTTCCCCCACACATTTTTTCCAGAAAACATAGTTGGTATAGCAGATAGCTTAAGACTATTCCTTGAACCCTTCGACATATATGAATCTGGATATGGAGAAAAATTAGAACACATACGGTTGTTTTGTTTCTTTCCTTTCAATGTTTTCTCCGACATGATCTCTAGGTTCTGTACAAATTTCCCCGTTTGCTGAAGCCATATTTTTATCATCTCAATGTTGTTTGGAAAAGGATAAAGTGCATTAGTAGGATATGTTAATTTCTTTCCACTCTCAAAAGGACATCCTTTCACCACGTGCTGGCATCTTATTACCTGTAATATTTAGAGAGAAAAACCCTATATTGATAATGCAATTTACTTTTTCTATTCTATCTACATTTTTACAGACATTAAAGTGCCATTTTACTGCCCCCTCCATTACGAGAAACTAAACTACTCTTATTAAATTCTGTTAATCCATTTTAAGGTTAATACACATGTGCAATCCCAGGGGCCAACCCACGACACACAATGTGTATGCACTGGCGATAATTGTGCTGTGTATGGGCACTTTGTCGAGCAAAACAGCCATTTGATTGGGGCTCATTGAAGATCAAGTGGCACTAAGATATTTAAACCTTGCAAAACACAATTTACTAATTCAATACTTAAGTAGCAGAAATTGCTACAGAAAGAGAAACTAGAGAGAGAGAGAGAGGAGAGAGATTGAAAATATATTTATAGATAATAATAAATAAACAACCCAAACTTTTCTGGGAGACTGGAGTAAGCCTGGGGAGAGAGTGGAGTGAGCCTGGGGAGAGACTGGAGTAAACTTGGGGAGACGCTGGAGTGAGCATGTGGAGAGACTAGAGCAAGCCTGCAGAGAGACTGGATTGAGCCTGGGGAGAGACAATACAACAAAAATAATATTTTTGTAAACAATCATGAAAGACAGAACAGAGACAAGAAAGAGACAGTATAGTATCTTTTCAGTCTCTATCTCGTTCTCCAGACTGTATAGAAGAGAGTGAGAGAACGTCTGTAGAGAGAGGATTGAATAAATATTCACATATAATGATGAACATTTTGTGATCCTGGGAGAGAATGGAGTGAGTCTGGGGAGAGATTGTAGTGAACTTGTGTAGAGACTGGAGTGAGTCTTGGAAGAGACTGGAGTGAGTCTGGGGAGAGACTGGAGTGAACTTGAGGAGAGACTGGAGTGAGTCTGGAGAGAGATTGTAGTGAACCTGTGTAGGGACTGGAGTGAGTCTTGGGAGAGACTGGAGTAAGTCTGGGGAGAGACTGGAATGAGCCTAGGGAGAGATTGTAGTGAACCTGTGTAGAGACTGGAGTGAGTCTGGGGAGATACAAGAGAGAAAATACTATAGAGACTAAAGAGACTGTATTGTATCTCCCCAGTCTCTCACTCTTTCTCCAGACTGGAGAGAAAGTGTAGAGACGAGAAATAGAGACTTTCGAGAGTATAAACATAGGAGAGAATGGAAAAGATTGGCAGATAATGTACCCCCTATTGTAAGTTATAAGGATATTATGACATCCCCATACACATAAACAGGCTGCTGGGCACAATTACCCCTCGTATAGAGACTGCTGGGCACAATGACCCCCCATATACACAGTCTGCTGGGCACAATGCAACCCCCCATACACACAGACTGCTGGGCACAATGCAACCCCCCCATACACACAGACTGCTGGGCCCAATGACCCCCCCACAAACACACAGACTGCTGGGCACAATGACCCCCCACACACACACACCTATACAGAGGTTGCTGGGCACAATGACGCCCCACACACACTAATACAAAGGCTGAAGGCACAATGACCCCCCCCACACACACACACACACACACATACAGAGGCTGCTGGGCACAATGCAAAGCAATACACACAGACTGCTAGGCCCAATGCAAACACACACACACCCTTACACACAGACTGCTGGGCACAAAGACCCCCCCCACATATACAGAGGCTGCTGCGCACAGTGACACCTCACACACACTTATACAGAAGCTGAAGGCACAATGACCCCCACACACATATACAGAGGCTACTGGGCACAATGCAACCCCCCCCTACACACAGACTTCTAGGCACAATGCAAACACACGCACGCTCTTACATACAGACTGTGGGCACAATGCAACACCCCCCCATACACACAGACTGCTGGGCACAATGCAACCCCCCCACCAATATGGATTGGACCATAGGCAATAAATGTTTAACAACATACAGTTGCATCACACCAAGCAGGATGTTCAGCACGCTCTCTGTTCTGTCTGGCTGCAAATATCACAATGTGTAGACACAAAAAAAACCAGGAAGCAGTTTCGGTCCACGTGCGAGGAGGAGGGGGTGTCGTCAATATGGACAGCAGTCATCCCAGCCAATTAAAATTTGCTATGTAAATTTTGGTCCATGGCACTGCAATAAGGGTGCGACACAGGAGGATCAGAGAGTTTTGGGTCTGATATTTGATTTATTAAGCTTAGGATGGACAAAAGATTAAGTACTTTTATCTAATATATATATATATATAGGCTTTCTTTTAAGAAATGGTAGTTTTGTACAGTATAGTTGTCCTTTAAAGGTGAATTATCATTATTATCAAAGTGTTAAAAGGGTAAGTTTTGTTTAAACCTTCTTTTTAAGGCTTATATTAAAGGAAATATGCACTGTTTTTACATCTGTTGAAGTATGTTGCCATTTCTTTTACAATCAAGAATAATATATAAATAGCTCATTTTTTATATTTTATTGTTTCTCTTTACAGAAGTGTGAATTAAATAATGTGTCCACCCCCTACAAAAACTTTTGATATAATGCTTAGTGCCCCCCTAAAACTTCGACCTCGCAAGGTTTTAAGGAGATAAGCAATAAAAGCTACTGTACATTTTAGCCTACCTGGATGTGGATTTTACCATGTCAGTAAGGGAGGCATGGAGAGCTGTCAGCTGCACCAGGGGCAGCAATCCTTTACTACAAATATCTGATGTAGTAAGTAAAAACAGAAGAAATATTGGGGCTCATTTACAAAGAGCCACAAGTGATCCTCTTATGGGGATTTAAAATTATGTTGGCAGTTCTGGGCAAATACAATTTGGCTTACTTAATAGCATGATGTCAATGCCAGTTATTTGCTGTTGTTTAAAAGTTGCTCTAAAAATGCAATATTGAAGGTCACAGTTCTTTTCTTTAAGGCACACTAAATGGGTTAGCGTAACTTTAAAAAGAGATTGGATCTTGGCACTTAACTTGGCCTTAAATTTGTTTTTCTCATTTTTGTAAATGCCATTTGTGTTCCCTTTGGCTTAGGTATTGGACTAAAAATGAACCTATTGAAATACCAGTTCTGGGGGTGATAATGTTAAATGGACATAGCAGTGAGAACAGGTTAATAAATTATATGTAAAACATACAAAAATGTGAGGGAAAGTTGAAAACTCATCTCATGTAAATAACGTTAAATCAAAAAGTCAAAAATAGTGCAAAAATTTCACCTTTAACACTTAAATGTGCCCCTAGGGCAACAAGTAGTTTTGTGAAAGAATATGTGCAGTTTAAATGTTTAATGCACAAATTTGCACACAACTGCAGAGAATATGAAGTTTCAATCCCTTTTAATTACAATAAGATTACTGGCAAATTCCCTTTTTTAGAACAGACAAAGGTATGTTGCATGCAAATCGTTTTACACATAAACACAGAAGATTCAAATTTCTAAGGCACCAGCTGCAACCGAAAAGTGACCATGATAGAAAACCCATTACTGTAAACTAGTGACAAACAATAACATTGCCCAGAGCAGAAAGATATATATTAAAAAAAGCACTAAACCATAATAAACTGTAGCCGCAGGGATAAAGAGGGAGAGCTAATACAAAGAAAGAATGGCAGCAAAGAGAATAAGCTAATGGACAACAAGATACAGAAAATTGGTTGATTGACTGCACCTGAGACTGTTTAACGAAAGCCATAAGTTTTCCTAAATGACCGTACAGAAAACAAGCCGGAAAAAATGCCAGACATCCATTCTTTTTCTTTTTTAATCAAACAGCTCAGCAGGTAGAATATTTCTAAACATTAGCAATATGTAACAGATGCCAATAATGATACAAAATAGCTGGTGTTAACACTAGGTCTTCAGTTACTCCAATCTAGTAATGTGGGTGAGTGATGTCACAGGTATATAGACACCATTCATAAATCAGAAAAGCAATAGAGTAAACTTGTAACATCTGGAAGAAGAATTCACAGGGTGTGCTATTTTATTTATTTATTTTTTTAGTCCAACTTAAATAGGATCACTAATTGATGTCTGTTTTTTTTTTTTAATACTGTAACTCTGCAGGTGCATTGGTATGCACATTATGACTGGGTGGAAATTAATATTGTACTGCCAGATTAAATATAAATATTTACAAAAAAAACATAAGCCATCAAAAGCAACACAAACATTTTAATGACTCAGGTTTGACAATACACAATTAAAGCCATGAAAAAGTGAATATACTTTAAAAAGTATTTTTATTTGGATCACATGTTAATGGTTTTGTGACCCTCTTAACCTTTATGTATGTATAAAAGAATGGAATTATCATTTACCATTCATATGCACTGCTACATTACATACTCTGACAGTGGGGATAGTAAAATAACAGACTATAAAGAAGTAGAATCATAAAGAATGTAATGAATGACTTTATAACCACAGTAAAAGCTGTATGAACAGCAGAATTGTATAATCTAATGGGCCTCAATGGACTGATGGTATTTGCTGTGTGTGAGGGGGAAAAAAATTGTTCTGGTGAACAATAGAAAATGTTGTTTAGCCTTTCATATAAAATCTGTGAAAATCAAATAATTACACACTGATATTCTTTGCTATATTCAGAAGAAAATTGCTTTTATTGTATCTCATTCTCTAAGAGTAGTGATGCTGAACATTACAGTTTAGCACTGTACAATGCAGATTATTGGAAATGGATTGAACCAATACTCCACAATATAGTTTTGATAATTGTTTTCTGCATGTGTTTTTTATTTTACACTGCCTTTCTGGATTGAAATGTTCCTAGGTAACCTCTAGGCCAGGTTCTCATTCATCCAGGTCATTGTATATCTGTTGTATTCAATTAGATCAACTGGACGTAAAGTTTAGTTCTTGAAGACATTTCGCTAGTCATCCGACTGGCTTTCTCAATTCAGAATGACTTGTACAAGAATCTGTCTGTTATGTTCCTTTTGCAGATGTGTTTGTGAAAACGCTTGTGAAGGTTCTCATTCATCCAGGTCATGGTATATCTGTTGTATTCAATTAGATCAACTGGACTTGAAATGTAGTTCTTGAAGACGTTTCGCTAGTCATCCGACTGGCTTTCTCAATTCAGAGTGACTTGTACTAGAATCTGTGGCAATTATGTACCCTGGAAAATCCCAATTAGCATATCACAGCCAGGTGTTAAGGGTGTGATTAGATAGGGGCTAAGAGGTGTTATAGGAACGCCCAGAGTAAGGTGTTAAAACAGCATTGTATATGGCAGACAGTTGGTGTCGAACCCCCCCACCTCTATTTAGGCTTGGTTTCTTTATTTTCACATAAATGGCCTCCTTAACACCTCTCTTGAACCAGTCACGTTCCTTCGCCAGTATGTTAACATTACAATCTTCAAAGGTATGTCCTTTATCCTTAAGATGCAGATACACGGCTGAGTCCTGACCCGAGGAATTGGCTCTTCTGTGCTGGGCCATACGTTGATGCAGTTGCTGTTTGATCTCCCCCACATACAAATCAGAGCATTCTTCACTGCACTGCATATATGATGTCGCTTTTCTTGTGTTTAGGTATTGGGTCTTTCGGATGTACCAATTGCTGCCTGTGTGTGTTGTTCGGTTTAAAGCAGACAGGGATACAATGTTTTTTGAAAATTCTTCTTAATTTCTCGGAGACCCCTGCTACATATGGGATGACCATGTTCTTCCTCCTGTCTTGCTTTTCCCCTTCACTGTTGGTATTTGTGTTCTTTTCTTTCCTTCTACTTCTTTTGACAAAGGCCCAGTCTGGATATCCACAAGTTTTAAGGGCTCTTCTGAGATGTTTCATTTCTTTAGCCTTCGCATAGTGGGGATGTTCTCGGCTCTGTGTTGCAGGGTTCTGATGACACCCAGCTTGTGATCTAAAGGGTGGTGGGAGTCAAACATCAAATACTCTTCTCAGCCCTTACCCGTAATACAGTAATGGAGGAACAAGGAAGGACTGGCCATCCTGGCAGTGGGGCTTGTAAGACCAAGTGCTTCTATGGGGGGTTCAGAGGTGGGCAGGTGCATTCTTCTTTTCTTTGGCCTAAAAAGTTTGTTGAACCTTGCCACTCCAGATGTTTAGAAACTACAACTCCCATCCACCAAAGCATGCTGGGAGTTGTAGTTTGTAAACATCTGGAGTGCCAAGGAATTGGGGGTTAATTGATATTGGCACCAATACTGCAGTTAGTGGTAGTAATTTCTACCCTTGGCTTATAATCAAGTAAATCAGTTTTACTTGTTTTTCAGGTAAAAATAGCTTATACTCGGGTTGGCCCATATTTGAGTATATACGGTATTTTGAAAAAAAATAATTCCAACAATATTCTGTGCAATATGAGTGCCTATGCATTACTATGTGTGTAAAACACGTGTTCCGAATTTGATTGTTGTTTTTATGAGATTTGTGGCCATATTTACACAATGTTTTTGTATTAAAAAAAAGATCTTTGTTGGTTGATATTTTGGAACACTGTACCAAGTTTTTATTGATGAAAGAAATTATTAATCTGTATACGCACACTCTAAAATATTGGCACTTTACAGACATGATATCATGTACATACATACAAACAAATATGATGGCATTTGTTAAAATAATATGTTTGGGAAAAAAATAATTAAAACAAGTATGTTGCCACCATTCTTTTGGGGGAAAATAAAGCCTCAGAACAACACTGATCTAGAAGACACAGCACCTTGATATAAAAGCAGTAATCTGTGTGCCACCTCTCATCTTGATTTGGGTGCTGGGGAATTTACCTTACAGGATTTGGGATTTATTACCCAGCATTCCAATATTGCATTCCAATATGGCAGAGTGTGGTCAGTGACCATTGTGTTTTTTAACATGCTCAGTCCTTAGATACTGCAATAACATGTTACAGGAGGTCATGCCTACTGGTGTTTTGCAATAGATAAATAGGTTTAGGCCACTGGGGGGAAAAACTCAGACACACACGTACATCCCCCTGTCATACAGTTCAGTTGAGTCCATCCTAGGAAAATTTAGTTTGGGGCATGCAAGTTGCCATTTAAGTGCTTTGATAACAACTAGCATGGCCAAAAGCAATTATATACATTGGTTGGGTATTATATAGGGGTAAGTATGTCTCTATTTTTGGGGGATTTTTTTACACCAGCAAAACACCAGCTCTTCTTCATTTCCCAAAGAAAATGCAAATTCCATTATTAGAAGGGTAGATGGGGTAATCTGTTGCCAAGACCCTACTTGCTGAACAGTGTGTTGCCTGCCTGGTGCTAGGATTTAACCTTGTGGTGGATCGTATAGACAGATTATTGTGTGGGGCCGGGAGTGATCCGGTGGTCCTGGTTTATGTTGGTGCCAATTGCAAAGTTAGAGGTGGAGGTGAGGTCATTAAAAATGATTTCCGAGAGTTAGGGGCCAGGTAAAAAGTAAGGACTTCAAGGGCATCTGTTGTATTCAATTAGATCAACTGGACTTGAAGTTTAGTTCTTGAAGATGTTTCACTAGTCGTCTGACTGGCTTTCTCAATTCAGAATGACTTGTACAAGAATCTGTGGCAATTATGTACCCTGGAAAATCCTAATTAGTATATCACAGCCAAGTGTTAATGGCATGATTGGATAGTAGCTAAGAGGTGTTATAGGAATGCCCAGAGTAAGGTGTCAAAACAGCATTGTACATGGCAGACAGTTGGTGTCGAACCCCCCCACCTCTATTTAGGCTTGGTTTCTTTATTTTCACTTAAATGGCCTCCTTAACACCTCTCTTGAACCAGTCACGTTCCTTTGCTAATATGTTAACATTACAATCTTCAAAGGTATGTCCTTTATCCTTACGATGCAGGTACACGGCTAAGTCCTGACCCGAGAAATTGGCTCTTCTGTGCTGGGCCATACGTTGATGCAGTTGCTGTTTAGTCTCCACCTCATACAAATCAGAGCATTCTTTACTGCACTGCACTGCGTATATGATGTTGCTTTTCTTGTGTTTCCCACTTACATCCAAAAGACCCAATACCGAAACATTTACCCTCTGTATTCACCATAGAAAATCCTAGTCCTTATAGTAGGGACTGTAATAATATGAAGCGTATAAATGAGGAATATTCACTCTTATATACTTGGTTTTTATGAAGACGCGAGTAAGAATTTAGATTCTGGTATAGCAATAGGTGTAATATACTTGGATTTTGCTAAAGCTTTTGATACTGTGCTACATAGGCCACTAATGTATAAACTGAGGACTGTTGGCCTAGAAAAAAAACATTTGTACATGCATAGAGAATTTGTTATTGGAGTGCAAACAGAGAGTGGTGGACCTACATCTATGTGGGCCAAAGTTCTAAGTGGGGTGCCTTGGGGTTCCGTACTGGGGCCACTTCTTTTTAATCTATAATTTATAAATGACTTAGAAGGGGGCATTGAGAGCAAGGTCCCTGTCTTTGCCATTAAACTATGCAGAGCTTTGGAAACTTCAAATTATGTGCAATTGCTGCAAGCTGACCAAGATAGATTATCTGGATGACAGATGATATTCAATGTTGATAACTTTCTCGACTGGAAAAAGATTTGGGAATTCTGGTAGATAACAGGCTTAGCTGTAGCAAACAATGCCAGACAACAAAGGCTAGAGATAGCAAGATATTGTCTTGTATAAAGAGGGGAACAGATTCAAGGGAAAAATATCATTCTCCCTCTTTACACTGGTAAGGCCTCATTTGGTAAGGCCTCATTTCGCAGTTTTGGAATCCCATAAATAAAAGGGACATCTTAGAAATAGGAGCAGTTCAGAAAAGGGCAAGTAAAATAATAAAGGGAGGCTTGACTATGCAGGCAGATTAGGGCTGCTTACAGATTAGGGCTGTTTACATTAGAGAAGTGACTCTGCGTGGAGATATGATCACTTTATACAAATATATTAATGGGCCTTACAGTAAACTCTCTGGTGCATTGTTTACTAATTGGTCATATCAGAGGACACGTGGACATCCTTTAAGATTGGAAGAAAAGAAGTTTTGTCTACAGGTTAGGAAAGGTTTCTTTACAGTGAGAACGGTCAAACTGTGGAACTGTCTTGCAGCAGATGTGGTAATGGCAAGTTCATTGAATAGCTTTAAAAGTGGGCTAGATAAGTTTCTAAAACTAAGAACTATTGAGAATTTCTGGTATTAATACATATACTGTAGATCTGGTTGATAAAGGGATACTTTCCGATTGCCATTTGGAGTCAGAAAGGAATCCCCCCCCCCCCCCCCCTTTTAGCTGGGTTTTTTGTCTTCCTCTGGATCAACTGTTAGGTAGGGTTAAAAAGGAGGGTGAAATGGTTGGACTTGACGGACGAATGTCTTTATTCAACCTCAGTTACTAAGTTAATATGTTAAACCTTTACCAACAATAAAACAAGATCATCTCGTAGGATCGTTTGAAGATCGTAGTATGACTCTTCATACACACAAAAGATTTTGTCAGCAGCGACAAAGATTTTTTTTTCGGTCCGAACAGAACAAACCCCCCCCCCCCTTTTTTTTTTTTTACAACTTTAATACTACAATCATAGTATGATACTTTATTTCGTACAACTGTCGGACAATTAAATATTACTGTGCATGGGCCCCATAACTTGTTTAGAGGGCACAGTGGTCATTTAACTGTAAGCATTTTACACACTTTTATTACACATACTATGAAACAAAATTATTAAAGATGCCATCCTTATAGCTAAGGAGTTAGGCAATAACAGCATTGTGTTCCATGTTGATAGATACAGTAGCAGTAAGCATACAATGGAACATGAACGTTTACCATATGTGTAACCTGAAGTAATGGACAGAACACATGTAAAAGTTATGCACATCAGTTATATCCTTTTACTAAACAACAAACTTGCAGCATTCTGACATTGCAGCAGATCACAACCTACTACACTGGACTTGGAGAACCAAAAGTACTATTAAGAGTAGGAAGCTTGAAGTACAGAAGAGGTCAGCATGTACAGTATGTGTGCAAGCAACTAGTACTATAAATCAACACCTGCAAGATGTGTGGCATTACTTATGTCCAAAAACATGCAGTTAGCCACTGTATAGCATAAACCTTAACTTTTGTTATTACGGTGGAAAAAAAAACTGGAGGCCTGGGGCCTGTGGTGTCTGTTGCTGATGCTTACAGGTAGAGGTTAGGCCAATCAATGACAGCTGATAATAAGCATGCCAGAAAATCTAACACTTATTATACAGAGACGCCTCAAGGAAGTGAAGAGGTTGCTGCATAAATAACATACATAGAAACTAAAGTCTCTTGAGCTCACTTTAGAAAAATTCATAAGAGCATATTACAAAAATACTTAGGAAAGCACTTGTGAAACTGACATTGTACATTTTGACATTTTAGAAATTACTTACACCCTTAAAAATGACATAAGTCTTATAGAAAGTTAACGCATCATTTCATATTACAATTACATGGCAGTGAATTTGGGGGGGGGGGAGGAATACTCTGCTTTGGAATGCTTTGCAGTATTATTATTATCATTATGGATTTATATGGCATAAACCTTGGCGCTACAATTTTACAGTCATGCATTACATACAGGGTAATACATGTTATACAAAGTCATACATATTACATACATTATTATGTATGTAATATGTATGCCTTTGTATACCATGTATTTTTGAAATCTTATGTATGTGTGGTGGATTTTTTTCCCCTTGTTGAATTTGAAAAGGTTTTTCCACAGAAAGGAGATCACCATGCTAGATCAATGCTGTATGCCATTCCAATCAGAGCAATGTAAGCATTGAAGGAAAGAGTGGTGAGCTTAGAGGTGACAGTCCTGGGTGTTACGTACTC
Organism: Hymenochirus boettgeri; assembly: GCA_019447015.1. Lineage (NCBI taxonomy): Eukaryota > Metazoa > Chordata > Amphibia > Anura > Pipidae > Hymenochirus > Hymenochirus boettgeri. Next base: position 85,646,554 of record CM033469.1, on the reverse strand, counting down.
GCCATGGCAGAAGCAGCAAGCAATTTGCGACCTATATTGTATCATGGTTTTCCCCATTATGAGAACTTTATGACTGGTATCATCTTTGCTCACTCAAAAGTTCTACGGTGCATAATGCACAAAACCATTAGTTTCACACGCAAGTTGTTTTAAACACACGCTAAACACAAAGCACCCAATATTACATTTTGCTGTATCCTATTTCATATTTTTAAAGTGTTATGTGGTCACCACAAAAAAAATATTATTTATAAACATAGATGGATATAACCACTTGGTTTTGTTTTGAAAATGTTTTGTGAAACTGAAAATTTGACAGGAAAATTCCATATTTAACATGATTTATTTCAAATTGCAAAATAACCATAATATTAATATACAAATTGCATATGAAGCTGAAAAAGGGTATTTAAAAAATGTATTATTGACAATAAATTCCTATATTTCTATAACGTCCTTTACTGTCAAAGGCAGCTCCAACATACCTCCTTTTCTCTATCTGGCTATAGGAATCAACACACTATTTTATAGCAATATTTTAGATCATCACAACACAGCACCATCTCTACCCCACCAGGGGGCATTGCTTTCCGATTATGGCGTGCACCCCTAAAGAAAGTCCTGCACATGGAGGAAGGGGACTCTGTTTTGCAGTTTCTCTCAGAAATCAGATCAGCACACATTGGTGTGGCTGCACTTATATTTACCAGTCTGTGTAGACACTTCTATATTTACCAGCCTCTGAAGGAAAATTATATATTTACCAGTCCGTGTAAGCTCTTAAATATTTACCAGTCTGTATGGGAAATATATATTTACCAGTCTGTGTGGGCAATTACATATTTACCACTGTGTGGGCAACTGATAAATTTACCAGTCTGTGTGCGCAACTTATGTATTTACCAGTCTGTGTGCACAACTTATATATTTACCAGTCTGTGTGGGCAACTATATATTTACCAGTCTGTGTGGGAAACTTATATATTTACTGGTCTGTGTGGGAAACATATATTTATCAGTCTTTTTGGGAAACTTATTTATTTACCATTCTGGGGGCACATACAGGTAAAACTGGTTGCTGAACTGGAGGGCTGACCTAACAGTGGCTGTTAAACTGGAGGGTTTACTTAACACTGGCTAGTGAACTTGAGGGCCCTCCATTTCAGTATCCACTGTAAGTTCAGCCCTAACAGTGTTAAGTCAGCCCTCCAGTTCAACAGCCAGTGTTAAGTCCGTTGTCGGGCATTGTATGGAATTGAGCCTGTGGAGGAAGTAAAGCTATGTTCCAAGATGCACAGAAAGTAATAGCGCTGATTGCTGGACAAATCTAACATAAAGCAGCTAGGAATGCCAGATTTAGAACTATTTAACATTCTTAGCTCTCTTTTTTTAAAGCAATAATTGTGCTGAATAATGGCAATAAACAATTATAATATTTTGAATAATTGTATTCCTTTAATAACTTATTTGAAATTTTAGGGAACATTGTAACTTTCCTGATCAGGTTATCTGATAACAGTTTCTTTTTTATTGTGAGTTAAACAAGGGATGACTGAACGTTTACAGTGGCTGTATGATTAGGTAATTTGAAAAGCAAACAAAAAACATTATGGATGGTTAGAGTACCACAGAGTTTGAATCTTTTCTGAAATGTACTTTTGTGTTGTTACATTTACAATAGGTCATGGCTGATTAAGGAGTGTGAAGAGGAGCACTGAGTTTATTAATAAAATGTTGAAAAAGGGAAAGCCCTCCAGTAGTACATGGAGAACTGAACAAAATATTTAGAACGATTTAAGATTCAAGAAACTTCAACCTCAATGATAACTTATTAAGTTATCACCAGAACGTTTTAGCTGCAAAGCTTTGAATACTCAGATAAACAAGCAGGGTTATATCCATATATTCTTAATTGTTGTATACACTATTTCACATACACAGAATGGTGTTTCTGCGGTAACCTCTGGTTTCCCACTTACTGGCTACATCCGATAATTAAATAGTACTGTGGCTCAGTGGTTAGGTCTGATACCTAATAGTAGTAAGTTCAATTGCAACCTTGTGGGACTGCCACTGGTCACTGCCCCATTGTTTGTTTCTCGGTACAGTCTGATGGTGTGAGGGGGAATCACACCTCCAATTTAATAGGCTGATAGTAGTTCTTATTATAATTCCCTGTAAAACATTTGCCTGACCATAAAGCCATCTATTAGCTGGTGCTAAAAAGATTTTGTTATTGTGACTTTTGAGATACCTGTGCAGCCGCTGCAAACCCCATCTTAGTCACAACAACCTTTTTTTATTAGTAGTAGTATTTAGAGTAGGAGCCAGCAAAACCCAAAATACAAAGGCAGCTCCACAGACTCTATAAGTGTCACTTCGTAAAACCATTTGTTATGGGGAGATTCACACAGAGCTGCACTTGCTCTGGGCTGATCTCCCCCGGAGCAGACTTACCAGCGGCTGTGCGACACTGGGTGAATCTCACCCACACATAATCATTTAACACCAGCTATCAACTTGCGTTAAATACTTACGTGCGCACAGCCTCTGGAAAATAGGCTTGCGGCTGTCTTTTCTGGTACTCGCACAGCTGCCACAAAGCAAGGCTTAAAGTTAGGCTAATGATCGTAAACTGGAGTTTAAGAGCCTAAACGAGTGCTGTGTTGCCGCAGCACCAACAGGTAAATGAGCCTGTTAGTGTAGATTGCACGTGCAGTCAGACATCAACACGCTATTGCGCAGGCATGCATGGTGCAGTCTGGCTTCAGCCTTAAAAATAAATTGCAGGTGAAACATTCAAAGAGCCAGATCTGTAGCTGTGAATAGTGCAGGCTTATTGCAAACATGCATGCTACATGTTTTGGACCCATTTGTGTCTTAGTATATTTCAATATATTGTTTATGTGTTGGATTCAGTGGAGTGGAAGCCGTAGGTAAAACATACATTATTTCAGATCTGGAAACCCTAAATACCCAGACCTATATACATCACACTACAACACTGCTACTAGGATATTGTTAATTAGGGAATCTGTCTGCACCTCCCAGCCTCTTCTGCAATTTGAATATTGATGATTTGCTTTATTCTTACATCATAGGGGTTAAAGGAGAACTGTGGTCTATATACAAAGCACACTAAAAAAACAGCCAGTATCCTACCTTTAAGATGAACTATGCAGCACTCATCAGCAGTGATTCTTGTTCAGCATGTCACAATGGGCGGTATGGAAACGCATGGAAACACGCCCACCTCTGCCTCTTCAGTGCTCGTCCACAGCGCGCGTCCACACAGTGCCCTGATTAAATGCGCGATCACTCCACTGAAACTACGGAGTGCTGCACCTGCATCTGTTAAACGGGGAATGACAGGCCAGTGTCTTGAAGAGAACAACCTAAGTATCAACTGTTAGGTAGGGTTAAAAAGGAGGGTGAAATGGTTGGACTTGACGGACGAATGTCTTTATTCAACCTCAGTTACTAAGTTAATATGTTAAACCTTTACCAACAATAAAACAAGATCATCTCGTAGGATCGTTTGAAGATCGTAGTATGACTCTTCATACACACAAAAGATTTTGTCAGCAGCGACAAAGATTTTTTTTTCGGTCCGAACAGAACAAACCCCCCCCCCCCTTTTTTTTTTTTTACAACTTTAATACTACAATCATAGTATGATACTTTATTTCGTACAACTGTCGGACAATTAAATATTACTGTGCATGGGCCCCATAACTTGTTTAGAGGGCACAGTGGTCATTTAACTGTAAGCATTTTACACACTTTTATTACACATACTATGAAACAAAATTATTAAAGATGCTATCCTTATAGCTAAGGAGTTAGGCAATAACAGCATTGTGTTCCATGTTGATAGATACAGTAGCAGTAAGCATACAATGGAACATGAACGTTTTCCATATGTGTAACCTGAAGTAATGGACAGAACACATGTAAAAGTTATGCACATCAGTTATATCCTTTTACTAAACAACAAACTTGCAGCATTCTGACATTGCAGCAGATCACAACCTACTACACTGGACTTGGAGAACCAAAAGTACTATTAAGAGTAGGAAGCTTGAAGTACAGAAGAGGTCAGCATGTACAGTATGTGTGCAAGCAACTAGTGCTATAAATCAACACCTGCAAAATGTGTGGCATTACTTATGTCCAAAAACATGCAGTTAGCCACTGTATAGCATAAACCTGTGGTGTCTGTTGCTGATGCTTACAGGTAGAGGTTAGGCCAATCAATGACAGCTGATAATAAGCATGCCAGAAAATCTAACACTTATTATACAGAGACGCCTCAAGGAAGTGAAGAGGTTGCTGCATAAATAACATACATAGAAACTAAAATCTCTTGAGCTCACTTTAGAAAAATTCATAAGAGCATATTACAAAAATACTTAGGAAAGCACTTGTGAAATTGACATTGTACATTTTGACATTTTAGAAATTACTTACACCCTTAAAAATGACATAAGTCTTATAGAAAGTTAACGCATCATTTCATATTACAATTACATGGCAGTGAATTTGGGGGGGGGGAGGAATACTCTGCTTTGGAATGCTTTGCAGTATTATTATTATCATTATGGATTTATATGGCATAAACCTTGGCACTACAATTATACAGTCATACATTACATACATGGTAATACATGTTATACAAAGTCATACATATTACATACATTATTATGTATGTAATATGTATGCCTTTGTATACCATGTATTTTTGAAATCTTATGTATGTGTGGTGGATTTTTTTCCCCTTGTTGAACTTGAAAAGGTTTTTCCACAGAAAGGAGATCACCATGCTAAATCAATGCTGTATGCCATTCCAATCAGAGCAATGTAAGCATTGAAGGAAAGAGTGGTGAGCTTAGAGGTGACAGTCCTGGGTGTTACGTACTCGCCATGGCAGAAGCAGCAAGCAATTTGCGACCTATATTGTATCATGGTTTTCCCCATTATGAGAACTTTATGACTGGTATCATCTTTTCTCACTCAAACATTCTACGGTGCATAATGCACAAAACCATTAGTTTCACACGCAAGTTGTTTTAAACACACGCTAAACACAAAGCACCCAATATTACATTTTGCTGTATCCTATTTCATATTTTTAAAGTGTTATGTGGTCACCACAAAAAAAATCATTATTTATAAACATAGATGGATATAACCACTTGGTTTTGTTTTGAAAATGTTTTGTGAAACTGAAAATTTGACAGGAAAATTCCATATTTAACATGATTTATTTCAAATTGCAAAATAACCATAATATTAGTATACAAATTGCATATGAAGCTGAAAATGGGTATTTAAAAAATGTATTATTGACAATAAATTCCTATATTTCTATAACGTCCTTTACTGTCAAAGGCAGCTCCAACATACCTCCTTTTCTCTATCTGGCTATAGGAATCAACACACTATTTTATAGCAATATTTTAGATCATCACAACACAGCACCATCTCTACCCCACCAGGGGGCATTGCTTTCCGATGATGGCGTGCACCCCTAAAGAAACCGAGAAACGTGGCCAGCGAAACATGTGTCTAATTTGTTGTTTTATTTAAAGTCCTGCACATGGAGGAAGGGGACTCTGTTTTGCAGTTTCTCTCAGAAATCAGATCAGCACACATTGGTGTGGCTGCACTTATATTTACCAGTCTGTGTAGACACTTCTATATTTACCAGCCTCTGTGGGAAAATTATATATTTACCAGTCCGTGTAAGCTCCTAAATATTTACCAGTCTGTATGGGAAATATATATTTACCAGTCTGTGTGGGCAATTACATATTTACCACTGTGTGGGCAACTGATAAATTTACCAGTCTGTGTGCGCAACTTATGTATTTACCAGTCTGTGTGCACAACTTATATATTTACCAGTCTGTGTGGGCAACTATATATTTACCAGTCTGTGTGGGAAACTTATATATTTACTGGTCTGTGTGGGAAACATATATTTATCAGTCTTTTTGGGAAACTTATTTATTAACCATTCTGGGGGCACATACAGGTAAAACTGGTTGCTGAACTGGAGGGCTGACCTAACAGTGGCTGTTAAACTGGAAGGTTTTACTTAACACTGGCTAGTAAACTTGAGGGCCCTCCATTTCAGTATCCACTGTAAGTTCAGCCCTAACAGTGTTAAGTCAGCCCTCCAGTTCAACAGCCAGTGTTAAGTCCGTTGTCAGGCACTGTATGGAATTGAGCCTGTGGAGGAAGTAAAGCTATGTTCCAAGATGCACAGAAAGTAATAGCGCTGATTGCTGGACAAATCTAACATAAAGCAGCTAGGAATGCCAGCTTTAGAACTATTTAACATTCTAAGCTCTCTTTTTTTAAAGCAATAATTGTGCTGATTATAGGCATGAACAATTATAATATTTTGAATAATTGTATTCCTTTAATAACTTATTTGAAATTTTAGGGAACATTGTAACTTTCCTGATCAGGTTATCTGATAACAGTTTCTTTTTTATTGTGAGTTAAACAAGGGATGACTGAACGTTTACAGTGGCTGTATGATTAGGTAATTTGAAAATCAAACAAAGAACATTATGGATGGTTAGAGTACCACAGAGTTTGAATCTTTTCTGAAATGTACTTTTGTGTTGTTACATTTACAATAGGTCATGGCTGATTAAGGAGTGTGAAGAGGAGCACTGAGTTTATTAATAAAATGTTGAAAAAGGGAAAGCCCTCCAGTAGTACATGGAGAACTGAACAAAATATTTAGAACGATTTAAGATTCAAGAAACTTCAACCTCAATGATAACTTATCAAGTTATCACCAGAACGTTTTAGCTGCAAAGCTTTGAATACTCAGATAAACAAGCAGGGTTATATCCATATATTCTTAATTGTTGTATACACTATTTCACATACACAGAATGGTGTTTCTGCGGTAACCTCTGGTTTCCCACTTACTGGCTACATCCGATAATTAAATAGTACTGTGGCTCAGTGGTTAGGTCTGATACCTAATAGTAGTAAGTTCAATTGCAACCTTGTGGGACTGCCACTGGTAACTGCCCCATTGTTTGTTTCTCGGTACAGTCTGATGGTGTGAGGGGGAATCACACCTCCAATTTAATAGGCTGATAGTAGTTCTTATTATAATTCCCTGTAAAACATTTGCCTGACCATAAAGCCATCTATTAGCTGGTGCTAAAAATATTTTGTTATTGTGACTTTTAAGATACCTGTGCAGCCGCTGCAAACCCCATCTTAGTCACAACAACCTTTTTTTATTAGTAGTAGTATTTAGAGTAGGAGCCAGCAAAACCCAAAATACAAAGGCAGCTCCACAGACTCTATAAGTGTCACTTCGTAAAACCATTTGTTATGGGGAGATTCACACAGAGCTGCACTTGCTCTGGGCTGATCTCCCCTGGAGCAGATTTACCAGCGGCTGTGCGACACTGGGTGAATCTCACCCACACATAATCATTTAACACCAGCTATCAACTTGCGTTAAATACTTACGTGCGCACAGCCTCTGGAAAATAGGCTTGCGGCTGTCTTTTCTGGTACTCGCACAGCTGCCACAAAGCAAGGCTTAAAGTTAGGCTAATGATCGTAAACTGGAGTTTAAGAGCCTAAACGAGTGCTGTGTTGCCGCAGCACCAACAGGTTAATGAGCCTGTTAGTGTAGATTGCACGTGCAGTCAGACATCAACACGCTATTGCGCAAGCATGCATGGTGCAGTGTGGCTTCAGCCTTAAAAATAAATTGCAGGTGAAACATTCAAAGAGCCAGATCTGTAGCTGTGAATAGTGCAGGCTTACTAAGACCCATTTGTGTCTTAGTATGTTTCAATATATTGTTTATGTGTTGGATTCAGTGGAGTGGAAGCTGTAGGTAAAACATACATTATTTCAGATCTGGAAACCCTAAATACCCAGACCTATATACATCACACTACAACACTGCTACTAGGATATTGTTAATTAGACAATCTGTCTGCACCTCCCAGCCTCTTCTGCAATTTGAATATTGATGATTTGCTTTATTCTTACATCACAGGGGTTAAAGGAGAACTGTGGTCTATATACAAAGCACACTAAAAAAAACAGCCAGTATCCTACCTTTAAGATGAACTATGCAGCACTCATCAGCAGTGATTCTTGTTCAGCATGTCACAATGGGCGGTATGGAAACGCATGGAAACACGCCCACCTCTGCCTTTTCAGTGCTCGTCCACAGCGCGCGTCCACACACTGCCCTGATTAAATGCATGTTCACTCCACTGAAACTACGGAGTGCTGCACCTGCACCTGTTAAACAGGGACGACAGGCCAGTGTCTTGAAGAGAACAACCTAAGTATATATTCAATTATCTCTGTAATATTATAATATATATATATATATATATATATATATATATTTGTATTTTTAAAAAAAATGTATTGCTGGATTGTAATCATAATATAATGGTAAATAATTGTAATAACAATTTGTAATGAAATACCCATGTACATGTATTAGTAATTGGGAATGTATGTATGTACATTTCTACATATATACATACATACAAATGTTATTATATTTTTATTTAAAAATATGACATGTACGCTTTATTCATTCATGTTTTATATATATTTTAACATTTTTCTATTGATGACAATGCAGTTAATGTCGTTGCTACACGAACTGGACGGTACTATTTTAATTGTGTTTTAATATATAACCTACCCCTGTATTAGATTTCTATGGGAGGAACTGTAGGATTATAGCCTTATAACCTACCCCTGTATTAGATTTCTATGGGAGGAACTGTAAGATTATAGCCTTATAATCTTAAAGTTCCAGTAGGAGAAAGAAACTAGAAGACACAAAGGGGTAGGTTATAATAAATAATGCACTCCGAACTGTAAATTATAAGGATATTAAAAGTCACCTTGGAGTTCCATGCCCTGTATAAAAGGTACTCGGCCTGCGACCTCGTGCTTTTATATGGTCACAGAATTCTTCAGTGACTTCTAATATCCTTATAATTTACAGTTGTGGGTGCATTATCCACTATATAAAGTAAGAGCACATGGCATGGTTTTTTGTTTATCGGATATTGTTTATTTGATTTTTTTTTAATGGTTTGTTGATTTTGTGGTGTTGTTTATTGATGGTAATACCCACAACTATTATTAATATTTTTTATGATTGGTAGATGAACTTGATGTAGCTGGATTGTTATATGTGTAATGGAGTGAAAAAGTCTTCATTGTTGCAGCACATTGATTTTTTTTAGGGGATGTTGTTTAATACCAACATTTATTTATTTATAATTTTTGCTGGATAGATGGATTGTTTCATGTGTAATACAGTGGAATAATCTTGAACTGCTCCTGGCTTTTAGTGTATGTGGTGTTGTTTAAAACATGATGTATAATAAAAACAAATAATTTTTTATAATTACTGTATTAATGTTGTAATATTATTTCTGGTTTCAGATATGCCAAAATGTGTTGTCAGAGGTTGTCCATACACGTCTGGTCAAAAAAATCTGTACCCACATGTAACGTTACATTCATTTCCCAATAATTTTCAAAGAATCAAGTTATGGTTGCAATTAACCGGAGACAAATATGAAGATTTAGATGCCATGGCACAGCGTATTTTACAAGGCATAAAGAATGCAAGTTTTTAGAATGTGTTCGGAACACTTTCGAAGATATGTTGTTATGAAGGGTACCTTGCGGATTTTAAAGCCAACAGCAGTACCTACTATTTTTGCTGCTAGCTCGATAAATCCACATTCTATGCATCAAATTTATGCCCAGCCTTCTGCTAAAAGAAGAAGACTTGACGACGATGAACAAACATCAATAGGAAATATTCCTACAGTTAGAATGCAACAATCTGTACTAATACCTCAGACATCAGGCACAAGTACTATAGTTAGGTATATCTGTTGTATTCAATTGGATCAACTGGACTTGAAATGTAGTTCTTGAAGACGTTTCGCTAGTTATCCGACTGGCTTTCTCAATTCAGAATGACTTGTACAAGAATCTGTGGCAATATGTACCCTGGAAAATCCCAATTAGCATACACCGCCAGGTGTTAAGGGCGTGATGGATAGTGGCTAAGAGGTTTATAGGAACGCCCAGAGTAAGGTGTTAAAACAGCATTGTACACCTTACTCTGGGCGTTCCTATAAACACCTCTTAGCCACTATCCATCAGCCCCCTAACACCTGGCTGTGATATGCTAATTGGGATTTTCCACGGTACATAATGCAACAGATAGACAACTTCCATCTGGAAATTAATGGCAACAGAATACTCTGAATAAAACATGAGTTTGATGTTTGGCATCTACAAAGAGTATTTTCCAAAAAATTGAGTGTTGCGAGCAAGAAATCTAAATGCAGTGACATCGCATATTGGATCGACTCCATAACAAATCATTTATGGTGTGTGCGCAATCAAGTAAGAGTACAGACATTTTAGTGGCAAAATGAAATCTGTGCTTTTCCACATTGCAAACAAACATAATTTCAGTTCTTTAAAAAAATATACCAATGCAAACACAACAGAATGTCACAGTTTGATATTCTTAAAACTCCATGGATTAAAGAATCAGATAAGGCACATGAGGTACTCTACAACATCTTACGATTCTTCATTGTTAAAGGACATCACCCACTAGTATTTCGGCAACAGGGGATTAAAGTTATCCATGCAAAGGTGTGAGAGTATCGTCAAAGCGCTATCTTACAGCAGATGTGAATGCACGCAAGGACACAACTCGCTATCTGTCACATAATAAAATGTGAAGGAGACAATCAGTTATCAAACGCAAAACTAGAACTTCTGGAGAGTTAGGAGACAAACGTTTCAAAATATCTTTCCCAAAGCCAAAAAAAATTGGTTGCCAAACCGATCTATGAAAAAACAGTGGATCTTCATTTATTTTACATCATGGTGATGCATTACGTCATTATGTCAGGGGAGTTGACCACTGCAGGAGATCACGGCCTCCGTGTTTCCAAAAAATATTGCGACCACTGAACTTATGTCGAAGACAGAGGTTTTGTAACAAGGCATTCGTCACGTTTTCGTTACCAGCAAGTAGAGTAGTTAATCCTTGTAAACAATCGTTACATTCATAGATGGTTAAATTTAAAAGTTGATTATAAACAAGTATGTTAAAGATGAGTAATTTTTAAACACATGACATTTGATGTGAATTTACAAGTGTTGATGTCAATAATCATTCTGTGTATGCACTTTGTTAACTGATATTAATGTTAGTTGTTTTTTGTTGTCAGATTTCTAGCTAAGTATTGTCAAGATCAATGAGCTAACTATTTTGTTTCCTATGCTAATCCCTGTACTAATATGTTTGTAGTTGGTTACTACTTTCAGTTAGAATTTTTAGTTGGTTAGGTGCTGGAGCCTGCTTGTCTACTCGATTAATAACATATGCAATCTATCTAGGATTTTATATTCAATCTTATTGTCATCATTAGATATATAAAGGATGTATCACGCTCCCTATGTCACAGCATTCCAGGCATGGCCAATTACAAATTCTCCTTTATAGTTAACAAAAAATTGAACCAAACTTTTAAACTACTTATTGTAGAACAGAGTTAAAGTACCTATTCCTTACCTTATGTTGTTCAATCACTTAACCAGTATCCAGGAAAGTAAGTATATTTAACTCGTGCAAGACCAACGCCAGCCTCACTTACATTTGACGGCTGCTTCCTGGTTTACTTTAGTATAGCATGCATTTAGATAGTACTATTCCTATGTAATCTGACTACTTTGAGAGACATGCACACCCTTAATGATAGGCTGAATAGCATGTTGTTCCCGATAAGATAAATACACATTAAATCATTCAATCCTCAAGGGAAGTGGCGTTGGGACTTTTCTTATAGAAAAGTGAAAATTAATAACAAATGTTAACTAATTTTCTATTTGAGAGCTGATTGGCAGCTATCTGTCTTCAAGATACTGTTCCTGAGACAGATATAAATTTTTTTCACCAAGATTTGTTAACCTAACAGTTATTTATTAAATGTCTATTTATATGAATATGGCAATTGCAATAAATAAAAGTTTATGTCCCTCACTCAATTGTTATACATTAAAATATTGCAAAAAATAGCATGAGAATTACTAAGGTTAGAGATACTTTTTTCATTTATGAAATAAAGTTGGAAGTCAAAGTTGAATAAACATATTATTTTAATAAATGCAAGTTAGTTACTATTTGTGTAAAATAATAACATGCTAAAATATTTATATAACATATCAAACACAAACTGGTTCAACCACATTGTATGCAATATTTTAAAGAAGTTTCTCAAAAAAAAAACAAAAAAATTTTACTTATGTACAGTATATTACAGATAATCAATCTAATGCCATGTCTTCTGTGAAGTAATCGCGAGCTCTTAAGAATCCAGTATATATTCCCTTTGGGTTGGGATAAGACTCTCTAATTTTGTTCACCACACATGAAGGAATAGGTTTTCTGTTTTTTGGGCCAAGGTAGCCATATACCCAAGAGGTAAAATATTTGTAAGCCACTTTTCTTAGTCTCCTGTAAGGTTTTGGGAGGTAAAAATCAGCAGTTAATAATCATAACTTTTCATTTAGTTTACTTACTTAAATTACAGAGAGAGAGAAAGAGAGATACAGTATGTACAATAAATGGTGTTTTAAAACACAGTAAATAGACGTATTTTTTAATACATTTATTAATTTTCATTATTTTTTTTGCATCTTTTTTAATAAGCTTTTGATTTTTTTTGCGTGATATTGGTGCACCATCAGACCTTCCTGTAAACTTCTTTTCCTAAACCAATATAATATTCCCTATTCCATGTGTGTCCACGTTGGCCAATAATGGACACTATTCCACGTGGGGCACCGGTGTTCCAATCTTCAATAGCTGCACTGCAATTTGGGAGATTGTTTGTGGTTCATTGTAAAAGTAATTTTTTTAAATGATATTATAATCTATCACATAGTCTCAAGTATTTACTAACCCGAGGTAACTAATACCTAAAATATCCTTTATTTGTGCATATAACAAACCAACTATTATGGTTGGTTTTTTACATAGTTGCCAATAGTCCAGGATTATACGGGACAGTCCCGGACTTTAAGAAGCATTGCCACATTACTAAACTCCCGGGAAATGTCCAGAGATCCTGAGCTATCTGCCTGTGTGTTTTGTTTTAAATATGTAGTTGGTGCCGGCAAAGTTTTCAAGTATGAGTCTCTACATTGTGTAGCAGAGAGGTTAGGTGACATTGAAAGCTATTCTGCACCTACTGTGCATATAAGGAACTAATTATATATCTATCATCTATCAATCTGTCTAATAATTACCTTCTATGTTCAGCTTCTTTGGGAAGTTTTTTTAATTTATTATCCATCATACGATATATAATAGATTGAATCTCCTCAGACAGAATTTCATTTTGAAATGTGTTTTTATCTGTTATGCATCCACCTTCATCCTCCACTTTTGAATAGATAATATCCACGTCGTGGCAACACAAACATTCAATGCCTCTCGTCATTAGAATGCAAGATCCACACTTGCACCACTCTATATTACCAACTCTGTCACTGTTTTCTTCAGAGCTGTCACTATCTGATTCCTCAGCTTTCCTTTTTCTCCCTCTTGTCGGATTGTCAGGAAAACAATCCTGAGAGTATTTAACCTCCGTACGATTGTCCAACTCCTTTAGAAGATCCTGAAACTATTGTGAGAAAAAACACAATTTTAATAAATACAATTATAATTTTAAATCATAACAAAAAAAAAAATATATAAAAAATGTTTGTTACTTACACGTTCTTCCCTCGTTCTACCGCTACTTGTAGACGGACCACTCTCAGATTCAGAGGCCATTTTTTTTTTTTGCTTCCTGATAATGTAAGTGAACATGCTATGGATATTGTCCCCATTTTCAACTTTTCAATGTAATAATGCTTTCAATAAGTGTATCATTAATAAATGAAAGCAATTAGTAAATAAAGTGGACAAAATGTTCTATTACTATCTCTATAGCACTAATATTTGTTATAATTTGTTATAATTATTGATTAAACTTCAAATAATGATTTAATGTATACTAAGTTTAATTCATAAGCGAATATACAAAACATTTTGTCCACTTTATAATAAGCGCGGCCACCAACGTCAAGGTTTGCCTTCATAGACCGAGTCCTAAATGATCAACTGTAATACATATATTACATTGAATTTAAATATTTTGTTTAAAGAATATGTATATACCACATTTTTAAACTATAAGTAATTAACTCTCACAGTGAACACATAAATAAACATATAACACAAAATGGTAAAATGAAAATCAACTACCGCATGCACTTATACACAGACACAAACACTTAAATATACGAGCAATGTTTAGTGTTACAATAACTAATACACTTAATGAAATGTCACTAAAGCAGTTACAAAGACACATACATAGTACCACATCAAAAAATTTAATACCAATCACAAAAAAAAAATTAGTACACATGCAATCAAAACAACATGCGCACTAAAAACTATTTGAATACAGATATAATTCAAATCACACACAAAGTTTCTTATTCAATGTATGATGGTAAGGTATGAAGGATCAGCATGGGACACTTGTATGTGTGATAGTTGGTTTGATTGCACATTTTTAATTTGAGGTACTTGTTGGTGGCCATTAAAATGCAGGGTGGAAATGGTTTAGATATTGCACCCAAAGAATCTAAATTTAAATAAATTAGACATGTGATGGATCATGTACTCCGATTATGGTGTGGAAATAGAAGAGTCTTGACGGTCTTGGTTTACGTTATTAGCAAGTCAGAGATTTAAAAGTGTTTTAATAAGTATTACCACGGCAAAATGCTAGGCAAGGGAGGCAGTGTGGAAGCTTTGGAATATGTATGACTGGGAGGGTGGTGCATGTATATGGGTTTAGGGTTTGTAAAGAAAATGAGATGATTATTTAGTTGGCTAGAGGCTGTTTTGTAAAGATATTTTCCACCTCATTGATGATGGCGCACCTGTTTTGGAAGAGAATGTCTAGTGGGATGGATTATATGTTAAACTCGGTTGTGGTGAGGAGGGTACTTTGGAGTACACATGGCTTGATTGAGCAACTATGAATCATGGGGGCATATATGAAAAATGGAGGTAGGAGATGTGGAAGTGGGGATGGAAATGTAAGAATGTACATCCCAGTATGTAATTAAAATAACTGGTAATCATCAAAGTATTTGTGTTTTGCAAAAAAAGGTCCAACTGCGCTAATAGCTTCAAAGGAAAGGTATGATGTGATCGGTATATCATAAACCTTAGAAAAGTGAAAATGGTAACACTGTGGAAATGTCTTCCAGCAGATGTAGTACTTTTTTCAGATGCATCTGTCTGCACAATGAATTTGTGCTCAAAATTAGGACTTTTAAGAACTGGCTCAGCACATAACATGTCTTTAAGCTTGAGAACTCCAAACCACCTGTTCTTTTAGACTTTTCTTAGTAAGATTCGTTAATGGTGTAGCAATCTCAGAGAAATTTGGCAAAAATCTTCTATAGTAACCTACTAAACCTAGAAATGAGCGTACCTCTTTCTTTGTTTTGGGCGGGAGTTTTTTTCTGATAGCTTCAATATTGTCTTTCCCAGGCTTTACTTCTCCATTTCCCAATATATAACCCAAATATCTAGTTTCTGTAAAACCAAGGGCACATTTTTTTGGGTTAATGGTAAGGCCAGCTGATCTAATTAGTGAGAAAACAACATGTAGATGTTGCAGATGACTTGCCAGTCTGGACTAAATATCACAACATCATCCAAATAGGCTGCACAGTAAAGATCATGCCCTCTGAGGATGCGGTCCATAAGACGCTGGAATGTTGCTGCCGCACCATGTAGGCCAAATGGCATAGTTATAAACTGGTATAGACCTTGACTGGTGGCAAATGCAGTTTTTCCCCGAGATTCAGGATCTAAAGGTATCTGCCAATAACCTTTTGAGAGGTCTATAGTTGAAACAAATTTAGCTCCCCCCCAGCCTATCAATTAACTCATCAATACGTGGCATTGGGTATACGTCAAATTTAGAGACAGCATTTATTTTCCTGAAATCGACACAGAAACGGATTGATCCATCTTTTTTTGGAACTAAGACCACTGGAGAACACCAGTTACTCAATTACACCTAGTTCTAGCATGTGGTCTACCTCTTGCTTAACCATATATTTGTATTTTTCGGGTGTTCTATACGGTCGTTGATGTATAGGCTTTACGTCATTAGTATCAATAACATGCTTGATTAGGTTCATTCTTCCTGGTGTTACTACAAAAACATTTCTGTACTTGTCTAATAACATGTCCAGCTCTTTGTGCTCAACCAAAGTCAGCTTTGGCGACACGTTAAGTTTGCAAGCTTGAGAGCTTTCTTTGTCCAGCCTCTGATAAGCTTCTTCAGCCATATCAGGAGTACATTCTTGCAATACTACCAGGGAAGTATTATCTTTCTTCTCCTTCCACCTTCTAAGGAGATTTACATGGTAGATTTACATGGTAGATTTTTCTACCTGGCATTTTAATTTCATAATCCACAGGACCCATTTGCCTTACAATCTCAAACCGACCCTGCCATTTAGCCAATAATTTATTGTGCTGATCAGGAAGTAACAGCAAAACATTCTCTCCTGGTTTAAAAAAGTTCTCCCTTGAATGCTTATTATACCATACTTTTTGGTTAGCTTGAGCATCAGCTAAGTTTTGCTGTGCCAAAATTTGTAGTAGAATAGTAATATAGGTTGATAGACTTTAGGTAGTAGTAAAATAGAAATATAGGGATAGAGACTTTAGTTTGTAGTAATATAGGGATAGAGACTTAGGGGCATATTTATAAAGGATTGTCTTTTTCGCCAAATAATTAGCGCAGCACATCGCAGCGAAAATAGCGCCATTTGGGGCTTCGTTTCGCCTTATTTATAAAAAAGCGAAAAAAAAACACACTTCGCGGCTGAAAAAGGCGAACGGGCGCGATAAAGAGCGAAAAGTATCACAGCGAAAACTTAACGCATCTAAGAAGACTGCATTGTGAAAACCATTTGAAACCAGAAAAGCCCACTAGAAAATTATGTCAAGTTCAAAATGCGCACCTCACATTTACCAAGAAGTCAGCCATGTCTTATTTAGTCAATCTTCTTAGAATTTCTCAATTGGAATACAATTTTCTTTTGCACTGCACATTCGCCTTTCTAATGCGCGTTCGCCTTTCTAATGTGCGTTCGCCTTTCTAATGTGCGTTGCCTTTCTAATGCGCGTTTGCTTTTCCAAGGCATATTCCATTATAATGTGCGTTCGCCTTTCTAATGTGCGTTCGCCTTTCTAATGCGCGTTCGCCTTTCTAATGCGCGTTCGCTTTTCCAAGGCATATTACATTCTAATGCGCGATCGCCTTTCTAATGTCGCTTTTCCAAGGCATATTACATTCTAATGCGCGTTCGCCTTTCTAATGTCGCTTTTCCAAGGCATATTACACTCTAATGCGCGATCGCCCTTCTAATGCGCGTTTGCTTTTTTAAGGCATATTACCCATTAGAATGCCTTTTCGCTCAAACAATGACTTCACCACCTTCAGGGTCGCGCTAATCTTTCGCTCTTTTTAACGCAAAAACCACCTTTCGCTCTTTTATAAATCGCGTTATGCCTTTTTGCTCCTTTTTCGCTAAAATTACCATTGCGAAGTTAGGCGAAAAGGGTTTAGCGATAGCTCGCGGAAACGGTTTCGCCATTCGTTAACGCTACCTTTATAAATAGCGTTAACTGTCTTTTTGGCGAAAACCCATGCGAAAAGCGAATGCGAAAACATTTCGCTACTTTTCGCTCTTTTATAAATATGCCCCTTAGTTATTAGTAGAATAGAAATATATGAATAGAGATTTATTACCGTAGATTAGATTATTAGATTAGTAATATAGATATAGATACTTTAGTTAGTATTAGATTGGTATGATAGGAAGAGATACTTTCGTGAGGACCTGGAGACATTTGCTACCACCCCCTTCTTTATTCTATAGACATAATGTGATTTATCAGTCCATGTGCTGGGACTGTACAATGAAGGTTATACAATGGCCATGATCTGGTTGCCCATAGTAAACTGTCCTCTATTTGCTTTAATTAGTCCCACTGCATTACACTTGCTAAGCTTGTTTTTTTGTTGTTTTTTTTTTACTGTGGTTTAAAAGAACAAGCAGAATGCCCCTATTGTTATTACAGGATCCCCCGAGGGCATTATTACTATTTCTAAAGTCCTGTGGTACTTTCTGTATGTAGCTTATGTAGTTTAAAGTATTACAGGGGAAATGTGATATCCCTCCCTGGCCCTCCTTTGTCAGTGAACTATTCCTTTAACAGTTTCTGCTAAACTGGAGGTCTGACCTAACATTGTCTGCTGAACTGGAGGTCTGACCTAACATTGTCTGCTGAACTGGAGGTCTGACCTAACAGTGTCTGACACACGCCATACAGTACTCAGACATGCACACATGACAATTCACACACACACCATTCTGACACACTTCATACACTAATCAGACATGCACACATGACAATTCACACACGCCATACACTAATCAGACATGCACACATGACAATTCACTATCATTTAATGTGCGGCACTACCTATTAGGCCAGTTCAGATTTCATACTCTCCGATATATAACATATCTTTAGAGTAGTGCCAAGGGACACACCTGCTCCCTTTCCTGGCACAATATCATCATTCTGACCGCATAATAATGGCAACAAATCTAGAAGAGCTTCTAAACTTGATTAGACACACGCATGCTTATATAAAATCACATTTACTCTGCATAAAACACCATTCTGACACACAACTTACACTAATCAGACATACACACATGACAATTCACACACACCATACACTAACCAGACATGCACACATGACAATACACACACACACACACTAACCAGACATGCACACATGACAATACACACACACACACACTAACCAGACATTCACACATGACAATACACACACACTAACCAGACATTCACACATGACAATACACACACACACAAACCAGACATGCACACATGACAATACACACACACTAACCAGACATGCACACATGACAATACAAACACACACACACACTAACCAGACATGCACACATGACAATTTACACACACCAAACACTAATCACACATGACAATTCAAACACATGCACACACATCAATTATCCTTTACTATTTACAGAAAAGTTTTCTTCCGCTACTGTGCAGATACTGGACAAAATCGGCAAGCAACAGCAGTACAGAATTCAGTGCAGGTACGCAAGCACAAGAGCAGGTACGCAGGCACAACAAAGCGTGTGCGCCCCTCCTTTAGTAGGCGCGCCAGTTCAGTACAAGGCGCGCCTCTTGTTAAAGCCGCGCCTCTTCATCCGCCCCTTTTCTTCACAGCAGCCAATAGGGATTTCACAGACATGGTTGCGTTGCATGCCGGGATTGTAGTTTTCTTTCAAAATCGGAACTATGCATGGACAAGATGCCGGCTCTCGAATAAGATCATTATTTTTCAGTTTTGAGGAGTTGGAATCCCTTTCAAAAGGTACACAGACTGACAGACAATATTTCGGGGGGTTATGTTTTACAGGGGATACTTTGTTTTATTATAAAAAACAGGGCCACAGTAAAAATGGCAGCTTCAGCTTTGGAGAACAAACTGAAAATGAGCTAATACAGGAAAAGGAGAGACCCCTGAGTGGAATATTCCATGCTGAGAAGGTTGTTGAGGTAAGTACTTTCTATCTTAAACTTTGATTTTTTTTGTGTTTCATTCTCCTTTAAACCATATCCCAATGCAATCAATAATCCTCCACTATAAAGTAAAGAACAAGCCAGGTTCATTTTCTGCCTTCCTTCTCCCTCCATTAGGTGACAATTGGAAGATTAGTTCTTTTTTGATCCCTTGGCAGTTTCAACCTTGTAATTCAATCGATTTCTCGGAGTTTGATTCATCAGTGGCGCTAAAAATTTCGCCATTTCACAATTGATTTTAATTTGTACCAAGTTTTTAATAAGGAAAAAATATGATCATTTGCCACCCTATATCAAAGACCCGCAGAGGCAAAGAGTAATAATTCAAAAATAATGCATAAGCTCCAGAGGAGGCTGCTAGAATTTTTTTAAAATAGACCGCACCATACCCCAGCTGAGCAGAGTGTGGTCGGACTTGAAAAATAGGAGGCGGGGTTTGTGCGGAATCATTGTGAGAACCTTGAAGGCAAATATGCAGATTTGGATTTTTTACCTTTATTATTGTGACCAAGCACATGGGTTTATATGCCAGACACTGTTCTTATACGTATATTTTCTTTTATTGTTGGAAAATAAAGAACAAACTGCAGAAAAATTGCCAAAGATGCAGTACACTATTTCCACCAGCAGGGTACATAATTATAAGCTGAAACTGTAGATCTGCTGTCTATCACCTCTTGACACAGACTCCTCTTGCAAGCTAGACAGCAGCCTTTTATAGCTCCCAGACTGCTCCCTACTGCCACCAAGTGGTCAGTATCTAGTCTATAAATAGATGTGCAGAGAGGCTGCTCCTCCCTTTAGGAAGTGGTCACTCTGGAAGTTGCAGGTAAGGCACCCATGCTTTAAAAAATAGTAGGCCTCTGTTTGGCAAACACTTTTGCAAAAGGAACATATCATACCATAACATTATTACAAACATATTATTTACATAGACATTCACTTTTTAATTTACTGGCCAGCAACAATAGTTCACACTATATACAATGCAAAAAAAACACATTTACACCTTCACAATTATAATCAAATGTTTTGTCAATTTATTTTTCCAAAAATGATGGGAACCAGCCCCCACATACAAAGTAAACGTCATGTAATTTCCGTCATTGTAATATTTACAATTGTTCTGTCTCTATCTTCTAATCAAAATTGAAAGAAAAGTTAAAACATTGTTGTCCACAATATCTAAAATGGGATTTTTGTACATCCATAGTGCAACAAGTGACCAAAAATAAATAATAAAAACAATAGAATTGTAGTACACAATCAATACTAATTACATATTGGCTATATCTCCATTGTTTGCTGCTTTAAAGAGTCTGCCATGATTCGTGGAGAAATGAAAGCAATTTTTCTCCTTATGGAATCCTTGAAAAAAATGGCTCAGGGAACCCTTACATGAAAAATTATAACTTATTTTTAGTTATCTATCAAACACATAATTCATCCAGATCATTGATAAATAAATAGAAAAATGTATTTGTTTTCATCAAAATGGGGGATCCATACAGTTTTTTGTCAATCTCTTGATTAACCATGATTATTAGGCTATTTCTTTTAAAATCATGAAAATAATAGTGCCAATAGAACTCCCTTTATTCTAATTCCCAACCTTAAAGGACATGTAAACTATGCAAAATAATTTTACAACTAATGACACAATAATAAAGATGGATTACCATTAATCTTAATCCACTAAAACCACTAATCTTTTTTACCTCTGTGACTTTTTTTATTGAAAAGAATCATGTTAAGTTACATATCATAACATAACAAGAACATTTGCATTTTACAATTCTGATATAACTTTAAAGTGAACATTTTATGTAGTACATTACTATGTATGTATGATCTGTGGTGTCTCCAGGTTTTTAAACTTGCATTAAATAAATATACTTTTACTGCAATTGTATTTTTGTTTCCTTTTCTTTGTTTTTCTATTAATTTAAAGAGTTGGGGAGGGGTGGGTGGGTGAGGGTTGTGCATAAGGTTAGGGCCTTCTTCCAGAGTAGAAGCTGAAGCTGTCCTGCCTTCGTGGGTTGCTATCAGTTTGAAGGGGAAGCCCCATTTGAATTTAATTTTGTGTGCCACTAGGACTTCTTTGAAGGGTGCGTGGGGCCAAATCTTGGTATATATGTAGCTGTGGGCCTATATTAGGAGGAATGCCATGGGTTCTGGCCTCCCTCAGCATTCTTTCTTTGGTGGTGAAGTAGTGGAGTCTTGCGATAACATCTCTGGGGGCCCCCTCAATAATAAAATGGGGGATGCATGTCTGCGCCCATATTTTATGTTGGGCTGCCTGGGCCACCTGCTCTTCCCTTATTACAAATCCTCCCAAGTCGCTTTGCCAATTCTGTTTGGTGGATTCCTCTGACCAATTGCTGCTTGTAGGTGTGGGGAGATGTTTCTAGAGGTTGTGGTCCGTATTTGGTGCTGCTCGGACCCCTGGATAAGCCAGTTAGTAAAGAACTGTCAATCACCCAGCCCTTCACCCTGGCACATTACATGTAGAAACTATCCGTTGTATAAAAAGGACTCCAGAGCTCCAGGAAGTCAGAAAGCGGTTGAGCACATGATTGTTTTCTATTTTATACTTTTACTCAGTGGTCCCTATTGGCCATATCCTGTCAGAACAAGAAGACTAAAGGGTAACTAGTTTATATCATTAAAAGGGATCAGCATTATCTGTTACTCTTTTAAGCAGCTGCCAGTGATGCTTACATATAGCAAAGCAGTTTTACTTTCACTATAACACAAACTAACAGGGTGAATGCTATTGGCTGTATGAGGGCACAGATCATCTCCACTGCACATGCTCCACACTCTAGCTGTGCTTTTGAGAGGGGGTGGAAACAGAGAGGGGCAATACATAATAACTAGGAGTTACTTCTAGTTCTCTGCCTCCAGGTTGGACTGCTGGCACAATAATAATGTATAAATGACCATAAATCCAAATAAACGTTTGCCCTGAAAAGGAAACTGAACAGAGTAAGAACCAAGTTTCCCCCACCCATCCTATACTTCCACTCTACCAGGACGCACATATAGAGCAAAATGTCTGGACTCCCATCTCTCTATATTCTATGTACTCTTATCTGAGCCCCAACGCTCTGCCTCTGTCACCGCTTCTATCATAAAAGAGAACAACCGTATTCCTTCACATTCACCCCCACTACCAATAGGCACTTGCAGAAGCCCTAAATTGAAAAGTGGACAAGAAAGAATCAGGAAATGCCTAGCCTGACTGCTAAAAATGGCTAAAGCATTGGATTGAGCAGACCGGCTCCCCTCTCATTGGCCATAGAAAGATACGGGTGCCCCTACTCGCCTGATCCATCTTGGACCACCAAAAGAATATTTTCAGACCCCCTTTCACAAACAGCCTCATGCTGAAGTTTACTTGGGTGATCTTTACTAGAGCTTACCAATTCACTGATACTTAATGCCTCCAAAAAGGCCAAAGAATAAAACAGGCGAAATAATATGCAGATCTGTAGGTAAACTACAGATCTGATTTAAACAAACAAAGAGCGACCTTAGCAAACTAAATGAAAATGGTCTTCGTTTATCGCGAGTTACCATATGCTTCCTGTACCCCTTCAGCACTTGACGAACTATTAAATCTTTAGTCACATCTTCCAGCCTTTAAACCCGACAACCAAAAGATAAACCCACGTTTCTGTTGTTTAGTAAGGCTATGGAAACCCCCATCCGCATGCATCCGACTAATTCAAGCTAACAATAAATCACAATTTGCTGGATGGAAACTCTTACTACGAAGATTTTCCGTCATAGACTTTCTCCAAGCTTTGTCATATTTCCCCCACGTAACGGGCACCACCAATCTGGCTATCAGGTCTGCCACGTGCCTTTCCCCAGACTCCATAACCAGCTTGGACAAGGAAGTTCCACCTGTTTTGCCATAGGGGCCACATGGCAGAAATTGTTTCACTGAAAGCAAGAAAGGGAACCGGCAATCACCACATCACACCTGGAACATATTTAGCCCTAAACTACACATTGAGTTGTAAACATATCAGCACCAGTTGTCGAAGCAACCTTAGTACCGGAGGGGAAAAGGCTGTGAGGTAATTGATGGCCTTTACTACCCCTAAGTTGTCAGAACAGAAGACCAATTGCTTATGCACTAACTTATCCTTCCATAAGTCTAATGCGACCAGGAACGTTAAGTTCTTAGTAATGCCAAACACATGCCAATGGCTGGGCCAACTCTCTGAGCTCCAGAGGCCATTCAAATACATTTTAAACCCCCCACTGCCTGCTGCATGCGTGAACAGGTGAATATTTAAAGCAAAAACACTGGCACTGGCAAAAGGTTCTTGTTGTTTTGCTTATCTTTTGGAATTGGCTTTTTACTTTCTGTTAAACTTTTGTCAAAAATAAGTACCGTATATACTCGAGTATAAACCGAGTTTTTCAGGCTGTAAAATCAGCCTGAAAACTTGGACTTGGTTTATACTCGGGTCACTACTTACTTTACCACTCCGGCAGCCGCACGCTCATTCCCTGTACTGGCGCGCCGGCCGACATCACTGCCCGGTGCCAATTAGTGACATCAGCCGGCGCGCCAGTACAGGGAATGAGAGTGCAGCTGCCGGAATGCTTACCTGATCGCGGCTGCCGGAATACTCACCATGATCATCAATGCTGGCACACAGGAACAGGAAGCCCCAAGGCTGGCACACAGGAACAAGAAGCCCCAAGTTACTGGATGGAGGAGAGCCCACAGGTACACACTGAACTGGGTGGGAGGGTGCAGATGATTGGAAACTAAAACTCCCGGCTAATAAAGCATGCTGGGAGTTGTAGTTTCCAAACATCTTGAATGCCAAGAAAGAAGAATGTAGTTGTCTTTTAAATGAACAGCAGAATTCTCATACAGTAATGTCTATTACTGTATGGGAATTCTGCTGTCCATTTAAAGGGCAACTAAAGCCTCAAAACAGAATCAGAAGGCAGTAGTGGTTAGTACATTTTCTACCCTCGGTTTATACTCGAGTCGACCATTTTTATTAGTTTTTTTAGGGGAAATTGGGAACCTCGATTTATACTCGAGTATATACGGTATCTGATGAAGAGGGTATAGCACCCAAGGGAGGGAACAGGAATTAAGCTAAATGGGTTCTTCACTTGTCAAACGGAGAGAGTAATTTATACCCTGAAATGCCCATGCTTTATGTTGTATATAGTCCAAACGAAGAGGGCAGTTAGGTAGAGGATAAATGAGCATAGAAGTAATAGAAGGAATAAAGATGCTAGATCCAGTGTAGCCAAGCATTTTAAGGAAATGAGGCACAATGTTAGCCAATTGAGATGGCAAGTATTGAAACAAATTCAGGAAGGAGGTGAATTACTTAAAAGGGAAGATTATTAGATTTGGTTTTTACAAACAGTGAACCCAAAGGGACTTAACGAGAGGCTGAACCTCTCCTGCTTTCAGTAAAATAAGAAATTTAGTGAAGTAAGGGACTGTGTGATATACAATGTAAAAGGAAAGAAAATTTTGTTTATGAAACTAATCGTTTCCTGACGACTTGCTCTTGGCATCACCACCACACTCCTGGGGCATGTTGTTTGATCTTCCCTGACGACTCTGCTGCTAGAAGACAAGTGCAGCTGCATGCTGGAGTCACTCCCGGACTGTGTGGTGCCTTCTGATGTCCTCAGCGTTACTTGTAGATGGGCCAGATGACGCAGCTGCCTGCAGGGGGTCAGGTTGGGGGCCACCCCCAAAGCCTGAGCAGTCCGATTCTCTAGGGTCCACCAAAGGAGCTTTCCCCAATGAAGCTGACACTCCTCATGGGGTTGGGGCAAGGGAGCAGCCTGTACAGCAGCAGTATCCCTTCCCCATTCTCCCCTGTAGGCAGAAGGTCCGTCACTCACACTGGCTCCATGAGCACAGCTAGAGCTTGAGTTGCGCTGTGATGACGTTACCTGTGCATGCTGTACTCCGAGAGAGCACCCCCAGCAGGAGACCGGACACACCACATTAGCATCATCGGGTAGCACTGCTGCACACCGCCACTGTGTCTGCTGCTCATGCACGAGCCCCATCCTGGCTGGATGGCCCGCTCACTTTAATGTGCCCGCTGCTATTCATCACCACAGGTGCTGCCTTGGCCCTTCTTTTTTGGTGCTCATCGTCTGCCCGATGTTCTCCCTGTGGGTGAGGGAGATTGGCCTGCTCCACCTCGCCGCCATCTTCCGCCCACTTGTGTTGGGCCCCAGCCGCTCTGGAGATCACGTACGTCTCCTGGCCACCTGTGCTCCCTGTTCTCACCCAGCATGTGCTTCACCTTCTGCCGCAGCCAGCCTCTTCCTCTCTCCACCCCTGTCCTCTTCAACATTGTAAGGATCTCCTTATCCGCCATTACCTATTTCACCCCATTCCCCACATTCTCCCCTACTTTGTTTTCATCACATTCTGTCACAGATGGTCCCTATGTATAAATATATTAATATTTTAAATGAAAAAATGATGCCTTGTTTTAACAAACTAATTTGAAAATGTTGATTTTGTTTTACTTTTCTGGTAACATTAAATCTGCTGCTATACACAACAATTGCAGTTTTGTTTTGTTACATTTTACTTTTTATTCGTTTCATTAAATGTGAAAATGGGTTACCAACTCCCCACTTTTCACCATCCATCTCCAGCTGAACTTGGTGGAAGTTTGGTAATCTGAAATGTGGACAGCGTACCATTTTTGCATGTGACCTGATGTTAGTTGTTAGGATCCACTATTTGTTATAGTCCCTGTATGTGGAAAAGGCCTTACAATCTTCTTGTGCCTTGTTTTGGATCATATGCAATGGATGGAAATTAACCAAACAACTGTGGTTTGGTTTCTCTAATTGTATTTTGAAAAACAATGATCCCTTAAGTTCCAGGCTTAACATTACTCCTGTAACATGCAGGGTGACATAGAGGTAGATAATTCTCTATGTGTAACCTGCATGGTGGTTAATTTTTTGCAAAACGCATGCGCAAACGTGAAACGCACAAGAATCGCGCAAACAATCGCATGCAATAACGCACAGATTCTGGCGCGTTGCAGTATGGCCTCAGCCTAAATAAGGATTTGGCTAGGAATGAAAAGAGGATACAGGTCCAAAGCAAACAAGTAGTTGACACACCTCACAGTAAGGGATAATAACATATTTCCTTTTTGATCTATTATAGATTAATCACATTTTTAATTGGGTTTTTTTTCTTTGTGTGAATTGCAACTAGAAATAACCAGTGTGAAAATCTCAAAATAAAAAAGTTATTCCAAACTTAGATAACCTACATTTAAATATTCTGACATATTCAGATGACACACTTGAAGATACAAATAAAAGTATTCGATCATTATTTAGCCATCTGTTAGGGCTAGGCCCCACTTACGTGTATGTAAAGCACATAGCGTGCATTTTTACATGCGATTTGATGCACTACTTCGTGTTTTGTATATGCATTTTAGAGGGGCCACTTCGCCCCTCTTCATGTTCTGCATTAAGTTCCCTTTTAAAGTTGTCTTTGACTGAGCTCCATCTTGTTTTCATGACTTTCACTGTGGAAATTATAAGCAATATAGAAGTATTTCTAAAATATTTTATGATATAAACAAATGAAGTAAATCTTATTTTTTTTACCTTTTTGGTCTTTTAATCTTTGGTGAATATGTGTCCCATTCCTCTTTATATAATTCTTTTTCAATATCCCTCCAAATCTATCGGATCATATTGTTATCTTTGTATTGTGTATGAGTTTTATCGTAAAATTGTGGGTAATGCCTTAATTATTACATCTTCATGGATATTGTGGTGGTGGCCATGATACAATCCTTGCCACAGTCCCACAACTCAATCTGCAAAACAGAAGGCCCACTCTCCAAAACAAACCAGCAACAATCTCCACCAACCTCTTCAGCCCGACTATGCCCTAAACAGGAAACGGAAGTGACATCACTGGAAGAATTCTGGTTAAAACGCTACAAAAACGGAGGTAAATCACGTTGATGTCCTTTTTTTGCACTCCCATAGACTTGTATTGTTGCGTGTTGCGGACACAAACAAACCAAAAATGGTGAACGCACTCGTTGTGACAACAGATCACAACGCTCAAAGTGGGGCATACTTGTCGCGATTTACATTATAATTTATGTGTCATTGCGCATCGCAAATTTTTAGCAGATCGCAAATTGGAGAAAAAATGCGCAAGTGGGGCCTAGCCCTTATGCTTCTTTTTGGTAGTGTGTTATTTTAAACTATGATGATGATATGTTTTGTGATTTGTGAAACACTACAGGTGAGGGAGTGGTGTTTCTAAGTTTGTTTAAGAGCATCTGCAGGGGGCCACAAACCAAACTTTCTGCTACCATAATTGTTAACATTATGGGTCAGCTCTACATGAGAAATGATTTGGCGCTATATGAAGAAATTATTAGCTTCCCCCCCAACTAACATCATGGTGTGTTGTGGGCCTAGTCCACTATTGCAGTGCTGAATCCTAAAGGTGATGCTTCAGCTGATACATGTGTATAATAATGCCTAAAGTGCAATGCAATGTAATTACCACGAACATACCTATGTGTAATTAGGAATATTGTAAGACATTCAAAAATGAATATTCACACTTTTGTTTTGTTTAACAGAGATGATTTACTTAAAATAAAGAAAAAAATCTGTCTGGGATAAAATATATATAAATATATACACATAGATGCAGGTAGCAGCACTCCAACCAGTCATAGACCTTATACGGGCCAGGGTGCATCTGCCAGTATTATAACGAAATCACGCTAAATGTGATGCACTCCGCTGAACTTTTGAACTTCAGATTTTATTTTACAAACATCAATGCATTTTCAACCACCTTGTGGTCGTCATCAGGATACTCCATCTTTGTAACCCACTCCCATATATAGATAAAAACCCTCCCCGTCACTAGCCTGACACACCCCTAGATTGACGTCATCATCATAAGCCCACCCCCAGTGCATGGACATTAAAAACAGTTAAAAGCAATACACATTCAGGCTCATTTACCCAGAGCCACTATCGCTCTTTGTAAATGCTCCTTTCGCTATTCAATATCACGTTTGCAAATCTGGGTAAATCCTGGTAAGGGATATACCCACTGCGGGATTTGAACGCCAGCCATTTAGCCTTTTTATTGAGGTTCAAGAGATGATTTATGTGTGGGAGGTTGATTAAGGACCCAAACATCGGGCTGCAGGGATTGGATTTTGAAGAGGCGGTGTCTGGCTGTATCTGTTGAAATTTAAAGGAAAAAAGCGGAGTGGAAAGCAATATTTCACTAAAGAGTCACTGCAGGTTTTGAGTTCTGCAGGAACCAAAACAGCAATCTGTGTACACACCCACCAAAGAGAATATAATGAGTGTATATACTATTTGTTATTAATCTAGTCTTCTTACCCCCCCTTTTTTCCAGGTGCAAAGCACCATGGGAAAAACAATAGTATGTAAAGATATTGGACTATGTACCATAACAACATTTGGGGCAATCTAAATAAAATAGTAAAATGATGAATTGTGGATATAGGAGAGGACAAAATATTAAAACGTGATAAATTCTATTTAAATGAACCACAGACAGAGATTGAGTGCTAAGACTAAATAACACATCAAACAAAATACAATTAGTAGTCCATAACTGTATGTGAAGGCACAAATGTAAAAGGATAAATCCACTAGGGCAGTGTCAACATATCGAATACATTTAAGCACATCAATAGACCCAGCAAAGACACAGTCAGCTAAATTCTGGAGTTCTAAAACCTCCAATGTCAGTAATGGATTAAAAATGGATCAGTGAAAGTTCATGGATGAGTAAATTCAAAGAGTAGTAAAGTTCCAGATTTAAAGTCTTCTTAAACAAGGGTAAATGTTCTAAGTGGAGATTTCTCCCAGCAATGGCAGAGATTCCTAAATTCAGACTCCAAGTGGTCTTGGACCCTCCATAATATGCATACGAATGCTCCTGCTTGAATGACACAAGAAACTCAAAGGTTATAAGTATGGGATTAATGTAAAGACATTAAACAACATTGTATACTCTAATTTTGTATTCAGATCTCAACAGTGACCATCTATCTTCTGGGAACTCTCTCTCCTATTCTTTAAGATATTACACTACATCTTTTCCCTTTAAACCAACTCTCTCTGGAATAGGGTGACATGGCTCAATGCATTCTACTACCTTGCATGGTAAAATCAACCATTTTTGTGGCAACTTTAGTTCCGTTAGGATATTTTTAAACTTGGTTATTTGTGTTCCCATTCTCTATGGGAACACAACAAACAAATGTTATTCTGTATGTTAAAGCAAGATAGGGAGACTCTCTTCGACAACCCAAATAACAGATTCATTAACAGATACAACAAAGGGCAATAAAAGCAAATAAAACTTATACTGGCAAAATAACAGGTAATTCAACTAAATCAATATCCTACAACATAAATTAGGTGATGTTTAGAAATCACAATAGCAATGCCAAATGTAATAAAATACATACCTGTCCTAATTACGTGCTCAGGAATGATACATCTGACACACGGCACACTCAGGAATTTTCATCTGACATATGACGTGCTCAGGAATGATACACCTGACTCACGGCACACTCAGGAATTTTCATCTGACATACGACGTGCTTAGGAATGATACATCTGGCTCACGGCACACTCAGAAATTTTCATCTGACATATGACGTGCTCAGGAATGATACATCTAACTCATGGCACACTCAGGAATTTTCTTCTGACGTGAGACACATGGCACACAGGAATTTTCTTCTGACGTGTGATACACTCTTTATCTAAATCTATTCTAACTACACATCTCAGGAATTTTCGTCTGACCGTGGCACTCAGGAATTTTCATCTGGCATCGTATGCTGTGTCATAATGTCACTACATTTTTCACCCAGGACTTTTCAGCTGACATACCACTTCAGGAATTTTCTTCTGACAACGTGGTTCCAATATTAGTTAACACACATCCCATACTAATTACACAATGTCAGACATTGCCCTGACATGTGGATTCAATTTTAACTAATATATATAACAACCCCCTAAAAAGGTGGAACAAACAAGAAAAGAGATGATCAATGCACATTCCTGGACCCCATAATATCATAATATCTATGCTAGTGCAAACAGTAAAAACATAATTTTATGCATAAAAATGAAAAGCCTTCCAACCACTTCAAGGTATACCCAAAAGGAGGGCTGTGGGAGCACTCCTGTGGCGAAATTGCTTTATAACAAATAGTGCTACTGATCTGACCAAAACATTAGAACTAACAAGAAAAGAGATGACCAATGCACATTCCTGGGCCCAATATATCATAATATCTATGCTAGTGCAAAACCACTAATTATCTCACCCACAGTTGCACAGATGACACAGGTACGAGGAGAGAGAGTTCAAGTACAGTATCAAACACGGATACCAGGCGCCTTGTAATTGTCCTCACCTTCCTCCCCCAGTGCTTGTTCCATGCAAGTAGGTAAATACAGAAGAATCTGGTCAGTGTCCTTGGGCTCCTGGTTCATAATCTCGCTGGGGCCTTCAAATGTCGGAGCCAACTTCTTCTGCCATGGTTCTCAGTGGGGATAAACCCCAAATAATTCTCAGGTACACTTTCAAAGTTGTGCTCAAATAGAATGGAAGTTTTATTAAAATATAACTTATGCAGAAACAAAGATCTATGCAAGGTGAGAGAATTCTCAACTCCCTTCCTTTATGACATTCTTTTTATATCCTAACATACAACACTTTTCCACACAGTAGGAGTACGTTGCATTATATTATTGGTTACATTTTGGTGCAAGGCTTAATATTCATTATATCTCATTATATATTAATTATTTTACGTCATTACATTTTAACAAATTACCATAAGTTACCCTGATTCTGTCTCACCTTAACAGGTACCATTTCAGAAGCATAGTCTTTTTACTGGCTATTGGCTCAAATACTTACATAAAGTTACAAAAGCATCTTTGCATATATATATAACACAGGACATAAACAACAATCACCTAGCAGGGCATCATTTCATACTGACAATTTACTTATTTTAGCATTACAGCTTATAAAAGAGGAAGTTAAAAATAAAGGGGGATATTCAATATAGGCCTTTTCCATCTAAAACCCACATTAACCCGAAGAAATTTCGGGTTAACGTGGGTTTTAGACGGATTTTAGAGCACATCGCCATTTCCAAATGTTTTTGGAAATAGCGACGTTCTATAGATCCAAAACCCGAAGCATTAAGTATTGCGCTACTTGGTAGTGTGGGAGCCGTTAAACCCATGCTCTTACCTTAGCCCGATCCCGCTATGTAATACCAAATTTCCTGTGGAATAAAAGCTTTTGGCCAAAAGATTTGTAAGCCTGCCCCCATGCCAAGATTTCAGACAGCAGGGCCCTAAATAATCTCAGCTAGCTTAACCTTAACAAACCCCTACCCCCTAGCAACAGTCCAGCACACAAATCACTCCACCCATGGCCCAGATTATGCCATGGTGGGAGGGATTTGTGTGCTGTTGCCAGGGGGAGGGTTTTTTTGCTGTGCAAACTATAACTGTGCCATGGGGTGGTGGTATTTGTATGCTGGTGGTGCAAGGGGGTATATATGCTCTGTGCCAACTATAACTGTGCCACACAGTTATAGTTTGCACAACACATACCCCCTTGGGTCTAGCACCACTAGCACACAAATGCCTTCCAGGCTTGCTCCCCCCCATGGCAGTACCATGGGGCACCCCTTACCCCCCTGCCCCTGGCAACACCAGCATCACTCATCACCAACATGCCACAGGCACAGTTACCTGACTAACCTACCTGCAGTGCAGCCTGGGAGATTGAGGACCATTGGGGAAGACAATCAGTCTTGCCTTGGCTGGATGGTCTATCTGTAGCAGCTGATCTATCATCTGCCTCTTAAAGCCAATGTGACCGATGTGCACACGCACTATGCGCACGCAGGCACATAGTGGAGGAGCCGGAGGTCGCTGTCTGTGGTGCTGACTGCTGAGTTACAAAACATCAGGCACAGGCAAGTGACAATGGACACTCGGGCTCGCTCGGGGTAGTTACCCAGATAGAAACGATACATTAAAACAATGTTGATTTAATATCATGCATTAAAATTGAAACAACGTTGAATATCAATGTTGTTTTAGCATCGATCTTGCTCGTTGGTAAGGCCATTTATTCAGCGTTGATTGACTACATTGATTCAATACCGATTCCATCATTAGTCAGCTAGCAAAGCACCATTGAAAGAATGTTGATGAAATATTGAATATTATTGAAATAATATTGATCTTTGATGTTGTTTTAGCATTGATCTTGCTAGTTGAAAAGGACATCTATTTTACATTGATCTAATACACTGATTCAACATTAAATCTATCCTTACTCGGTAGTAAAGCCTTATTGAAATAGTGTTGATTAAATATTAGATATTATTGAAATGGTATTGATCTTAAATGTTGTTTTTACATTGAATTTGCTCATTGTAAATACCATCTATTCAACATTGATCCAATACATTTATTCAAAATTGAATCAACTATTAATGCAACCATGAATTTACTATTGAAGTGCTCTAAATGATATGGAGTTAAAGGGCATGTCCAGCACTTTTACCAATTTTCTGTAGTGTAGGCTTCTCTTCCTCTCCCACCCCAACTGCTCAATTAGCTTGTAAAAAAAACTTACCCCAAAAACAACAATTTTATAATAACAGATTATAATTTTAATCATAACAAAAAAAAAAATCATAAAATGTTTGTTTACTTGGTACACACACGTTCTTCTTCCTCGTTCTAACTACCCTCTGCTACTTGTAAGCGGACCACTCCTCACGATTCAGAAGCCATTTTTTTTTTTTGCTTCCGGATAATGGTAATGAACATGCTATGGATATTGTCCCCATTTTCAACTTTTCAATGTATAATGCTTTCAATAAGTGGTATCGTTAATAAATGAAGGCAATTATTAAATAAGTGGACAAAATTTTCTATTACATCTCCTATAGCACTAATATTTGTTATAATTTGTTATAATTATTGATTAAACTTCAAATAATGATTTAATGTATACTAAGTTTTAATTCATAAGCGAATATCAAACATTTTTGTCCACTTTATAATAAGCGCGGGCCACCACCGTCAAGGGTTTGCCTTCATAGACCGATTCCTAAATGATCAACTTGTATACTATATACATTGAATTTAAATATTTGTTTAAAGATATGTATATACCCACATTTTTAAACTAAGTAATTAACTCTCACAGTGAACCATAAATAAACATATAACACAAAATGGTAAAAATGAAATCAACTACCGCATAGCACTTATACCAGACACAAACACTTAAATATACGAGCAATGTTTAGTGTTACAATAACTAATACACTTAATGAAATGTCACTAAAGCAGTTACAAAGACACATACATAGTACCACATCAAAAAATATAATCCCAATAAAAAAATAACAAATAGTACACATGCAATCAAAACAACATACGCACTAAAAACTATTTAAATACAGATATAATTCAAATCCCACACAAAGTTTCGTATTCAATGTGCATCATGCCTAAGGTATGAAGGATCAGCATGGGACACTTGTATGTGTGATAGTTGGTTGGATTGCACATTTTTTAATTGAGGTACTTGTTGTGGCCATTAAGATGCAGGGTGAAATGGTTCAGATATTGCACCCAAGAAAAATCTAAATTTCAATAAATTAGACATGTGGTGGATCATGTACTTCTTAATGCGATGTTGTGGGTGGAAATAGAAGAGTCTTGACGGTCTTGTGTTTACGTTATTAGCAAGCAGAGAATAAAAGTATTTTAATAAATATTACCAACGGCAAATGCTATGCGAGGGAGGCAGTGTTGGGAAGCTTTGGAATATGTTTGAGTGGGAGGGTGGGTGCATGTATAGAGGGGTTTGGGTTTGTAAAGAAAATGAGATGATAATTGTAGTTGGCTAGAGGCTGTTTTGTAAAGATATTGTTCCACCTCATTGATGATGGCGCACCTGTTTTGGAAGAGAAGATGTCTAGTAGGAGCTTATATGTTAAACTCGGTTGTGGTGAAGGGTACTTTGGAGTACACATGGCTTGATTGAGCAACTATGAATCATGGGGCATATATGAAAAAATGGAGAGTATGGAGATGTGGAAGTGGGGAATGGACATGTAAGAATGTAATCCCATTGTGTAATTAAAATAACTGGTAATGACAAAGTATTTGTGTTTTGCAAAAAAAGGTCCAAACTGCGCTAATAGCTTAAAGGGAAGGAGGTATGAGTGATTCGGTATATACATAAACCTTAGAAGACAATGATACTTACCATTTTCCCCGATCCATCGTGCAAAGTACCAGAGGTGAGGCATTTTAAGTCCTAACCCTGGGTACTTTCATAATGGATCGGGGAAATGGTAAGTATAGTTTGTTCCTTTAAGGTTTATGACTATCCCGATCAACATCATACTCTTTCCTTTGAAGCTATTAGCGGTCAATTAACCCCTTTTTTTGACAAACACAAATTACATCAGAAACCTTAAAGGACAACTATACTTACCATTTCCCCGTCCCCACGATCCATTCATGATATGTCACCGGCGTTTAGGACTTAAAGCCTCACCGACTGTGTACTTTGCACGAATGGATCATGGAAATGGTATTATCATTGTCTTCTAAGGTTTATGAATACCGATCACAATCATACCTTTCTTTGAGAGCTATTAGCTCATTACCCCTTTTTTTTACAACCAATTACACAAAATTACCAGTTTTCTTCTATACTGTGGATGAGTTGGGTGAAATATATGTTTGTTTCAATTAGATCAACTGGACTCGAATTTTAGTTCTCTTGAAGACGTTCGCTCGTCATGCTACTGGCTGTTTCTCAATTCAAATGACTTGTACAAGAACCTGTGGCGAATTATAAGTACCCTGGAAAAAATCCCCAATTAGCATATCACGCCAGGTTGTAAGGTGTGATTAGATAGTGGCTAAGAGGTGTTATAGGACCGCCCAGATTAGGTGTTAAAACAGCAATTGTACATGGACAAGTTTTGGTTCGAACTCCCCCCACCATCTATTATAGCTTGGTTTTTTCTTTATTTCACATAAATGGCCTCCTTAGACCCAATACCAAACACAAAAAAGCGACATCATATAGCAGTGCAAGTGCAGTGAAGAATGCTCCTGATTGTATGTGGGGGAGACCAAACACGCAACTGCATCAACGTATGGCCCAGCACAGAAGAGCCAATCCTCGGGTCCGGACTCAGCCGTGTATCTGCATCTTAAGGATAAAGGACATCCCTTTGAAGATTGTAATGTTAACATACTGGGCGAAGAAGTGACATGGTCAAGAGGGTGTTTCAGGAGGCCATTTAATGTGAAAATAAAGAAACCAAGCCTAAAGTAGGAGGTGGGGGGGTTCGACACCAACTGTCTGCCATGTACAATGCTGTTTTTAACACCTTACTCTGGGCGTTCCTATAACACCTCGACCACATCTAATCGGCCCACCCTTAACACCTAGCTGTGATAGCGTAATTGGGGATTTTCCAGGGTACATAATTCCACAGATTCTTGTACAAGTCATTCGAATTGAGAAAGCCAGTCGGATGACTAGCGAAACGTCTCAAGAACTACATTTCAAGTCCAGTTGATCTAATTGAATACAACAGATATACCATGACCTGGATGAATGAGAACCTTCACAAGCAGTTGGGTGAATGAACGAGGGGGAGATTGTAATATAATGTATAATTGTATACCCATCACCCAACTGTAAACACACCATTCTGACACACATCATACACTAATCAGACATGCACTCATGCCAATTCAAACACACCATTCTGACACACATCATACACTAATCAAACATGCACACATGCCAATTCAAACACACACTTTCAGACACACATCACACACTAATCAAACATGCACACATGCCAATTCACACACACCATTCTGAAACATAGACCACTAATCGACATGCACACATGCCAATTTTCACACACCCATTCTGACACACACCATTCTGACACCATCATACACTAATCCAAACATGCACAACATGCCAATTCAAACCAACCATTCTGACACACATCATACCTAATCAGACATGCACACCTGCCAATTCAACACACACACCATTCTGACACCACACATCTCACTAATCAAACATGCACACATGCCAATTCAAACACACCATTCTGACACACATCAGACACTAATCAGACATGCACACATGCCAATTCACACACACCATTCTGACACACACCATCCTGACACACATATACACTAATCAAACATGCACACATGCCAATTCAAACACATCATTCTGACACACATCATACACTAATCAAACATGCACACATGCCAATTCAAACACACCATTCAGACACACATCATACACTATCAAACGCACACACATTCAAAATTCAAACACACCATCTCTGACCACATCATACACTATCAAACAAGCACCATCAAATTCAAACACACACCTTCCTTGACACACATCATACACTAATCAGACATGCACACATGACAATTCACACACACTCATTCTGACACACATCATACCTAACTCAGACAGCACACATGCCAATTAACACAAAACCATTCAGACACACATCATACACTAATCAAACAAGCACACATTCAATTTCAAAGCACACCATCTGACACACATCATCCACTAATCAACATACACCAGACAATTCCACACAACCCTACAGTACTCAGACTGCACACATGACAATTCACACAAACACACCATTCTGACACACATCATACACTAAATCAGACATGCACACATGACAATTCACACACATCATTCTGACACACATCATACACTAATCAGACATGCACACATGCCAATTCAAACACACCATTCAGACAACACACATCATACACTAATCAAACAAGCACACATGCAAATTCAAACACACCATTCTGACACACATCATACACTAATCAGACATACACACATGACAATTCGCACACACGCCATACAGTACTCAGACATGCACACATGACAATTCACACACACACACACCATTCTGACACACTTCATACACTATCAGACATGCACACATGACATTCACACACGCCATACACTAATCAATACAGCACACATGACATTCACTATCATTTAATGTGCGGCACTACCTATTAGCCAGTTCAGATTTCATCTCTCTCGCGATATATAACATATCTTAAGGTAGTGGCCAAGGGACACACCTGCTCCCTTTCCTGGCACAATATCATCATTCTGACCGCATAATAATGGCAACAAATCCTAGAAGAGCTTCTAAACTTGATTAGACACACGCATGCTTTATATAAAATCAATTTACTTCTGCATAAAACAACCATTCTGACACACAACTTACACTAATCAGACATACCACACATGACAATTCACACACACCATACACTAACCAGACATGCACACATGACAATACACACACACACACACCTAACCAGACATGCACACATGACATACAATCCAACACACCACACACTAACCAGACATTCACCATGACAATAACACACACAACCAGACATTCACACATGACATACACACACAACACAAAACCATACATGCACACATGACAATCACACACACACACACAACACTAACCAGACATGCACACATGACAATACAAACACACACACTACCAAACATGCCACATACATTTACACCACCAAACACTAATCACACATTGACAATTCAAACACATGCACACACATCAATTATCCTTTACTATTTACAGAAAAGTTTTCTTCCGCTACTGTGCAGATACTGGACAAAATCGGCAAGCAACAGCAGTACAGAATTCAGTTGCAGGTAACGCAAGCACAAAGCAGGTACGCACGGCACAACAAAGCGTGTGCGCCCCTCCTTTAGTAGGCGCGCCAGTTCGTACAAGGCGCGCCTCTTGTTAAAGCCGCGCCTCTTCCATCCCGCCCCTTTTCTTCACAGCAGCCAATAGGGATTTCACAGACATGGTTGCGTTGCTGCCGGATTGTAGTTTTCTTTCAAAATCGGACTATTGCATGGACAAGATGCGGCTCTCGAATAAGATCATTATTTTTCAGTTTTGAGGAGTTGGAATCCCTTTCAAAGGTACACAGACTGACAGACAATATTTCGGGGGGGTTATGTTTTACAGGGATACTTTGTTTATATAAAAAACAGGGCCACAGTTAAAAATGGTCAGCTTCAGCTTTGAGAACAAACTGAAAATGAGCTAATACAGGAAAAGGAGAGCCCCTGAGTGGAATATTCCATGCTGAGAAGTTTGTTGAGGTAATACTTTCTATCTTAAACTTTGATTTTTTTTTGTGTTTCATTCTCCTTAAAACCATATCCCAATGCATCAATAATCCTCCACTATAAAGTAAAGAACAAGCCAGGTTCATTTCTGCCTTTCCTTCTCCCTCATTAGGTGACAATTGGAAGATTAGTTCTTTTTTTGATCCCTGGCATTTTCAAAACCTTGTAATTCAAATCGATTTCTCGGAGTTTGATTCATCAGTGGCGCTAAAAATTTCGCCATTTCACAATTGATTTTAATTTGTACCAAGTTTTTTATAAGGAAAAAATATGATTCATTTGCCACCCTATATCAAAACCAAGCGCATAGAGCAAAGAGTAATAATTCAAAAATAATGCATACTCCAGAGGAGGCTGCTAGAATTTTTTTAAAATACCGACCGACCATACCCCAGCTGAGCATAGTGTGGTCGGACTTAGAAAATAGGAGGCGGGGTTTGTCGAATCATTGTGAGAACCTGAAGGCAAATATGCAGATTTGGATTTTTACCTTTATTATTGTGACCAAGCACAATGGGTTTATATGCCAGACACTGTTCTTATACGTGTATTTTTCTTTTATTGTTGGAAAAAAAGAACAACTGCAGAAAAATTGCCAAAGATGCAGTACAACTATTTCCACTAGCATGTACATAATTAAAGCTGAAACTGTAGATCTGCTGTCTACCCACCTCTTTGACCAGACTCCTCTTGCAAGCTAGCAGCAGCCTTTTATAGAGTCTCCCAGACTGCTCCCTACTGCCACCAAGTGGTCATATCTAGTCTATAAATAGATGTGCGAGAGGCTGCTCCTCCCTTTAGGAAGTGGTCACTCTGGAAGTTGCAGGTAAGGCACCCATGCTAAAAAATAGTAGGCCTCTGTTTGGCAACACTTTTTGCAAAAGGAACATATCATATCATAACATTATTACAAACATATTATTTACATAGACATTCACTTTTTGTTTACTGGCCAGCAACAATAGTTCACACTAATACAATGCAAAAAAAACCACATTTACAACCTTCACATAACCCTCCTCTTTAAGAAGAAGAATACCTTCTTCAGAGTAACAAAAAACTAATTAATTAATCAGTACTGATATCAATTTAATGACACAATTTATTCTTATTTCCTAACTTATTCTCATCTTCACTATTCACACCACCATATCTAGTACATAGTCAGCATTTTGATGCTGACTTCCTGGGCGGTGGATAACTGTAAACCTGAACGGTTGCAATTGCCAGGTACCATCTTTTATCCTAGCATTTTTATCTTTCATGCGGTTTAGCCAAACAAGGGCAATGATCATTCACTAAAATAAAATCTTGGCCTAGCAAATAACATCTCAGTGACTCCAATGCCCACTTTACTGCCAAACATTCCTTCTCAATAACACTATACCTGGTTTCTCTAGGGAAAAGTTTACGGCTTATATACAGCACGGGTGCTCCTCCCCATTAATTCCTTGCCTCAGTACCGCACCTAATCCATTTTCAAGCATCTGTCTGCACAATGAATTTGTGCTCAAAATTAGGACTTTAAAAGAACTGGTCAGCACATAACAGTCTTTAAGCTTTTGAAAAGCTTCTTGACATTGAGACTCCAAACCACCTCTTCTTTTAAAACTTTTCTTATAAGATTCGTTAATGGTGTAGCAATCTCATAGAAATTTGGCAAAAATCTTCTATAATAACCTACTAAACCTAGAAATGAGCGTACCTCTTTCTTTGTTTTGGGCGGGAGTTTTTCTCTGATGCTTCAATATTGTCTTTCCTTCCCAGGCTTTACTTCTCCATTTCCCAATATATAAACCAATATCTAGTTTCTGTAAAACCAAGGGCACAATTTTTTTGTGGTTAATGGTAAGGCCCAGCCGATCTATTAGTGAGAAAACAACATCTAGATGTTGCAGATGACTTTGCCAGTCTGGACTAAATATCACACACCATCCAAATAGGCTGCACAGATAAGATCATGCCCTCTGAGGGATGCGGTCCTAAGACGCTGGAATGTTGCTGCCGCACCATGTAGGCCAAATGGCATAGTTATAAACTGGTATAGACCTTGACTGGTGGCAAATGCAGTTTTTTCCCCGAGATTCAGGATCTAAAGGTATCTGCCAATAACCTTTTGAGAGGTCTATAGTTGAAACAAATTTAGCTCCCCCCCAGCCTATCAATTAAACTCATCAATACGTGGCATTGGTATACATCAAATTTAGAGACAGCATTTATTTTCCCTGAAATCGCACAGAAGCGGATTGATCCATCTTTTTTGGAACTAAGACCACTGGAGAACACCAGTTTACTCACTGAAGTTCAATTACACCTAGTTCTGCATGTGGTCTACCTCTTGCTTAACCATATATTTGTATTTTTCGGGTGTTCTATACGGTTCGTTGAGTATAGGTTTTTCTTCATTAGTATCAATAACATGCTCGATTTAGGTTCGTTCTTCCTGGTGTTTATACAAAACATTTCTGTACTTGTCTAATAACATGTCCACTCTTTGTTCTCAACCAAAGTCAGCTTTGGCGACACGTTAAGTTTGCAAGCTTGAGAGCTTTCTTTGTCCAGCCTCTTATAAGCTTCTTCAGCCCATATCAGGAGTACATTTTGCAATACCACCGGGAAGTATTATCTTTCTTCTCCTTCCACCTTCTAAGGAGATTTACATGTGATCCTTTTATTTTTTCTACCTGGCATTTAAATTTCATAATCGACAGGACCCATTTGCCTTACAATCTCAAACGGACCCTGCCATTTAGCCAATAATTTGTTGTGTTGATCAGGAAGTAACAGCAAAACATTCTCTCCTGGTTTAAAAAAGTTCTCCCTTGAATGCTTATTATACCATACTTGGTTAGCTTGAGCATCAGCTAAGTTTTGCTGATGGCAGAGCACAAAAAGCCTTCAGCAGTTTAAACTCCAGAGATGCCCAGGATTATGACTGTGTGAAAGATGCTATATTTCGACGGTATGAACTTAATACTGAAACTTTTAGAACAAGGTTTAGGCTTATGGTTACAGTAGCTCGGAAGGTCCCCGTGAGGCATTGCCCAGCTGCATGAGCTTCTTTTGAAGTGGATCCAGCCAGAAAGGAATACTAAAGAAGAGATCCTTGAAATGATTGCTGCGGAGCAATTTATTGAGATTTTACCTGAGAAAGTAAAGTTATGGGTACAAGAACACCACCCGGAAACCACTGCCAAGGCTATTACTCTAGCAGAGGATTTTTTGTTGGCAAGAAGGAGGTAAAACATAGAAATCCTATGCAACTTAAAACCACCCGCTGCAAAAAGACTTGCAACCCAATAAGTCTACAAGAGCGGGGAAACCTTAAAAATGCCACAATTGTGGGAAAATGGACATATTGCTAGATTTTGTCGCAATATGCAAGGTAAAGTAACCCTACTAATGTTGTGGAGATAAAAGAGGTTTCCTAATTGAAGCATTATAAATAACCAAAAGTACAAGCTTTGTTGGATAGCGGAAGCCCTCAAACCCTCCTGAGAGCTGGCTTGATAAAAATGTGGGTTCTTTAGGAAAAACCATATAACCTGTGTTCACGGTGACAAGAAAGAACATTCCAAGGCCAGTGTGAAAATCCAAGTTGGAAAGACAGTTCACCCGCTTGATTTTGGGGCTAGTTTTACTAGTTACCCTATCCGGTGATAGTTGGAAGAGACTTTCCAAATTTTCTTGGTTTTTACCACGTCAAGAAACAGAACACACCCTGTGGTAGCTGTTACTACAAGGGCTCAAGCAAGGAAAGTTGTAACCGATGAGGAAACGTTTAAGGAACTATTTCCCTTTTCACCAGATCTGATAGAAGGTAAAGGTAAACCTGGAAAAACTAAAAGGGAGAAGAGACTTTTAAAGGCACAGTGGAAAGCAGAACATGATGATCCCACTTCTGACACCATATGTGACCAAGCGCATGGGTTTATATGCCAGACACTGTTCTTATACGTAATTTTCTTTTATTGTTGGAAAATAAAGAAGCAAACTGCAGAAAAATTGCCAAAGATGCAGTACACTATTTCCACCAGCAGGGTACATAATTATAAGCGAAACTGTAGATCTGCTGTCTACCACCTCTTGACACAGACTCCTCTTGCAAGCTAGACGCAGCCTTTTATAGCTCCCAGACTGCTCCCTACTGCCACCAAGTGGTCAGTATCTAGTCTATAAATAGATGTGCAGAGAGGCTGCTCCTCCCTTTAGAAGTGGTCACTCTGGAAGTTGCAGGTAAGGCACCCATGCTTTAAAAAATAGTAGGCCTCTGTTTTGGCAAACACTTTTGCAAAAGGAACATATCATACCATAACATTATTACAAACATATTTATTTACATAGACATTCACTTTTAATTTAACTTGGCCAGCAACAATAGTTCACACTATATACAATGCAAAAAAAACACATTTACCACCTTCACAATTATAATCAATGTTTTGTCAATTTATTTTTCCAAAATGATGGTGAACCAGCCCCCACATACAAGTAAACGTCATGTAATTTCCGTCATTGTAATATTTACAATTGTTCTCTCGTCTCTATTTTAATCAAAATTGAAAGAAAAGTTAAAACATTGTTGTCCACAAATCTAAAATGGGATTTTTGTACATCCATAGTGCAACAAGTGACCAAAAATAAATAATAAAAACAATAGAATTGTAGTACACAATCAATACTAATTACATATTGGCTATATCTCCATTGTTTGCTGCTTTAAAGAGTCTGCCATGATTCGTGGAGAAATGAAAGCATTTTTCTCCTTATGGAATCCTTGAAAAAAATGGCTCAGGGAACCCTTACATGAAAATTATAACTTATTTTTAGAGGGCATATTTATAAGGATTGTCTTTTTCGCCAATAATTAGCGCAGCACATCGCAGCGAAATAGCGCCATTTGGGGCTTGTTTTTCGCCTTATTTATAAAAAAGCGAAAAAAACCTTCGCGGCTCAAAAAGGCGAACGGGTGCCGATAAGAGAGCGAAAGTATCGCAGCGAAAACTGAAAACGCATCTAAGAAGACTGCATGCGAAAACCATTCGAACCAGAAAAGCCCACTAGAAATTGATGTCAAGTTTAAAATTGGCCACCTCACATTTACCAAAGTCGCCCTGTCTTGTCAATCTTCTTAGAATTTCTCAATTGGAATACAATTTTCTTTGGCACTGCACATTCGCCTTTTCTAATGTGCGTTCGCCTTTCTAATGTGCGTTTCGCCTTTCTAATGTTCGCTTTTCCAAGGCATATTACACCTAATGCGCAATCGCCCCTCTAATCCGCAATCGCCCTTCTAATGCGCGGTTCGCTTTTTCAAGGCATATTACCCATTAGAATGCCTTTTCGCTCAAACAATGACTTTCACCACCACCTTCAGGGTCGCGCTAATCTTTCGCTCTTTTTAACGCAAAACCACCTTTCGCTCTTTTATAAATCGCGTTATGCCTTTTTCGCTCCCTTTTCGCTAAATTCACCAGTGCGATGTAGGCGAAGTAAGCGAAAGGGTTTTAGGATAGCTCACGGAAACGGTTTCGCCATTCGTTAACGCTAACCTTTAGTAATAGCGTTAACTGTCTTTT
The DNA here is from genome assembly GCA_019447015.1 of Hymenochirus boettgeri. Lineage (NCBI taxonomy): Eukaryota > Metazoa > Chordata > Amphibia > Anura > Pipidae > Hymenochirus > Hymenochirus boettgeri. The sequence continues at coordinate 85,601,676 of CM033469.1, read as the reverse complement.
TGGCGAAAACCCATGCGAAAAGCGAATGCGAAAACATTTCGCTACTTTTTCGCTCTTTTATAAATATGCCCCTTAGTTTATCTATCAAACACATATTCATCCAGATCATTGATAAATAATAGAAAAATGTATTTGTTTTTCATCAAAAGGGGGATCCATACAGTGTTCTGTCAATCTCTTGAGGACCCCGTGAACCTCCAGGGACCCCTGTTTGAGAAATGCTGATCTACCTATATGTATTGATATGTAAACCATGTTTTTGTTTTAGGATGTGTTTATTCTCATCAAAACCCACAGTAATTATTGTTCCATTTTTAAACCTGCAGAGGAGTCAAGTTCGAGTTCCTCTTCTCCAACTCTACAAGACATTGGAAAGGCATCTGAAGGCAAATATGCACATTTTGTTTTTTTAAAACCATGATTATTAGTCTATTTCTTTTAAATCATGAAAATAATAGTGCCAATAGAACTCCCTTTATTCTAATTCCCAACCTTAAAGGACATGTAAACTATGCAAAATAATTTTACAACTAATGACACAATAATAAGATGGATTACCAATAATTTAATCCACTAAACCACTAATCTTTTTTACCTCTGTGACTTTTTTTATTGAAAAAGATCATGTTAAGTTAATTCTAAACATAACAAGAACATTGCATTTAACAATTCTGATATAACTTTAAAGTGAACATTTTATGTAGTACATTACTATGTATGTATGATCGTGGTGTCCCTCCAGGTTTTTAAACTTGCATTAATAAAATACTTTTACTGCAATTGTATTTTTGTTTCCTTTTCATTGTTTTTCTATTAATTTAAAGAGTTGGGGAGGGTGGGTGGGTGAGGGTTGTGTCATAAGGTTAGGCCTTCTTCCAATAGAAGCTGAAGCTGTCCTGCCTTCGTGGTTGCTATCAGTTTGAAGGGAAGCCCCCTTGATTTAATTTTGTGTGCCACTAGGACTTCTTTGAAGGGTGCGTGGGCCAAATCTTGGTATATATGTAGCTGTGGGCCTATATTAGGAGGAATCCATGGGTTCTTGGCCTCCCTCAGCATTCTTTCTTTGGTGGTGAAGTAGTGGAGTCTTGCGATAACTCTCTGGGGCCCCCTCAATAATAAAATGGGATGCATGTCTGCGCCAATTTTATGTTGGCTGCCTGGGCCACCTGCTCTTCCCTTATTACAAATCCCCCAGTCGCTTTGCCAATTCTGTTTGGGTGATTCCTCTGACCAATTGCTGCTTGTAGGTGTGGGAGATGTTTCTAGAGGTTTGGTCCGTATTTGGTGCTGCTCGGACCCCTGGATAAGCCAGTTAGTAAAAACTGTCAATCACCCAGCCCTTCACCCTGGCACATTACATGTAGAAACTATCCGTTGTATAAAAAGGACTCCAGAGCTCCAGGAAGTCAGACGGTTGAGCACATTTGTTTTCTATTTTATACTTTTACTCATGGTCCCTATTGGCCATATCCTGTCGAACAAGAGACTAAAGGGTAACTAGTTTAATCATTAAAAGGGATCAGCATTATCTGTTACTCTTTTAAGCAGCTGCCAGTGATGCTTACATATAGCAAAGCAGTTTTACTTTCACTATAACACAACTAACAGGGTGAATGCTATTGGCTGTATGAGGGCACAGATCATCTCCACTGCACATGCTCCACACTCTAGCTGTGCTTTTGAGAGGGAGTGGAAACACGAGAGGGCAATACAAATAACTAGGAGTTACTTCTAGTTCTCTGCCTCCAGGTTGGACTGCTGGCACCTAATATGTATAAATGAACCATAAATCCAAATAAACGTTTGCCCTGAAAAGGAAACTGAACAGAGTAAGAACCAAGTTTCCCCCACCCTCCAATACTTCCACTCTACCAGGACGCACATATAGAGCAAAATGTCTGGACTCCCATCTCTCTATATTCTATGTACTCTTGTCTGAGCCCCAACGCTCTGCCTCTCTGTCACCGCTTCTATCATAAAAGAGAACAACCGTATTCCTTCACATTCACCCCCACTACCAATAGGCACTTGCAGAAGCCCTAAATTGAAAAGTGGACGAAAAATCAGGAAATGCCTAGCCTGACTGCTAAAATGGCTAAAGCATTGGATTGAGCAGACCGGCTCCCCTCTCATTGGCCATAGAAAGATACGGGTGCCCCTACTCCGCCTGATCCATCTTGGACCGCCAAAAGAATATTTTCAGACCCCCTTTCACAAACACCTCATGCTGAAGTTTACTTGGGTGATCTTTACTAGAGCTTACCAATTCACTGATACTTAATGCCTCCAAAAAGCCAAAGATAAAACAGGCGAAATAATATGCAGATCTGTAGGTAAACTACAGATCTGATTTAACCAACAAAGAGCGACCTTAGCAAACTAAATGAAAATGGTCTTCGTTTATCGCGAGTTACCATAGTCTTCCTGTACCCCTTCAGCACTTGACGAACTATAAATCTTTAGTCACATCTTCCAGCCTTTAAACCCGACAACCAAAGATAAACCCACGTTTCTGTTGTTTAGTAAGGCTATGGAAACCCCCATCCGCATGCATCGACTTTCAAGCTAACAATAATCACAATTTGCTGGATGGAAACTCTTACTACGAAGATTTTCCGTCATAGACTTTCTCCCAAGCTTTGTCATTTTTCCCCCACGTAACGGGCACCACAACTGGCATCAGGTCTGCCACGTGCCTTTCCCCAGACCCTAACCAGCTTGGACAAGGAAGTCCACCTGTTTTGCCATAGGGGCCACGGCAGAAGATTGTTCACCACTGAAACAAGAAAGGGAACCGGCAATCACCCACATCCACTGGAACATATTTAGCCCTAAACTACACATTGAGTTGTAAACATTCAGCACCAGTTGTCGAAGCAACCTTAGTACTGGAGGGGAAAGGCTGTGAGGTAATTGATGGCCTTTACTACCCCTAAGTTGTCAAACAGAAGACCAATTGCTTTGCACTAACTTATCCTTCCATAAGTCTAATGCGACCAGGAACGTTAAGTTCTTAGTAATGCCAACACATGCCAATGCTGGGCCAACTCTCTGAGCTCCAGAGGCCATTCAAATACATTTAAAAAAACCCCCCACTGCCTGCTGCATGCGTGACAGGTGAATATTTAAAGCAAAAACACTGGCACTGCAAAAGGTTTTGTTGTTTTGCTTATTTTTGGATTGGCTTTTTACTTTCTGTTAAACTTTTGTCAAAAATAAGTACCGTATAACTCGAGTAAAACCGAGTTTTTCAGGCTGTAAAATCAGCCTGAAAACTTGGACTTGGTTTAACTCGGGTCACTACTTACTTTACCACTCCGGCAGCCGCACGCTCATTCCCTGTACTGGCGCCCGCCGACATCACTGCCCGGTGCCAATTAGTGACTCGACCGCGCGCCAGTACAGGGAATGAGAGTGCAGCTGCCGAATGCTTACCTGACGCGGCTGCCGGATACTCACCATGATCATCAATGCTGGCACACAGGAACAGGAAGCCCCAACTGGCACACAGGAACAAGAAGCCCCAAGTTACTGGATGGAGGAGACCCACAGGTACCACTGAACTGGGTGAGGGTGCAGATGATTGGAAACTAAAACTCCCGCTAATAAAGCATGCTGGAGTTGTAGTTTCCAACATCTCTTGAATGCCAAGAAAGAAGATGTAGTTGTCTTTTAAATGAACAGCAGAATTCTCATACAGTAATGTCTATTACTGTATGGGAATCTGCTGTCCATTTAAAGGGCAACTAACCTCAAAACAGAATCAGAAGCAAGTAGTGGTTAGTACATTTTCTACCCTCGGTTTATATCTCGAGTCACCATTTTTTATTAGTTTTTTAGGGGAATGGTACCACTCGTTTATACTCGAGTATATACGGTACCTGGTGAATAGGGTATAGCACCCAAGGAGGGAACAGGAATTAAGCTAAATGGGTTCTTCACTTGTCAACGGAGAGAGTAATTTATATACCCTGAAATGCCCATGCTTTATGTTGTATATAGTCCAAACGAAGAGGGCAGTTAGGTAGAGGTAAATGAGCATAGAAGTAATAGAAGGAATAAGATGCTAGATCCGATGTCCAAGCATTTTAAGGAAATAGGCACAATGTTAGCCATTGAGATGGCAAGTATTGAAACAAATTCAGGAAGGAGGTGAATTACTTAAAAGGGAGATTATTAGATTTGGTTTTTACAAACAGTGACCCAAGGGACTTAACGAAGGCTGAACCCTCCTGCTTTCAGTAAAATAAGAAATTTAGTGAAGTAAGGGACTGTGTGATATACAATGTAAAAGGAAAGAAAATTTTGTTTATGAAACTAATCGTTTCCTGACGACTTGCTCTTGGCATCACCCCCACACTCCTGGGGCATGTGTTTGATCTTCCCTGACGACTCTGCTGCTAGAAGACAAGTGCAGCTGCATGCTGGAGTCACTCCCGGACTGTGTGGTGCCTCTGATGTCCTCACGTTACTTGTAATGGGCCAGATGACGCAGCTGCCTGCAGGGGGTCAGGTTGGGGGCCCCCCCAAAGCCTGAGCAGTCCGATTCTCTAGGGTCCACCAAAGGAGCTTTCCCCAATGAGCTGACACTCCTCATGGGGTTGGGGCAAGGGAGCAGCCTGTACAGCACAGTATCCCTTCCCCATTCTCCCCTGTAGCAAAGGTCCGTCACTCACACTGGCTCCATGAGCACAGCTAGAGCTTGATTGCGCTGTGATGACGTCACCTGTGCATGCTGTACTCCAGAGAGCACCCCCACCAGGAGACCGACACACCACATTAGCACATCGGGTAGCACTGCTGCACACCCGCCACTGTGTCTGCTGCTCATGCACGAGCCCCATCCTGGCTGGATGGCCCGCTCACTTTAATGTGCCCGCTGCTATTCATCACCACAGGTGCTGCCTTGGCCCTTCTTTTTTGGTGCTCATCGTCTGCCCATGTTCTCCCTGTGGTGTAGGGAGATTGGCCTGCTCCACCTCGCCGCCATCTTCCGCCCACTTGTGTTGGGCCCCAGCCGCTCTGGAGATCACGTACGTCTCCTGGCCACCTGTGCTCCCTGTTCTCACCCAGCATGTGCTTCACCTCCTGCCGCAGCCAGCCTCTTCCTCTCTCCACCCCTGTCCCTTCAACATTGTAAGGATCTCCTTATCCGCCATTACCTATTTCACCCACATTCCATTCTCCCCTACTTTGTTTTCATCACATTCTGTCACAGATGGTCCCTATGTATATATATTAATATTTTAAATGAAAAATGATGCCTTGTTTTAACACTAATTGAAAATGTTGATTTTGTTTACTTTTCTGGTAACATTAAATCTGCTGCTATACACAACAATTGCAGTTTTTTTGTTTTTTACATTTACTTTTTATTCGTTTCATTAATGTGAAAATGGGTTCCCACACCCCCCACTTTTCACCATCCATCTCCAGCTGAACTTGGTGGAAGTTTGGTAATCTGAAATGTGGACAGCGTACCATTTTTGCATGTGACCTGATGTTAGTTGTTTTGGATCCACTATTTGTTATAGTCCCTGTATGTGGAAAAGGCCTTACAATCTTCTTGTGCCTTGTTTTGGATCATATGCAATGGATGGAAATTAACCAAACAACTGTGGTTTGGTTTCCTCTAATTGTATTTTAAAAAAATGATCCCTTAAGTTCCAGGCTTAACATTACTCCTGTAACATGCAGGGTGACATGAGGTAGATAATTCCTATGTGTAACCTGCATGGTGGTTAATTTTTTGAAAACGCATACGCAAACGTGAAACGCACAAGAATCGCAAACAATCGCATGCAATACCGCACAGATTCTGGCGCGTTGCAGTATGGCCTCAGCCTAAATAAGGATTTGGCTAGAATGAAAAGAGGATACAGGTCCAAAGCAAACAAGTAGTTGCACACACCTCACAGTAAGGGATAATAACATATTTCCTTTTTGTCTATTATAGATTATCACATTTTTAATTGGGTTTTTTTTCTTTTGTGTGAATTGCAACTAGAAATAACCTGTGAAAAATCTCAAATAAAAACAGTTATTCCAAACTTAGATAACCCATTTAAATATTCTGACATATTCAGATGACACACTTGAAGATACAAATAAAAGTATTCGATCATTATTTAGCCATCTGTTAGGGCTAGGCCCCACTTACGTGTATGTAAGCACATAGCGTGCATTTTTACATGCGATTTGATGCACTACTTCGTGTTTTGTATATGCATTTTAGAGGGGCCACTTTGCCCCTCTTCATGTTCTGCATTAAGTTCCCTTTAAAGTTGTCTTGGACTGAGCTCCATCTTGTTTTCATGACTTTCACTGTGGAAATTATAAGCAATATAGAAGTATTTCAAAATATTTTATGATATAAACAAATGAAGTAAATCTTATTTTTTTTACCTTTTTGGTCTTTTAATCTTGGTGAATATGTGTCCCATTCCTTTATATAATTCTTTTCAATACCCTCCAAATCATCGGATCATATTGTTATCTTTGTATTGTGTATGAGTTTTATACGTAAAATTGTGGGTAATGCCTTAATTATTACATCTTCATGGATATTGTGTGGTTGGCCATGATACAATCCTCCACAGTCCCACAACATCAATCTGCAAAACAGAAGGCCCACTCTCCAAAACAAACCAGCAACAATCTCCACCAACCTCTTCAGCCCGACTATGCCCTAACAGGAAACGGAAGTGACATCACTGGAAGAATTCTGGTTAAAACGCTACAAAAACGGAGGTAAATCACGTTGATGTCCTTTTTTTGCACTCCCATAGACTTGTATTGTTGCGTGTTGCGGACACAAACAAACCAAAAATGGTGAACGCACTCGTTGTGACAACGATCACAACGCTCAAAGTGGGGCATACTTGTCGCGTTTACATTATAATTTATTTGTCATTGCGCATCGCAAATTTTTAGCAGATCGCAAATTGGAGAAAAAATGCGCAAGTGGGGCCTAGCCCTTATGCTTCTTTTTGGTAGTGTGTTATTTTAAACATATGATGATGATGTTTTGTGATTTGTGAAACACTACAGGTGAGGGAGGGTGTTTTCTAGTTTGTTTAGAGCATCTGCAGGGGGCCACAAACCAAACTTTCTGCTACCATAATTGTTAACATTATGGGTCAGCTCTACATGAGAAATGATTTGGCGCTATATGAAGAAATTATTAGCTTCCCCCCAACTAACATCATGGTGTGTTTGTGGGCCTAGTCCACTATTGCAGTGCTGAATCCTAAAGTGATGCTTCAGCTGATACATGTGTATAATAATGCCTAAGTGCAATGCAATGTATTACCACGAACATACCTATGTGTAATTAGGAATATGTAAGACATTCAAAAATGAATATTCACCTTTTGTTTTGTTTAACAGAGATGATTTACTTAAATAAAGAAAAAAATCTGTCTGGGATAAAATATATATAAATATATACACATAATGCAGGTAGCAGCACTCCAACCAGTCATAGACCTTATACGGCCAGGTGCATCTGCCAGTATTATAACGAAATCACGCTAAATTTGATGCACTCCGCTGAACTTTTGAACTTCAGATTTTATTTTACAAACATCATGCATTTTCAACCACCTTGTGGTCGTCATCAGTACTCCATCTTTGTAACCCACTCCCATATATAGATAAAAACCCTCCCCGTCACTACCTGACACACCCCTAGATTGACTCATAATCATAGCCCACCCCATTGCATGGACATTAAAAACAGTTAAAAGCAATACCATCAGGCTCATTTACCCAGAGCCACTATCGCTCTTTGTAAATGCTCCTTTCGCTATTCAATATCACGTTTGCAAATCTGGGTAAATCCTGGTAAGGGATATACCCACTGCGGGATTTGAAGCCAGCCATTTAGCCTTTTTATTGAGGTTCAAGAGATGATTTATGTGTGGGAGGTTGATTAAGGACCCAAACATCGGGCTGCAGGATTGGATTTTGAAGAGGCGTTGTCTGGCTGTATCTGTTGAAATTTAAAGGAAAAAAGCGGAGTGGAAAGCAAATATTCTAAGAGTCACTGCAGGTTTTGAGTTCTGCAGGAACCAAAACGCAATCTGTGTACACACCCACCAAAGAGATATAATGAGTGTATATACTATTTGTTATTAATCTAGTCTTCTTACCCCCCCTTTTTTCCAGGTGCAAAGCACATGGGAAAAACAATATTATGTAAAGATATTGGACTATGTACCATAACAACATTTGGGGCAATCTAAATAAATAGTAAAATGATGAATTGTGGATAGGAGAGGGACAAAATATTAAAACGTGATAAATTCTATTTAAATGAACCACAGACAGAGATTGAGTGCTAGAACTAAATAACACATCAAACAAAATACAATTAGTAGTCCATAACTGTATGTGAAGGCCACAAATGTAAAAGGATAAATCCACTAGGGCAGTGTCAACATATCGATAACATTTAAGCACATCAATAGACCCAGCAAAGACACAGTCAGCTAAATTCTGTAGTTCTAAACCTCCAATGTCAGTAATGGATTAAAAATGGATCAGTGAAAGTTCATGGATGAGTAAATCAAAGAGTAGTAAAGTTCCAGATTTAAAGTCTTCTTAAACAAGGGTAATGTTCTAAGTGGAATTTCTCCCAGCAATGGCAGGATTCCTAAATTCAGACTCCAAGTGGTCTTGGACCCTCCATAATATGCATACGAATGCTCCTGCTTGAATGACACAAAACTCAAAGGTTATAAGTATGGGATTAATGTAAAGACATTAACCAACATTGTATACTCTAATTTTGTATTCAGATCTCAACAGTGACCATCTATCTTCTGGGAACTCTCTCTCCTATCTTTAAGATATTACACTACATCTTTTCCCTTTAAACCAACTCTCTCTGGAATAGGGTGACATGGCTCAATGCATTCTACTACCTTGCATGGTAAAATCAACCATTTTTGTGGCAACTTTAGTTCCGTTAGGATATTTTTAAACGTGTTATTTGTGTTCCCATTCTCTTGGGAACACAACAAACAAATGTTATTCTGTATGTTAAAGCAAGATAGGGAGACTCTCTCTCTGACAACCCAAATAACAGATTCATTAACAGATACAACAAAGCAATAAAAGCAAATAAAACTTATACTGGCAAAATAACAGGTAATTCAACTAAATCAATATCCTACACCATAAATTAGGTGATGTTTAGAAATCACAATAGCAATGCCAATGTAAAAAAATACATACCTGTCCTAATTACGTGCTCAGGAATGATACATCTGACACACGGCACACTCAGAATTTTCATCTGACATATGACGTGCCAGGAATGATACACCTGACTCACGGCAACTCAGGAATTTTCATCTGACATACGACGTGCTTAGGAATGATACATCTGGCTCACGGCACACTCAGAAATTTTCATCTGACATATACGGCTCAGGATGATACATCTAACTCATGGCACACTCGAATTTTTTCTGACTGAGTGAGACACATGGCACACAGGAATTTTCTTCTGACGTGTGATACACTCTTTATCTAAATCTATTCTAACTACACATCTCAGAATTTTCGTCTGACCGTGGCACTCAGAATTTCATCTGGCATCGTATGCTGTGTCATATTCACTACATTTTTCACCCAGGACTTTTCAGCTGACATACCACTTCAGGAATTTTCTTCTGACAACGTGGTTCCAATATTAGTAAACACACATCCCATACTAATTACACGTCAGACATGGCCCTGACTGTGGATTCAATTTTAACTAATATAATATACCAACCCCCTAAAAAGGTGGAACAAACAAGAAAAGAGATGATCAATGCACATTCCTGGACCCCATATATCATAATATCTATGCTAGTGCAAACAGTAAAACATAATTTTATGCATAAAAATGAAAAGCCTTCCAACCACTTCAAGGTATACCCAAGGAGGTGTGGGAGCCCTCCTGTGGCGAAATTGCTTTATAACAAATAGTGCTACTGATCTGACCAAAACATTAGAACTAACAAGAAAAAGAGTGACCAATGCACATTCCTGGGCCCAATATATCATAATATCTATGCTAGTGCAAACCCACTAATTATCTCACCCACAGTTGCACAGATGACACAGGTACGAGAGAGAGAGTTCAAGTACAGTATCAAACACGGATACCAGGGGCCTTGTAATTGTCCTCACCTTCCTCCCCCAGTGCTTGTTCCATGCAAGTAGGTAAATACAGAAGAACTGGTCATGTCCTTGGGCTCCTGGTTCATAATCTCCTGGGGCCTTCAAATGTCGGAGCCAACTTCTTCTGCCATGGTTCTCAGTGGGGATAAACCCCAAATAATTCTCAGGTACACTTTCAAAGTTGTGCTCAATAGAATGGAAGTTTTATTAAAATATAACTTATGCAGAAACAAAGATCTATGCAAGGTGAGAGAATTCTCAACTCCCTTCCTTTATGACATTCTTTTTATATCCTAACATACAACACTTTTCCACACAGTAGGAGTACGTTGCATTATATTATTGGTTACATTTTGGTGCAAGGCTTAATATTCATTATATCTCATTATATATTAATTATTTTACGTCATTACATTTTAACATTACCATAAGTTACCCTGATTCTGTCTCACCTTAACAGGTACCATTTCAGAAGCATAGTCTTTTTACGGCATTGGCTCATTACTTACATAAAGTTACAAAAGCATCTTTGCATATATATATACACAGGACATAAACAACAATCACCTACAGGGCATCATTTCATACTGACAATTACTATTTTAGCATTACACGCTTATAAAAGAGGAAGTTAAAAATAGGGGGATATTCAATTAGGCCTTTTCCATCTAAAACCCACATTAACCCGAAGAAATTTCGGGTTAACGTGGGTTTTAGACGATTTTAGAGCACATCGCCATTTCCAAATGTTTTTGGAAATAGCGACGTTCTAGATCCAAAACCCGAAGCATTAAGTATTGCCTACTTGGTAGTGTGGGAGCCGTTAACCCATGCTCTTACCTTAGCCCGATCCCGCTATGTAATACAAATTTCCTGTGGAATAAACTTTTGGCCAAAAGATTTGTAAGCCTGCCCCCATGCCAAGATTTCAGACAGCAGGGCCCTAAATAATCTCAGCTAGCTTAACCTTAACAAACCCTACCCCCTAGCACACGTCCAGCCACACAATCACTCACTCCACCCATGGCCCAGATTATGCCATGGTGGGAGGGATTTGTGTGCTGTTGCCAGGGGGAGGGTTTTTTTGCTGTGCAAACTATAACTGTGCCATGGGTGGTGGTATTTGTATGCTGGTGGTGCAAGGGGTATATATCTCTGTGCCAACTATAATGTGCCACACAGTTATAGTTTGCACAACACTACCCCCTTGGGTCTAGCACACTAGCACACAAATGCCTTCCAGGCTTGCTCCCCCCCATGCAGTACCATGGGGCACCCCTTACCCCCCCTGCCCCTGGCAACACCAGCATCACTCATACCAACATGCCACAGGCACAGTTACCTGACTAACCTACCTGCAGTGCAGCCTGGGAGATTGAGGACCATGGGGAAGACAATCAGTCTTGCCTTGGCTGGATGGTCTATCTGTAGCAGCTGATCTATCATCTGCCTCTTAAAGCCAATGTGACCGATTCACACGCACTATGCGCACGCAGGCACATAGTGGAGAGGCCGGAGGTCGCTGTCTGTGGTGCTGCTGCTGAGTTCCAAAACATCAGGCACAGGCAAGTGACATTGGACACCGGGCTCGCTCGGGGTAGTTACCCAGATAGAAACGATATTAAAACAATGTTGATTTAATATCATGATGCATTAAAATTGAAACAACGTTGAATATCAATGTTGTTTTAGCATCGATCTTGCTCGTTGGTAAGGCCATTATTTCAGCGTTGATTGACTACATTGATTCAATACCGATTCCATCATTAGTCAGCTAGCAAAGCACCATTGAAAGAATGTTGATGAAATATTGAATATTATTGAAATAATATTGATCTTTGATGTTGTTTTAGCATGGTCTTGCTAGTTTGAAAAGGACATCTATTTTACATTGATCTAATACACTGATTCAACATTAAATCTATCCTTACTCGGTAGTAAAGCCTTATTGAATAGTGTTGATTAAATTAGATATTATGGAAATGGTATGTATCTTAAATGTTGTTTTTTACATTGAATTTGCTCATTGTAAATACCATCTATTCAACATTGATCCAATACATTTATTCAAAATTGAATCAACTATTAATGCAACCATGAATTTACTATTGAAGTGCTCTAAATGATATGGAGTTAAAGGGCATGTCCAGCACTTTTACCAATTTTCTGTAGTGTAGGGCTTCCTCTCCCACCCCAACTGCTCAATTAGCTTGTAAAAAAAACTTACCCGAACTCTACACTGCCTCTTTCCTGTGGCGTTCACACACGGCCCTCTGCTTGCATGAAATTGCAAGCAGGAGGCTGGACCGGCAGCCGCGTCCATGATTGCTGAGAGGCAACATCATGGACGCAGCTTCCGGAATTATAGAACGCCGGGGGAAAGAGTCAGTGTAAGTACAGTTCGGCTTAGTTTTTTTACAAGCTAATAGAGCGGTTGTGGGTGGGAGAGGGAGCCCTACACTACAGAAAAGGGATTTTACACTAGGGGCACAGGAAACCTAACAGGGACCGCGAAGGAGGGAAGGGGGGGGGGCTGCACTGAGCAAGCCAGAAACCTCTGAGAGGACATCTCAGAGGTGGAAACATTTTCCCTCCAGACAGGCTCCTACTCTTTACTTTCTAGGACTTTGGGAAGACATTACAGGAGAACCATTTGGAGCATAGAGGTAAGGTAAGGATTTTTACACACTACACAGTGTGGCCAACAATGGGGGAGAATTTGGTTTTGGGGGTGGAAATGCCCTTTAAAGATAGTTTTGCAAGTGATTTAAAGGAAAATAAAATCAACCTTTTTATACTCAACAATCTTAAAACACCATCCCAAGAGCACCGATAAAGCATAAAATACCACTCCAGTAAACTGCATTAAAGTAAATGTGACCCCTTGAACAAGATCTGTGTGTATCTGCACTGTCTGTCCGTGCCTCCTGACCTTAGTCACATGCTCACAAAACATTCTGTGATATTGAAATACTGGGAAATTAAGCACAAGCCATGTAAGCCTACCTTCACAAGCAGTTTTCTGAGTGGTTCCAGTTATTTGCTGCTAACAGTGCTATGTTTCACTAGATGCGACCACTCACAAAACACACCAATGAGCTGTTGTCAGTGTGAAAGTAGCATTAGAAAGGTAAATTTCCCAGCACCCAAATCAAAATGAAAGGTAAGATAGATTACTGTTTTTATATTAAGGAAAGGAAACCCACTACGCACATCAGACTTGAATGCCTATGTATTTAACAATTCATACACAGGATACACAAAAGTGTAACGTTTCGGTACATAACCTGTACCTACATCAGACAATAAATCAAAAATGAAAAAGCATAGTGCACCTTATATAGACACAGGAAGTAGGCATGAGTGCTATCTAGTGGTAGAAGTGTAAAATAATCAAGAACAAAATGGTGTATAGAGTAACATAGTATGTACAGAGTCATCGTTTAGGTAAGAAGCAAGACAAACCTAAGTTATTGTTCAAACCCTTGGGATGGAGGGCATCAAGGGTGAAAATCCAAAATGCTTCTCTACGCAATAAGAGATTGTGCCTGTCCCCCCCTCTTGCTAGAGTGGGTACATGATCAATGACCATGCCTTTAAGATCAGACGTGAGGTGTCTACATTGGAGAAAATGCAGAGCTACCGGTGTGTCTTCTTGTTTGTGTTTAGTGCGAGGGAGATCACTACCAGTCCTCTCTAAGGCTAGTTTGATGTCACTGCGATGTCGTTGAAATCTCTTTTTAAAGGGGCCTATGGTTTTGCCCACGTATATAAGAGAGCAGGGACATTTGAGCAGGTATATGCAGAATTCCCTTCCCACATGATAAAAACATCATCAATATAACGTAAGAAAGTTTTTCAATGTACAGTGAATAAATCATTAGTATATACAAATTTTTTTTCAAGGAAGCCAATATATAAATCAGTGAAGGAGGGCGCTACCGGGCTGCCCATCGCAGTGCCGACAGTCTGGAGGAAGAAGTCCTGTTCAAATTTAAAGTAATTGGGACCCTGAGGAAGCCCATGATTTAATTTCCCCTACTTAACATTTTGGACAATAAGCTGACCTTTATACCTGACTTTTCTAAAACCGAAGCACACTTTTTAGACGTGCTTATTAAGATTGTTGAAGGTACATTACTACCTCCATTTATGTTAAACCAACTGATAGGAACACTCTCCTATCTGGGCACAGCTTCCACCCACCACATGTGTTCAAGGGCCTCCCCAAAATCACAACTGATGCGGGTCACACGTATCTGTAGTGACCCCACAGATTTGGAGAAACAACTAGACACAATGATTTCTAAATCAGATCTCGCCACTACCCCGAGAATATTTTAACACAAGCAAGGGTAGAAGCCTTGAAAGCACGACCCAAGCAAAAACACGGTGGGTGTCCCATTCATCCAATCATTCACTTGCCAGTCAGCGGCGATTAAAAAGAATCTGGACAGATTCTGGCCTACCATACAAGAGATCCCGGTTTAGGGGCTCTTACTAAGATCAAACCCCGGTGTGTCTATAAAAGGGACGATCCTTCTACTCTCAGCTGGTTCAAGCTGACCCCACATCTAAGTACAAACACCCCCAGTTTGTCTTTTCCAAAAAAAGGCTGTTTCCGATGTTTCAATTGCAATATGTGCAATTCCCTTATATTGGGCCTGTCTTTAATCATCCATACACGGGCAAACCCTATAACATTAAGGGATACTACAATTGCAACACTGAATTCTGCATATACCTGCTCAAATGTCCCTGCTCTCTTATATACGTGGGCAAACCATAGGCCCCTTTAAAAAGAGATTTCAACGACATCGCAGTGACATCAAACTAGCCTTAGAGAGGACTGGTAGTGATCTCCCTCGCACTAAACACAAACAAGAAGACACACCGGTAGCTCTCGCATTTTTCCTCCAATGTAGACACCTCACGTCTGATCTTAAAGGCATGGTCATTGATCATGTACCCACTCTAGCAAGAGGGGGGGACAGGCACCATCTCTTATTGCGTAGAGAAGCATTTTGGATTTTCACCCTTGATGCCCTCCATCCCAAGGGTTTGAAACATAACTTAGGTTTGTCTTGCTTCTTACCTAAACGATGACTCTGTACATACTATGTTACTCTATACACCATTTTGTTCTTGATTATTTTACACTTCTACCACTAGTAGCACTCATGCCTACTTCCTGTGTCTATATAAGGTGCACTATGCTTTTTTCATTTTTGGATTTATTGTCTGATGTAGGTACAGGTTATGTACCGAAACGTTACACTTTTGTGTATCCTGTGTATGAATTGTAAATACATAGGCATTCAAGTCTGATGTGCGTAGTGGGTTTCCTTTCCTTATATAAAACAGTAATCTATCTTACCTTTCATTTTGATTTGGGTGCTGGGAATTTACCTTTCTAATGCTACTTTCACACTGACAACAGCTCATTGGTGTTTTGTGAGTGGTCGCATCTAGTGAAACATAGCCACTGTTAGCAGCAATAACTGGAACCACTCAGAAACGCTTGTGAGGTAGCGTACATGGCTGTGCTTAATTTCCCAGTATTTCAATATCACAGAATGTTTTGTGAGCATGTGACTAGGTCGAGGCACGGACAGACATGCAGATACACACAGATCTTGTTCAAGGGTCCATTTACTTTAATGCAGGTTTACTGGAGTGGTATTTTATGCTTTATCGGTGCTCTTGGGTGGTGTTTTAAGATTGTTGAGTATAAAAGGTTGATTTTATTTTCCTTTAAATCACTTTGCAAACTATCTTTAAGGGCTTTTCCCCCCAAACCAAATTCTCCCCCATTGTTGGCCACCTGTGTAGTGTGTAAAAATCCTTACCTTACCTCTATGCTCCAAATGGTTCTCCTGTAATGTTCTTCCCAAAGTCCTAGAAAGTAAAGAGTAGAGCCTGTCTGGAGGGAAAATGTTTCCACCTCTGAGATGTCCTCTCAGAGTTTCTGGCTGCGCTCAGTGCAGCCCCCCCCCCTTCCCCCCCTCCTTCGCGGTCCCTGTTAGGTTTCCTGTGCCCCTAGTGTAAAATCCTTTTCTGTAGTGTAGGGCTCCCTCTCACCCACAACCGCTCTATTAGCTTGTAAAAAAACTAAGCTGAACTGTACTTAACTGACTCTTTCCCCCGGCGTTCTATAATTCCGGAAGCTGCGTCCATGATTGCTGCCTCTCAGCCAATCATGGACGCGGCTGCCGGTCCAGCCTCCTGCTTGCAATTTCATTGCAAGCAGAGGGCCGTGTGTGAACGCCACAGGAAAGAGGCAGTGTAGAGTTCGGGTAAGTTTTTTTTACAAGCTATTGAGCAGTTGGGGTGGGAGAGGAAGCCCTACACTACAGAAAATTGGTAAAAGTGCTGGACATGCCCTTTAACTCCATATCATTTAGAGCACTTCATAGTAAATTCATGGTTGCATTAATAGTTGATTCAATTTTGAATAAATGTATTGGATCAATGTTGAATAGATGGTATTTACAATGAGCAATTCAATGTAAAAACAACATTTAAGTCAATACCATTCAATAATATCTAATATTTAATCAACACTATTTCAATAAGGCTTACTACCGAGTAAGGATAGATTTAATGTTGAATCATGTATTAGATCAATGTAAAATAGATGTCCTTTTCAACTAGCAAGATCAATGCTAAAACAACATCAAAGATCATATTATTTCAATAATATTCATATTTCATCAACATTCTTTCATGGTGCTTTGCTAGCTGACTAATGGAGATCGGTATTGAATCAATGTAGTCATCACAACGCTGAATAAATGGCCTTAACCAACGAGAAGATCGATGCTAAAACAACATGATATTCACGTTGTTTTCATTTATGCATGATATTAAATCACTTGTTTTAAATGTATCTTTTCTATCTGGGTAACTACCCCGAGCGAGCCCGAGTGTCCATGTCACTTGCTTGTGCCTGATGTTTTGTAACCAGGTCACACCACGACAGCGACCTCCGCTCCTCCACTTGTGCCTCGTGCGCATAGTGGCGTGTGCACCTCGGTCCTTGCTTTAAGAGGCAGATGATAGATCAGCTGCTACATAGACCATCCAGCCAAGGCAAGACTGATTGTCTTCCCATGGTCCTCATCTCCCAGGCTGCACTGCAGGTAGGTTAGTCAGTTAACTGTGCCTGTGGCATGTTGGTGATGAGTTGCTGGTGTTGCCAGGGCAGGGGGGTAAGGGTGCCCCATGGTACGGCCATGGGGGAGCAAGCCTGGAAAGGCATTTGTGTGCTAGTGGTGCTAGACCCAAGGGGGTATGTGTTGTGCAACTATAACTGTGTGCACAGTTATAGTTGGCACAGAGCATATATACCCCCTTGCACCACCAGCATACAAATACCACCACCCATGGCACATGTTATATTTGCACAGCAAAAAAACCCTCCCCCTGGCACACACACAAATCCCTCCCACCATGGCAAAATCTGGGCCATGGGTGAGTGATTTGTGTGCTGGACTGTTGCTAGGGGGTAGGGGTTTGTTAAGGTTAAGCTAGCTGAGATTATTTAGGGCCCTGCTGTCTGAAATCTTGGCATGGGGGCAGGCTTACAAATCTTTTGGCCAAAAGCTTTTATTCCACAGGAAATTTGGTATTACATACGGGATCGGGCTAAGGTAAGAGCATGGGTTTAACGGCTCCCACACTACCAAGTAGCGAATACTTAATGCTTCGTTTTGGATCTATAGAACGTCGCTATTTCCAAAAACATTTGGAAATGGCATGTGCTCTAAAATCCGTCTAAAACCCACGTTAACCCGAAATTTCTTCGGGTTAATGGGGGTTTTTTATGGAAAAGGCCTATATTGAATATCCCCCTTATTTTAACTTCCTCTTTTTATAAGCTGTAATGCTAAATAAGTAATTGTCAGTATGAAATGATGCCCTGCTAGGTGATGTTGTTATTGTCCTGTGTTATATATATATGCAAAGAGTGCTTTGTAACTTTATGTAAGTATTAGCCAATGCCAGTAAAAGACTAGTGCTTCTGAAATGGTACCTGGTAAGGTGAGACAGAATCAGGGTAACTTATGGTAATTTGTTAAAATGTAATGACGTAAAATAATATTATAAATAATGAGATAATAAGATTATCCTTGCACCAAAATGTAACCAATAATTAATGCAACGTACTCCTACTGTGTGGAAAAGTGTTGTATGTTAGGAATAAAAAGAATGTCATAAAGAAGGGAGTTGAGAATTCTCTCACCTTGCATAGATCTTTGTTTCTGCATAAGTTATATTTTAATAAAACTTCCATTCTATTGAGCCACACTTTGAAAGTGTACCTAGAGAATTATTGGGGTTTATCCCCACTGAGAACCATGGCAAAGAAGTTGGCTCCGACATTTGAGGCCCCAGCGAGATATGAACCTTCCCACATGATAAAAACATCATCAATATAACGTAAGAAAGTTTTGCAATGTACAGTGAATAAATCATTAGTATATACAAATTTTTTTTCAAGGAAGCCAATATATAAATCAGCGAAGGAGGGCGCTACCGGGCTGCCCATCGCCGTGCCGACATTCTGGAGGAAGAAGTCCTGTTCAAATTTAAAGTAATTGTTATTCAAAATCGATTCTTTCAGTCAAGGCAATCAATTAGGAATTCTGTAGGAACGGGCATGCATTATGTATGGACAAGAAAGTGTCTTATAGCCTCAGGCCTTTGGGATGTTCAATGTTGGTATATAGAGATGAAATGTCAGCTGTGATCAAAAGCCAGTCGTTATCCATGGGCCGACAGAAGCAAGTTTATCCAGGAAATCTCCCGGTCTTTAAGAAATGAGGGTAGTTCCAGAACCATGGGTTTAAGCAAGTAATCACAAAAGGAAGACAATGGTTGGGTAATAGAGCCTATTGATGACACAATAGGGCGAAATGGAGGACAGACTGGGTCCTTATGGATTTTAGGAAGACCGTATAAAACGGGTTTCCTAGGTTGCTCATTGTAAAGAAAGTCATAAGTATTTTGGTCAATCCAAGTAGCATCCAGAGCCATGTCAAGCAAACACTTAAGTTTCTTAAGGATAGTGTGTGTGGGATCATTGGATAATTTAACATATGATCCAGAGGTGTGTAAATGGTCTCTTACACCCTTGCTGTAGTAGTCATAGTCCAGTAGAACTATACCTCCCCCCTTGTCAGCTGGTTTAATGATCAAGTTAGTGTTGTTTTTAAGTGAGGTAAGTGCGTCATGTTCCTTGAGTGTAAGAAAGTGTCTCTTTTGGTTACGAGTAATATCATGGGGGATATTATTCCTCATCAGGTTGATGAAGTGGTCGATTCCGCCAAAGATCCCGGGTGGTATAAACAAGCTTTTTAACTTGAAAGGAAAGACCGTGGATGGAATGGTAGATTCCTTATCCTTAAAGAATTCCTTGAGTTTCAAGGATCTTTCAAGTTTAAAGAGTTCGGTTTCAAACATAAATTTATCAAAGTGGCAGTCATATTGATAAGACAATCCTTTGTTAAGCAAGGAAGATTCACTCACCGTCAGAGGATGGGATGACAGGTTGAAGACTATTTGTTCCGCGGTTTCTGGGTGGTAGGCAGGTTTTTTCGCTTTGCCACATCTAGTCCTGGACCTTCATCTAAAAAATTAAGGTGCCCTTTTTTCTGATTTAGTTCTTGTTGTTTCGGAGGATTTAGCTACCCTCTAATGTTAAAATTATGCTAGACAATTATTGTAAAAGTATAATTGAAACACGTACAACAATAGTGAAATGTAGAACTTTGTTTCTTTTATTTGTTTTGTTTTAACTCCACTTAAGTTATAAAGGTCTGCGTAAACATCAAAAACACTGTATATAAAGTTATGTGTAAACTATATTATGTAAGAGCATGGCATTTTTTATTTTAATTGTTTATAATAACAATTAAAAAACTTTTTAAAACTTTATATACCATTAAATGATCACTTCCTTCTTGCTCCTCCCTCACGTTTAGGTGCATAGCAAAGCCACTTTTTTACAGCATTGCTGAAACTGTGCAAAGTGGATTCTTTGTTGTGATGCATTAATGCCTCTAAAGAAGAATAAAAACAAAAAAAATATTCTTAAAATTTGTATATATAGTGAAGGAAAAAAGAAGTTTATTGAACATGATGAATATTAACAAAAACTTACCAAACAGTTTTGCATTCTTGTGTCCTTGAATGCTTGCTTTGCTCCTTTGCCAGCCCAATTAAAGCTGCAGGCCAATCTGTTAGTCATAACTGTTTTAAGCATCCTCTGCACAGTTCCTTCAGCATTTTCACCTCCAACCAGTTTAAGACGGGAGACCTTAAAAGAGATAAATGTACGATGTAGTCTACAGTAACTAAGCTCAAATTCTATACAAATTAAACTGAAACAAAATGTTAATCAAGTCCTGCTCAGAATACTCAAGGCTTGAGGAAACAGCGCTAACCGCATATCTGTGATATTCACATAAAGCAACTGGACTTGAAGTTTAGTTCAGTTGTAAGTTTTTAAGTCCAGTTGATCTAATTGAATACCACAGATATGCCATGACCTAGATGAATGAGAACCCTCACAAGCCGTGCAAGAAAATGTTTTACCACACAGTGGTATCTCAAACCATAACAAAGCCTTTTCATCACAAACTTAAAGAGAAAGAGAGAGGTAGATAGAGAGTGTAGAAAAAAGAAAGAGATTAGAGATAGACAGACATCACAAAATGTATTTAGTGACTGTTGTTTGTGATTACTAAATATCAGTGCTACTAGTAGCAATAAGAGCTGCAGAGAGATGCTTTTAAAGAAAACCTTAATTGGTAAATTATGGGAGGTATATTGATGTGCTATTCAGCAACACACAGGGTAAGGGCTCATTCATTTTAAAAAGGACCATTTTTAAAAACAAAGGACACATAGAATTCAATAGTACCGTTCACACTATTGCTTTCTGATTGTGTCAGCTTGCATTCCGGCCCTTTGCGTTTAAACTATCTGCATGCAGCACATTACTGTCATAATATTGTATGTTTTTTGCATGCATTGCTATATAAATCTACGGAAAACATATTTTCCATAGAGAGAGTATGATTCTTTACCATCAACATTATCAGCAGTGATACATACAAGTTGCCTCAATATGCATATAGTATGTTATTAACAGCCTAGGACTACTTTGTTAATGTAAAATTACCATTTAGGTCCTAATACTTTCTTGCTTAATTTTTAAATGACATTTCTTAAAATGATAAACATCACTGATTACCTGACAAAAGCATAATTATTCAAAATTACATAAATAAATAAAAAACCAGTTCCACAAATAGATTTAGAATTTTACCTTTAGTTATTAGATAATAACTTACCATTCTGCTATATAAATCTTCATTTTTAAGATCATCCTCTGTCTTGAAGAAATCTTCTTTACTATCTAGAGGCAGCCTAATAAAAAACTGGGACGGAGCATCTGATGGATTGTGAAGCTGCTCTCCCAAATTTGCTCTGAGTACTTCAACTTCATGTTGTAGTCCAAGAACAGCATGTTTTACCTCCATAATATCCTCAAGAAGTTGAGCTTGATTTTGTATCATCCTTTCAACAACACCTGCAGGAGGATTCATAAGCATTGTTAGATATAGCCAATTATTTTGTAAAAGTACAATTATTTTTTTATTCACTGACAGTCCCTGATATATGACAGATTCCATAAATCTCAATGAGTACTGTCACTAACAAAGGGAAATAGAGGGGATCGTCAGATTATCATTACTTTATAACTCAGTAGTAAGAAGAAATGTGAAAAACCTTAGCTACAATTATACTTTATTTCTAGCTGAGGTTGTTTTGTTTAAGTATATTTGCCATTTAAAATAATAGGTGGTAATAGTCTTTATCACAGAACATAATAATAACATTTTTTGTGACAAAATAGCTACAAACTTTTGGTTTCCACATTTTTTAAATTAGATATTTAAATAATAATTTTACAAAAACATTTAGATCACCAAGGTAAGAAAGTAGAAACATTTGCAGACAATACTTGCTTTCTAAAATGTGGGGCATGGTTTGTGGAGACATGACCCACTGTGGGTGGAGTACACATTTCCCAGAGGCCTGGTCAAACCTCCAATGCAACAAGCAAAATATATACAAAAGATGGGATAGTATACATCCACACAGAGTGCAACTAGTGACCAAATTATTTAATACATGCAAAAAACAGAAGCCTAGTGCACATCCAACTAATTTGCTTACATTTTACTTTACCAGTGAATTGCGACTTAAAAGCCTGCCCTAGTTGCACTCTGTGTGGATGTATACTATCCCATCTTTTGTATATATTTTGCTTGTTGCATTGGAGGTTTGACCAAACCTCTGGGAAATGTGTACTCCACCCACAGTGGGTCATGTGTTCAAGTACTTAAAGCTGGAGAGTCCGTCCCAAGTAAGCAAGCGAAAGAGCAGCAGGGACTTTCATCTCATAAAAGGCAGGTACTGTTATAAAGATAAAGTTTGAGAATTACGTCTCTTACGAAGGTAAACAGTTACTAAAGGTTAAAAGTTAGGACCCAGCTGAATTTTTTGTATGTATTGAATTAATTTGGTCTCTAGTTGCACTCTGTGTGGATGTATACTATCCCATTTCTATATACATATTGCTTGTTGCATTGGGGGTTGGACCAAGCCTCTGGGAAATGTGTACTCCACCCACAGTGGGTCATGTGTTCAAGTACTGAAAGCTGGAGAGTTAGCATCAAGAAAGCAAGTGAAAGAGCAGCAGGGACTTTCATCTCATAAAAGGCAGGTACTGATATAAAGACAAAGTTTGAAAATTACGACTCCTAAGAAGGTAAAAAGTTACTTAAGTAAAAAAGGTTAAAAGTTAGGACCCAGCAGAATAAAGCAAACCGTGAAGTGGTTGCTGGGCTTAAAAGAATTTGGCCAAGTTATTGAACTAATTGCTTTAATTTACCCAGAGAGAAGGGCAGGCTTTTTAAGTCACAATTCACTGGTAAAGTAAAATGTAAGCAAATTAGTTGGATGTGCACTAGGCTTCTGATTTTTGTATGTATTGAATTATTTGGTCACTAGTTGCACTCTGCGTGGATGTATTCTATCCCGTCTTTTGTATATATTTAGAGAGGCGAGAAGGTAGTGTGACGCTAAGAGGAGTGAGAGGTTTTAGTAAAATAAGTAGTGGTAATAATAGTAGTATTAATGATCTGATCACCCCGGCTGATAAGGTTTCCTATCTGATTGCTGTCGTGTCAGACATGAGCCAGGGGTTCCATATCTTGTTGTAGTTGTCTGGGCATTTTCTGTGTATATATAAGAGTTAGTGATATGCTAGATCTGCGTTGATTAATCGGATCCATTGTTTTTGTTTAGGTGAGTTATGGGACATCCATACCATAATGATTACTTTGCGAGCGTAGAATAGTAGTTGCACAGAAAGTATTTTCTGGAATTTAGGCCAGAGTTCATTGTCAAATAGTCCTAGTAAGCATTCTTCTGCTCTTTGCAGTATCTGAAGAGTTAAATCAATAGATAAAAAGTGCAGGTCCATATGAGGTGCCAGAAGTCAGTGTCAGGAGATTTACATTTTGGACATAAGGCCTCAGTTGCCCTCTGCATATGGGCTATTCGTATTGGGGATAAATAGGCTTGTTGTATGATGTATAATTGAATGAGTCCATTATTTGCAGAGGGTGAGGCTAGTGTAGGAGATTCCACTATGTCTGGTAGAAAAGATGGGAGGATGTTCGGGATGCAGTGTTGCCAGACGCGTTAATGTTTTAATATCAAGATGTTCTGGCATGCGATTCAGTGTTGTTTTTAAGCTTTAGTTGTCCTATAATTACAGTACGTTTGCTATCAATGCAGCCCTGTTAATTACATTTAATAGTATTAAGTATATCCCAAACAACTCAGATAATCTTTCAACCCAGTATACACAGATCAATTTGTCAAAAATTACATAAATTGGATTTGACTAATTCACAAATTACTTTTAAAATGATATCAAAATGTTTCATGAATGAAATGAAAAAACATTAGTTAAACTAGTTGCAAAGAATACTTGCCTTCTATGCTCCCTTTAATGGCCTGCATGTTTTGGGGCTTTTTCCTCTTCAAATCTTTCAAATCTGACCATCTCCTCTGAACATCAAAGAGGGTCAGTTCCATATCATGTTCAGTGAGGATCTTCCCCCTATGCATGACCCTCCTCCTGCACTGCTGGGTCCCTAATTGGTCAAAGTTCTTTTGCAGTAAATACTGCACCAGGAACTATTGCCACCCTCAGGGGTGTCTCTAGAGATTTTGCCACCTGAGCCAAACCCTGCTTGCCACCTATATGCGGCACACAGTGGGCGTGGCTTATGTGTGGGCGTGGGCTTTGACGTGGAGTGCGGCTAGCCATTTTTTCATTTTGAACTTGGCACCATTTATTATACATTTTCTTTAAACAGACAATAATCAACACCATAATAACAAAAGAATAAAAATTTAGCCCAAAATAACCTGCCACATGTCAAGGTTCCTTTTAATAGGGCCTAACGTACCTAACTAGTCTAATCTAGCCTAACCTAACAAACTATCTAAAGCTAATCTAACCATATGAAATGCCTTTAACAATATCTAACACATGTACAGTGAGAACAGACAGTAAAGGTCCACACAGTTAAAAACAGACAGTAAAGGTCCATACAGTGAGAACGACATTTAAGGTCCATACAATGAGAGCAGACCGTGAAGGTCCCACACTGTGAGAACATACAGTAAAGGTCCCATACAGTGAGAACAGATAGTAAGGCCACACTGTGAGAACATCAGTAAAGGTCCCACAGTGAGAACATCAGTAAGGTCCATACAGTGAGAACAGATAGTAAAGGTCCCATACAATGAGAAAGATAATAAAGGTCCCATACAATGAGAGCAGACAGTAAAGTTCCTTACAGTGAGAACAGAAGTAAAGGTTCCATACATGAGAACAGACAGTAAATGTTCCTACAGTGAGACAGAAGTAAAGGTTCCATACAGTGAGAACAGACAGTAAATGTTCCTTACAGTGAGAACAGACAGTAAAGGTTCCATACAGTGAGAACAGACGGTAAAGGTCCTGTACAGTGAGAACAGACGGTAAAGGTCCCATACAGTGAGAACAGACGGTAAAGGTCCTGTACAGTGAGAACAGAAGTAAAGGTTCCATACAGTGAGAACAGACGGTAAAGGTCCTGTACAGTGAGAACAGACGGTAAAGGTCCCATACAGTGAGAACAGACGGTAAAGGTCCTGTACAGTGAGGACAGACAGTAAAGGTCCCGTATAGTGAGAACAGACGGTAAAGGTCCTGTACAGTGAGAACAGACAATAAAGGTCTCGTACAGTGAGAACAAATAGTAAAGGTCCCATACAGTGAGAACAGATGGTAAAGGTCCTACACATTCTCTCTCACTCTCCTGCAGTCTCTATCCTCTATCTCTCTCACATTCTCTCTCCTGCAGTCTCTATCCTTTATCTCTTACACACATTCTCCTACCGTCTCTAACCTCTACTCTCTCTTCTACAGTCTCTGTTCTCTCTTCTCTCACATCCCTTCTCTCTCCTGCAGTCTCTCTCTCTATGTCTCACACTCTCTCACTCACTCTCTGCAGTCTCTATTCTACACACCACCCCTAGACTCTATCCTATATCTCAAATTCTGCAGTCTCTATCCTCTAATCTCTCAACATTCTCTTTCTCTCTGCAGTCTCTATCCTCTATCTCTCACACTTCCTACAGTTCATCCTCTACTCTCTCTTCTACAGTCTCTGTTCTCTTCTCACATCCTTCTCTCTCTGCAGTCTCTCTCCTCTATGTCTCACCAATCTCTCTCTTCTACAGTCCATCTCTCACATTCTCTGTCTTGCAGTCTCTATCTTTCTCTCTTACAAGTGTGGTGTGCATTGTAATGTGTGTAAATATGTGGGTGTACTGTGAGTTGTGTGCATTTTACTGTGTGTGTGTTGTATTGTATTAGGATGTGTGATGATTGTGTGTGTGTTGTATTATGTGTATGTGTGCATGTATTGTGTGTGTTGTATTATGAGTATGTGTGCCTTGTATTGTGGGTGTGTGTTGTATATGAGTATGTCTGCATTGTATTGTGTGTGGGTGATGTATTATGGTATGTCGCATTGTATTGTTGTGTGTTGTATATGAGTATGTGTGCATTGTATTGTGGTGGTTGATTTGATATGTGTGTTTATGTGTGTGTTCTATTAGAGTATGTCTGCATTGTATTGTGTGTGTGTATTATGACTAAGTTTGCATTGTATTGTGTGTGTGTGTGTGTGTTAATTATGACTATGTGTGCAGACAGACAGTGTTTTATAACTGGAGGACTGACAGTGTTTATACTAGTAGTTTTATAACTGGAGGACTGACAGTGTTTATAACTGGAGATGACAGTGTTTTATAACTGGAGGACTGACAGACAGTGTTTTATAACTGAGGACTGACAGATGTTTTAACTGGAGGATGGACGACAGTGTTTATAACTGGAGGTGACAGTGTTTATAACTGGAGGACTGACAGTGTTTATAAATGGAGGACAGACAGTGTATACGAGACAGACAGGTTATAAATGGAGGACTGACAGCGTTTATAACTGGAGGACTGACAGCGTTTATAAACTGGAGGACTGGACAGACGTTTCTATAATGGAGGACAGACAGTGTTTATAACTGGAGGACAGACAGGTTTATAAATGGAGGACAGACAGCGTTTATAAATGGAGGACAGACAGTGTTTATAAAATGGAGGACGGACAGGTCGGACAGACAGCGTTATAACTGGAGGACTGACAGCGGTTTATAACTGGAGGACGACAGTGTTTATAACTGGAGGACGGACATGGAGTTTATAACTGGAGGACGGAAAGCGTTCTATAACGAGGCAGATTGAAACTGGAGGAGCGACAGCGTTCTATAACTGGAGGACAGACAGCGTTATAACTGGAGGACGGACAGGCGTTCTATAACTGGAGGACGACAGCGTTCTTTAACTGGAGGACGGACAGCGTTCTATAACTGGAGACGGACAGCGTTCTATAACTGGAGGACGACAGCGTTCTATAAACTGGAGGACGACAGCGTTCTATAACTGGAGGACGGACAGGTTCTATACTGGAGGACGCAGCGTTCTATAATGGAGGACTGACAGCGCTTCTATAACTGGAGGACGACAGCGTTCTATAACTGGAGGACGGACAGCGTTCTATAACTGTGTGGACGACAGCGTTTATAAACTGGAGGAATGACAGCGTTCTATAACTGGAGACTGACAGCGTTCTATAACTGGAGGACTGACAGCGTTCTATAACTGGAGGACTGACAGCGTTCTATAACTGGAGGACTGACAGCGTTCTATAACTGAGGACTGACAGCGTTCTATAACTGGAGGACGACAGCGTTCTATAACTGGAGGACGGACAGCGTTCTATAACTGGAGGGACTGACAGGCGTTCTATAACTGGAGGACTGACAGCGGTCTAAACTGGAGGACGACAGCGTTCTATAACTGGAGGATGACAGCGTTCTATAAACGGGGAGGACTGGACAGCGTTCTAAACTGGAGGACTGACAGCGTTCTATAACTGGAGGACAGACAGCGTCTATAAATGGCAGGGGGGACTGACAGCGTTCTATAACTGGAGGACTGACAGCGTTCTAAACTGGAGGATCTGACAGCGTTCTATAACTGGAGGATGACAGGTTCTATAACTGGAGGACAGACAGGTTCTATAACTGGAGGACAGACAGCGTTCTAAACTGGAGGACAGACAGCGTTCTATAACTGGAGGACAGACAGCGTTCTATAACTGGAGGACAGACAGGTTCTATAACTGGAGGACGACAGCGTTCTATAACTGGAGGACGACAGCGTTCTATAACTGAGGACTGACAGTGATTTTTCTCAATAGTGGGTCACTAGGACCCAGCAGCAATTCAATAAAATGGTTTGAGGCAGTTCAATACAGGCAGCACACTAGCACAGGCTGATTTCACCTGGGACACAGAAAGATTTACAGCACTGACTGTCTGTGAAACTCACATTTCAAACATATTAGTGTGAAGTTACAATGATGAAGAGAATGGATCTCTTTCCTGTCTCCACGAGGACTCAAACGGCCACGCCTCCCCCAAACACCCGGGTTTTCTGGAGCCAATGAGGGCTGTGCAGGGGGAGGAGTTCTGGCTGCATTCATTTTGCCAGTGTTAGTTATGGGCAGCTTCCTGAATTTACGGACAGTTGGACGGACACCCCCCCTTTCCACTTGTGTTCCATGATCTCTGGCTGCCTCCTGGTCTGCGCCGCTCCGCCTCTGACAATACAGGATGCGGCTTCTGCTTTCCCCATTCCTTCTCCCACACAGCCAGTAAGATAGTTTTTCTTTTTTTTTTAAACTGTTAAATGCCGCTCTTGAGCCACATTGAGATAAGTGCCGCTCTGCAACTTTGTCTCAATGTGGCTCATTAGCGAGACGGCCCTGGCCACCCTAGCTCAGGTGTCAGTGAGCATTCTATGGTAGTTAGACTGCCCCTATTGGAGGTCAAATGCAAGATTGCTGTATTATGGTGATTTCGATATATACCTTTGGGAAAACATTTTAAATGGTGTAAATGCTTTGATATGGTATTACTGTAACATATATAATTTGAAAACACATGCAACATTAAACACAAGATAGGCACAATCACATTTTGCCACATCAGACATGGCGATTTGGAAAATCTGAACTTAGGGCAATTAAATGATTATCCCTGTTTTATAGTAACATAGTAATTGAGGTTGAATAAAGACATACATCCATCAAGTCCAACCTTTTCACCCTCTTTTTAACCCTACCTAACAGTTGATCCAGGGGAAGGCAAAAAAAAAAAAAAAAAACAGCTAAAAAAGTGGGGAAAATCCGACTGCAAATGGCAATCAGAAAGTATCCCTGGATCAACCAGAACTACAGTATATGTATTAATACCAGTAATTCTCAATAGGTTTTTAGTTTTAGAAACTTATCCAGACCATTTTTTAAAGCCATTCAATGAACTTGCCATTACCACATCTGCTGGAAGACAGTTTCACAGTTTCACCATTCTCACTGTAAAGAAACCTTTCCTAACCTGAAGATGAAACTTCTTTTCTTCTAATCTTATATGATGTCCACAAGTCCTCTGATATGACCTACTGGTGAACAATGCACCAGAGAGTAGATATGGCCCATTAATATATTTTTATAAAGTGATCATATCCCCACGCAAATGCCACTTCTCCAATGTAAATAGCCCTAAATTGTCTAATCTGCCTGCATAATCTATCCCCTCCATTTCCCTTATTATTATAGTTGCCCTTCTCTGAACTGCTTCCATTTCCAGGATGCCTCTTTTGTACATGGTATTCCATAACAGCACCTTAGAGAGAAAAGAGAGAGAATGATATTTTTCTCTCTTGAATCTATTCCCCTCTTTATACAAGACAATATTTAGCTAGCTCTAGTCATAGCTGCCTGGCATTGTTTGCTACAGCTAAGTCTGTAATCTACTAGCACCCCCTAATCTTTTTCCATTAGAGATTCACTTAGCACTGAGTTATTTATGGTGTAGGTGGAACAAAGATTGTTAAACCCCAAGTGCATCACCTTACATTTTTCAACATTGAATCTCATCTGTCATTCTGCTGCCCATTTTGATAGTCTATCTAGTTCTGCTTGCAGTAATTGTACATCCTTTGAAGTTTCCAAACTCTGCATAGTTTAGAGTCATCACCAAACACAAAGACGTTGCTCTCAATGCCCCCTTCTAAGTCATTTATGAGCAGATTAAAAAGAAGTAGCCCCAATACAGAACCCTGAGGCACTCCACTTAGAACTTTAGCCTAGATAGATGTAGCTCCATTGACCACCACTCTCTGTTTGCAATCCAATAACCAATTCTCTATAAATGTACAAATGTTTTTTCTCAGCCAACAGTCCTCAGTTTATACATTAGTCACCTACGTGGCATAGTATCAAAATCCAAGTATACTACATCCACTGCTATGCCTAAATCTAAATTCTTACTCACATAAAAACCAAGTAAATTTGTCTGACACAATCAATTACTCATAAATCCAGGATGACTACTACTAATAAGATCAGTTCTGGAGACAAAGTCAAGGATATTATCCCTTAACAAAGTTTCCAGCACCTTCCCACCCACTGATGTTAGGCTTACAGGGCTATAGTTACCAGGCTGGGAACAACTTCCTTTTTTGAATATTAGTATTACATTGGCTTATCACCCGACAAAAGTGAATCTGAAAAGATAAAAAAAAGTGATCTAGATAAAACTGGACTAAGCTCTCTTAAGATCAGAGGATGTATTTCATCCGGTCCTGAGGCTTTATTGATATTAATTTTGTCTAATTTTTTCTTAACAATATCCTTTATCAGTCAGAGTGAATATTTCTCATTTATACATACCCTTCATATTATTACAGTCCTTGCTATAGGGACTAGAATTCTCTAAAGTGAATACCGATGAAAAAAATGTGCTTTTCCAGCATCTACAACCATCTTAGCCCCATTATTTAATGGTCCCACATTGTTTTTACTATTTATAACATTTTGGGGTTAAGCTTGTTTAATTGCTTTCTTGCACTCCTTATTACAGCTTTTATACTCCCTGTAAGCACATAAATTGAAATGTATACATTTAGAAATGTAATAGTTTAATACCCTTTTAAAAGCAGCCCACTTCTGCTCAATAACCTTACGTAGGAACAAGTCCCCCCAGTCTATGAGCAGTAGTGATTCACCATCCACTCGATCCATCTGCAAATGTACCTCTAAGATCAAACCTAAAGAGCACTTATTAAGCACCCCACACCATTTTTCACCAATTTACGCCCAATGGTCGACTGTTTATTGAGGCAAAATGGGTCAACCCATTAATCAAGCAGATGTGATCAACCATAGTAGTAAGTTTATTTCCAGTCTCAAAGCAAATATTTTAATGGCACTCTAGGAACTACATTAACTACCATAAGCTGTATGTTCTCGAAGCGTTGATCACATCTGTTTGAGCTTCCGTAATAAATGGGTTGACCCAAAAAAATTAAGCTGGGAGTGTTTCTTATACAGGTATTTAGATTGTGAGTTTCTAGTCGAGTCTCTGACTTTTGAAGTTTGTGTTTACCTTTAAACTTTTTTACTTCTTAAACATTCCATTTAACACAGCAGTGTATAGTGATTATTTGATTCTGTGCCTTTAGATAAATGTTTGGTAAATAGCCACAGTGCAGCCATATCTATCATTTTGTTGCTTTTTTTTTTACTTTGTTCTTTTTGTAATTTGATATTTTGTCATTTATAGTTGTTTTATTGATCCTTTTGAGTGACAGTAAAGGTTAATTATTTTGAAACTGTGTGTTTATTCCTGAGAGACCATATACTAGACATATGTCGGCAACTGAACTCTATATTTCTTGACCAATCGATTTCAAGTTGAAGTATGTCACAACCAAGCAATAGACCATAGATGAAAATTGGCAAAAGCTTCTTTTATTCAGTGAAAATTTGAAGCCTGCAGAAAAATGTGTAAACTACACATTTACGATATAGGCACAACATGTTGTATATAAGTAATAAAAAAAAACTATTTAAAACAAATGTGAACATTAATTGAATTAATATAAATTACATTCTTATTCCAGGTAACATTATAAGGTTCACATACTTTCAGGCAAACACAATCTTAGATGTAATCTCAACATATGGTTGGGGAATGTTGAAGTGCAGACATACTACATGTTACTACTTTACTGCTTTTGTTGCTTGAATCCACATTATAATTTCTTTCTGCTGCAGCACTAAAGTAGTTCAGTCCAAATATGTTTATTTAATTATATATTGGTTTTAAATATCTTCTGAAGCTGCATGTGTGAAAATGTGATACTATAAAAGATTAAATAAATGTTACCTAATTGTTTATATATGTAGTGCATTGTAAGGAATTATTTATGCTCCACTTTTATTAGTCCCATTAAACTATACCACTTCAAGTTTCAATAAATGCAACACATCTGATACCTGTATGTAGTATGAAGCTATTTTCTATACATTGTAAAACACATCTGTACCACCTGACTCGCATAGCAATCACTAACAAGGAAAAAAGGGAATATAATAATTACTCAATTACATTTTTAAAATATATCGGGAATTATATGTGGTGATTTATACCCCCTTAAGGCAATGCACCAAGCTGACTGCGGCTTGCTGTGCATTGCAAATGGGCTTAACCCAATCGGAATCTTTAACAGCCGCTAAAGATTCTGTCCTAAACAGCGGCTATCGTCTTGGTATATTGATTGCTGCGGTTGCACTCCCCTGTTTTTTGGGCACAACCACTGTTATTTCTCTTTTAAAGACGTGTTAAACCTTGGTTCATAGGTTAACGTGGCTTTAAGACAGAAATAGCCGATAGTGGCTCTCGGTACATAGTACTAATAGTGTCTTATATATTGCGTTACAGTTGAGCCATTGACAGCTGTAAGTTAGGCATGGAATATTTATTTTGCTGACCCGCATATACTTTACTTGATGCTTAAAGTAAAGTCTTCTGCCGATCGAGTAAATATTTAGGATCAGATTTTTTGTGTTGTTTATTTTTTGGTAAATTTGGGGGCTTAAAACTTAATTTTCAGAGGCATGAGAAAAAACCTAAACGTAAAGGGGAACAAACATATCTAAAAGAACACCTTGAACTAGAAAGAAAGTAAATGGCACCTACTTCTCTGGTAAAGATGCAGAGAAATGCAGGTGAGCCATTGTTTCTGGCTAATTGGTGAGCTACAACTCTCAGTATACCTTACCAACAGGTAAGACCTAGGTCAGTAATGAAGGACAACTCCAACCTCATAGAACATCTTTAAAAAGAATGGCCTCCTTAAATAGGTTGATATATCATAGTTGTTTTATGAATTCATTATGTATGCCTGCTATGCTTCTGGATGCCTCATGGAAAACTGAGCAATTTAGAACCTGTACTGCGCTGTACTGAGCCTGGGCATGCTCAGAAGAGGCAGATGATTTAACATTCAGTCATTGGCTGTGATGTCAACTGTCAAATCCATAAAGGACATTTGCCTTCTGCCGATCGAGTCTAAATATTTAGGATCAGATTTTTTGTTGTTTATAGTAAATTGGGGGCTTAAACCTTAATTTGCAGAGGCATGAGAAAAACCTAAACGTAAAGGGAAACTAAAACATATCTAAAAGAACACCTTGAACTAGAAAGAAAGATAATGACACATACTTCTTGGTAAGATAGGACGAGAGAAATGCAGTTGAACATAGTTTCTGGCTAATTGGCGGAGCTACAACTCTCAGTATACCTTACCAACAGGGAAGACTAGTCAAGTAATTAAAGGACAACTCCACCCTCATAAGAACATCTTTTAAAAAGAATGGCCTCCTAATATGTTGATAATATATTAGTTGTCTTATGAAATCATTACGTATGCCTGCTTGCTTCTGATGCTCATGGAAACTGAGCAATTTAGAAACTGTACTGAGCCTGTACTGAGCCTGGGATGCTCAGAAGAGGCAGCCATTGGATAACATTCAGTCATTGGCTGTGATGTCAACTGTCAAATCCATAACTGACATTTGCTAACTGGAAGAAACAGGAAGCAGAACATGGGCAAACGGACATTGTGCAGGATTCAGGTTAGACTTATATATTTCAGGTTTTCAAAAACTATTACTGTTTAGGGTTGGGGGGGGTAATTTACCTGTATATAAGTGTTTCGTTTTGGGTCTGGACTTGCCCTTTAAAGGGCATGTACCAAGAGCGTTATCAACTATTTGTGTCTTAAAGTCACGTTAACCAATGTACCAAAGAGTTAATGTGACTTTAAGACACAAATATTAACATTAATGATTAATGTAATAACATTATTCAGGATAATTCTAGTTCATACGTTCAGCAACACAAATCTTAGATGTAATCTCAACATATGGTTGGGGAATGTTGAAGTGCAGACATACTACATGTACACTGTACTGCTTTTGTTGCTTGAATCCACATTTATAATTTCTTCTGCTGCAGCATTAAAGTAGTTCAGTCCAAATATGTTTAATTAATTATATATTGGTTTAAATATCTTGAAGTCTGATTGTGATGAAAATGTGATACTATAAAAGATTAAATAAATGTACCTAATTGTTTATATAGTAGTGCATTGTAAGGGAATTATTTATGCTCCACTTTATAGTCCATAAACTATACCACTTCAAGTTCAAAAATGCAACACATATGATACCTGTATGAGTATGAAGCTATTTTCATACATTGTAAAACACATCATCTGTACCACCTGACTCGCACAGCAATCACTAACAAGGAAAAAAGGGAATATAATAATTAATCAATTACATTTTGTAAAAGATATCGGGAATTATATGTGGTGATTATACCCCCTTAAGGCAATGCACCAAGCTGACTGCGGCTTTGGGTGCATTGCAAATGGGATTAACCCAATCGGAATCTTTAACAGCCGCTAAAGATCTGTCCTAAACAGCGGCTATCGTATTGGTATATTGATTTGCATGCGGTTCCATCCCCTGTTTTGGGCACAACCACTGGATTTCTCTTTTTAAAGACGGTATTAAACTGGTTCATAGGTAACGTGGCCTTCTAAGACGAATAGCCGATAGTGGCTCTCGGTACATAGTACTAATAGTGTCTTATATATTGCGTTACAGTAGAGCCATTGATCCTTAAGGTAGTGCATTGGAATTTTCATTTGCTGACCCGCATACTTTACTTGATGCTTAAAGTAAAGTCTTCTGCCGATCGAGTCTAAATATTTAGGATCAGATTTTTTTGTTGTTGTTTATAGGTAAATTTGGGGGCTTAAAACTTAATTTTGTCAGAGGCATGAGAAAAACCTAAACGTAAAGGGGAACTAAACATATCTAAAAAGAACACCTTGAACTAGAAAGAAAGTAAATGGCACATACTTCTCTGGTAAAGATGCAGAGAAATGCAGTTGAGCCATAGTTTCTGGCTAATTGGCTGAGCTACAACTCTCAGTATACCTTACCAACAGGTAAGACATAGTCAAGTAATTAAAGGACAACTCCACCCTCATAAGAACATCTTTTAAAAAGAATGGCCTCCTTAAATATGTTGATATATCATAGTTTGTCTTATGAATTCATTACTGTATGCCTGCTATGCTTCTGGATGCCTCATGGAAACTGAGCAATTTAGAAACCTGTACTGAGCCTGTACTGAGCCTGGGCATGCTCAGAAGAGGCAGCCATTGGATTAACATTCAGTCATTGGCTGTGATGTCAACTGTCAAATCCATAACTGACATTTGCTTGAATGTATCCAATTGGCTGCCTTCTCTGAGCATGCCCAGGCTCAGTACGGCCTCAGTACAGGTTTCGTAAATTGGCTAGTTTCATGAGGCATCCAGAAGCATAAGCAGCATACAGTAATGAATTCAAAGGGAACAACTAGGATATATCAATACATTAGTTAAGGAGGCCATTCTTTTAAAGAATGGTTCTTATGAGGGTGGATTGTCCTTTAATTACTTGACTAGTTTTACCTGTTGGTAAGGTATACTGAGAGTTGTGCTCGCCAATTAGCCAGAAACTTGGCTCAACTGCATTTCTCTGCCATCTTTACCAGGAAAGTATGTGCCATTTACTTTCTTTCTAGTTCAAGGTGTTCTTTTAGATATGTTTAGTTCCCTTTAACGTTTAGGTTTTTCTCATGCCTCTGCAAAATTAAGGTTTAAGCCCCCAAATTTACCTATAAACAACAACAAAAAATATGATCCTAAATATTTAGACTCGATCGCAGAAGACTTTACTGTTAAGCATCAAGTAAAGTATCAGGTCAGCAAATCAAAAATTCCAATGCACTACTCAAGATCAAGGTGCTCTACTGTAAGTAATATATAGACATAGTTAGTCACATGTACCGAGAGCCACTATCGGCTATTTCTGTCTTAAAGCCACGTTAACCTATGAACCAAGGTTTAACACGTCTTTAAAAGAGAAATAACAGTGGTTGTGCCCAAAAACAGGGGAGTGCAACCGCAGCAATCATATACCAGACGATGCGCTGTTTAGGACAGAATCTTTAGCGTCTGTTAAGATCCGATTAGGTTAAGCCCATTTGCAATGCACAGCAAGCCGCAGTCAGCTTGGTGCTTTGCCTTAAGGGGGTATAATCACCACTATATAATTCCCGATATATTTTAAAAATGTAATTGGTAATTATTATATTCCTATTTTCCTTGTTAGTGATTGTATGCGAGGCAGGTGGTACGGATGTGTTTTACAATGTATGAAAATAGTTTCATACTACATACAGGTTATCAAATGTGTTGCATTTATTGAAACTTGAAGTGGTATGGTTAATGGTATAAGCACAGCAAACAAGGTTGATGGGAAGCGCACACGGTTTTAGCAAAAATTGCGTGTTAGTTGCATCCCACACAAACACACAACGTCTTCGGAGACCTATTGCCTCGTTCATCACCCTGATGAAGGCGAACATAGGTTCCCGAAAACGTTGTGTGTGTGTGTGTGATTCAATATAACAATTTTTCTGACAAACGGCGTGCGCTTCCATCAAACCCTTGGTTTGCTTCTGCTATAGCGTGGAAGTTCTTGAGGTAAGAGGACGGAGGAAGCGCACCTGAAAGGCATACTAGCACTATTGCCTGAAGGAGTGCCTAGCCCACATCTACTACCTTCGGTATCAGTTTAAATGGGACTAATAAATGTGTAGCATGAAATAATTCCTTACAAGCAA
This sequence comes from Hymenochirus boettgeri, assembly GCA_019447015.1. Classification (NCBI taxonomy): domain Eukaryota; kingdom Metazoa; phylum Chordata; class Amphibia; order Anura; family Pipidae; genus Hymenochirus; species Hymenochirus boettgeri. The sequence continues at coordinate 85,564,645 of CM033469.1, read as the reverse complement.
TACATATAAAAACATTAGGGTAAAACATTATTTAATTCATTTTATAGTATCACACTTTTTCACAACATGCAGCTTCAAAGATATTTAAAACCATAGAGTAAGTATAATAAAACATATTTGGACTGAACGTACTTTAGTCTGCTGTCAGCAGAAGAAATTATAATGTGGATTCAAGCAACCAAAAAGCAATAAAGTAGGAACATGTAGGATATGTCTGCACTTCAACATTCCCCAAAACATTTTTGTGAATTCATCTAGGTTGTGTTTGCCTGACAGTAATGTAAACCTATATATGTGTAACATGAAATAAGAAGTGTAAATTAATTTAATTCAATTAAAAAGTTAACATTTGTTTTCATATAGTTTTTTTAAATTACTTATAACAAACTGATGTTTGGGTCCTTATCGCTATATGTAGATTACAATTTTTCTGCAGGCTTCCAACTTTCCCGTGCTAAACAGAAGGGCTTTTGGCCAATTTTTCAGTGCTTAGCTCTATTGCTGTTGTGGACACACTGTATTCACTTGAAAATCGATTGCGGTCAAGAAATTCTAGAGTTCAGTTCCGAACTGCTAGTCTAGTATATGGTCGTTCTCGCAGGAATAAAAACATCAGAGTTTTCAATAATAATTAACTCGTATCACTGTCCTTCAAAAGGATCATAAAACAATCTAAATGACAAAAATATCAAATTATCAAAAAACAGAACAAAGTAAAAAAAAAACAGCAATAAAGTGATAGATATGGCTGCACTGTGGATTTTACCAAACATTTACTTAAAGGCACAAGGAATCAAATAATCACTATACACTGCTTGTAAAGTGGAATGTTAAGAAGAAAAAAGTTTAAAGGTTAACACACAAACTTCAAAATCAGAGACTGACTAGAAATCACCAATTCTTAAATACCTGTATAAGGGAAAAACACTCCCCAAGCTTAAATTTTTTGGGTCACACCCAATTTATTACGGAAGCTCAAACAGATGTGACAACGCTCGAAGAAACATAAACTTATGGTTATTATGTAGTTTCCTAGGAGTGCCTTTAAAAATTTTGCCTTGAGACTGAAATAAACGTCTACTATGGGTGATCACTTCTGCTTGATCATGGGTGACCCATTTTGGCCTGCCTCAATAAAAACAGTCGACCATTGGGCGTAAAAAGGTGAAACAATGGTGTGGTGGGGTGCTTAATAACGGTTGCTCTTAGGTTTGATCTATTGTTTATAAAGACGGTAACATTTGCAAATAGATCGAGTGGATGGCGAAAACACTTCTTCTCATCAGACTGGGGGACTGTGTTTCTACGTAAAGGATATTGAGCAGCAGAAGTGGGTCTGCTGTTAAAAGGGTTATTAAAACTATTACATTTCTAATGATTACATCAATTTATGTGCTCAGGGGAGTATAAAAGCTGTAATAAGGATGCAGAAAGACAATAATAAACAGCTTAACCCAAATGTTATATAAATAGTAAAAACAGTGTGGGACCATTAAATAATGGGGCTAGATGGTTGTAGATGCTGGAAAAGCACATTTTTTTCATCGGTATTCACTGTAGAGAGTCTAGTCCCTATACAAGGACTGTAATAATATAAGGGTATGTATAAATGAGAAATATTCACTCTACTGATAAAGGATATTGTTAAGAAAAAATTTAACAATTAATTATATAAAGCCTCCAGGACCGGATGAAATACATCCTCTGATCTTAAGAGAGCTTAGTCAGTTTTATCTAATCACTTTTTTTTATCTTTTCAGATTCACTTTTGTCGGGTGATAAGCCAATGTAATACTAATTTCAAAAAGGAAGTTGTTCCCAGCCTGGTAACTATCCCCTGTAAGCCTAACATCAGTGGGTGGAAGGTTGCTGGAAACTTTGTTAAGGGATAATACTTGACTTTGTCTCCAGAACTGATCTTATTAGTAGTAGTCATCCTGGATTTATAGTAATTGATTGTGTCAGACAAATTTACTTGGTTTTTATGTGAGTAAAATTTAGATTTAGGCATAGCAGTGGATTAGTATACTTGATTTGATACTATGCCCGTAGGTGACTAATGTATAAACTGAGGACTGTTGGCGAGAAAAAACATGTTGACATTATAGAGAATTGGTTTATTGGATTGCAAACAGAGGTGGTTGTCAATGGAGCTATCTATCTAGGCTAAAGTTCTAAGTGGAGTGCCTCAGGGTTTCTGTATTGGGGCTACTTTTTTAATCTGCTCATAAATGACTAGAAGGGGTCATGGAGAACGTTGTTGGTGAATGCTCAACTAGTCAGGTTTTGGAAACTTCAAAGGATGTACAATTACTGCAAGCAGAATAGATAGACTATCTAAAATGGCATCATGAATGAAATGAGATTCAATGTAGAAAATGTAAGCATCATCTTGCTTTTACATCTCGTTGTTAGGAACCATGACAAGGCATGAAATGAAGCATCAGGCTAAGGTGACTCATAATGAAAAAGATGGGGGTGCTAGTAGATTACAGACTAGCTTAAACAATGAGGCAAGGGGGCTATGACGGAACTAGCGTGTAAATTTTTTTGTATAAGAGGGAATAGTTCAAGAGGAATACATTCTCCTTCTAAGGCTTATGGAATACCAATTACAAAAGAGCTTGGAATGGGCGTTCAGACGCACTATAAAAGAAAAGGATAATATCAGGTGATTAGACTTTAGTATTTACATGGAGAATGGCATTGCGTGGGTATGACACTTTAAAAAATATATAAGGGCATATCTTACCTCTGGTGATGTTCCCCAGTAGGTATATCAGAGGATTGTGACATCATATAAGATAGAAGAAAGAGTTTCATCTCAGGTAGAAAGGTTTTCTTACAGTGAGATGGGAACTGTGAAACTGTCTTCCAGCAGATGTGGTACTGGCAAGTTCATTGAATGGCTTTAAAAATGGTCTGGATAAGTTTCTAAAACTAAAAACCTATTGAATACTGGTATTAATACATTACTGTAGTTTGGTTGATCCGGGATACTTTCTGATGCCATTTGCAGTCGGATTTTCCCCACTTTTTTAGCTTTTTTTTTTTTTTTTTTTTTGCCTTCCCCTGGATCAACTTTAGGTAGGTTAAAAGAGGGTGAAAAGGTGGACTTGATGGATGTATGTCTTATTCAACCTCAATTACTATGTTACTATAAACAGGGATAATCATTTAATTGCCCTAGTTCAGATTTTCCAATCGCCATGTCTGATGTGCGCAAAAGTGATTTGTGCCTATCTTTGTGTTTAATGTTTGCATGTGTTTTTTCAATTATATATGTTACAGTAATACCAGATCAAAGCATTTACAAACCATTTAAAATGGTTTTCCCAAAGGTATCTGCGTCTCACGAAAACAAAAAAAAATAATAAAAAAAGACAAAAAAAAAATCGGTGCTACTGTGTTGATAGAAGATAAAACAGAAGATTCGGAAGAGGTTTTTTAAAAAAACAAAAATTAAACCTTCAGCAAAGGCTCTAGGGCAAAAAGGGACAAATAGCAGAAAGTGGAGGCCTGGTAAAGTGACAAATATGGATTGCAAAGTTATCTTGTAGGTAATAAACGCTGCGTACTCACAAAACAGAGCAAATATTCACAAGAAGCACATTATTCAGTTTAAGACAGAAGCTGCTTTAATAAGGTTCACAGAAAAGAGGCCAGCTATTCTGTAAATGTATCGCTGTAAACAGTTCTTATAGTAAGATAAACCTCAATTCATTAAAGCATGACCATACCCTGGACCTTTTGAGCTTACCCTAACGAGGCTTTACGAAATTGAAAGGTTCTGTCTATTAAGTTCCTTGAAAATTTTATAATTCATCTTTTACTCAATCACAGACGTCTTAGTATATTATCCGCCAGATAGTCTTACTGACAGTATGTCATTTTCTTAATTAATTGTACAGGTTTATAAAGTTAACTGATTGGTATGAGGTGTAGAGTTTTCTCTTGTGGATAAATTTCATAGGAGTCAAAGACAAGTTTTGGCATGGCAAATAATTAATACTATTATGGAAACTACTAAAGGAGAACTATAGTCATATACGTTTTTTGGAAAAAACGATAAATGATAAGTTCCTGGGGCAGAGAGTAGGACAGGGTATTCTACCTCCCGATATAGTTTCTGGAACAAGCCACTTAAGAAAACGCTTCTGCCATGCTTCCTAAGTGCTTCAGCATATATTTAATACAGAAAGGCCCATAACTAACTGGCAGGAAAATTTTATGGTGATAGCATTATATTGAGAGTTAGGAATAATCTCCCTGCCCTGTGCGTGTCGTAGTTGGTTTTTTTTGTAGTAGCTTACATTTATATGTTTATGTTTTTAATTTTTGAAAGATAACACATAACGTCTAAAAAAACCAATTCCAATCCAGTGTAGAAGGCGTGGTAAGAGAGAGCCTACCCTTGGGAAAACCTGTTAATGTGCTGTAAATGCTTTGATATGGTACTCATTTACCGTCATTGGCTGTGATGTCAACTGTCAAATCCATAACTGACATTTGCTAACTGGAAGAAACAGGAAGCAGAAACATGGGCAACAGGACATTGTGCAGGATTTCAGGTTAGACTTATATATTTCAGGTTTCAAACTATTACTGTTAGGGTTTGGGGGGGGGTAATTTACCTGTATATAAGTTTTCGTTTTGGGTCTGGACTTGCCCTTTAAAGGGCTATGTACCAAGAGCCGTTATCAACTATTTGTGTCTTAAAGTCACGTTAACCAATGTACCAAGAGTTAATGTGACTTTAAGACACAACTAACGGCATTTGTGATGTTACACAAAATTTGGGTTGCGCAAATGCTGCAACTAATGTACTAATCTGTTAACGTAATCTCTAACAACAGCAGATAGCTGTTTCGCAAAAGGCAAACTCCAGTCACAATTCACAGAGAGCCACTATCAGCTCAGTGCATTGCCTAAAGGGGGCAATAGAGCGCGATAGCGAATCTCGGTTCATAGCCCTGTTAGTGTTTTAACACATTAGGCCGATGTGTAAGTAAACAAAGGGTTTGTAGATTACAGGGAGATTCAATAAAAGTTCTTATCTTTAAAATGGTGCTAATATTGCCCCAACCAATCAGATATTATTTAACATTTGAAAGCAAACATCTGATTGGTTGGTGCAAAATTAGCACCATTTTTATTGATATGAACTTTTATTGAATAACCCTGATGTAATTAAACAATTTTTGTGTCTTGGGGGAACCCCTACATAAAATAATGATTATATATTATTATCTTTCTTTCTCAGTCATCAAATTGTCAAATTACATAATTTATACAAATGTAAAGGATTGATCTATAAATACAGTATATCTCTATTTAAAACTGCTTTCAAATTTACCACAGGGGATGGGTCTATTCCAGTATTTCTCAGTGAAACATAAAAACACTATTATTTATTTTTATTTATCTCTCATACATCAATACACCAAACACATAATTCCTACAAATATAGAACATAGATAAATATATAGAAAAATATATCTGTATTCAGCAGAATGGTGGATCATTATAGTTTGACGCAATCTATTGAGGACCCCTATGCAACCTTTCAGGGATCCCTAGGGGTCCCCGGACCTCTGGTTGAGAAACACTATTCTACACTTTTTTGCTTTTTTGCTTTGTGCATTGCTCTGGTAAATTAGCTGCAGCTCCTTTAAATTTAGATTTAGGTGCGTTGGTAAAGGATTTCCCTCCCCATGAAACTACTGCAAATACCATGGAAATTCCAGTTACTGGGCATGTCTATGATTTTGGAGGTCCCCAACTATACAATATCCATCAGCTTCAGGTGATTGTTTTTTTTCTGTGAAACAACAGTCACATATATACGGGGAAATTCAATATAAAAGTTTGCCCTAAAATGCATTTAAAAGACACGTTAACCCGATATTAATTTGGGACAATGTGGGTTTTAGAAGGATTTTACCTATACTGAATCTCGCCGATAGTTTATTAAATAAGCATTATCAGAGCGCTGCTCCTGTTCTGGAGTTTAAGTCACGCTAACCGATTTTATATCGGTTAGCGTGGCTTAAACTCCTTCCTTGCAGCGGCTTCGTGGCTAACGCGAAAGTTAACCTCGCAGCCACCGCAAGCTATGATATATGCTGAAATCGGCAACAGAGCCAGGTAGCGTTGTTCCAAGCATCGCTATCGGCATATAACATCGCCGGGCTGTTTGCACTGGGTTGTTGATAGTGGCGCTCGCTGCATCGCCCAATATATGTCATTCACACCATTTCTTACACCAAGCCTAACGTTTATTTTTCCATTTGTAATTACCTTTTATTTTATTATTTGTGTTTATTTCACTTTCAAAGAAAAAAAAAACATGAGTAAGGTTTTTTTTTTTTTTTTAATTTTCATTTCCTTCTGTTTTTTGCCCTGAATTTAATACAAAGATCCCAGGGCTTTGGTTGATTCTCTGCAGTTCATTAGCAACTACAAAGTCTGATGTTGGGTGTGCAAAGTTTATCTGCTGCATCTTAAATGTAATAACTCTCACATTGCTTAATGGTTTGATTTTATAGCGCTATAATGTTTCAGAAAATTAATTCTATTTATATATGTTATTTGCTTTTACCGTTTCTTTCGTTTTACACTGTTTTAATAAGCTTTGAATATATTTGATTGATTTCAAACTTCAATTAATATTTGTGTTTTTTTTATTACAGCAATGTTATTTCAAGCTGGTAGAAATGTTATTACTGTTCCCTGCCAGTGATACAAATTGCTGTTGACGTATCATACAGTTAAAGGAAAGGATGCAATAGAAAGCAGAATTAAGTGTTTTTTTTGTTTCCAAATGGAAAATAAAAATGATTTGTGTTAAAGGTTAAATTGTCCCTTAACTATAATGTTACAAAATGTAATAGGTTTATCGGAGAGCATTCTCCACATCTGAGTCAAATGCACCATCAATCCACTGACAGATTCTATGAATGTTGTTCATTTTTTATTTCTGGAAAGCATTGTTAGATACCAATAACTTCTCTTGGGCAATTGAAAAGAAAATACATTTATAAGTCTGGAAAAAACAAAATACATTTATACACCATAATGCATAAAATACACTCAGGCAATCCCATCATTTATCATTTATGTTCAAGTGTTTCATTTCAAAATGCTCGCCAAGTAGCAGCAGGTTTTTAAACGGCAAATAAGAAATGGAAACTAATAGGGAAAACACTAGCACACTGCAGCCCCTGTAGAATACCAACTTCAGAAATAGGAATCGTCTAATAACAGTTGGGAGAGAAGCTTGACGCACTCAAAGGGTAGTACAAAGTAAAATCATTAAGCCTAAAAGATGTCTAACTCAGTGCATGACAATACTACTGTACTTTAATCCTGTAGGCAGTTCTATTAGAACCAAAGAGTACATGAAACCTGAATAAAACAAGACTTAGAACTGAAGAGTTGTACATACATGTAACATTAAAATAATTCTGGGTTAAAATTTGGACTGTAGGATTTTAGACCCCGAACCTGGTTTTAGTTCCGCTGTCAAGATTACATCCCTAGTAGAAATGATCAATTTTGTATCATCTGACATGTAGTGGTCAGTTGGCCCGCCGCAACCGAGCTCTGTCGCCTGTTTGTCTGTATCGAAGGATCGGATCTTTGGGCCTGTTGGTAACTCACGGCCGATTGTACAGTTCCCTATGGGACGGCATGATCAGTCACGCAAACTGTCTGTCGTGGCTACTTTTGCCGTGACCAACAGTCATTTGTCCCAACAGAGCTCCTGCTAGTAGCAAACACTTAGTTGGGACAAAAACTAAAATGTCAATGGTTTGATTACGAGCCAATAGTCTGAATAATCTGCAGAGTATTTAAGAAATTGATTTGGCTTTTTTCAAATTACTGTTATCTGTACTTGGCAGTTTTGGAATCCCATATACAAAAGGGACATCTTGGAAATGGAAGCAGTTCAGAGAAGGGCAACTAAATTAATAAGGGGAATGGAGGGGCTTGAATATGCAGGCAGATTAGACAAATTAGACTGTTTACATTGGAGAAGCGATGTTTGCGTGTGGATATGATAACCTTATAAAATATATTAATGGGCCATACAATGAACTCTTTGGTGCATTGTTTACTAATAGGTCATATCAGAGGACACGTGGACATCCTTTAAGGTTGGAAAAAAAGAAGTTTCATCTTCAGGTTAGGAAAGGATTCTTTACAGTGAGAACGGTGAAACTGTGGAACTGTCTTCCAGCAGATGTGATAATGGCAAGTTCATTGAATAGATTTACAAGTGGGCTAGATAAGTTTTTAAGACTAAAAAATATTGAGAATTACTGGTATTAATACATATAGATCTGGTTGATCCAGGGATACTTTACGATTGCCGTTTGGAGTCAGGAAGGAATTTTCCCCCCTTTTTTGCTGTGTTTTTTTTTTTTTTGCCTTCCTCTGGACCAACTGTTAGGTAGGGTAAAAAAAAAGGGTGAATAGGTTGGACTTGATGTCTTTATTCAATCTCAATTACTATGTTACTATGCTTTGTTCAACAACAAATCGTAGTAGTAGTGTTTTGCAACATGCCCATTTAACAATGTTAACATAAATAATTGACTCCGCTAACTGAGACAGACACTTAGGGGTATATTTATTAAATTACTGCAATGGGGTGGGCGTATATCCCCGCTCTCTCTGGCGGCGATCCCTGCCTTTTTCGCCAACTTAAAGTTGGTGAATGGAAATGGCTGAGGTTAACGCCACAGCACAGTTACCGCTGCTTTAGAAATAGAAGCAAGCGGTAACTGATGCAATGTTATCGAAGCATTAACTTTCCACCCCCGGGTTTCACCATTTTATAAATCGCCTTAATTCCGATTTTGGTGAAAACGGCGGGAAACCCGGCGACAAGAATTTAATGGCCGTTTATAAATATGCCCCTTAAATTTTGTTGTAGTGGAAATGGCCGAAGCTTTATAAATTTATTCAGAACACCAATCTAAAGTTCTCTTATATAACAGTTAACAGTATCATAAACACGCTTGGTAACCTCTTAGCCAGCTCTACAGCACGCGCCGCCTATTGAATAGCTCAACCAGCCCAGGCCGCCTTATTTTTAATCGCCTGGCTGATCAACATGAATATACCACCATGCCATAGGCATTGCCTTACCAATGACAATTGCTCATGGCCACCTTAAAATATAAGTCTCGCCCAAACTTTGTAGGCATAGGCAGAATATGTAGTTTCCAATTTCAGATAGTAGGACTTAATAAAAATAATAGAGGCCATGTTCTCCCCCTTCCAAATGCGAGTGTCTGTAAGATAGGACATTGACACCTTTTGCAAATTTTGCAATACCTAAATTTAATATCGTTATACACTTCTCTAGTGCTCTTAATCTTGAGTTATTTAACCCTAAGAGCCTGTTATAATATTCTGGAAAGGAAACCTATGAGGCCCCCTCTGGTTGCGGAGTATAAGTGCCTGCTGGTCTTCCCCAGAGCCTCTGATGGTGAGGAAGTTGTGCGGCAAGCAGGTACCAGGTCGTAGCTCCAGAGGGGACCGCACAAGAATCGATCCCACAATGTGAAGAAGGGAGCTGGCAAGACGAACAGACAGACAGAAGGCAAACAGACTACAAATATGGATGGTGAGTTTGAGCGGGTAACAGCAGAAGAGTAAATAAAACGGATACTGAGTAAATAAACTGCAATGAGGGATAAGGAGTCAGAACAGGAACAGCAGATTAGTTGATAACATAGATACTGGATAGAAAAACTGCAATGGTGGATAATGAGTCTGAGCAGGAACAGCAGATGAATAGATTAAACAGTCAATTAATGAACAAACTGCAATGGAGACTGAAACAAAGCAGGAACAAACAGGTCAAAGAACTTCAACAAACAAGGCTTAGGAACAGAGTGATAAACACTGGCAGCAAGAGCTGAAAGGTAGGGAGGGCTTAAGTAGGACTGATTACATCATCACCACTCCCACGGGTAACCAGAGAAGGAGCCTGGACCCCACAACACTAGCGCCTGTGCGGCAACACCGGCGTACGTGCACACATGGAGCCAGCTTGACTGCGACATCCGCACCCGCACATGAACCCCGCGCGAGCATACACACAGAGCCTCTGGTTAAGGCAAGACTGGAGCCATAACATTCCCCCCCCCCCCGACGGGCAACCTCCGGGTGCCCTTCAATATTGTTTTTTCAGGGTGTTTTGCTGGAAAGCTTATTAAGTGAGGAGCAGGACCTGTTCCCAAGAGTTTTCATCAAAACCGAAACCTTTCCACTTGACCAGGTACTCAATTTTCCTGTGAGAATTGGGCTCCAAAATAGTCTCCACTTTATATTCTCTGTATCTTTAACCAAATTGGCAGGGGGTGGAGGAGGATTTTCAGATGAGGAGCCAGAAACATACTTTTTAAACAAGTAACATGAAACACTGGATGTACTTTTTTTTGATCTAGTTCAAAAGCAAATTCATTGATGCATTTTTTGATAAGGAAAGGTCTGGATGAAGCGAGCACCCAACTTGGTTGAGGGAACTTCATATTCGTGTGGACACCAGACAAATTTACCTACTTTAAATATCGAGGAATAGTCCTTGATTTGTTAGCAGACCTGGCAGCCTGTTCTTGACCTAAAGGATGAAGGACCTTAAGCCTGAAGGATGAAGGACTGTTATTTTTCTCAACAGCTCCAGTCAGGTTTGGAGATCCGGAATGGGGGTTGTTCATGGAATGTCAGAAAGGAAGGTTGGGTTATAACCATAATTTGCATAGAACAGTAAACATTTGATAGAAGAATGGTCACATTATTGATGCGAACTGCCAGTGGTAAAAAGGAAGCCCAATCCTCCTGAGAGGTGGAAGAATACAACCAAGATATTGCTCGAGTGTTTTCCTTCTGTCTGCCCATTGGACTGTGGATGATATCCTGAAAAAAAGAGTTGTATATCTGTAAGGATTTACATAGTTCCTTCCAAAACCTAGAGGTGAATTGTACACCTCTATCCGATACAATATCATCAGGCACTCCATGCAACCTAACTTTGTCTCTGATGAAGACCCTCAGCAATTACCGCTGCTGAAGGGGCTCTTTTAGTGGAAAAAATGAGCCATTTTATTTAGCCAGTCAACCACCACAAAGATTGTATTAAATACCTTGGACTTGGGTAGTTCGACAATAAAATCCATACTTATCATGCCCCGAGGGTGGCTAGGAAGAGGCAGAGGACACAGCAACCCAATGGTCTTAGTTTGTGTGTTTTAAATCTAGCAAAGGTTGTACAAGAAAAAAAATTAATCTTTTCCAATCTTTAAGCACGCTGGGCCAAATAAAATGTAACAGGGCAAAGTGGAACAGGTCGAAAGTGGACAGCCAAAGGATGACAATGGCTATAATGTAGCACAGAAGGCCTCCCTGATTCAGGAACAAATATCTTATTCTTGTGATAAATGAACCCATCCTGGGAAAGAGGTTATTTGAAAGAAACTGAACGGAAGCATCTTTAATGGTTTTAGCAACATTAATATGTAAAAGTTAGAAGTTGGATTTAAAAGGATCGTTTCTGACTGATTAGAGATGTACTGTGTTCAGTGAACTGTCTGAAAGAGAATCGGCCTTGCCGTTTTTAGAGCCCGGCCGGAAGGTTATATGGAAGTTAATCTGGTGAAGAAAAGAGCCCACCTGGCTTGGCACGGTCACCTTTTTGCTGTCTGTAAATATTCTAGATTCTTGTGGTCTGTAAAATAACAATGGATGATTGGCACCTTCCAGTAATACAGCCATTCCTCTAAGCCTGATTTAATGGCTATAACTCCTGATCTCCATGTCATAGTTTCTTCTGAAACTGAAAGTTTTTTTAAAAAAAAAAAAAGGAACCTGGATGAATAAAGACTTGGGTCTGGCCCGTTGTACAGTATGTGGCTGACCTCAGCCGCTGGAACACATTCTGGGAAGATGGAAGATGATATTGTTTTTAACTGTGATGTTATTAAGGGCTCTGAAATCAATACAAGCACGAAGAATGCCATCTTTTTTTCAACACAAAAATAGCCAGCTCCAGCCGGAATTGTGGAATGCGTGAAACCCTTTTGTAGGTTTTCTTCTATGTACTCCTTAAGCACCTTTTGTTCTGGTTCAGATAATGGGTATACTTGACCAAAAGGGATCTTGTGCTCCTGGAAACAATCGACAAGACAATCATAAATTATGCGAAGGTAATACATTAGCTGCTCTCTTGTTGAAAACATCAGAAAAGTCTTTGTAATGGATGGTAGAACGATTTTGGAATGAACCTCCTTTACACCAAGTAATGAAAAGAAAAAACAAGATTGTTGACAATGTTGAGATAGAAAGAAATCTCTCCTGAGAACCGGGAAAAGTAAACTTAAAAAACAAGTATTTGGCATCCGTTTCTATTATTCACAGGGAGGTGAAACCTTATTCCCACCTCCCTGTGAATAATAGTTTGCTCAGGGGACCTGGAACTTACCTTACCACGCTCCTCTCGCAAGCCGCTCCTTTATGATAGTCACTCTGTCCCGACCGCGTGCCCTATCTTAGCGCATGTGCGCAATGCAAAACATAGGGTGCCAATGGGACAGAACAGCTGTTCGTGCAGGAGCAACTTGCGAGGGGAGCGCGGTAAGTTAAGTTCCAGGTCCCTGAGCAAACTATTATTCACAGGGAATTGGAAATAACTTTCTTACCTCCCTGTGAATAATAGAAACGGATGCCAAATACTTGTTTTTTAAGTTTAGTGTTCCTTTAAGGGATTGCCAGGGTTATTTATAAAAGTTCTTATTGTTAAAAATGGTGTAAATTTTGCCCTAACCAATCAGATGTTAGCTTTCAAATGTTAAATAAGATCTGATTGGTTGGGAAAATTAGCACCATTTTTAACGATAAGAACTTTTATTGAATTTCCCTGTATGTGTTTTCAACCAAGGCATGCAAAAAATAACAGGAAACAAAGAAAGGGCCATAATCGAAACAATAAATCATATGATGGTTATTCTTGACTAATACAGGAACATTTCTCTGAGGGTAGAGCTGAAGAAGATTTAGATCCATCAGCCAGGTGAATGAATAGAGGAGTAGATTTGAGACGGGTAGAATATCACAGTCTTTGGCAAAGGATTCAGCATGAAACAGCTACAGGCTCCAGAATCAATAATGACTTGAGCTTCAAAGATTTGTCCGTTTCCCTGCAATGACATATTTAGAATGGTAGGACATGGTAACAGGACTAGGAGGAGAAGAAGAGGAGTAAAGATTCTTACTCATGGGTCTAATCGGGCAATTATGCAGAGTGGCCAGACTCTCCTCAGTAGAGGCACAAATTCAACTGACGTCTTTAGAAACGTTCCTCGGGTGAAAGGGAAGGACGGGAGAAGCCCAGTTGCATGGGAAAGGTTAGTAAGAGTTAAAGAAGGAAATTTCTGTGAAGACAAGCTTAGCTCCCATCCTTTCTAACTTTCTTTCTCTAAGGCGATCTGAACAGACAAGTTTATTAGATCTTTCAGTGTTTCTGGTACTCCTACATGGGCCAACACATCCTTAGAGTTTCAGACACCAACTCTGAAGTATGTTTAAGAGCCACATCGCTCTGCACTACTCTGCGAAAATCTGCCATAGTCCTCTACCGGTCTTTTCCTAGAGAGAGTTTGCCCAGCGGAGGCGGCTTTTCTAGGATCATCATAAATTTTTCCAAGTGCTAAAAGAAAGATCCATGAAGCTACCGCTGGCCCATTTCTTCCAATAAACGAAGTGCCCAAGCTTGAGGTTCTCTTGAAGGAGAGAAATAATGAAGCCCACTTTTACCTTTTCCTTTAGAAAAACTTCTTGGGCGCAAGGAAAAATAAAGTCCACAAAACTCTTAAATTGACTAAACTTGAAATGATCACCAGAAAATCTGTCAGGCAGGGACCTTAAACTCCTAAGAATCCCATTGAAATGGTGAGACCCTTAGGAGCCATAGTCTTTAACCGAGCATCAAGTTGAAAATACCCTTGTGTGTCCCTGTAGGGCTTTCTGTATTCGCTACTTGTCTATGTAAATCTTCTGGACTGAGCTCTCCATGGGGATTCATACTGGCTGCCAGTTGGCCCCCTCTGGACACGGAGTCTTAGCTCCTGCAGTCTTCCCCAGAGCCTCTGATGGCGAGGATGTTGTGCAGCAAGCTGGTACTAGGTCGCGGCTCCAGAGGAGACCCCATAAGAACTGATCCCACAATGTGGAGAAGGAGCTGGCAAGACGAACAGATAGGCAGAAGGCAAAAAGGTCAGTATTCCTTTGTAAGGGATTGCGTTCACACCAATACCACTCAGAGCAGCTTCATTAAAAACTATAACTTTTTATGGGAATTCATTTAAAAACACAAACGCCAAATAGCACCCCCTCCCCAGCAGCCCCTCCAAGCTTTTATTTTTGCTTTTACTTAAATGATCTAATTCAAAACAAAACAATTTTTCCAGTTGAAACGCTGTTCATTTATTCTTAAGGTAAATTGCTTTCTAATCATAATTTATTAGCATCTATACAAATTTTCAGATAAGTTCCCTCCTTTACAAATAACAAAGCATTTTCAACTGTATGTTCATGTCAAACATAACTAATCTGCATAATTTCTACAAAAGAACATAACTTCAAACATTAAAGAATATACATATTATATAAAGGAGATAAGAAACAAAGTCTTTTTACGTACAGATATTACCTTAAATTCTATTATATTCTAAGCACCGTAAGTGTTAAAGCTGTTTAAATCTTGTGGAGGGGCCAGGCCCCTGCAGTTATGTCCCTGGATCATTTTATGAATTTGTGATAATAACATATGTTATTTAATAGTTTTGTGTAAGATTGCTGTGATGTTAAGGTCAATTGAAACAGAAATTTGTATAGGAAATCTGTTCCTTTCCTTATAAAGCAGACCTGATATGTGACATTGATTACTCTTATAAGCAAACTAAAGCAGTTTAGTTAGGAACTTTTGGGGTGTCTAATTTTTACCTCTGTTTTCTTTCTTTGTCAATAAAATTTACATTACCCTCTATATATTCCTTCTACAACTCTTGTCAATAGTAAATCTTGGTAAACTGGATTAAGCGATCTGAGACGTACCTATCCAATTTACAATTATTTTTTTAGGCTATGGCTTACAAAATAATGTAACATACGGTAGGGTTATGTTTAATAGCTTAGTCTCTAATGTGAACTTCACTTAATCATAATATTACAGACTGCCATTTGTGAATTCAATTTCTATAAACAAATGTAAGTTAAATTATGTCACTTATGTTAACTTACTTGTTGTGTTAGTACCTTAAATGCAGAAGCATATGCTGACGTTGCTCCTTTGTTTTTAATTGTTAAATGCTGAGCATTTTCCTACTTGTTTGAAGGTCATTGTCATTTGTTGATCATTAAAATAAAGATTGCACTTAATTTAAAAGTCTTCTTCAGCTAGAATTTCAGTTCATTCATTACCAGAATACATTGAATTAACACAGATGAACTTAATGGGGGAATAAAACTACTTTTGGCACCTGGCAGTATTTATAGAAGCCCACACACTATGCCTACAGATCCATGTTTGTATGGTCCTCCTTTAACCCTGCTCTTTCTGCCTTTTTAATTTCCTTTCTATTATTCTATTCTATCCTTAATTCCATATATTAACAAGATTTTAAATAAATACTATAATCAATTAATTAAGCAAAGAATATCCCGGGTGGGCAGAGCTAGGGCAATGGAGTAGAACACATTTCCCTATAGCTCTGCAAATCCATTCATCCGGGGTTAACATCAGGCTGCAATTTCATAGAAATCATCTGGGCAGAACCTGTAATACCCCTCCCTGCAACCATGACAAATCCAAAATCGCGAGAGGACGGGAGGGAGGATAACGTGAGAAGTAGGATGCCTCAACCTCACTGGTAGATCAGCTTCAACCAGGGGGTAAGGCGCTCGGGGGGAGACGGGAGAGAGGTTATAGTGGGGGAAAATACAGACAGGCAAACCAAGGCCTCACTGACACACCAGGCCCTGAATTAACATTCCCCTTGGGTGACCCCCACTTACATGTGCCATGCAGCCATCCACCAGACTCAGACCCTGCCTCTAAAGCCATACATGGTAGCCCTCACAACTTCTACCAGAATACATGCTCCACATGCTCACTTAATGCCCTAATTGAAGAAGTCAATTCTGAGTATCACTTTGCTGGCCACAAAGCAACGGTGCACACATGCCCAGCTATTTGTTAATGTGGAATTTGGTGGCAGTGTATGTTTTCTGATACCCAGTTGGGGAAGGTGATTTGATTTAAAACATTTAAGTGCAGCAGATCGTACATTTTTGCTGGATTGTACAGTGGAGCTGCATGTAATTTAATTTTTAAAGTGCTGTGGCATTTTTGCTGCACACTTCCACAGCCAGCAGGGATAACCGGGGGCTCCAGTCAAGTCCATGCCTTGCCCCTTTGATCCCCCATTGGTTTCGTCCAAATCTATGTTGGGGATCGGGAGATGCACCCCATATCTGTCAGCACGTATGCAGCTGGTTCCCCCGGATTTGCTTTAGGTTGTGCGGTAAGGAAAACCCTGGTGACATCAGAGAACTCCTCCTTCACCGGGTCTTCCCTTTGGCTTCCCCGTGCTAGACCCTGGTGGTCTATTAGAGGTACACTGCATTCTCTATTCAGATTGCAATGCAGTACCTGCTATACAACAAATGTTACTATAGTATTTGTGAATGGAGCTCAGAGTTCCATTCACAAATGCTTGCTATAGTATTTGTGAATGGAGTTCCATTCACAAATTCTCTATAATGAGCCTTTATAACTACAGTTAAGTACAAGGTTCAGTACTTACTTTCCCACATGGGTGGCCCAGGTGCGTCTGCCCTGGGCCCTTCACAATTCCCGAACTATGGCGTCCAATAAAACCTGATATGAGTAGTGCACACCGGTAAAAACTTGGTCACGAGAAGGCATGCTTCCTGAAACGCATCAGGTAATCCAAGAGTTTCTGTATGTTACTCCGGATGCGTGAATAAAAGAGGCTTTTCTTTTTTTTGCTCCTTGATCAGTTTTTTCTGGTGTGTGCTACTCATATCAAGGTCCATTCACAAATAGACTTTTCTGAGCCAACAATATGGAGCACAAGTCAATATTAAGTGATCAGTTCTGATCACCTAATTATTATTGGTGAGGGTTCGTAATCCACACACTTTTTTGGGTAACTTAATAAACCATTAGTAAGCAAATTGGTCTTCTACAAAATGCCCAACATCTCCGGGGCATTATCCAAGTGAACATTAAAGATCACTCAACTAATTTCAATGTAAACTAAGGCTTCATTAGGAAATTTGCACAGGTACTAAAGAGGCCACATTGAATTTTTAGGATAAGTAAGTGTGCAAAAACTTGTGTGTCCCAGAGTAGCAATTGGTTTCACTTAATAGCACTAAAATGGGGGGGGATGTGGTGTTTTCAAGACCAAATATCAAGCAACCAAACCTCAGCCAAAAAATTGGCTTATGACATTCTTTTGGCTATACCCCCCCCCCCCCCCCCCCCGACGGGCAACCTCCGGGTGCCCTTCAATATTGTTTTTTCAGGGTGTTTTGCGTGGAAAGCCTTAATTAAGTGAGGAGCATGGACCTGTTCCCAAGAGTTTTCATCAAAACCGAAACCTTTCCACTTGACCAGGTATCTCAATTTTCCTGTGAGAATTTGGCATCCAAAATAGTCTCCACTTTATATTCCTCTGTATCTTTAACCAAAATTGGCAGTGGTGGTGGAGGAGGAAGTTCAGATGAGGAGCCAGAAACATACTTTTTAAAACAAGTAACATGAAACACTGGATGTACTTTTTTTTGATCTAGTTCAAAAGCAAATTCATTGATGCATTTTTTGATAAGGAAAGGTCTGGATGAAGCGAGCACCCAACTTGGTTGAGGGAACTTCAATTCGTGTGGACAACCAGACAAATTTACCTACTTTAAATATCGAGGAATAGTCCTTGATTTGTTAGCAGACCTGTGAGCCTGTTCTTGGACCTAAAGGATGAAGGACCTTAAGCCTGAAGGATGAAGGACTGTTATTTTTCTCAACAGCTCCAGTCAGGTTTGGAGATCCGGAATGGGGTTGTTCATGGAATGTCAGAAAGGAAGGTTGGGTTATAACCATAATTTGCATAGAACAGTAAACATTTGATAGAAGAATGGATCACATTATTGTATGCGAACTCGGCCAGTGGTAAAAAGGAAGCCCAATCCTCCTGAGAGGTGGAAGAATAACAACCAAGATATTGCTCGAGTGTTTGTCCTTTCTGTCTGCCCATTGGACTGTGGATGATATCCTGAAGAAAAAGAGTTGTATATCTGTAAGGATTTACATAGTTCCTTCCAAAACCTAGAGGTGAATTGTACACCTCTATCCGATACAATATCATCAGGCACTCCATGCAACCTAACTTTGTCTCTGATGAAGACCTCAGCAATTACCGCTGCTGAAGGGGCTGCTTTTAGTGGAATAAAATGAGCCATTTTATTTAGCCAGTCAACCACCACAAAGATTGTATTAAATACCTTGGACTTGGGTAGTTCGACAATAAAAATTCCATTACTTCTGCCCGAGGGTGGCTAGGAAGAGGCAGAGGACACAGCAACCCAAATGGTCTTAGTTTGGGTGTTTTAAATCTAGCAAAGGTTGTACAAGAAAAAAAATTAATCTTTTACAATCTTTAAGCACGCTGGGCCCAATAAATGTAACAGGTCGAAAGTGGAACAGGTCGAAAGTGGACGCCAAAGGATGACAATGGCTATAATGTAGCACAGAAGGCCTCCCTGATCAGGAACAAAATATATTCTTGTGATAAATGAAACCATCCTGGGAAAGAGGTTATTTGAAAGAAGACTGAACGGAAGCATCTTTAATGGTTTTAGCAACATTAATATGTAAAAGTTAGAAGTTGGATTTAGAAAGGATCGTTTCTGACTGATTAGATGTACTGTGTTCAGTGAACTGTCTGGAAAGAGAATCGGCCTTGCCGTTTTTAGAGCCCGGCCGGAAGGTTATATGGAAGTTGAATCTGGTGAAGAAAAGAGCCCACCTGGCTTGGCACGGTCACCTTTTTGCTGTCTGTAAATATTCTAGATTCTTGTGGTCTGTAAAAATAACAATTGGATGATTGGCACCTTCCAGTAAATACCGCCATTCCTCTAAGCCTGATTTAATGGCTAATAACTCCTGATCTCCTATGTCATAGTTTCTTTCTGAAACTGAAAGTTTTCTTTAAAAAAAAAAAAAAGGAACCTGGATGAAGTAAAGACTTGGGTCTGGCCCGTTGTGACAGTATGTGGCTGACCTCAGCCGCTGGAACAATTCTGGGAAGAGTGGAAGATGATATTTGTTTTTAACTGTGATGTTATTAAGGGCTCTGAAATCAATACAAGGACGAAGAATGCCATCTTTTTTTCAACAAAAAATATGCCAGCTCCAGCCGGAGATGTGGAATGACGTAGGAAACCCTTTTGTAGGTTTTCTTCTATGTACTCCTTAAGCACCTTTTGTTCTGGTTCAGATAATGGGTATACTTGACCAAAAGGGATCTGTGCTCCTGGAAACAATTCGACAAGACAATCATAAATATGATGCGAAGGTAATACATTAGCTGCTCTCTTGTTGAAAACATCAGAAAAGTCTTTGTAAGTGGATGGTAGAACGATTTTGGAATGAACCTCCTTTACACCAAGTAATGAAAAGAAAAAACAAGATTGTTGACAATGTTGAGATAGAAAAGAAATCTCTCCTGAGAACCGGGAAAAGTAAACTTAAAAAACAAGTATTTGGCATCCGTTTCTATTATTCACAGGGAGGTGAGAACGCTTATTCCCACCTCCCTGTGAATAATAGTTTGCTCAGGGGACCTGGAACTTACCTTACCACGCTCCTCTCGCAAGCCGCTCCTTTACTGATAGTCACTCTGTCCCGACCGCGTGCCCTATCTTAGGCGCATGTGCGCCAATGCAAAACATAGGGTGCGCAATCGGGACAGAACAGCTGTTCTGTGCAGGAGCAACTTGCGAGGGGAGCGCGGTAAGTTAAGTTCCAGGTCCCTGAGCAAACTATTATTCACAGGGAATTGGAAATAAGCTTTCTTACCTCCCTGTGAATAATAGAAACGGATGCCAAATACTTGTTTTTTTAAGTTTAGTGTTCCTTTAAGGGATTGTCAGGGTTATTTAATAAAAGTTCTTATTGTTAAAAATGGTGTAAATTTTGCCCTAACCAATCAGATGTTAGCTTTCAAATGTTAAATAAGATCTGATTGGTTGGGGCAAAATTAGCACCATTTTTAACGATAAGAACTTTTATTGAATTTCCCTGTATGTGTTTTCAACCAAGGCATGCAAAAAATAACAGGAAACAAAGAAAAGGGCCATAAATCGAAACAAATAAATTCAGTATGATGGTTATTCTTGACTAATACAGGAACAGTTTCTCTGAGGGTAGAGCCTGAAGAAGATTTAGATCCATCAGCCAGGTGAATGAATAGAGGAGTAGATTTGAGACGGGTAGGAATATCACAGTCTTTGGCAAAGGATTCTAGCATGAAACAGCTACAGGCTCCAGAATCAATAATGACTTGAGCTTCAAAGATTTGTCCGGTTCCCTGCAATGACATATTAATAGAATGGTAGGACATGGTAACAGGACTAGGAGGAGAAGAAGAGGAGTAAAGATTCTTACTCATGGGTCTAATCGGGCAATTATGCAGAAGGTGGCCAGACTCTCCTCAGTAGAGGCACAAATTCAACTGACGTCTTTAGAAACGTTCCTCGGGTGAAAGGGAAGGACGGGAGAAGCCCAGTTGCATGGGAAAGGGTTAGTAAGAGTTAAAGAAGGAAATTATTCTGTGAAGACAAGCTTAGCTCCCATCCTTTCTAACTTTCTTTCTCTAAGGCGATCTGAACAGACAAGTTTATTAGATCTTTCAGTGTTTCTGGTACTCCTACATGGGCCAACACATCCTTAAGAGTTTCAGACAGACCAACTCTGAAGTTATGTTTAAGAGCCACATCGCTCTGCACTGACTCTGCGAAAATCTGCCTCATAGTCCTCTACCGGTCTTTTCCCTAGAGAGAGTTTGCCCAGCGGAGGCGGCTTTTCTAGGATCATCATAATTTTTTCCAAGTGCTAAAAAGAAAGAGTCCATGGAAGCTACCGCTGGCCCATTTCTTCCAATAAACGAAGTGCCCAAGCTTGAGGTTCATCTTGAAGGAGAGAAATAATGAAGCCCACTTTTACCTTTTCCTTTAGAAAAACTTCTTGGGCGCAAGGAAAAATAAAGTCCACAAGAACTCTTAAATTGACTAAACTTGAAATGATCACCAGAAAATCTGTCAGGCAGGGGGACCTTAAACTCCTAAGAATCCCATTGAGAAGTGTGAGGACCCTTAGGAGCCATAGTCTTTAACCGAGCATCAAGTTGAAAATACCCTTGTTGTGTCTCCTGTAGGGCTTTCTGTACTTCAGCTACTTGTCTATGTAAATCTTCTGGACTGAGCTCTCCAGTGGGATTCATACTGGCTGCCAGTTGGCCCCCTCTGGACGCGGAGTCTTAGCTCCTGCCAGTCTTCCCCAGAGCCTCTGATGGCGAGGATGTTGTGCAGCAAGCTGGTACTAGGTCGCGGCTCCAGAGGAGACCCCATAAGAACTGATCCCACAATGTGGAGAAGGGAACTGGCAAGACGAACAGATAGGCAGAAGGCAAAAAGGTCAGTATTCCTTTGTAGAAGGGATTGCGTTCACACCAATATCACTCTCAGAGCAGCTTCATTAAAAACTATAACTTTTATTGGGAATTCATTTAAAAACACAAACGCCAAATAGCACCCCCTCCCCAGCAGCCCCTCCAAGCTTTTATTTTTGCTTTTACTTAAATGATCTAATTCAAAACAAAACAATTTTTTCCAGTTGAAACGCTGTTCATTTATTCTTAAGGTAAATTGCTTTCTAATCATAAATTTATTAGCATCTATACAAATTTTCAGATGAAGTTCCCTCCTTTACAAATAACAAAGCATTTTCAACTGTAATGTTTCATAGTCAAACAATAACTAATCTGCATTAATTTCTACAAAAGAACATAACTTCAAACATTAAAGAAGATATACATATTATATAAAGGAGATAAGAACTAAAGTCTATTTTTACGTACAGATATTACCTTAAATTCTATTATATTCTAAGCACCGTAAGTGTTAAAGCTGTTTAAATCTTGTGGAGGGGCCAGGCCCCTGCAGTTATGTCCCTGGATCATTTTATGAATTTGTGTATAATAACTATATGTTATTTAATGAGTTTTGTGTAAGATTGGCTGTGATGTTAAGGTCAATTGAAACAGAAATTTGTATAGGAAATCTGTTCCTTTCCTTATTAAAGCAGACCTGCTATTTGTACATATGATTACTCTTTATAAGCAAACTAAAGCAGTTAGTTTAGGAACTTTTGGGGTGTCTAATTTTTACCTCATGTTTTCTTTCTTTGTCAATAAAATTTACATTACCCTCTATATATTTCCTTCTACAACTCTTGTCAATAGTAAATCTTGGATAAACTGGATTAAGCGATCTGAGACGTACCTATCCAATTTACAATTATTTTTTTAGGCTATGGCTTACAAAATAATGTAACATACGGTAGGGTTATGTTTAGTAGCTTAGTCTCTCATGTGAACTTCAGCTTAATCATAATATTACAGACTGCCATTTGTGAATTCAATTTCTATAAAACAAATGTAAGTTAAATTATGTCACTTATGTTAACTTACATTGTTGTGTTAGTACCTTAAATGCAGAAGCATATGCTGACAGTTGCTCCTTTGTTTTTAATTGTTAAATGCTGAGCATTTTCCTACTTGTTTGAAGGTCATTGTCATTTGTTGATCATTTAAAAATAAAGATTGCACAAATTAATTTAAAAGTCTTCTTCAGCTAGAATATTCAGTTCATTCATTACAGAATACATTGAATTAAACACAGATGAACTTAATGGGGGAATAAAACTACTTTTGGCACCTGGCAGTATTTATAGAAGCCCTACACACTATGCCTTACAGATCCATGTTTGTATGGTCCTCCTTTAACCCTGCTCTTTCTGCCTTTTTAATTTCCTTTCTATTATTCTATTCTATTCCTTAAATTCCATATATTAAACAGATTTTAAATAAATACTATAATCAATTAATTAAGCAAAGAATATCCCGGGGTGGCAGAGCTACCGGGCAATGGAGTAGAACACATTTCCCTATAGCTCCTGCAAATCCATTCATCCGGGGTTAACATCAGGCTGCAACTTTCATAGAAATCATCTGGGCAGAACCTGTAATACCCCTCCCTGCAACCATGACAAAATCCAAAATCGCGAGAGAGACGGGAGGGGAGGATAACGTGAAGAAGTAGGATGCCTCAACCTCACTGGTAGATACAGCTTCAACCAGGGGGTAAGGCGCATCGGGGGGGAGCGGGAGAGAGGTTATAGTGGGGGAAAATACAGACAGGCAAACCAAGGCCTCACTGACACACCAGGCCCTGAATTAACATTCCCCCTTGGGTGACCCCCACTTACATGTGCCATGCAGCCCATCCACTGCCCCAGACTCAGACCCTGCCTCTAAAGCCATACATGGTAGCCCTCACAACTTCTACCAGTAATACATGGCTCCACATGCTCACTTAATGCCCTAATTGAAGAAGTCAATTCTGAGTTATCACTATTGCTGGCCCACAAAGCAACGGTGCACACATGCCCAGCTATTTGTTAATGTGGAATTTGGTGGCAGTGTATGTTTCTGATACCCAGTTGGGGAAGGTGATCTGATTTAAACATTTAAGTGCAGCAGATCGTACATTTTTGCTGGATTGTACAGTGGAGCTGCATGTAATTTAATTTTTAAAGTGCTGTGGCAGTTTTGCTGCACACTTCCACAGCCAGCTAGGGATAACCAGGGGCTCCAGTCAAGTGCATGCCTTGCCCCTTTGATCCCCCATTGGTTTCGTCCGAATCTGATGTGGGGATCGGGAGATAGCAACCCATATTTGTCAGCTCGTATGCAGCTGGTTCCCCCGGATTTGCTTTAGGTTGTGCGGTAAGGAAAACCCTGGTGACATCAGAGAACTCCTCCTTCACCGGGGTCTTCCCTTTGGCTTCCCCGTGCTAGACCCTGGTGGTCTAGTAGAGGTACTGCACTGCATTCTCTATTCAGATTGCAATGCAGTACCTGCTATACAACAAATGTTACTATAGTATTTGTGAATGGAGCTCAGAGTTCCATTCACAAATGCTTGCTATAGTATTTGTGAATGGAGTTCCATTCACAAATTCTCTATAAATGAGCCTTTATAACTACAGTTAAGTACAAGGTTCAGTACTTACTTTCCCACATGGGTGGCCCAGGTGCGTCTGCCCTGGGCCCTTCACAATGTCCCGAACTATGGCGTCCAATAAAACCTGATATGAGTAGTGCACACCGGTAAAAACTTGGTCACGGAGAAGGCATGCTTCCTGAAACGCATCAGGTAATCCAAGAGTTTCTGTGATGTTACCTCCGGATGCGTGAATAAATAAAGAGGCTTTTCATTTTTTTGCTCCTTGATCAAGTTTTTTCTGGTGTGTGCTACTCATATCAAGGTCCATTCACAAATAGACTTTTTTCTGAGCCAACAATATGGAGCACAAGTCAATATTAAGTGATCAGTTCTGATCACCTAATTATTGATTGGTGAGGGTTCGTAATACACACACTTTTTTGGGTAACTTAATAAAACCATTAGTAAGCAAATTGGTCTTCTACAAAATGCCCAACATCTCCGGGGCATTATCCAAGTGAACATTAAAGATCACTCAACTAATTTCAATGTAAACTAAGGCTCTATTAGGAAATTTGCACAGGTACTAAAGAGGCCACATTGAATTTTTAGGATAAGTAAGTGTGCAAAAACTTGTGTGTCCCAGAGTAGCAATTGGTTTCAACTTAATAGCACTAAAAATGGGGGGAGGGATTGTGGTGTTTCAAGACCAAATATCAAGCAACCAAACCTCAGCCAAAAAAAATTGGCTTATGACATTCTTTTGGACCAATACTAAAATGTTTAGAGGTGGAATGAATTTTTATTTGTTGATTAAAGATATATCTACCCCATTTTTTGGGGTATGTTGGAGTATTTGATGCAGCAATATTTTAATATTAATACTGGTTTTAGAAATTAAAATCTATTGTTTGAGCCCGAAGAGTGGACTTAGAGTGCAGCCGCAAAATTACCAATTGTCTCTTTTTGAGTATCGTATATACCAGGCATGCGCATAATTTTTCTGTAACTTTTTAAAGGGTTAACACATCGCTTTATAACAGTTTGTGTGTGTGTGTATAAACCGCGAGTATAAACCGAAGTACCTAGTTTTAGCTAAAAAAGGAGAAAAAGATATTGACTCGAGTATAAACCGAGGGGGGTAGTATTTGCCACTTAAGATGTTTGGAAACTACAACTCACAGCATGCTTTATTGCTGGGAGTTGTAGTTTTCAAACATCTTAAGTGGCAAATACTACACCCCTCGGTTTATTTAAGTGGCAAATACTTGCAAATAGGGGTAAATCCTCCTTTATTTGTGCATACGGTATGCACAAATAAAGAAGGTTTTACTCTTATTTGTAAATATTTGCCCCTTAATGTTGCCCTGGTGTCCGTGGTATTCTCCTACCTTGTCCGGCGGACGCTCGCTCCTCGCTCCACATCCTCAGTGCGCATCCGTATGATGTCACTACTCGGCGCCGCAAAGTGAGAGGTGCCAGGTAGAGACATCATCTGGATGCGCACTGAGGATGCGGATTGAGTGGCCGCTGGACAAGGTAGGAGAAAGGTTGACTCGAGTATAAACCGAGGTAAGATTTTCAGGCTTTTTAAAGCCTGAAAACCTCGGTTTATACTCGAGTATATATATATATATATATATATATATATATATATTATATATATACGAAAAATAGAGTCACACTCGCACTCAGTCCAAGTTCATAGATAAATGGGTGCTTCAAAGGATACAGATGCCTCCATCTGTCAATTTAGCTACAAAAAGGAATAGTCCTGAGCACACCTAACTAGTAAATTTCAAAATGTTATTTAACGTTTCGGAACTGCCTTGAGTCCCTTCACTCAATAGTCTATTCTGATGAAGGGACTCAATGCAGTTCCGAAACGTTAAAAATAATAATTTTGAAATTTACTAGTTAGGTGTCCTCAGGACTATCCTTTTTTGTATAATATATATATATATATAGTTTCAAAAGAAGGAGCACTCATGGGTCTTGTTACAAATTCAGTGAATAACTTTATTGTATCGACGCGTTTTGGATATGTCGCTAGCCGTCCTCAGGATACAAACTAACAATCTGTGCTCTAATAAAACCTTGGTCACCCGCCCCCAATGTTAAGACACTCCCCTCATTGAGCTGCTCATTGAGTCCCCTAGGTGTGAGGGTGCCCAATTTTTTTATCCAAAATACTTCACGCTGGAGTAACAAACGTCCTCTCTCGGCCACATTAGATACTGTGTCTATTTTTTCTATAGCCATCCATTTCAAGGTCGCTAAAGAATGGCCTCTCTCCTTAAAGTGTTTGGCGACCGATTGTTCGCCGTATTTTTCTTCCTTCAATGGATCAATGTTTTTGGCACCTTCTCTGGGGGCCAATGCCACCCGTATGAAGGTCCGATAATTGGCCATTCTATCCCTCAGGGATGTGGTGGTCTTCCCTACATAATACATGCCACAAGGGCATGTTATAAAATATATAGCACTAGTGCTAAGGCATGATAACTTATGCCGTATTTTGAACCTACGGCCCATATGGGGATGTGGGAAATCTGCCCCCGAGATCATGTAGCTGCATGCTTGGCACCCCCGTAAAAAATATTTTTTAAATTGCGGGCTCGCCTAAATGCAAAGACTGGTTGACTGCATTCAAAGGGTAATGTCTTATCTGTGCTAAGGAGGTCCCAATGTTTTCTGACGCTATGCTTTATATCATTACTGCACGAGGAATTTTGCATGACATATGGGATCTGATTAGTTACTCGATCAGCCCTACTGCTAATTTTGGTACTTCGCTGTTTAAACTTTTGAATAGCGATTTTACGCTGCTTAGTCACTAAATTGGGTGGTATCCTCGTGCTATGAATTTACCATTCATTTCATCCAATTGTTGATAGGTTGTCTTTTCGTTGTTATTATTGGTTAAGACCCTAATAAACTGGGAGATAAGCACTCCCTTTTTTTGATGGAATGGATGATAACTGGAAGCGTGAAGAAGGGTATTCTAGAAAACAGGCTAGTCTGAAAGCCCTGGGATGTCTTTGTTATTCTCAAGTCCAGGTAGTCCACCGTCTTTTCGTGTGCTACCATAGTAAATTTAACCTCGGGAACCTTATTGTTGAGGGCCACAAGAAATTTCTCACAGTCTTATAAATAACCTCTTCCACCGGCGAGCACTCCTTTAAGTAATCAGCTGCCCGGGTGCTGCTCCCGCCAATAAATATACAAACAGTTCAAGATCGGGCACACTCACGGGTCTTAGTGCAAAGCAGTAAACGTGTTTATTCACAAGGTTGTAGTTAACATGTTTCCGCCCCAAGAACACTTGGAGACTGTGTATTGGTTTGAATGAGCAGTGGTCGCTACATTGTTTTTTATGATGAACTGCTAATGTGTAATGTGTTAAAGGATCTTGATTGCTGTACACTTGCAGGTAACAGCAGCTCCTGTGGTTTTGTGAAGGAAGTCAAACAGTTATACATATTTTTATATATATTTTAATTAATATGCTTCTAATAGTTACCACTAAGTGTGATATGAGTGATTTAGACAAGTCTTGGAGAAACTAAGTCAGCACTTGTATATGTTAAGATGCCTTGCTTGATTATTTTAATTGTTTTTAATGGGTGTTTTGTAATAATGGTGGAGGTGTGGTTTGTACTAATGACTGTATAAAAGTACTCTGTTAATGATGATTCAATATCCTGATGATGGCATGCATGTTGCTGAAAAAATCTTTTTTAAAATTTTATAATAAAATACTATCAGGGAGATGTAATAAAAGTTCTTATTGCTTAAAATGGTGCAGGTTTTGCCTCAACCAATCAGATGTTTTCAAATGGTGCATACCATCTGACTGCTTGGGGCAAAATTAGCACCATTTTTAACTATAAGAACTTTAACTATAAGAAGCACCCGGGCACTATACAATATGTTATGGTGTGCTAACCTATTTTTCGCTATATATATATATATATATATATATATATATATATATATATATATATACACACACACACACACAATACAAGGATTGTGGAAGCACTCCAATTAGGCTAATTTACAACTAAATTTAGCGTAAGTGCTACTGATCTGGTCAAACATAGAAAAGATAATCAATGCACATTCCTAGGCCCCATACAATATCATATTATCTGCACACTGGCATACTTTATAAACGAGAAGTTTTAGTATACATTACTGTGATCACATGAATGAAAAGCCTTTCAACTATGTCAAGGTAACCCCAGTCTGGAAGGTCCTAACCTTTTTACTTCAATTACCATTAGCAAACTTTTGCATTTCTCATACTTGTGTACTGGGCCCATATAGCAGGCTCTCTCACTTCCCCCCAGACCTTTGGCTTTTTAAAATTAGGGAAGAGGCCATCCAGTGCTTTATATTAAAGGCATAGGACCTCCCATAAAAGGGGCGTGTTGGGGGTGCTATCACCACATGGAAGCTTGACCAGGCTTCCCAATAAATACATACAATACAAGGATTGTAGAAGCACTCCAATTAAGCTAATTTAGTGCCTAATTGGATCTGGTCAAACATTTATACAAATATAGAAAAGATAATCAATGCACATTCCTAGGCCCCATACAATATTATATTATCTGCACACTGGCATGCATTATAAACAAAGGGGTTTTAGTATACATTACTGTAATCACATGAATAAAAAGCCTTCCAACCACGTCATGTCTGAAAGTGCACATCTATGAGAAATGCAAAAGTTTGCTAATGGTTTTCTACGTACGGTAAAAAAAAAGTTTAGAAGCTAGGACCTTCCAGACTGGGGTTACCTTGAGGTGTTCACACAAATAGGTCAGAGTCCCTTTACCTTCTATTGCTGCTGGCTCCTGCTGTGTTCTGTCCCATACACACAAACCAAGTAGAGGAAAAAATAATGGGCAGTACCAGACATCGTTTAGACATAGTTCAAACAGGTCGACGGAATATGCAAAAGTTTTATATTTGGTCTTGGCCCATCTGGAAAAAACAAATACTTATGTAAGAATGCTGTTTATCGACTATAGTTCAGCATTTAACACCATAGTTCCGAACAAGATGATAAACAAGCTATTTGGGTTGGGCTTTCCACCTTCCATATGTAATTGGGTATTGGACTTTTTGGTGGATCGTCCTCAGATTGTTAGATTGGGGAACTGTATGTCCTCCATTTCTAAGGTGAGCATGGGGGGTCCCACAAGGTTGTGTTTTAAGCCTGTTATTGTAAACCCTTTTTACATATGATTGTCAAGCTCAGTATGTTTCAAACAGAATAATTAAATTCGCAGACGACAGCACTATCATAGGACTATCATAGGACTAATTGAAAATAATGATGAGAGGGCCAATCGGTAGGAGGTAGAGAGTTTGGTCAGGTGGGGGGGATCAGAATAATTTAGTTTTAAATATTGTTAAAACAAAGGAAATGGTCATAGATTTTAGACGTGGGAAAAGGACCTGGCACTGTCCATTAATTATAAATTTAGAGGAGGTAGAGAGGGTTTCCAGTTTTAAATTCTTTTTTAACATAAAAGCTTTTATGGGAGGAAAATATTTGATGTATAGTGAAGAAGGCACAGCAATGGGTTTATTTTTTTTGTGTAAATTAAGTAGACTTGATATTCCAAAGTCTGTGATGGTAAATTTCTATAGATGCGTGGTAGAGAGTGTGCACTGTGGCGGAGAGGAAATTCCTGCACAGGGTTATTAAGACAGCCCAGTGTATTATAGGCTGTGAACAACATTAGAAGAGATACAAAATCCATTGTGGTAGGAAAATGGCAGCTATTAGGGAGATGCTACTCATTCAAGCAATTCTATTTTTACTTTTTTACCATCAGGGCGAAGGATGAGTTCTATTCTTGCACGGACAACTAGGTTTAAAAATATTTTTCCCCCACGGCTATAAGATTATTTAATACTAGACTTTATTGACTGATAATATTAGGGGATATGTACTTTTTTGCTCTGTAGGTCAGTCTTCTGATGTGTGTACTGTGCAATTTTTTTGCAACTGTAAGTTTAACGTCAGTGGTGGGGAAGATCCTAGAAAGTTTAATAAGGGAACATATTCTAGAGTATGTTTCAAGGACTGACATTATAAGTAGTAACTAGCATGGATTTAGGAGGATTAAATCTTGTCAAACTAACTTGCTTGGCTTTTATGAGGAAGTAAGTAGAAATTTAGACTCTGGCATAGCAGTAAATGTGGTATACTTGGATTTTGCAAAGGCTTTTGATACAGTCCTCCATAGGCGGCTAATGTATAAGCTAAGGTCTGTTGGTCTGGGGTGGCAAATTTGTACATGGATAGAAAATTGGTTAATGAATAGGATGCAGAGAGTAGTTAATGGGGCTTCATCTATATGGACTAAGTGCCCAAGGGTTCTGTGTTGGGGCCACTTCTATTTAATCTGTTTATTAGTGGGTATTGTCAGCAAGGTTTCTGTGTTTGCTAATGAGGTAAAACTTTGTCAACCATTAAAAACTTCAGAGGATGTACAATCATTGCAGGTGGATCTGGATAGATTGTCACATTGGGCTGCTACGGGGCAGATGAGATTCAATGTTGATAAATGTAAGGTAATGTATTTTGGACTTAAAAATCCTTGTGCTGCTTATACGATAAATGGCTCTGTGTTAAGGGAATCCCTTTTGGAAAGGGATCTTGGAGTTTTGGTGGATAACAAATTTAAATGTAGCAAGCAGTGCCAGGCAGCAACAGCCAGAGTTAGCATCCCTTAAGACTTGAAGAAATTAAGTTTAAGCTTCAGAAAGTTTTTCGCTGTGAGAACGGTAAAGTTATAAAAACTGTCTTCCAGTGAACGTTGTGATGGCAGGTTCATCGGACAGTTACAAAAAAAAAAGCTGTATGCTTTTCTGCAAACAAGGAATGTTGGAAGTTACTGGTATTGATATATAAAGTAGAATTGATTCAGGTATATTTCCGATTGCCACTTAGAGTCAGGAAGGAATTTTTGCCCCTTCATAAATTTAGTGTGTTTTTTTGCCTTCGGGAAATGAGGGTATTACTAGATGGGTCGGACTGGATGGACGTTTGTCTTGATTCAACGTCAAATACTATACTATATTACCAGCAGGACATTAACAGATGCTGGCAGTATGAATATAAACTTTAAAAGATCTGGGAAAGAATTTGAAAAATATCTGTTGAATTTAGTTAAGTGGACTTAAAGTTTAGTTCTTGTGCAAGAATCTGTTGGCAATCATGTACCCTGGAAATTCCAAATTAGCATATCATAGCTAGGTGTTAGGGACCTTCTGAATGCAAGGCATGATTGCATTGTGGCTAAGAGGTGTTATAGGAACTGCCCAGGGCACAGTATCAAAACAGCATTGTACATGGCAGACAGTTGGTGTCAACCCCCCCCACCTCTATTTAGGCTTGTTTTCTTTATTTTCACATGAATGGCTACCTTGACAACACCTCTCTTGAACCAGTCATGTTCCTTTGCCAATATGTTGACATTACAATCTTTAAAGGTTTGTTCTTTTTCTTTAAGATGTAGGTACACGGCTGAGTTCTGACTCGAGGAATTGGCTCTTCTGTGCTGGGCCATACATTAATGCAGTTGCTATTTGGTCTCCCCCAGATACAACTCAGAGCACTCTTCACTGCACTGCACTGCATATATGATGTCGCTTTTCTTCTGTTTAGGTATTGGGTCTGTCGGATGTACAGTACCAATTGCTACCTCAGTGTGTTGTTTGATTTAAAGCAGAAAGGGATATGGTGTTTTTTTTTTAAATTCTTCTTAATTTCTCAGAGACCCCTGCTACATATGGGATGATCATGTTCTTTCTCCTGTTTTGCTTTTCCCCTTCTTGACAAAGGCCCAGTCTGGATAACCACAAGTTGTAAGGGCTCCATTAAAGGGCATGTCCCCCCCCCCAAAACTATAATGGCCCCATCATGTAGTGTAATAAAATCCTTACCTCACATCCCAGCTCCATATGGTTCTCCTTTAGTCCCCCCCCAAAGTCCCAAAAACTGCCCACCATGAGGATAGCAGAGTCCATATAGGACTCTGCCTCCTGTCTCACCTCTGGGAGAAGTTTGGCATGCGTACTGCAGCCCTTCTCCCCCTCCCTCTCCCTCCCATTTTGTGATCCCTCCCCCTACCATAAAACCCCTTGCCCATATCATAGTATATCTTCCCCCAGCCCCAACCGCTAAAAAATAATTTTAAGAAAGACTCTACTTACCTTCCCTCTCTTAACCGGCATTCTGAGAAGCCGGCAGCCACGTCCGTGTTTGGCTGCCTCTCAGCCAATCACGGATGCGGCTGCCGGTCCCGTCCCCCTGCTTGCAGTGTCTTGCAAGCAGAAGGCCGGGCTTCGGAGGAGAGAGGGAAGGTAAGTAAACATCGGGGCACTTTCTTACATTTATTTTATAGCGGTTGGGGCTGGGGGAAGATATACTATGATATGCCAAAAGTTTATTATAAGGGTGGACATGCCCTTTAAGATGTTTCACTTTAGCCTTTGCCTCTGTGCTGCTCTGTATTGCAGGGTTCTGATGACACCCAGCTTGTGATCTAAAGGGTGGTGGGAGTCAAACATCAAATACTGATGAGGGTTGGTTTTCTGTAAACCTCTACCAAGCAATCCAAGAAAGCCAGTGTGTTGTTTTGTACCTCTTCCCTTGTAAATTTGATGTTCTGGTCTACAGCATTGATGTGTTCTGTGAAGGCTTGTACTTCCTTCTGGTGGATTTTAACCCAGGTGTCAACCACATATCTGAACCAGTGGCTGGGTGCTATGCCCTTAAAGGTATTAAGCGCCTGTTTTTCCACTTCCTCCATGTAAAGGTTGACCACAATGGGTGAAACTAGAAATCCCATAGCACATCTATGTTTTTGCTTGTAGAATCTAATCCTCTATTTGAAGTCCAGTAGGGAACACACCTGTTCTGGGTTAAGATCAGTTCTGCTGGTAAGGGGGCTGTCCTGGCCTAACCATTTTCTTACAATGTTAACAGCCTCCTTTGTGGGTATATAGGTGAAGAGAGATGTCACATCCTATGACACCATAGTTTCTTCTTTACTACTCTTCAGTACTATATCTAGAATCTTGTTGGAGAAATCCTGGGAGTTCTGGATGTGATGCTTAGAACTTCCAACCAATGGCCCTAAGAAGTTGGCTAGGTATTTTGCCACATTGTATGTTACATACAATGCTGATGCTGCTGACAATAGGTCTTAGTGGTGCCCCTTCCTTGTGTATCTTTGGGAGTCCAGATATGCATAGATGTGCCTCACCAGGGTAGAGGCAATGATACATTGCTCAATGGCTTTATCTTTTTGAAGCTGTTGTAGTTAAGTGTTTGACCTTTTTCTTGTAACAGCTGGTGGGATCACTTGTTAAAAACTCATATGTGTTGGTATCGGCCAGGAGTGTGGTCATCTTAGCATGGCATTCTGAGGTGTTGAGTACCACTGTGCTTCTTCCCTTGTCTTCTGGCAGAATGGCGATACTGGAATATTTCTTGAGGGATATTAAGGATCTTCTTTCCTGTGTGGTCAGGTTAGATGAAGAAGGTTTAGCACTCGCTAAGCCTGCAGATATCTTAAAAGTTATCTGCCTCTGTACTTTGTGGTACCTTATAATTGTGGATTGAGACTTCTCTGGCTGATATTATATCCACTACAGGGATTGCTTGGAGTGCTAGGAGTGATGGCAAAGTTCAAGCACTTATCCAGAACTTCCATTTCTGCCTGGGTCAGGGTTCCGTTAGACAAATTTCTCACCAATTCCCTACTTGTTTGAAGTGACAATTTTCTCCTTTCCTCCTTTTGTATCCAAGGTAGTTTTTCTCCTTTGGGGGTGTTCTGAGATGACAGAATAGAGAACTTGTTATGTTGCATTTGCTTGTCCTTACAGTGCTGAGAAAGCTGTACTTGTTAGGGACCTTCTGAATGCAAGGTGTGATTGCATTGTAGGTAAGAGGTGTTATAGGAACTGCCCAGGGTAAGGTGTCAAAGCAGCATTGTACAATGCTGTTTTGACTAGCACAGAGGAGCCCTTGCATTCAGAAGGTCCCTAACACCTAGCTGTGATATGCTAATTGGGACTTTCCAGGGTACATAATTGCCAACAGATTCTTGTACAAGTCATTCTGAATTGAGAAAGCCAGTCGGATAACTAGTGAAACGTCTTCAAGAACTAAACTTCAAGTCCAGTTGATCTAACTGAATTCAATAGATATACCATGACCTGGATGAATGAAAACCTTCACAAACACAATGTGAAGAATTTTCTTCCACAAAAATTGTCAATATCATAAAACGCCTAGCAACAAGGCACACACAATATGATCCAAGGATGGGTTCATGCCAAATTGGTGTTCCAACTAATCAAAAAATGTTCAGCAAGAGTGTTTTGTGTCAAATGGATCATCTTTTATATAGCCAAGAAGTACAAACACAGACAGGAAGAATCCACCTAGAACCTTTATAGAAAAATTACCAAGGACCATTCTTACAACATTTCTGTTTGCACACCCATTACAGAGGTTCCGTCTCATAGTACTGTTGAACATGGCATAGACTTTCCAATAACATCTACAATATCAAACGATAAATCGGAGGAAACATGCAACCTAACTTAGGAAACAACAGAGGCTTCATCATATCACCCCCAATCATCAACATCCTTCACAGTGGGAGTCAGAACCCTGACCCTGTACAGCAAGCAAAATATGTTAAGAAAGTGTTAAGCGGTTCTTTTTTCACAAAAGTGAAGGAATCTTTTACCATATTTGGAATGCATTTTATTTCGGAAACAATGTTCTATAATTACCAAAAAATGAAATTTTTCCAGTTATTGATTATAATTTGGAAAAGAAAAAGGAAATTATTAAGTGTTTTAAGGAAAGGCTGTTGTACTGGCTGGTGATTGCCAGTATGACAGCCCAGGGCATTCTGCAAAATATTCCATTTATTCTATGATGCATATTTCATCTAATAAAATAAGTTAATACAAAATCGAACATGTATCAAAGGGCAAATCCTCAGGGATTTTAAAGAAGGTTGCATTTAGAAATTGCTTGGAACAATAAGGCTGAGGCAACACTGCAGCGCACAGAAATGGCACACAAAATCACGAGCGATTGTGTGCGAGATTGTGTGGTTTGCATTTTGCGGTTGTGGTTTTGCCGTTTTCTGCTATGGAAATGCATGCATTACTGCACCAAAAATGGTGAACGCATGCGTTACCAAAACGTGAACGGACACGCATCTGAAACCACAGTAATTAAGCATTCCCGCAATTTTCATGTTAGCAAAAATCGCAGGTGCAATTGCGAGCGCAAACGTGAAAAAAATGCGCTAGTGTGGCCTAGCCCTTAATAAATGAGGACTTTGCAGTACATATAATAGCTACTGACCGGCACGCTGACATTAAAAATTTAATGGCAGAGGAGTTCAAAGACATCATTCATCAATTTAACATTTAGAGGAGATACAATATGGCCCTTTTCCGTCTAAAGCCCACGTTAACCTGAAAAAATTTCTGGTTAACGTGGGTTTAAGACGGAATTTAGAGCACAGTGCCATTTCCAAATGTTTTCGGAAATAGCGCTGTGCTAACGATCCAAAACCCCTGCCGTGGTGCGAAACTTTAAGGTAAAGGTTGGGGAGCGTTAAGGTCGCGCTCCTTAGCTTAGCCCGATCCCACAATGCAATAACTGATGTAATCTCGTTTACGTCTGTTATTGTATCATGGGATAGGGCTAAGGTAAGTAACGCAGCGTGGAGTATTGGATCTCCCCATTGGTACTTAAAAAAGAACATTTCAAAAAGACTTGTTGCTGCTGGGAAATAGATTAGATGTCTAAAGACACTGGTTATTGGATAGGAATTATTTGAAACCACTTGTGGTGGTGTGCGCAATCTTGCTAAAGAGATACCAAAATTTGAACAGTAAAATGGAAATCAGTTCTCCATCATGTTAGCAACGTGTATCATTTCAAAGGTCTTAAATACTACACAAGATGCAAACACAATCGTTCATCTGTGTACAAAAGACTCTACAAGCACTGGATTAAAAAAGGAACCAAAGCCCACGATGAGCTGCACCGGTTTATCTACAATCAAGCCTTGCTGAGGGACATT
This sequence comes from Hymenochirus boettgeri, assembly GCA_019447015.1. Classification (NCBI taxonomy): domain Eukaryota; kingdom Metazoa; phylum Chordata; class Amphibia; order Anura; family Pipidae; genus Hymenochirus; species Hymenochirus boettgeri. The sequence goes on along the minus strand of CM033469.1, from coordinate 85,528,118 downwards.
GAGAAAATAAACTACTTTTGCCACACTGGAGGCCTAGAGGTTTTTCACAGCAAGGTTCTAAAGTACAGATCAAAACAGTACAGCTTTGGAATCGATGGGATGCATGCAAGCACACGGCTTGTAATTTTGTCACATAATCATAATATGCACAGGCAACAAGCTACAATTATGAATCCCAGAGGAACGAGACAGAGACTGACTGTAGGATAAGAGAGGTTTAAAATTGTGTACCCCAAACAAAACAAACCCAATGGGTTGCAAATCCAATTTATGAAAGAGTAGTTGACTATCATCTTCCAGTTATCATGCGTGATTCCCTTAGAATTCTATAGGTAGATTTGGACCACAGCTGGCACAGCTCTAAGTTGTAGTGTTCCCAAAAACATTTCTTTAGAGGAATGTGGAGCTAAAATTTAGCAGCAGTACAGTGAAGAATGCTCTGATTTGTATGTGGGGGAGACTAAACAGCAACTGCATCAACGTATGGCCCAGCATAGAAGAGCCAATTCCTCGAGTCAGGACTCAGCCGTGTATCTGCATCTTAAGGATAAAGGACATACCTTTGAAGATTGTAATGTTAACATATTGGCAAAGGAACGTGACTGGTTCAAGAGAGGTGTTAAGGAGGCTATTTATGTGAAAATAAAGAAACCAAGCCTAAATAGAGGTGGGGGGGTTCGACACCAACTGTCTGCCATGTACAGTGCTGTTTTGACACCTTACTCTGGGCGTTCCTATAACACCTCTTAGCCACTATCCAATCACGCCCTTAACACTTGGCTGTGATATGCTAATTGGGATTTTCCAGGGTACATAATTGCCACAGATTCTTGTACAAGTCATTCTGAATTGAGAAAGCCAGTCGGATGACTAGGGAAACGTCTTCAAGAACTAAACTTCAAGTCCAGTTGATTTAATTGAATACAACAGATATATCTAGCTGTTAGTCTTCATCAAAATCCATTGTCAAAGAAATAAAAAGTGAATTTTTTCCTTTAGGATTAATTCTGTTTTCCTTTAACTCAAGCCTTCTTCTCCTAATGCTTGTCTTCCCCCACCAGCTCACATTGTTCTTTCATACAAAAAAAAAGCTTAAATTGGCTGCCAAAATATTGGCATGTACACTTAATAATGTAATGCAATTTTAACCATCAAGCTATTGATCAGTACATTTGTATCTGTGTACCAGACCAAAATTAGGGCTAATATAGAGAGCTAGTAATTTAAAACTAATTAGTATCAGAAAAGTAAAGGTCAGATAATAGAGGCAACCCCCTCACCAATATGTATAAATTGATATGATGTAGAGATTAATGTAATTAATACGATGTAACCTTAAACTTAAATCCAGTTAAAAAGAAAACTAAATAATTGTATTAAAAGAAAATATACTTGTCATGATGATAATTAGTTTAGTTACTTTTATCTTCCTTTCAAAATAATTATTTATCAATAAAAGCATAACTATGCAATAGACTAGTCAGAACTCCTTTGCAAATTAATGTGCAAATTTTCTAGGCAGCCTTTGTTTAAAGGAATACATATAAGCCTTACTATGGCAGAAATTGTGATCGGTGGAGCAGAAAGCCCAAAGGTAGTTCTTCTCTTGACAAATTGTGTACCAATTTAAGACATATCTGTAGTTAGGAGCTTGGCAGCAAAGAGAATTAACGGAATACAAGTTCTTTTAAGGAATTACAATAATGTAGGTTATGTAGATCATACTAGATATTGCTTTCACAATCGGAATATTATGGTCACTTTTTTTTTTTTTTACTTGTGATTAGAATTAAAAACTCTAAACATTAAGCATAACTGAAAATTAATTTTAAGCTTTCTTTCTGTTTGACTATGTCCCGTGCAATAGCATTACCAAAGTGTTTTTCACACAATCGTTTTAAAAAATGTGTCACATCTTTTATTTCCTAAATTGATGTATGTCTACGTTATTTATTTATTTATTTTTTTGCCAGACAGACTTTTTATTTAACATATGACATGGCAGAACATGGCAATATATAATGCACTTTGAAATGTAATTAGAATTGAAGGTGCACTATATTTTTTTTCATTATGAATTTTGAAAAAGGTTTTGCACTTTACTTAGATACCTCACAGACATCCCGGTTTCACTGGGACAGACCTGATCTGTAGGATCTTTCCTGGAACACCTGGTTTTGTCCTGCGTAGCTGGTGCATTTTGGGGATGGTGCTAAGAGGAGCTTCAATAGACTGCCTGCATACTGGACCTGGTTGCCCCTGGATTTGGAGGTATGCATATAGCGTGGACATACTAAACTTCATTTTGTTCATTAAATGTGGTTTAGCTTGTTATGATACAGACATATTTGTGGGCCCTGTTAAGTCTACATTTTATCCCAAGTAAACATTTTGAAGATTCAATGTGCAATTCTTCTTTTGTAATTATAAACTTTAATTTATATTGTATTTTATATAATAAATTACAGAATCAGAGAGATTCCCATCTATGATATCTGATGAAAAAAACAAGTTCTCAATGGATATTTTTAGTCTTTTGGCAATTAATTGATCAGAATATTTGGGAGCAGGTAAGCATTTGAGTCAGTGATTTATGCTACTTGTTCCCTAACAAACAACATATTTTATATTATTTTTTGATTATGCAGGAAAAACATCCTCTACCAGACTAAATTCTGCCACTGTTTCCCATATAGAGCATACGCCACATATTTAAACCCTCCTGCCCGTCTTGTAAAGACCATAAATAACCCTAACCATATAAATGAATAAAACAGAAAATTGCATATTCAGCAGCAACTTGTTTTTATTTCTTCCCTTACCCAATAAATAGTAGTCAAAGTTCAATCTGCAATTCTCTGCAGTCCCTGCAGTATTTTAAAGGGAAATGGAGACTGGACTGAAACAAGTAACTACTGTAATTACAGTAATTAATCAGAATAGTTAAAAACAATGTCTGACAGCTTTTTAAAGCAGTTTAAAAACAAAAACAAAACATTTAATATGCTATTATTTAGGTTAATTGAGCATTAGAATAAAGGCTTGAAGTGCGCAATAATATAAACCTTAGAAAAGGTTAAAAATAAAATCCGGTTAAATGTATTAAATCATTAATAAAAAGTTAATGTTGAGTAAATGATTAATGATTTTTTAAGACACTGTAATGCTGTGAGAAGAACAAGGAAATACTCTGTTGACTAGTTTATCTAATTCCAAGCATGGTGAATAGCTTGTTGACAGGAACCTCAGTTTTAGATTTATGAAAAGGTTATTTTAATCTGTACTTTAATAATAAAAGTGTATCCTTCTTTTCATTTAAATAAATCACAATGGGAAGTGTTTATTTACTTCCAAAAACTGACTAAGTATAGTCAGTACTAGACAGGTTAGGACATAAATCTTTTCATGGTAATGGTCATTATATTTGACAGAAAGGACAATAATTGTTGAGTTTAAAGCCATATAACCTCTTGTAAGGTCTGATCAATCAGACATAAGCATTCCTACACAGCGTAAACTAAATGAAGCATTTGAATATGGAGCCAGCCCAGTTCAAATGTCTAAAGCCACGTACAGATGACTAACATGGCATGACACCTGACACATTGTTGATCAGGGGTCATGTATTATATTGCGTTATATTGCAGATCTGTACTCACCTTAACTAACAGGTATGATGAGATTACAAAATAACTACAAGACTATTCTGAACAAAAAAACAAATCTCATTGGCCAGGTCTGAGGTTGCTGCCTGACCAAAGTACGATCGCAAGTTTAATAAGAGATCCATTTACACACTGACATAGTCAGCTTCTACAGTAAAACCATGTCCAATCTCATGCAATAGGTAACATCAAAACCCATGATTCACATAAGAGGTAAAAATAAAATGTAATAGATCGTCAAGAAGCCTCTAACTCTGCAGATCCTTTTCAATGTAAAAAAGCTTGGTGGGCCATTGAAGCAAAAATACTTAAACCCACCTAAATGGACTATTTACTAAAGTTTAGAAATAAGTTATTCAGGAACACCAAACAACTCTGAAAAACCAGTTTATCCATCCCTTTCATATAACCTGAAAAGATTTCACTCACTTTTAAGGACGAAACTTTTGCTACATATCTAAAGATTCTATTTGAAACAAATTACTCTTAATTGCATATAAAAGGCAGGCGTATGCACTGTAGATGTCAAAAATAGGCTATAACCACAAAAGGTTTCAGGCCAAGATTCCTTAGTTTAACCACGAGTGACACTTCGAAGAAATCAAAATGTTCTATTCTATTGAATCTACTATTCTGCAATTCCCATGTTATTGCAATTGGTGTTTGCACATCAACAATTACCAAGTCGATCCAGGACGTTGCATAATCATATTGCAAGGATCAGATTACTTAAAAGAATGAAAGGAAGAAGCAACAGCCTTTCCCCCAAAACCAGTCAAAATCACCAACATCACCACATAGACGGTGTAACCTCCTAATCAGGTTTATCCTTTCAAAGGCCCAATGACACTTACTTTAGATGAAAACTTATTATGGTTATTATGTTAATTGCTAGCCATACTTTTCTTTCCTTTCACATATCCCAGCAATTTGAAAGAAATTAAAACTGAAGAAATATTCGTGGGCAGTTTCATGTATTCTGCACAATATTTTAAAAAGCTTTTGTTTACTGTAGATATTATTATAAATTAGAAATACCTGAATCCAGAAAAAAAGGACACGCAGACAATTAAAATAATTAATACAAAACCCGAACAATGAAAGGCAGAATACATTTTATTAAATAAAGAATCAGTAGCTTATTACAGTCATTCTTTGCAAGTGTTCTGTGCTTTTTTTCTATAAACAATTTATTTATTTGGAAGGAAGGAATACATACCTTATACACTAATAAAAATGTTTTATTTATTCTATTTTGTTCAAATAGATATATAACTGGGTTATTGATTTAACCTCAATACTGTTCCATTTACTTATCTCTCTGTAGTCCCTAAAGCTTTATTAACCTATTTCTCTCCTCCATGGTAAAGTCGGCATCTCCATCTGATGCCAACTTCCAGGTTGCTGCAGTCAGTTAGGAGCGTGGTGGGGACATCACAGCAATGCTGCAAACAGTTGCCCCTATGAAGCTGTGTGAGCTCCCTAAAAGCTCAATAATGTGTAACTGTGGTCTCCATATAGGTGTGTGACAGTCACATGATTTGCTGTTTAAGAAGCCTCATCCCAAAGAAAACTATCTTGTCTGAAGTTATTTAAATACCTGCAAACTTTTTCTGTCCATTCCTCTACCTTGTTTTCTTTTCAGGCTTTTGGCTAGCTTTAAAATTATTAAGATGCTTGGGGGCATGGCTTATGATAGAGCAGAGGTGGAAAAATGGTGCTAGTCATGTGCTAGCTAGAAACACTGCTAGCTGGAAACACCGCCCTTTATATTGTTGTAAGATTGGATAGTCTGCAGCTAGAAGCATGATCCTGGAGTAATTTTAAAGTTATGAATGTGTTATTTTTAGTAAAGGGCACATGTATAGAGACCACAATTACCCTTTAATCCTACAGAGAAGGCGAGGAACGTGAATACTATCACTGCAGGAGAGAGGTACGTAAATAAAGCTTAGGAAATGCAGGGGGTACAGTACCAGGGTTGGAGGAAGGTAACTGGATTTTACTGCTGGGGTGGATATGCCTTTTAATAACACTTCATATGTCTGCACAATTATAATTGTCCCTCAGTAATAACAACGCATGACTTTGGACTTTGACTTTGGAGATAAAAGCCACACTAGCGATCTATAAAAGGCAGAATTAGATTTTATTTTTTAACCTAATGCTTTTTTCATAATAACATTGTAGATGAGGTTATAAAAAGACATACATCCATCTAGAGCAATCTTTTTAATCTCCCCTGTCACCAAATTTTAATTACTGCATTCCTATCAACAAAGAGAGAGAGCTTCTTTCAATGCCAGTATTCAAAAATTTTACAAACTGCACCGAAATTCCTGTTCTGTGTAAGGGAGAGGGAGGATCTCTGTGCTATTATATATATAGAGTATCTATATATATTATATAGAGTGTATATTAAAGGATTGTTTTTTATTGTACACATTGTGACACTAGAGATGCTTAATGTATGGTTTTAATTACATATTATTTATGACACAAAATGTATTGATTGTACAGACACCTGCTATTGGTTCCCCCAGATTGGTGGGTGGGACCAAATGGAGTCACAGTCTTGAAATTTTCCCTGAGCACAGTTGCACTTTATCACCTGAAGAAGGGGGCATTCCCCCGAAACGTTGTGACGTGTGATGTGTGGATCACAATAAAAGTATTCTAATTTCTTGGAGTGCGACCCTCAATTGTCTTTTTTCCTGTGAAGCTGTTGGTTCCAAGGGGAAGAACCCACGAGGCGTCTGCACCCATAGTTGGATAGAGTGCACCTCCACCATTGTTAATCTTTTTAATCTCCCCTGTCACCAAATTTTAATTACTGCATTCCCATCAACAAAGAGAGAGAGCTTCTTTCAATGCCAGTATTCAAAAATTTTACAAACTGCACCGAAATTCCTGTTCTGTGTAAGGGAGAGGGAGGATCTCTGTGCTATTATATGATTAGCTGTCAGCTTCTAGGAAGAAAGGTTGAAGCTTCCTTGTTTTGATCTGTTGAGCACCACAGAGCATGTTGGGAAAAAAACTAATTCCAGAGAGAAACAGGAGGCTGAGAATCCATCTGGATCATTGAAAGATGTTTTACCAGTGGTTGGAACCAACTGCGGAACGAAAAGTTCTGTGGTGAATTAAGATTTAACCTTGAAATTGCAATGCAGATTTAATGACAACTATGCAAGATAATTACAGCATAGAACTGAACTGGGTATTTCAAACTGGATGTTAACCATGACATTTCACTAGATGTTGTTATGAGAGTTTTAAAGTTTAGCCTTCTGAATATGCAAACTTAGCAAATCTATGTTGACTTTAAAAAATATGTAGATATTACTGTTTTAAGCTTTAATAGAAGTTGTATTGTTCTTTCCAAGGTGCCAAATGCAGATAATTATTCCCTTCTGATTTCAGTTAAACTCAGCCCTGTTCATTTGGCTGGAAACAATTGCATCTATTCAATTTCTCTAGCGATTTCTGTTTGGCTTGTTTGGAAAACCCACAGATAGCTATATTGTATCAGCCAGACAAGAGTTCACATCTGTGGATTGAAATACCAAAAGACAAAGGAAATGTCTGTTGTGCTTACCACAAAATATCTTCTTTTGTTGCCACGTCTTTGTCTGCAAATGGGGGAAAAAAATTACTAATAGCATATTTAAAACATTCTTTCACATTTGGGCGATTGCTTTCATATGACATTTTTATTGCTAATGGGTGATCAGGTTAATAAGCAGACTTAAAAGTTAAGTCATTCTGATGCTAATTATGTCTTTATATTGTATTGCAATGAACATTCTGCAAAACATTAACTGAGTTAAACTGTACAGCACTGTTGATTTTAAATGTGACCTTAGGCATTCCAACTTGTTCTGTAACATAATCGGTATTTTAACATTCATAAATAAAGAACTTTACAATCTATATACACAAGTGGGTTCACTGTTATTCCGTATTCTAACTAGTTATACAGAGAAATTGTCCAGGGCAAAGTAACTTGTCTCATCAAGGACTTATCTTGTTATTTTTAATACTTTCTGCAAACAAAATTAACATATAACCACTGCAATACAATGGCCCCTGAGCCATTGTATTGAACAATAGATCAAATTGTATTGTATAGAACAATAGATCAAATGTCTTGAATTATACTCATATCCCAACAATTGTTTCTGCTCCAATATAAAAGAAGTGCACCGTAAACATATATAAATGAAGCGAGCTCTATATTTGATGCTTAAGGTTCATACACATGTGCGATCACGGGAGCCTACCCATGACGCACAATGTGTATGAGTGCCTGTTTTGGCTACCAATCGACGAATGTTCTGTCTCCAGGCGAATCGGTCAATGAGGCTTGACCGAACATCCATTTTGGCTGATGCAGCCCCCATGGCTGAAAGCACGAAGTGCAGTGGTCTTTCCTGGCCATGACCATAAAACAGCAATACCGAATGGTAATGGAAAAGCGACCATTATAGAATTTCCTAATATATGCCCCAAAGTAGCACCTTTACAACCAAACTTCTATTTCCTTCTTCTTAGTACCTAAATGTTACCCAAGGGACACAGATGCCTGCACTTACATACCCTGCACAACTATGGGAACGTATATGGTTGTACAGTATTTTGATTATAAAGAGAAGCATCAGTCCTTTAATCTATATTAATTTGAAGTGATTGAGATAAAATCCATTATATTATGCAGGATTCCCATAATTATTTTTGCACAGTATATACGATACATTATTTTCTAAAAAAAAATCCAATACTATTTAAATAATATTGTAGTGTGTTTGCAGAAAAGAACCTTAAAGAAACTTTTTGAATGTAATGTATTTTTCAGCATTATGCGTAATGACATTGAAATCAAATTCTACATGACTGGTTAAGTATGATTAATATAAGGCAGATGCTTTTAGAGGCTTACTTCTTAAAATGAGAATATTATTTTTGTAATAATGATGGGCCTACCCATCCATATAAATACATTTCCATTTTTATGAAGTTTAATTCTGCTGATCACACGCAGTACAGCAACGAAGTAAATACTAATTCTAATTTTGCTAATTTTAATCCAACATTAAATTAAATTACACACAAAAAACTAAAATTAACTGCTGTGTTGAGAATTAAAAGCAGCACTTTGTACTGGGGCAGCTAAACAATGTAGAGTGTGTGATTGAAAGATTGATTATACTGATATCGTGAAATAAAAAAAATATAGAGAAAATAAAATCTTATGTATTAGAATGTAAAATGTTGATTGATGTAAACAAAAGTTGTTGTGAAAGTGCAAAGATGATCAAATCAGTTTGCTCATATGCCTTTTTAGTATGTGTTTATGTGTATGTGTGTGTGAGTGTGTAACCTTTGCAGGACAAATTAAATTTGAGGTTCTTTTTTTGAAAGAAATACATTTTAAATTAAACAACTATGTCCTGCAAAAGACACATGCAAAGGAAAGGAGCACAACAAGGAAGGTAACAGTCAGCGTTTGTTATTCAACTAATGCCAATACACAACAGTTATAGTATTACATGTCCATAGCATTTTAGCAGCCACACTAACCTCCAGTTGGTACTCTCATTTGTTTTTGTTCTCTCTGCCTTGCTGAAGCTCAGCATGCAAATTCAAATTTCCTACAACACAGATGTAAAGAGCACAGAACAACCAAGAAAATTTGGATCACTTTACTGAAGTATACACATTTGACACTGTGCTTTTTGTAATTCAAAATCAATCTATAGCAGCTAAACAAACACTGCTTTAGAAACATTCCCTAATTATTAATATTCATATTTACCTGTGAAGGGTAACCCAGACCCAAAATAACTTAACATTTTCTAAAGTATCATCCCCCAAAACCCCACTTGCTTTAAAAAACTTACCTTCCTCCGACATTCCCCCGTTGAGTTGAGAACTTACAAGAACCACAATCCCTCATCTGGAGTGCCTCCTTCTCTGCTCCTGTTGCAAGCTGTTTACAAGTGCACCCAGGAGCAGAGCGCTTGTAACCATTTGTAATGGCTGTTAGTGGCCATGATGTCACCTTTGTGACCATGAATAAGTCATTAGCAGGAAGAGAAGGAGGACACAGTGAGGGATCAGCTTCTTCTAACTTCTTGTAACTCAGCATGGGAAGTAAAAGTTACAATGCAAATGGGGATTTGGGGAGTAAAACTTCAGAAAATGTAGTTATTTAGGGGCTGAAGTTACTTACCCTTTAAAATGCACAAGTGGAAGAACAATTGTACATTTTCCAGTGTATTCAAGTTAAATGTTTTCATTTCTCTCCAAATAGCTAATATTTAAGCACCAATTTGGTTTTATTATAATTTTTATGCTGATGACACATAAGTCTGTACTAATCTCTTAATTATAAAAGCCCTGTTTTACTAATTGACTTTCCACGTACTTTATGCAAATTACATAATTCCTAACATGCTTTACAAAAATATATATTTTCTTTTTAAAATTGTTATTAATTATTCAGATTTGCTTCCATTTGGGTTTATCTGCAACTTTTTGGATAAAGTTACTTGTAGATACATTCCCCATAAGTATATGAGATTGATCTAGCCTAAAGTATAGAAACGTCCTTATATTCAATACCTAAGGGCAAGGCCACACTGCAACGCAAACGCAATAGCATGCGATTTCATGTGCGATTTTTTTGCGTTTGCGCTTGTGATTTCTTCAATAAGTATAGGAAAACGCATGCGATTGCGATTAAAAATGCAAAACGCAATCGCAATCGCAACGCACTGAAAAATGCATGTTTTTTTGTGTTGCCGCGTTTTCAATGATTTTTAAAAACCGCAATCGCAAGCGCAATCGCAAAAAAAAACGCAGCAGTGTGGCCTAGCCCTAAATATATGATAAAGAAGGAACAACCCCTACCTCTCCAAGTTGAAAACACCTTCACCCCTACCTCTGTTTGTTTCTTTTATATATATATTGTTAAAATGTATAAGCATTCTTAATGTTTAAGCTCTTTAAAACAATACAAACAGGATTATTCAATATGTAAACTTTATTGAAAATATATACAAATGTTCTGTAAATGTTTAATGGAATGCATTAAATAAACTTCAGTTTAAAAAAAAAGTTACTTTTTGGGATCCTAGTTACTTTTAAAAATAGTTGCAGTGTTAGGGCAAGATTTCTTCATATACAGACATGTAAATTACAGCATTGAAAACGTAGATATTATTTAAATTATTTATGGAATAGCTTTAATTAATAGAATTTAAATTAAAATGTAATTTAATGCTTACTATTTAAAGGGCACATAAAACTAATAACTGGCTGTTCCCAACCCCAACTTCTATACTCAACACATTGTTAGATGTATTTCTAACCTGATATTTAAAGGAGAACTAAACATGTATGATTCATTTCTAATAAGTTGCATCAGATGAACTGCTCAAAGCATTCCACCTTAAGGGCTCTAATCTTTGGACTTGTCAAGTGGTTTATAGGAAAAAATAAAAACCTGTAGAAACCCTTGTATGGGGGGTGTGTGCTTGAGAAAGCTTCCTTGTTGTTGCCAGTACAACTCACAGCCCATGTAGTCATCAAAGAGCCATGCCCCTGACCCCAGTATTCACTATCTCTATGCAGAGTATTTTCTATACAGATGTCTCCACACCATAATGGAAGTCCCTGATAAGACTTGTAAGCTGCTTGTTACCCTGCAGTTTATGTACCAACCAGTGTGAATTGCATTCAGCCTTTCTGGGGCAATATAACATATTCATCTGATTTTACTGTCAATTTTTAATTTTTATTATTCTGATCTAGCAACTGATAAACCTTTAAAAGTTTCTGGATTAATGTTAGGTACCTGTAGTATGCGAAGTCCGAAGTGGATAGTAAATGCTGAGCAATAAACAAGGTTCAACAGACAAAATCCAAGGATAGAAGTCCAGCAGGCTAAAGCAGATACAGGCGTCAGGGAGGTACACGATAAGGAGGCAGGAGAGTAGACAAAAACTCAAGCAAAGGTACTAAACACAGAAGGCAGTCCAAGAGCTAAGAAGCAAACAAATCGACAAACAAAACCACACAAACGGGCCTTAGGTCACAGGTAATGTGTTTACTGCTGGTATTTAAATGCTGGGAAATTGCAAATTGTCCACAGCTGGCAGCAAGTGGAGCCAAAGAGACAGATGATGATTCACTAAGCTAAGGTCTGTTCACTAGACTTCAGAGCTCCTTTTTGGCTCATCAGGGAAGGCTGCAGACACCAAAGGGGAGAACCCGGGTTCCAGAACGCCCAGGCCCATGGCAATTCTTTTCATTTGCATTGGTGGCTCACCAATCTAAATGCATGTTTTAGAAACACATAGCCTATGTTTTTGTGGGCTTAAATTCCCAGTTTTTTTTGTTTATATTATGTTACTCACAACATTTTCTATGTGTAATAATTTCTGTATGGCAGCACTGTTTGGGTAGTATAGAGCTTTGCTTTAAGCAACATAAAGTACATAAGCTTGCAGGTTCAATATATTTCTTACAATCATGTTATTTAAGAAATACACTGCAAAGATGACTTTTTGGGTCAAGGAATATTGTAAGAGAAAGAAGCATTTAAATATTTGCACAAAAACTGCATCAAATCCCTGTTCCATGTCAGGGAGAGGGATTTACTGTCAGTTTTCAGGAAGCAAGTCTGAAGCTTCCTTGCTTTGATCTGTTGAGCACTACAGAACATGTAAATTACATTGAGTGTACTTAGCTTGGAGTCATCCAGCCAAGGTGGATTATGGGAGCTGACCTCTAGTACCCACATGTTAATTTCATAAATCACCTGTCAGTCACAGCAAAGGGTCAATATTTTTTGGGGGGAAAGGCAGAATTACAAAGGTTTATTTGGGGGAGGACATAAACTTTAATAGGAATAAGAAATCAACCCATGATGACTTTTCTTTAAGGCTTAGCCTTTTGTTTTACTTTAATTGTCAAAATAATCTTTAAACAGATTATACACTATATAGAGCTGCACATTTCTCATAATCCAGTAACACTTTTATATTTTTGGGTTAACCTTGGAAATCAGATCTACCTTTTATTTGTTCTTTGTTTCCTGAAATGTTGAAACATTTAAATATTTTGAAAAAAATGTGTTCACTCTGTGTGTCTGCCATTGCTTTCTTTAAATCATTATCCTGGCATAAAATTTCTAAGCTGTCAGCACATGAAGAGCTGATCGTGTAATCTGTTTAGTCATGAAGTGTCAAATTTACAAATAACAAGTTTCAGTTCTTGCTTATTGTGATACGTGTGACTTGTCAGCTCACCCTGACAGCAGTTATGATTTAATTTCATCAGATTATTTGTTTCCAACACCAGAAATGACTAATAAAAAAACAATAAAATATTGCAATAAAATGGTTTCTATATTTATCAGTGCAGTAAAAATAAATAAATGTATGTTGTTGCATTTTTCATTACTACAAAAAATATACTCAAAGGGTTGAATTACACTAAATAAGAAAACCACACTAAGCAGATGAGTACCAGTATACTTTAGTACGTGGGGGCTGACCGCAAATAAGGGAAATATTTTGTTTGTAATGACCATTCCTGACGCCGACGTGATTGTTTCAGCTGTACACACTTTCCCAATAAAGAGCCAATCCTATTGGTACCAAAGAGATTGGCCCTTTATCAGGAATTTGTGTACCTTGCTTTACTGTAGTTGAAGAACATTTGATTGGTTGCTGCAGATTAAAGTTTCTTTTAATAAAGACATTGTAAAGTACAGCGTGGAAACATAAACGGGATCTGTGCTGTGCTGCAGCTCTCCAATTCCTTTCTTAAAGTCACGTTAACCTATTTGTTTAATGTTTAACCTGATTTAAAATGAAAGGGGTTATCGTAAAAGTTGCCAGTGCTGCCAACGTAAGCAATTTCATATCGTTGCTGCAGCTCTTTTTTTGTGCAATGTCTAATGCCAGCTAATACTGTAGATGGTAGAGTGGCACATCAGATAGAACCCAATCAGAATTCACCCAGGGAAAATTCCGCTGTAAGTGATTTAATGTACAGGCAAAGGCTTCAAAATCAGTTCACTTTAAACTGCCATGTCATGTTTGTCAGTATCATTACAGTACAATTTGTGTCAACGCATCATATATGTAATTTTGGGGTTCAGAAAACCAGCCGTTCCAAAGTAATGAGGAAATGACGGAGAGGAATGCCCATTAGGCTATCAATAAGCAAAGAATGGTCATTAACTGTGAAAGTACACAAAACAATGTTAATTAAATCTTAGGTATCTGTTTTTAACATTTCTAATCTATTAATCAGAGTGAAAACTATATAACCTCTCCACGGGGGTATCTCTGAGTAGAACAGTGTCAGTGACTGACACATAGGATAACTTGTATTCAATTTCTGGCACCACCTGTGAGTAGCTGTGTTTAGAGGTAAGGATAACATAGGCAAGATCAAAAGGAGCAGGAGAAGTGAAAAAAACTTGCAAACTAAATATATCCCAGTGTAAAACATAGCAAAACCATAATTTCAGCAGTAATTCAGAAATCACAATCTAATCCATAGATAGGGAATAATAGCTTTCAATGTTTTTTCAGGACTTCCTCCTCTCCACTTTTTTCCACCTTTAACTTAGTTTTACAATAAATTTCTAAATACAAGGATTATTTACACCCCTTCAGGCAGTAGGAGTTATGAACATTACCAAACTTGCCCTCCTTTCCTATTGCATCTACAGTACCTGCCAGCTAGAATCCAGGGGGTTTAAGTGTAATAAACCGGGTTTGATAATAGACCCAGACAATCTTGCTACAATGTGCAGTTCAAACAGCACCATTGGGTGACCTGTGACTCTAAACCAGATCCAGATTAACACGCTACTTATTATTAATTACCACAGCAGGTTCCAGGTTTACAGTTGCTATGGCATTAGGGCTTCGGAGCACAGGATACTAATTAGCTTTATAGGGGTTTTATGAGGTGGGGTTAAAGGAGCTAAAAGCTCCCCACAGAGAATAAAATTAAATAGAGCCTTCTTTTAACAGAAGGTACCTCACAGAATCATGTTATTATAACAGCATTGCCCTAATAATCTAACATATATAACATATTTCTCATTCCCAGTTTACCTAGAGAAATGGGTGGGAACATGCAGTATTATGCTTTATATACTCTGTAATTGAAAAACTTGCTTTAGAGCACTTTTTAATAGCTGATAACTGCTTTTTATTTTAGTATTAAATCCTTGGTATACTTGCCTAGCTTTACCACTAAGCAAAAGGCTAAGGACTTGCAAGCGAGCACCTTCATCCCAACCATTAATACTGGCTGCCAATTGAAATTGTTTTAGCCAATCAGTCCACTAGTTACCCCATCAAATGGATCAGGTTTAAAAATAGGTTTGGCAATTGGGCGTGGTAGAGCTACTGAGTCTAATTGGAAAATTTCATCTGCAGGTACAAGGACAGGAGGATTTAAATCAATACTGTCAGTAGCAGCCTCCATAGCTTAAAGGGCTTGTCCAACTCCCAAACTAAAGTTTAACCCACTACTGGCCCCACTGAGTAGTTTTAAAAAAAATCTTTACCTTACATCTCTGCTCCTTATGGTTCTCATGCAGTGCTTGTCCATTTTTATATCATACTTATATGTAGTATTTGTCAGTCCATGCAGGTTCTGTACTGTTAGTGTGAGATATTCTCAGACGTCGATTTAGAGTCTTTTAGTATAGAGTTTTTAATTTTCATTCTTCTATGTTTATACACTTGAGATGGTTTCATAAGTGTGTATTTGGGTGTACCTAGTGTTTAACACAGTTCCGCTTTTTTAATATTTTTTAACATTTTTGACTGCATGTTGCACAAGGGATCATGGGAATTGTAGTCCAAGCGGGAATGACAGTGTGTAGGGGAGTGTCTTTTGCTAATCCACACAGGTGTAATAGGCCACTCCCACCCCCACTAGGTATATATAGACATAGGGAGTGATTCAATATCGCCTATGAGTAAGAGCGCGGTAGTGTTCGAAACACGTCAGGCTATATTTTATGTATTGAACTGCTGGTCTATGAGGACCTGCTGCACATGTAAATAAAGATCAGCATTTTTATTTCTATCTACGGTGATCATTGTGGTCTGTTTGAGCTCGGACCAAGCGACAGGAAAGCCCTTCCATATCTAAGCGATCAATAATCTGTCCTCCCAACAGGTGGTAACAGGATCTTATACACAGGATTGTCTTGCACTCAATATCACTCCAAAGCACACACACCACAATCTACTTCCACTTTCTCTCCTCCTAGCCATAGAAATCAGGGATGTCTTGTCTTTCATTACGCACTGATACCACCTGCAGGCTCCACCTCATTGGTAGCTTCTAAAAACTCAAATGCATTCTCCTATTTTATTTATAAAATATAAGGGATATAATATAGCTTTAGTATGTAGGATCAACACTCCAGGTACTTATCCTCCAATCTTTATTGGGTTCATACATCATTGTGTAGACACGTTTGGTACCTTTTCTAGGTCCTTTCTCAAGCCAATAACAACATGTGTATAACAGTTCCAAATTTAAAAACAGATAACCACTCCTCCAATTGTGACATCATCACAACAGTTTCCAGGATATTTAAAGTGCTAGTGCTCAGATTAAGATTTAATCCCCAATTTAACCAAAATAGACGAAACATAATGTTAAATATGTTACAGATTGTTATAAGCATCCTATTATAAACCTCTTAAAGTGCTTGTGTATACTCAATTTAACCTTAAATATACAATATTATATAAAAATATAAATAGTGTTTTAAATATAGTGATTTAAAAAATAACTATTTCAAAAAGATCTAAACAGGTTAAAAAGCATCCTGATTATTAATTCTTCAATCATACATCTATATTATAGACTGATTACTCATCTAACACCAAGTGTACCTGGTCAGAACATAATTGTTTCCCTATATGACAGGCTTCAATAAAAAACATACAATTAGATATGCAGATCTAGTATTCCAGTGATGCAACCAAACTAATACACTACTTAAATATCCTACTTAATGTCCGACTGGGTCCCCTCCCCGTCCCCCCCCTCCCCCCCCCCCCCCCCCCCCCCCTCCGCCCCTCCCCCGCCGCCCCCCGCCCCCCCCCCCGGGTCCCCCCTTCCCCTCCCCTCCTCCCCCCCCCCTTCCCCCCCCCCCCCTCACACCCCCCCCCACCCCCCCCCCTCCCCCCACCTCCCGCCCTCCCCTCCTCCTGCCCCCCCCCCCCCCCCCGGCGTCCCCCCCCCCCCCCGTCCGTCCTGTCCCCCCCCCCCCTCCCCTCCCCCGTCTTGTCCCCTCCCCCTCCCTCCCCCCTCCCCCCCCCCCCCCCTGCGCCCGCCTCCAACACCTCCCCCCCCCCCCCCCCCTCCCCCCTCCCCTCCCCCCCCCCCCCTCCCCGACTTCACCCCCCTCCCCCCCGCCCCCTCCGGGTCCCGTCCCCCCCCCCCCCCCCCCCTTCCCCTCCCTCCCCCCCCCCCCCCCTCCTCCCTCCCTCCCCCCCCCTCCACCCTCCCCCCCCCCCCCCCCCCCACCCCCCCCCCCCCCTCCCCTCCTCCCCCCCTCCCCCCCCCTCCCTCCCCCCCCCCCCTCCTCCCCCCTTCCCCCCCCTCCCCTGTCCCCCCCCCCCTCCCCCCCCCCCCTCCCCCCCCTCCGTCCCCCCCCCCGCCCCCCCCCCCTCCCTTCCCCGCCCTCCCCCTCCCCCGCCCCCCCTCCACCCCCCCCCCCTCCAGCCCCCCCCCCCACCTCCCCCCTTCCCCCCCGTCCTCCCCCCCCGTCCCCCCCCGCCTTTTCCCCAGTCCCCCCCGGGCCCAGGTCCCCCCCCCCCCCCCCCCCCCCCCCTCCCCCCCACTCCCACCCCCCCTCCCCCTCCCCCCGCCCCCCCCCCCCCCCCCCCAGAGTTATAAAAAAGGATACTCAGCTGTCAGAATGTCAACCCTGTACAATATATTGTACATATAGCTGTAAATATATAAAATATATATGTAATAAGCAATAGATTATCTTTCTTTTAAAAACATCTCAGAGAAACCGATTCTTAAGTCCGAGGGTGCCAGAGTCTCTAGTTTTTTTTATCCATTAGACTTCTCTCTGTATAGCAGTTTTGCTCTATCTCCCCCCATCTTAGAGCCGGGATATGATCAATCCCAATGAACTTGAGGGTGGATATGTCATTGTTCTGTCTCAAAAAATGTGTAGCCACTGGTTTAAATGTTTTATTGTCTTGAAATACTGTCCTGATGGCCGATCTGTGTCCATCAATTCTTAGTCTTAATGAGAGTTCTGTCTTACCTACATAAGAAAGATTACAGGGCAGGTTATTAGTAAATTACGTGAGTGTCTTGCATGTTATACACTGTCTTATGGTGAATTCCTCTCCCTTACTGGAATAGAATTCTGTCCTGGGACATAGCTTTGCAGGACATGCACTTGTGACATTTAAAACAGCCATTTTGTTTAGTTAACCATGAACTAGGTGATTATAAGACATCCAGGGTCATTTTTCACCAAAATGTCTCTCTACTTAGGTCTTTCGGGCAATAAACTTCTTAATTTTGCATCTGCATTTGATTTGATTTGATAAAAAATCTTTATTTTAAATTACTTTCGGTGCGGTGCAAAGGAGTACCGGCAATTTATACATTACACAAAAGTCTCCATCTTTAAAAATAAGGTTTGAGCTGCATATTCTTGTATTGCAGATAATAAAGGGCAATACGGCTAAGCTCGATTTTTATGCTTTGCTCCCTGAGTAAATTTATTCCCCGCCCCTTTAAGGCAGTCCAGATAAAAGAAGGTTAGAAGCTCTGTAAGCTCCCATGATTCCTGGTATAGGTCATACTAAATAAAGAGAGCAGCGTATTGTCTTGTTCCCCCAGGGATTGAACTTTACTCATTAGGTCAGGATTGATGCTGGGATACTGCCTTAAAGTGGCGCATCAGCTGACGCAAGTTTGTACAAACTATGTAACTAAACGTATCCATTTTAACTTTAGTGCAGGTAATCACCCTTCGTTGCTTGCATATTTGTTTGATCGTGATATCTAATTAATTTATGCTTATATGTATAAACCTGACTTAAGAATATTACTATACTTGTGCAGTAAATGGCAGCGCTCCAGTTCTGTCTTCTTCTTCATTAAAGGACAACTACACTGTAAAAATTAACTTTTTAAAAATGAAAAATACCTAGGGTAGGGAGGTATGATTGGTTATTCCTACCTTCCAATATAATTTCGTTAAGGAGCACCATGACATACAATATTTATCTGCATGGTTAATGTACAAGACTTTCCTTTATTAAACATAATGCTGAAACACAGAGAAAGCCTGGTAGCAGGTTCCTTCGACATGGTAATATGTTTTTAAAAAAAAACTTAATAAGCATTATAGTTCTCCTTTAAAATGACACTGACTTGGCAGTATAGTGTCATTTTTAATAATTTGTCATCTGACCTATGTATGGTTGCATACTTGCATTTAAATATAAAAGTTATGGTATAATGTAACATTGTATGTATCACCTTTTTTGTGAAATTTCTTTTTAAATGGGTAACTTTACAAGACATTTTTGTTGTTGGTCCCTAAACTAGTTGCTATTGAAAATAAAAAAAAAACACAAGTTTTCAGTAAAATCATAGAATTATGTTGCTAGGACATAACAGCAATTATGTAAATGTACAAGATTTATCCGTTTTAAACAATTGTTAGTGTTGCACATATACTTTATTTTTATGTACAATAAACAATTATGGCTTCTTCATTTACACACTATAAATGGTTGTAGGAAGGGTTTATAGTGTAATGCTCAATGAATTAAATACATGGGGCTATATTTGGGTTCTAAGCAATTAAGTCTTAATCAACAGCAGAATATAAAATCTTACTAATGATGCTACCAGTGTTTTTGAGTTATTTTAGAGGTACCTTTAAAAATTCAATTATTTTCAAACGAAGGTTCAGTATTAACAATTACTTTCCGTTGTAATGTTGCTTCACATCTGTTTCAGTTTCTTTTGCAATGACTTTGTGCAGCCTGCATGCTGATTGCATACTGATTTCTTGCTGTTGGTTGTAAAAACATTTAATAAGTTTTTAGTTAAAAAAGTGAATTGTATATTCTTTGCATAAATATTATTTAAAGGGCAACAATACCCACCTTAACAGTCCTCTTACCTAATTGTAACCAGGATGAGTACCTTAAATGCTAGGTCCTTACCCTGGGTTTCCTTTAGTTTCTCTAAGCAAAGGCACCATTTACGTCTGTGATGGTGACATCGCAGCCATTCACTGATTGCTGCTACCAGAACTGCCTCCTTTTTGGTTGTGTGAACTCATAAAAGGCTTGTCATGTCATCCAACATCAAAGTATACACTTGAGTGAGGGGAGTGAACATGATCTTTAATGCATATCTCTGAAAATCTTTTATATTTTACAACAAAATGTGTTTTCTTACTTAATAAAAAAAATCTGAACATTTTTTGATGAGCTGATTTTGTACAGTGCATTACTTACAGTAATTGTGGCTTAAATGTACTAACAATATAAAATACTTCTAGTTTGAGGTATTGTACTCTAATAGGGAGATTCACCCAGAGCTGCAACTGCTCTGGGCAAATCTCCCGTACGGGATTTACCAGAGGCTGCGCGCCAGCTATTAGTGGCGTTAAATACTTACATCTTAAGAGCCTCGCAGCCTCTGGTAAATGTTTTGCGACGGCGCAAGTTCCTGTTCCAGGTCTCTCGCAGCCGCCACAAAGCAAGCCTTAAGTCGCTCTAACTGAGCGTGAATCAGTAAGGGCGACATTAAGGAGGGGCATGAGCACTGCGAGCCAGCAGCGTTTCTGGGAAATCGCTCCATAAGTATCTGGTAATTACCTACGATGCCCACAGTTGTTAAGTATTTCCCTCATTGCAGCTGTCTTTTCATGCAATAAGAGTTGGAGAGCAAATTGTTTACATCAATTTAAATTTGTATTAAAAAGTGGCTTTTGCTATTCAGTTTTATAATTCCAGTTCAATTAAATTTGTCACAGTCAATTCAGAATGCAAACTGTACCTAATTGTTCTAAGATAAAATACATAATTAAACTCTTTAAACCATGGTGCTCAAGCATGCAATATAATTTGCCAGTTGTTGAAAAATTCCAATTTTCTTTTGGACACTGTAATATTTAACTTCTATAAAAATAAAACAATGAAGTTAAGATACATAATAATGTTTAAAAGGGGGAGAGAAACGAATTCACTGATAGTTTTCCTGCAGTTATTAAACACAGTGCATAATGTAATGCTATTTAAATAATTTTCAGTGGTGCATAACACATAAAACGCATCCCAGAAAGACATGCGACTGTAAAGGGTAGCTAAAGAATATCTAAAGCCCTACATTTGAGATGAAGGCAATTGGTACATCAACAGGCCCTTTGGAAAACGATAGTCAGCAATACTGGTGTATGTTCTCTAAAGCAAGAACAATTTTACTTATAACCAAGTTTGTCATTGAATGATTACGTTTACTTGAAAACCATTTTGCACTTTAGGCTACAAAAGATTTATGCTCTTGTTTCTGTGATGGAATAAATGAGCCATGTAAAAGTAGTAGAGGGAATTTAATGTAAATCAATGCAAAATTCTATTGATGGCAGGAAATAACCTTTTAGGTAAATATATAAATATAATATAGATTTTTTTTAATATAGATGTTTTAGATTTACGGTACACGTACAGTATATAGATACATTATTAGATACAGTAAATTGCTGTCATTTATGATGAAATCATTTCAAAATATAATTTAACATAAAAAGCATTAGCAAAAGCCAGTAATCAGTTCTTGGTTAGAGTTTGGAACAAAAAGGTCTATAATTTATGTTAAATGTTTAGGGCCCCCACGGTTCCTACAGTGTTTATTTGATTTATGCTCATTAATCTAAAATGTAAAGTTAATTCATGACACAAATACCTGAAATATTTCACCTTACTTTTCATTAACAGTAAGAAAGAACACTCTCTTTTTGTATTGCCCTGTAATAGGCATTTCTACTGGTCACTTGACAGTTACCTACCCGAACCCCAAATTATATATTTAGCTTATCTGTTGTATTTAGTTAGATCAACTGGACTTAAAGTTTTTTGAAGACGTTACGCAAGTCATCCGACTGGCTTTCTCAATTCCGAATAACAAGAATCTGTTGGCAATTAAGTAGGCTGGAAAGTCCCAATTAGCATAATACAACCAGGTGTTAAAGACTTTCTGATGCAAGGTGTGATTGCATTTTGTCTAAGAGTTATTATCAAAACGCCCAAGATAAGGTGTCAAAACAGCATTGTACATGGCAGACATGCAATTATATTATTATTAGTATTATTACATGCATTTGCAACCAGATGTTTAATGATATTTCTGGCAAAGGTATCTGCCTCCTCCCTCTGCTCAATGATCTTCTTATAAGTGTGCAGAGGAGACAGCAGGTGATACAGCAGTCAATCGTTGGCTGTGATGTCAGTTGTAACAGCCTTCATTGACTACAAGGAGGGAGGGACCAGCTTACTCTGTCAGAATGGCGATAATTATCCTTAAGGGTTAGATTCCATTTGTGCGTGTCGCCATTGCGTTTCGTTCATTGCCAATGCAATGCTACTAGACAGTTCCCGCTATGTGCAGGGCACAAGCAAGATTTTTGTGCAGATTGCATGCTAATAATATAGATATGATCTGGAGCGCAACGCATATAGAGTATCACTCCCAGCAGTGCATTGCAAAAATCCTGTATGTGCTGCTCTGCGTGATAGTGGGACCTATCTGGTTAGTAATGCAGGTAATAAAGTGTAAAATATATCAGTTGGGGGCAAGTAACTGACAATTGACCTTTTTTGGTTTAAAGGGTGTCAGGAGAAATATTGCATTAGGTATCTGACAATCATTTCATTAATACTTGTTGCTTTTATTACATTCTATGTAGTCTACTACAGTGTTTGTTTGTTTTTTTTTGTTTTTTTTTGTGTTGCATATATAATTTTTCCAAGTGCAAATAATATTAAATAATAGATTTGTTAATGTATAATGAATACATGTTTATTTCTTTGCATAATTACTCTAAAATGTGTTAGTATTATGCATCTTTTAATATGAGGTGTGATAAAGCTTAATTATAATATATATCACTAGAGAATTTTGGATTGCCAAAATATAATCACCCATGAGATGTAGCTAAGTACCAGATGTAATAATATGTCTCAAAGTACCAGTAGTGTAGTTAGAATTATATTCGCACCTGCTGCTGCATCATTTATATTTATAGTTTAGCAGATTATTATTTTCTCTGAAATAAATATATATATATATTATATATATATGTGTGCCAACAAAGTCCAGTGCACACATAGGGAAACATATGAGTAGGGAACTATTGTTTGTGTTGGGGCGGTGGGGGAGGGTACGTGGGAGGGACAGTGTTTATTATTATCATTGTGTATGTGCTATTTTGTTTTTATCATAGAAGCACTTGGTTACCTGTAGTGCTGATTAGAACTTTTGAGCTAGCTATTAAAATTTTTGATTGTACTAAACTGGTATCTTGTTATAATTTAACAACACCAAACATTATTATTTGCCCCTCTGTAATATATGGGGCATTGTTTGATACTGTTACCAAATATATATGGCAAATATATATGGGCAGAGATATTTGCACTTGTGCGTTATTAATATTGGTATGTGTACAGACAACATTACCAGAGATATTTATATAGTGCTTTTTTATTGTATGTTTAAGTGACCATAAATAAATGTATACTGTATAAAGTATAGTACAGACTTATATTCGGTACAAGACAATATATAAAGTTACATATGTAGTATGAGGCTTTGAAATACCTTCTCTTTTAACCCTTTCAGTGCCAGCAAAATTCCCCACTGGCAGTTAACGCAGTGCGTTAACTGCCAGAAGAAATTTCAGGATTTTAGACGCATTTGGTTCAGTCTAAGTCTACAGTAGGAACCCCCCCAGTAAATCAGGAATATTATACATTGTTTTTTTCAGCACAAAGTGTACTTTAACATAGTAACAAAAGTTTGTAACTTTTCTGGAAATTTTACTGGAATTATGGGTAAAATATGTCAAAAAATTTTGCAAATTTTCATGGATTTTCCCCCTTTTTACTTATAGTTATCTTAAGGATACACACAAAAATCTTACTGTTTCTAAAAGCTCTGATACTCCCGAGTACAACAATACCAGATATATGTAGGTACCCCACTTTTCATGTACAGGAGACCCCCCCAAACTAAAACTGCACCTTCTAGAATATTACACCAAATTAAAATGTATAACCACTTCTGACGGTTAACATGTCTACGTTGTTTATTCTTTTTTTTTTTTGCTCAGACCAGACTTTTTATTAACATATGACATTGCGACAATGCAATAGTAATCACGATTGAAATGTATTACATTTGACGGTGCACTATATTTTTTTTCATTATGATTTTGAAAAAGGTTTTTGCACTTTACTAGATCCCTCACAGACATCCCCCGGTTTAACTGGGACAGTACGATCTGTTAGGATCTTTCCTGGAACCCCTTGTTTGTCCTGCTACTGGTGCATTTTTGGGGATGGGTGCAAGGAGGAGCTTCAATAACTGCCTGCATACTGGCCTGGTTTTGCCCCTGATGTTTGAGTATGCATATAGCGTGGCGAACATACTAAAACTTATTTTGTCATTAATGTGGTTACTTGTTTATGATCCAGACATATTTGTGGGCCTGGTTAAGTCTACATTTTATCCCAAGTAAAAATTTTGAAGATTCAATTTGCCATTCTTTTTTGTAATTATAAACTTTAATGTATATTGTATTTTAATATCATAAATTACAGATCATGAAGATTCCACATCTCTGATATCTATTGAAAAAACCAGTTCTCAATGGTTTTTTAGTCTTTTGGCAATTACTTGATCGAATATTTGGGAGCAGGTACGCATTTGAGTCGTGATTTATGCTACTCTTGTTACCTAACAACAACATATTTTTAATGTTATTTTTTTTGATTATGCAGGAAAAACATCCTCTACCAGACTAAATGTCTGCCACTGTTTCCCCATAGGTAGCGATACATACGCCACATGTTAAACCTCCTGCCCGTCTTGTAAGCCATAAAACCCTAACCAATATAAAGCTGAATAAACAGAAAACTGTGCATATTCAGCAGCAACTTGTTTTTTAATTTCTTCCTACCCAAAATAGTAGTCAAAGTTCATCTGGCATTCTCTGCAGTTCCCTTCGCTATTTTAAAGGAAATGGAGACTGTGGACTGAAAAAGTAACCTACTTGTAATGACAGTCATTAATCATAATGTTAAAACAATGTCTGACTCCCATAAAGCGTCGGTGTTACAGTTTTAAGCAGTTTAAAAACAAAAACAAAACATTTAATATGCTATTATTTAGGTTAATTGAGCCATTAGAATAAAGGCTTGACAGTGGCAATAATACTAACCTTAGAAAAGGTTAAAAATACACATCCGGTTAATGTTTAATCATTAATAAAAAGTATATGGTTGGAGTACATGATTAATGTTTTTTAAGACACTGTAATGCTGTGAGAATAACAAGGAAATCTCCTGTTGACTATTTTATCTATATCCAAGCACTGGTGAAACTTGTTGACGGACCCATCCTTTTAGTTATGAAAAGGTTATTTTAATCGTACTTTAATAAAAAGTGTAATCCTTCTTTTCATTTAAATAAATCACAATGGGAATGGTTCTTTACTTCTACTTCCAAAAACTGACTAAGTTTTATAGTCTTACTAGACCAGTTAGGACATAAATCTTTTCATGGTAATGGTCCATTATATGTGACCGAAGTAATAAATTGTTGAGTTTAAAGCCATATAACCTCTTGTAAGGTCTGAATCAATCAGCACTAAGCATTCACACGCGTAACTAAATAGAGCTTGAATATGAGCCCACCCTTTCAAATGTCTAACAGCCACTACCGATGACTACATGGGCATGACCCTGACACATTGTTGATGAGGGGTCATGTATTATATTGCTTTATTGCAGATCATGTACTCACCTTAACTACAGGTATAGATAGATTACAAAACTAACTACAGACTACTTCTTGAACAAAAAACAAATCTCATTGGCCAGGTTCGAAGGTTCTTGCTGCTGCCAAGAAACGATCGCAGATTTTAATAGAGATCCATTTACGCAACCTGACATAGCAGCTTCTATCTTACGTAACCATGTCCATCTCTCAATAGGTAACATCAAAAACCCATGATTCACATAGAGTAACAATAAAATGTAATCTATCGTCAAGAGCCTCTAACTCGCTCTGCTTGCAGATCCTTTTCAAATGAAAAAGCTTGGTGGGCCATGAAGCAAAAATACTAAAACCCACCTAAATGGACTATTTACTAAGTTTGAATAAAGTTATTCCAGGAACACCAAACAAACTCTGAAAACCAGTTTTAATTCCATCCCTTTGCATATTCAACCTGAAAAGATTTCACTCACTTTTAAGGACGAACTTTTTGCTACACTATCTAAAAGATTCTATTTGAAACACATTACTCTTAGTGCATATAAAGACAGGCTGCGTATGCACTGTGATCAGTCAAAAAATAGGCTATACACAAAGGTTTCAGGCCAAGATGCCTTAGTTTAACCACGTGACACTTCGAAGAAATCAAAATGTTCTGTTCTATTGAATCTACTATTCATGGCAATTCCCATTTTTATTGCAATTGTGTTTGCACTCAACAATTACAAGTTCGAGCCAGGACGTGCATCAATCATATTCAAGGATCGATTATACTTAAAGATGAGGACCGAAGAAGCAACAGCCTTTCCCCCAAACCATCAAAATCAACACCATGCACCACATAGACGGTCGTAACTCCTAATCAGGTTTCTCCTTTCAAAGCGCCAATGACACTAACTTTAGATGAAACTTTTATGGTTAGTTATGTAAATTGGCTAGCCATACTTTTTTTTCCTGTCACAATCCACAATTTGAAAGAACATTAAAACTGAAGAAATATTCGTGGGCAGTTTTCATGTTTCTGCCAATATTTTAAAAGCTTTTGTTTACTGTAATATTGATTATAAATTAGAAATAACCTGGAATCCAGAAAAAGGACACGCAGCAATAAAATAATTATACATAAAACCGAACATAAGGAGCAGAATACCATTTTATTAATAAGAATCATTAGCTTATTACAGTCCATTCTTTGCGTGTTCTTGTTTTTTTCTATAAACCATATTTATATTATTTGGAATGGAGAGGAATACATTACCTTATACACCTAATAAAATGTTTTATTTATTTATTTTATTCAAATAGATCTATAACTGGGTTTTGATTTAACTCATACTGGTTCCATTCTTATCTCCTGTAGTCCCAAAGCTTTTTACCTATTTCCCTCTTCTCCACTCCAGGTAACGTGCGGCATCTCCATCTGTATGCCAACTGTCCTAGGTTCTGCAGTCAGTGAGAGCGTGGTGGGACATCACAGCAATGCCTGCAACATTTGCCCCTTATGAAGCTGTGTGAGCTTCCTAAAAGCTCCAATATCATGTGTAACTGTTGGTCTCCACTAGGTGTGTGCCGTCACTTGATTTCTGTTTAAGAAGCACACCTCCCACAAGAAAAACTATCTGGTCTGAAGTTATTTAAATAACGCAAACTTTTGCTGTCCATTCCTCTAACTTGTTTCTTTTAGGTTTTGGGCTAGCTTTAAAAAACTTATTAAGCATGCTTGGGGGCATGGCGTTGCATGATAGCGCACGAGGTGGAAAATGTGCTAGTCATGTGCGGCTAGAAACCCTGCTAGCTTGAACACACCGCCCTTTATATTGTTTGTAAGATGGATGTCTGCAGCTAGAAGCATGAATCCGGGTAATTTTCAAAAGTTACTGAAGTTTTTTTTTAGTAAAGGCACGTGTCATGAGACCCAATTACCCTTAATCCTACAGATGAAGGCTGGGAACGTGAAACTATCCCCTGCAGGGAGAGGTACGTAATAAAGCTGAGAAATGCAGGGGTACAGTACCATGGGTGGAGGAAAAGTGGGGGGGGGGGGTATGGTATTTTTTACTGCTGGGGTGGATATCTTTTAATAAACACTTCAATTCTTCAACAATTATGATTGTCCCTAGATAACAACGCATGCTTTGGCTTTGAGCCTTTGGATAAAAGCCACGCTAGCGATCTATAAAGGCGAATTAGATTTATTTTTTTAAACTAATGCTTTTTCATAAACATTGTAGATGAGGTTATAAAAAGACATACTCCATCAGAGCATCTTTTTAATCTCCAACCCTCCCTGTCACAAATTGTTACATTACTGCATTTCCTATCAACAAAGATGAGAGAGCTCTTCCTTCATGCCAGTATTCAAAACTTTTACAAACTGCACCGAAACAAAGAATTCCTGTTCTGTGTAAGGGAGAGGGCGACTCTGTGCTATTATATATATACGATGTAGTCTATATCTATTATATAGGAGTGGTATACTTAAAGGATTGTTTTTTATGTACACATTGTGACACTAGAGGATAGCTTAATGTTATGGTTTTTTAATTCATCTTATTTATGACCAAATGTATTTGATTGTCAATCCCTGCTATTGGTTCCCCAATTGGTGGGGACCAAATGGAGTCACAGTTCTGAAATTTTCCCTGAGCACGTTTGCACTTTATCACCTGAAGAAGGGGGCATGTCCCCGAAACTTGTGACGTGTGATGTGTGGATCACAATAAAGTATTCTAATTCTTGGATTGCGACCCCTCAATTGTCTTTTTTTTCCTGGGAGCTGTTGGTTCCCAGGGGAAGAACCACGAGGCGTCTTGACCCATAGTTGGATAGAGTGCCCCGTCCACCATTGTTAATCTTTTAATCTCCCCTGTCCCACCAATTTTATTACTGCATTCTCATCAACAAAGAGAGAGAGCTTCTTTCAGTCCCAGTATTCAAAATTTTACAAACTGCAACGAAATTTCCTGTTCTGTGTATAGGGAGGGAGGATCTCTCTGTGCATGTATTATGATTAGCTGTTCAGCTTCTAGGAAGAAAGTGTTGAAGCTTCCTTTTTTGATCTGTTGGAGCACCACATGCATGTTGGAAAAAAACTAATTCCAGAGAGAAAGGAGGCTGAGATCATCGGGATCATTGAAGATGTTTTATCCGTGGTTGGAACCAACTGCGGAACTAAAGTTTCTGTGTGAATTTAATTTTTAACCTTGAATTGAATGCAGATTTAATGACAACTATGAAATAATTACAGCATAGAACTGTAACTGGTATTCAAACTGATTTAACCATGACATTTCACTAGATGTTGTTACTGAGAGTTTAAAAGTTTGCCTTCTGAATATGCAAACTTAGGCAAATCTATGTTGACTTTGAAAAATATGTAGATTTGTTTTTAAAGCTTTAAATAAGGTTTAATTGTTCTTTCCGACGTGGCCAAATGCAGATAATATTATTTTTATGAATTTATTATAAATCACCCGTTCATATGTGAAATTAAAGTGATTATTGGCAAAATTACTAGATTTATATGTTATGCATTTTTTAATTATATTACATATGCTATTTATAGCATTGACAAAGTCATCTTATTGATAATTATTTATAATTACATTTTTAATATTATATTAATTTTCTTACCAACTTCTCTCCTTTTTTTTACTTCTTTCTCTCCTATTTTACCCTTCTGATTCGTTAAATCAGCCTGTTCATTTGCTGGAAACATTGCATCTATTCAGTTTCTCTAGCGATTTCATGTTTGCTTGTTTGGAAACCCACAGATAGCTTATATTATCACCAGACAAGTTCACATCTGTGTTGAATACCAAAGACAAAGGTAATGTTGTTGTGCTTACCACAAAATATCTTCTTTTGTTGCCACGTCTTTGTCTGCAAATGGGGGAAAAAATTACTATAGCATATTTAAAACATTCTTTCACATTTGGGCGATTGCTTTCATAGACATTTTTATTGCTAATGGGTGATCAGTTTAATAAGGCACTTAAAAGTAAGTCATTCTGATCTAATTATGTCTTTATATTGTATTGCAATGACACATTCTGCAAAACATTACTGAGTTAAACTGTACAGCACGTTGATTTTAATGTGACCTAGGCATTCCAACTTGTTCTGACCATATCGGTATTTAACATTCCAATAAAGAACTTTACAATCTATATACCACAAGTGGGTTCACTGTTATTCCGTATTCTACTAGTTATACAGAGAAATTGTCCAGGGACAAGTAAACTTGTCTCATCAAGGACTTATCTTGTTATTTTTAATATCTTTCTGCAAACAAAATTAACATATAACCACTGCATAACATGGCCCCTGAGCCATTGTTTTGAACAATAGATCAAATTGTATGTATAGAACAATAGATCAAATGTCTTGATATACTCATATCCCAACATTGTTTCTGCTCCAATATAAAAGAAGTGCAAACGTAAACATTATATAAATAAGCTAGCTCTATATTTGATGCTTAAGGTTCATACACATGTGCGATCACGGGAGCCTACCCATGACGCACATGTGTATGAGTGCCTGTTTTGGCTACCAATCGACGAATGTTCATTCTCCAGGCGAAGCTCGTCATGAGGCTTGACCGAACATCCATTTGGCTGATCAGCCCCCAATGGGAAAGCACGAAGTGCAGTGGTCTTTCCTGGCCATGACCATAAAACATCAATACCGAATGGTTAAGGAAAAGCGACCATTATAGAATTTCCTTAATATATGCCCAAAGTACACCTTTACAACCAAACTTCTATTTCCTTCTTCTTAGTACCTAAAATGTTACCCAAGGGACACAGATGCCTGCACTTACTATCCCTGCAAACATGGGGAACGTAATGGTTGTACAGTATTTTGATTATAAAGAGAAGCATCAGTCCTTATATCTATATAATTTGAGTGATTGAGATAAATCCATTAATATTATGCAGATTCCTCATAATATTTTTGCACAGTATATACGATACATTATTTTCTAAAAAAAAATCCAATACTATTTAAATAATATTGTAGTGTGTTTGCGAAAAGAACCTTAAGAAACTTTTGAATGTAATGTATTTTCATTCAGCATTATGCGTAATGACATTGAATCAATTCTACATGAACTGTTTAAGTATGATTAATTAAGGCAGATGCTTTAGAGGCTTACTTCTTAAATGAGAATATTATTTTTTGTAATATGATGGGCCTACCATCCATTAAATACATTCCCATTTTTATGAAGTTTAATTCTGCTGACACACCGCATTACAGCACAGAATAAGAAATACTAATTCTAATTTTGCTAATTTTAATCCAACATTAATTAAATTACACACAAAAACTAAAATTAACTGCTGTGTTTGAATTAAAAGCAGCACTTTGTACTGGCAGCATAAACAATGTAGAGTGGGTGATTAAAAGATTGATTATACTGATATCGTGAAATAAAAAAAATATAGAGA
The DNA here is from genome assembly GCA_019447015.1 of Hymenochirus boettgeri. Taxonomy (NCBI): domain Eukaryota; kingdom Metazoa; phylum Chordata; class Amphibia; order Anura; family Pipidae; genus Hymenochirus; species Hymenochirus boettgeri. Next base: position 85,496,893 of record CM033469.1, on the reverse strand, counting down.
AACATAAAATCTTATGTATTAGAAGTTAAAATGTTGATTGAATGTAAACAAAAGTTGTTGTGAAGTGCAAAGATGATCAAATCAGTTTGTCATATGCCTTTTTAGTATGGTGTTATTGTATGTGTGTGTGAGTGGTGTAACTTTGCAGGACAATTAAATGAGGTTCTTTTTTTGAAAGAAATACATTTTAAATTAAACAACTATGTCCCTGCAAAAGACACATGCAAAGGAAAAGGAGCACAACAAGGAGGTAACAGTCAGCGTTTGTTATTCAACTAATGCCAATACACAACAGTTATAGTATTACATGTCCTAGCAGTTAGCCGCACCCTAACCTCATTGGTACTCTCATTGTTTTTGTTTTCTCTCTGCCTTGCTGAAGCTCAGCATGGCAAATCAAATTTCTACAACACAGATGTAAATAAGCACAGCAACAAGAAAAATTTGGATCACTTTACTGAAGTTACACATTTGACACTGTGCTTTTTTGTAATTCAAAATCAATCTATAGCACTAAACAAACACTCGTTAGAAACATTCCCTAATTATATTTCATATTTACCTGTGAAGGGTAACCCAGACCAGAATACTAACATTTTCTAAAGTCATCATCCCCCAAAACCCCACTTGCTTTAAAACTTACCTTCCTATTCCCGACTTCCCCCGTTGGAGTGAGAACTTACAAGAACCACATCCCTCTCATCTGGAGTGCCTCCTTCCTCTGCTCCTGTTGCAAGCTTGTTTACAAGTGCACCCAGGAGCAGATCGCTTGTAACCATTTGTAATGGCTGTTAGTGGCATGATGTCACCTTTGTGACCATGAAGAGTCATTAGCAGGGAGAAGGAGGACACAGTGAGGGATCCAACTTCTTGTACCGTATATGATATCGAGTATAGTTGAGGTTTTCAGGCTGTGAAAAACAGCCGAAAATGAACCTCGACTTATAACTCGAGGTCCAGTCACTTACTGGTGAAGGAATCCGGTTGCGACGTCACTGATGGTCGCATCCAACTGACCGTCACGACTCCGCGCCGAGTCGATGACGTCAGTGGATGCGACATCAGTGGACGCGGCAGAAGGATTCCTCACTCGCGGCGACGGATTCCCATCAAGATGCCGGGGCACGGACTCTCTAGCCAAAGTAAGCATTAGTATAGTTGTAGTGTAGTGGCAGGGTGAGAAGATGGTTGCAGGGATTGTGTAGTTATGTAGTTAGTGTAGTGTAGTGTAGTGGAAGGCGGAGAAGATGGGTGCAGGGAGGTAGAGTGGTAGTTACTGTAAGTTAGTGTAGTGTAGTGTGTAGTGGCAGGGTGAGAAGATTGGTGCAGGGAGTAGTGTGTGTCCTGTAGTAGTGTTAGTGTAGTGTAGTGGCAGGGTGAGAAGATGGGGCAGGGGTAGTGTAAGTGTACTGTAGTAGTGTAGTGGTAGTGGCCAGGGTGGAAGATGGTGCGAGGAAATAGGTTTTATTCCTGGGGCTGGGACTGAGCTTGGAGGGGCAGACTCTAACTCGACTTATACCGAGTCAATTGGTTTTTTACTCATTTTTATGGTAAAAATGGGTTACCTCGGACTTATACTCGCAGTCGACTACTATAGTCGAGTATATACGTTGTAACTTCTTGTAACTTAGCATGGGAAGTAAAAAAGTTACAATGCAAACTGGGATTTGGGGAGTAAAACTTTCAGAAATGTAGTTTTTAGGGGCTGAGTACTTACCTTAAAATGCACAAGTGGAAGAACTTGGTACATTTTCCGTGTATTCAAGTTAATGTTTTCATTTCTTCCAAGCTAATATTAAGCACCATTTGGTTTTATGATAATTTTTTATGCTGATGACACATAAGTCTGTACTAATCTCTTAATTATAAAGCCCGTTTACTAATGACTTTCCACGTAACTTTATGCAAATTACATAATTCCTAACATGCTTTACAAAAAATATATTTTCTTTTTAAAATTGTTATTAATTATTAGATTTGCTTCCATTTGGGTGTTTATCTGCAACTTTTTGGATAAGTTACTTGTAGATACATTCCCCATAAGTATATGAGATTGATCTATAGCCTAAAGTATAGAAACGTCCTTATATTCAATACCTCGGGCAAGGCCAACTGCAACGCACAACGCAATCGCATGCGATTTCATGTGCGATTTTTTTGGCGTTTGCGCTTGTGATTTCTTCAATAAGTATAGGAAAAACGCATATGAATTGCGATTAAAAAATGCAGAACGCAATCGCAACGCACTGAAAAACGCATGTTTTTTTGTGTTGCCGCGTTTTCAATGATTTTTAATAAAACCACAATCGCAAGCCAATCGCCAAAAAAAACGCAGCAGTGTGGCCTAGCCCTAAACATATGATAAAGAAGGAACAACCCCTACCTCTCCAAGTTGAAAACACCTTCACCCCTACCTCTGTTGTGTTTCTTTTATATATATATTGTTAAAATGTATAAGCATTCTTAATGTTTAAGCTCTTTAAAACAATACAACAGGATTATTCAATATGTAAACTTTATTGAAAATATATACAATGTTCTGTAAATGTTTAATGGAATGCATTAAATAAACTTCAGTTTAAAAAAAAGTTACTTTTTGGATCTCTAGTTACTTTTAAAAATAGTTGCAGTGTTAGGGCAAGATTTCTTCATATCAGACATGTAATTACAGCATGAAAACGTAGATATTATTTAAATTATTTATGGAATAGCTTAATTATAGAATTTAAATAATGTAATTTAATCTGCTTACTATTAAAGGGCACATAAAACTAATAACTGGCTGTTCCCAACCCCAACTTCTATACTCAACACATTGTTAGATGTATTTTCTAACCTGATATTTAAAGAGAACTAAACATGTATGATTCTTTTCTAATAGTGCATCAGATAACTGCTCAAAGCATTCCACCTTAAGGGCTCTAATCTTTGGACTTGTCAAGTGGTTATAGGAAAAAAATAAACCTGTAGAACCCTTGTATGGGGGGTGTGTGCTTGAGAAAGCTTCCTTGTTGTTGCCAGTACAACTCCACAGCCCATGTAGTCATCAAAGAGCCATGCCCCTGACCCCAGTATTCACTATCTATATGCAGAGTATTTCTATACAGATGTCTCCACACCATAATGGAAGTCCTGATCGACTTGTAAGCTGGCTTGTTACCCGCAGGTTTATGTACCACCAGTGTGAATTGCATTCAGCGCTTTCTGGGGCAATATCATATTCATCTGATTTTACTGTCAATTTTTAATTTTATTATCTGATCTAGCAACTGATAAACCTTTAAAAGTTTCTGGATTAATGTTAGGTACCTGTAGTAATGCGAAGTCCGAAGTGGATGTAAATGCTGAGGCAATAACAAGGTTCAACAGACAAAATCAAGGATAGAAGTCCAGCAGGCTAAAGCAGTATCAGGCGTCAGGAGGTACACGATAAGGAGGCAGGAGAGCCAAAAACTCAAGCAAAGGTACTAACCAGAAGGCGTCCAAGAGCTAGGAAAACAAATCTACAAACAAAACCACACAAACGGGCCTTAGGTCACAGGTATGCTGTTATTTAAATGCTGGGAAATTGCAAATTGTCCACAGCTGGCAGCAAGTGGAACCAAAGAGACAGATGATGATTCACTAAGCTACGGTCTGTTCCCTAGACTTCAGAGCTCCTTGTGGCCATCAGGGAAGGCTGCAGACAACCAAAGGGGAAACCCGGGTTCCAGAACGCCCGGCCCATGGCAATTCTTTTCATTTGCTGGTGGCTCCACCAATCTAAATGCATGTTTTAGAAACACATAGCCTATTGTTTGTGGGCTAAATCCCCAGTTTTTTTGTTTATATTTGTTACTAACAAATTTTCTATTGTAGACTAATTTCTGTATGGCAGCACTGTTTGGTAGTATAGAGCTTTGCTTTTAAGCAACATAAAGTACATAGCCTTGCAGGTTCAATATATTCTTACAACTGTTATTAAGAAATACACTGCAAAGATGACTTTTTGGGTCAAGGAATATTGTAAGAGAAGAAGCATTTAAATATTGCACAAAAACTGCATCAAATCCCTGTTCCATGTTCAGGGAAGGATTTCTGTCAGTTTTCAGGAAGCAAGTCTGAAGCTTCCTTGCTTTGATCTGTTTGAGCACTACAGAACATGTAATTAATTGAGTGTACTTAGCTTGGAGTCATCCAGCCAGGTGGATTATGGGAGCTGACCTCTAGTAACCCACATGTTAATTTATTTCATATCACCTGTCAGTCACAGCAAAGGTCAATATTTTTTGGGGGGAAAAGCAGAATTACAAGGTTTATTTGGGGGAAGGACATAAACTTTAATAGGATAAGAATTCAACCCCATGATGACTTTTCTTTAAGGCTTAGCCTTTGTTTTACTTTAATTGTCAAAATATCTTTAACGATTATACACTATTAGAGAGCTGCACACTTCTCACAATCCAGTAACACTTTTATTTTTTGGGTTAACCTTGGAATCAGATCTACCTTTTATTTGTTCTTTGTTTTCCTGAAATGTTAAAAACATTTAAATATTTTGAAAAAATGTGTTCACTCTTGTGTCTGCCATTGCTTTCTTTAAATCATTATCCTGGGCATAAAATGTCTAAGCTGTCAGCACAGAGAGCTGATCGTGTAATCTGTTTAGTCATGAAGTGTCAAATTTACAAATAACAAGTTTCAGTTCTTTTATTGTGATACGTGTGACTTGTCAGCTCACCCTGACAGCAGTTATGATTTAATTTCATCAGATTATTTGTTTCCAACACCAGAAATGACTAATAAAAAAACAATAAATATTGCAATAAAATGGTTTCTATATTATCAGTGCAGTAAAAAATAAATAATGTATGTTGTTTATTTCATTACTACAAAAAATATACTCAAGGGTTGAATTACACTAAATAAGAAAACACACTAAGCAGATGAGTACCAGTATACTTTAGTACGGGGGGCCTGACCGCAAATAAGGAAATATTTTGTTTGTAATGACCATTCCTGACGCCGACGTGATTGTTTCAGCTGTACACACTTTCCCAATAAGAGCCAATCCTATTGGTACCAAAGAGATGGCCCTTATCAGGAATTGTGTACCTTGCTTTACTGTAGTTGAAGAACATTTGATGGTTGCTGCAGATTAAGTTTCTTTTAATAAGACATTGTAAAGTACAGCGTGGAAACATAAACGGGATCTGTGCTGTGCTGCAGCACTCCAATTCCTTTCTTAAGTCACGTTAACTATTTGTTAATGTTTACTTGATTTAAAATGAAAGGGGTTATCGAAAAGTTGCCAGTGCTGCCAACGTAAGCAATTTCATATCGTTGCTGCAGCTCTTTTTTTGTGCAATGTCTAATGCCAGCTAATACTGTAGATGGAGAGTGGCACATCAGATAGAACCCAATCAGAATTCACCCAGGGAAAAATTCCGCTGTAAGTGATTTAATGTACAGGCAAGGCTTCAAAATCGTTCACTTTAAACTGCCATGTCATGTTTGTCAGTATCATTACAGTACAATTTGTGTCAACGCATCATATATGTAATTTTGGGGTTCAGAAAACAGCCTTCCAAAGTAATGAGGAAATGACGGAGAGGAATCCCCATTAGGCTATCAATAAGCAAAGAATGTCATTAACTGTGATAGTACACAAAACATGTAATTAAATCTTAGGTATCTGTTTTTAACATTTCTAATCTATTAATCAGAGTGAAAACTATATAACCTCCTCCACGGGGTATCTCTGAGTAGAACAGTGTCAGTGACTGACACATAGGAAACTTGTATTCAATTTCTGGCACCACCTGTGAGTAGCTGTGTTTAGAGGTAAGGATAACATCGAAAGATCAAGGAGCAGGAGAAGTGAAAAAAATTGCAAACTAAATATATCCCAGTGTAAAACATAGCAAAACCATAATTTCAGCAGTAATTCAGAAATCACAATCTAATCCATAGATAGGGAATAATAGCTTTCAATGTTTTTTCAGGACTTCCTCCCTCCATTTTCACCTTTAACTTAGTTTACATAAATTTCTAAATACAAGGATTATTTACACCCCCTTCAGGCAGTAGGGTTATGAACATTACCAAACTTGCCCTCCTTTCCTATTGCATCTACAGTACCTGCCAGCTAGAATCCAGGGGTTAAGTGTAATAACCGGGTTTGATAATAGACCCAGACAATCTTGCTACAATGTGCAGTTCAAACAGCACCATTGGGTGACCTGTGACTCTAAACCAGATCCAGATTAACACGCTACTTTATTATTAATTACCACAGCAGGTTCCAGGTTTACAGTTGCTATGGCATTAGGGCTTCGGAGCACAGGATACTAATAGCTTTATAGGGGTTTTATGAGGTGGGGTTAAAGGAGCTAAAAGCTCCCCACGAGAATAAAATAATAGAGCCTTCTTTAACAGAAGGTACCTCACAGAACATGTTATTATAACAGCATTGCCCAATAATCTAACATATATACATATTTCATTCCCAGTTTCCTAGAGAAATGGGTGGGAACATGCAGTTATTATCCTTTATATACTCTGTAATTGAAAAACTTGCTTAGAGCACTTTTATAGCTGATAACTGCTTTTTATTTTAGTATTAAACCTTGGTATACTTGCCTAGCTTACCACTAAGCAAAGGCTAAGGACTTGCAAGCGAGCACCTTCATCCCAACCATTAATCTGGCTGCCAATGAAATTGTTTTAGCCAATCAGTCCACTAGTTACCCCATCAAATGGATCAGGTTTAAAAATAGGTTTGCAATTGGGCGTGGTGAGCTACTGAGTCTAATTGGGGAATTTCATCTGCAGGTACAAGGACAGGAGGATTTAAATCAATACTGTCAGTAGCAGCCTCCATAGCTTAAGAGGCTTGTCCAACTCCCAAACTAAGTTTAACCCACTACTGGCCCCACTGAGTAGTTTTTAAAAAAATCTTTACCTTACATCTCTGCTCCTTATGGTTCTCATGCAGTGCTTGTCCCATTTTTATATCATACTTATATGTAGTATTTGTCAGTCCAATGCAGGTTCTGTACTGTAGTGTGAGATATTCTCAGACGTCGATTTTAGAGTCTTTTCGTATAGAGTTTTAATTTTCATTCTTCTATGTTTTATACAGTGTGTATTGGGGTGTACCTAGTGTTTAAAACACAAGTTCCGCTTTTTAATATTTTTTAACATTTTTGACTGCATGTTGCACAAGGATCATGGGAATTGTAGTCCAAGCGGGAATGACAGTGTGTGGGAGGTGTCTTTTGCTAATCCACACAGGTGTAATAGGCCACTCCACCCCCACTAGGTATATAGACATAGGGAGTGATTCAATATCGCCTATGAGTAAAGCGCGGTAGTGTTCGAACAACGTCAGGCTATATTTTATGTATTGAACTGCTGGTCTATGAGGACCTGCTGCACATGTAAATAAAGATCAGCATTTTTATTCTATCTACGGTGATCATTGTGGTCTGTTTGAGCTCGGACCAAGCGACAGGAAAGCCCTTCCATATCTAAGCAGTCAATAACTGTCCTCCCAACAGGTGGTAACAGGATCTTATACACAGGATTGTCTTGCACTCAATATCACTCCAAAGCACACAACCACCACAATCTACTTCCACTTTCTCTCCTCCTAGCCATAGAAATCAGGATGTCTTGTCTTTCATTACGCACTGATACCACCTGCAGGCTCCACCTCATTGGTAGCTTCTAAAAACTCAAATGCATTCTCCTATTTTATTTATAAAATATAAGGGATATATATATAAGCATTTAGGGGCATATTTATAAAGGAACGATGTTAGCGCAAAAAATTACAGCCGCACATCGCGGCCGCGAAAATAGCGCTATCGCCGTATTTATAACGGCGAGCGCTATTCCCGCGATACCTATCGCGGGCCGCGATGTGCTGCGGTAAGTTTAAGCCCCTTCGCCGCGATACTGTATAGTATCGCCGCGAAGGGACTTAAAATCCTTCCCGACGCCGCTCCTAAGGGGGCGGGGCACACGCCCACACCCCCCGCGGCGGCAGCGGCGACCACCCGCCGCCGCCGCCGCCCCGCCCACACCCCCGCGGCGGCAGCGGCGACCACCCGCCGCCCGCCGCCGCCCCGCCCACACCCCCCGCGGCGGCAGCGGCGACCACCCGCCGCCGCCGCCACTCTCCAGCAGCCCCTCCCAACCCGTTCCCCGTTCGCGGCACATCGGAACGGAGGCTAGAAGGGGCTCGGGAAGGGGCCGCCAGCAGTTGTCCGACACACCCGCCGCGCACCCCCCTCCCCGGCAACCCCTCCAAGCCCCCCTGCCGCTCCGGGAGGGGACGGGAGGGAGCCGCTGGGGGGGTGGGAGCTCCCTCCCGGGGCCCTGAGAAGGGCCTTTGGGCTTAGGGGGTCCCGCAGCCCGAACGGACCCCCTCCCCGGCCCTTATAAGGGCCCTTGCGGCACTGACATGCCTTTGGCGGGGGTCCCGCAGCTGAACCGGGACCCCCAGTGCGGCTCTTAAAAAAGCCCTTGGGCGACGTCTTCTTTCTTCCAGTCCCGGCGACACCAGCTCCGCCGAGGCCGCCGACCCCGAGAGGTACCCCTGCGGCCGCCAGGGGTACCCCCGGCGGGCCCGGCGACCTCAACGAGGGCCGATGTTGCCGGCGTCTTGATCCGACGCGACGTCTCGGGCTGGCGACACCAACCCCACTCAGGTCGCCGATGCCAGGCAGGCTCACTGCGGCCGCCAGTGAGCCCGCTGGCACCGCCGCCTCAGCGGAGCCGATGTTGCCAGCCGCTTCTTTCTTCTTTCTTCAGCCATCTACTGCGATGCAATCTGAGTTCCGCGGCGGAAAGCTCCTCTTTATATAGGTTTGCAGAAATCCATAATCCGTTTCTGATGTCAATTTTTAATACTTGCTTTACATTAACCAATCAGATTTCAGAAATTTCCAGAAATCTGATTGGTTATGTAAAGAAGTATTAAAAATGACCAATCAGAAACGGATTATGGATTTCTGCAAACCTATATAAAGAGGACTTTCCGCCGCGGAACTCAGATGCCATCGCAGTAGATGGCTGAAGAAAAAGAGAAGAAGCGCTGGCAACATCGGCTCCTGAGGCCGGCGGTGCCAGCGGGCTCACGGCGGCCGCAGTGAGCCTGCATGGCATCGGCGACCTGAGTGGGTTGGTGTCGCCAGCCCGAAGACGTCGCGTCGGATCAAGACGCGGCAACATCGGCCTCGTTGAGGTCGCCGGCGCCCGCGGGGGTACCCTGGCGGCCGCAGGGGTACCTCTCGGGGGTCGGCGGCCTCGGCGGAGCTGGTGTCGCCGGGACTGGAAGAAGAAGACGTCGCCCAAGGGCTCTTTTAAGAGCGCACTGGGGTCCCGGTTCAGCTGCGGGACCCCCCGCCAAAGGCCTTGTCAGTGCCGCAAGGGCCCTTATAAGGGCCGGGGAGGGGGGTCCCGGTTCGGGCTGCGGGACCCCTAAGCCCCAAAAGGCCCTTCTCAGGGCCCCGTGGAGGGAGCCTCCACCCCCCCAGCGGCTCCCTCCCGTCCCCTCCCCGGGAGCGGCCGGGCGGGGGGCTTGGAGGGTTGCCGGGGAGGGGGTGCGCGGCGGGTGGTCGCGACCACATGCTGCGGCCCTTCCCGGCAGCCCCTTCTGCCTCCCGTTCCGAGATTGCCGCGAACAGGGGAACGGGTTGGGAGGGGCTGCTGGGAAGTGGCGCGGCGGCGGGTGGTCGCCGCTGCCGCCGCGGGGGGTGTGGGCGGGGTGGGCGTGTCTCCCGGGGCGGGTGGACCACCCGCCGCGGGTTGCCTGCCCTCCCCGCCGCGGGAGGTTAGTATGCGTCTGACTTCGCCACCTTCAAGGTGGCGAAGTAAAACAGCGATACTAGCCGAGCGAAACCAGTACCGCCGCTTTATAAATAGAAGCGGCGGTGGGTTACCGGGTAAGTATCGGCGCGAAAGGTTACGCTTCGTTAACTTTTCGCGGCCGTTTTCGGGGCTTTAAAATCGCGGTAAACGCGATTCATCGTTAATAGCCGCGAAAACGGCGCGAAAAGTTAACGAACCTTTAAATATGCCCCTTAGTGTAGGATTTCAACACACTCTCAGGTCTTATTCCTCCAAATCTTTATTGTGTTCAATACATCATTGTGTAGACAACGTTTCGGTCACTTTCTAGGTCCTTTCTCAAGCCAAATAACAACATGTGTATAACAGTTCCAAATTTAAAACATATACCACCTCCCAATTGTGACATCATCAAACAGTCCAGGATATTTAAAGTGCTAGTGCTCAAGATTAAGATTATAATCCCCAATTTTTAACCAAAGAAGACGAAACATAATGTGATAAATATGTTACAGATTGTTATAAAGCATCCTATTAAAACCTCTTAAAGTGCTTGTGTATACTCAATTTAACCTTAAATATCAAATATTATATAAAAAATATAAATAGTGTTTTAAATATAGTGATTTAAAATTTACTATTTTAAAGGAGATATAAACAGGTTAAAAAGCATCCTGATTATTAATTATTCTAATTCATACATCATAGATATATAGACTGATTACTATCTAAACACCAAGTGTACCTGGCAGAACATAATTGTTTACTCTATATGACAGGCTTCAATAAAAAAACATACAATTAGATATGCAGATCTAGTATTCCAGTGATTGCAACCAAACTAAATACACTACTTAAATATCCTACTTAAATGTCCGACTGGGTCCCCCCAGAGTTATAAAATAAGGATACTCAGCTGTCAGAATGTCAACCCTGTACAATATATATGTACATATAGCTGTAAATATATAAAATATATATGTAATAAGCAATAGATTATCTTTCTTTTAAAAAACATCTCAGAGAAACCGATTCATTAAGTCCAGAGGGTGCCAGAGTCTCTAGTTTTTTTTTATCCAGTAGACTTCTCTCTGTAATAGCAGTTTTGCTCTATCTCCCCCTCATCTTAGAGCCGGGATATGATCAATCCCAATGAACTTGAGGGTGGATATGTCATTGTTCTGTCTCAAAAAATGTGTAGCCACTGGTTTAAATGTTTTATTGTCTTGAAATGCTGTCCTGATGGCCGATCTGTGTCCATCAATTCTTAGTCTTAATAAGAGTTCAGTCTTACCTACATAAGAAAGATTACAGGTGCAGGTTATTAAGTAAATTACGTGAGTAGTCTTGCATGTTATACACTGTCTTATGGTGAATTCCTCTCCCTTACTGGAATAGAATTTCTGTCCTGGGGACATAGCTTTGCAGGACATGCACTTGTGACATTTAAAACAGCCATTTTGTTTAGTTAACCATGAACTAGGTGGATTATAAGACATCACAGGGTCATTTTTCACCAAAATGTCTCTCTACTGTAGGTCTTTCGGGCAATAAACTTCTTAATTTTGCATCTGCATTTGATTTGATTTGATAAAAAATCCTTTATTTTAAATTACTTTCAGGTGCGGTGCAAAGGAGTACCGGCAATTTATACATTACACAAAAGTCTCCATCTTTAAAATAAAGGTTTGAGCTGCATATTCTTGTAATTGCAGATAATAAAGGGCAATACGGCTAAGCTCGATTTTATATGCTTTGCTCCCTGAGTAAATTATTCATTCCCCCGCCCTTTAAGGCAGTCCAGATAAAAAGAAGGTTTAGAAGCTCTGTAAGCTCCCATGATTCCCTGGTATAGGTCATACTAAATAGAGAGAAGCAGGTATGGTCTTGTTCCCCCAGGGATTGAACTTTACTCATTAGGTCAGGACTGATCTGGGATACTGCATGAGTGGCGCATCAGCTGACGCAAGTTGTACAAACTATGTAACTAAACGTATCCATTTTCTTTAGTGCAGGTAATCACCCTTCGTTGCTTGCATATTTGTTTGATCGTGATATCTAATTAATTTATGCTTATATGTATATAGTGCTGACTTTGTAAGAATAAATATCTATATAATAATATAATTTATAATATAAAAACACCATTTTTTAATGAAACTGTATATAAATTTCTAAGTAATTATGGCAAGTTCTGAATTTGTCAGGAAACCTGACTAAGAATATTACTATACTTGTGCAGTAAATGGCAGCGCTCCAGTTCTGTCTTCTTCTTCATTAAAGGACAACTACACTGTAAAAATTAACTTTTTAAAAATGAAAAATACCTAGGGTAGGGAGGTATGATTGGTTATTCCTACCTTCCAATATAATTTCGTTAAGGAGCACCATGACATACAATATTTCTGCATGGTTAATGTACAAGACTTTCCTTTATTAAACATAATGCTGAAACACAGAGAAAGCCTGGTAGCAGGTTCCTTCGACATGGTAATATGTTTTTAAAAAACTTAATAAGCATTATAGTTCTCCTTTAAAATGACATGACTTGGCAGTATAGTGTCATTTTTAATAATTTGTCATCTGACCTATGTATGGTTGCATACTTGCATTTAAATATAAAAGTTATGGTATATGTAACATGTATGTATCACCTTTTTTGTGAAATTTCTTTTTAAATGGGTAACTTTACAAGACTTTTTGTTGTTGGTCCCTAAACTAGTTCTATTGAAAATAAAAAAAAACACAAGTTTTCAGTAAAATCATAGAATTATGTTGCTAGGACATAACAGCAATTATGTAAATGTACAAGATTTATCCGTTTTAAACAATTGTTAGTGTTGCACATATACTTATTTTATGTACAATAAACAATTATGGCTTCTTCATTACACACTATAAATGGTTGTAGGAAGGGTTTTAGTGTAATGCTCAATGAATTAAATACATGGGCTATATTTGGGTTCTAAGCAATTAAGTCTTAATCAACAGCAGAATATAAAATCTTACTAATGATGCTACCAGTGTTTTTGAGTTATTTTAGAGGTACCTTTAAAAATTCAATTATTTTCAAACGAAGGTTCAGTATAACAATTACTTTCCGTTGTAATGTTGCTTCACATCTGTTTCAGTTTCTTTTGCAATGACTTTGTGCAGCCTGCATGCTGATTGCATACTGATTTCTTGCTGTTGGTTGTAAAAACATTTAATAAGTTTTTAGTTAAAAATGAATTGTATATTTCTTGCATAAATATTATTTAAAGGGCAACAATACCCACCTTAACAGTCCTCTACCTAATTGTAACCAGGATGAGTACCTTAAATCCTTACCCTGGGTTCCTTTAGTTTCTCTAAGCAAAGGCACCATTTACGTCTGTGATGGTGACATCGCAGCCATTCACTGATTGCTGCTACCAGAACTGCCTCCTTTTGGTTGTGTGAACTCATAAAAGGCTTGTCATGTCATCCAACATCAAAGTATACACTTGAGTGAGGGGAGTGAACATGATCTTTAATGCATATCTCTGAAAATCTTTTATATTTTACAACAAAATTTGTTTTCTTACTTAATAAAAAAATCTGAACATTTTTTGATGAGCTGATTTTGTACAGTGCATTACTTACAGTAATTGTGGCTTAAATGTACTAACAATATAAAATACTTCTAGTTTGAGGTATTGTACTCTAATAGGGAGATTCACCCGTGCTGCAATGCTCTGGGCAAATCTCCGCGACGGGTATTACCAGAGGCTGCGCGCCAGCTATTAGTGGCGTTAAATACTTACATCTTAAGAGCCTCGCAGCCTCTGGTAAATAGTTTGCGACGGCGCAAGTTCCTGGTCTCAGCTCGCAGCCGCCACAAAGCAAGCCTTAACGTCGCTCTAACTGAGCGTGAATCAGTAAGGGCGACATTAAGGAGGGGCATGAGCACTGCGAGCCAGCAGCGTTTCTGGGAAATCGCTCCATAAGTATCTGGTAACTTACCCTACTATGCACAGCTTTTTAAGTATTTCCCTCATTGCAGCTGTCTTTTCATGCAATAAGAGTTGGAGAGCAAATTGTTTACATCAATTTAAATTTGTATTAAAAAGTGGCTTTTGCTATTCAGTTTTATAATTCCAGTTCAATTAAATTTGTCACAGTCAATTCAGAATGCAAACTGTACCTAATTGTTCTAAGATAAAATACATAATTAAACTCTTTAAACCATGGTGCTCAAGCATGCAATATAATTGCCAGTTGTTGAAAAATTCCAATTTTCTTTGGACACTGTAATATTTAACTTCTATAAAAATAAAACAATGAAGTTAAGATACATAATAATGTTTAAAAGGGGGGAGAGAAACGAATTCACTGATAGTTTTCCTGCAGTTATTAAACACAGTGCATAATGTAATGCTATTTAAATAATTTTCAGTGGTGCATAACACATAAAACGCATCCCAGAAAGACATGCGACTGTAAAGGGTAGCTAAAGAATATCTAAAGCCCTACATTTGAGATGAAGGCAATTGGTACATCAACAGGCCCTTTGGAAAACGATAGTCAGCAATACTGGTGTATGTTCTCTAAAGCAAGAACAATTTTACTTATAACCAAGTTTGTCATTGAATGATTACGTTTACTTGAAAACCATTTTGCACTTTAGGCTACAAAAGATTTATGCTCTTGTTTCTGTGATGGAATAAATGAGCCATGTAAAAGTAGTAGAGGGAATTTAATGTAAATCAATGCAAAATTCTATTGATGGCAGGAAATAACCTTTTAGGTAAATATATAATATAATATAGATTTTTTTTAATATAGATGTTTTAGATTTACGGTACACGTACAGTATATAGATACATTATTAGATACAGTAAATTGCTGTCATTTATGATGAAATCATTTCAAAATATAATTTAACATAAAAAGCATTAGCAAAAGCCAGTAATCAGTTCTTGGTTAGAGTTTGGAACAAAAAGGTCTATAATTTATGTTAAATGTTTAGGGCCCCCACGGTTCCTACAGTGTTTATTTGATTTAGCTCATTAATCTAAAATGTAAAGTTAATTCATGACACAAATACCTGAAATATTTCACCTTACTTTTCATTAACAGTAAGAAAGAACACTCTCTTTTTGTATTGCCCTGTAATAGGCATTTCTACTGGTCACTTGACAGTTACCTACCCGAACCCCAAATTATATATTTAGCTTATCTGTTGTATTTAGTTAGATCAACTGGACTTAAAGTTGTTTGAAGACGTTACGCAAGTCATCCGACTGGCTTTCTCAATTCAGAATAACAAGAATCTGTTGGCAATTAAGTAGGCTGGAAAGTCCCATTAGCATAATACAACCAGGTGTTAAAGACTTTCTGATGCAAGGTGTGATTGCATTGTGTCTAAGAGTTATTATCAAAACGCCCAAGATAAGGTGTCAAAACAAGCATTGTACATGGCAGACATGCAATTATATTATTATTAGTATTATTACATGCATTTGCAACCAGATGTTTAATGATATTTCTGCAAAGGTATCTGCCTCCTCCCTCTGCTCAGATCTTCTTATAAGTGTGCAGAGGAGACAGCAGGTGATACAGCAGTCAATCGTTGGCTGTGATGTCAGTTGTAACAGCCTTCATTGACTACAAGGAGGGAGGGACCAGCTTACTCTGTCAGAATGGCGATAATTATCCTTAAGGGTTAGATTCCATTTGTGCGTGTCGCCATTGCGTTTCGTTCATTGCCAATGCAATGCTACTAGAGACAGTTCCCGCTATGTGCAGGGCACAAGCAAGATTTTTGTGCAGATTGCATGCTAATAATATAGATATGATCTGGAGCGCAACGCATATAGAGTATCACTCCCAGCAGTGCATTGCAAAAATCCTGCATGTGCTGCTGTGCGTGATACTGGGACCTATCTGGTTAGTAATAGGTAATAAAGTGTAAAATATATCAGTTGGGGGCAAGTAACTGACAATTGATCTTTTTGGTTTAAAGGGTGTCAGGAGAAATATTGCATTAGGTATCTGACAATCATTTCATTAATACTTGTTGCTTTTATATACATTCTATGTAGTCTACTACAGTGTTTGTTTGTTTTTTTTTTTTTTTGTGTTGCATATATAATTTTTCCAAGTGCAAATAATATTAAATAATAGTATTGTTAATGTATAATGAATACATGTTTATTTCTTTGCATAATTACTCTAAAATGTGTTAGTATTATGCATCTTTTAATATGAGGTGTGATAAAGCTTAATTATATAATATCACTAGAGAATTTTGGATTGCCAAAAATATAACACCATGAGATGTAGCTAAGTACCAGATGTAATAATATGTCTCAAAGTACAGTAGTGTAGTTAGAATTATATTCGCACCTGCTGCTGCATCATTTATATTTATAGTTTAGCAGATTATTATTTTCTCTGAAATAAATATATATTATATTATATATTATATGTGTGCCAACAAAGTCCAGTGCACACATAGGGAAACATATGAGTAGGGAACTATTGTTTGTGTTGGGTGGCGGTGGGGGAGGGTACGTGGGAGGGACAGTGTTTATTATTATCATTGTGTATGTGCTATTTGTTTTTATCATAGAAGCACTTGGTTACCTGTAGTGCTGATTAGAACTTTTGAGCTAGCTATTAAAATTTTTGATTGTACTAAACTGGTATCTTGTTATAATTTAACAACACCAAACATTTATTTTGCCCCTCTGTAATATATGGGGCATTGTTTGATACTGTACCAAATATATATGGCAATATATATGGGCAGAGATATTTGCACTTGTGCGTTATTAATATTGGTATGTGTACAGACAACATTACCAGAGATATTTATATAGTGCTTTTTTATTGTATGTGTGGGATTTCTCACCTTACCATTTAAGTGACCATAAATAAATATATACTGTATAAAGTATAGTACAGACTTATATTCGGTACAAGACAATATATAAAGTTACATATGTAGTATGAGGCTTTGAAATACCTTCTCTTTTAACCCTTTCAGTGCCAGCAAAATTCCCCACTGGCAGTTAACGCAGTGCGTTAACTGCCAGAAGAAATTTCAGGATTTTAGACGCATTTGGTTCAGTAGGAAACCCCCCAGTAAATCAGGAATATTATACATTGTTTTTTTCAGCACAAAGTGTACTTTAACATAGTAACAAAAGTTTGTAACTTTTTGGAAATTTTACTGGAATTATGGGTAAATATGTCAAAAAAATTAGCAAATTTTCATGTGATGTTCAATGTTGGTATATAGAGATGAAATGTCACTGTGATCCAGTCGTTATTCCATGGACCGACAGCGGAAAGTTTATCCAGGAAATCTCCCGTATCCTTAAGAAATGAAGGGAGATCTAGAATCATGGGTTTGAGCAAGAAGTCACAAAAGGAAGACAATGGTTGGGTAATGGAGCCTATTGATGACACAATAGGGCGAAATGGAGGACAGACTGGGTCCTTATGGATTTTAGGAAGACCGTATAGAACGGGTTTCCTACGTTGCTCGTTGTAAAGGAAGTCATAAGTATTTTGGTCAATCCAAGTGGCATCCAGAGCCATGTCAAGCAAACACTTAAGTTTCTTAAGGATAGTATGAGTGGGATCAATGATCCCACATATGCTACACTTAAGAAACTTAAGTGTAATAAATGGCCGGACGGCCGGGTACTCACAGTATGCTTTTAGGAGGAGGCTGACAGTCCGGAAGGTGCAGGATACAGAGGCTGCTGGGAAATGTAGGCTGGATACTGGAACAAGGTGCGGCTGGGTACTGTAGGCTGTTTGCTGGAACAATGGTGCTGCTGGGTACTGTAGTCTGGATGCTGGACCAAAGGTGCTGCTGGGAACTGAAGGCTGTATGCTGGCAAGGTAAGTAACTGGATGCAGGCAAGGTGAGACACTGGAAACAGGCAAGGTAGGTACTGGATACAGGCAAGGTAAGTATTGGATGCAGGCAAGGTAAGTATAAGGAGCAGGATCCAAGGCAGGTAAGTACAGGAGCCAGGGAGGTAGCAGAATGCTACAATCGGGCACCGGGTCCAGGAGGACACCGGCTTTTCACCTGCCGCGGGACGGGAGCGGCAGGTAAGTTCGTGACACTTAAGTAACCGTTTTTGCGTTACATTGATGATGTTTTTATCATTTGGGAAGGGACCTTGGAGGAAGCCCATCATCAGCACTTTTACCAATTTTCTGTAGTGTAGGGCTCCCTCTCCCACCCCAACTGCTCAATTAGCTTGTAAAAAAAACTTACCCCCTCTCCCACCCCAACTGCTCAATTAGCTTGTAAAAAAAACTTACCCGAACTCTACACTGCCTCTTTCCTGTGGCGTTCACACACGGCCCTCTGCTTGCATGAAATTGCAAGCAGGAGGCTGGACCGGCAGCCGCGTCCATGATTGGCTGAGAGGCAGCCAATCATGGACGCAGCTTCCGGAATTATAGAACGCCGGGGGAAAGAGTCAGTGTAAGTACAGTTCAGCTTAGTTTTTTTACAAGCTAATAGAGCGGTTGTGGGTGGGAGAGGGAGCCCTACACTACAGAAAACATTGTGTCTAGTTGTTTCTCCAAATCTGTGGGGTCACTACAGATACGTGTGACCCGCATCAGTTGTGATTTGGGGAGGCCCTTGAACACATGTGGTGGGTGGAAGCTGTGCCCAGATAGGAGAGTGTTCCTATCAGTGGGTTTAACATAAATGGAGGTATGTAATGTACCTTCAACAATCTTAATAAGCACGTCTAAAAAGTGTGCTTCGGTTTTAGAAAATTCAGGTATAAAGGTCAGCTTATTGTCCAAACTGTTAAGTAGGGAAATTAAATCATGGGCTTCCTCTAGGGTCCCTTCCCACATGATAAAAACATCATCAATATAACGTAAGAAAGTTTTTTCATGGATTTTTCCCCTTTTTACTTATAGTTATCTTAAGGTTACACACAAAAATCTTACTGTTTCTAAAAGCTCTGATACTCCTGAGTACAACAATACCAGATATATGTAGGTACCCCACTTTTCATGTACAGGAGACCCCCCCAAACAAAAACTGACTTCTGACGGTTAACACAGAATATCTTCCAAATTAACTAGAATATCCCCACAAGTGAGATATTTTTAGAAACTACATACCCACAGGATATTATGAGTGTGGTAAGTTTCAATCTTTCGCTCTTCATCCAATTGTAAGTTATTTTCTCACATTTTCCTTTTGTTCCTCAACTGTAAAATCAGAGACAAAATCAAATGTGAATTTCAGCTAAAAACTGCAGAGGAAAGTTCAACTGCATCTCAAATATGAAAGCCTAACCCCTCCCGAATAAAACGGTATTCCACATTCATGTGTATACCCAGAGACATGGGTACCAACTAACCCAGAGCGTGACCAATGCTAAATGTCAGTAACAGCAAAAATAAATTAGCCAGTGCAAAGATGGCGGAGAGATGCACACACTTTTAACTTTTGTGCTTTGTTGTGACATGCAAGGTGCACAACGTGAAACCCCGAAATGTTGTGCACCTTGCATGTCACAATAAAGCACAAAAGTGTGTGCATCTCTCCGCCATCTTTGCATTTGATCATATTTCCATTACTGTTAAGTGGTTAACAGTTAAGGAGAAAGAGCACCACAGAAGTTTCCTCTCCCAGTGCGAGGAGAAACCAAAAACAAACTAATATAAATCCCACCCATTATCTAACACAAAAAGTAATACTGTACTTTTGTCCTTGCATATATTTTTTTTGACTTGCCTATTACGGCACTTTGACATAGCAACATGTAGATAGTTAATTTTTCAATTTTATTTTGCCATTAAATTTGCATTACTCCAATTCTACTGATTTTTATATTAATCCTAGCAATTTCACTGTAAACACAAACTGCAAATATATCCATATGAAAGTTGTAAGAGGGAAAATAGGCACCTTAAGGATGCAAATGTTTTGATTATCTGGTATCTATCTTGTGAGTATATGAATAAATGTTTTATTTATGTGATGCTTGTTGATTCTTTCGACAACTAATAAACATATTCAGGCATATAAACAGAGGTAGCGTAATTTATATGCAGTCAGCATTATGTAATGCTGAATAAATGTTGCTTCTTGGTTGAGCGGATCCTTGAACATTTCAGTATGCTTGCAACAACATTGATAACTGTGACATTCCAAAGGTTAAAAAGATAGAGTAGAAAACTTAAGTATATATTTTACAAGTCATATAAACATATTTTAGTCTTTAAGTAGAGGCTTTAATAGTATTGTGAATTTTCACTGTCAAACAACCACTTTAATATGTTATGAGCTAAAATCATGAATATGCTTTGCAAGGGATCCTTAATATCAGAATGTCACAAAACAATTTATTAGATTTAATGACATACCTTTTTATAAAATTTGTAGATGCTTAATCGTTAAAGTAACTATATAGGGGATGTTTCCTTAGAGAACTATAAAAAGAGCAGAGTGCTAATAATGGTTGGTGGTTAAAAGCTAAATGGCCCTTTTTATGGTCTGTTTTTATTAAAATCTCTTCTTTCAGTTTCATAAACTTGCCTGATGTTCTACCTTACCTGTGAATTCTTTGTCAAGAAGTCCTTGCCTTTTTAAGATCCTGTTCTTTCTTAGAATATGCAAAATATTGAAGAATCTACAAAATATTCTTATCATATTTCCAAACCCTTAAAAAAAACTGTTCCAAACCGCAAGGTTCATTTGTGGGAAAAAAAAGCAGAACTCTGCTTACATTATTTTGTTCCCCCAGTGCTCTGCATTGCCAGCAGCCAAATCTGTGATTGGCTGCCTCTCAGCCAATCACAGATGCTGCTGCCGGTCAAGCCCCTGCTTGCAACATCTAGGAAGCAGAGGGCCAGGAACAGGGTGCCAGGGGAATGAAGTAGTGTAAATAGAGTTCTGCTTCTTTTTTTTAACAAACAAACCTCGTTGTTGGGGGTGTGCTAGGGTGCCCTACAATATATAAAAAGTTATATTTGCAGCTGGACATGCACTTTAAACTGTGTAGTAGACACAAGTTTTAAAACCCACAGCACACATATACACTTACATTAATATTATTTATTAGTATAGTTTATTTGTTCATGATCCTTGTTATTCAAATTTTTTTCCCAATTCAAACAAAAACATAAGAATCTTTACATACGTTTAGCAAAGATTTATATTTCTAGGAATAAAATGGAATAAAAAAAGCAGTTTTGTTCCTAGTAAGCTGTGAAAAGTGGGTCCAATAGTGCCCATGCCCACAAGGATGTTTTAAAACAAACAGGCTGTGAGTTGTATTGGCAACAATATGAAGTCTTCTTTGGTACAGAATAAAAAAAAGTTTAGTTCTCCTTTAAATTAAACCTTGGGCTGATGACAAGTAAATCATATTTTATGTATTATATGTATATTGTTTATGAGTAGTTGTAACAACACTTTTCCCAACTAACATGAAGCGATCTATGATGTAATTTTGTTTTGTATGCCAGATGTCTTGAAGCAAAAATGGTTTTAGAATCATAATTAGTAGTTTTTCCGTTATAAATTATAATTTGGACACTACCTGTCTTAGCACACCCAATAACCCCATTCTAATTCTATATTGGTTACTGATTGCTGCTTTATATTTAATCTCACCTCAGCACATTTGTTTTAAAAAAAACAACTTTCTGCAAAGTCAATATTTTACAATAAAGCTCCCTTTCTACACTACAATAAACAGTTGTGAGGGGAGATACAGAAACCTTCCAAAGAAAGTTTTAGACATCTGGATAGACTGCTGTGTCTCTGCATTAAGTCTATATAATTAATCCAAATACAGAAAAGCAAGGTACAGTAGCTGGAAAACACAAGCTTAGCGGTAAGAGATTCAGCTTTTCAATACTGGCTTTAAAACAAATTTTACAGGGTTATATTTTGTTTCCTAATCTGCCTCTATAATATGCTGGTGAAACAATCGAAAATGCATAGGGCAGAAGCTATTTAATGCAACTTAAGAGTTCTTTAACATGTTTTTCTTTTCACCTTTCAATTTGTCCCATGCAGGCAATGTATAGGAAGTACTTGCTTTTGAGTGGGAGTGCAATTAATCCTTTTGATAGATAAATACATCCAGATGCACCAAGAAGCACAGTTGCCAAAAATGGAGTTAAAAGACAATGCTATATTCCTGTATCGCCTTACCTTTACGGGTCCTACAATGGTAAAACTCCATTTTGGAATGCACAGAGAGGCGCTACATGAATGTAGCATCACTGAAACAATTGCACGGGGGAGCCGATAGTGTATCTCTGTGCATCGCCCTGATAGAGAGGCAGGACAGGTCACATTGCTTAAGAGCAGAGTCATTACATAAGGGCATGTATTGGTGACTTTACAAAGTGTGAGGAACAGAGAAATAAGATTTTTGGGTGGTAATTCACTGTAGCCACTGATTAATTAGATAAATCAATCAACAGCCACAAATTTTTGTATTAATTTGCTCCGTCTACTGAGACAATCTGGAGACTTTTTTTGCTATTCCGCAAATAATTAAAAAAAATCTTCTGTATATTAATTCTTTAAGATGTATTTTGTGATTCATTGTCATACTGAATATCTTTCTGTACTTTATTACTAAATAAAACAAAAAAAAAAACAAAATGTAGCCAAACATTTTTCAGTGAAAAAACATTCAAGTCATGTAATACTTTAATTAAACCTATTTTGGTTCAGGTTTTGGAATAGAATATAAAAGTACATGAACATTTCAGTTATATATTATATACAGTCAATAAAATCTATAATTTTATTGTGCTGATGTAAAGGTAAAAATGATTCTACCTGAAAAATTTTATGGTGTCTGTATAACAGAATATTAATCCAGTAAAGCTTTGTGTAGCGTTTAAGTAATGTCTTATGTATACCTTAACATGATATTCACAGTTCAGTGGTTAAATCCATTACTATTAAAGTTACCTTTTTTAACCCTCTAAGTGTTAATGCAGTTATTAATACACAAAATAAGGAATAAAAATATATTTATAAATAAAATGATATAAGGAATGTTTAAAACAGTGAAGCCTTCTGTCAGAATCACCAAAGCATGAAATGAGAGCTATATAGGGTAAGATACAGTAGTATAATGCTTATTCAGCATAAACCAGGACAATTTAGAGTCTAGCATTATAAAGCTCAAATACATTGATCAACTCTGTATTATAAACTCTCTTGCCATATGCATGAATGCCAGATATTTGAAGGAAATCCTCTCATATTTATTTTTTATACTTTCTGAGCATCCCTAATAAATTCTCTGAGATGTATACACATACAGGGTTATTCAATATAAGTTCTTATCGTTTTAAAATGGTGCTAATTTTGCCCCAACCAATCAGATGTTAGCTTTCAAATGTTAAAGGGCATGTCCACCCAAAACTATAATCTCCCCAACTACTGGCCCCATATGTAGTGTAGTGTAATCTTACCTCAATCCCAGCTCCATAGGGTTCTCCTGTAGTCCCCCCCCAAAGTCCCAAAAACTGCCCACCAGGAGGCTAGCAGAGTCCATATAGGACTATGCCTCCTACCTGGCCTCCGGGAGAAGTTTGGCATGCGTACTGCAGCCTTTCTCCCCCTCCCTCCCCCTCCCTCCCGTTCTACTATCCCTCCCCCTAGCATAAAACCCCTGTAATATAGTAATCCCCCTGGTCTCCCAGCCCAACCGCCTGGTTTTAATTTTTAGAAAGCTCCCCAAACTTACTTACCTCTCCTCTTTCCTCCGCTGCACTGAATGACCGGCAGCCGCGTCCGTGATTGGCTGCCGCTCAGCCAATCACAGACGCGACTGCCGGTCCCACCCCTCTGCTTGCATTCTCGCAAGAGAGGGCCCGGCAGCGCGGCGAAGGAAAGAGGGGAGGTAAGTAAAAGTTTGGGGGGCTTTCTTAAAATAAAAACCATGCGGTTGGGGCTGGGGGACCAGGGGGAAGGCAATATAAAAAAATAGAAATAAGGGTGGACATACCCTTTAAATAAGATCTGATTGGTTGGGGTAAAATTAGCACCATTTTAAACAATAAGAATTTTTATTGAATCTCCCTGTAATTGTATTATTAATTAAAACCCTGTCCTTTAAAGAATAGAGTTAATTGTCATTGATATGTTGTTTGTTCTATATAAAATTAGTTCTTCAGAATCACCAAGACCAAACACTCGCAGTGAACAATTGGGACTAATAATAGCTTTGTATGTACCCAGCCTTAGATTTGTTGAATTGAAGATTATTTAAGATAATTTATGTCCCGCATGTAATGTTCTGATTGGTGTCCTTTAGATTTTGTACTCAGATTTGCGTTTTTCTTTTTCTAGAAAAAAAACCAGATATATTGTCATTTGCCAAAAAAAAGTAATAATAGGTTTCTCGGGCTTTCTATTTGTTATGCTTTATACACTTTAAAGAAAATAGAAATAATTAGTACCATGACCACCACAACTATGACTGACTTACTCGCAATGAAGAATAACAATTTAAAGAGGAGTAACTAGAACTAGATTATCACATGTCAAACCAACAGAAAAAACAAGCATACAAGGGATTTGACTTAAAAATCTACCATTGAACCTGCCAAATATAAATATATTTATATCTAAAATCTAAATTTGTTAGGGATATAGGGGAAAGTAACTGCGATTCAGCAGAACACCATACATAGTAAAATGGGTTGTTTTTAGGGGAATGTTAGACTGTATGTTCAATATCTGAAAATGTCAGGTTATTTTCATTCATCCAACAAGAAGACATGGTAAATGCTGGGGTAATGATGCAAGATCAAAATGGATAATGAGTGACACCAGTCTGCAATTTTTAGAGGGAACAGACCCCTCCCAAATACAAAAGCAGAAATCTGACAAGTGTCCACCATTGACCAGCATATGTCTCCAAAATAGGAGTTAAAGTTGCGCTAAACGGTTTAATCAGTAGGCGCAACTTTTAGTATCGCGGGTTTTAACGTCAGGTTATAGCTGGCGTAATAATTGTGCTGTGAGTAAATAACATTTGGGTATAGATCATAAATAAGTCTTTAGGCATGTCTATTAAATGCATCTATTCCTTTAGGTACTGCAACAAATAAGCCTACGTAAAGTTATGCACAATTCAGAGCAAATCTGATATGCTGTAATGCAAGAATGGGCCTTGATGCTCATTTACATTGTATTATTAATTCATTTAAATAAAACCACTGGTATACTTAAGGCAAAAAGTGCAAAGAACAACCCAAACTAAACAAGGGAAGCAACCTTAAAAAATCTATTAATAAATATACCTGAAAAAAAAGAGCAACAAATAGGAAGGTGAATAAATGAAATGACTACATAGAGGATAACATAATATACAGCCCTCTTTTGAATCACTATCTCAGTTGCCTTTTTCCAGTTTGAAATTCAATATCACATGCATTGACATTTGCGTTAAAAAGTCTCTCAGAAATTGGCACACATATGATTTTGAATCACTTGCGCCAGCTGTGCTGGTGTCTTTTGCAATATACACAGACAATAAAGGGGTTAAAATCGAGCTAACCAGTCTTTAATTTGGACTTTATCTCCTCCAAATAGCACTGTAGCTCTGGATAAACGAGCCTGTATATATTTTTAATGTGCAGTAGATTATAGACATAAATACTAATATTCCTCTTTAAATGATAGCACTTTTTTTAAAGGTTTGTGCAAAGCTGTCCTCGTGCTCCATATCAGGTGTATTTAATTAGTCAAGAACGTTTTAGACAATGGTGCATTTGAATACAGCCACTATAGTTACTGCAATTGGCACTTGTTTTATATATAATTACAAAAATACAAATCGTATAATTATGTTTTTGAAATAGGTAAGGTAACAGTGTGATACTAAGTATAAATGATAACAGGAAATTGCTAGTGGCAGGTTATTATGACTTATATTGAGTTGTTATGTGATTACTCAAGGATACTTTAATCCTTTATGTATTTCCTTTTGTTTGAACATTTCATTTGCATTTTGCAGTTAAGAATGTATTTCTTTTGTCTTTGTTTAAGGGCAAAAAAAAAAATTCAAAATGAAACTTGAGCATGCTAATCAAAGTGAATGTTTTTTCATGATAACTTCTGACATTCCTAGATAAATTAATGCAAATGAGCTACAGTACAAATTCAAATTTCTACACACAGTGTATCAAACAGATATGATTGGAATGCATTTGTCTATTTATATTGACAGAAGTCCTTCATGTGCCTTTTTTCAAGTGCAAATGACTTATGGTTTACTTTTGAATTTTTATGTCCTTTTTGGTATATGTTTTAAAGTATTGTAAAAAGATAGTGGTATACTATAATTTTTTTTTATCTGCTCCAAACTTTATTATTGGCTTCGCTTCATTGGCAATAACAAAGAAATTCAAATGCAATATGAACCCTGGAAAGATACAGGGACTGATGCAATAAAAGGTGCAAACGTTTGCCTGTGCTCTTAATCTGCAGAAATCAGATGTTATCTAACAGCAGTAACCTAATAATACTGTAAGTGATATTCTGATTGGCTGATACAGAGTAAAAGCACAGCTAAACATTTTGCAACTTTTATTGCATGAATTATTATATTCTTTTCTGCATCAATTCCATTCCAAATACACCCAAGTCTCAAATTTAGTCATAGCCAAAGCAAAGAAGGAAATGTGAGATTTGTATAACCATTGCCATATTTGATTTGACTTGCTTTAATATTTTACCAGGTCATTACAGTTGGACTAGAAGGTAGCTTGGAAAAATAAAACATTCATATTTGTACATATTTTTTAATGTTCCTTGGTATGGAATCATACTGCCTACAATTACCTTCAAGTACTTTAAGCAATTTTCATCTCAACTGTTCCCAATAATTGAGAATAAATTCTCAATAAAATGTGGCACTACATAGAAAACAAGAAAGGAAAAGGTGCAACACTTTGTTCCCCTTTTTTTTATTTTGTTCTAAAATGTTGCACTGCACTTAAATATAAAAACTCAACTTTAAGTCAGGATAATAAAGCAATATATCATAGCCAGAGCTCCCTCATAGCTATGTGCTCATGCATACACACATAATTCAGCAGGCCTGCACCCAAAGATAAACAAATGGTGCCCACACAAAAATCTAGGCGAATGTAGATAACAGTGATGGTGAACCTTTTAGAGACTGAGTGCCCAAACTGCAGCCCAAAACTCACTTATATATTGCATAGTGCCAACACGATAGTTTAACATGAATACTGAGGTTTTACTGAGGCGTACGATAGACACAGACAGGTACAGTAGATAGAATTGATTATAGATTAACATTGAATGTTGTTTGCACAATACATTTTGATACACTGATGTAGTGTGCTCTTCTCACTTTGGATGGTTGGATCAACCCCAGGGTAGGGGGTGTTTGTATTGCACTTACTGATTATTGGCAATTGCCAGCCTTGGTGTGCTAGAGTAAATCTATATTTGTTTTGAGCCCTCTTGTTACCAGAAAGGCCATGTCTCTCTGCCTTTCTGGTAGAAAACTCTGGTTAATTCTGCTATGTATCAGTGCCCACATAAAGAGCTCTGAGTGCATTCTCTAGCATGCCTGCCATAGGTTCGCCACCACTGAAACAAGGTATGTACCACGAAACATTTGACTTTGTAATGGCAAAGATAAAATATGTGTGCGCACACATCCATTAAAAAATCAGAGCGTTGATAGAAACCTGTCAAGACATGTGAAATGCAACCCAATATTTAATGCTTAAAAGTCTCTGGAGCAAAGTAATTACCAAGGAATCTTTTAATCGTTGTTTATTAAATGTATTTATTAATTTAAATTATCAGAATATAAAATTCTGATCATTAGAGATTAAAGAAACCAGATCCGCAAATACTTAAAAAATCGAATTTTTAAAGAATTTTTGAAAATTTTACAAAAATGATACAGTAACTTGCTGTAAAGGGCCCTGGGAAATGGTCTGGGGAACTTTCTAAAATAATCTGATTGTAACCAATTTTGATTAGTTACAATCAGAATTTTCAGAAAGAATCTAATTGATATATCAACCAATCACATTCTTTTCCCATCAGAATTGGTTACTTAGATTCTAATTTTATTGTAACCAACTCTGATTGGCATACTTACTAGAGATGGACCGGATTGTGGAACCGAACTTGGTTCCACGGCTGATCTCCGAGATTGCGGAACTCATGGATTTTCAGGAATATGGCTTTTCGAATTTTCCGAACCCACGTTTGAACATTTTCGAAGATTTTCATGTATCAATGCTGTTTTACCTTATATTTAGGGGGATCTGTGCAGATTTTTTTCTCCCATTGACTTTAATGAGTTTTTACACGGATTTTAACATTTTTCCGAAAATCTGCGAATCCGCGGAATGGATTTTAGCAGTTTCGGCCATCTCTACTGCTCATCTATTCCTCAGTGCATGTGACTCACAATCACATGTGCAGCCTTTTCTAATTGTAGTACTTCTTAAAATAAGAATCAAAATTGGGGATGCACAAACCTGCTGGTGTTTGTTAAGCTGATGAGTTTGTGAAACCGACCAAAAGTTTCAATGCAAAATTTAGTGGTCAAAATCGGATCCGAGGAGGGGCGCAGGTGGCTCCCCCAAAAATGTTGTATATGCTTTTTGCACAATAAATACATAAAACACTAATGTAGTGTGCTCCTTGTGTCTCCTTTTTGTTGGAACTTACTTAACCCCAGGGTAAGGATTTCTAGATAATTGCAACGATTAATGGCAATTGAAAGCCCTGTTGTGTTAGAGATACATTACTTTATAGAATAATCAGGCCAAGGATTATTTAACCCTAAATGCATCACCATAAATGTAACAACATTGAATCTCACCAGCCATTTTGACAATCTACTGTATCTAGATCAACCTAAAACAATTGCACTTAATTTGCAGTTTTAAATGCTCTGCATAGATTTGTCTCGTCAGCAAACACAGATTGCTAGCCCACTTCTTAGTAATTTATAAGCAGATTACCAGTAAATAGAGGTGGCCCAGTTCAGAACCCTTTGGCACCCACTTTAAATTTTAGCCTATATATATGAAATTTCACAGACAACTACTTTCTGTAGATGATCTATCAACGTATTAAATTTTTTTTAAGGCCAACAGACCTTTGTTTTTACATAAGTCAACTATATGGTAAAGTATCAGAAGCCTTAGTATACCATATCTATTGCCATTCCAAACCTTCATTATTACTGCTGATTACTTCTTATAAGGCTAGTCCAGAATATCTTCTCCACAACTGATTTTAAACTTACTGGTCTAAAATTACCAGGGTATGAAAGACTACCCTTTCTGAATATTGGTATTACATCAGAGGCACATCTCTTGAAAAAAGTGGATCTAAAACACAGGATAAAACTGAACTTTGCTCTGTTAGAGCCTGTGAATGTATTTCATCAGATCCAGGAGCTTTGTTGATATTAAATTTGAATGATTGTTTCTGTACCATAACTAACATAAATGTGGCAATTAAATATAATTACCAAGCAACCCACTTAACTCCGGAACACTCCGGAGGCACTCAAAGAGCTATATCTAAGGAAATGTACCTTTCCCACTAGACATATATATCAAGGGGGAAATAACACCATAAATCTAGGTATGTATACATAAGAACCTTCCAGCAAACATAGATGTAATGTATAAAACTAAATTTTATTAAACATTTAAAAATATCTAAACAACATGCATATAAAAGTACCGTATAAATATGTGCATTCTGGGCGTCCCCAGATAAATAGCAACAAACTAACACAAATGTTAAATGACAAGGAGCAGCAGCATAAATGGTAAGTGGGGTTAATAAATAGGTATATAGGTAATTAATCACATACGGGCGCTTCCGCGCAAGCCCCCCATCTCTGGGGTCGGGGTAACCCGAACCTATATAACCAAACAATGATCA
Organism: Hymenochirus boettgeri; assembly: GCA_019447015.1. Taxonomy (NCBI): domain Eukaryota; kingdom Metazoa; phylum Chordata; class Amphibia; order Anura; family Pipidae; genus Hymenochirus; species Hymenochirus boettgeri. The sequence continues at coordinate 85,467,096 of CM033469.1, read as the reverse complement.
AGGAAAGCAAAAAAGCGGTGATGCAACGAAAGGCAATGTAACATGCAGTGGATAACAGTCAGAGTTAGTTGTAATTATACTCAAGTGAGGATTCCTGCACAAAGATTCCATCCTGTATCAGACCTGACACGTCCGTTGCTCCTATGGTCATCAAACACATGCAAATACACACAATTACAAAATAACAGCACAAAAATAAATATTTTCCAAAATTGTTTGTTTTTTTTTTAATTTATCAATCTCTTTTTCATTGTTATTGAGTTTTAAAACTTGCATCGCAGACAGATACACAAATTAATAAGTCTCTGCGCAAAATTCAAAGTTTATACTTTTTTGCCTTTACGTTAAGATTGAAAGCCTTTTGGTATCTGATGCCAAGTACTTAGAAATCAGCCCAGTTAAACCCTTTTTTTTAATAATGAAGAGAATTAAGCTATAATTTCAGGTTATGTCACTTAAAACTGTATTTAATTATTGATGTCCCATTTTATTTTGCACTAAGAAAATCAACCATGGGAATTATATTATTAAATGGCTTGGCTGCGGCAGTGTCAACTATCACTGACATTGATAAATAAAAGCAGCTGCTCCGTGTGAATTTAGCAAGACCGAGGTATTAAATTTTAATTAGTTAATTATGCCTCACTTTTCATTCAATGTTTCTTAATTATCAGGAAATAAATAGGCATTTCAACACTTGATCAAAAAAAGAGATGCCACACCCAATACATACCATGGAATTCTATCTTAGACTAGGATGCTTCGCTATTTGAAACCAATCATATGTTCTATGCAAGTGTTAAAACAATAGGTGATTTATTAATAGAAAAATGTAGCAGCAAATATATTAATCTCCACTCAGGCCATTGGTTGCAACATTCCAGAAACGTGTCGGGCAATTATTGATGTTTTGCAAGGTGATTACATGAAGGTAGTTTGGTTTGTTGTCCCTTGCTATTCTAATTTTTAATCAATAATTAATATCTGCTCATGTGGATGTTCCATATGACTTGTTTAAACTTATTACAGTACATGATTGTGTGCTTAGCAGATGATAGGTATGATTGCCCATAAGTTAAAGGAAGGAACACTAAACCCATAAAAACAACTATGTGCCATCCGTTTCTATTATTCACAGGGAGATGAGAACGCTTATTCTCACCACCCTGTGAATAATATTACGCTTGGGGGACCTGGAACTTACCTTACCGCCGCTCCACTTGCAGCCGCTTCTTCACTGAACAGCTGTTCTCTCCCGATCGCGCGCCCTATCTTTTGTATTGGCGCGCATGTGCGTAAGATAGGGTGCGCGGTCGGGACAGAGCGGCTGTCAGTGAAGGAGCGGCTACGAGTGAATAATATAAACAGATGGCACATAGTTATTTTTATGGATGATGGGGAGTTTACAGTCCCTTTAATGTTTGAGTTTTTTCTCATTCATATGTGAAAGTATGAATTATTAGCTGTAGAATTGTATGCATATGATGGTCCATAACTGCTTTATATACACTTGAACATATCTATGTTTTTTAAAGTCTCCGCATTGTCTGCATGTTGCAAAATGGAATGTATGTCATACTCAGTGTTATGCTATGCTGTGTGTTCAGTCAGGTAACATATCTTGACTGTAGTTCACACACCAACAGATGTTGCACATGAGAACTGTGATTTGGGCACCAGTAGGTCCTGTAAGGTGGTTTATGTGTAAACCCCAGTTAATTCCAGGCCCACACATAAATGTTTTCTGAAAAAAAGTAGGAGGTGAAGGAGTGTTTTTTTTTGCATAAACAGAATTGTGCCACATGCCAAATAATAACAATCAAACTTAGCAGTGCTAGCATATGTTTTTGTGATACTTGCAATATCCTGCTGGAAATGTGTTAAGAGATGCTTTTGGATATTGTGTTGAATCCGCTTTTTTTTTTGGTCTGTTTTTTTTGGCTGTGCTGTGATTGGAAATGTGCTACACTGCTTAATTTGTTTCCTGAAATGTCTGCTCTCAACCTACATGATGTCATGATTTATTAACAATGTTAATGAAATATGTAGTTATTGTTATTGTTAATGTGCTTACACATTACTTTGTATTTCATCTTGTTGCAGTTTCCCACAACGTCAGAAGAATGTGAAGCAATTGGAAAGCAATTTGAAAACTACTGGAATTTCCCAAATTGTGGAGGGGCAATTTATGGCAAGCATATTAGAATCAATCCACCCCCTAACAGTGGCTCATATTTTTTAATTATAAAGGATATTTCAGCATAATTTTGCTTGCAATTGTCAATGTAAAATATGAGTTTCTGATGATGGTGGGGAAGAATAGTAGAATATCTGATGGTTATTCAAGAAACTCATTTTAACAAGTTGTTGCAACCTAATCGTCTAAACTTACCCCCAAATAGTTGCACCAAGGAAGGGCTGAAGTTTGTATTTGTAGGCGATGAAGCATTTAGTTTACATGCCAATTTACTTAAGCCATTGCCACAGAAAACACAGCGGAAAGAAAAATCTATAACTACAGGCTGTCAAGAGCTAGGCGAGTGGTGAAGAATGTCTTTGGTATTCTAGCGAGTCTGTGATGCCTGGAGTTCCCAAGTATACCTTCAGTGCCTATACCCCAATCTACAGCCACTGTCTTCACCTATAGGCAAGCCCCCGATCGTCAGGAGACTTGTCCCTCCTTGCTGTACACTGTTACCCTCAGGTCTTAGAGCGCAAGGTATAGAAGCTGAGGCCAGGTATACTTAAGAAAACTAGAACACCAATGGAGCAACACAGGACCTGGAAGACAAGAAGAGAACAAGAATACAAGGAGAACAATGATAATACGAAAAGACAAAGAACAAGGCTTGGCTACAAGAACTAGACTTGGCTACTAGAACTAATAGCAGGGACCACTAGCTTGGCTAAACCAAAACTATAATAGGCAAGGAATGACTAACTTAAACAGGCTTAAGTAATGCAGAGGAACCAATGGGGAGAGGAGGACAAGAGTCTGATGCAGGGATTGGAAGATTTGAACCTAATTGAATCCTCCCCGCCCCAATCTAACATTTGCGGGAGCGGAGAAAATAAGAAATGGTGCCTTTGTGCGCCCACAAGGCACCAGAAGACAGCCGGTCCGCTGCGTGAGAAGAAGAGGACGCACATGTGCATGAAGATGCCAGATGCGGAGTGATGATGTCACCCGCCAAGAAGACCGTGGCCAGTGAGTCTTTTTTTAATTTTGCACACGGCCATTAATTTAAAACCACAAAAGTTAGACATTGTTGTCATGGCATGCTGTGTGCTACATACACAATTATTTGAGGCAGAAAAATCACAATGGATATGCACCTGCTTCCATGATGGACCAGGAGGATATTTAAATTGGCCAAACGGTACCAGCAGAGTGGAGAAATTACCCTCTGCTTGATGACCTTCAAACAAACTCACATCCTAACTGTAACAATGATGCAAAAAGGAACTGTGAGAAATATGTGGAATACTTTAATGGTGTGGTCAAAGTCAATTGTCAGGATAATATGTTATGATTTCTGGTTGTAATTCCTATGTCATTATGTTTTTCATTTTGTTTTTACCCATTTATGTGTATATAAAAAAAAATTTGCCTGAAGAAGGTGTGCGTGTTGCACCGAAACGTCATATGTTAATAATAAACCTCATTATTTTTAAGTCTGGTGTGCGTCCAGGATCACTTCTATTTTTGGATATTACTAATATCATTGGCCCTGGTACCCTGCATAGCACCCAGCATATATGCACTATATACAGGTGTGCGGAAGATTCACACATTTTTTTCTCTATTCATTTATGTGTATATATGTGAGGTTTTTACAAATAGAGAGGCAACTAACCGCAACACATGTTCAAATTTATTTTCACTCAATTGTGTTTAAAATAAATGGAAACACTTGTATCCACAGTGTGAATTTCTTTGTGACATCATACTTTTTTTCTCAGTATGTTTATAAAACATAGCATGAAATGCTTTATCTCACAAGTAAATGTACATTGGTCTTCTGGCATGCAGTGAAGTTTGCGGGTCACAGTTGATGCTATTGCATCGTATTCATCTTCCCAACGTGTTAATACTGTGGCTGTCAAATCCACCACATTTTTACAGAAAGAACCACTTGCTCTAGGTCGTTGCCTTCCCCCTTGGGAGGTTGTGAGCACTGCTGGAGGGCTTGGTCTGTTTTGCTTTGTGATTTCAGGAGTTGCCAAAGGAGGTGCTTGGCTTGAACATGACTGGTAGCTATGGAGGCTTGACGGCTGGTGCATAGTTGTGTGTCAAGTAGGAGATCCTCATTGGCAGGTGAACCACACTCACTGAATATACTTGGGCTTGCAGGAGTGAATAAACTCTGCAGGGGACAAAGAATGTAAAATGTAATTGACTGAACAGAATATGGTGAACATGGTGAATGTAGGTCACAGTTAATAAAAGTAGTTAGCACGACTGCACTCATTCTAAACACTTAAGCTTCTGAATGCAGGACTGCCCACTCACTCTTGCAGTGTGAGGTGTATATACTTATACGCATTCATGGACCTCATCATGCGCCCACATGAGGTGGCCATCAAGTCAAACTTTTTTACAATCCTCTTTAACATTTGACCCAGAGGAATTCCAAAAATAAGGAAAGTTTATGAGACTGGAAATGGCAAATGCAAAGTATCCATATTTCCACCAGAACTGCAATATTTGTAATGTATTGTTTGTTTGCTGGATAAAGTTATGTATCCCAACTTCAAACCACATCTGTTAGAAGACAGTTCAACATTGTGTTGTGTTTTGATCAGCATTGACCCTGATATAGAACTACATGCATACAATAGTGCCACATATTCTTGTTGCAGAAATGTATATGGCACCTAGTACCGTATATACTCAAGTATAAACCCGAAAAAAACTAGTAAAAGTCATTGACTCGAATTTAAACCGAGTGTAGAAAATATGAACACTAATGCAAACCTGTAATTAGTAAAAATGATTAGAAAATGAACTCATTAAAATTAGAAGCGAGGCACTGATTACTGCTTTTATATCAAGGTATTCTGACTTCTGAGTGACGTCACTGATGTCACTGAGTGACTTTCTGTCTTCTACTGCCCTCCTGCTGTTTTCCCCCTCTCTGTATTAGTCATTTATATGGGAAGCCCTGATTAGTATTGACAGACTATGTTCGGTCCTTCTTTTTCTTTTCAATAGGAATGGTAATTATCACACAGTACAATGCTCACTGAAGATGACGCAAACAATTAGGAAATTATGCAAATTTGTCGCAAAGACCAGGATGCAAACATTAATCCCCAAGGACATTACATAAGCAGCAATTAAATACAAATTTGTTTCTGCATGTGTCAACAATAAGCCACCTTTCACAGATTCTTTATACCACATGTAAACTTACAATATTTACACACTCACCATGTGTCACCACAACATGTTTATGCACAGAACTAGCCATGACCACAATTGCCTTATTTTCTAACTATTGGTATCAACATCTTTCAATTGACACTAACAAATGACATAAATAAAGATGTCATAAACATGTCACTTACTAGGCTGACCCCTTCTCTTAATTATACTACATTTTCTATTGATATAGGAAACGCCAAAAAGGTCACAATGAATAAGGAAAAATCAGCATACACAGACTCTCCTAGCATTACCATTGTAGCAGTTCCAAAGAGGAGAATGTGTGCACAGGTAGGTAATACTGTGTTTGGCATAATTTATGTAAACATTTCAGAAAGAATCTGATCGGTTAGTATACCAATCAGATTGTTTCTGAAAGAATCTGATTGTAACCAATTCTGATTGGATAGATTATTTTCCAATCAGAATTGGTAACAATCAGAATCTGATTGTCTGTTCCCCCAGACCATTTCCGAGGTCCCAGGGACATTTACAGTAAGTTATTATATAATTTTTACCAAATTTTTGAAAATTCCTGGAAAATTCGAAAATTCCTTGAAAACATGAATTTTTTAAAATTTTCAAATGTGGCTTGAAAACAAAATGCTGAAGCTCAAAAAACTATGAGATTTTGAAAGAAGTTATCTTTTTTTATTTCTGGATATATATGTACATGTCCCCCAGACCATTTTCCAGGTCCGAGAGTCATTTACAGTAAGTTACCATTGCTATTTTATCTTATATTTAGGGGGACCTGTGCAGATTTTTTTTCTCCCATTGACTTAAATGGCTTTTTCTCGATTTTCTTGGAAAATCCATTAAATCTGCAGGCAGAACGGAGTTTAGCAGTTTCGCTTATATCTAGTTATCAGTATTGATGAATCCAAGTTTAAAAACAAACCATTCAGAACTGCTGGTTTAAAAAATCCACAGATGGGGCATTTGGAAATTTTTGGTTTTATTCTAAAACTTAAAATAGAGACAATCATATTTGCTTCTGCCTGTTTTTGCGTTCTCTGTATTTTTTGCTACAGTACATATTACAGAAAATGCTATTTCCTGTTTTGTTTATGGCAGACGTGTACTGTTGTTTTCTGTATAGTGCTGTTAACTGCACCTTTCTTAACTATACCTTGTTACATTTATTCATTGTTACGTGTTATATAGTGCTTGTTAACTGTGTATTTATTTTTGTCTTTGTTTTATGACTTTATACTTGTTTTATTACCTTTATACCTGTGTGCAGCTCCAAACTTGTCTACTAGGAGTTAAAGGGTTAATTGTCTTTAAGATATATACTATGCTTTAAAAGGCTGTCTTGTTTTAAGAATTAACCTATGATGAAGTGCCAAGGTGAACGAAACATGTCAGGTGATTAGCCTGCATGAATGTCAGTTGATGACTTTAATAAAGTCTGCTTGTAATCCTGGAAGCTGCTGTCTTGGCTTCACTTGGTGTGCATGCCATTCTTTTCCTGAAATATCTGAGTGGTTACACTAAGCTTAGTCAATGTAACAGCCTCACATGAATCTAAAGATTAATAATTAGCTATAAAACAATATATTTCTTTGTTGTTTATCATTTAAAAAAACATAACAATATATTTTTACATTTAAAAGTAAGAAGACCCAGGCTAAACCAATGGAACAACTTAAATAACTTGAGATTGTCTTGAAAAGCAGATCAGAATAGTTTTATTTTAAATGAATGTACAACACTAATTGTGATATCGATTTTGAAAAATCATTCAAACATTTTTTTAAAACCTTAATTTTTAAAGCTGTTATTGTTTACAACTTTACTGACCTAGTCCATTTAATAGTATGAATAAATATCTAGCTTTCATTACATTTATATTTGCTTTAATTCTCTAGACTTCACATTTTGTTTTCTCTTATAGGATAAAAAAACCCAAAAAACACCACTTTAGAAAGTGCTGAATTGTTTCGGTATTTCTTCCAAAAGATACAGTTTAGAAATAAAGTAACCATTTAGCATCTTTCAGAAGTTTTGTTTAAGATATTTTAGTAATTATGTTATTTATTGAACTTTCAATATCAGCAACCAACAGTAGGGAATCTGGACTGCAACCAGAGAATGGAGCAGCAGATCTAAACACCAGGTTTATCAGTTCCTTTGTTCTGTTAAAAAGGAAACATATCTTCAGTTCTACTTAAAATATTAAAGTTTAAAACATAGGACTACATCCTTTATTGAATTTTAAATACATAACAGGGAGATTCAATAATAAAAATAAAACCAATCATATCTTATTTAACATTTGGAAGCTAACATCTGATTGGTTGGGGCACAATAAGCACCATTTTAAACAATAAGAACTTTTAAACTATTAAATAACCCTGATAGTTTCAACAAAGTTTTCCTTATTGTATTGTATGGCTGTAATTTTCCATTATAAATAAATACCTTGAGATCCATTAGGGTATTTCATATTAGCAATAGAACACATCATTTAGAACTAATTGTGCAACATGTTGATTTTCCCAGCTGCCTTGCTTATAACGTATGAAGGAAAGGGTGAGTTAAGTAGTTTAATGCATTTATATTTAATGGCTTAGAGGCACGACTTCCAACTGAGAGAAAAGTGAAATATGAACAAACTTAAGATGTGACTGCAAGTTTTTTGCACATGAAATGAAAGATATTTCGACTGTATCATTCCTGCAGAGACTGGAAGTGTCACCTCCAGGATGATCATACTCCAGTGGTCCAGAAACAAAATCAAAGTACCTTTTGAACAAGAATTCCTGCCTTCCAAATCACCTGGCTAGTTAAAGACCTGCTGGTTTTAATGAAGATCCTAAATGAATTGTTAATGAATGAATGCAATTAACATTTCTTGTAATTGAATACTTCAGAGGTGGGTGATAAATTGCGTTTTTTCAAACTTAGCAACTAAAGTCAAGTGTTTTGTGTTTAATTTTACTCATTTCTCTATACTTTTTTGGATACAGAAAGCATGAAGCCAGAAAAATAGGCTTGGTAACATATAATTTCCAAATCCACATTTCAAACTACATATTTAATTCATTTATGTTCATATTGGTGAATGGTCATCTGCATTATTTTACTAATGTTTGCTGTAATTTATTTTTGTATTCCTATGTATCAAAAAGACATTTCAAGGCATTATACATGATAAATGTTACACGTTTCTCAATAGCAAATTAAAGGTTAGAAAATTCATTCTTAAAAATCAATTTATAATATAATTTAATGTTTAAGTAATGTTGTATTACTTTTTAAAGGGTATCTATACTCTAATAAAAATTTTTAATTATACCTTTAAATACAGCAAGATCCCACTGCTTCAAAACTTTTTTCAGATTTTTAAGTCTGGGCTGTAGATCCTGAGAAATCATCATTTTAACCACAGCATTTACAGGGAAAGACCTGTCATCCCAGGAGCAGAGATTGTAATATGTGACCCATTAATGACCTCTTTTTAGGATCTCTAGCTGTCTGCCAGAACACTTTCTGTAACAATTATTAGAATAAGCAGAGAAAAGAAGGCAGGGGGAGGGAGGGGGAGATGTGTAAGCAGAGCTGGGTCTATGGTGAGTCTGTGCAGAACTTATAAGTGTCACGGACACTAAAAAGGCAGTGAGTTAGGGAGGGTGGGGGCAATTAGGGGCACTCTCTAAACATTAATAATTTAATAATGAAGCAAGCACAGAAAAATATGTGAGTACCACCATTTTACTTCTCTCAAATTGTAGTTTCAGATAATGTTTCAGTGATTATAGTGACCCTTTAATGTATCTGTTCTCTTTGCACACTATATCCAAAATGCAGCTTGCCCTTCTGCTCAGATGTTTCCCCTTTAATTAGGGAAGTGAGCCCACCTATGGGAAGGCAGGCTCTGAAAGAAATGCAACATTCTATTGCTGGAAAACAAAAATACCGAAAATGACAGACTTTTATAAATATGCCCCTTAATGTTTGGACGTCAAATAGTTTTTATATGTATTACTGCGCAAACTTTTTAAATCTACATGCCTGGGTTTTTGTAACTCTCTCTGAACATTCCTCATTCTTAAACTCAACTCTTATGTACCACATTTTCTGTGTATTGCCTGTTCCTGAATTATTTTCATCTGTAATGCCTTTTGTATTGCAGATCATGATGCAAATAATATTTTCTGCTTCTGTATTTTCTTGATTGACTCACTGTTCCCTATTATCCTTTGATTACACAGTAACATAGTAATTGAGGTTGAATAAAGACATCCATCTAATCCAACCTTAACACCCTACTCTTTAACAGACATGTTTCAGTTGTTATGCAAACTTTATCAAGTGTGGAGTGCTCCCTTGATGGAGGATTGAGACCTGGATGTATGATTCTGCCAGTATTTTGCCTCACCAAGGCATGCACTGGTCTTAACACCACACTTCCATTTTTACATAACAAGAGTTAAGATGGGGCCCCTAACCCACATAAAAAAGATTTTGGTGCAGTTCAACTCAACCAAGCAAAACTGCAGTTTTTTGTAAGGGCATGTCAAGCTTCTAAGGAAAAAAATTACCTCACATAGTTCAGTCACACAAACCCATTTTCCTATCTAAGATGCTCCCAGGCTTAGATATTCTACTTACAAAACCCCCATCCCTCACTAGCACATCCAAACCTTCTCCGCTGCTTTTGCGTGCTGGTTGGTTAGGATCGTGCACAGCAGCAGAGGGTGCACAGCAGCAGAGGAAGCTTGTTCGGTAACGGGCCCCAGCCATTGGCCGTAACTTCACCATCATGACCATGACTGATGGCTATTACCAGGATGAAGAGAAGAGCTGCAGTTCTGTAAGTAGAATATCTGAGCCTGAGAGCATCTATGAAAAATGTAAAGGGGTTTGTGTAGCTGAACTACGTAAGCTAAAATTAAAAGGGCATTGTGGTAGTTCAATCCCCATGGAAAAAAAGGTTGCTTGGTCAAGTGTTGGAAAAAAAAAAAAAAGCAACACTTTATTAATACATGATAAAAAACCCAGCTTACTAAAGGGGAAACCAGCAGGTCACCCTGACGCGTTTCATGTTGTGATCCCAGAACTTTGTCAAAGGGTAAAAAACACATTACCTTGTGTCCTTATTTATAGAGATCACCTGATGACACAATGGTAAGATCTTAAAGGTAAATACACTGGGATAAGATGGCATCTCAATACATATGGACACTCTGGATAAAACAATTAAAAACATATATATATTTAGTATTGGAACAAGAGAAGCAATGTGATTGAAAGTTCTTTATAACAACATTAACCTTAGCATTTTAATATATATACATTTACTTTACAGATTCCTGATATAATCAATCATGACAAGTATAAGTTAAAAATAGAAATAAAGTTAGTCACAATGTAGTGGCATAAAACCTACTATATTATAGATACTATATCACATTAATGCATAGTAGAGATGTCCGAACTTCACAAAATCCGGTCCGCTCGAGGATCCGCGAATTTTCGAAAAAATTAGAAAATTCAAAAATCCGCGAGCGGACCCGTTAAAATTAAAAATACCCTTGAAATAACGAGATTTTCCGTATTTTCGAAAATTTTCGAAATTACGAGTTTTCACGTATTTTCGGGAATTTTGGAAATTACGAGTTTTCATGTATTTTCGAAAATATGTATTTTCGAAAATACAAGTAATCCTCGTAATTTCGAAAAATTTCGAAAATACGTATGTATGGAATTAAGAGAAATCCTCGTATTTTCGGGAATTTTGGAAATTACGAGTTTTCATGTATTTTCGAAAATATGTATTTTCGAAAATACAAGTAATCCTCGTAATTTCGAAAAATTTCGAAAATACGTATGTATGGAATTAAGAGAAATCCTTGTATTTTCGAAAATTTGCAAAAATACATGTTTTACTGTATTTTCGAAAATTTTCGAAAATACGTGAAAACTCATAATTTCGAAAATTTTCGAAAATACGAAAAATCCGCGAATCGGAAGTTCGGAAGGCGGAAAATCCGGAAAAATTCGCCGTTCGCGAACGGGATAAATCCGCGGCGGATCCGGGTTCGGATCCGCGAACGAACTGGCCATCCATAATGCATAGGAATTCATAGAAAATACTCAATTTGTAAATATCCCTTTTATATTCCATCTGCTCTTATATTCCACATAATGCCTTAATAAGAGTATAGAAATATAAGGGTAAAAGAACACAAGAGTCTAGACAAAACACATCACCTTCCAGGATTTGTTCATGCCAGATGGTATTCTAGTACCCATTGTCAGGAAAGATACTCACCTCTCCAGCCATTCTGGTCCGTCAAAGATGGCGGCGTCCAGTGACTCCATATGCCGACCTTATCACGCCTTATCAGGCGTGATGTCATTGGTGCGAGGATTTAAATTGAGGCATTTCCCTTGGCTGGTGCCCGATTTATAGCACTGAGATGCTGTTCTTCTGTGGTACTGGGTTATAGTTCCTGCTATTGCTGGATCCTGCCTTGCAAAGAAGTTTCCTGATCCTGCCTTGTATTGTGGATCCTGTTCCTGCCTTGGACCTTGTCCTGTTCCTGCTTTGAACTTTATCCTGATCCTGCCTAGTATCTAACTGTCTTCCCCTGCAGACGCCTACCCTCATTTCCAACTTCGGCTGACATCATACAGTACCTAACAGTATAATTGGGCCATGGACCCACCCGAGGGAACGTCCATGGATTTAGGGAAGATTTTACAGCATTTGGCGGCATGGATAGATGCTTATGAAATCCGGCAAAATAGAACTGGTCAAACGCTAGATTCTCTCCTTGCTCGCACCCTAGTTGCTGCTCCTGGAACCAGCGCACCTCCTGTGGCCCAACCTATTCCTTTGCCAGTGGGAAACTCTAAAGAGCCACGAATCCATCCCCCCCTCATTATTCTGGTGACCCGCAAACTTGCAGAGGGTTTGTTAACAAGTGCCTGATCCAGTTTGAGTTACAGCCATCTCACTTTGTTTCCGAATGTGCCAAAGTGTGTTACATAATTTCCCTGTTGGAAGGAAAACCGCTGGAATGGGCTTCACCTTTGTGGGAAAAGGACTCTCCCCTTATTGACAACTCCTCTGACTTCTTGTCAACCTTCAAGTCTGTCTTTGATGCCCCCGGCCGAACCACTGCTGCCTCCACATGCCTTCTGCAGTTATGACACAGTAACCATACTGCGGCTCAATTCGCCATAGAGTTTTGTACCTTGGCAGCATTGGTCTCCAGAGAATTACCTACCACCCTGGATGAACTTATTGCCTTGAGTATTAAAATAGACACTCATCTTAGAGAACGTCTTGCTGAGACGGAGCGTAGTAAGAGACCCTTCCCACCTTTAGCTCAACGCTTTGTTAACCCTCCACTTCAAACTACCGTTCCTGCTTCTCTAATGTCTACCTCGGAGGAAGCCATGCAGATTGATAGAGCCCATCTTTCCGAGGAAGAAAAGCTGCGTAGATGCAATTCTGGCCTTTGTCTCTATTGTGATGGCAGGGCCACTTTGCTAAACTCTGTCCAGCAAAAGAGGGAAACACCATGGCCCAGATATGAAGCTAAACTCATCTGAGCAGTATATCCAACTTCACCCTTCCAGATTCTTCATGTTTACTTTTGCCTGTGCAACTTACTCTGATTCTACTACCTTGGAACTGATGGCATTTATTGATTCTGGAGCAGCTGGCAACTTTTTGGATTCTACCTTCGTCAGACAATCCAAGATTCCCTTTCTACATCTGGCTACCCCCCTCCGAGTGTTTTCTATTGATGACAAACCTCTTTCCGCCAACATCTTATCTCTCTCTACTGTTGAAATTCTCCTACAGGTTGGTCCTATTCACCAGGAATACATTACATTCTTCATTATAGACTGTCCTTCTACTCCCATGGAGGCATCCCCTGGCTTAAGAGCCATAATTTCACTATTGACTGGCATGCCAATTATATTTCCCAGTGGAGTTCCTCCTGCCAGAAAAAATGTCTTCACCCACCCTCTCCTGTACCTGTCAATTAAAACTATTCAGTTACCTACTCAATACAAAGAATTTTCAGATGTATTTTCGATGAGGAACTTCCTCCTCATCGAGCATACAACTGCTCCATCTTCTGCCTGGAACCTTGCCCCCTAGAGGCCGCACTTACCTGTTATCTCCAGCTGAGACCCAGTCTATGAAAGAGTACATTCAAGAAAATTTACAACGGGGATTTATTCAACCATTTTCCTCTCCTGCAGGGGCGGGTTTTTTCTTCATCGAGAAGAAGGGTGGGGGCCTCCGTCCTTGCATTGATTATCAGTATTTAAATAAAATCACTATAAATAAATGGGAATCCTTTACCACTTATATCTGAACTGTTTGACCAACTACGAGGAGCCAGAATTTTTACTAAACTGGACTTGCATGGTGCCTATAACTTGATCCACATTCATTCTGGGAATGAGTGGAAAACAGCTTTTAACACACGGGATGGGCACTACGAATATCTTCTTATGCCTTTTGGCCTCTGCAATGCCCCAGCTGTTTTTTAAGAATTTGTAAATAAGCTGTTTCGTGACCTTCTGGGTCATTCTGCAGTTGTATATTTGGACGATATACTGTTATTTTCTGAAGATCTTCAATCCCATGGAACCATGGTCAAGGAGGTACTCTCACATCTCAGACAAAACTCCCTGTACGCCAAATTAGACAAGTGTCTTTTTGAAGTCTGCAAAGTCCTTTTTCAGGGTTATATCATTTCTCAGGAGTGCTTTGTAATGGATCCCACTAAAATTGCTGCCGTCCGTGACTGGCCTTTACATACTGGCACCAAGGCCATCCAGAGATTTTATCAGGTTTGCCAACTATTACAGACAATTCATCAAAGGATTCTCTTCTCTAGTCTCTCCCATCATAGCCTTAATCAAGAAAGGAGGGAAACCCCATTCCTGGTCTCCACAAGCCCTGGACACCTTCCAAACTCTGAAAAACTCTTCTTCTTCTGCTCCAGTTCTTTGTCATGCTAATGCTCTCCTCCCTTTTTACATTGAAGTTGATGCCTCAAATATTGGAGCAGGTGCAATTCTGTCTCAACGCCTTGATTCCGATCACAAGCTTCATCTGTGTGCATACTTCTCCAGAAAGTTCTCTGCTTCCGAACAGAACTATGACATAGGTAACAGGGAGCTCCTGGCTGTCAAATGGGACTTGAAGGAGTGGCAACATCTTTTAGAAGGCACCTCCCTTCCTGTTACCATCCATACCAATAACAAGAATCTAGAATTTATCCAGATCCTCAAGAGGTTTAACCCCTGGCAGGCTCACTGGGCACTCTTTTCTCCCACTTTAACTTTATCCTGATCTATCGTCTCGGCTCAAAAAACAGAAAGGTTGACGCCTTATCCAGGAGCTTCTCCTCTTCCAAGACATCAGTCATACCAGAAGAACCAATCATTCCTCCCTCCAAGATAATTGCTACTGTTAATTCACCCCTGACCTCTCAATTATTAACCTCTCAGTCCTCTGCTCCTGTAGAGCCACCCATTGGGATGATCTATATCCCTCCTGAACATCGACCCACCATCCTCCAACAGACTCACAGCTCTAAACAAGCTAGTCACCCTGGAGTCCTCAAGACTATGCAACTACTCAACCGACTGGTATGGTGGCCCACTATGCACAAAAACGTGAAGGATTTTGTATCTGCCTGTGTAGTCTGTGCCACTTCTAAAACAGACCGTTCTCATCCTCAAGACCTATTGAATCCCTTGCCTACTCCTTCTCGCCCCTGGACCCATCTCGCTATGGACTTCATTGGAGAACTTCCCTCTTCGAAGGGTCACACCATCATAATGATCGGTAAAGAAGGTGATACCACACCTTTATAGCGATGGCCCGTAGTGTGAAGGTCTCTAGCTCTCCCTCTCAGCTGCAGCAATATTAGTGGAAAGTGTAGCCTCTTAAAGGGGAATGTTGGAGGATAGGAAGTGTGTTTTTATGGGAACCACATGGTGCATAACTGTAGGGGGAGGATAGTGAAGTGAACCTGAACTTAGCACCGGCTCTCTGCAATGCATTTCTCATCATTGTACCTTATTAAAGGGAAGGTTGGAGGGTAGGAAGAGTGTGTTTTTGATTCAGCTGTATAAAACAACAAACTGTTGTACAGAGCTAAGCTAAGATATGCATTACACAGTGGGAAAATGTCAGCTTCAGAGTTGGGGAAAAATGTCAAGGGAAAATGTCAGCTTCAGAGTTGGGGAACAAACAGAACCTAAAATGAGCTCATAGAGGTAAAGAAAAGGCCCCTGAGTGGAATCTTCAATGCTGAGAAGGATGTTGAGGCAAGTACTTTCTAACTTAAACCTTGATTTTTTGGGTTTAGGTCTCCTTTAAGGCCCATCTCTCTTTTGTTGTTTTGTTGTTGTGTCTCTCTTTTGTTGAGGGTATCAAGGGTATTTCCCCCATGTATGATTTTTAACCTGTTCAGTTCTCTGTACCTTGCAATAGGAAAGTTCACCCTGTGTGCAGTCATAGAAGTAGTGATCTACGGGGGATCTTATGTCACTGTTTTCAATAGCATTAATATACTCTCTAATTTTTTCTTTCAAAGAAAGTGTTGTTCACCCCACATATTGTTCAAGGCACTTTGTACGTGTAATTAAGCATATAATATTTCGTGAGTTTCAATGAAGAAAATCACAGAATTTATTTTGTTTCTTAGTTACACTAGGGGGCATATTTATAAATGAGCGGTAACTTTCGCGGGCGGTTTTCCTGCCGAAAACCGGCTGCGAAAAGTTAACGCCTCGTTAACCTTTCATGCTTTGCGCATCAGTTACCACTCGCTTCTATTTATAAAGCGGCGGCGTTAATCTCAGCTATTTCACTTCGCCACCTTGAATGTGGCGAGAACGGCAGAGATCGCTGGGGGTCGGAGGTGTGCGTCCAACCTGAGCAGGTGGTCGCAACTAATCAGATGTTAGCTTTCAAATGTTAAATAAGATCTGATCGGTTGGGGCAAAATTAGCACCATTTTAGATTCACCTAGAGGTGCAAGCTCTTTGGGCAGATCTCCCGTAGCGGATTTACCAGGGGCTGGGCGACTCTTGGGTGAATCTCACCCGCACTTATGTATTTAATGCCAGCTATTAGCTGGTGTTAAATACTTATGCACAAACAGCCGTGCAGCCTCAGGTAAATTGGTTTGTGACAGCTGTGCGAGTGTTTCTTCTGGTAGTCATGCAGCCAACACAAACCGATTAGCGTGATGCTAAGAGCCGAAAGAGCTCGGTAAACAAGGCTGTTGATATTTTATTAAATCTCCATGTTGCTGTGAGGTAAATTTGTGCAAAATAATTAACTGAGTAAAATTCTAATACATTTAATGTGATTGTTAGAAGCACATTAAAAGCAGAGTCAGTATTTAATAATAATAATAAATTAAAAGCAGAGTCAGTATTTAATAATAATAATAAATAAGCATCACTTATTTAAAACACACATAAATTCCATGTACTATCCTTTATTCTGTTTAGTTTTCTTACTGTATGTGTGCACATTTTAAATTAGTATTATAAATGATTGCTTGTAAAGGTAAAGTGCATGTTTTACAAATTCTTAATTGTAGATTACTTTACTGAAAGCAGAACGGCACCTCACCTTTCTGCAGCATGGAAGTGGGGCAATCAGCCAGGAAAGGGTTAAGAGCAGAGCGGGTTAGTGAGAGGGCAGGCAGGTGGCACTTACCTGCAAGAGCGACCAGTGGTCCGGTCTTCTGAGCGGGAAACGAAGCCGAGGCAGTGCCTGTGAGGGAGAAGAAGCAGCCCGGTCTCAGAAGCTGCGGAAGAAGGAAGGAGCTACCCACCCTCCCGGGCCATTTATTGTATATATATTATAAAAAAAAAAAAAAGATATACTATTAAAAAAAAAATTATTAATGTTAATGAAAGGCTGTGTTTTTATGGCAGTAAATCGTCGCAGCTGGTGGTATAATGGTTTATTTTATTTAGCCAAGGCGGACTCGAGGATGTCAGCCTGGGTAAGTGGATATGGACAATAGGCAGCTCAGGAAAAAGAGCTGGCTAGGTGGTTATGTTCAAAAGAAATAAGAAATGGATTGTGACATTGGTTATAAGATGAATTATAATTCCAATAAAGTTACATAAAGCTGCGGCCATTCCACCAACCTATAAATCTGTGTGTCTGTGAATTTTGTGTGTGTTATCATTATTTAGTAGTATAAGTTAATACACATATTGCTTACACTTCCCATGTCTAAACTAGACACTCCACATACTGTACTTGGTGGGGATTCAGTGTTGACATAATAATCCTTTCCTCATAAGCTGACAGCTGCTGAAATGTAGTTTTACCGCCACTTGTTTTTCTTCATAGAATATAGTATAGTATTTGAGGTTGAATAAAGACATACGTCCATCCAGTCCAACCCATCTAGCAATATCCTCATTTCCTGCCTAACTGTTGATCCAGAGGAAGGCAAAAAACCCCCACCAAATTTATGAAGGGGGAAAAAATTCCTTCCTGACTCCAAGTGGCAATCGGAAATTTCCCTGGATCAACTCTACTTTATGTATCAATACCAGTAACTTGCAACATTCCTTGTTTGCAGAAACTCATCCAGCTTTTTTTTAAACTGACCAATGAACCTGCCATAACAACGTCCACTGGAAGACAGTTCCATAGCTTTACCATTCTTTGGCATTATTGGCAAGTTTCTCTTTAGAATGGGAACGTTTCTTCAATTCAATTACGGCTCAGACACTGACACCTTCAGCACTTATTTTTTGACTATGTCCAACCATATGGGCTGATGTTTTTTGAGGAAGGTCCCCAAAAAGGGTTCAGTAATGTTTCTGAATCTGTAATACATACAATTGAAGTTGAATGTATCTTTATTTTCATTCAAGCAGTACATTGACAAGATGATTTACAGTAGCTAATACACTTTATCATGTCATTAACTCTTAATTAATTAAAATTTGAATTAGCAATGCTGCACTGCAAAAATCTTACAGTTAAACAACCTTAATTCAAAAACATACATGCTTCAAGTGTTTTTAACTGTTGTGACAAAATGTTTTACTGATGTGTCAACCCTACTGCAGAGGAGGAAGATTCTGGGCAAATTTCCAGATGCGCACCTCTGGGTGAATTTCATCCCCGTATTTTACCACAGCTATCAGCTGGCAATAAATACTAATGCTAAAAGAGCTTCTGGTCAATAGGCTGCGTGAGCACTCTAGCCACAACCTACAGGTTAAATGTGCACTAACTGATTAAAATTGGTAAGCAGAAATGTAACTGCCTATGAGCGCTGTGGAGATGCTGTAAATTAGTGTGGTTAACAGGATGATCATTCTCTGTAATAGGATAGCAAATGGAGTACAGTATGTGTATTTCAAAGTCTGGAGTATGTTATTAACTGACAATAAATATTAGTAGTGTATGTTTAGCACTTTCTTATCTACATATCATTAGTCCTGTCTCTATCTATCTGGATTTAGAATTATTGCAAGCTAGTGGGAGTTCACTTCTTACTATATGAGGAAATATGACATAGGAAAGTGTAAATATTTTCAAACAGCATGACATCAACAAAGAAAAGAATATTCATAAAGAGTTTTCAAAGAAACCTATAAGGTTATTATCATAAACATTTACACATGCCCTTTAATCATGAGGACTCAATATTCTTCAATAATAAACAATGTTTAAATACAAAACATTATTTATTTATTCATGCATTCCTAGAAATAGTAAATAACATAAACGGACTCAACTAAGCATCATGCACATTTCTTTTACATCAATGTCCCTTTGCGGCAAAAAGGCAAAATTTCACCTATTTATAAATAGCATTAAATAAAAATATCAAAATTAGCTCTGAAATTTCACCTTCTCTGCTTTATAAAAATGCCTCTAAATTCAACATATACATTAGTGGCTTATTTGGTAAAGAGTCACCTTTAATGTTGGCAAATTTTAGCTTGCAGGCCTGGTCTGGTAATGGCCGACACTAGAGAGCAATTTCTCTTTTTGCTGCAATACTAGACTTAATGCAATGAATAAGATGAAGTTGTCAATGCACAGCGATAGCGAAATGGCTAAAATAGCGATTGTTTATAAATATGCCCCACAGTCTTGTGTGTTGTGTTCCCTGTCTCCCTCCCAGCTCTGCCTTCACTGTGTCTCTCAAAACAAAGCAGCTTTGCTGGGAAGGACTATGTGCCCACTAACTTTAAACCTGCCTTTGTAGGCTTGAGGGAACTCAGGGAAGGACTATGCCAGCAGATTCAGAACCAATGGGCTGGACAGACACTGCAAGTCTCTCCCAAAGTTCCAAAGTTAAGTCATTTCATACTGAAAGCAAAGGGAGAAGGAGGGACAGGGCCAGGGATCTCAGGCTCAGGGCAGTTAGTTTGCTCACTCTGTATTTGCAACACTCTTTCAATCTAACCTTGAGAGGCAGTTTTAGCTTAGTGATTTGAAACTGTTCATTTGAAACAGTCCGATCGGAATTCTGCAGTTTTTAGCAGGAAGCTAAACATTTTCATGCACATTATGACAGAGGGCCACAAAAAAAACGCAGAAGGGCCACGTGTTGTACATCACAGGTTTACTGTGTGCTCCTTTGCTTTAGTTTTTTGTTTGGATTATTATCACAGTACACATATGCCTAACTAAGAACGGTTGGAAATCTGAAAGGCCTCCTGCTTCACTTCAAATGGAAATATGTGGAAAGATCGGAGCGTCAAGGTGGGAGGTTTTTGAGCGGTTCTTCCATTCGTTGCACTCAATCGGAAATCCAAATGGAGGAACATCTGCCATGTTTGGTCAGTTTAAGAGAAAAAGAGGGGCATAAAGACAATAATATGGTACAGAGTATGGTGGAGGTTACATTGTACTTTACATATGTTCCGCCTCATATTGCACCTATGTACATTTTATGCACTTCGTTAAAAAATTGGCACACATTCTTATGTTTTATGTGGCGTAAGTTAAATTATGCATATAGCTTGTGTGAATATTTTTAATGCAACAATTAATGCATTGACCAGCTGATGTTAACAACTCACCCCAGTCTGTTGTCAACAAGGATAAATATCATATGTGCTTTCACTGCTTCTAGCCTAATCACAGTCACATCTATATTTTAAAACAATTGTGTTCTATACACGCTCCAATCCTGATCATATGAATGAGTTGAAACTAATTTTTTTTAATTCATTTTATTTTGATACTTCATTTCAAATGAATCTTTATCAGTTAAACATTTTACATTATATAATGTGTTGCTTATATATGTTGAAACAATAATGTTTGCTGGGTACACACCAGGTGAGTTTTTGTTCGGCCGGGACAAATGTCTGTCGGGATAATAAACTAACTAAATATCAAACAACTGAATAAACTCTAAGTATTGTCTGTTTATATTTATATTCAATTCAATTCCGTTTATTGTCAAAGTACTCCATTATATACAGAGGCAGTGAAAAAATATTAGTTCCATTTTGTACAGTAGCATTGTTCTAGAGGAAAACAATAGGTGAAGAGTGAAGACAGGTGGCGATGGGGGAAAAAACTCATTAATAGGGGAAAATTTCAGCTTTTCGCCACTGGCATCTGCCACCATGATAGAGGGGGTTATATTAGAAGCTCTGGAGTTTTGGGTCTAATTCATTGATGGAGTATCTGGAGAGGAGTGCCCTGGGTCCCATATTTTGTGATACTTGGGGTAGGTTTTTATTAAACAGATGTAGCCAATGTTGTACAGTAGGCAATTCTGGTGCAATGTAAACTTTCTGGCATAAAATAATATTTGGCTAAGCAGGGTGTTTTGATATCTAGGCCAAAACTCCTCCTATATTATACCCAGAGCACAAGGTTTAGGTTGAATATTAATGGTATTTGTAGCTGTTGGGTAATGCATTTTATGATTTTCTTCCAGTAGTATTGTAGATATGGGCAAGCCCATATGAGGTGCCAAAAATCTGTGTTAATTGTTTGGCATTTTTGGCATGAGTTTTGTTGGGAAGTTCAGATATACCACAGTTGCTTCGGTGTTAAAAAGGCCTGGTTAGTAATATAAAATTTAATTTGTTTTGCGCTGCCAGTGGGACCTTATTGTGGCTGTTCCGTAGAATATACATTATGTCAGTCTGCGGTATCTATATATAATTTCCATTTATCTATTAGTTTGCTGATACTTGGTTGTGTGTCGGGTTGTAAAAGTGCTTTATATAGTTTAGATTTCAGTCCTTTTCAGACAGTTGACTGTATAATGGCATGAATTGAAAGAGTTTCTATTGTTATTGAGGTTCCTTGGAATTTGATCTGTAGACAGTGGAAGGATTTCAGCAGCTTAAATTGATCTCTTAATTGTTGGTATGCTTTAATTTGGTTTTTACGTAGATGTGACCAAAGTTATATATCTCATATTTTCCCAATGCCTCAGCTTCATGGAATGTGGTGAGGTGAGGATACATATAGTTATTCCATATTGGTGTATTTTTGGATAACTTAGTAAATTGTATCAAGTTATTTGTTTGCCTCCAGACTTTGGCCTCTTGTCTATGAATTACTGTCCCCACAATCATATGTTTTATTGGATCACCCATATAGGTTTTTAAGGTAGTATTGTAGCATGTAGTCTAATTGAGTTGGTGAGTCTTCTCCAGCAAACCAGCAATGTTGGTATTTAAGCTGGCCTGCCAGGTAGTATAGCTGGAAGTTTGGTAGTCCAAGTCCTGCAAGGTCTATTAAAGCCGGTAATTGGTGGAGTTTAACTCTGGCTCTTTTGTTTCCCCACAGAAAGGATACCATCAAACCGTTTACAGTAGAGAAGAATTTACGAGGTATGTAGATAATTGCATGTTGCAATATGTAATAGTTAGGGTAATAGAAATATTTTAATAAGGTTGATCTTTCGTATTAGATTTAGCAGTAGTGCCTTCCAATGTTTGTATTTGATAACTTTTTTCAAAGGGGAAATATTGAGATTATGAAATTCTGATGGGGATTTTGTAATGTAGATACCTAGGTATTTTTAAAAGATGTAACGATTGGGATTGAGTATGGTATATGAATTTGTTTTACGGCATTGTCATCTAGTGGGCATATATAGGATTTTTCCCAACTTATATAATCCTGATATTTTTATAAGCCTGATTTGGGGCCAAAATCATCAATGGTCAGGATTTTTGCTTGTAGAGAATTGTATGTAGCATGAATATATATGGTCATATCATTGGCATATAGCCATATTTTTTCTTCATAGGAGCCAAGTGTCAGGCCTTGTATGTCTGGGTGTGATTTGATCTTGGCAAACAGGAATGGTGACAGGGGAATCCTGTTCATGCCTAATAAGTGAGTAAATCACTTTTTGTAGGGATAGGCCAATATGAGGGAGTTGAAACTAATTTTAGAATTCAGTGATAGAAATAAAGAGAAAACTTTGTAGAGTTGTTTCTTTCTTTAAAGAGGAATGAAAGTTGCTCAGGACTTGCTGTGTTTTTGTTGATTTTATCAAAACTGTCACAGCTTTATCTAGTTATAATGCTGCATAATTTTCTAACCAATCTGCCTATTTATTTGGACCCTTCACAGTCTTCTCTTCACCCCTCATGATCTGCCCCTCCTAGGACCTCAGAATCTGGGGGTATGTCAGAGGGACAGCTGCAAAGCAACGAACTTCTAATGGTAAGATTGTGGCTTCTAAGATAAAATGGGGGGTGGGAACAAATGCTTCTATCTCTATGCACCTTTTTTTTAAGGTTACTTTAAAAGATGATTGGACACATTTAACTCAGCATAAACAGGCAGATTGGTCCAAAAAACAGCTTTCTAAATACAAAAAGCTGTAATAAAATGGTGCAGAACTGCATAACTTAAGGGTGTCTTTTAAAGGTGCAGAAGAAATAAAACTCCAAATTCACATGCTTTTGTAAAACACGTAAAATAAAAAAAAAAAACAATACATTTGTGTTTAAACGTGTCTTTGGAAGGAAAACAAAGCGATGAGATGAAGATATTCTTTCAAAAAATGCAAGATGATTTTTCTGCTCATGGGCTTAATTAATTGTGGTGCCACAGCAATAATTTAAATACAGTAAATAAAATGTGAAAACTATTCAATACATTCAACTGGCTTCTTTGCAAGCAATATATCAAAGTAAAAACTGTTTTTCTAAAAGGAGTTGGATTGCTCTGATCTTTATTATTACTTTTTATGAATTTATTTTAAAGGATAGTTTTCCAAGTAATAAATCTGATTGTCTGATAATATGCTGATAATATGCTGCCAAGAAGAAAAGATGTATTGACTTGTCACTAAATGACATTAAATTATCTAAAAATGTAATCTAAAATCTAAAAAAAGACTTTGATTCTTCATGATTATACATGAGAGGTCACATAGTACAGGGTGACTAGTTTCCCAAGGGATATTTCCTAACAGCAGATAGTGAAACAACCATAATGGTAAGATCCTCACAATTTACCATGTATTTTTAGGACCTCTGTGGGCACCTTCTTACCAACATTAAACCTCATGGGTCATATGGGTCATATGAGATCAGTTATACTTTTTACAGATTCTCCAAGATGGTGATAGCTGTGGTTGGGGACTATATCTTGCAGATTTGGTTATTCTAGCATGCACGTTAATGAAACTTTCCCTGCTTAAACATTCATATCTTTAACCTTTTTTGCTATTACAGTAGGTGCAGTTTAGCATTTTTTCTAAAACTTACAGGGAGATCCACCCAAAGGTGCAAGCGCTCTGGGCAAATCTTCCATAGCAGATTTATCACAGGCTATGCTACTCTGGGTGAATCTCACCTGCACGTATTTAACGCCAGCTAATACTTACACGCAAACAGATGCACAGCCTCTGGTAAATTGGTTTGAGATGGCTGCGCTAGTGCCTCTACCGGTACTCACACAGCCACCGCTAAGCGAGACTTAACTTTGTGCTGACCAATCGTAAATCGTGTTAGCATGACTTTAAGAGTAGAAAGGAGATCCCTGGTAAATTAGGCTAAAATTCTTAGTAAAATATGCAAGTTATCCCTGAATATATGTAAACAATTATTAATCTAGGTTTTATGGGACAGAGCAGCAGTTTTCCAGTGGTGTTCCACCGTTACATTTAAACAGTTCCCTCAGATTGTATTGGTGAAATTTTTTTTATCATAAAACCAAGATACCGGACACACAGTTTAGTTAATGCATAGGGCCCTTAGCCCATTTATTCAGAAATCCCATACACCATTTCGGGGGATCTCAGACACAATTTGGCAAATAAAAAATATACAACACACATTTAAATGCAGTACAACCCATATCTACACCCTACCTTAGGCTCTACCACCAATGAAAAAGTCCTCCTACAATAGGAAAGTCCAAACTTAAGGGTAGTGCAAACATCCCACTGATACAAGGTCCATAGTATTCCATAACTCCATAAAAAATATTCAGCAACAGTAGTAAATAATAAATGTAAGAATATAAATGTTAAAAATAATTAAATATCATAATTCTATTCATACCCCAGACATTTATCTATAAAGAGGAAAAGGAATCAATGGCTCTAAAAATATTAAATGGGTAGATAGTAAATTTGTCCAAAACCAAATGTGTTTACCTTTCCTGCTTTCCTTTTTGGGAGAGCCTCTCTGTGAGTTTTCCATGGACTGGTTTAATGTGAACAAAAGCATAAAAAAAATAAGTAGGGCAGAAAGATAAAAGACAAAAAATAGAAGATAGAGAATTAAAGTGTAAAGAAGATAAGATATATTAGATAAATCAGATATCATATCTTTTTATAATAAACATCAAAACACTAGAACTAAAATAACAGCAGTCTAATATCCAGCATTAGTGATTTCACATATCAAATTATTTTTATTTATTCTTTCTTCCTCGGTCATGGTGAATAGGACCACTTACTGTGTTGCAGTTTTGTGCATGTGCAATCTCACAACTATGAATTCTAAGGTAGTATTATCTGTTTTATACCTGTGGCAGAGATAGTTAAATGTCAGTATAGGAGATAATAATTGACAAGAAGTGACCCGCAATGTTAATCTTAACTTACTGCCATAATCCAAACCACCCCTTGTCTCGGTAGATGTTTAAGGATCAACAGCACTTTACAGTTATGACAATTTTCCACTAATGCCTTTTTTGGAGGAAGGCGAGAGATTTGTCTTTCTTATAAAGGGAATTATGTACATTTGGACAATGTCATGGGGGCAGTACCAAAAACTTTATTGAAGTGGAGCAGGAAGCCAGCAAGATTCATGCAGTAATGCTAGGGTATAAGAGGCTATTAGAACAACAACAACAAAAAACTTACAGGGAGATTCAATAAAAGTTCTTATACTTTAAAATGGTGCTAATTTTGCCCCAACCAATCAGATCTTATTTGACATTTAAAATCCAACATCTGATTGGTTGGGGCAAAATTAGCACAATTTTTAACGATAACACCTTTTATTGAATAACCCTGTTTATATTTAAGCCACAGCTATCCAGAAAGATACATTTATTTTTACAGTGTACATACATACCCTTTAATGATTGTTTTCCCCATGGGTTCATTGGATATCTTCTTGAACATTTTTTTTAGAATATTCTCTAATACCTTTATAAAAAAAACTGCATTAAATAACAATTTGTTGATGCCTCTTATTTGATGGCAAATAATTCTCCAAATATGTTCCATGTAAATAAATGTTTTTTCATCACACTTTGTTTAACCTTGCAAGAAAAACAGATGGACCTTTTCAATATTTTTAACAAGTTTCAAGCCAACCTAGTTTATATCCACGTAGAACAAAATTCTGGCCACATCCTCAACGAAAATGTGAGGCAGTAAAGGGTAAATAGAGATTTATAGATTCACTTAAAAGTGAGAAACTATACAAGAGGAAATATAAGTAAGAAAGGATGATGGACAAAAGGAGCTGCCTAGTAAACATTGAAATCTATAATATTCAACAACTCTGATTGCAACTCTTGATGGTAGCTTTGTACACCTAACACATCTCTCATGTAAGAAGCAAAAACCTCCAACAATGGATGTTCTATAGAATCCTAGCAATAAAAAAATCCCCTTCACGTGAAATATAGTTGAAGTGCTCTATTTTGCTTTGAGACGCCATTGTAAATTAGATAGAATTGTGTGAATATATATGTGTGCGAGAATAATATTAATCAACCACTATTAATGAGAAAAGCAATGCAATGCTTTTATTTATTTTTTTTTATTCTTCTCCCTTCTTCCATATTGATAAATATGGCGATGTTGAGGAAAAATAGACAAAAGATGCCCAGGTTCATCTACTTTATGTGACAATCTTAAAAGAAACACAAACTGGCATACAGTAGATGACAGTAAAAACAAACTGATGTCTGATAAAAGTGAAACATACAGTATGTACTTTCACTGTCAGGTTCAACAGTTCTAAGAATTTCTTTTTGTGTATCTTTTGATAGTTCAGAAACCACTTTTTTTCATCAGTCTAGGGCATCCTGTAGTGGTTTTACTGTATTTATTAATTTTGAATATAAATACAATAAATATATAATCTGGAATATAGTTAATGGTTTTATTACCTTTTCCAAACTTGGATATTTCCTTGAACATTATTTTTGGAATATTTTCTAATACCTTAATAAAAAAACTGCATGAAATAAAAAGACAATAAATTTGAGGATTTTTGAAAATGAACGATAAATTCAAGGGTTACCAAACCATACTTTCGAGGGTTAATGAAAATAGGACAATAAATTTGAACTATACATTTGAGGATTATCGAAAATGAACGATAAATTCATGGGTTGCCGAACGATACATTCTAGGGTTAGCAAATGGTGTAATTTCGATAATTATTGAATTTATGATAATTCTCGAAAATACAGCCACCAGTTTGAAAAAAATGAACTAGTTAGAATAGTTCGAGTTTATCCGAACTCATAAAGTTTGACCCAAACTCAGGTTTGAGTCCATCAGTAATCTTCAGATATGTTCCAGAAAAATAGAATGTGGTTTGGTTGATCCTCAACATAGGCAATAAAGGAGAAATAAGAGATTTATGGATTCACCAAAATTTGAAAAACTATATAAAAAAAAAAGTAAGAAGGGATGATGGACAGAGGCGCTGCATAGTAATAGAAACAAAGAAATCTATAATATTCAACATCCCCGATTGCACCTCTTGCTGGTACCTTTGTACGCTCCATCATTTCTTTCATGCAGGAAGCACACCGCTCCAGCACTAGGTGTTATACAGAATTCTGTCTATGTAAACCACCCCCCTAATGTAAAATCTAGTTGAGGTGCTCCATATTGCTTTAATACTCGTCTGTAAAATAAATAGATTTGGTTTGATATGTATTGTATGTGTGTGTGTGAGAATAAAAAGTATTAGCCACTATTAATGAGATAAGCAATGCAAGTTCCTCATTCTGTTTCTCCATCTGTGCACCAACTTTGTTTCCTTCTTTTGTTTATTCCACTTCTTCATCTTTTTATTTTTCTCATTTCTCTGGACTCTTGGTAAATGTGGTGATGGTGAAGAGAAATATAAAGATGTTGTAGATATATCCTCAGTTCCAAAATGGCCATGTGCTTCTTATGTGAAAACTTGAAAAGAAACACAAACTGGAATAGATGAAATAATAAAAAAAACTGGTATCAGAGGAAAGTGAAACATACTTACTTTCAGTGTCACCTGTTCTAAGAATTTCTTTTGGTGTTTCCTTTGGTACCAAACCAATTTTCATCAGCAAGTGACTTATAGGGTTCTCACAGTTACAAGTCAGAAATTGCTGCTTTTTAAAAGGGGTTGCTTTATTGAATTGTCTGTTTACGGTTATTAGGGTTGGGAAATCATTGTTATGTACCCAGACTATTTGTTTAATACATTCACCATGTTAAAAATAAATGTTAAGTTCAGGCTAAAATCTTTAAAGAGAAACAAATAAACTAGCACTGACCATGTAAGGAAATTACCCGCGTAATTTGCACCACCTGGCGCGAAAGTTTAAATAAGTCCTCCTCCCTCCCATGGACCCCTGATTGTCAGTTGTTTTTGGCATCCGTTTGCTTGCAGGTTTCTCAGCCCTCCTGAGTTCTCCTGTCTCCAGCGTTGTTCCTGTTTCCTATTCTCCATTGGTCCAGTTACCAATCCTGCCTGTTACAGTTCAGCGCTCCATTGTTCCAGTTACCACTCCTGCATTGTTACAATTCAGCTCTCCATTGTTCCAGTTACCACTACTGCATTGTTACCAATCGCCCTCACATTGTTCCAGTACCACTCCTGCATTGTTACAATTCAGCTCTCCATTGTCCAGTTACCACTCCTCATTGTTACAATTCAGCCTCTCATTGTTCCAGTTACCACTACTGCATTGTTACAATTCACTCTTCCATTGTCCAGTTACCAATACTGCATTGTTACAATTCAGCTCTCCATTGTTCCAGTTACCACTCTGCATTGTTACAATTAGCTCTCATTGTTCCTTACCACTACTGCATTGTTACAATTCAGCTCTCCATTGTTCCAGTTACCACTACTGCATTGTTACAATTAGCTCTCCATTGTTCCAGGTACCACTACTGCATTGTTTACAATTCAGCTCCCATTGTTCCAGTTACCACTACCTGCATGTTACAATTCAGCTCTCCATTGTTCCAGTTACCACTACTGCATTGTTACAATTCAGCTCTCCATTGTTCCAGTTACCACTACTGCATTGTTACAATTCAGCTCTCCATTGTTCCAGTTACCACTCCTGCATTGTTACAATTCAGCTCTCCATTGTTCCAGTTACCACTACTGCATTGTTACAATTCAGCTCTCCATTGTTCCAGTTACCACTCCTGCATTGTTACAATTCAGCTCTCCATTGTTCCAGTTACCACTACTGCATTGTTACAATTCAGCCTCTCCATTGTTCCAGTTACCACTCCTGCATTGTTACAATTCAGCTCTCCATTGTTCCAGTTACCACTCCTGCATTGTTAAAATTCAGCCTCTCCATTGTTCCAGTCACAGCTCCTGCATTGCTACAGTTACAGCTTCAGCATTATTCCTGTGTCCAGCTCCATCATTGTGTCCATTCCTTGACTCATACTTGCTCCTACTTACGACTAAAATATCAGTATCCCGGGTACCTCCCCTCCAGCAGTACCATGAAACCATTACAGACAATCATTATGATAAAAACAAACTGATATCTGAGGAAAGGGAAACATCCATGCTTTTCAGCATCAGGATTATCTTTTGTAATATGATCTTTTGGCGTTCCATTCATAGTTCAGAAACCACCACCTTCATCAGTAAAGTGATTTGGAGGTTTTTACAGGAGATATACATACACAAGTTTGGAGATTGCTTTCACAACGGCGCACACCGGAATACCTTGAGTCCACTCGTTCATTGAATAAAAAACACGGCTTTATTATGGCATATCACGCCATACAAACTACAAACATAGATAGCACCCGCCTTACGCGTTTCAAGCCCACCGGCTCTTACTCATAGGCTAAAGGTGTGTGTCTCAAACTCTCCCTCTTATATGGGAGAGAGAGGACATCGTGCATAAGAAAACGCCCTCTACGGGCGTTCCAAACAATCAAATATTTAAAAGACAAAACTAGCATTAACTCGTATTAACCCCCAAGACTATACAGCTACATTACCAATGTTGGATAAATAAAACAGTCCAAATATCATACAATGCTGTATCACAAGGGTCATGGGGGAAAAACCCACTATGCAAAATGTAGTAACAGGTTTGATCCAGAAAGATAGAGATCTACAAATATTCACATTTATAAACTTTCATCTGTAGTAAAGCTATACATGATAGATCAGAAATAATATATAACAATGAAGCATGTATTACAATTTACATAGACACGGAATGACTGTCATGGTGTTTATATAGTTAATCGATATAACAAAGGATATCGTACCTAGAATTTAGACCTAAAGGAATTCTAGTGTCTAGGTTAAATATCCAACGTATCTCATTCTTTCTAAGTAAAGCTAATCTATCTTTATTCCGCTTATCCTGATATACGTTTTGTATACCTTGCACTCTAAGGCACTTAAGGTTGGATTGATTACAATTATGGAAATGACGACCTACTGGACTATTAGTATTACTTAAAGTGATATCCCTAATATGTTCGCGAATTCTGGATTTCAAGGAGCGAGAAATGCAACCTACATATTGAATGTTGCAACGACTACATGTAAGAAGATATATCACAAAATCACTATTGCAGTTTATATGTTGTCTTATCTCATAAGTTTTCCCAGTTACAGAACTTTTAAAAGTAGTAGATTTATACATGTAGGAACACGTTTTACAACGATTAGCCCCACACATATAGTTGCCATTGCACGACAACCATGTGCTTCTGTGTTCCAATTTAGTTTCATACATGCTTGGGGACAAAATATCTCCCAGAGACTGTGCTCTTTTGGGAACATATTTGCAACCAGCTTTAAGAACTAAGCTGAGTGCAGAATCTTGTTCTAAAACAGGCAAATACCTTTTTATACAGTTTACTATTTTTCCAAACTGTGGACTATATTTTGTAGTACAGGAGAGACAGCTTTAATGATATGCTCTGACTTCCAGAGGTGTTTCTTGATTTGATTGGCTATTTGACACCATTATGAATCAGAAAGAGTTAATTTATTCAACATTGTAAATAATAAGTTCTCATGTCCTCTCTATTTACTCAATAATTAACCATGGGTTGCTGCCTTAAATTTTAAAACTTCATGTTTTGACACAGTGTTTTGGAAGGAACCTAACACAACTCTGTCCAGTGTCATGCCTTCTCTATCACTGGGTCAGCAGCAGAGGAAGCTGATCTGCGTGTTTACTGTTTCCCTTATGTTCACCAATGACAATAGGACTTCCAATAGAGTGTGGTTACATCATTTCTCCTGCTCAATTAAAAACTAAGGGCCAAAAAAAGGAATATTTTTTTTATTTGAATTGTTGACCAGATCAGTAGATTAGCACTGAATTTAATTGTAATACAGTAATTTAGTAGAACAAGTAATGGTGGAGGCAGTTTTAGGAAACAGAGACTCCAAAGGATATCTCAAAGCATGCTTTTTATTCACACATATGTGAGAATAAAAAGCGTGTTTTGAGATTTCCTTGGAGCTGCCTCCACCATTGCTTGTTCTATTTGATTTGATTGATATGGACAGATCACTGCAGAAGTCCAGGAGAAGCTTTAAGGTTGAATGGGATGCGGTGTCTTTTGATGTTTAATTGTTAATTAGCCTGCATGCTCTATTATTTTGTCCTTCTATTGTATTTTGGAGTTCCTATACCTTTAATATAAAGCATTGGATGAAAGGCCTCATTATAAAAAGCCAGTGGCCAGGGGTAATTGAAAACCTGGTACACTAATCCAATGCACAAGTCTGAGAAATACTTCCTCTTTTTCCAAAAAAAAAAGGTAAAAGTATTTAAGGTTTAAAAAAAATTGGTTAGGGGGCGGAGTCTGAGACATGTGATCAGACATGTGTTAAAGCAGCTCTGGTACTTTTAACCATACCATACCAGATGACCAAGCCCAAGGGGCAGAAATCCTCGGGACCAGGTAAAAAATCTGAGCAGTTTGCCAGGAACCGCGCCGAACCAGGCCGCGATGCCTCCCTGGCCTAAAAGGCCCGCGTCAGATGCTGTACCAGACTCCCCACCTCCAGTGAGCAGCCATAACCAGGCAACAACACTTACCCCAAACGAGCCTACGCTGAAAGAACTGCAGCAACAACTTCTTGGTGCAATCCAAGACTCCAGACGCTCGTTGGCGGCCAGGATCGAGGAGACCAGATCAGACATCTCCCTACTTCGGCACGATCTGCAGAAGATCAGGCACAGAGTTGGTGAGGTGGAGACCCTTGTCTCCACATTAGAAGACATGGTACACCCAATCCCCTCCAATATCTCTGACCTGCAAAAAGAACTGTTAGCCACTAAAGGGAAGTTGGACGACCTAGAGAATAAGTTGCGCCGTCAAAATCTCCGCTTTTAAGGCTTCAGTGAAGGGGCAGAGGGGCAACAACCAGCTTTATTTCTGGAAACGTGGATCCAAATCAAAGTTTAACACGGAACGCCTATCTCTGCAGTTTGCAATTGAGCGAGTCCATCCTATACCCGCCAAGCAACCAGCACCTGGAATGTTGCCTAGGCCCCTCATTGCGAGACTTCTTAATGCCCGGGATCGGATTGGATCTTGCAGCAGGCCCGAACAGTCAGAGACTTGACACATGAGAACACAAATGTAAAATATTTCCAGACAATTTACTAGATCTCCATCGGCGCAGACCCATGTTTGTGGAGATTAAGAGACTCATGGCAGCCGCAGGCATCTCATACTCTATGGCCTATCCAGTGAGGCTGAGGGTGGTAGTCGATGGCAGGGTCAAGTTCTTGGAAACCCCGACCGACGCTTGCGCATGGATGGATTCACGTTGAATCAACCGGTAACAGGACCTGCAAACATGAAGGTACAATTTACACCCCCGCCTCTACTCACAGAATGCTTGACCCTCATGGGTTAGATTTAATGGTGACATAATGTTCTAAACATGTACCCAATAACACATTGCCTGGACAGGATCATATGCTTAAAGGGTGGCATTTACAGGCCTCGTGGCGCACCTCTGTGGGACCTTCCCATCCCCCCCTCCCATCGCTACGAGTTGGACTGCCTGTTCCTTGTAAAGGACAATATTACATTTCTACAACTCGTGGAACTGTACAATAACCAAACGGGATAATATATTATGATGGCAAGTAGCTAAACTTTGACGGAATGGACTCTGGAACATCATGTCGCCCCAAGGGCCCACATAGAAGATATAAACACCAGCCATGAACTTTATTGCACAGGTTTAGGAAAACAATTGTACTTTTGGTACCTGTGTGTCAGGTAATCTGT
This sequence comes from Hymenochirus boettgeri, assembly GCA_019447015.1. Lineage (NCBI taxonomy): Eukaryota > Metazoa > Chordata > Amphibia > Anura > Pipidae > Hymenochirus > Hymenochirus boettgeri. The sequence goes on along the minus strand of CM033469.1, from coordinate 85,433,679 downwards.
ATTAAACAACCTCATAGTAACTGAGATAACTGACTATGACAAATGATGCCCGTCAAATGTAAATATTAGAATAGGATATGTAAATAGAGTATAATCTGAATTCTTGAACTCAGGTACTCTTTTTGGGCAGTTTCTCTTATTACTTTCCTCTGATGCCTCTCGCTATGTGTCAGCTACAGAGCCAACATTTTCTCCTGCTTCTGAGAAATGTTTGACATTCCTATCTATAAATATCATGGTTCTGTTACTCTACTGTTATATACTAACCTGATATGCTGTATATATGCACGTACTAAATATTACTATCTAGTACTATAATAATTGTGCAGTAAAATAGTATGCACAAAATAGACACCGGTTCTGTGCAAGACAATGCAAGAAGCAATCTTTAAATGCTATGTTGTAACCCCTATTTCTCCCCCCATCCCTTCCCCACTACAAGTCTTTCACCAGATATAATGCAACCAGAGTATCTAGAACCCAGAGTCCTTGAAATACATCTGGTGGTTTTATACAGAACCACTAGTATCATCTCCCATCCCTTCTCTATTCAATTGACTAGTGGTGTGTGGATATGAGGTGGGGTATATAGAGAGGCGGAATGATTATGCTTTCTTTTTTTCCCCTTTCTTGTGTATGTGTATGTGGCGGGTATTCTTGTGTATATGGGTGGTGCCTGGTGGTTCAGTAGGGGACACTGCATGAAGGTGCCAACCCTAAATATCCCTTTGATTTGGTGTTCCCGCTGCCCCCTCTGGTCACCCCCCCATTGCAACGTAACTGTGGTATATCATTGTGTCTCCCTGGGCTTGAAATGCACCATGGAATCCCAGATATTAACCTTACTATACCCTTTTCTCTCTCTCTCTTTCCTCCCCCCACAATCATTTGAGATGAATAAGCTATATACAGACTGGTATAGTATGATCAATGGGCAATGTTTACATAAAATGTATATATATGTATGTTAACTCAAAGCCGGGTGCAGCGTTACTTACCTTTGCCCGATCCCGCGATACAATAACTGACGTAATCAGGCTAAGGTAAGAGCGTGGGTTTAACGCCTCCTACCCATTGCCGTTAAGTGTCACGCTACTATGTAGCGCAAACCTTAACGGTAGGGGTTTTACATCTGTAGCACGGCGCTATTTCCAAAAACATTTGGAAATGGCGCTGTGCTCTAAATTCCGTCTAAAACCCACGTTAACCCGATTTTTTTCCAGGTTAACGTGGGTTTTAGACGGAAAAGGGCCATATTGTATCTCCCCCTATGTGTACAAGAGGTTTAGTTTCTAGAACTTAATGATCTTGAGGCACTCTGGTGCTCTTAAACATTAGCAACGACACACTACTGGTCATCCCCCCTTCTGGCCCCCCCTAGGTGCCTATTAAATACAAATTCTAACCCCTGTGAACTTGACACCAATTCCCAGTTTAATGAGTGAGCTAATGTTATGCAGGTAGTGCAGGAATGCTAAACTACCACAAGTGCTGGATACTCAAGGGACTGTTATCTCTCTAACTTCGCAGAAACAGCACATTTGTGCATCCCCTGAAATATCCAGGCACCCTGGTAGTTTAATACCTATTGTATTACAAAGTCCAGTTGAAGGACTCATGTTATACTGTTTACTTATGTTGATGTTTTTATACCCTTATTTGTACCTAAAGGTTTCAATTAAGAGATGTGTTCTAAATGTGATACATCGCAGAGGTGGGTTCCATGCTTAGAGTGGTGACCTGGAATGTGAGAGGTCTGAACGACCCCAAAAAGCATCTAGCTGTATTCTCGCAATTACACCCTCTCAAAGCTGATGTCATTTGCCTCCAGGAGACGCATCTCCTGTCCAGCACTACACACTATGCCCAAAAACCTTGGATCGGCTGGACAGCCCATAGTACCCACTTGTCCTACTCTAGTGGGATCTCCATTTTATTGGGAAAACACCTAAGACATACTATACATGAAATGAAATCAGACAAGTGGGGGCGCTATCTCTGTGTAGCTCTTACTATAGAAAATACTCAATATGTCATAGGGGGAATTTATGACCCTCCTCCGGCAGCCCAGAGGCCTATACACAAGGCTTTGCCTTTTCTAGTTAACTATCCTCAAGCACATGTGATTTGTCTTGGAGACTTTAATTCGCAGATGGACCCTTTAATGGATAGGCATATTAGGCCTGGTACCCTGGGCCTCTCCTCCCCCAGGACATCACCTCTGCATAAGCTAATCATCAAATTGGACTGGATAGATTCGTGGAGATTTCAAAACCCACACCTCCGCCAATATACATGTCATTCCAAAACTCACAATTCACTTACAAGATTGGATTACATATTTGTCAATAGAAGTACTAACCTTTTAGATAAAAGTGTAACCCACCTTCCAAGAAGTGTGTCAGATCATTCACCAGTTCTACTCACATTGCACCACCCTTCACACTCTAACCAAAATAGGCCATGACGATTTCACCCGTTTTGCTAACTTAATTCCTGGAGCAAGATTTGATCCCCGGACATATAGACATATAGCTAACATTAAACCATGACTCAACACCTATAGGGATTCAATGGGATGCCCTCAAGGCCATGTTGAGAGGCTACCTCCAAAGAACCATAACCCATATTAAGCGACAAGATGAAACCCATCTAGCACATTCCCTCCAGAAAACAGAAGCAGACTATACCACATCTCCCTCACCACTAACCAAAACACAATGGCAGGTTGCTCAATCCCAATACAATAATATTTTGGCAGAAAAACATTCAAGGAGACTCTTTTGAGTGTGTCCATCAGTCTACCAAACTGCTGGCACGTATGGCACATGGTCCTACAGACCAATACATGATCACTAAACTCCAAGATGCAAACAACAAACTACTGACAACCACACCGGATATTCTTCAATGTTTAACAGAATACTACACAACACTTTACCAGAAACAATTCCAGACACTGCAAGCAACACTAGATCAATATCTCAACTCTATCCCGTTCACTGAACTATCCACTACAGACTCAAACACACTTGACAGCAAAATCACACTTGAGGAAATCCAGTTAGCTGTAGGTGAGATGGCACCCCATAAATCGCCAGGCCCAGATGGCCTACAATTCGAGATCTATAAAAAATACTCAGAACATCTTTTCCCTTTTCTGCTGGAAACATTAAATAACACCTTCCAAGGAGACGCTCTCCCAGCCTCAATGTACGAGGCACATGTTACTCTGTTGCTAAAGGATGGTAAAAACCCTGTGGAGTGCGGTTCGTACAAGCCCATCTCACTTTTAAACTCCGATTACAAAATATTAGCCAAGATCCTGGCTAACAGGCTTAAAAAATTAATCAACACAATCATACATTCAGACCAGACTGGCCTTATGCCAGGAAAGTCGACATCAATTAACATACAGAAAACGCAGATACACACACAAGTGGATCATGACAATGCCGGAACGCATATGATGCTATCACTAGACACACAGAAGGCATTTGATACTGTAGAATGGCCCTATCTGAGATCTTGTCTCCAAAAGTTTGGCTTTGGACCATCCTTTGGCAAGTGGATTCAATTACTATATGCCCGACCCACTGCCAATATCAGAGTAAATGGAGCCACCTCCTCCTCATTCCCACCAGCACGGGGCACTAGGCAGGGTTGACCCTGTCCCCCTATCTTTTCGCCCTTGCGATTAAGCCACTTGCCATAAAACTTTGCATGTCACCGTCCATTTCCAGTTTACAATTAGGAGCACACACATCTCTGTTAAGCCTGTACGCAGATGGTATGTTATTATATTTGGTAGACCCTCAACAATCTCTTCCAGCAGTACACAACCTAATAAATCAATTCAGCCCAATATCTGGACTCTACATCAACTGGGGTAAATCAGTTATATTCCCCATTGACCCAAATCCACCAATTCCCACATATATAAAGAATCTGATGCCAGTAGTACAAAACTTTCGCTACCTGGGAATTCAGATAACAAGATTCCTGGATAGATTCTATGCACTTAATATAGAACCCCTTCTTGAATTAGTACGAACAAAAACCAAATTGTGGAAAACACTTCCAATTAATCTAATGGGCAGAATAAATTTGATCAAAATTATATCGCTAACTAAGATACTGTACGCACTACAACACAGCTTAGCCCACATAATGGACTCCTTCTTCACCACCTTAGATAGTTAATTATTTTCTTTTCTGTGGGGTTTGGGTAGATCCAAAGTTAAACTTAAAACTCTTCAGATGCCCAAATGTTCAGCCCGTCTTGCCATGCCGGATTTTCGTTTATATTATCAGGACAACTAAAATATTTCAAACCCCGGTGTCTGTTAGACCCTACAGACCCCCAAGAATCATATCAACCATCTCTGTATGATGATAAAAAACTGCTAAACTCATATCTCCCCTCCCAGCCACTAACATTCCTCCAAGCCAATAAGAAGAGATATTATACAGGGGAAGAGATTGGTCCCATTCGAGGAACTTAAGACCAAATTTGATTTACCTAACTCAGCTTGGTTCCAATATCTTCAATTTAGATATAGTCTTCTGACAGAGTTTCAAGGGGTCAAGATACCCATTTCAAGAAACCCCATCATCCAGCTCTTTAAATCCGGGGGTGAAAGGTGTCTGGTGTCCAAATTTTACTCGTCTGCTGCACTCCAAAATGTAAGAAGACACGGCTAAGATTTGGCTGAATCCCATCTTCTGGTCTCCCCTTCAGCCCCCAACAAGCAAATGCAATTCTATATACTTCACCAGGCGTATCTCTCCCCGCACAGGTTATCTCGCATGTCAGCATCATGCTCCTCTGAGTGCCCTAAGTGTCACCAAGCCCCTGCTGATTTTTACCATCTTATTTGGGACTGCCCACGTGTATCCAGATTCTGGTAAAAAGTAACACACTTTCTTTCAACAATTTACCATACCCTGTACCCCAAGATCCCAAATTATGTTTATTGGGTATATTAGATGAGGACATTTCGAATAAGTATGAAGCTGAATTTCTACGTGAAACTCTATTTTATGCAAGGAGAACTATCGTGCTCTCCTGGATGGTGCCTATATCCCCTAAAGTGGCAGTTTGGAGGAATATGGTAATGCATATGCTACCCTGATCTATATACACCCTGCCTGCCCCTCCAAATTTAATAGAATTTGGTCCCAGTGGCCAGTTGGCTCCTCCTAATCCAATGTTTATAACTTTCGGGTCCCTTTACGTGTTGATTGAAATGAACCCACCTCTGCGATTGCCCTTTTACAAACTAGTTTGTATATTATCAACAACTGTTTACAACATGCTAGCACTCTCTGTCTATAAGGTCTTTATTTGACCTCAACTGAAGGTACAACTTTTGCTTTATGTTTGATGTGTTCCTCATCCTGTTTCCCAGTTTATCCCACCCTATCCCTTCCCCTATATGAAGCCTGAAATAACATCCAGAGTGGTTGATTGTAAAAAGTGATGTTTATTTTATCATCAATTGCAAACTTTGTACAAAACAATATTGAATATATATGCATTAACATTTGCGATATTATTTAAATGCTGTACTTTATAAATGCCATTTTAAACAAAAGTTTAAAAAAAAGGTTAAAAGTTAGGAACGTCAGGGGTTTCCTTGACGTGGTTGGAAAGATTGCAATTCATGTGATCACAGCAATGTATACTAAAACCCCTTCGATTTTAATGTATGCAAGTGCATAGATAGCTTGAAATTGTATAGGGCCTGGCAATCATTATCTTTTTTTGTTTGTACTAGAAGACTCTAAATGTTTTTTTCAACTCTGAACATCATTGTTTGTTGTTGTTGCCATGCTCGCAGACTGATAAGCTTTAATCCATATTTAGAAATCAATGGGGAGGTGCAGTAATGACCATATTGGCTAGATCAGTGTTAAAGTCACCAAGTGAACTTTCTGACTTATTGGACCCTTTCCTTTACACAGTTTTGTTCATTTCCTCATTTGCACAGACGCCAGAGGATTTATTTACTGTATATATACATGTATGGTGATCCAATATTGAATGCATGCTTTCAGGAGTGTATGTTTACACCTGGTTCAATTATTATTCTTTTGCTGACAACATTTTTGGGAACTTATGTATTAAAAGACTATTGCTTAGTTTAAAGGCAATTTTCAAGTATCTCTTTTTATTTATGTTTATTATTTAATCCTGCCTCTTCACAACTGTCTGTAAATAAGCTCCTTGTAGAGTTAATACATCAAAAATCAAGTTCATTTTTTTTCTACATTACAAAACAGGGCTGGTGGAAGATTACAGAAACCTTGATAGACTGACTGCTGTGCCTGTTGCTAACTTACTAGACTGTACAATAAATCTATTTACTATAATTCATGAAATCACAGAACAATAAGATGGAAAATTAGTTTGGAAAGCTTTGTAGCCTAGTGGTTTAAACTTTTGTTTCCCAGTGAGGAGTTTAGAGTTCAATCTCAATTACCACCTTTGACATACTGAATGCAAGTAAATCTTTTCAGAGTACATTTTTTGTTCCTTTATTTCCCTCTATGATATATTTTCATAACAAGGAAAAGAAAGTGCAGAGAGAGCCATTTAAGAGCGAGTGGTGGCTTCTTTTGCTGCAGGATTTAGAGGACAGCAAAGGCCACAAATAAGAGCGTGTGCTAGAAAAGGCAACTTTGTTAGAACAAGAGGGAGTTAATGTATGGGAAATAATCCACAGTAGCCACAGGTTAATTATATAAATCAGTCAAAAGCCACAGCAAAAGGGAGGTAAGGCGCTTCTTTTTGTAATAATAAAATTTGCTCTGTCTTCCGGAAATTACCTCAAGGCTTTAGTTGCTCTTTATCTGTTATATCTGTTGTATTCAATTAGATCAACGGGACTTGAAGTTTAGTTCTTGAAGACATTTCGCTAGTCATCCGACCGACTAGCTTTCTCAATTCAGAACGACTACCGGCAGACAAGGGAAGGTTCACAGTGGTACTCAACACCTCAAACTACCATGATAAGGTGACCATGCTCCTGCCTGATAACAACACATATGAGGCTTTAACAAGGAATTCCACCAGCCGTAACAAGAAAAAGGTCATAGACTTACTACAACAGCTTCAAAAGAATAAAGCCATTGATCGAGCAATGTATCATCACCTCTACCCTGGTGAGGCACATCCATGCATATATGGACTCCCAAAGATACATAAGGAAGGGGCACCACTAAGACCTATAGTCAGCAGCATCAACTCTGTAACATACAAGGTGGCAAAATACCTAGCCAACATCTTAGGACCATTGGTGGGAAGTTCTAAGCATCACATCCAGAACTCTCAGGATTTCACCAACAAGATTGAAGATATAGTACTCGGTGCAGAAGAAACTATGGTGTCCTATAATGTGACATCTCTCTTAACCTGTATACCCGCCAAGAAGGCTGTTGACATTGTGAGAAAACGGCTAGGCCAAGACAGCACTCTTACCAGCAGAACTGATCTCAACCCAGAACAGGTCTGTTCCTTACTGGACTTGTGCCTGAATACCACCTATTTCAAATACAGGGATAAGTTCTATAAGCAAAAACATGGATGTGCTATGGGATATCCAGTTTCACACATTGTGGCCAACCTTTACACGGAGGAGGTAGAAAAACAGGCGCTTAATACCTTTAAGGGCATAGCACCCAGCCACTGGTTCAGATATGTGAATGACACCTGGGTTAAAATCCACCAGAAGGAAGTACAAGCCTTCACAGAACACATTAATGCGGTAGACCAAAACATCAAATTTACAAGGGAAGAGGTACAAAACAACAAACTGGCTTTCTTGGACTGCTTGGTAGAAGTCAAGAAAATGGTAAACTGGAAGTAGAGGTTTACAGAAAACCAATACACACAGACCAGTATTTGATGTTTGACTCCCACCACCCTTTAGATCACAAGCTGGGTGTCATCAGAACCCTGCAACACAGAGCAGAAAACATCCCCACTAGCACAGAGGTGATGGCTAAAGAAATGAAACATCTCAGAGGAGCCCTTAAAACTTGTGGATATCCAGACTAGGCCTTTGTCAAAAGAAGTAGAAGGAAAGAAAAGAACACAAATACCAACAGTGAAGGGGAAAAGCAAGACAGGGGAAAGAACATGGTCATTCCATATGTAGCAGGGTTCTCCGAGAAATTAAGAAGAATTTTCAAAAAACACTATATTCCTGTCTGCTTTAAACCGAATAATACACTGAGGCAGCAATTGGTACATCCGAAAGACCCAATACCGAAACACAAGAAAAGCGACATCATATACGCAGTGCAGTACAGTGCAGTGAAGAATGCTCTAATTTGTATGTGGGAGAGACCAAACAGCAACTGCATCAACGTATGGCCCAGCACAGAAGAGCCAATTCCTCGGGTCAGGATGCCATGTACACGCATCTTAAGGATAAAGACATACCTTTGAAGATTGTAATGTTAACATATTGGCAAAGGAACGTGACTGGTTCAAGAGAGGTGTCAAGGAGGCCATTTATGTGAAAATAAAGAAACCAAGCCTAAATAGAGGTGGGGGGGTTCGACACCAACTGTCTGCCATGTACAATGCTGTTTTGACACCTTACTCTGGGCGTTCCTATAACACCTCTTAGCCACTATGCAATCATGCTCTTAACACCTGGCTGTGATATGCTAATTGGGATTTTCCAGGGTCCATAATTGCCACAGATTCTTGTACAAGTCATTCTGAATTGAGAAAGCCAGTCGGATGACTAGTGTAACGTCTTCAAGAACTAAACTTCAAGTCCAGTTGATCTAATTGAATACAACAGATATACCATGACCTGGATGAATGAGAACCATCACAAGCATTTTATCTGTTTATCTGTCACAGCAGTTACATACCAAATCATATTGTTACTATAAAAACAGGTGAAACATGTCCCTAAGCATACTATTAGATAAATAACACACTTAAAATACTTGTCCAGTCTACAATCAGCTCTTACAATCCAAATTTCTTCTACTGTAATTTACCTAATTACCTAAAATAGTTTACACCTCTGTTACAGAACCTTATTTTCAGTTTGCATAAAATAGCATACAATGCAGCTTGCATAAGCTAAAACAGGTGGCATTTTCAAACTGAAAATCAGGCACTGCTATGATCATTTATATTAGGTAATTACACTTCTCATTACCTCTTTCTGCCTTTGCCAGATTGGTTGTTACTCTGCGGGGAGCATAGATAAGAATAGTCCTTTTAAAATTACTTAATATCTGTTTCTTAGGAATAGTTAAGCAAGGAAGTTCTCAATTCTTTGTTGCAAAAGGGCCCATGTTTGTTTTTTTATAGAATCACACAAAACATTTATGAATAGTAATGCTTAAAAAATGTATATATCTCCTACTAAACTTTTAATTTGATTTTAATTTAAGATACACAAATTATAAATAACATTTCTGAAATAAATTGCATCAACGTGCATTTAGCATTTATATAATATATCAGGACACGCCATGTTGCTATCTCTAGAATATTTGCATTCATTTATTTTACAGTGTCAAATTAAAATGGTTTTAGCTCTCAGACATTATTTGTTGTGAAAAAATGTACAATTGTTTTAGTTTAAATTATATAAAGCGGAATAGAGTTCTTGTTAAGGTTCTTATTTACCCATGTAATGGTATATCTGTCAGTAAGACAACTGGAGTAATAAGATAATGGAGGGAGGAGATGGGGGAGGGGGAGCATAGAGGATAAGGAGGCATGTACTGTACGTCCAAGTATGAAAGTAAATTATTTGATAATCTAAAATGTATGTTTACAAATGCAAAAAGTGTGGCGGAAAAACTGGGGAACTATAACTAATAGCTTTAATACTTTATTGAAGCATACTCCTTATTTAGACATCACAGAGTTAATAAGAGAGGAGGGGGAGTATAGGTGTGTTAAACAAGAATTGAAGCCAAATTTAAAAGATGGGATAGAAGGGGGTATAAACTATAAGGCAAAAACTATAATAATAATAATAATATGGGTGGTACAGAAGCCAAAAAGGTGGGTAAATTAATTGTTGGTGTATATTATAAGCTGCCAAATGCCAGTGAGGAGATAGACATTTATTTTGATATGCAGTTGGCAAAGGCTGCTGGTTTGGGGCATGTTCTGGTTATGGGGGATTTCAATTACCCTGACATAGATTGAAATAAGGGAACTGCCAGCACCTCAAAAATTAGGTCCACTCCTGCATGGCTTAATGCTCAGGTAAAAAGATAAATGGAAAAAAAGAAAAAGACTTTTAAAATGTTGAAATCAGAGGGAACAAAACAGGCTTACAGAGAGTAAGGAGGAGTGCAAGAAATCATTAAAACTAGTTAAAATAATGAAACATGGATAGCAGAACAAAGCAAGTCCAATGCCGAAATGTTTTTTTAAGTATATCTGTTGTATTCAATTAGATCAACTGGACTTGAAATGAATAAAACTTAATTTATTTTTTTTATTAGTTAAACCATCTCTCTTTTTATACAAAAGTGCGTGCTTTGCTCCTGGCAATATTGTATCCCCTCCTCACGTCTTTATTAGCATAGCCTATCTTAAGAAATCTCTCTTGTCTGCTGCTTAAAGGGTCACTATACACACTTAAACAACTTTACATTATCTGAAACTATAATTTGAGAGAAGTAAAATGGTGGTACTCGCTTATTTATCTGTGTTTGTCATTAAGTTATTAATGTTTAATGGGTGCTTCTAATTGCTCCCACCCTCCCTTACTCACTGCCTTCTTGTAGTGTCTGCAACACTTGTAAGTTCTGCACAGCCTCATCATGGACACTGCTCTTCTTATACATCTTCTTATACATCTCCCCCTCCCTCTCCCTGTCTTCTTTTCTCTGCTGATTCTCTTAATTGTTGCAAAAAGTGTGCTGGCAGACAGCTAAAGATCCAAGTAAGAGGTCAGGGATGGGACAAATTATAATTATTTTTATAATAATGCTTCTGGACTCTTTCCCTGTAAATGTTGTGAGTTCAAATGATGATTTCTCAGAATCTACAGCTCAGATTTAAAATCCAATAAAAGGTTTGGAGTAGTCAGATTAAATTAAATTTTTTTGAGTATAGATACCCTTTAAACACCAAAGGCATCCTCAGTTGTACAATTTCTGTGAATATGCAAATACTGACCCACTGGAATGCTCATGATAATATTTTCAAGATGGTGTTTTTTTTTCTTCAAAATGTCTCAGTCACCAAGAGGTCTCCCTTCTTAGCTATTGTGAGGTCTAAAAAAAACTCAGACTCACAGACTCTCTACTCCATTCATATGTTAAACTTATATTTCTTTCATTTATATGTAATCTTTTAGGAAGACCGTGAGCTCTTTCTCCATACCTCTCCACAAAATCACACATCATCGACATATTACACCCACATTAGTAAATTATTTTCCACTATTAAATTACACCCAGTGTCTGAGACATCGGTTTGTTCCCAGAAAGCAAAGTGGAGGCATGCATATATTTTCTGTAAAATGTAGGAATTTTTTGCTGGGTAATTGCATATGGTTTCTCATAATACATAAGTTGTGTCAATTGGTTGGTAATTTCTTTAAAACTTGCAGGGTTATTCAATAAAAGTTCTTATCATTTAAAATGGTGCTAATTTTGCCCCAACCAACCAGAGGTTAGCTTTCAAATGTTAAATAAGATCTGATTGATTGGGGCAAAATTAGCACCATTTCAAACGATAAGAACTTTTATTGAATCTCCTTGTTGGTGTTTTATTAGATTTCTAATATTTTACAATCAAACATTTAAGAGACATACATGCATGATATATAATAGTGCCCATATTTTCAGGATATAAATTGATTCCTATATTTAAAATGCTAACATAGGGTTCATCTGTATTAGAGTGTTAAATAGGTTATTTAATAAATTTAAAAGTTTATACCAACATTTTCTGATTTGGGGGCAGGACCACCATATGTGTTTGTATGTTCCAATTGAAGTACAGTTTCTCCAACATATGGGAGAGTAGGATTGATGCCATTTAGAGATGATGTAAGGTGTAAGTGGAGTCTGTTTCCCAAAGGGAAATGGATCCTGTCAGTTTGAACGGTATATTCATAGCATTCTATATTTCTTTATAGATCCTGTTCCCACTTTTCCATACATGGTGGTTGTGTGAATTCATTTTTGTAATGAATTAGTTGGTAACATTTGGAAATAGATTTTTTCATGCTACTAGGTTTGGTAATTAGTTCTAATAATTGATTTTTTTTGGTTATCTTTTTTCTTTAGATGTTTTAAAAGGTAATTTGTTATTTATTGGTATTGTAACCATTCTAAATGTTGGAATGTGGTATTTGTTTTGGAGTTCTTGGAATGGGATTGTGTTGTCTCCACACATCTGGTCTGGGATGTATATTGGGCCTAGTCTATTCCATTCTTTAAGATATAAGTTGGGAATGCAGTATTTTAGGCTATTGATATTTGTATATTGTGCAAGGGGAGTATTACGATTATGTTTTTTAATTATTTCATTCCAGATTTTAATCGTTGTTTCGGTTGCTGTTAGATTAAATTTTGGTTGCGTGGGATTAAATGCCAGCATTAAGTATTATGTCAGTATTAAGGTAATATCATCCGCATAGAATCCGATTTTGTGAATTTTTTCTACGGTTTTGATTCCTTTGATGTTTTCATTTGATCTTATTGCTTTTGCAATTGGTTCAATGGCTAAGTTAAATATTAATGGTGATTATGGGTATCCTTGTCTGGTGCCATTTGTGGCTTTAAATTATTCTGACAGCATATTTGCTATAAATACTTTTGCAGATGGATTTGCATATAGGGTCATGATAGCTGTTTTAAGCCATCCTTTAATATTATATTTTTCTAGTATTATATTTAGGTAGGTCCAATTAATTTGGTCAAAGGCTTTTTCTGTATCGAGTGTTAATATCATTGTTGATATATTTGCCCAATCTATTATATTAATTATTTTCCTTGTGTTGTCTCCAGGTTGCCTTTCGTGTATAAAGCCTACACGGTCAGGTGGAATGAGTGATGGTAAGTATGGTTGTAGTCTTTTGGCAAGGATTTTTGAGTAAATTTTAAAATCTGTATTTAATAATGACATGGGTCTGAAATTTGATGTTGAGGTGGGTTCTTTATCTTGTTTGGGGATTGGTATTATTATGGCTTAAATTATTTCGGCTGGGAAATGTCCTGATTCTACGGCTATGTTGTACACTCTTTGTAGGTTTGTGGTCAGTATATCTAAAAAGGATTTATAATATTCATTTATAAATCCATCTTGACCTGGTGCTTTGTTGTTAGGGAGGGTAAATATTGCTTTATTGATTTCAGGTTTTTGGATTGGATGAATAATATCTTGTAATTGAGAGTCCGTTGATGATTTAGATTTAGATAATGATAAAGATTTATAGTTTTTATGAAATTGTCTATGGATTCTTTGTTAGGTTGTGTTGTATTGTGGTCTGTTTTGAGGTTATATAGTTTGGAGTAGTAGTCTGCGAAAAGATTAGCTATATCCTGTGGGGTTGTATATCTTCCCTTTAGTATTATCCTGTATGTATGAGATTTTTGTTCTGGATAGTTGGTTTTTAAATTTGTTTGCTAGAATTTTATTAGTTTTGGGACCTTGTGTGTAGTGATTTAATTTTAATCTGCGTACACATTTATCAAATTCGTACATGTTATAATGGTGTAATTTGAATTTTCATTATTGCAGTTTTTCATAATTACCTGTAGTAGGAGTATTCTTATGTATCTCTTCTGCGTTTTTTATCTGGTCACATATTGTTATTCTTTTTGCGGTTATTTTCTTTTTAAGGTTTGATGCCAGTTTAATAAGAATACCTCTTATATAGGCTTTCTGAGCGTTCCAGATTGAAAATTGTGAAACCTGTTCTGTGTCGTTAATTTCAAACTATTTTTCAAGTTCTTCTTTAATTTGATCTTTATATTCAGGGAGGCTCAATAGCTATGGATTAAGTTTCCAGAGATAAGTATTAGATGGGATGTTCTTTTCTTTGATTATAATATTAACAGGAACGTGATCAGATATTGATCTAATTTCAATATGTGCTTTATCTGTTTTCTGTAAAAGCCACTTATCCAGTAGAATCATATATATTCTGGAGAATGTATTATGTGTTTTAGAGTATATAGTGTGAAGTCTTGATCCAGGGGGTAAAGTGATCTCCAAGCATCATAGAGTTCTTCCAATTTTAAGATAGATCTAAATGTGTAGTCTGTGTTGTTTTTTTGTTTTCATGTTGTATCTATTGTATTATCTAAAGTTAGATTAAAGTCTCCACAGAATATAAGGTTAGGATATGTGTCATTTTTTATTTTATTTATAATTTTTTAAAATGAATTTAATTTGATTAGTGTTGGGGCATATACATTTACGATTGTATAAGGGGTGTTATTTATATTGCATTTTAAAATTTAACATTTTCCTAATTTGTCTGTTATCACTTTGGATTCTTGGAAGTTCAGTGTATTCTTGATTATTATACAGGTACCTCTCTTTTTATCGTTGGTAGAATGGTATATTTTAGAATATTGTTTATGATGAAAAATGTATGTATTGTTGTGTTAGGTGAGTTTCTTGTAAACAAATTATATCCGAGAAATTAGTCATATTTAAAGTTATGCAGTGTACTTCAACCTAATTACCAGGAGAAGAAGAGTAGAAATGGTAGAGGACTTGCATATCTTTTACAAGGCATAGTTTTTATCTATCTTACACACTATACAACTGTATATAAATATATCAGGGGCGACCCAAAAATATTCTAGGTCATTTCTGAGCAGTGAGAATAACATTAATTCTCCATCCCCCCCCCCCCCCCCCATCCTCCAGAGGGAGGGCCAGGTCCGAGAGATGGTCGTTGGAAACAATATTTTAATTTAGTTATTAAGATAGTAGAAAGATAGAGGAAAGAAAATAAAAACAAAAAACCCAGACGGATAGCATGAGAGAGGTAATGATATTATATAGCCTTTATATTTTCAATTGTATGGGTATGCAAAGGTTTATCACCGTTTATTCTACAGCAACACATGAGATACATCAAAATATCTATACTTTTCATTTTATCTTGAGAGTTTGCAATGTTGTTCTCGATTGTATAGCTTTGGAATTACGTATCTTTCAGAATACATATTTTTATGTATTTTACACATTACACAACAATAATTGAATACTTTAAGGATAACTTAAAGACATTTTATCTTATTAGGATTGTAGAAAAGGTAGAGGAGAAGAAAAAAGGGGAAAGCACGAGAGGAAGAATCACATTATATTATCTTTAAACCTTTAACTGTATTTTGGAAAAGACTTTGATTAAACAAGATTTTCAATTCTATTTGAGATTTTACAAGATTGTTCTAAATTGTAACACTCTGGAGCTGTTTATCTTTTCTAATGCATATTCTTCTGTATCTTGCGTATTACCTAACAATATATAAACATAACAGGAACATCACAAAGATATTTTATGTCACCATTTTCGACCAGCAAGGATAATCTTAAACCAGTGATTGTATTAAAATGTTTCCCTTTTTGATTCATTTTCCCTCTTGTGTTCCAAAGGGAGGTCTTGGCAAGGGAGATGATTGTTGAAAAACAGATTTTGGTTTGGTTATTAGGAAATATTCTTTGGTTAACTTTGTGTATGTATATATATATATATATATATATATCTCCGTAAATGGTATGTCCCGCACTCTCACTTCCAAATTAAATGCCCCGGTGCATCTGAAAAAGTAATAGCAAACTGACAACAATATAGGGAGCACTCGTGGGTCTTGTAGCAATTCCAGTTTAATACACACATAACATCAACGCGTTTCGGCTTACACAGCAGCCATCCTCAGGATGTGACATCACAGCAAAAACAGGTGAATTTAAAAATGCAGGTAAGTCCTATCCCCTCCCCCATGCTTCTCCTCTCAAAGCATATTAACCCCTTGCGCAAAATACTTCCAAAGATAAACCAATACTAAAAAAACATTCAAGACCACTTGGTGCATAATGGTAAAATGCAGAGCTAAAACATACAATATCACATCATAATATTATACAAAAATATGCAATACTATATAAATACTATATAAATATTTAAATAACAGTGATCAAATACTGATATAAAACCACTAAGTATTTACTAGAACATACTATTAGGAGAAACCCCACCAGTGTAAAATGAATCATTTTAAGCATTAAATAGTAACAAATACCCTCACTGTAACAAAGTTTGCTGTAACTCTGTTGTAACTCTGCTGTAAAGAACATAACATAATGTCAACATTTCAAAAGACAGATTTAGGTTACATACTCCATTCAAAAATTAACATTGCTTTTACTTCTCTTAGACAGAACTGCCATTATAAAATGGGTATAAAAATAAGGTGGACCACCTCGAGTAAATAAAAACAGTGGGCCCTACCTTATTAGAGATAAAGGAATAATTAAAGATACTCTGATCATCAAACGATGGCCATATATCCCTACACTTCCACAAACCAAATATACCTTGCATATCCAAGGTACCAAATGACATAACAGCTTATAAAAAACAGGATAAAACAAATTGTTCATTGAGACCCTTTGGGGATAAGGTCCCCATTTTTTTTATCCAAAAGGCCTCATGTTGCAGTAGCCGTTTGCCACTTTCTGCAGTATCTTTAATCCCCACTATTTGATCTATGGCCATCCACCTGAACGTAGCCAAAGAGTGACCCTTTTCTCTGAAGTGGCGTGCCACAGATTGTTCCCAGTATTTACTGTCCCTTACTGAGTCAGCCCTTGCAGACAGGGCCACACGAATCGATGAACGGTGATTCGCCATCCTATCCTTTAAGGGTGTAGTGGTCTTACCCACATAATAAAGCCCACATGGGCATGTGATGAAGTATATAGCATCCGAAGTATATAGCATCCATGCTAAGGCATGACAATTTGTGTCTAATTTTAAATCTGCGCCCAGTATGGGGATGGGGAAAATCTGTTCCAGAGGCCATGTAGCTACAAGCCTGGCACCCTACACACTTATGGCATCCTTCCTTTTTGTATGATAGCCAAGTAGTGGGTTTATCAATAGTTTTAGGGGGCACCATGTCAGTTTTCACGACATGGTGCCCCCTTATTTGCCTCCTATAGGCAAATAAGGGTTGGGAGTTCTTAAATGGAAGTGAGCTGTCGTGTGTCAGTAGTACCCAATGATTTCTCACACTTTTTTTTAATTATCTCACTGATGGGGGAATATTGTAGTGAATAGGGTTTTCGTATCCAATGTGGGTTTCCTTTTACTCAAATCAGTATCAAACCCTCCTCCATTGTTAAATTTCAGCAGAGCCCTATTCTTTTGGTTCTCAATGCCCCAGATAGTTTATTGTATGGCCTGACAATACCATGCTGGCTCTGGCTGTTGAAGCCTGGCACTGCTTGCTACCTTTAAGTTTGTTATCCACCAAAACTCCAAGATCCCTTCCCAACAGGGATTCACTTAACACATAGCCATTTATAGTTTAAGTAGCACAAGGATTTTTAAGTCCAAAATGCATCACCTTACATTTATCAACATTGAATCTCATCTGCCACTTAGCAGCCCAATGTGACAATCTATCTAGATCCCCCTGCAATGATTGCACATCCTCTGAAGTTTTTAATGGTCGCCAAAGTTTTGTGTCGTCAGCAAACACAGAAACCTTGCTGACAATACCCACTTCCAAATCATTAATAAATAGATTAAATAGAAGCATCCCCAACACAGAACCCTGTGGCACCCCACTTAGCACTTTAGTCTATAATGATAAGGCCCCATTTACAACTACTCTCTGCATCCTATTTATTAACCATTTTTCTATCCATGTACAAATGTGCCTCCACAGACCTCAGCTTAGCTTATACATTAGTCGCCTATGTGGGACTGTATCAAAAGCCTTTGCGAAATCCAAGTAAACTACAACTACTGCTATGCCAGAGTCTGAATTTCTACTTACTTCCTCATAAAAGCCAAGCAAGTTAGTTTGAAAAGATCTATTCCTCCTAAATCCATGCTGGTTACTACTTATGTCAGTCTTGAAACATACTGTAGAACATTTTCCCTTATTAAACTTTCCAGGATCTTCGCCACCACTGAAGTTAAACTTACAGGCCTGTAATTACCCGGCTGTGAACAGCTACCCTTTTTGAATATTGGAACAACATCAGTCTTTTTCCAATTCAGAGGCACACCACTGGACATGAGGGAATCTGCAAAAATAAGAAACAATGGCCTAGATAAAACTGAACTTAGCTCCCTAAGAACCCGAGAATGTATTTTATCCGGTCCAGGAGATTTATTAATATTAACCTTATTTAGTCCTTTCCGTACCATATCCTCGGTTAACCAAAGTGCACTTAAATCTTTTATACCATTATTGCTACTATACTCTATGATATCTGTACTTGGATCTTCTATAGTGTATACAGAGGGAAAAAAAGTATTCAAGACATTTGCTTTATCGCCATCCTCCGTAACTAACATATCTCCATTAATTAATGGTGCCACATACTCAGTCCTCATCTTCTTACTATTAATATACTTTTTAGGCTTAGTGATGCTTTTTTCAGCTATCCTAACTTCATTATTAATTTTAGCTAGTTTGATTGCTTTCTTACACTCCTTGTTACAGTTTTTATAATCCATAAAGGCCCCTCTACCTTAAAGGTTTTAAATGCCTTTTTATTCCTTTCCATTTGCCTCTTTACCTCAGAATTCAGCCACATGGGCGCGGATTTATTTTTTTTACATTTATTTCCCAAGGGTATAAATTTAGATGTGAACTGGCTTAAAATCCTCTTGAACACACTCCACTTCTGTAATAAAGATATATATAAGGGAGTGCACAGTAAAATGAATGTCATACACAGTGAAATGCCATTTTCAGCGGTGCACAGGGGTATATATAATATACAAAAACCTAAAAGAAAAAGTGAGAGCCCGCATAGGCTCTCCAAGTACCCCAATAAAGTGCACTGTTACCATGATGTATAGAAAAGTTTAAATGTTTATTGTGATTTGGCGTAGCGTGATGTAGCGTGGACGGCGGATTTCTAAGACGTCCGGTAGGAAGGAGGAGTGAAACCAGGTGAAGACTGTGGCCGCCACTAGTAATGATAACAGGTAGATTGCTTCTTCCCTCAGCGTGGCATGGTTTTGTCACGCTAAGTCCCGGCACCTTATCGGATACAGTGATTAATGCACCATAAGAATGCACCGCCATCAGTGAGGTGCAACCCATCCCTACTAAAGAGCCTGTAGCCGACAGCAAAGTCTGCCCAGTTCTCAATAAACCCAAACCCTTCTTCCTTACACCACCCTCTTAACCACGCATTAATGCTCCTAAGCTCCCACTGTCTCCCTGGCTTAGCACGTGGCTGCGGTAGTATTTCTGAAAACACTACCCTGGAGGTCCTTGCTTTTAACTTGGCCCCTAGCTCTCAGAAATCATGTTTAAGGACCTCACCTCCTCCTCTAACTTTGTCATTGGCACCAATGTGAACCAAGACCGCCGGGTCACATCCGGCTCCACCCAATAATCTGTCTACACGATCCACCACATGCCGAACCCTAGCACCAGGCAGGCAACACACTGTTTGGCATGTAGGGCCTTGGCGGCAGATTCAGTGGTAACAACTAATCACTGGGCCCCCCAGCAAAACTATGATGGGGCCCCTATCCATGCTTCATCCACAATAGTTTTCTGGGAGAGGGCTATATCTATCATAGGAAAAAAAGAAAATGGGGCCCCCTTGGCTTCTGGGCCCCCCTGCGGTTGCTCCCCCTGCTCCACTGTAGTTATGCCCCTGGGCAGATTACCCTATCTACCTTCCTTATAATGGAGTCCCCTACCACTAAAACCTGCCTAGCAGGTGTTAGAGAGGGATCACTATTGGTAAACGTGTTAGAGAGGGATCACTATTGGTCAATGTGTCAGAGAGGGATCACTATTGGTCAATGTGTTAGAGATGGATCACTATTGGTCAATGTGGTCCTATAAAGAACCCAGACTATTCTGTCATGTTTCAGTCTTATTTCATTTTATCAGTTCAGGACACAGATTCACAGGCATCCCACCTCTCCCTGAAGTTCAGGGAGTCTCCCTGATTTAAATGGCAGATCCCCGACTCCCTGAAATAATATACAATCTCCCAGAAATGTGTTGTTCTGAATTCGAGTGAGGGAGCACAATGATGTCAGAGTATTTTAGCGGTTAACAAGTGACAAAAACACTTAATAGTGACATGACATGTTGTATGCATGTGTGTCTGACTGTTTTCATGAGTGTGTGTCTGTTGAGATGCATGTGTTTGTATGCAAGAGTGTCTGACTATACATGTGTGTGTCTGTATGCATGGATTATGTTTTAATCTTGGGGTGGGGCTTTAGCGGGTGGGTATCCTCCCTGAAATGAATGGAAGGCATGGAAATGTTTTCCTTTTAGTCCCCCTATCATATAGGTATCCCTCCCTGTCCAGCAAACAGCAGCTCTCCTTTGTTTATATTGAGAGGGAAGGGGTGGGGTTGAGTTAGGTGAGAGTGAGAAGAATGTTTTTACTAAGACTGTCACATGTTTTACAAAGGATGTGACTAGAGATGTACTTTGGGTTCTAATAGAACCCAGTTTCGAAGTCCCGGCGAAACTTTCGGACCTCCCGGATTTTTCGAAACTCGAATTTTCAGTTTTAATCGTAAATTCGATATTTATCGAAATCGAAAGTAGATGATTATCGAAAATGAAATCAAAAACGCAATAATCATTGAATTTATGGAAATGACTCTAAATTCACCAACCACAGTAGTGCCAACCCCCTGGGTATAAAAGGAAACCTTTCAGACACCATTTTGTCAGTGTGTTGGAGAGTTTAGTTGGAGAGCTGATAGTGTTGTTTTTTGAGCAAACTTGAGCTTTGATTGTATGGATTTCAGTGTGGTGGGTTAACACTTGCTGTTATCCCCCCCTGTGTTCACACATTGATAAAACCAAAAGTCCTTTTAAGGACTACTGTGAAACCAAAAGTCCTTTTAAGGACTAACCCATCCTTTTAAGTCCTTTGGATAATTTTCTGTGAGTCCTTTTAGAGGGCTTTGTGTGTTTTATTTCTCTCTGTCTGTATTAGTATATAAAGTATACAGTATATATATACAGATATATAGGGAGAGCAAAATGCCAGGCAGGGCAAGAGGACGAGGCAGAGGAAGAGGAAGAAGTGCCTCTGCACGTGATGTTAGAGGCAGAGGTGGGCCCATGCAGTCTGCTGCTGCTGGGCAGGAGCCACCTGGCCTTTCACAGGGCAGGGAAACACTGCCCGATATGTTCTGGGGTAGCCGGGCTAGGGCTATCAATCCTGATCAAGGAAGGCAGGTAGTCAACTGGATTACCCAGCCTTCTCCTTCCACCTCCTCACAGGCACTGGACAGCCGAGCTGTCACCACTGATAATGTGCCTGCCCCTCCCTCCCCTGTGGCTCCTACTGTGGGCATGGACCCTGATCCTGTCTATCAGGAGTTTATTGACCACATGGTCCAAACCTTCGGGTATCCAGAGGAGGAGTCAGGGGAAATGTTTTCCCACACCATGAGTGACGCTAGTGTGGTCGAGGAGGAGCTTTGCACTGACGCACAGTCCTTCCTGACGCCTGTAGCAGAGGAAGAAAGTGTTCAGTGCACAGGGGGACAGGAGGCTGAGCTTATCATGCAGCAGTCCAGAGATAGCAGCCAGGGAACTAATATAGGGGGTGAGGTTCCAACTGAAGCTGCTCATTTTAGTGACAGCCTCCAGTGATGAGGAGGTGATCGTGGACGATGATGTCACGGACCGTTCATGGGTGCCACAAGTGGGAGAGGAGGAACAGGTGAGTGTGTCTGAGGGAGAGTGCTCAGAGCACGAGCCCAGAGGCAGGACTGGGGTCAGGGGCAGAGGCAGCAGCAGCGCACCTAGTACTGCGAGTGGAGGCAGGACACCATTAGCATCTGGTGCCAGTGCTCCACAACAGCAGGTGACCTCTGCTCCAAGGCGGGCCAGTGGCTCAGCAGTGTGGGAATTTTTCACCTTGGCTCCAGGTGATGCCATGGTTGCAGTGTGCAGTCTGTGCCTGCAACTTGTTAGCCGTGGGAAGACCACCTCTAACTTGGGCACAACATCTATGAGGAAGCATATGGTGCTGCACCACAGAGCTTGGTGGGAGCAACATACAAAGAATGTACAGGCCCCTGCACGTTCCCTTCCTCATGCCCAAGGAGCCACCACCTCTCCCTCTCCAGCTTCATCAGATGCTTCACCAGTGGAAGTTAGGGAGGAGAGTTGGCCCCAGCAGGCGGTGTTAAGAGGCGCCTTGACACAGCTGCTGGTTCGTCCACTAAAAGGCAGGTCTCTCTTCCCCAGTTATTGGAGCGAAGACAGAAGCTATCCCCCCAGTCACCCCCAAGCACAGCGTCTCACTGCCGGCTTAGCAAAACTTCTGGCGGTGCAGCTGCTACCATTCAGCCTGGTAGACAGTGCAGCGTTCAGAGAGTTTGTGGCTATTGGCACACCACAGTGGCAAGTCCCTGGCCGTAATTACTTGCCAAGAAGGCAGTACCTGCCCTGCATGAACACCTGCAGGGCTATATAGCTGCTTCACTGGACCACAGTGTGGGCAAGCGTGTCCACCTTACTATGGACTCGTGGTCCAGCAAGTATGACCAGGGGCGGTATCTGTCTTTTACAGCCCAGTGGGTCACGCTGCTAGCTGGCAGAGACACAGAATGGGGCACAAGTGGGGAGATGGTGGTGCCACCACGTATTGGTGATATGCCAGTCTCCACCACCTCCTCCTCATCTGGTGAGTCCTCCCCTCAGACAGCCCTGTGCCCCCCCTAGAGCCTATTTTTCCTGCCAGGTGAGACGGTGCCATGCAGTGTTGCAGCTTCTGTGCCTTGGTGATAGGAGCCACACTGGGCCAGAGTTGCTGGCAGCACTGCAAGGGCAAGCTGAGAGGTGTCTGACCCCCCGCCACCTCTCAGTAGGCAAAGTCGTGTGTGACAATGCCACTATTATCATCTCTGCCCTTCGCTTGGGCAAAGTCACACACGTTCCTTGCCTGGCCCATGTTCTCAACCTGGTTGTCCAGCGGTTCCTTAGCAAGTACCCTGGCCTGCAGGATGTACTGAGGCATGCTAGGAGGGTGTCGAGCCACTTCAGACGGTCATACACTGCCACAGCTCGTCTGTCAGAGTTCCAGCAGCAGCACCAGCTGCCGCATAACCGCTTGATATGCGACACCCCCACCCGCTGGAACTCTAGTCTCATGATGATGCTGAGGCTGCTCCAGCAAAGGCGAGCCATCATGGACTATTTGTACCATTACAGTACAAGATCAGGCTCTGGGGACCTGGGTTTCCTGTTACCTAGGCAGTGGCGGCTGCTTAGGGATGCTTGTTGTGTGCTTGCGCCTTTTGAGGAGGCCACCCGGATGGTAAGCCGTGATGATGCCACCATCTCGGATACCATCCCTCTGGTGTTCCTCCTCGAGCACACGCTACACGGCATCCTTGACAGGGCACTAGCCGCAGAGCAGCAGCTACGTGAAGAGGAGGATGACGATACCGTGGCTCTTTCTGAGCCCAGGGATCACGGTACAGAGCAGCCGTCTGATGATGATGAGGAGGAGGATTTTGTTGACCTGGAACCAGTGGAAATGGGGCATTTATCTAGGGGTACACTTCCACCCTTCCAAGTACCACATGTCATCCGTGGTTAGGGAGAGGTTGAATCCGACACTGTAGTCCTCAGTGACACAGAGGACATGGGGTCCTCTGAGGCAGGCAATTTGCGTCAGATGTGCTCCTTTATGTTGCAATGCCTGCGCAAGGACCCCCGGATCATGGCCATCAAGGAGAAGGAGCATTACTGGGTGGCCACCCTTGTAGATCCCTGCTACAAGGGTAAAATATCTGAGTTCATCCCCGCATCTCAGAAGGAAGGGAGAATGCAGAACTATGAGGCGTTGCTGTTGTGTCACCTCTGTTCTGCCTTCCCAAGTGCTAGCAGGCCGACAGCACCTGATGTTGGGGATGCACAGGGCTCACGTCTCCCTGTGCCTGAGAGGAGGAGCAGTACTGGAGGCGGCCCCGCGGCCAACTTCCGACTATTCTTCCAGCCGCAGTTGCCAGGACCATCTACTGGCAGCTCCAACAGGCAATACCTCAGTCGCCAGGTCACTGACTACATCGGATCCAGGGCCGGTGTAGACTCATCAGAGACTGAGGATCCACTGGACTATTGGGTGGCAAGGCTTGATATCTGGCCTGAGTTGGCACAGCATGCCATTGAGGTCCTGTCCTGCCCGGCATCAAGTGTCCTTTCGGAGAGGACCTTTAGTGCAGCAGGGGGTGTTGTTACGGAGAGGAGGACTCGTCTCTCTACTGAGAATGTGGACCGTCAGACATTCATTAAGATGAATGAGGCGTGGATCACATCTCAGTACAGCATCCCTGTTGCTGATGTCTATGACTGAAGGACTGTTGCCCCTTGCTACCCATACTGCTCCTTCCCACTGCCTCAATGTTCACCTTGAGGCCTAGCTAATGCCAGCTCAGCTGGCAAGTGGCTAATTTTTCTATTTGGTAGGGTCATGTATGGTCCTACCTCGCTCTACCTCATTTAAGCTGTGTAACGGCTAATTTTTCCAGTGTAGGGTCAGTTATGTGTGGTCACTAAGTTAAGAACAGCTGCTCTGTGGCTAATGTTTCTTACCTGTGGGTCAATCCTGCCTGGCCCATGCCAAATGTTTACACCCTTGTGGTGTCACCTGTTTTGACCATTGTGTACAGCTGCACCAGCTACTCTGTGGCTAATGTTTGTACCTGTGGGTCAATCCTGCCTGGCCCATGCCAAATGTTTACACCCTTGTGATGTCACCTGTTTTGACTAACTAACTATAGTGGTCCAGCTCCTGTACTACAGCCTGGGATGGTATAATTAAGTGTGCAGTAAATTATAAAGACAACATTTTTAAAGAATATATAAAGAATATATATTTTTTATATATATATATAGAGAGAGAGAGAGATGGGTATATATAAAAAAAACTATTTACAAAAAAAAAAATTATAATAAAATTTTTCTTTTTATAAAAGCAACGTCCCGCTGCAGCCTCCTAATGTTGCGGGCCATAACCACTATGGCCCTCTCCATGCGGGCCATACGGCCATCATCATGCACCGTGGATGGTGTTGGTGCTGGTGGCGATGCAGGGGATGGGCCGGGCTCCTGTGCTTCCATTTCTGTAAGATTATGTAAAAATATATTAATATGACAGTAGCAACAGCTTTGCTGCACTTTTTAATGCTTTTTAACACTTTATATAACAATCAGGGTAGGCCACACTAACTCGTTTTTTTACGTGTTTACACACTCAATTTCACTCGCGATTTTAAATACCATGGAAATCACGGAATGCACAAATTCTTGTGATTTCCGAAGCATGTGCGATTGCACATGCAAGTCCATTTTGGTAACACATGCGATCACCATTTTTTTTTTTGCACAATTGCTTGCGTAAATATTGAAATTGCGTGTGTAAATGTGAGACAATGCACCAGAATTGCGTGCATGCTTCAATGCGTTGCAGTGTGGCCTCAGACTCAAGGTCGAAAAAAAATGGCTAAAACTGTGATACTTGCCTTGTGGTGGTGCCGGAGGCTGAGGAGGCGAAGGAGGAGGAGAGGATGGGTTAGAGTCCTCTGTCCCTGTATCTTCCTCTTCTGTAAGATTATATAAAAAATGAAATCAATTAATATGACGGTGGCGACAGCTTTGCTGGGCTTTTTAACGCCCCACCAGTTTATTCATTAACAATAATTAACATTTAGGGTGAGGCCACACTGCAACGCACAGGAATCGCGCACCAAATTGCGAGCGTTATCGCACGTGATTGTGTGTGCGATTCTTGTGTGTTTTGCATTCTCGTTCGCGTTTTGCGCATGCGTTTTCGCCTTTTTGCATTATGGAAATGCATGGGTTAACGCACCAAAAATGGTGAACGCATGTGTTACCAAACGTGAACGGATGCACAATCGCATGCGCATCGGAAATCGCGGGAATTTTCGCGTTCCCACGATTTCCGCGAATGTCATTACTACAAATTTGTTAATATTGATATAACTATTTATTTAGTGCTTAAACAACACATAAACACTGTCCCTATGTAGATTACTTTTACCCACCCCCACGAACATAGTACCTCCGAAGGGAGGGGGGAGCAAGCTGAAAAGGGGAACTAGGTGTTGGCCGGTGGCTGAATGATCCTCTACCAAGCCCCCTTCCTTTTCCCCTCCCAAACCCTGCAGATATTGGTCCTGGGGGAGGTCCACAGGACACTTGAGGTTGGGAATAAGGATTGCTAATGGATACCGGGGCATATCCTTGGGTGTATCTGGGTGTGGAAGTTGAGGAAGGGGAAGGAGCAAGAGTTGACTGTTTTTCTTTTAGTATATCATATATCCTTTGAGCTAACTCTCTGTGGAGGGGAGGGGATACAATATGATAAGGATTTCTGTACTATATCCATTATAGGACACAGGTAGTGGACCATGGCGGAAAAGAGGAAGTAGGCATAGGAGTGGACTGGGAATTGGCCTGAAGTAGAAAAGAGGAAGAAGTAAAATAGTCAAGGTGTTAGCTTTGAAGGGGGTAAGAGAAAATAGGTGGGCTCAGGGCGATGACAAGACAACCAAGGCTGAATTTGAGTTTATCTTCCTTTGCTGGGGTGTAGGCAGGTGGGGCAGAGGGTGCCACACCCTTTGTAACTTTGCGGAACTCTCGCATCCAAGCCTTAAGATAAGTCGAATGATCATGTACAGACAATTCACGTGTTATAAACACTTTTCTTTGTTTAAACCAACTATTACCTCAAAGTAAATTTCAACTGTTTTAAAGCTAGCAAATCAAAGGTTCCCTCAGGTGACCAGACCAGTCCCTTTGAAACATAGAAAATCTCCTTCTGGGCTTACACTTAAATCATTTTAACTCTCACGTAGATACTTCATGTGGATTCCATATTTCTCCACCATGTAACACATGGACGGAGTGGGATGGCATGATTCAAGGCACTCAGTTACCTTGCAAGGTAAAATTTTCATCATTTTGTAGTTTCACACATGTGTTTTCTAATTTTTTGGGAACAGTACAGACACAGTTATAATGTCAAATTGAAATATGAGAGTCGACCCTCTTTGGTGTGCACCTATTCACAATTATAGCTTGAGCTAAACCCCTGATAGCTTGAAACAAGATATTGGCAGGCAGGCAGGTCTCGTTTAACGAACAGACCAAAAGGAACACAAAAAGGAATGTCACCACAACAGGTATAGCCCACCCGATATCAACTTCTTTCAGCATAGGGTTAAAATAACGTTATAAATTACAATCGTAATGCCAATATCAAACTTAACCAAGTCTAACAATCCCAGTCCCACTGGTTTACATTTCAGATAAGACAATAGATTTTACTAACAACACCCTAAACTGGCAAATGGGGGTACAGTTAGGCTAAAACAATCATTGGCATACATTTTGTAATTTTTAACATATAGAGGAGATCCATTATTTGTTTGAGCTCTAAGCGCACAGAACAACAGATTATCTCACCTGCAGCTGGACAGATGGCACTGACACGAGGAGAGAGAATGCAA
The DNA here is from genome assembly GCA_019447015.1 of Hymenochirus boettgeri. NCBI lineage: Eukaryota > Metazoa > Chordata > Amphibia > Anura > Pipidae > Hymenochirus > Hymenochirus boettgeri. Next base: position 85,405,927 of record CM033469.1, on the reverse strand, counting down.
GTGCGGTAAAAATACATTACCAGGCGCTGTAGTTGAGTCCAAATCCCCTCCTTTGCGTTCAGGCAGGTAATGGAAAAACTGGTTACCAGCCTGAACCAACCTCTGCTACCAAATGACGGAGCCCATTTCCACCATATGTTCCCTAGGGGGATAAACCCCAAATAACCCACAGATATACTTCCAAAGGTGTGCTCAAATAGGGTAAAAATGTATTCAAAGATAAGTCATAGGTCACATCTCATGGGAAGGAGGGTTCAGTACATATGTATCTTGATTGGATTATAAATGACAGCATAGCACATTCTCATAACATATCATTACATATTGATTAGTATACAATATATATTTCATTTCACAAGTTACTATAAATGACCCCTGAATAAGTTGTTTTACCTTAAAAGGTAATTTTACCATTTTTACCATTCGGCTAGGCCTAACTTGATAACTGGCAGAATGTACTTATAAGTTTCATATAGCTTTAGTTTAACTAAAAAAGAGAAACTTAACCATTCTAATGTTAAATCAGTATGAACAGAATACATATTTCTTAAGCATCAGTAAAAGAGGAACTAAGCATATTGTAATGGTTTGTGTACTAAAAGCTGCTGGGCACCATAGTTCATGATGACAGCTGATAGACAATTTTAGCCAAATGGTCGCAGTATTCACAGTTTCGGCTCTTTTTGTTTTAGTAGTTCTTCCCTTAGGATCTCTGCTATCTGTTTTCTCACCCTTTCTAGGTCCTGATTTCTTATACTCTCTACTGTGAATCTTTATCACCATCTCTCTGTTGTGTATTTCATACCCTCTCTCTCTAGAGTTTTTTCTTTTGCAGCACACAAATTGGCTCTTTGAAAGACTCTTGATGCATCCTGTGGAGTGTAAACTTTGTGGTTGTAAGTATGTAGGCCTGTCCGTGGGTTTCCTATATGTGTATCCTACCCTGTATATGTATCATCTTCCACTGTTACTTTTACATCCAGGAAATAGTATAGGGTTTTTGCTGCCTGAGCCAAACTTTTGAATAGTGCTGTGCACTATGGGAGTGTTTTGATTGGTGCCACTGCTTCCTTCCTTGAAATGGAGCCATACATTATGTTGATCAGCAGGTTGTGTGTGCTTACTTCTAACTCTTAAGAAGCAAAAGTTGAAGCAACTTCAAGGTACCATGAATTGGAGTCATTCACCACTGCCTGTCTGCCGCCTTTCTTCTTTAGTGCAGGGGTGCCACCTGAGACAAATGTCTCACTTTGCCTAATGGTAAATGTGGCCCTGGGAAATACAATCAGGGTTATTCAATAAAAGTTCTTATCGTTTAAAATGGTGCTTATTTGGCCCCAACCAATCAGATGTTAGCTTTCAAATGTTAAATAACATCTGATTGGTTGGGGCTAAATTAGCACCATTTTAAACAATAAGAACTTTTATTGAATCTCCCTGAATATATGCTACTTTTACAATATTCAGGGGTAAATTTAACAGTATAATGTATTTTATTAAAATTGTGTTTTAACCTCAGTAGCTCCTCCCCTAGGCCTATCAACACGAAAAAAATATAATCTATAAATGATATTAGTGGAAAATATATTTAGAAAACATTTCATTTTGTAAAATCACTTTTTTCTCCACTGTGTACATGAAGATGTTCAAATTTGCTTTTGCCACTTGTGCCCTGTATATGCTCATAGAAGGTTTTCTGGAACCTGATCTCCGACAACATAATTAAAGGGTATGCGGCATCCACTCCTGTGATTGGGTAAGGCATTGCACCATTTACAGGAGCAGGTGCCGGTCGAGCCCCTCCTGCTTGACGTACATGTTCGGAAAAGGCACGGGAGTTAAGCAGAAGGCATCGGAGGAACTAAGGCTGGTAAGTACATTTGGGTGCATCTTTGGCAGTTGTAAACCTCACGAAGTTGAGGTTTACAGCCTTTTCCTAGCACATACCGTTCATCTCCTGTAGTACAGTACAGTACATAACCATTTTCCAACAGTTTCCTTGTGTGGTATAGTAGTATATAAGCTGGTTACATCCATTGAGCATAATATTGCTACCCTCCTTTAAAAATCCACACATTTTATTTTATTCAAAAAATCTGTTGTATCCTTCAGGATTGTGGGCTTAGATACTATTGGCTGGAGATATCTGTCTAGGAACACTGACATTGTTTGGAATAAAGATACACAATAGGTCTCCCAGTATTGACTGGATCCTTATCGAGCTTGGGTAAGCTTTGATAAAAGACAGGCACTCTGGGATTTATCAATGTCAGTGCTCCTCTCAGTTCTTCACCGATCAACCCCCCACATATTGGGCCATATTTATAAAGCCGCGGTATCGCTTTTTAGGTACAAATGTAATTCCCTTATTAATGACCCTTTTCTCCTCTGGGGTTAATACTCTACTGGAAATATTAAACACAAGTTCATTTATTTCTTCCTCCCCTTCTTCTTGTTCCTAATGTCCTTTCTACTGCTCCCCACTATTCCAACCTTTCCAAACACTTTATCCCCCTTCTTTCCAACCTTACCTTTCAGATCTAATTCCAGTAGTTGCTGCCTGAAGAGGGGTATGCATGTCTCTGCCTCTTTCTGCTGCCTCACTCCCCCGTGTACACCTAGCTCCTCCTCACCGGTTCCTGCTTGGGTGGCACTCCTGGCTTTCGCACTTCCGGTTCTCACAGTATCATCCGCACTGCTTGACTTACTTGAGGGTGTGGTGACGCTTGCAGGTCTCTGCAATTGTCGCCCCACCTTTTCCGCCTCCTATCTGCCGGCTCTGTCAAATTGGTAGTCCAGGTTGTCACATCTGTACTTTTGGAGTTTGCTCTGTATAAGTTTAGCCTTCAATTCAGAGGTTTCAGTGTGCGGTTCAGCCAGCCCTTTCTCCAATTCTGTCTTTCCAATTTTTTCTTTTAATAAACATATGTTCTTTTCAATCTCTTGTTGGGTCTTGCAGTGCCTCTCACCTGGTGATAGTATTTAAAAATAGGAAAATATTCTCTAAAACAAACCGTAGGAGTTCAATTACAAATTCTATGTGCTTTTGGTATGCTTATACCTATGGAATTTGTATGCTTAGAGGCCAACTGCGTGAGGAATTGAGATATAGTGGCTCTTAGCCATATTTGTAAATGTGCAGTACAGCACGTTATCATTAATGTACAACAGCGACCCTGAATGTACGCCCGCAATTGTATATTTATCGTGAACGTTTGTTAATTTATGAAAGTTTGGTCGTAGAATAGCATACGGTAGTAAAATACCATAAAAGTATTCTATGGAGGATCATAAATCTAAGATCGCAGTTACAGATTTATGATTGTTATCGGACATTTACAATTGCTAATGATGATTTACGATTGTAAATTAACAATCGTTTTAATGATCTTTAAAGCCACAGTATCGCTAAAAAGCCATACTGGGCCTTTATAAATATGGCCCTTAATGCCCAATTTTACAAGTATCACATTAGCATTCACAGTTATTACACCCAGTTTTTTGAGCAATTTCCTGGTGTCCAGAACTTAGGAACTCACAATATGTAGTGCATGAGTGCTCAACATGATTCTAAGTGGGGGAGTCTGTTCCCCTGCAATCTTTGGATTATAATTTAGGATAATTTTTTACCTAGAAGGAAAACGCTGGCCGTTGTTATGTAAATGACCAGTGCACCAATTTATTTGTACATGTTAAAGTTCTTCTGTTTATTAAAAAAAATATTATAAGTTAATGAATTCAGTTACAAATGCAATTTTGCCACAGAAGAATTAAAAAAAGTACTGATGGCTTTCCAGCAAGCTGTGATTCAAAAGAAAACCAGAGAACCCAGCGTATCAGTATATTATTTGTACCTCTGAAGCATTTTAATGGAACAGTCACTTAAAGGGCATCAATAGTGAAAAAAACATGGTGTCAGATCTCTCTGCGGGTCTACCCACTTCCCCCTCCCTTCTCTGTTACCTCCTCCATGTCTAAACGCGGCTGCCCAATAAGCTTTGCATGTGCAGTAAGAGTTTAATGTTAAACCTCTTGAAAAACACACCCATGATCAGTGGCCAATAGAAAGCAAGTTGTCCTGGAGACACGGAAGAAGAAGGAGAACAGTACAGTTTACTGCTGCAACATGATCACATGATCTCCCTCTTTGTGACCCATCATCAAACAGTGAAATCTATCAAGAAGGGAGGTCGAGTGTAGCCTTATCTCTGCAGTCAAAGCTAACCTTCTCCCCCTCCTAATGTTCCAAGCTTCAAACAGAGCAGGGAGGCGACTTGAGAAGAGTTACGTCACAGGGATTTGATTGACAGTACAAATAGGAATAGAGGACTGAATTTGTGTATCTCACACTGAAGGGAAACTGAAGAAATATGCTTGTGAAGGTTCTCATTCATCCAGGTCATGGTATATCTGTTGTATTCAATTAGATCAACTGGAATTGAAGTTTAGTTCTTGAAGACGTTTCGCTAGTCATCCGACTGGCTTTCTCAATTCAGAATGACTTGTACAAGAATCTGTGGCAATTATATACCCTGGAAAATCCCAATTAGCATATCACAGCCAAGTGTTAAGGGCATGATTGGAAAGTGGCTTAGAAGTGTTATAGGAACACCCAGAGTGAGGTGTCAAAACAGCATTGTACATGGCATACAGTTGGTGTCGAACTCCCCCACCTCTATTTAGGCTTGGTTTCTTAATTTTCACATAACACCTCTCTTGATCCAGTCACATTCCTTTGCCAATATGTTAACATTACAATCTTCAAAGGTATGTCCTTTATCCTTAAGATGCAGGTACACAGCTGAGTCCTGACCCGAGGAATTGGCTCTTCTGTGTTGGGCCATACGTTGATGCAGTTGCTGTTTGGTCTCCCCCACATACAAATCAGAGCATTCTTCACTGCACTGCACTGCATGTATGATGTCGCTTTGCTTGTGTTTCGGTATTGGGTCTTTCAGATGTACCAATTGCTGCCTCAGTGTGTTGTTCCGTTTAAAGCAGACAGGGATACAGTGTTTTTTGAAAATTCTTCTTAATTTCTCGGAGACCCCTGCTACATATGGGATGACCATGTTCTTTCTCTTGTCTTGCTTCTCCCCTTCACTGTTGGTATTCGTGTTCTTTTCTTTCCTTTCCTTCTACTTCTTTTGACAAAGGCCCAGTCTGGATATCCACAAGTTTTAAGGGCTCCTCTAAGATGTTTCGTTTCTTTAGCCTTCGCCTCTGTGCTAGTGGGGATGTTCTCTGCTCTGTGTTGCAGGGTTCTGATGACACCCAGCTTGTGATCTAAAGGGTGGTGGGAGTCAAACTACAAATACTGATCTGTGTGTGTTGGTTTTCTGTAAACCTCTACTTCCAGTTTACCATTTTCCTTAACTTCTACCAAGCAGACCAAGAAAGCCAGTTTGTTATTTTGTACCTCTTCCCTTGTAAATTTGATGTTTTGGTCTACCGCATTAATTTGCTCTTTGAAAGCTTGTACTTCTTTCTGGTGTATTTTAACCCAGGTGTTATCCACATATCTGAACCAGTGGCTGGGTGCTATGCCCTTAAAGGTATTAAGTTCCTGTTTTTCTACCTCCATGTAAAGGTTGGCCACAATGGGTGAAACTGGAGATCCCATAGCACATCCATGTTTTTGCTTATAGAACATATCCCTGTATTTGAAATAGGTGGTATTCAGGCACAAGTCCAGTAAGGAACACACCTGTTCTGGGTTGAGATCAGTTCTGCTGGTAAGAGTGCTGTCTTGGCCTAGACGTTTTCTCACCATGATAACAGCCTCCTTGGTGGGTATACAAATGGAGAGAGATGTCACATTGTAGGACACCATAGTTTCTTCTGCACTGAGTACTATATCTTCAATCTTGTTGGTGAAATCCTAAGATTTCTGGATGTGATGCTTAGAACTTCCCACCAATGGTCCTAAGATATTGGCTAGGTATTTTGCCACCTTGTATATGTTACAGAGTTGATGCTGCTGACTATAGGTCTTAGTGGTGCCACTTCCTTATGTATCTTTGGGAGTCCATACATGCATGGATGTACCTCACCAGGGTAGAGGCGATGATACATTGCTCGATCAATGGCTTTATCCTTGAAGCTGTTGTAGTAAGTCCAGTTGATCTAATTGAATACAACAGATATGAAACTGAAGAAAGTAAAGACACTCTGGGGGTTCGGGGGAATTATAGAACACGTGGAAAGAAAGAAAAATATAGTTCATTTTTCCACTTTAGATGCCCTTTAAGTGGACTAAGAAGGGGTAAATGGAGTATTTTAGAAGGCCACTGGCTAAGTAAACAATTGTATATATTTATCAGTTAAAAACAGAAAGACTGAGCAATACAAAACATCTCACATAAAATTGCTAAATTTGATGTATCCAAGTTAACTGGGTCATCTTAAAAAAATAATAATAACATTTATATTTATAAATAGTATATGAATTCCCCTCAGTGTTCTAAGGCAAACTGATAAATGAAACCAACCTGAAGAAATAGGACAATGTGGGTACCTTAAAGGGAAATTAAACTCTTTTGCCACCCCTGCTGCCCTGTTTCAGTCCTCTCTGTTAAAAGCATTACCATATTCCAGAAACATGCTGATGGTGGGACTAAGCAAGAGGATAATAGTGACATCAATGACGTTCAGGAATTCTAAGGTAAGCACAAGGGTAAGGACCTACTGTAGTGTTTTAGGTTTTATTGGGAGCAGTGGTGGGGAAGAATATAATGGTCCTTGACATTACATTGATACTAAACTACTTTGTTATGAACTCTAGTGGTTTCTGAGAGGATCCAGATGTTTAGTGACGTAAAACTCCTGCATGTAACTTTTCATCATCAGTAACTGCCAGGGGCATACCTACAGGGGCCCAGAAACTGCCATCCAAGCTAGAACATGCTGCCTCAGTAGATATAAATTGCAGTGTAGCATGCAAAAAGCACAGAACTGTAGCTTGTGAACAAACTGTATTTTGTATTTTATTGGAAAAACATGTGTGCTACATGTGTCTGACATATAGTCCTTTCTTGCTTGAGAAAGGACTTAAGGTCCGAAACATGTAGCACACATGTTTTCCCAATAAAACTACAGTTTGTTCACAAGCGACAGTTCTGTGCTTTTTGTAAGCTACACTGCAATTTATATCCACTGAGGTACTTCTCTGGCTTGGTGGAGACTGGAAGGTGCAGCCTACAAGCACCCATCGCTCTAGGACTTGGGGCCCCAGCCCATTACAGGACATGTTGCCTTTATTCCACGATTATAAGGACGGAAGCAGCTGCTATACCTACGTTTCCTCCTGCTTTCATTTTTGAAAATTTCCAAGCATGATCTATACTGTGACATGGTGTGTTTTCCAACCAATTGTTGTTTTTTATGTTTTTTCACATGCAAATGAAGCCTTTCAGATTACCTCCGGCCTTTGGTGTGTAGACTTCTAAACTAAACATGTCAGGTCACCACAAGAGTTTCAATCACTGCTTGAATCAAAATGGAAACTTTAAAAGGTGAGTGCTTCTAAAGTACTGCACAATGAAAGATACCAGGAGCAGCTCCTACCTTACCTTTAAATTTAGACAAGGGCGGAACTTTTACATTTTTCATTTTAGTGGGAAAGTTCATTGGAAATTATTAATATTTGTTAAATTGTTAGTTTGTGTTATGCCTTCTTAGTTATTCTACATATTCTCTCCCATTTTGAAAAATCAGTTGATTTCATACCCTTTGCTGTTCCCTGCTGTTGACATTAGTGAGCTGACATTTTAGGTTCTAACGGTCCTTCTTCTTCCCAGGATGCACCACATCCTTGGAATGTTCCTAACAGTAATTTCTACTGATTGGCTGTTGGATGGGTCAAAGATGCTCAGATCTCTACTGAGCAACTGAATCAACCCAGGCGCTGGGTCAAGGGCAAGACCATAATGGTCTCTACTAGGGGTCCTGCAAACAGGAAGTCAGTATTTCAGTTGCATTTATTTATACACAGACAAAATGCTGAATGGGCAGGTTAAGCTCATTGGGATGGAAAAATACTGCTCTTTTTTCTTAAAGCATATGTATTTGCACTGAACTTTCCCTTTAAGCTTTCCCTTAAAGAGTTATTATTTTGCCTGAGTCTTTCGAAAACATTAACCTAAATAAGCATTAGCATATATTACTTTTAGATCACCTTTTCGTCAACTGCAAGACATAACTACATTTTACTGTTATGAAATAAATGGGCTGTGGTGGAGTAATGGCAGAACTGACCTTGGATGTTTTTAAACATGAATCTCCTCTAAGGCCCCTTTTTAATATAGGTAACAAAATCCAATTTGGCAACTTTGAACTCTTTCCAGCCTAGTTATGTCTTTTATGTACACTGAAGGTAACTGACCAGCAGTTTTATACAGATAGAAATTGCCATTTTCAATTCTTCCATCAATATCCCTTAGCTATATGAATTGCTACTGCGTCTGCTGCCTGGCAGTAAACCTTTTAGCTTTCTGTTTTATTCCTAATTTCTTTCCCAAAAACTATCCTAATAGAAACACACCATGCATTAAAACCAAAGAGAGCGAGAAACCACTTTATTACCCGTTGGTTCTAATCATTCAACAAAACACTTTTTTATTGTATGTATTGTTCTGCAGAATTATGTATTGATCAAACTGTGCTTGTAAACAGGAAATCGTACTATTGGTGCGTTCTGCTGTCATTATTTACAGATCAGTTAATCACAATCAGTATTAGCACAACTTACGTAGGAAATAGTATGTATTAAACAGCTTTTGTGGTAATTTGCCGATTAGATAATACCGACTTCAGGTATTTGGTATTCGGAAATAGAGATGAATGAAACTGGGGGTTTTCCTTCTGACAGTTCTGCAGAACCTATTGCAGTTCCACAAACTTTAGGAGATGTTATAATCTATTTATTACATTGATACCCTTCATTGGTTACAGAACTCTCATCTCAAAGCTCAAGAATATTCTGGCTGTATCAAAAAAGGCTTGATCACCTGGGCAGAATAATTGTAAGGCAATTATGGGACATAAGACATTATAAACCCAACTTATATTTACAAACTGTTATTTACAATATTACAGAAAGGTATTTTCTTGATGTTAAAAAAATCTTAATAAATGAAATCAAAGAAATGATTTTTAGAAGGGCCCATTGTCATTATCAGGCCAAAACTCTGGTACATCCCGAAAGCATTCAGGTGTCTCTACCTCATAGTTAATTATTTTATGTTAGTCTGTATTTATATATACAAATCCAGAAAGTTATCCTTAGTGAACAATTATAAGTCCAAACATTTAGTGCTAAAGGCAGAAGCCCCATTGATGTGAAAACTCTGTAAAATGTGCCTGAAATTAAACAACAATATACTAATATACTAACAGAAAAAGGCAAGTCGGATGCAAAGGATCTTACTTGAAAAGTGAACTATTCTTAATTATAAACTGGGAGATTAAGGAACTATGCCTTCCCTTCCATTCTTCAATCAATATCTCCGGAGCGAAGATAGAAGAAACTTACCTTTTGCACAATCCACCGCAGCAGCACCGAAAATTCCCGACCACTTCCTGGTTCTAATCAACTATAGAGTGTATTATCGTGCATGCGTGCTATAGTTGATTAGAACAATGAAGCGATCGGGACCTGTCAGTGGATCCCTGGATCCTGAGATATTGATTGAAGAACCAAAGGTAAGGCAGCTACAGCTGCTTAACCTCCCGGTCTTCAATCAATACATCAAAGGATGTATTGATTGAACTACTACTACTACTACTCCATTCTCTGTCTATTTTATTATCTTTGTCACATAAAGTTGTTCAAGCACTAAAGTCGCAACAAAATGTATCGTAAAATTTGTCTACTAGTCAAAGGTTCTTTTCACATGGAAAACCTAAACTCATCTAAAAAATGCAAAATGGGTATTTTTCTTGCACGGTAATAATGGAAAGTTAACAAAGGGTTTTATGAATGTTATCAAAATGTAATTTATTTTTCCCAGTGCATTTGTTAATTAATTAGAAAGTTCTATATTTCTAGCATTAGCCTTTAAAAGGCTTATAGTGGTTCTCTGTTTACCAGTCCATTCATGCAGGGTCTAATCATATTCTATTTAGGAACATTTTCTATGTGTAGTAAAAAGAGTACTGTATGTATGTATGTGTCGTTTATTTATAAAGCGCCACTTGGGTACGCATTGCTGTACAGTAACGAAATACAATAACGTCATACAAGGGGAACAAATACATACAAGATAGTTCAGTACATAAATTATATAAATAGAAGTGCTAGAGCTTTGCCACAAGAGGTAATGAGGTCCCTGCCCCATAGAGCTTACAATCTAGTTAGGTCAGTAACACAAGTATACAATGAAATGGGTATAAGTGCTGGAGTGAGACGTATGCAGTGCAAATAAAAAATCAAATACTGTGCTGGTTACCAGATAGGTAGGATGTATGGCTAGATTTAAACCTGCTAATAGAGGTTTCTTGACGTAGAGAGTCTAAGGACTAACAGTTTATTTAGTTTACAAGCTTTTGAGGGATATACCCTCTTCATCAGGTCAGAGCGATTACATTCGTTATTGTATTGAGGGATTGCGGTAAATTAAGATGCTCCTGTTTTTGCTTCTTTAAAGTCCCCATACATTGCCCCATTAAGTTTTGTGCTAAACTTAGCTTAAAGGGTATGTACACTGGAAAATTTGTTTTTTTTAAATTGTCCATTAGTGGAAATTATAATTCATCCCAACTATCACTGTTCCATTTTTTTGTTGATCTGTCTCCTATTTCTTAAGATATCCAATCTGAAACATCTTACATTTCAGCTGTCAATCAAGTGCCTTACTGTCATAAACTATTCTTCTGTAAGCATATTTGCTGTAGCTGGAATGGTTTAACAGTTGGTGTGCTGTATGCAGTTAGTATGTGAGAAAATAGTAAGGTCAGTGGTTAGAGCCTGAGCAAAACAAGTACTGTATTGAAGGCCTGCAGCAACACACACACTTCAGAGTAAGTGCTACACATATTTATTTATAGATTAAGATGAGTCATTTTTTCACTATACAAACACTTTAAGGGGAATAGTACGTGAAGCACTGCGCTAAGAATATGTCAGTCCCGAACTTTCTCCCTATACTTCATATCGGGAGAACCCCCAGGATAGTGTGTTCAAAAAATTAATCAAATAAAATCAATTATCCAGCCTGAGATTTTTTGGGTACAGGTAGTATTGAGGGGGCTAGTCAGGAGCAGCCAAAGGGCCAAAGCCAAAGCCTTACTTTGCTCAGCTCTGGCCTAGCCCATTCTTTCATGTACTCAATTTGAGATCACAAAACGAATATCAGATAGGAACATCTCAAGATAAGAAATGCTGCTTATGAAATGTGGTCTTTAGACATTAGTACATGGATTGTGGAAACACTCCAATTAGGCTAATTTACAACTACATTTACCAGAAGTGCTACTGATCTGGTCAAACATAGAAAAGATAATCAATGCACATTCCTAGGCCCCATACAATATCATATTATCTGCACACTGGCATACTTTATAAACAAAGGGGTTTTAGTATACATTACTGTGATCACATGAATGAAAAGCCTTCCAACCATGTCAAGGTAACCCCATGTCTTTAGACATTAGATAGATATCTAAAATCTATCTAATGTCTGCCTAGTGTATGGCCAGCTTAAAGTTGTGGAATGATCTGTCTGAAAAAGAAGGCTATAAAGAAATAAATGTGATGCACAGTCGACCTAACTAAAGTGTGGAGATAGGATAATTGGGGATTTAAATTTCTTCAAAAAATGGGAAAGAGAAAGACAAAGACATCAGTGTATCCCCACCTCGTTTTAGCATTTTAATCATTTGCATGTATATTTTCATGTTTTTAATGTAGATCTAATAAAATGTATTAATTTTTATTGAACCAATTTCCCTCCGGTGTGTGCTATTATGATGGGATGATAAATAGGGGGATTCTTTGTCTTTCCCATTTTTTGAAAAAGGAGGCTAAAAAGCTAGTTATACACTAGGCAGGCTTTAGATTTGTCTATAGACAAACATCTATCTTATGTCTAAAGACCATATTTTACAAGCAACGGTTTGTATATTGAGATGTTGCTATCTGACCCATTAATTTTGTGATCTCAAATTGATTGCTTCTTAGATAGATTGGACATCTGTCTAATGTCCATAAAGTTTACCTAAAAAATAGGGAGGTTACAGGGAAGGAGAGGTATATATGGGGATCAGTGTGCTGGAGGAACCAAGGGGCGCTTCTCTACTGCAGCATACTCACAAAATGGAAGAAGATATCCCCAGCACCTGCCCTTCTCGTTTCAAAAAATGTTTGAAAATGGGTGAGCAAACCCCCAGGAAATAAGCACCCTATGGTGTCTAACGTGTTTCAGGCTAAAGAGCCCTTACTTATAGACTAAAGGTTCGTACACACGTGTGATCACGGGTCCCGACCCACAACGCAAGATGTGTACGAACGTTCATTTCTGCTGATAGTCGGCCCATGTATGGGCCCTTTTACGGACGTTCGGGTGGGGATCGTTGCCCGACTGACCGGATCTCCTAATGACCGGCCGAAACGAACGTTTGTACACATTGTGTGTCGCGGGTCGGGACCCGCGATCGCACGTGTGTACGAACCTTAAGGATAATAGGAAAGAATCCTCCCATTTAAAAGGTATCCAATTAAGAACATTTATGAAAATTAACTCCTTAGTGTGCTTATTAGGTGGCAAATACCAAGAGCATTGGGGATAATAGATGAATTATTATCTTTACATACAGTTTGTAGCAATTAAAATGAAACAGATATTTAGGCTTTATACAGATGATCTCATACTATTTTAACCATTTATACAGTGTCTACTTTAATGCATGCAATACATTTTAAAAAGGGGAATCTAAAGGCTCTGCAGTCAATCAAGGCTATGATTGCTGGCATCACAACCAATGATTGACTGCTGTTTCCCCTGTTGCCTCCATGGCACATGCTCAAGCTTATAAAAAGCTCATTCAGCAGAGGAAGGAGGCAGATACATTTGCCATAACAGAAGAGAAGTTATCAGTAAATATATGGCTACAAATGCATCTAATAAACTGATAATAATAGAATTTGGTATTGTGGGCAGATAACTGAAAAGTCTTTTTATTTTAAGGGTGGATATGCCCTTTAACCCTAACTTGTTCAGATACCACCGTTACCAAAGAGGCTTATGCAAAAAAAAAACCCAAAACAACAAACAAAAAGAACCTACTGGCTGTAACAGCGTATATAGTGTCACCATGGAGAAAGTCACATACAAATTGGATTTTATTTGTTTATGTTTTTTTTTCTATATTCGGGTAGAAAAGTGTTTGATGGGCTAATAGTATTTTCATTTATCAAAACCCTGGCTGTGGCAATCATTAAAAAATGTTTGGGTCTGAAATTCCTTCCGTGGCACAATATGAAATGTAGCAAAACCTAGTTATGTGTTATATATTGTCAAGGTAGGTTCTAATAGGACCTTGGAGCTCCTTGGGATCTATTTATAACCATAGCCCTCAGAAAAAAATAAATTGCTCTCTATTCATAGAATCGCCAGCTCATTGGCACTTGTCACTTTTCGTCTATATACCATATTGGAATGTCTCAGATAACACTTCTTTATGGAAACTCCTTACTGTGTGTATCATAACTTCAAAGACAATTGGAAAGTGTATAAATGTGAATCCTACTTGTTTCTCTTACAGAAGAAAAAATTGAAGGTTATTACTGCTTATCTACTTCTAGGGAATCTGATTATTGTTTTTGTAGCTATTAAAACTATTGCTTTCAGGTGGTAATACTGCTGCTTTATTGGGGTTTTCTTTGATTTAGAAAATATTTTGATATATATATTGTGTGTTTCTAAGAGCAAATCTAGTCTCTAAACAAGTTAGGGATAAAAAAGAGCCAACAATCACATCTCTGGCTGCTGCCTGTGGGAAATTATATTGGGGTGAATTTACAAATTTCCAGCTTCCAGACCTCTGCCCCGCCCCTCCACCCTGGGGGAGAAGCATGCTCAGTTAATACTTCTTTTTTTTTAATCAGTTTTTTTATTTAGATTTTGACAGCAAAATAAAAATAACAGGTCTAACACAACATTGCCAATAGTATTTATATATACTGTACATTATATATTAGAAATATTTACCTATGTCTGTGTCTTTACATTCTTTTAGACTCTTGGTCTGCTTCTACCAGATTGTTCCATTTTTGTAAGAATTTACGGTGTGTTCCATTTGTTAAACTAAACATTTCCTCGTAATTTTTGTTCATTTCTATCCTATTTTTGATTTCTGTCAGTGTTGGGTTAAAGTCTTGGGTTTACATTTACTACTGTACATATTGGGATCTAGTTGTCAATAAAATATGGAAAACCACAGATCTGGTTGTATGTTTTTTGCAGCTCCTCCCCTCTGAGACTTTCTGGCTGGCTGTACAGGCACGATGCAGTGCGTCAATGCACACGCTGACGTCACACACACAAGGACCACACAAGTGCAGCATCTGGAGGCTAGAGAACAAGGGGAAGCCAGCAAGTATCAGAGGGGAGGAGCTCAACAGTCTTCAATCCACATCCAAGATGTCAGCAACTTTAAAGCAGCACAGGTAGGCTCAGGATTTACCCATTATCTTTAGAGTGTATGGCCACCTTATTGGCCAGTTTATTTCTTTACAAGCATGGGTGTAAGCGACATATTTGGCATGCTTGAAAAAGAACACGCTGATGTTCGAAACATGTTGCAATAAACAAATGCAGATCTAACTGCTAGTGCGTCCTCTTCCTTCCATTTCTCGTATGCAGCTGTTTAAAATGGCTGATCGCGGGAGGCATCTAGGAGGGGTTCAAGGACCTGGCCTCCATTCTTGCGGGGGGGGGCTGCAGGTACGCCCCTGGGGGCATGGCTCTTTGAAGCCAACCTGGCTATGAATTGTACTGGCAACAAAATGGAAGCCTTCTTTATTACAGAATCTTTCAATTTATAGGTGTTCTTAAGAGAAAAGCTTTAATTTTAGGAGGATATTAACATTTTTTATTTAGGTCTCCTTTAATAAGTACACAACAACAATGAAGACCAATGAAATCTCCATCATTTTATAGTTCTTTTATTTATCTCTCTCTTTCCATTCTGATAGTTTATTGTGCCTTTATTGTGGTAGAAATGGAAGTGCTGGAACTAATTTTACTGCTCTCAGTCTGGGGAATTGACTGTGCATTTAAGCCTTAGGGCATTTTAGGGAAATGATATTGAAATGTACAAAGCCGAAAAGTTCTATTGGACTGGATTTAAAAGACAGCTAAGTACTAAAATTTGTTTTGCTCAGCTGATACCCCAAATAGAGTCTGAAATAGCAACATAGTAACATAGTTATTAAGGTTGAATAAAGACATACGTCCATCAAGTCCAACCTATTCACCCTTTTTTGTTTTTTTTTTCTTTCTTCTTTTCTTTTTTTCCCCTTTTTTTTTTAACCCTACCTAACAGTTGTTCCAGAGGAAGGCAAAAAATTTAATGAACTTGCCATTACCACATCTGCTGGAAGACAGTTCACAGTTTCACTGTTCTCACTGTAAAGAAACCTCTCTCCAACCTTAAAGGATGTCCACGAGTCCTCTGATATGACCTATTAGTAAACAATGCACCAGAGAGTTCATTGTATGGCCCATTAATATATTTATATAAGGTTATCATGTCCCCACGCAAACGTCGCTTCTCCAATGTAAACAGCCCTAACTTGTCTAATCTGCCTGCATATTCAAGCCCCTCCATTCCCCTTATTAATTTAGTTGCCCTTCTCTAAACTGCCTCAATTTCCAAGATGTCACTTTTGTATATGGGATTCCAAAACTGCACCGCATATTCCAAATGAGGCCTTACCAGTGCCTTGTAAAGAGGGAGAATAATATTTTTCTCTCTTGAATCTATTCCCCTTTTTATACAAGACATTATCTTGCTAGCTCTAGCCGTTGCTACCTGGCATTGTTTGCTATAGCTAAGTCTGTTATCTACCAGAACCCCCCAATCTTTTTCCATTACAGATGCACTTAATACAGAGTTATTTATGGTTTAGGTGGCACAGGGATTATTAAATCCCAAATGCATCACCTTACATTTATCAACATTGAATCTCATCTGCCATTCTGCTGCCCATTTTGATAATCTATCTAGGTCTGCTTGCAGCACTTGCACATCATTGGAAGTTTCCAAAGCTCTGCATAGTTTAGTGTCATCAGCAAACACTGAGACCTTGCTCTCAATGCCCCCTTCTAAGTCATTTATAAACAGATTAAACAGAAGCGGCCCCAGTACAGAACCCTGAGGCACTCCGCTTAGAATTTAAGCCCACATAGATGTAGCTCCAATAACCACCACTCTCTGTTTGCGATCCAATAACCAGTTCTCTATCCATGAACAAATGTTTTCTTCAATGCCAACAGTCCTCAGTTTATACATTAGTCGCCTATGTGGCACAGTATCAAAAGCTTTTGCAAAATCCAAATATACCACATCCACTGCTGTGCCTGAATCTAACTTCTTACTCACTTCTTCATAAAAACCAATTAAATTTGTCTGGCATGATGTATTTCTTATAAATCCATGCTGACTACTACTTATAAGATGATCTCTGGAGACAAAGTCAAGGATATGATCCCTTAACAAAGTTTCTATCACCTTCCCTACCACTGATGTTAGGCTTACAAGTCTATAGTTTCCAGGTTGTGAACGACTACCTTTTTTGAATATTGGTATTACATTGGCTTTTTTCCAATCCAGCGGCACATAATCTAAAAAATAACCTTCTGCTTAATCTATGCTCAAATTGTAGAGACCCTCCCCATTTATTAGCTGTTGTTAGCGAGCATACAACTGCAATAATTTACTCTTAACACCATTACATACTATTATTAATATACTACTTCACTATTTTTACTACTAAAATACTAAGAGAATACCGTATATACTCAAGTATAAGTCGATCCGAGTATAAGTCGAGGTACCTATTTTTACCTGAAAAATTTGTAAAAACTGATTGACTCGAGTATAAGTCGAGGGTAGAAATTATCACCACTACTGCCTTCTGATTCTGTGTTGTTATTAGGCTTTAGTTGCCCTTTATATGGACAGCAGAATTCCCATACAGCAATAGCCAAATCCAGTACCAGTAACCTCCAGTTCCTTGGCACTCCAGATGTTTGGAAACTACAACTCCCAGCATGCTTTGTTGCTGGGAGTTTCAGTTTCTAAACATGTGGAGTGGCAAGGTTCAGTAAACTTTTAATTAAGCTTACCATCATTTACAATTCTCCTGACTCCCATATAGTAAAGGACTCTCTGACCCCCACCTGAGAGTTGTAGTTTCAAGCTGTCATTTGCACTGAACTAGCAGCTGTTTTTTGCCCCAAACTGAGGAGACCCATCAGATTTACAGCTTCCAGATGAGCAGTGACAGTGCTGAGTGAGTCCAGCAGCCAGACTACAGGAAGCAGGAAGTGTAAAGGCAGATCAGCTCCTGTAACTTTCTATGCAGGTTAACACAGCGCCACCTACTGGTTACTATCAACAATTGCAGAATTTGGATCTAAATTAGGACTTTACCGAGGTTAGGTTTTCAGGCTAATTTTAAAGCCTGAAAAATTCGACTTATACTCGAGTATATACGGTAAGTGGCCTTGGAAAAATGGAATATCCATTCCACTGTAGAGGGTACCCTAGTTTTTTCTTTTAAAAAAAGACAGGGGGCCCTATTTATAAAAGATCGGTATCGTTATCGTAAAATACCGGTCGTTATCTGTAAATAATGGTCGTTATCGATAAATAACGACCGGTATTTACCGATAACGACCAGAATTTAACGATATCGGTAAATACCGGTCGTTATCGGTAAATAACGGTCATTATCGGTAAAAACCCGGTAGTTATTTTACGATAACGATTGGTATTTTACGATAACGATACCGATCTTTTATAAATAGGGCCCAGGGATCCTTATTAGTGATAGAGCAACAAGCTGCTACCAATCTAGTTTTCTGTAGCCTTACTATACAGCTGAGGCTGTCATAAAATACATTTTGTGATTGTAAGGGCCATATTTATAAATGCATGGTATCGAAATTTTGCGATACTGGGTGTTATCGGTAATGTACGTCTGAGGCCGTAGATTTTCTACAGTTTCTTTTAATGAATGGGATATTGTCACCCCCAACATAGAATCCACCAGAAACACACATATCTATAATAATGACCTGGAGCACAAATTTAAAAACCTCCAAACGCAAAGACTCAAAACAAATCCAGTATTCGGCATCGCTATCTCTGTAACCATCAATTCCTATTACATGAAAACACTTTATCAGTTCACTGACCAGTGAATTGGTGTCAAAAATGACTGGTTTAAAAAAAATCAATCGCCTTCAACTTCTCAGTTCTGTAGAAGCTTTTACTTCTCAATTTCCTTGGCTGTTTAATTCCTGTATCTCAGTCATTCTACTATAATCCATTTTGGCTCAGAACAGGATGATTAATGTGTTCACTTTGAAACAATTTTGCATTGTACTTTCTGCAAATAACATGAACTAGTTTTAGGACATTATTGTTTAAACGATTCTAACTGGAACAGTTTATGCCATTCGTGAACCACAGAATAAAATAGAGAAAGGGAGGTTGAAAACAGACTATTGGTCACAACCATGAAGCTACAGAGGATAAAGAAAAAGTCCAAACTACAAACCATGTTAGCCTACAAACAAAATCAAATGCTGTGTACATTCAGTTCAATCCAAATCCATATATATGCACTCTATTTGGTAGGATGTTCAAGGTCCCATGTTATATATTGTACAGTGTGATATAGATGGTGTGATAGTACCCGAGGGGAGGTATGTGTGGTGCTGAATTTTATATGTGGCTGTAATTAAAGAACCATTTCTGAGGAACCAGGTCACTGCTTATATTGGTTGGTAAAGTATAACTTTGTACTTTGTGTGTGTTAGGAGCACCTTCCAAAGTTTTTTCTTTTAAAAGACAAACGGGGAGATTCATTTCCTTTTGGCGCGTTACTTACCTTAGCCCGATCCCGCGATACGATAACTGATGTAAACAAGATTACGTCAGGTATTGCATCGCGAGATCGGGCTAAAGTAAGTAGCGGGACTTTAAAGTTCCACAGCCTGTCCCATTAAGTTTTGTGCGTTTTGGATCGGTAGCACAGTGCTATTTCCAAAAATATTTGTAAATGGTGTAGTTCTCTAAAATCCATCTAAAACCCACGTTAACGCGAAATTTCTTCGAGTTAACGTGGGTTTTAGACGGATTTGGGCCATATTGAATCTCTCCCAAAGGGCTTTATTTATTAAGTGCGGTATTGCAATTTAGCGATAATGTACGATCGCGGCCTTAAATGTACGGCCGCGGTCGTACATTTATGCCGAACGTTTGGTCATAGAATACTAAGCTGTAGTAAACTACTGCAATGGTTTTCTATGGTGATCGTAAATCTACAATCATGTTATTGTAGATTTACAATTCTTAGTGGTAATTTACCATCGCTATCATTAATTAATGATCGCTAAACTGATCAGAAATTAACGATTGGTTTAACAGTCGTTAAGCCTTTTATTTGTACTGCCCATGACGCCAATGCACATGTGACATGACGTCCATACACATGAGCGTTCTGGTGATGTTGCAATGAATGTGCGTGCGACATCATTGTATTGCGTCACAGCAATGTTGAGTGTGAATTGACGTGGTACTACCGTAAATTACCTTTTGTGGCCAAGGAAGCAGGAGATCTCATGGAGGCAGAGCTCCCAATGCCATTACACAGTAGGAGGAAGCCAGCAAGATTCAAGCAGTAATGGTAAGGTCCCAGAATGCGTGTTGCATTTTCCGTTTTGCGAATCACATTGTAATTTAAAATATAATGAAAATAGCATGAATCAGTTCCCACTGTATAATTTGCATGCGTACAAGACTTTTGGTCCGTAGCCGGAGATCCCGATGCCATTACATAGGAGCAGGATGCCAGCAAGATTCAAGAAGTAAGGGTTAGGTCCCACAATGTGCATTGTGTTCCGTTTTTCATATGTTTTGCGAATCGCAATGTAATTTAAAATATAATGGAAATCGGGTGAATCAGTTCCCGCTGTATAATTTGTGTTCCGAATCAATGTGGTCCATTTTTTTATCTGCATGTGTGCATGACTTTTGGTCCATGTGTGGGATAGAACAAAAAAAACCACAACTTTAGTTTTAAAGCCACAGCTAACCTAAAGTTATTTTTACAGTGTAAATACCCTTTAACAATCTCAAATTTTACAATCATACAATTTCAATTCCGTAAAATTATAATTGCAATCTCACAATTTAGATTGTGACTGCACATCTATGATCACCAAATGAATTGTACGATTGCCTATACAATACTATTGTGGCACTCTAGTGCAAATTAGTAATCAGTATCTGAACAGATTCAGCCAGGAAGCCCCTTTATTTTATTCTGACTTCCCATCAAGCTCTGTGTACAGTCGCCTCCTGCCAGCTCTGAAATGTTTTGACAGTTCTAAACCATAAAACCCATGTTTAAAATAAACTGTCATTTGGTTGCAGCTTTTTTGTTTACTGTCCTTATTAGTCTGATGGATTTTAAATTGAATAGGCAAGAGAAAAATGGCAACAAAAAAATGATAGTGCTTCCTTTCTACTTTAGCCATCAAGCTTGCATTTGATTTACTTGCTGTGAAAACCTTTAATTATTTGCTTCTTATTCAACAAAGTCACTGTTTAAAATGTTTATTCTCTGCCGTTTAACATGTCACAGAATAAATTGCTTTAGGGAAGATGATCTGTACCTACCCTGTTCTCCTTGTTGTTTTACTCACATTTAAGAGATTTATTTAGACATAAAAGGCAAATTTCCAGTTCCACAACTCCAGGTGCGGTTCAAACTGGTGCCTGAACATAGTAGATAAAAGGGAAACAATTCTATTGCATGCTGGAGGCTAAGCAATATGTTTTCTTTTGTTCCGTTTTTCTACAGGATTTATTTCCAACTTTGCTTTAGACTATTTTGAACATACATGTTTGATTTTTGCTATTGCAAACCTTGTTGTTCAGATTTCAGCTGGTTCAACTACAAGGTGGTGCCAGTAGTGGGTTAAATTATAGTTTTGGGGTTAGACATGTGCTTTAAGCTTACCCCTGACACCTCTTGTTCTTGAATACAATAGATGAGCTTGCCCAAGTTTGGTTGGCTAGAGGGTTCTGCAAAGTTTTCTAACCTGACCGGCAGAATGAACTTTGGGGAGTAATCAGATGGCTCAAGGGGCAGAACCCCCAGGATTAGCCATTTCGTATTCTATTAACCACCAATCAACCAGTCTCAGATGTCTAAATGATTTCCTTGTGAAAATACGTTAACTTATTTTAATGTAATATGTGGGGTGGGGTTTACACAACACACTGTAAGTATCCCAATTGAAATGGTATATATAAGAAATTAGTAGACTGGGTTACTTCCATGCTCTGGTGTGATAGGAAATGTTTAGTTGAGTGGGGCTGGCTGCAATGCAAGTTTCTTGCTTGTAGGATAGGGGAAGGGTTACAAGCAGAAAACAAAAAATAAATAGGTTAAGATCAAGACCTTTGTAAAAAAATTAGTTAATAATGACATGTCCATGTATTAAAATTCTTAAAACTCGTTTATACCTATAATGCAGGTAATGCATGCGTGCACAGTGTGATACTGAAGGAACAGTATTGTGAGGCTGAGTACAGGAATTTTCTTACTAAATCCCATGGGGGAGGTCCTGCTACAGGAAGTTCACCACAAGGCCAAGAAAAAAGGTTTAACAGTTGCAGGTAGAGGTGGGGAGGGGGATAGCCAAAAATAAACACCACCACATTATTTCACTAGGGTACAGCTACCCACTAGCAACAAGTTAGAAATACGGTGTACTTCTCCTTTAAGTGTTTTTTTTTATTGTTTTTAATTGCTATAATAAAGTTTGTTGGCAACCTTATTCCTGTGTGCAGAGGTTTTTGGAAACTATACATTTGGTCAATGGAGCTACATCTATGTGGACTAAAGTTCTAAGTGGAGTGCCTCTGGTTTCTGTGCTGGGGCCACTTCTTTTTAATCTGTTTATAAATAACTTAGAAGGGGGCATTGAGAGCAAGGCCTCAGTGTTTGCTGATGACTTAAGGTGGCCATACACATGCTTTCTCCATTGCAGTGTACGGACAGATCACATTGGTATCTGTCGGCACATTGCGAAGGGAACCTTCACACATGGAACCGACCGATCCCCATACGCGGTATGGGGATCAGTTGGCCGTGCGGCCATACACCGCATAATCGGTGTGGGCTCCCTCTTTTAAAGTAAAGTGAGCCAATGCAGACCGACGGAAATTTTCCATCTTTCCCGATCGATCGGAGTGCCAACTACGGACGTTCGTCGGCACTCCGATCGGTCGGGAATATCCCCTACACACGAGGATGTCCTTTTAAGGTTGGAAGAAAAGAAGTTTCATCTTCGGGATAGGAAAGGTTTCTTTACAGTGAGAACGATGAAACGGTCTTCCACCAGATGTGGTAATGGCAAGTTTGTTGACTATATTGGTATTAATACATGTACTGTAGTTCTGGTTGATCCAGGGATACTTTCCGATTGTCGTTTGGAGTCAGATAGGAATTCCCCCCTTATTAGCTGTTTTTTTTTTTTTTTTTTTGCCTTCCTCTGGATCAACTGTAGGGTTTAAAAGGAGGGTGAAAAGGTTGGACTAGATGGACATATGTCTTTAATCAACCTCAATTACTATGTACAGACCAAGCAAGCATCAGAACAGCACAGAATTAAGGGCCATATTTATAACCCCGCAATATTACAACTTTGCATTACCGCAGGTTTTCATTAATGTACAAATGTGGCTGTAAATCTATGGCAAACAATCTTTATTCTATGAACAATAGAATACCAAGCGGTAGTAAAATAATGCAATGCTATTCTATAGGCGATCGTTACTCTATGATCAGGGTCAACGATTTAAGATTGCTATCATAGATTTATGATCGCTGTAACGATCGTTAAAGGCGCAGTTGTACAATTGTCCCAAGATCATACAACAATGGAAAAATACCAATATCATCCGATCAGGATTAGTGTCTGTACAGGCCACTTCAGCTTAAAGAGTCATGAAACTCCAATTACATTAATTCATTATAAGTTCACCAGATCCTTAAAAAGATGTATTTATTGATACACTGTTTTGATCCAGGAATTATTTTTTTTTTTCCCTTGAAGAATGTGCCTCCAGGCAGAGTCCTTACTGTAGATTATTTTATTTTATAGATGTTTTGGGATGGATAAAAGTTTGAACTAGATCGATATATGTCATTGACCTTCTGTCATTCAACAGAAAGGTCCAATACTGCGGGGTTTATATGATCGATAAGGATACAGAACCTTTACTGCCAAAGATCAAAAATGTACGACTGCAGCTGTACAATACTTCTAGCGAACCTTAAGGACCTCTGTGGTATTAATTGGACAATACTGCACGGTAGCAATATACATTGTGATATCATTATATTGCACCATCGTTGTTCGTTTAAGACTGCGGTGGGATAAAACTTCTACATTGTAAAGTACTGATCATTATCGATATTTGCTGTACTCTGTAGATTTATTCTTCTGAGCACTGCTGCCTGTTGTATCCAATAAATACTGACACTTCTTGTTCAAGGTCAGGTCTTAAGCGCATAGACCTGACCTTGGTTGACCATGTTAACCCAAAGAAAGCTCAGAAGATGGCAAATAATTTCAAGTCCAATAATACACATACATATATGATAGAATATTATATTGCTTTTTGTGTTTAACAGCTGTGAAAATTATAATTTTTTGTTCTCCAAGATGGTATTTCATTATTGATGAGACGTCTGTCTATTAGATTGTGAAAAGGAACTGTTTTTATGTGTTTCCTTTTATTTCTATTCATATGCAGGATTTTTTCAATTACTTTATATCCAATCATTTCCAATAGTTTCCATCATTTTCTATGACAGTTTGAAGCGACCCATACAGTGTTTCTTGCACGACAAATGTATAAATAATAGTTTTAAGTTACTCCAGACGTATTCAGTCATCTATTAAATGGTTATTGTGCTTCTGAATTGCAGTCTTTGTGTAAGTTTAATGAATCATTTTATGCATTGGTCTTCATATTCTTTACTATAGTGTAGAGGATGTTAATATTCAATGTAGCGCAGTAGACCAAAAAGTCAGTAGAATTTATGCTGTAAATCAGGGGGGGGGGCAATTAAATTTCACAGGGGGCCGCACAAGAAACTTGGATTGTCGTGAAGGGCCAGACCGATAGGTTCAAATAAATTTTCATTATAGAGATAGCAAAACTGCATTCAGCTTATCAAAGTTTCAATTAATATGCCTGGATCATTTTTTTTTATTATTAATTGCAATTTTGGTATGTAATATTGTAGATCCTTTCCAAACTCAATTAATCAATTGATCAGGTAATTTTTAATAAAATAAACTTAATAAAAATAAATTAATTATCCAGCCTTGAAACAATTAGGCCGCATGTGGCCCCCGGGCCTTACTTTGCCCAGGTCTGCTGTAAATGATCATCTACCTGGGCCATTGTAAAAGCCTGGATCCTAAGGCCATATTCATACACTCGCGTTATCGCAGTTTGGTAATGTACGACAGTGGTCGTAAATGTACAGCCGCAGTCATACAATTACGACCGAATGTTCGTTAATTAACAAACAAACGTTCAGCCGAAGAATACCGAAGAATAGTCTATGGGAAAAAATGTCCAGAAATTCGCCGATAACGCCGTAACGCTTCCGCGGATTCCTTAGCTAGAAGATAGCACACTTCTCCTATATGCCCTGCAAATGGCAAAATGCACAAGAATCTCGCACACAATCGCGTGCAATAAAGCTCGCGATTTTGTGCGCGATTCCTGTGCGTTGCAGTGTGGCCTCAGCCATACAGTCCAAAAAAGCAGAAGAATAAAACGGAAGAAGACAAAGAAGAAGAAATAGAAAGAACAGTAATTTGGCTTTTTCAAGCCAAATTAATAAAAACTTGAAGGGGGGTTTAGCTGGATAGCAAAAAAGAAACATGAGTGAAATAGAAAGATGTCTTTACAGAGACATTGGGAAAATAATATTAAAGGGTATCTCCACTGATAAAAGTCACCTGGGTTGTAAGGATAGATATGTGTAAGGTGGATATGTACCTGCAGTATCCTGTGTCTGTGAGCAGTAGTTTAGAAGAAAAATACAATGAGTTTATCCATGAATGCTGTGGGTGGTGCAGGTCTGCCCACTTTCATTGACTGCCTGCTTGGGAAATGCAAATTGGCTCTTCTGTGCTGGGCCATACGTTGATGCAGTTGCTGTTTGGTCTCCCCCACATACAAATCAGAGCATTCTTCACTGCACTGCACTGCATATATGATGTCGCTTTTCTTGTGTTTAGGTATTGGGTCTTTCGGATGTACCAATTGCTGCCTCAGTGTGTTGTTCGGTTTAAAGCAGACAGGGATACGATGTTTTTTGAAAATTCTTCTTAATTTCTCGGAGACCCCTGCTACATATGGGATGACCATGTTCTTCCTCCTGTCTTGCTTTTCCCCTTCACTGTTGATATTTGTGTTCTTTTCTTTCCTTCTACTTCTTTTGACAAAGGCCCATTCTGGATATCCACAAGTTTTAATGGCTCCTCTGAGATGTTTAATTTCTTTAGCCTTCGCCTCTGTGCTAGTGGGGATGTTCTCTGCTCTGTGTTGCAGGGTTCTGATGACACCCAGCTTGTGATCTAAAGGGTGGTGGAAGTCAAACAACAAATACTGATCTGTGTGTGTTGGTTTTCTGTAAACCTCTACTTCCAGTTTACCATTTTCCTTAACTTCTACCAAGCAGTCCAAGAAAGCCAGTTTGTTGTTTTGTACCTCTTCCCTTGTGAATTTAATGTTTTGGTCTACCGCATTAATGTGTTCTGTGAAAGCTTGTACTTCCTTCTGGTGGATTTTAACCCAGGTGTCATCAACATATCTGAACCAGTGGCTGGGTGCTATGCCCTTAAAGGTATTAAGCACATGTTTTTCTACCTCCTCCATGTAAAGGTTGGCCACAATGGGTGAAACTGGAGATCCCATTGCACATCCATGTTTTTGCTTATAGAACTTATCCCTGTATTTGAAATAGGTGGTATTCAGGCACAAGTCCAACAAGGAACACACCTGTTCTGGGTTGAGATCAGTTCTGCTGGTAAGAGTGCTGTCTTGGCCCAGCCGTTTTCTCACCATGTCAACAGCCTCCTTGGTGGGTATACAAGTGAAGAGAGATGTCACATCATAGGACACCATAGTTTCTTCTGCACCAAGTACTATATCTTCAATCTTGTTGGTGAAATGCTGAGAGTTCTGGATGTGATGCTTAGAACTTCCCACCAATGGTCCTAAGATGTTAGCTAGATATTTTGCCACCTTGTATGTTACAGAGCTGATGCTGCTGACTATAGGTCTTAGTGGGGCCCCTTCCTTATGTATCTTTGGGAGTCCATATATGCATGGATGTGCCTCACCAGGGTAGAGGCGATGATACATTGCTCGGTCAATGGCTTTATCCTTTTGAAGCTGTTGTAGTAAGTCTATGACTATTTTCTTGTAACGGCTGGTGGGATCCCTTGTTAAAGCCTCATATGTGTTGTTATCGGCCAGGAGCATGGTCACCTTATCATGGTAGTCTGAGGTGTTGAGTACCACTGTGCATCTTCCTTTATCTGCCGGTAGAATGGTGATACTGGAATCTTTCTTGAGGGATGTTAAGGCTCTTCTTTCCTGTGTAGTCAGGTTAGATGAAGGAGTTTTAGCACTGGCTAAGGCTGCAGATACCTTAAGGCAAAGTTGTTCTGCCTCACTCTGTGAAACCTTATTACTGTGGATAGAGGCTTCTGTGGCTGCTATAATATCCACCACAGGGATGGCTTTAGGGGTAATGGCAAAATTCAAGCCCTTACCAAGGACTTCCATTTCTGGCTGGGTCAGGGTCCTGTTAGACAAGTTTCTCACCCATTCCTCCTTGTTTGATGAAGTGACACCCTCCTTTTGTATCCAAGGTAGTTGTTCTCCTTTGGGGCTGTTCTGGGATGACAGAATAGAGAACTTGTTCTGTTGCCTTTGTTTGCCCTTACAGTGCTGAGAAAGCTGTGCTTGTTTGGTGAACTCCATCACTCTTTCCCAGATGGACACAGGTAGCTGTGAGGCCAGGTTCTGTTCTAGTTGACTAATGTTGTGCATTAAAGCATCGACTGTAAAATGTGTCGTACCCGTTCACTTAGGAGCTGTGTTTGAGCCTTTTGCAGTATCTGTTTGGCTCTGATGCCTTTAACCGTGGAATCCAGACGTATACTGCATGGTACTAGCCTTTGTTGTCTGCATCGGAGGTTAAATCGCAGGTGGTTCTGTAGTCTGCCAATTTCCTTGGTGTTCTTTTTCGACACCGACTGCCATGTACATGTTTTCGACACCGTCTGCCATGTACAATGCTGTTTTAACACCTTACTCTGGGCGTTCCTATAACACCTCTTAGCCACTATCCAATCACACCCTTAACACCTGGCTGTGATATGCTAATTGGGATTTTCCAGGGTACATAATTGCCACAGATTCTTGTACAAGTCATTCTGAATTGAGAAAGCCAGTCGGATGACTAGCGAAACGTCTTCAAGAACTACATTTCAAGTCCAGTTGATCTAATTGAATACAACAGATATACCATGACCTGGATGAATGAGAACCTTCACAAGCGTTTTTTTAAGTACATCAATAGTAAAAAGATGAGGACTGAGAATGGGAAAAACATTAAATAATGGGCAAGGTTAATATTAATAAAGCCCCAGGACCTGATGAAATACATCCTCAAATCTTAAGAGAGCTTAGTCTAGTTTTATCTAGACTACTGTTTCTTATCTTTTCAAATTCACTTTTGTCTGGTGATGTGCCGATGGATTGTAAAAAACCAATATAGTACCAGTATTCAAAAAAGGTAGCCTGGTAACTATTGACCTGTAAGCTTAACATCATTGGTAGGTAAGGTGCTAGAAACTTTGCTACGGGATTATATCATTGACTTTGGTGCATATTTATAAAGTTTCGTTAAACTTTTCACCTTCTTTAACACTGCCTTTTCGGCACATTTGGATTTTTCGCTATTTATAAAGCAGTGATAACCAGTGGTGAAAGGTCATTAACACAACTTTCGCTTTTCGTATTTTGCCTTACATTGCTGCGGTTATCACTCGAGAATATTTATAAAATGGCGAAAAGTGTGTTTTTGTGTTAAGTTCAGCCATTTCAATTTGCCAAGTCTGAGGATGGCGAAAACGCATAAGTGGCCATTTATTTAGCCTGCCAATGGGTCCATGGAAGGCGTCAGTACACTGTAGAGTGTTTCTCAATACTAATAAGTACTCAGGTGGCTGTTAGACTATTTTCCAGCATTTACTGTAATGCGATCTGCGATTTCGCTTTTTAAGGTTTATTTTCGAGGATTTTCAAACGTTCGATGATATTTTCAAAAATTATCATAAATACAGTAGCTCTATACATTCGAAAATCTTCAAAAATGTATTCCATTTTTGGATCTTCTGGATTTTCCCGAGATCCGGGAATCCGAAAACAGAACAAAACTATGTAGTTTCGGCCATCTCTATTTAAGAATAGCCTAACTATTCTTTTTAGACAAAGATATAATAGTGTAAAACTCAAAAGGCGAATTTTCTCTATTTCATTACTGGGATATTGTATTGTATTTTATAAAGACCACCAAAACAGCCCTACCCTAAATCAACGCCAATCAGGATTGGGATTTCAGACATAAACAGCTCTGACCTTGTGCGCAGCCTCGGTGTGCTAATCAGAAACCAAATTTGACTGTAGTCAAATCTGCCTACTTTCATCTGAAGAACATTACAAAAATCATACATCTGATCCCCCCCAACCCTAGTTCACGCCTTCATCACATCATGGCTGGACTACTGCAATGCCCTTGATGTAGGTCTCCCACAAAAAGACCTGCACCGCCTACAATTAGTGCAGAATGCTGCTGCCAGGCTGCTAACAAACCAGCCTTGCCACTGCCACATTACACAGATCCTTCACTCACTGCACTGGCTACCAGTACAATGGAGAATACTCTTCAAGATTGGACTGTTGACTTTCAAATCACTGCACAATCTGGGCCCTGGATACATGAAGGACTTGCTGAAGCTGCACCACACCTCTAACAACCAGCAGGTTCCATAAACTTGGTCACTCCCAGAGTGCGCCTCAAAACTTGTAGAGACAGAGCTTTCTTATGCTGCCCCCACCCTTTGGAACTCCCTACCACACCCAGTAAAGACAGCCTCTTCCC
The DNA here is from genome assembly GCA_019447015.1 of Hymenochirus boettgeri. Classification (NCBI taxonomy): domain Eukaryota; kingdom Metazoa; phylum Chordata; class Amphibia; order Anura; family Pipidae; genus Hymenochirus; species Hymenochirus boettgeri. Next base: position 85,376,421 of record CM033469.1, on the reverse strand, counting down.
TGGAGTTATTCAAATCCAGACTGAAAAGCCACCTTGTTTAGCCTGGCATTTCCGGATTTATAGAGTTCTTCCTCTATATCACAATTTACCAATCAACCAATTGTTGGTCTGAGCCATGCTTACAGCGCTTTGAGTCCTACAGGAGGAAAGCGCTTTAACAAATGTTATTTGTTGTTGTTGTTGTTGTTGTAACTAGTGCAATAGTACAAAAGTGAATTTTCTCTATTTTATTAATAAGACACATTTTTAAGTATTGCTTATTTTCAGCAAACTGCAGTTAATTATCAAACCAGTTACATTGATATGGGAACATACCATAGTGCTGTTGAAGAAAAAGTCATGATGATGGAACATTCCAGTAAGTAAAGATGTTTGGCGAAAATTCTGGTAACACTGCAAAAAAATGCAACAAAAGGGAGAAAAGTGGCAAAAAGGCGAAATTTCACATATTCATAGACAGCTATAAATTTAAAAAAATGGCAAAATAGCTCTGAATTTACACTAGAGAGTAATCTCTCTTTTCGCAGTGATACCACACAACGCAATGAATAAGGTGAAAACTATCGGCACACATCGCCTCAGCAATACTTCTCTGCAAAGGCAAAAATGAGTGTTTTATAAATAAGGAGAAAATATTGCTATTTTTCATTGTGGTGTCTTGCGATAGCAAAATGGCGAAAATAGTAATTGTTTATAAATATGCCTCTTTGTCTCCAGAGCTGCTCTTATTAGTTATGCCTGACAAATTTACTTGTTTTTTTGAAGAAGGGTGTAAGAATTTAGATTCAGGCATAGCAGTGGATATAGCATACTTAGATTTTGCTAAAGCTTTTGATACTGTGCCACATAGATGACTAATGTTATTATAATGTGTATTGAGGACTGTTGGCCTAGTAAAAAACATTTGTACATGGATAGAGAATTGGTTATTGGATCGCAAACAAAGAGTGGTGGTCAATGGAGCTACATCTTTGTGGGCTTAAGTTCTAAGTGGTTTGCTCAGGGTTCTGTACTGGGGCCACTTTTTTTAAATCTGTTTATAAATGACTTAGAAGGGGCTAAACCATGCAGAGCTTTGGAAATTTCTAATGAGTTGCAATTGCTGCAAGCAGACCAAGATAGGTTATCAAAATGGGCAGCAGAATGGCAAATAAGATTCAATGTTGATAAATGTTATAAATTTGGGGTTTAACAATCCTTATGTCATCTACAGCATAAATAACGCTGTGTTAAGTGAATCTCTAATGGAAAAAAAATTGGGGGTTCTGGAAGATAACAGACTCAGCTGTAGCAAAAAATGCCAGGCAGCAACTGCTACAGCTAGCAAGATATTGTCTTGAATAGAGGGGAATAGATTCAAGAGAAAAAATATTCCCCCTCTTTACAAGGCACTGGTAAGGCCTCATTTGGAATATGCGGGGCATTTTTGGAATCCCATATACACAAGGGACATCTTGGAAATGGAAGCAGTTTAGAGAAGGGCAACTAAAATAATAAAGAGACTGTAGGGGCTTGACTATGCAGGCAGATTATACAAGTTAGGGCTGTATACATTGGAGAAGCGACATTTCTGTGGGAATATGATCACTTTATAAAAATATATTAACAGGCATATAATAAACTCTCTGGTGCATTGTTCATTAATAGGTCCTATTTGAGGACACGTGGACATCCTTTAAGATTGAAAGAAAAGTTTCATCTTCGTGTTAGGAAAGGCCAAAATGTTGCTATTGTTGCACTATGTTTAAATAAATAACAACTTTAATCAAAGACCTGTGGGGGATGATCAACAGGATGATCACTAACTCCAGCTGTTTAAAGGAGGGAGAGGCATCTCAGACAATACACAGCATTATTTTTTTCAAATAATGGACCTTATCAGGTATGCAACTCCCCATGGATGCTAGGCTCATCCTTCCCCAGAAAAATATACAAAAATTAAAAGGAAAAAACTGTGATGACATTACTGCTTTCAATTAAATGTTGTTTTTATTGGAACTAAAAGCTAATTAGCATTTGTGGCTTATATAAAGAAACAATTAGTGGGTAGATCATTTTTAATAAGATGTTAAGTAGGAATGGTTTAGATAAATTGCTGTTGGTTAAACACATTTTAAAGGTTTGAGTAGAAAACATGTATAAATAGAAGAAACCCAATAATGTTCTCTTGTTTAAAAAAAGAATCTATAAGAAACAGTTTTTCATTCTGCATATTTTTTAGTGATCTGGGTTTCAGATTTGAAAAGATAGTAAGATTAGAGAAATGATCTTCCAACTGTAAGTAAAAATCAACTGGACTTGTTTGGTAACTGTTTCCCCACTCACCGAAGTCATCTCCCCATTTGCAATCTCATTTACTGGTATATATTATACTTACCACAACTAGTTAACAATTTATACAATATGAACAATTAGCTCTGACTTGAACTACAGTATGTTAATTCCTTTAACTTAGTCCTAGCATAAGTTTGCTAATCGTAATTGAAGTAAAAAAGGTTAGAAGTTAGGACCATAAAGACTGGGGTTACCTTGACGTGGTTGGAGGGCTTTTCATTCATTTGATTACATTAATGTTGACTAAAACCCCTTTGTTTATAAAGTATGCCAGTGTGCAGATAATATGATATTGTATGGGGCCTAGGTATGTGCATTGATTATCTTTTCTATGTTTGGATAAATGTTTGACCAGATCAGTAGCACTTCCGCAAAATGTAGTTGTATATTAGCCTAATTGGAGTGCTTCCACGATCCTTGTATTGTATGTATTTGTTATGAAGCATGTTCAAGCTTCTATGTGGCAATAGCACCTCCAACATGCCCCTTTAATGGGAGGTCCTATGCCTTTAATATAAAGCACTGGATGGATGGCCTCTTTCTTCATTTTAAAAAGCCAAAGGGCTGGGGGGAAGTGAGAAAGCCTGTTTTATTGATCCAGTCTGCAAGTATGAGAAATGCAAATGTTTGCTAATCGTAATTGTAGTAAAAAAGGTTAGAAGTTAGGACCTTCCAAACTAGGGTTACCTTGACGTGGTTGGAAGGCTTTTCATTCATGTGATCACAGTAATGTAGAATAAAACCCCTTTGTTTATAATGTATGCCAGTATGCAGATAATATGATATTGTATGGGGCCTAGGTATGTGCATTGATTATCTTTTCTATGTTTGTATAAATGTTTGACCACATCAGTAGCACTTCTACAAAATGTAGTTGTAAATTAGCCAAATTGGAGTGCTTCCACAATCCTTGTATTGTATGTAGTTCTATTAAAGTGTACTAAATGACTAAATAACTTCATGGGCATATTGCTGCATATTTTTGCAGTATGTAATAAAACTGGTATGGTAATTTTAGCGAATGGCAAATAAGCTTGCAGATAAATTATAGTTGTAGATATCGGTGTCTGACCTTGCCGATTCCACAGATTCTATAGTAAAAGATTAAACGACAAATCAGATCTTTCACAAAGCTCAGAACATTTCTCCAAAAAATGACAATTTCCAACTAGTGTGCACTCCCTGCCAGTTGTAAAAAGGGTTCTGTCCAAACAAAACATTAAAAAAAACTGTGGTTGGAGGTTCCCAAGGAGAACCTTTGGCAAATCACAAGATATCTTTGTGTGCACGTCAGTAAATGTGTAAATTATACATAAGAAGGGACATCTTTTGTCTGAAACATGTTATGTGATAAATTTAGCCCCAACCAATCAAATCTTATTTAACATTTAAAAGCTAACATCTGATTGGTTGGGGCAAAATTAGCACCATTTTAAACGATAAGAACTTTTATTGAATAAACCTGATTGTGTTTTGTGCCTTGAGAACCTCCAGTTTTATTTTTCATTCTAATTCTAGATGTTATGTTTAGTTTGTTTGTATTTACAGTATATGCATTATTCGTTGGTACAAATTCCTATTATCAAAAGAGAGAAACACTACAATAAATGGCAGCTGCCAAGAACTACTCTACTCTATCAATCAACCCTAATTCTATGAGTAGTACATAGGGTGAAAACCTAAACCTCTATGAGTGGATCTAAATAGTAAAATGTGAGGGGATTATTAGGGACTATAATTGCCCTTTAAGTAAATGTAAAGTTATGTAAAAAATGTTATTCCTCCCCATACTAGATATTATTATTATTGTGGATTTATACAGCGCCAACATTCTCCGTGGTGCTTTACAGTTGTATTAATATACATAAGGAAAACATACATGTTACATATAAGGGTAGTGCAAGTAATACAAAGTGCAAATAATAGAGGTTAAAGGACGATGTGAGCAAATGAAGTTTGGAACTAGCAGAGTTGTTGATGTCAATGGGGATGTTGAAATCCCCGAAAATTATAGTGGGGATATCAGTGGAAAGGAAGTGAGATAACCAGGCAGAGAAATGGTTGAAAAAAAACTAGTGGTTGGGCCAGTAGGCCGATAGATAACAGCAATCTGCAGGTGTGTGGGAGAATAAATACAGACGGAGTGAGAATCAAAGGAAAGCTGGGACAGTAGTAATGGGTTTGAACCTGCAGCGCTCAGACAAGAATGCCAACTCCACCACCATGTTGGATTCCAGGCCGTGGAGTGTGTGTAGGCCTCCATATGAGAGCACAGCAGGTGAGACAGTGTCAGAGGGAAACAGTCATGTTTCAGTGAGACCTAGGAAGGTAAAGGAGTTAGAAATGAAAAGGTCATGTATGTATGAGAGTTTATTACAAACAGAGCGTGCCTTCCAAAGTGCCCCAGAGTGTGTGTTGGCAGAGGGGTGTTGGCAGAGGCAGGTCACATCTGGACAAATTCTGGATTAATTCTGGGGTTAATTCAGCCCAACACTTGGAAAGAATGCTGTATTCCTTCTTATACAGTAATGTAAGACAGTAAGAAAAAGCAAAATCTTAATATAATGCACAATGATATATGTTGTTCTTTAAACACATTTTGTTTAGTTGTGCTGTGTATACCAACACTAAATATTGCATGTTTTTCACTGTCTTCAAACTGACCTTGAAGCCGTAAATAAAAACATAAAAGGCTCAAAAATAAACTTAAAAGATTCTAATAAATATTTAACTCTGTGTCACTTTTTTAAGCATCCCCACTGTTCTGTGGCTGATGGAGAAAGTAAACTGCCTTCAGCCAAGATTTACAGACAACTTTCATGGTCTTTGTTGTTAAATGGCACTGACCAGTAGATTGACAAGAGTTGTAGGGCTTTTGAGAAGTGATTCCTCTGGAAGCTAAGACCATAGACCTCTTCTTTTAAAATTATGTCAAAAATAAATACTTTAAACTAAAGGAATCCTTTGATTAACCACTTTGAAAAAAAGATGTTTCTTCTATCAACATTTCACACATAGAAATAAATAATAATTTAGTATTCAAGGGTATTGTTTGTAATTCATAAACCGTCAAATGCATTACAAGACGTATGGGAATTTTTTCAAAGCAAATCTTTCAAATTCCCTGACTATGAAGATTAAAGCTGTGGTTAAACAGACACTTTTGTTATTTAAAGATAAGTAAGGATAGGAGTGATTAATTGTGACATATAAGACACTTTTAAACACCAGGAAACATTTGAATATGTCTTGTGCTGTCTAAATAATGCAGTATTTTACTTCCTAGTAAAACAACCCTTCAATACTAATCATCAATAAAGAAACTGCAGCCCTTTTGAGGGCTATTAAAAAAAATTGTTTAGTGGCATGCTCGCTAGTCATGTCTAGTCTTAATTTAATCCATGGAGGGAGGAGCCAGCTTATGAAGGCAATAATTATCTTAAAATATCTAATTACAAATGCATATAATAATTTAGTAAAAATAGCAGTTGTGATTGCGGGCACCAGTTTTTTGTTTTAAGGGTTGATATACCTTTTAAACATTATCTTTAGAACTTGCCCTCAGTTCAAGACAAATATGTGTGTGTGAAATTCTTTAACAGTATAAAATTATTTTAAGGTTATAATGAGCACTTGCAGCTCCGATACAATTTAATGCACAAATAAAGTTTCTAAAAAAATGCATTCTTGAGAATTCCAATACACAGAGAACTTTATTATGTTTTTAATTTAAGAAAGGAATGTTCAAATCAGAACACTTGAAATGTACTTCTCTTTAATCCTGGGGGTTGTTTGCATAATTAATCACCCAAGAAATGTTCTTACAAGGTGTTAAAGAAAAAAAAAAACACTAACGGGAAAAAAAATTAAATATATATGAGCCGTAATAATTTTTATAATATATTTCTGCAGGCTTCTGTTTTCTTTTCACATCTTTTACGTCTTCATACAATTAACTCTCTGGTGTATTGTTCACTAATAGGTCATATCAGAGGACTGGTGGACATCCTTTAAGGTTGGAAGAAAATAATTTTCAACTTCAGGTTAGGAAAGGTTTCTTTATAGTGAGAATGGTGAAACTGTGCAACTGTCTTCCAGCAGATGTGGTAATGGCAAGTTCATTGAATAGCTTTAAAAATGGCCTGGATAAGTTTCTTAAACAAAACTCCAGTATCACAAAAGTGATACTGGAATTCTGGGAAATTGCATGCTAAACTCATGTAAGTATTATAAAATAAACACTGCTGCTTTTACAGTAAAAAGCCTTATTTTCACTTAAGGCAATCTAAGGAAACAGGTAAAGAAAAACTAAAAAGGAAAGGTGCTTGTGAAGGTTCTCATTCATCCAGGTCATGGTATATCTGTTGTATTCAATTAGATCAACTGGACTTGAAGTTTAGTCCTTGAAGACGTTTCGCTAGTCATCCGACTGGCTTTCTCAGTTCAGAATGACTTGTACATAATTGCCAAAGATTCTTGTACAAGTCATTCTTAATTGAGAAAGCCAGTCGGATGACTAGCGAAACGTCTTCAAGGACTAAACTTCAAGTCCAATTGATCTAATTGAATACAACAGATAAAAAGGAAAGTTTTTTTTTTTTAGTTCATTAATAAAAATTCTAAAATATTCCACAAACTGCACTTCCATCTTCTAGCCTTTTTCTTGCAAATATAAGTTCATTTTCTTACTGGTCAGCATTGATGAGCAAGAGGTAAGAAAGAAGAAATCCAGTAGAAGAGGTAGAGGGACTCAGTAAACATTTGCAGAATTATAACTTATTTGAGACTATCAAGGAAATCAGCATTAACAGACTGCTGTGACACTAGGAAACAAAACATTTTCCCTGCTTGACTTAAGTATGCAGTTTCTCTTTTGCAATAGAGAACAAGTAAGGAAATTACAAAGACAGGTAGACACGAGTGCTGTGTGTTATGAAGATGCACCTGCTATAACACCAAATTTACAAATGTGGCTGCTTAATAAGTTAAAGGAATTTTGATAACACATAACTGATACAAAAAATAGAATTCTAGTGCACAAACAATTCTAATTGCATATTGGCTATATCTCCATAAGGTTTCTGCTACAAACAGCTTGCTAAACCCTGGGTAAATAAAAGCAATAAGTTCAATAAGTTGGCCAAATTATTTTAAGCCCAGTCACCACATCAAGGTTGCTTTATTTAACTGGGTTCTAACTTACTGGTACTTGCCTATTTGGCTGCATGATAACACATAACTGATTTGAATGAACACTAAAGACTGATATAATATAATAAGACAAAAGATGCCTATTAGGGCACTCTTACGCTTGTAAGGGATAAATAAAGTTAAGCCACCAGTTAATATCACCAGTAAAACCAATGCTTTATTAATCATATACACATAAAAAAACCCACAAACAGTTTACAAAAGTCTTATACACCCACCCCTTTAAAAATCTAACTTTTGTGAAAGATCATGGGGTTGCAGCGGGCTAAAAATAGTTTCCGGGCATTCCCGGGAACAAACAATACAGGAGGTAGGTACTTCAAATGGTATTTGTAACCCCTATGGGCCGATGCAATAATGCCATTGAAGTGAATTCCCGTAGCAAACAAACAGTCACATTACTGATAACAGACTTAGCTGTAGCAAACAATGTCAGGTAGCAACGGCTAGAGCTTGCAAGATATTGTCTTGTATGTATAAAGAGGGGAATAGATTCAAGAGAGAAAAATATTATTCTCCCTCTTTACAAGGCACTGGTAGGGCCTCATTTGGAATATGCGATGCAGTTTTGGAATTCTATATACAAAAGGGATATCTTGGAAATAGAAGCATTTCAGAGAAGGGCAACAAAATGAATAAGGGGAATGGAGGGGCTTGAATATGCAGGCTGATTAGACAAGTTAGGGGTGTTTACATTGGAGAAGCGACGTTTGAGTGGGGATGTGATAACCTTATACAAATATATTAATGGGCCATACAATAAACTCTCTGGTGCATTGTTCACTAATAGGTCATATAAGAGGGCTGGTGGACATCCTTTAAGGTTGGAAGAAAATAATTTTCATCTTCAGGTTAGGAAAGGTTTCTTTACAGTGAGAATGGTGAAACTGTGGAACTGTCTTCCAGCAGATTTGGTAATGGCAAGTTCATTAAATAGCTTTAAAAATGGCCTAGATACGTTTCTAAAACTAAAGGATTTTGAGAATTACTGCTATTAATACATATACTGTAGTTCTGGTTGATCCAGAAACTATAGTTATATGGTCACTATAGTTATATGGCGTGACCATTTGTAATAGGTTCCTGCAGTAGTTTTGGACTAAAAGTGTGTGTAAAGAACATAAAGGTCATTGAACAAACTCCAGTATCACAAAAGTGATACTGGAATTCTGGGAAATTGCATGCTAACCTCATGTAAGTATTATAAAATAAATAATTAAGACACTGCTGCTTTTACATTATGCCAAGATTCTTTGCCTTCTTATTCAGCATTGTTCTGAGGATTTAGTTGTCCTATAAAGAGCCAAAGAGTAGTTTGTGGAGCCTTATTTTCACTTCAGGCAATCTAAGGAAACAGGTAAAAAGAAACTAAGAATTAAAGTTTTTTTTTTTAGTTCATTAATAAAAATTCTAAAATATTCCACAAAATCAATGTTTTCGACTAAATACACCAATAGTTGATTTCATTATAGTCTGTTGAGAATAATGATATTGTCCATTAATATGTTCTGTTGCTGGTCATTCACTAAAAAGCTCAGTCAGATATATTTTTTTGTTTTGTTTTCAATGTGGACTCTATGAATAAATATAATGTAGCTCCCACATCTCAGCACTAAGGCCAAGAAATGTGTAAATGTAGTGGAGTGTGCCAAGAATAAACAAATACTTCCATATTTTTGCATTATATTTTTCAAACATCTTTCTCAGGTTTTTGGTGCATTTAGATAAAAGTGGTATATATTGTAACGTGGATGGACATATTTATAAAAGCTATGCATGTTTACTATTGAAATAAATACTGAGGGCGCATTAAAAGTACGTTTTCAATTGTAAACAAAAAAATAATTATAGTATATGCATAGACTTTTATAACTAAAAGCAACTGTGGATTATCTATATAACTAACAAATCCTGCACGCACTCACAACCTCCTCCGCACACATCCTCCCGCGCGCACCTCCTCAACTCCTCATTGTGGGAGGGGGTTGAATGATGCGCCACTCGTGCAAATGCATCCAGCGTCCGAGCATATTTACAGCCTTAGGTAAGCATATAAGATGTACAGTATATCACAAAAGTGAGTGCAACCTTCACATTTTTGCAAATATTTTATTAAAACTTTTCATGGGACAATATTGAAGATATCACACTTTGAAGCGAAGAAGCAAAGTCCTGAACATGAGGTGACTAGGGTGGATGAAAGGAGAAAATGATTCGCAGAGCAGTGGTTTTACCGCAGATATCTGTGGATCAGATGAGATGTATGGAGGGACTGTATTAGGATAGGGTTAATAGAGTCGTTTGTGTGATGGACATCAGTGGAGAGACAGACAAAGAGGAGCAGCATTTGAAAAACTAGACAAAAGATGAAGGGTATCTCCATTTAAAATTGTAATTATTCCTCTTCACTTTAATTGAAGAGCAGGAGCTACAGTATGTCTTACCTCCTACTAATACAACAGGAATAACAATAATCGGAGCATTCTGCACACATACTACCTTTAAAGACAATCTTTATTCCAAAAAATGATTGAAAGTCAACATCAAACACCAGCATGACTATTCCACACGGGAGCAACAAAGGTAGTGACTGACGCGATTTATGTCCCGTCAATTCATATAGAGAGGTGTGAAGGGGGAGATGGTAATACATAAATGGTCTCAAGGTTCAAAAATTTGCTATAAATTCAAGGATAAATTAACTCAAAATGGGCTTTCAAAGTCTAAATAAACAGGTGTAAATTAGCCAAACTTAATAGTTCAGGATTTATACACCCCAAAGAATATATTATGTTATGGATGCACAGAAAATCAGAAAATATAACATTCATAAGATCATTTTAATTTAGACACACACAGTTAGGATATGGCCAAGACTTAACATTAGAAGGGGGGGTGAATAAGAGATTGATTAAGATAGAAGTAGATCTTTATTTTAAAAATATACAGCCATTTGGTTTTAACATGGAGTCCAAGTTATCTGCGTTTCTGGATTAATGATAATAATAAATTAGGAGTAATCCAGTGCTCTATATCCAATACTTACATTTTAACTTTTAATTGCTTGACGTTGACAATTATTTGGAATAAAGATTGTTTTTGAAGGTATTACATGTGTAGCATACTCTCATTATTGGTATTGCTAAATGTATTAAAAGCCACTTCTGGTCAAGCGGACCTGAGTGTGAAAGCACCACAGAACTGCCCGGGTCGAGCTCCCGTAAGTACGTTTGTGGCATTCTGATAAAATAATCCTAAAGGAGACGGGAGGTTACAGTTTAAACTTTCCCGCAATTTTTTCTACAATGCAAGGGATCATGGATGTAGTTGGTGCCTGTCAGCAGCAGAGGAGCATCATCGCTGGTAATATTTAAGGGTTCCCTCCTTGCTCCTGTTGGATTAATTGAAGAATTGGAGGTAAGCCATACTGTAGCTTTTTTACCTCCCATTCTTCAAGTGAAAAGGAGTAAGTATATATTTTCAGTGGAGATACCCTTTAATGAGCTAGGTAGCAGAGTTTTGGATGGTAACAAGATATTAAATATTAAAGGACAATAATTTAAAGAAAACCCCGTCTCCACCAATGAATACTAACCAGGGTGAAGACCTGAACAGCTAGAGTTTACCTACAGTATATTGTCAAAGCACTAACACTGAGGAGCAGCCTGGCACGAGCCACGTTATGTGACTTCATTTAAGACACTGAAGGTAAACCCATGAGTGAGGACTTAGCAGTTTAGGTCCTACCCTGGGTAGTATTCATTGTTGGGTCCAGTGGGAGGGTAGGTATACTTGGTATAATTGTCCTTTAAGGCATAAAGTAGAAATTTGGTAGCATAGTGTGTAATGTAAAGAAGGTTGATTGGTAAGTGTGTTAATGTTGGGGTTGAAGGAAAAGGAAAGATGTGAATCTAGCATAACTCCCAGGCAATATATGCAAGAAGTTAGTGAGAACATCCAGCGAGAACCTTATTGCTTATTTCATCCTATTTCAATGAGGTAGTTCTGTCCTTCTCTTGATCAGCATTTAATGGGTTAATAAATGGTTCAACTAAATGCATGTGTTCTTTTTTCTTCTTTAGAAATTTCGATTTGCAACGGCATGATGAGGAAAATTAGAACTATAATATACAGTTGTTGAATCTGTCATTGAAAGAACAGTTGACACAACATAAATAGCCCATTAACTCTTCTTGTGATCTTACCCTGTAATTAAATTTGTGCTACATTATAAAATTGTAATTAGTCTAAAATGGATTGTATTAATTTCAAGTAATCTGCACATGATCATTGTCTATAATGGCCAGCAAAAAAAAAGAAATTCAAATCATGAGGCATAATCATCTCTGCTTCAAACCTTTTACACTATTTTTGGGGTTTAAGTTATATGGCACATGGAGACTGTATAAAATACCTCTGTGTACTATCTTTCCCTAACACACTACAAAATGACTTTTAAAATTCACTGCAACTTCAGAGTAGTGTGCTTTGTTTGTTTTGTGTTTTGGTGAGTGGAGAGAGGAATATTCCTCTATAGAAAGAGCTGATATGTAAATGAACACTGTGGTATATTGTGTTCCCAATAGTAGATGACACACAGCTCAACTTCCATTTACTGGAATTCAAGCTTCCAAAACATGTACAGTAGCTCAATTCCAAGCTGTAGTCATAACGCAGAAATCAAAGTGCAGGGACCAAGCAGATAAAAAAATGTTTTTATTCAACATTTGACAAGTTGCTTTTTCTTTATCAAGCATATAAGCATATATGTTGCTATTGTTAACTGACTAATTTATTTTATTAGAAATTAGGCGTTAATTGCTCTCTTTTTTTTATTGTACACAGTATACAGTATACTGTGTACACAGTATAAAACAGTAGATAAGAAAGTTACTGAAAACTGACATGGATGAATCTAAACACTATCAGGGCGATTTATCCAAAGCCGCTTTGGTTAAATCTCCTGATTCCGAACAAGCAAACAGGGGCCGGACCAGCAGCCACCAATCACAGACGCAGCTGCCAGCAATGGAGACGCCATGGGAGTGAAAGGCTGTAAGTATGATTTGGTTTCTTTTTTTTAAAGAACTAATGTGGTGGTTAGAAGTGGGCGAGGTTAGCTACAGTATATTAAAAGGATTTCATGCTAGGTGAAATGGCTGCAGAGGATGGATCTGGATGGTTGTAGGGAGGGGGGTAACCCACTACGGGCCCCAAAAGGTTTCTGCCGCTTACCTCTCCTTCAGGAGAATTCTGTCATGCGCAGTGAATCGCTCCCTCCCTTCCTCCCTCTCGCTCCCTCCCTCTCTCGCTCCCTCCCTCTCCCTCTCGCTCCCTCCATCTCCCTCCCATTTTTCTTTCCCTTCCCCTAACTGAAAACCCCTTGCTGTAATGTAGTGCTCCCTATCCCAAACCAAAGCTCTGTTTATTTAAAAAAAACAAAAAAACTGATCTGAACATTACTTACTTTCCTTCATTCCCCTGGCATTCCCCATGTAATGCCTGCAGCCACGTCCATGATTGGCTGCCTATCAGCCAATAACGGACGTGGCTGCAGGTTTGCCCCCCTGTTTGCAGTTCCAAGTAATGTTAGGGTTGTTTTTTTAATAAATAAATATAGCAGTTGGGGGTGGGATAGGGAGTACTACCACATATAAAAAAAGTAATCTGAGGGTGGACATGCACTTTAAACTCTGTTTAACAGAGGTCAGAGCCAGCAAAGTAACAATCTCCCATAGAACAAAGTAGCAAACTTATATCTGCACAACAGATGACATGTGATTTCATTGGTCTTCGTAAGCCAAATAAAAAGAAAATCCTTCTGGCCATAATGATCTATGGGATGCGGGTGATTCTAGTGATAACAATAACAATCTACCACTTAATGAGGTTCAGCTATAACTACAGCAGGTATGTGGACCTCCATATGATCGGCATTTAAATCCCAGGCATTGTACAGCAGAGTGCAGACAGGGAATGGTGGGAGTTGTAGTTTTCAAAATATAGCATAAATATCTACACCCATATAAAGGTGTAGATATTTCACTGCAGCTCCACCTTCTCACTACCCATAATCCTCTGATACCTGCTCTTTGTAACCTTAACTGTCTCGCATAATGCACATTTAGACAATTGGTGGAGATTGAAATGTATATTCTGCAGGACATAGTTATAAAATCATAGTTGAAAACTGGATAAGTAACCTGTAGATCTCCAGATGTTTGAAAACTATAACTCCCAGCATTCCTTGGCTATAGAGTGAATGCTGGAATATGTAGATTTTAAATCATCTGGATAACTACTGGTTACCTATTCCTGTCACAGATCAACAAGAACATAGTTGCAGATAAAGACTGATACTAAAGAAAAGGCCCATGGGTAGATAGAAGTTGGGGACAGTAGAGGCCATGGCGTAGGTAGTTGGGGACAGTAGAAGCCATGGCGTAGGTAGTTGGGGACAGTAGGGATATATTATATAGATGTAAGGTTTTCTTGACTTGGTGTTGAAGGCAGAGGGGTCACCCTACCTGCTCTGTACTGTACATTGCACTATATACCAGGGATCTACTACCTATGGGCCCAGGGCCATTTCTTGCCAATTTAGTGCCCTAGTATTGCCATTACCACTTTCAGGGCCAGCGGTGTATTACCATTGACTCTTCAGTGCCAGAACTTTCCCAGAGTATTGCTATTATCACTTATACTGCCTGCAAAATATTACCTTACATCCAGACGCCAGAATTGACATGATAAACAGTATGTAACGAACCTGCTTTCCACTTCTCTATTGAATTGTTCACTCCTCACCTTCTCTAAGTTCTAATTGGAGTGTTGGGTGGAAGGAAGAAAGAGGCAGGGATAGGAATCTCATGGCTGCTAGTCATAGGGGTCACTGTTATAAAGTCTGCAGCAGGTTTTACCTGCCATTTTTAAACTCTCATCAGTACTATTAGCTGAGCTCATCCTACCCCCTCCTTCCTTCACCTTCTGTTCGTTTGCAACATTTGTTGCTAAGTAGAGTGTGTGGAGTTCAGGCTCTCTACTCACAACAATGTTGCAAATTAAAGCTAAACAAAGAGAGCAAATCTAACACTGAAAGTAAAAGCTGACTAGGGAGACGAATAGGCACCCTGCAGGGGTGTATCTTTGATAAGGCAATATGAGCAAAATGCTCAGGGCAGCACCCCTTCTTAATATTAGAGAGGCACAAGGCAAAGCTCACTTTATTTATTAATTTATTTAGAAAAGCGGCAAAGCAGAACGAAAATAAAATCGCGGGTGCATGATCGTGTGCACGCTCACAGACCCGCAATTTTCCCCTCTGCACTGCTGCCTTCTTGCAGGCCCTGCTCTGATCATCATAGGGTAAGTGGGGTAATTATCTGTGTGAGAATGGTGGGGGTAACTAAATCCGACAGAAGCCAGTGGATCCAATAAAATTTAGCATTTTTTGTTACATATAAACACACTTAGTGGCACCAGCCATGGAGGACATGAACAGGAGGGGGTGTGACTGAACAAGCGGAAGTTCCGTGAAACGCGTCAGGCCACCCCCCCCCCTTCACCTGTTTGTGGCTTCTGTCAGATTTAGTTTCCACACCTATCCTTTTCTTTGTGTATTTGCCCTGGCGGCTGGACCAGACTCATAGGTGTTGGGGACACCAAGACAGCGTGGAAAATGTTAGACGGTCGGTGGTGTAGCTTCCCGCAGTGTGATCATTCCTTTTTTGTATATATAATTATCTGTGTGTGAGCTAGGCACATCTTATTTCAATGTAGTTTGGGTGATCTGGTTATTAGGGCATGCTGTATGTGCCTGTTATATGTGCCATGTTATATGTAATTATCTGTGTGAACTGGGCTTTAGGGAATGTTATATGTACCTATCTGTGTGATCTGGCCATTAGAGCTTGTTATATGTATCAGTGTGTTTGATTTGGGCATTAGGGCATGTTATATGTACCTATATGTATAAGCTGGGCATAAGGGAAACTTAGTCAAGTTAGTTAGGGCCCTGCTGAAAGAATCTACCTTGATGCAGTGGCAGGCATACAAATCTTTTGGGAAAAAATATTTTATTCTACAGGAATTCCAATTCCTGGAAGCCATGCACACCTAACCCTGGTTGTGGTGGCACACTTCATGGCGCCTAGTGGTACATAGGTGCGGCATTCAAAAGTTTGACTTAGTTGGCAATAAACCTAGAGACTCCCCATGCGCCCTGGTTTAACATAGGTGACCTAGCTCTTTGCCTAGGTGGCCTATTCCTAAAAACGGCCCTGTATGGGTCTACATTTGTTTGAAAGATATAACTCCAGCACTCACAATATCACAAGGCATCCAGGGACGGCTGGGAGTTGTAGTTTTCAGATATTTGGATGCCTGCAAGTTGATGACCCCTGCTATATATTTTAGTGGTATGATAGGTTTGTTTCTATGAACATTTTTGGTTATGAATAAAATATTTATTTTAACGTTTTTTAACTTCCCTGTACAAATTTTAGGATGAAAAAATAAAAGTGTTTCGGGTTTCGGGTCCAAAACTTGCCGTTGAGTCAACGGTATTAAAACCGGGTAGTGCAGGTCGGGGGCGAGTACCGGTTTTGTGGGTCGGGTGAGGGTTTGGAAAATTAGACCCGCAGAAAAATCTAAGCTGTATTTGTGAATTGAAATGGATTCCATTCATAAATACAGAACTTTGATCAATAAGCTAAGACCAGGATTAAAAGGGCATGCCCCCCCCCCCCAAAAAAAAAACTCTATTGAAAACCGGGAAGTTAACGAGCTATGCCTTACCTCCCATTCGTTAAAGGGCAAGTCCAGCCCCAAAATGAAAACTTACATACAGGTAAATCATCCCCCCAAACCCTAAAACGGAATACTTTGAAATCTGAAATATATAAGTCTAACCTGAAATCCTGCACAATGTCCTGGTGCCAGTGTTTCTGCTTCCTGGTTCTTCCAGTTAGCAACTGTCAGTTAGAGATTTGACAGTTGACATCATAGCCAATAACTGAATATTAATCCCCTGTCTGCCTCTTCTGAGCATGCCCAGGCTCAGTACAGGCTCAGTACAGGTTTCTAAATTGCTCAGTTTCCATTTTTCTGAAGGCGAAAGTGGTCGGGACCTGTCTTTTAAGCTGGCAGGGGAAATTGCTTAAAGGGCAAGTCCAGCCCCAAAATGAAAACTTACGTACAGGAAAATCACCCCCCAAAACCCTAAACTGTAATAGTTTGAAATCTGAAATATATAAGTCTAACCTGAAATCCTGCGAAGTATGCTGTTTCCCCTTTTTCTGCTTCCTGGTTCTTCCAGTTAGCAAATGTCAGTTAGAGATTTGACAGTTGACATCACAGCCAATGACTGAATGTTAATCCCCTGTCTGCCTCTTCTGAGCATGCCCAGGCTCAGTACAGGCTCAGTACAGATTTCTAAATTGCTCAGTTTCCATGAGGCATCCAGAAGCATAGCAGGCATACAGTAATGAATTCATAGGACAAAGTATGATATATCGACATATTTTAAAGAGGCCATTCTTTCTAAAAGATGTTTTTATGAGGGTGGAGTTGTCCTATAATCAATTCACCAGGAGCGGGACAAAAAAAGAAGAAACTTACCTTACACGCAATCACCCGAAGCAGCATTGGAAGCTCCCGACTGCTTCCTGTTCAGAGTAACTATAGCGCGCATTATTGTGCATGTGCGCTATAGTTACTCTGAACAAGGAAGCGGTTGGGAATTGTCCACTTTTTGAGTCAACTATTCCTTTAAGTCATATGTTTGTAAATTTCATTGTCTGCCCTGAAAGTTTGAGTCTGTGAGAGTCAATGATGTTCTGTGTAAGAATCCCCACCCCCCAAAAAATCGATCTTTATTTAGGTAGAGTTAAAGAGAAGGTTGTAAACGTTGGACTAGTTGGACGTATGTCTTTATTCAACCTCAATTACTATGTTACTATATGTACCATCAGCCCGATGCACTGAGAGACGCAAACAGCTGGCAATGCTATATATCGATAGCAGCTCCTGGTGCACGTTTTTGTATTTTGGCACTTTTAATGGCTTTAAAGAGTCGCAATGGAATGCTGCTTTAAGTATATAACATCACTTGCGTTGGGTATGTGGTTAACTTCCTCATTAACCACGCAGCTGTCGCATAACATCGAACTTCAGACCAGGAGGGTCTAAGTTTTTTGGCTTGAGTTACCCTTTAAACATTATTTAGATGTTCGGGGTGGGGCTTATGATGCAGCAAATGATGCTTTGTGCTAGCAGTTCGAATGCTCAAGACTGAGACTTGAGGGCAGAGCATTGATGCTGGTGATGTCACAGATCACAGGACTAGCAATAAAAAATACCCCTTTATACTGCTGTAAATTTGGATAGACTTAAGTTAGATCCTGGAGCAGCTTTGGTGCACTGTGAATATTTAAGGTCTTTTTAATAAAGGCCACTTGCATGGAGACCCCTTTAAGATTACATCTAACGTGTACATACAGTAGCTTTAGACTTTTAAAGATGCAAGTTTTCTAAAAATTAGTTGCTTTGTTCAGTTTACCATATAAGAGGGAAAAAAATTACAGTCTGAACATGAACTAGTTTATTCCAGTGGTGGCAATCCTATGGCACATGTGCCAGAGGTGGCACTCAGATCCCTCTCTGTGGGCACTCATACACAGCAGGGTTCACCAGAGTTTGTTACCAGAAAGCCAGGGAAAAATGTAGTGGCTGTCTGTAGCAGAGGGAGGTCACATGCTATAACATTCAGCTCTGCTTGAGTCCCTGTTTTGGATCTCAAACTCCTGTCTAATAATGTAGGGGTTAATGGGTATCCTATAAATGATTCAATCTACTGTATTGTCTGTGTCTTATTTTGTTTTTTCAAAAGTAAAAACTCTGTATTCAGGTTAAATGAATACAGCCTCTAAATGGTTCACTATCACTGGCTTAATCTTTTCAAATGAAGCTCTAGTTGCGTGGTTCCTTTGGTAGCACTCTTGTGGCTCAATTGTGTGTTACAAACTTTATGTTCTTTGCAAATAGTTTTCCAGGCAAATAAAGTAAATAAACAAAATACAATAGAATCACAATGTACAGTATTAAGGCATTATTGGTGACTTTTATTTAAAGAAAAACAAATAATGAAAGAATATTATCTGTGTGAATGAAGAGGAATGCACACTAAATGTATATATTTGTTTTTAAACAACAAATGTGAGTGGGATGAATTTTAATAAATCAGTTAAATAATTAAACAAGGATAAACCATTCTGAATGTTCACATTAAAGCAGGTACGTTTTGACATTTATTTTCAGTGTCATAGTTGCCAAGGGGATTATTTATGTTTCAGAATGGAATATATGGAGAAGTTAAATAGGTAAACAGGCTCCTATTCAGCTTGTTACTGATTCATCTTCCTCTTCAATTAAAAGTTGATCCCAGAGATACTCGAACATCTTTTAAATTATGCAATTCAAGCACAGTTTTAAACTCATCTGAGCATCTGGCTGCACCTGCGACAATAGCTGTGTTAGGACCTAAGACCCAAGTGTCTTCCCCTCCAATGACATAGGGTGGAGACCTTGCTGCAGTATCTATACCAGGACACTAGATAGTGCCTTCTCTCCTGGAACATAGGGTTGGACCATGTAGCAGTTAATCTTGTGTTGTAATAAGTTTTTACTGATGTTTTCACAAAATTTGAACTTAGCTTTGGTCTTAGCATAATTAAATATTTACTAAAATTTGAATATCGCCATTTTGTTTATCTAGTTTTATCACCATAAATCATGCAAAAACAGATTGATTTATAGAATGCTTTAAAGGGCAAGTCCACCCCCAAAATTAAATTTAACCCACTACTGGCCCCACTATGTAGTTTAAAAAAAAAATCCTTACCTTACATTTCTGCTACTTATAGTTATCCTGCAGTTCTTATCCAAAGTCCAGGAAACTGAAGAGTAGGAGGTGTCTCCCTGTGGGAAAGGTTTCTGCCTCCTCCTTGCCCTCTGAGACGACAGTGGCATGTCAGATTCCTCCATGGCTGCCCTTCACCTAGCATAAAAAGCTTTTTTTTATAATGTACGGAATCCCTGCCCACCCCCAACCACTATGTTAGATAAAAAAAGAATCAGAACTCTACTTACAGCCCTTCACTCATGCAGCGCTCTGCATTGCTGGCAGCCGTGTCTGTGATTGGCTGCCTCTCAGCAAATCACAGACGTGGCTGCCAGTCCGGCTCGTCTGCAAGTTCTGGCAAACAGAGGGCTAGATCAGAGTGCCGTAGAAGCAAGGGGCTGTAGGTAAAATTCTGGATCTTTCTTTTTTTTATCAATCTAACATAGCGGTGGGGAGTGAGCAAGGATGCCCTACAGTATATTAGAAGATACCCTTTAAGTTATGCTTACAACAATTGTCAAGTCTCAGATGGCAAGAATGCATTAGTGGGAACATTTCTTACCTGGAAATAGGGGTCAGTACATTACTTTTCCCTATGGTGGGTGTCCTAAACAAATAAGTGTCCAGGGATGGTGTTTGACTATTTTCATTCATTTACTGAAAGACGGTCTGCGATTTCCGAATTTCCAATGTTTCCATCATTCTGGTTTTTTTTTAACAATAAAGTCACGTGGGGGCCTTATTTCCACAGGTATTTAATTTTCTCCTGATGGTTTGAACAGCCAAAGACCCCCCTGCTATATTACCTAATTATCAGTTAGAAGTTCTGGTGATATTTTTCTATTTCAGCACGTTATTAGACTAAACACTATGAATATATTAATGCAGCAAAATCTTTGTGCCAAAAACTGTCAGTTTTATAAATACAGCAAAAGTAACGGTATTTGCAATCGCAATGTCAGACGTTAACAAAATGGAGCTATTAGTGCTGCTTTATGGCCCATTAAATATGCCCCATAGTATCAATATCAGAAAATACCTGCCCTCCCAGCACATACTGTTAGAACATTGTAGAAGTATTTATACCAGGACCCTAGACAGATTATCCCCCCCAGCACATACGGTTAGAACATTGTAGAAGTATTTATACCAGGACCCTAGACAGATTATCCTCTCCCAGGACATACGGTTAGAACATTGTAGAGTAACTAAAAAAGTTGTATTTATACCAGGACCCTAGACAGATTATCTTCTCCCAGGACATACGGTTAGAACATTGTAGAAGTATTTATAACAGGACCCTAGACAGATTATCCTCTCCCAGGACATACGGTTAGAACATTAAACACATTTTAAAGGTTTGAGTAGAAAACATGTATAAATAGAAGAAAAACCAATAAGTTCTCTTGTTTAAAAAAAGAATCTATAAGAAACAGTTTTTCATTCTGCATATTTTTTAGTGATCTGGGTTTCAGATTTGAAAGATTAGTAAGATAGGAAATGATCTTCCAACTGTAAGTAAAATCAACTGGACTTGTTTGGTAACTGTTTCCCCACTCACCGAAGTCATCTCCCCATTGCAATCTCATTTACTGGTATATATTATACTTACACAAACTAGTTAACAATTTATACAATATGAACAATTAGCTCTGACTTGAACTACAGTAGTTAATTCCTTTAACTTAGTCCTAGCATAAGTTTGCTAATCGTAATTGAAGTAAAAAAGGTTAGAAGTTAGGACCCATAAGACTGGGGTACCTTGACGTGGTTGGAGGGCTTTTCATTCATTGATTACATTAATGTTTGACTAAAACCCCTTTGTTATAAAGTATGCCAGTGTGCAGAAAATATGATATTGTATGGGGCCTAGGATGGCATTGATTATCTTTCTATGTTTGGATAAATGTTTGACCAGATCAGTAGCCAATCTGCAAAATGTAGTTGTATATTAGCTAATTGGAGTGCTCCAACGATCCTGTATTGTATGTATTTGTTATGAAGCATGTTCAAGCTTCTATGTGGCAATAGCACCTCAAACATGCCCCTTTAATGGGAGGTCCTATGCCTTTAATATAAAGCACTGGATGGATGGCCTCTTTTTCATTTTAAAAAGCCAAAGGCTGGGGGGAAGTGAGGAAAGCCCTGTTTATTGATCAGTCTGCAAGTATGAGAAAGCAAATGTTTGTAATCGTAATTGTAGTAAAAAAGGTTAGAAGTTAGGACCTTCCAACTAGGGTTACCTTGAAGTGGTGGAAGGCTTTTCATTCATGTGATCAGGAATGTAGAATAAAACCCCTTTGTTTATAATGTATGCCAGTATGCGATAATTGATATTGTATGGGGCCTAGGTATGTGCATGATTATCTTTTCTATGTTGTATAAATGTTTGACCACATCAGTAGCACATTCTACAAAATGTAGTGTAAATTAGCCAAATTGGAGTGCTTCCACAATCCTTGTATTGTATGTAGTTCTATTAAGTGTACTAAATGACTAAATAACTCATGGGCATATTCGGCATATTTTGCAGTATGTATAATAAAAACTGGTATGGTAATTTTAGCGAATGGCAAATAAGCTTGCAGATAAATTATAGTTGTAGATATCGGGTCTGACCTTGCCGATTCCACAGATTTATAGTAAAGATTAAACGACAAATCAGATCTTTCACAAAGCTCAGAAACATTCTCCAAAAATGACAATTTCCAACTAGTGTGCACTCCCTGCCAGTTGTAAAAAGGGTTCTGTCCAAACAAAACATTAAAAAAACTGTGGTTGGAGGTTCCCAAGGAGAACCTTTGGCAAATCACAAGATATCTTTGTGTGACGTCAGTAAATGTGTGAAATCTACAAAGAAGGGATCACTTGTCTGAAACATGGTATGTGATAATTTAGCCCCAACCAATCAAATCTTATTTAACATTAAAAGCTAACATCTGATTGGTTGGGGCAAATTAGCACCATTTAAACGATTAAGAAACTTTTATTAAATAACCTGATTGTGTTTTGTGCCTTGAGAACCTCCAGTTTTATTTTTATTCTATTCTAGATGTTATGTTTAGTATTTGTTGTATTTACAGTATATGCATTATTCGTTGGGTACAAATTCCTATTATCAAAGAGAGAGAAACACTACAATAAATGGCAGTGCCAAGAACTACTCTACTCTATCAATCACACCTAATTCTATGAGAGTACATAGGTGAAAACCTAAACACCTATGAGTGGATCTAAATAGTTAAATGTGAGGGGATTATTGGGACTATAATTGCCCTTTAAGTAAATGTAAAGTTATGTAAAAAATGTTATTCCTCCCCATACTAGATATTATTATTATGTGGATTTATACAGCGCCAACATTCTCCGTGGTGGCTTTACAGTTGTATTAATTACATAAGGAAAACATACATGTTAAAATAAGGGTAGTGCAAGTAATACAAAGTGCAAATAATAGAGGTTAAGGACGATGTGAGCAAATGAAGTTTGGAACTACAGAGTTGTTGATGTCAATGGGGATGTTGAAACCCCGAAATTATAGTGGGGATATCAGTGGAAAGGAAGTGAGATAACCAGGCAGAGAAATGGTTGAAAAAAAAACTAGTGGTTGGGCCAGTAGGCCGATAGATAACAGCAATCTGCAGGTGTGTGGGAGAATAAATACAGACGGAGTGAGAATCAAAGGAAAGCTGGGACAGTAGTAATGGGTTTGAACCTGCAGCGCTCAGACAAGAATGCCAACTCCACCACCATGTTGGATTCCAGGCCGTGGAGTGTGTGTAGGCCTCCATATGGAGCACCAGCAGGTGAGACAGTGTCAGAGGGAAACAGTCATGTTTCAGTGAGACCTAGGAAGGTAAAGGAGTTAGAAATGAAAAGGTCATGTATGTATGAGAGTTTATTACAAACAGAGCGTGCCTTCCAAAGTGCCCCAGAGGTGTGTGTGGCAGAGGGTGGTGCAGAGGCAGGTCACATCTGGACAAATTCGGATTAATTCTGGGTTAATTCAGCCCAACACTGGAAAGAATGCTGTATTCCTTCTTTTACAGTAATGTAAGACAGTAAGAAAAAGCAAAATCGTAATATAATGCACAATGATATATGTTGTTCTTTAAACACATTTTGTTTAGTTGTGCTGTGATACCAACACTAAATATTGCAGTTTTTCACTGTCTTCAAACTGACTTGAAGCCGTAAATAAAAACATAAAAGGCTCAAAAATAAACTTAAAAGATTCTAATAATATTTAACTCTGTGTCACTTTTTTAAGCATCCCCACTGTTCTGTGGCTGATGAGAAAAGTAACTGCCTCAGCCAAGATTTACAGACAACTTTCATGGTCTTGTTGTTAAATGGCACTGACCAGTAGATTGACAAGAGTTGTAGGGCTTTTGAGAAGTGATTCCTCTGGAAGCTAAGACCATAGACCTCTTCTTTAAAATGATGTCAAAATAAATACTTTAAACTAAAAGGAATCCTTGATTAACCACTTGAAAAAAGATGTTTTTCTATCACACATTTCAACATGAAAAAAATAATAATTTAGTATTCAAGGGTATTGTTGTAATTCATAAAACGTCAAATGCATTACAAGAAGTATGGAATTTTTCAAAGCAAATCTTTCAAATTCCCTGACTATAGAGATTAAAGCTTGGTTAAACAGACACTTTTGTTATTAAAGATAAGTAAGGATAGGAGTGATTAATTGTGACATATAAGACACTTTTAAACACCAGGAAACATATTGAATATGTCTGTGCTGTCTAAATAATGCAGTATTTTACTTCTAGTAAAACAACCTTCAATACTAATCATCAATAAGAAACTGCAGCCTTTGAGGGCTATTAAAAAAAAATTGTTTAGTGGCATGCTCGCTAGTCATGTCTAGTCTAATTTAATCCATGGAGGGAGGAGCCAGCTTATGAAGGCAATAATTATCTTAAATATCTAATTACAAATGCATATAATAATTTAGAAAAATAGCAGTTGTGATTGCGGGCACCAGTTTTTGTTTTAAGGGTTGATATACCTTTAAACATTATCTTTAGAACTTGCTCAGTTCAAGACAAATATGTGTGTGTGAAATTCTTAACAGTATAAAATTATTTTAAGGTATAATGAGCACTTGCAGCTCCGATACAATTTAATGCACAATAAAGTTTCTAAAAAAATGCATTCTGAGAATTCCAATACACAGAGAACTTTATATGTTTTATTAAGAAAGGAATGTTCAAATCAGAACACTTGAAATGTACTTCTCTTTAATCCTGGGGGTTGTTTTGCATAATTAATCACCCAAGAAATGTTTTACAAGGTGTTAAAGAAAAAAAAAACACTAACGGGAAAAAATTAAATATATATGAGCCGTAATAATTTTTATAATATTTTTGCAGGCTTCTGTTTTCTTTTCACATCTTTTACGTCTTCATACAATTAACTCTCTGGGTATGTTCACTAATAGGTCTATCAGAGGACTGGTGGACATCCTTTAAGGTTGGAGAAAAATTTTCAACTTCAGGTTAGGAAAGGTTTTCTTATGTGAGAATGGTGAAACGTGGCAACTGTCTTCCAGCAGTGTGGTAATGGCAAGTTCATTGAATAGCTTTAAAAATGGCCTGGATAAGTTTTTAAACAAAACTCCAGTATCACAAAGTGATACTGGAATTCTGGGAAATTGCATGCTAAACTCATGTAAGTATATAAATAAAACACTGCTGCTTTTACCGTAAAAAAGCCTTATTTTCACTTAAGGCAATCTAAGGAAAACGGTAAAGAAAAACTAAAAGGAAAGGTGCTTGTGAAGGTTCTCATTCATCCAGGTCATGGTATATCTGTTGATTCAATAGATCACTGGACTTGAAGTTTAGTCCTTGAAGACGTTTCGCTAGTCATCCGACTGGCTCTCAGTTAGAATGACTTGTACATAATTGCCAAAGATTCTTGTACAAGTCATTCTTAATTGAGAAAGCCAGTCGGATAATAGCGAAACGTCTTCAAGGACTAAACTTCAAGTCCATTGATCTAATTGAATACAACAGATAAAAGGAAAGGGTTTTTTTTAGGTCATAATAAAAATTCTAAAAATTCCACAACTGCACTTCCATCTTCTGCCTTTTCTTGCCAAATATAAGTTCATTTTCTACTGGTCAGCATTGATGAGCAAGAGGTAAGAAAGAAGAAATCCAGTAGAAGAGAGGTAGAGGGACTCAGTAAACATTTGCAGAATTAAACTTATTTGAGACTATCAAGGAAATCAGCATTAACAGACTGCTGTGACATAGGAAACAAAACATTTCCTGCTTGACTTAAGTATGCAGTTTCTCTTTTGCAATAGAGAAACAGTAAGGAAATTACAAAGACAGGTAGACACGAGTGTTGTGTGTTATGAGAGATGCACTGCATAACACCAAATTTACAAATGTGCGCTGAATAAGTTAAAGGAATTTTGATAACACATAACTGATACAAAAAATAGAATTCTAGTGCACAAACAATTCTAATTGCATATTGGTATATCTCCATAAGGTTTCTGCTACAAACAGCTTGCTAAACCCTGGGTAAATAAAAGCAATAAGTTCAATAAGTTGGCCAAATTATTTTAAGCCCAGTCACCACATCAAGGTTGCTTTATTTAACTGGGTTCTAACTTACTGGTACTTGCCTATTTGGCTGCATGATAACACATAACTGATTTGAATGAACACTAAAGACTGATATATATAATAAGACAAAGATGCCTATTAGGGCCTCTTACGCTTGTAAGGGATAAATAAAGTTAAGCCACCATTATATCACTAGTAAACCAATGCTATTAATCATATACACATCAAAAAAAACCACAAACAGTTTACAAAAGTTTATACACCCACCCCTTTAAAAATCTACTTTTGTGAAAGATCATGGGGTTGCAGCGGGCTAAAAATAGTTTCCGGGCATTCCCGGGAAAAACAATACAGGAGGTAGGAACTTCAAATGGTATTTGTAACCCCTATGGGCCGATGCCATAATGCCTTGAAGTGAATTCCCGTAGCAAACAAACATCACATACTGATAACAGACTGACTGTAGCAAACAATGAGGTAGCAACGGCTAGAGCTTGCAAGATATTGTCTTGTATGTATAAAGAGGGAATAGATTCAAGAGAGAAAAATATATTCTCCCTCTTTACAAGCACTGGTAGGGCCTCATTTGGAAATGCGTGCAGTTTTGGAATTCTATATACAAAAGGGATATCTTGGAAATAGAAGCATTTCAGAGAAGGGCAACAAAATGATAAGGGGAATGGAGGGGCTTGAATATGCCGGCTGATTAGACAAGTTAGGGGGGTTTACATTGGAGAAGCGACGTTTGAGGGGGATGTGATAACCTTATACAAATATATTAATGGGCCATACAATAAACTCTCTGGTGCATTGTTCACTAATAGGTCATATAAGGGGCTGGTGGACATCCTTTAAGGTTGGAAGAAAATAATTTTCATCTCAGGTTAGAAAGGTTTCTTACAGTGAGAATGGTGAAACTGTGGAACTGTCTTCCAGCAGATTTGGTAATGGCAGTTCATTAAATAGCTTTAAAAATGCCTAGATACGTTTCTAAAACTAAGGATTTTGAGAATTACTGCTATTATAATACATATATCGAGTTCTGGTTGATCCAGAAACTATAGTTATATGGTCACTATAGTTATATGGCGTGACCATTTGTAATAGGTTCCTGCAGTAGTTTTGGACTAAAAGTGTGTGTAAAGAACATAAAGGTCATTGAACAAACTCCAGTATCACAAAAGTGATACTGGAATTCTGGAAATTGCATGCTAACCTCATGTAAGTATTATAAAATAAATAATTAAGACACTGCGCTTTTACATTATGCCAAGATTCTTTGCCTCTTATTCAGCATTGTTCTGAGGATTTAGTTGTCCTATAAGAGCCAAAGAGTAGTTTGTGGAGCCTTATTTTCAATCAGGCAATCTAGGAAACAGGTAAAAAGAAAATAGAAATAAAGTTTTTTTTTTTTAGTTCATTAATAAAAATTCTAAAATATTCCACAAAATCAATGTTTTCACTAAAATACACCAATAGTTGATTTTATTATGTCTGTTGAGAATAATGATATTGTCCATTAATATGTTCGTTGCTGGTATTCACTAAAAAGCTCAGTCAGATATATTTTTTTGTTTTGTTTCAATGGGACTCTATGAATAAATATAATGTAGCTCCCACATCTCAGCACTAAGGCCAAGAAATGTGTAAATGTAGTGGAGTGTGCCAAGAATAAACAAATACTTCCATATTTTTGCATTATATTTTCAAACATCTTTCTCAGGTTTTTGGGGCATAGATAAAGTGGTTATATAGTAACGTGGATGGACCTATTTATAAAAGCTATGCGTGTTTACTATTGAAATAAATACTGAGGGCGCTTAAAGTACGTTTTCAATTGTAAACAAAAAAAATATTATAGTATATGCATAGACTTATAAACTAAAAGCAACTGTGGATTATCTATTAAACTAACAAATCTGCACGCACTACAACCTCCTCGCACCACATCCTCCCGCACGCACCTCCTCAACTCCTCATTGTGGGGAGGGGGTTGAATGATGCGCCTCGTGCAAATGCATCCAGCGTCCGAGCATATTACAGCCTTAGGTAAGCATATAAGATGTACAGTATATCACAAAAGTGAGTGTGCAACCTTCACATTTTTGCAAATATTTTATTAAACTTTTCATGGGACAATATTGAAGATATCACAATTTGAAGCGAAGAAGCAAAGTCCTGAACATGGGTGACTAGGGTGGATGAAAGGAGAAAATGATTCGCAGAGCATGGTTTTACCGCAGATATCTGTGGATCAGATGAGATGTATGGAGGGACTGTATTAGGATAGGGTTAATAGAGTCGTTTGTGTGATGGACATCAGTGGAGAGACAGAAAAAGAGGAGCAGCATTTGAAAAACTAGACAAAGAGAAGGGTATCTCCATTAAAATGTTAATTATTCCTCTTCACTTTAATTGAAGAGCAGGAGCTACAGTATGTCTTACCTCCTACTAATACAACAGGATAACAATAATCGGAGCGTTCTGCACACATACTACCTTTAAAGACAATCTTATTCCAAAAAATGATTGAAAGTCAACATCAAACACCAGCATGACTATTCCACACGGGAGCAACAAAGGTAGTGACTGACGCGATTTATGTCCCGTCGATTAATGTAGAGAGGTGAAGGGGAGATGGTAATACATAATGGTCTCAAGGTTCAAAAATTTGCTATAAATTCAAGGATAAAATAACTCAAATGGGCTGTAAAATAAACAGTGTAAATTAGTCAAACTTAATAGTTCAGGATTTATACACCCCAAAGAATATATTATGTTATGGATGCACAGAAAATCAGAAAATATAACATTCATAAGATCTTTTAATTTAGACACACACAGTTAGGATATGGCCAAGACTTAACATTAGAAGGGGGGGGGGGTGAATAGAGATTGATTAAGATAGAAGTAGATCTTTATTTTAAAAATATACAGCCATTTGGTTTTAACATGGAGTCCAAGTTTCTGCGTTTCTGGATTAATGATAATAATAAATTAGGAGTAATCCAGTGCTCTATATCCAATACTTACATTTTATTTTAATTGCTTGATGGTGACAATATTTGGAATAAAGATTGTTTTGAAGGATTTACATGTGTAGCATACTCTCATTATGGTATTGCTAAAGTATTAAAAGCCACTTCTGGTCAACGGACCTGAGTGTGAAAGCACCACAGAACTTCCGGGTCGAGCTCCCGTAAGTTACGTTTGTGGCATTCGATAAAATAATCCTAAAGGAGACGGGAGGGTACAGTTTAAACTTTCCCGCAATTTTTTCTACAATGCAAGGGATCATGGATGTAGTTGGTGCCTGTCAGCTGAGAGGAGATCATCGCTGGTAATATTTAAGGGTTCCTCCTTGCTCCTGTTGGATTAATTGAAGAATTGGAGGTAAGCATACTGTAGCTTTTTTACCTCCATTCTCAAGTGAAAAGGAGTAAGTACATATTTTCAGTGGAGATACCCTTTAATGAGCTAGGTAGCAGAGTTTTTGGATGGTAACAAGATATTATTAAGGACAATAATTTAAAGAAAACCCCGTCTCCACCAATGAATACTAACCAGGGTGAAGACCTGAACGGTAGAGTTTACCTACAGTATATTGTCAAAGCACTAACACTGAGGAGCAGCCTGGCACGAGCCACGTTATGTGACTTCATTCAAGACACTGAAGGTAAACCCATGGTGAGGACTTAGCAGTTTAGGTTCCACCTGGGTAGTATTCATTGTTGGGTCCAGTGGGAGGGTAGGTATACTTGGTATAATTGTCCTTTAAGGCATAAAGTAGAAATTTGGTAGCATAGTGTGTAATGTAAGAAGGTTGTTGGTAAGTGTGTTAATGTTGGGGTTGAAGGAAAAGGAAAGATGTGAATCTAGCATAACTCCCAGGCAATATATGCAAGAAGTTAGTGAGAAACATCCAGCGAGAACCTTATTGCTTATTTCATCTATTTCAATGAGGTAGTTCTGTCCTCTCTTGATCAGCATTTAATGGGTTAATAAATGGTTCAACTAATGCATGTGTTCTTTTTTCTTCTTTAGAAATTTCGATTTGCAACGGCATGATGAGGAAAATTAGAACATAATATACAGTTGTTGAATCTGTCATGAAAGAACAATTGACACAACATAAATAGCCCATAACTCTTCTTGTGATCTTACCCTGTAATTAAATTTGTGCTACATTATAAAATTGAATTAGTCTAAAATGGGTTGTATTAATTTCAAGTAATCTGCACATGATATCTGTCTATAATGGCCAGCAAAAAAAAGAAATTCAAATCATGAGGCAAATCATCTCTGCTTCAAACCTTTTACACTATTTTTGGGGTTTCAGTTATATGGCACATGGAGACTGTATAAAATACCTCTGTGTACTATCTTTCCCTAACACACTACAAAATGACTTTTAAAATTCACGCAACTTCAGAGTAGTGCTTGTTGTTTGTGTGTTTGGTGAGTGGAGAGAGAAATATTCCTCTATAGAAAGAGCTGATATGTAAATGAACACTGTGGTATATGTGTTCCCAATAGTAGATGACACACAGCTCAACTTCCATTTACTGGAATTCAAGCTTCCAAAACATGTACAGTAGCTCAATTCCCGCTGTAGTCATAACGCAGAAATCAAAGTGCGGGACCAAGCAGATAAAAAAGTTTTTATTCAACATTTGACAAGTTGTTTCTTTATCAGCATATAAGTATATGTTGCTATTGTTAACTGACTAATTTATTTTATTAGAAATTGGCGTTAATTGCTCTCTTTTTTATTGTACACAGTATACAGTATACTGTGTACACAGTATAAACAGTAGATAAGAAAGTTACTGAAAACTGACATGGATGAATCTAAACACTATCAGGGCGATTTATCCAAAGCGCTTGGTTATCTCCTGATTCCGAACAAGCAAACAGGGGCCGGACCAGAGCCACCAATCACAGACGCAGCTGCCAGCAATGGAGACGCCATGGGAGGGAAAGGCTGTATGATGATTTGGTTTCTTTTTTTAAAGAACTAATGTGGTGGTTAGAAGTGGGCGAGGTTAGCTACAGTATAAAGGATTTCATGCTAGGTGAATGGCTGCAGAGGATGGATCTGGATGGTTGTAGGGAGGGGGGAAACCCACTACGGGCCCCAAAGGTTTTCTGCCGCTTCCTCTCCTTCAGGAGAATTCTGTCATGCGCAGTGAATCGCTCCCTCCCTTCCTCCCTCCGCTCCCTCCCTCTCTCGCTCCTCCCTCTCCCTCTCGCTCCCTCCATCCCCTCCCATTTTTCTTTCCCTCCCCTAACTGAAAACCCTTGCTGTAATGTAGTGCTCCCTATCCCAAACCAAAGCTCTGTTTATTTAAAAAAAAAAAAAAAAACTGATCTGAACATTACTTACTTTCCTTCATTCCCTGGCATTCCCCATGTAAGCCGCAGCCACGTCCATGATTGGCTGCCTATCAGCCAATAACGGACGTGGGCAGGTTTGCCCCCCGTTTGCAGTTCCAAGTAATGTAGGGTTGTTTTTTTAATAAATAAATATAGCAGTTGGGGGTGGGATAGGGAGTATACCACATATAAAAAAAAGTAATCTGAGGGTGGACATGCACTTTAAACTCTGTTTAACAGAGGTCAGAGCCAGCAAGTAACAATCTCCCATAGAACAAAGTAGCAAACTTATATCTGCACAACAGATGACATGTGATTTCATTGGTCTTCGTAAGCAAATAAAAAGAATCCTTCTGGCCATAATGATCTATGGGATGCGGGTGATTCTAGTGATAACAATAACAATCTACCACTTAATGAGGTTCAGCTATAACTACAGCAGGTATGTGGACCTCCATATGATCGGCATTTAAATCCCAGGCATGTACAGCAGAGTGCAGACAGGGATGGTGGGAGTTGTAGTTTTCAAAATATAGCATAAATATCTACACCCATATAAAGTGTAGATATTTCACTGCAGTCCACTTCTCACTACCCATAATCCTCTGATACCTGCTCTTTGTAACCTTAACTGTCTCGCATAATGCACATTTAGACATTGGTGGAGATGAAATGTATATTCTGCCGGACATAGTTATAAAATCATAGTTGAAAACTGGATAAGTAACCTGTAGATCTCCAGATGTTGAAAACTATAACTCCCAGCATTCCTTGGCTATAGAGTGAATGCGGAATATGTAGATTTTAAATCATCTGGATAACTACTGGTTACTATTCCTGTCCAGATCAACAAGAACATAGTTGCAGATAAAGACTGATACTAAAGAAAAGGCCCATGGGTAGATAGAAGTTGGGGACAGTAGAGGCCATGGCGTAGGTAGTTGGGGACAGTAGAAGCCATGGCGTAGGTAGTTGGGGACAGTAGGGATATATTATATAGATGTAAGGTTTTCTTGACTTGGTGTTGAAGGCAGAGGGTCACCCTACCTGCTCTGTACTGTACATTGCACTATATACCAGGGATCTACTACCTATGGGCCAGGGCCATTTCTTGCCAATTAGTGCCCTAGTATTGCCATTACCACTTTCAGGGCCAGCGGTGTATTACCATTGACTCTTCAGTGCCAGAACTTTCCCAGAGTATTGCTATTATCACTTATACTGCCTGCAAAATATTACCTTAACATCCAGACGCCAGAATTGACATGATAAACAGTATGTAACGAACCTTTCCACTTCTTATGAATGTTTCACTCCTCACTTCTCTAAGTTCTAATTGGAGTGTTGGGGGGAAGGAAGAAAGAGGCAGGGATAGGAATCTCATGGCTGCTAGTCATAGGGGTCACTGTTATAAAGTCTGCAGCAGGTTTTCCTGCCATTTTTAACTATCTCATCAGTACTATTAGCTGAGCTCATCCTACCCCCTCCTTCCTTCACCTTCTGTTCGTTTGCAACATTTGTTGCTAGTAGAGTGTGTGGAGTTCAGGCTCTCTACACAACAATGTTGCAAATTAAAGCTAAAAAAGAGAGCAAATCTAACACTGAAAGTAAAAGCTGACTAGGGAGCGAATAGGCACCCTGCAGGGGTGTATCTTTGATAAGGCATATGAGCAAAATGCTCAGGGCAGCACCCCTTCTTAATATTAGAGAGGCACAAGGCAAAGCTCACTTTATTATTTAATTATTTAGAAAAGCGCAGAAGCAGAACGAAAAAAAATCGCGGGTGCATGATGTGTGCACGCTCACAGACCCGCAATTTTCCCTGCACTGCTGCCTTCTTGCGGCCCTGTCTGATCATCATAGGGTAAGTGGGGTAATTATCGTGTGAGATGGTGGGGGTAACTAAATCCGACAGAAGCCAGTGGATCCAATAAAATTTAGCATTTTTTGTTACATATAAACCACTTAGTGGCACAGCCATGGAGGACATGAACAGGAGGGGTGTGACTGAACAAGCGGAAGTTCCGTGAAACGCGTCAGGCCACCCCCCCCCTTCACCTGTTGTGGGCTTCTGTCGGATTTAGTTACCACACCTATCCTTTTCTTTGTGTATTTGCCCGGCGGCTGGACCAGACTCATAGGTGTTGGGGACACCAAGACAGCGTGAAAATGTTAGACGGTCGGTGGTGTAGCTTCCGCCAGTGTGATCATTCCTTTTTTGATATATAATTATCTGTGTGTGAGCTAGGCACACTTATTTCAATGTAGTTTGGGTGATCTGGTTATTAGGATGCTGTATGTGCCTGTATAGTGCCATGTTATATGTAATATCTGTGTGAACTGGGCTTTAGGGAATGTTATATGTACCTATCTGTGTGATCTGGCCATTGAGCTTGTTATATGTATCAGTGTGTTGATTTGGGCATAGGGCATGTTATATGTACCTATATGTATAAGCTGGGCATAAGGGAAACTTAGTCAAGTTAGTTAGGGCCCTGCTGAAAGAATCTACCTTGATGCAGTGGCAGGCATACAAATTTTTGGGAAAAAATATTTTATTCTACAGGAATTCCAATTTCCTGGAAGCCATGCACACCTAACCCTGGTGTGGTGGCACACTTCATGGCGCCTAGTGGTACATAGGTGCGGCATTCAAAAGTTTGACTTAGTTGGCAATAAACCTAGAGACTCCCCATGGCGCCTGGGTTAACATAGGTGACTAGCCTTTGCCTAGGGGCCTATTCCTAAAAACGGCCCTGTAGGGTCTACATTTGTTTGAAAGATATAAACTCCAGCACTCACAATATCACAAGGCATCCAGGGACGGCGGGAGTTGTAGTTTTCAGTATTTGGATGCCTGCAAGTTGATGACCCCTGCTATATATTTTAGTGGTATGATAGGTTTGTTTCTATGAACATTTGGTTATGAATAAATATTTATTTTAACGTTTTTAACTTCCCTGTACAAATTTAGGATGAAAAAATAAAGTGTTTCGGGTTTCGGGTCCAAAACTTGCCGTTGAGTCAACGGTATTAAAACCGGGTAGTGCAGGTCGGGGGCGAGTACGGTTTTGTGGGTCGGGTGAGGGTTTGGAATTAGACCCGCAGAAAAATCTAAGCTGTATTTGTGAATTGAAATGGATTCCATTCATAAATACAGAACTTTGATCATAAGCTAAGACCAGGATTAAAAGGGCATGCCCCCCCCCCCAAAAAAAACTCTATTGAAAACCGGGAAGTTAACGAGCTATGCCTTACCTCCCATTCGTTAAAGGGCAAGTCCAGCCCCAAAATGAAAACTTACATACAGGTAAATCATCCCCCCAAACCCTAAAACGGAATACTTTGAAATCTGAAATATATAAGTCTAACCTGAATCCTGCACAATGTCCTGGTGCCAGGTTTCTGCTTCCTGGTTTCCAGTTAGCAACTGTCAGTTAGAGATTTGACAGTTGACATCATAGCCAATAACTGATATTAATCCCCTGTCTGCCTCTTCTGAGCATGCCCAGGCTCAGTACAGGCTCAGTACAGGTTTCTAAATTGCTCAGTTTCCATTTTTCTGAAGGCGAAAGTGGTCGGGACCTGTCATTAAGCTGGCAGGGGAAATTGCTTAAAGGGCAAGTCCAGCCCAAAATGAAAACTTACGTCAGGAAAATCACCCCAAAACCCTAAACTGTAATAGTTTGAAATCTGAAATATATAAGTCTAACCTGAATCCTGCGAAGTATGCTGTTTCCCTTTTTCTGCTTCCTGGTTCTTCCAGTTAGCAAATGTCAGTTAGAGATTTGACAGTTGACATCACAGCCAAGATACTGAATGTTAATCCCCTGTCTGCCTCTTCTGAGCATGCCCAGGCTCAGTACAGGCTCAGTACAGATTTCTAAATTGCTCTTTCCATGAGGCATCCAGAAGCATGCAGGCATACAGTAATGAATTCATAGGACAAAGTTGATATATCGACATATTTTAAAGAGGCCATTCTTTCTAAAAGATGTTCTTATGAGGTGGAGTTGTCCTATAATCAATTCACCAGGAGCGGGACAAAAAAAAGAAGAAACTTACCTTACACGCAATCCCGAACGCAGCATGGAAGCTCCCGACTGCTTCCTGTTCAGAGAACTATAGCGCATTATTGTGCATGTGTCGCTATAGTTTACTCTGAACAAGGAAGCGGTTGGGAATTGTCCACTTTGAGTCAACTATTCCTTTAAGTCAAGTTTGTAAATTTCATTGTCTGCCCTGAAAGTTTGAGTCTGTGAGAGTCAATGATGTTCTGTGTAAGAATCCCCACCCCCCAAAAAATCGATCTTTATTTAGGTAGAGTTAAAGAGAAGGTTGTAAACGTTGGACTAGTGGACGTATGTCTTTATTCAACCTCAATTACTATGTTACTATATGTACCATCAGCCGATGCACTGAGAGACGCAAAAGCTGGCAATGCTATATATCGATAGCAGCTCCTGGTGCACGTTTTGTATTTGGCACTTTTAATGGCTTTAAAGAGTCGCAATGGAATGCTGCTTTAAGTATTAAACATCACTTGCGTTGGGTATGTGGTTAACTTCCTCATTAACCACGCAGCTGTCGCATAACATCGAACTACAGACCAGGAGGGTCTAAGTTTTTTGGCTTGAGTACCTTTAAACATTATTTAGATGTTCGGGGTGGGGCTTATGATGCAGCAAATGATGCTTTGTGCTAGCAGTTGAATGCTCAGACTGAGACTTGAGGGCAGAGCATTGATGCTGGTGATGTCACAGATCACAGGACTAGCAATAAAAAATACCCCTTTATACTGCTGTAATTTGGATAGACTTAAGTTAGATCCTGGAGCAGCTTTGGGTGCACTGTGAATATTTAAGGTCTTTTTAATAAAGGCCACTTGCATGGAGACCCCTTTAAGATTACATCTAACGTGTACATACAGTAGCTTTAGACTTTTAAAGATGCAAGTTTTCTAAAAATTAGTTGCTTTGTTCAGTTTACCATATAAGAGGGAAAAAATTACAGTCTGAACATGAACTAGTTTATCAGTGGTGGCAATCCTATGGCACATGTGCCAGAGGTGGCACTCAGATCCCTCTCTGTGGGCACTCATACACAGCAGGGTTCACCAGAGTTTGTTACCAGAAAGCCAGGGAAAAATGTAGTGGCTGTCTGTAGCAGAGGGAGGTCACAGCTATAACATTCAGCTCTGCTTGAGTCCCTGTTTTGGATCCAAACTCCTGTCTAATAATGTAGGGGTTAATGGGTATCCTATAATGATTCAATCTACTGTATTGTCTGTGTCTTATTTTGTTTTTTCAAAAGTAAAAACTCTGTATTCAGGTTAAATGAATACAGCCTCTAAATGGTTCACTATCACTGGCTTAATCTTTTCAAATGAAGCTCTAGTTGCGTGGTTCCTTTGGTAGCACTCTTGTGGTCAATTGTGTGTTAAAAATTTATGTTCTTTGCAAATAGTTTTCCAGGCAAATAAAGTAAATAAACAAAAATACATAGAATCACAATGTACAGTATTAAGGCATTATTGGTGACTTTTATTAAAGAAAAACAAATAATGAAAGAATATTATCTGTGTGAATGAAGAGGAATGCACACTAAATGTTATATTGTTTTTAAACAACAAATGTGAGTGGGATGAATTTTAATAATCAGTTAAATAATTAAACAAGGATAAACCATTCTGAATGTTCACATTAAAGCAGGTACGTTTTGACATTTTTTCAGTGTCATAGTTGCCAAGGGATATTTTATGTTTCAGAATGGAATATATGGAGAAGTTAAATAGGTAAACAGGCTCCTATTCAGTTGTACTGATTCATCTTCCTCTTCAATTAAAGTTGATCCCAGAGATACTCGAACATCTTTTTAAATTATGCAATTAAGCACAGTTTTAAACTCATCTGAGCATCTGGCTGCACCTGCGACAATAGCTGTGTTAGGACCTAAGACCCAAGTGTCTTCCCCTCCAATGACATAGGGTGGAGACCTTGCTGCAGTATCTATACCAGGACACTAGATAGTGCCTTCTCTCCTGGAACAGGGTTGGACATGTAGCAGTTAATCTTGTGTTGTAATAAGTTTTTACTGATGTTTTCACAAAATTTGAACTTAGCTTTGGTTTAGCATAATTAAAATTTACTAAAATTTGAATATCGCCATTTTGTTTATCTAGTTTTATCACCATAAATCATGCAAAAACAGATTGATTTATAGAATGCTTTAAAGGGCAAGTCCACCCCAAAATTAAATTTAACCCACTACTGGCCCCACTATGTAGTTTAAAAAAAAAAATCTTACCTTACATTTCTGCTACTTATAGTTATCCTGCAGTTCTTATCCAAAGTCCAGGAAACTGAAGAGTAGGAGGTGTCTCCCTGTGGGAAAGGTTTCTGCCTCCTCCTTGCCCTCTGAGACGACAGTGGCATGTCAGATTCCTCCATGGCTGCCCTTCACCTAGCATAAAAGCTTTTTTTTATAATGTACGGAATCCTGCCACCCCCAACCACTATGTTAGATAAAAAAAGAATCAGAACTCTACTTACAGCCCTCACTCATGCAGCGCTCTGCATTGCTGGCAGCCGTGTCTGTGATTGGCTGCCTCTCAGCAAATCACAGACGTGGCTGCCAGTCCGGCCCGTCTGCAAGTTCTGGCAAACAGAGGGCTAGATCAGAGTGCCGTAGAAGCAAGGGGCTGTAGGTAAAATCTGGATCTTTCTTTTTTTTATCAATCTAACATAGCGGTGGGGAGTGAGCAAGATGCCCTACAGATATTAGAAGATACCCTTTAAGTTATGCTTACAACAATTGTCAAGTCTCAGATGGCAAGAATGCATTAGTGGGAACATTTCTACCTGGAAATAGGGGTCAGTACATTACTTTTCCCTATGGTGGGTGTCCTAACAAATAAGTGTCCAGGGATGGTGTTTGACTATTTTCATTCATTTACTGAAAGACGGTCTGCGATTTCCGAATTTCCAATGTTTCCATCATTCTGGTTTTTTTTTAACAATAAGTCACGTGGGGGCCTTATTTCCACAGGTATTTAATTTTCTACTGATGGTTTGAACTGCAAAGACCCCCTGCTATATTACCTAATTATCAGTTAGAAGTTCTGGTGATATTTTTTATTTCAGCACTATTAGACTAAACACTATGAATATATTAATGCAGCAAAATCTTTGTGCCAAAAACTGTCAGTTTTATAAATACAGCAAAAGTAACGGTATTTGCAATCGCAATGTCAGACGTTAACAAAATGGAGCTATTAGTGCTGCTTTATGGCCCATTAAATACGCCATAGTATCAATATCAGAAAATAACCTGCCCTCCCAGCACATACTGTTAGAACATTGTAGAAGTATTTATACCAGGACCCTAGACAGATTATCCCCCCAGCACATACGGTTAGAACATTGTAGAAGTATTTATACCAGGACCCTAGACAGATTATCCTCTCCCAGGACATACGGTTAGAACATTGTAGAAGTATTTATACCAGGACCCTAGACAGATTATCCTCTCCCAGGACACACGGTTAGAACATTGTAGAAGTATTTATACCAGGACCCTAGACAGATATCCTCTCCCAGGACATACGGTTAGAACATGTAGAAGTATTATACCAGGACCCTAGACAGATTATCTCTCCCAGGACATACGGTTAGAACATTGTAGAAGTATTTATAACAGGACCCTAGACAGATTATCCTCTCCCAGGACATACGGTTGAACATTGTAGAAGTATTTATACCAGGACCCTGACAGATTATCCCCTCCCAGAACATACGGAAAAATTGTAAAATATTTATACCAGGACCCTAGACAGATTATCCTCTCCAAGCACATACAGCTAGAACATTGTAGAAGTATTTATATCAGGACCCTAGACAGATTATCCTCTCCAAGACATACGGTTAGAACATTGTACCAGGACCATAGACAGATTATCTTCTCCCAGGACATACGGTTAGAACATTGTAGTAGTTATAACAGGACCCTAGACAGATTATCCCCTCCCAGGACATACGTTTAGAACATTGTAGAAGTATTTATATCAGGACCCTAGACAGATTATCCTCTCCCAGGACATTTGGTTAGAACATTGTAGAAGTATTTATACCACGACACTAGACAGATTATCCCCTCCCAGGATATATGGTTAGAACATTGTAGCAGTATTTACACCAGGACCCTAGACAGATTACCCCTCCCGGACATATGGTATATGGTTAGAACATGTGTAGAAAGTTTACCAGGACCCTAGACAGATTATCCCTCCCAGGACATATGGTTAGAACATGTAGAAGTATTATACTAGGACCCTAGACAGATTACCCCTCCCAGGACATAGGGTAGAACATTGTAGAAGTATTTATTTACCAGGACCCTAGACAGATTATCCCCCCCAGGACATACAGTAAAACATTGTAGAAGTATTTATACCAGGACCCTAGACAGATTATCCTCTCCAGGACATTCGGTTAGAACAATTGTAGAAGTATTTATACCAGGACCCTAGACAGATTATCCCCTCCCAGGACATAGGGTTAGAACATTGTAGAAGTATTTATAACAGGACCCTAGACAGATTATCCCCCCAGAACATATGGTTAGAAACATTGTGAGAAGTATTTATTCCAGGACCTAGACAGTATCCCCTCCCCAGGACATACGGTTAGAAACATTGTAGAAGTATTTATACCGGACCCTAGACAGATTACCCCCTCCCAGGACATATTTTCATTCATTTACTGAAAGACGGTCTGCGATTTCCGAATTTCCAATGTTTCCATCATTCTGTTTTTTTTTTTAACAATAAAGTCACGTGGGGGCCTTATTTCCACAGGTATTTAATTTTCTCCTGATGGTTTGAAATGCCAAAGACCCCCCTGCTATATTACCTAAATCAGTTAGAAGTTCTGGTGATATTTTTCTATTTTCAGCACGTTATTAGACTAAACACTATGAATATATTATGCAGCAAAATCTTTGTGCCAAAAACTGTCAGTTTTATAAATACAGCAAAAGTAACGGTATTTGCAATCGCAATGTCAGACGTTAACAAAATGGAGCTATTAGTGCTGCTTTATGGCCCATTAAATATGCCCCATAGTATCAATATCAGAAAATACCTGCCCTCCAGCACTACGTTAGAACATTGTAGAAGTATTTATACCAGGACCTAGACAGATATTCCCCCCCAGCACCACGGTTAGAACATTGTAGAAGTATTTATACCAGGACCCTAGACAGATTATCCTCTCCCAGGACATACGGTTAGAAACATTGTACCAGGACCTAGACAGATTATCTTCTCCAGGACATACGGTTAGTGGTTAGAACATTGTAGAAGTATTATACACAGACCCTAGACAGATTATCTCTCCCAGGACATACGGTTAGAACATTGTAGAAGTATTTATACCAGGACCCTAGACGATTATCCCCTCCCAGAACATACGGTTAGAACATTGTAAAAGTATTTATACCAGGACCCTAGACAGATTATCCTCTCAAGACACAACAGCTAGAACATTGTAGAAGTATTTATATCAGGACCCTAGACAGATTATCCTCTCCCAGGACATACGGTTGAACATTGTACCAGGCCAGCCATAGACAGATTATCTTCTCCCAGGACATAAGGTTAGAACATTGTAGTAGTTATAAACAGGACCCTAGACAGATTATCCCCTCCCAGGACATACGTTTAGAACATTGTAGAAGTATTTATATCAGGACCCTAGACAGATTATCCTCTCCCAGGACATTTGGTTAGAAACATTGTAGAAGTATTTATACCAGGACACTAGACAGATTATCCCCTCCCAGGATATATGGTTAGAACATTGTAGAAGTATTTACACCAGGACCTAGACAGATTACCCCCCCCAGGACATATGGTTAGAACATTGTAGAAGTATTTATACTAGGACCCTAGACAGATTACCCCCTCCCAGGACATATGGTTAGAACATTGTAGAAGTATTATACCAGAACCCTAGACAGATTATCCCCTCCCCGGACATAGGGTTAGAACATGTAGAAGTATTATAACAGGACCCTAGACAGATTATCCCCCCCGAACTATGGTTAGAACATTGTAGAAGTATTATTCCAGGACCCTAGACAGATTATCCTCTCCAGAAACATACGATTAGAACATTGTACAAGTATTTACACCAGGTCCTAGACAGATTACCCCCTCCCAGGACATATAGTTAGAACATTGTAGAAGTATTTATACTAGGACCTAGACAGATACCCCCCCAGGACATATGGTTTAGAACATTGTAGAAGCATTTATACCAGGACTCTAGACAGATTATCCCCTCCCAGGACATTGGGTTAGAACATTGTGAAGTATTTATACCAGAACCCTAGACAGATTATCCCCTCCCA
This sequence comes from Hymenochirus boettgeri, assembly GCA_019447015.1. Lineage (NCBI taxonomy): Eukaryota > Metazoa > Chordata > Amphibia > Anura > Pipidae > Hymenochirus > Hymenochirus boettgeri. Next base: position 85,334,589 of record CM033469.1, on the reverse strand, counting down.
GGACATAGGGTTAGAACATTGTAGAAGTATTTATAACAGGACGGACAGATTATCCCCCCCAGAACTATGGTTAGAACATTGTAGAAGTATTTATCCGGACCCTAGACAGTTATGCCTCCCAGGACATACAGTAAGAACATTGTAGAAGTATTTATACAGGAACGACCTAGACAGATATCCCCCCAGAACATATGGTTAGAACATTGTAGAAGTATTTATTCCAGGACCCTAGACAGATATCCTCTCCAGAACATACGGTTAGAACATGTAGAAGTATTTATACCAGGACCCTAGACAGATTATCCTCCCAGGACATATGATTAGAACATTGTAGAAGTATTTATACCAGGACCCTAGACAGATTATCCCCCCCAGGACATACAGTTAGAATATGTAGAATTATTTTACCAGGACCCTAGACAGATTATCCTCTCCCAGCACATACAGTTAGAACATTGTAGAAGTATTTATACTAGGACCCTAGACAGATTTTCCCTACGAGGACATACGGTTAGAACATTGTAGAAGTATTTATACCAGGACCTAGACAGATTATCCCTCCTCAGGACCTATGGTTAGAACATGTAGAATATTTATATCAGGACCCTAGACGAATATCCTCTCCCAGGACTTACGTTTAGAACATTTGAAAAGTATTTATACCAGGACCCTAGACAGATTATCCTCTCCCAGGACATACGATTAGAACATTAAAGAAGTATTTATATCAGGACCCTAGACAGATTATCCCCTCCCAGGACATAGGGTTAGAACATTGTAGAAGTATTTATAACAGGACCCTAGATAGACTATCCCCTCCCAGGACATACGGTTAGAACATTGTAGAATTTATACGACCCTGAAAGATTATCCTCTCCCAGCACATACAGTTAGAACATTGTAGAAGTATTTATACCAGGGACCCTAGACAGATATCCTCTCCCAGGACATACGGTTAACATTGTTGAAGTAGATTTATATAGGACCCTAGGAACAGATTACCCCCCCAGGATATTACGGTTAGAACATTGTAGAAGTATTATTACCAGGACCCTAGACAGATTATCTTCTCCCAGGACATACGGTTAGAACATTGTAGAAGTATTTATATCAGGACCGTAGACAGATTATCACCCCCCAGGATATACGGTTAGAACATTGTAGAAGTATTTATATCAGGACTCTAGACCGATTATCCCCCCCCCCCCAGGACATACGGTTAGAACATTGTAGAAGTATTTATATCAGGACCCTCGACAGATTATCCCCCCCAGGACATAGGTTTGAACATGTGATTAGAATTATTTATACACGGACCCTAGACAGATTATCCCTCCAGGACAACGGTTAGAACATTGTAGAAGTATTTATACCAGGACCCTAGACAGATATCCTCTCCCAGACCTACAGTTAGAACATTGTAGAAGTATTATACCAGACCCTAGACAGATTATCCCCTCCCAGGACATACAGTAAGAACATTGTAGAAGTATTTATACCAGGACCCTAGGCAGATTATCCCCTCCCAGGACATATGGTTAGAACATTGTAGAAGTATTTATACCAGGACCCTAGAAAGATTATCCCCTCCCAGGACATACGGTTAGAACATTGTAGAAGAATTTTAACAGGACCTAGACAGATTATCCCCCTCCAGGACATAGGGTTAGAACAATTGTAGAAGTATTTAACCAGAACCCAGACAGATTATCCCCTCCCAGGACATACGGTTAGAACATTGTAGAAGTATTTATACCAGGACCCTAGACAGATTATCTTCTCCCAGGACATATAGGGTTAGAACATGTAGAAGTATTATTATCAGGACTGTAGACAGATTATCACCCCAGGATATATACGTTAGAACAGTAGAAGTATTTATATCAGGACTAGACAGAATATCCCCCCATTACCCACACCCCCCCCCCCCCCCACACCAGAGTTATTCACCCCCCCCCCCCCCCCCACCCCCCCCCCCAGGACATTACGGTTAGAACATTGTAGAAGTATTTATACCAGGACCCTAGAAAGATTATCCCCTCCCAGGACATAAGGTTAGAACATTGTAGAATTTATACCAGGACCCTAGACAGATATCCCCTCCAGGAATAGGGTTAGAAACATTGTTGAAGTATTTATACCAGGCCCTAGAGATTATCTTCTCCCAGGACATACGGTTTGAACATTGTAGAAGTATTTATATCAGGACGTAGACAGATTATCACCCCCCAGAATACGTTAGGACATTGTAGAAGTATTTATATCAGGACCCTAGACAGATTATCCCCCCCACCCCCCCCCCCCCCCAGGACTTACGGTTAGAACATTGTAGAATTATTTTATACCAGGACCCTAGACAGATATCCCCTCCAGGACATACGTTAGAACATTGTAGAGTATTTATACCAGGACCCTAGACAGATATTCCTCTCCAGCACATACGGTTAGAACATTGTAGAATATGTATACCAGGACCCTAGACAGATTATCCCCTCCAGGACATACGGTTAGAACAATGTAGAAGTATTTACCAGGACCCTAGAAAGATTATCCCCTCCAGGACATAGGGTTAGAACATTGTAGAAGTATTACCAGGACCCTAGACAGATTATCCTCTCCAGGACATACGGTTTAGAACATTGTAGAAGTATTTATACCAGGACCCTAGACAGATTATCCTCTCCCAGCACATACAGTAGAACATTGTAAAGTATTTATACCAGGACCCTAGACAGATTATCCCCTCCCAGTACATACGGTTAGAACATTGTAGAAATTTATACCAGGACCCTAGAAAGATTATCCTCCCAGGACATACGGTTAGAACATTGTAGAAGTATTTATACCAGGACCCTAGACAGATTACCCCTCCCAGGACATAGTTAGAACATTGTAGAAGTATTTAAACAGGACCTAGACAGATTATCCCTCCCAGGCAGAGATGGATTAAGATCATATGGGGCCCAAGGCAGTGCCATCATTTAGGGCCCCCTTTTTTCTACATATATTGTATAGACTGTTTTTGTTACATGCTTCTGAACCTGGGCCCCAGAAGTTTCTGGGCCCTAGGCAGGTTGCCTAGGGTTGCCTTGTGGATAATCCTCTTGTCCAGGACATAGGGTTAGGACCTTGGATTGATATGTGGAACCCCCTAGACCATGTATAACATACAATAGCCCTGCAGATGTTTTAAAACACACCCTGACATTCCCTAACTACCTCTGTATTACAGGGTTGTAAAGGAATGCTGGAGTGTAGTGTTTGAACATATGTAGGGATACTATTTCCTATCACTAGGACCGTACCTCCTCCATGGATATTAGAGTTTGTGTAAGTGTGTCAGGACTGAACAGCACACGGGCATGCATGTTATCCCTCCCATGACATTGGTTTGAACCCAATAGCAGCACTGGTTCAGGACCCGGATAGCCCATACTGTAGCAGGATCTATTCCGGGCGCTGCCTTTACTTCCTCCCAGGACATCGGATTAGGATCATGAGGCATGGACATTCACGCATATTCCTATAGCCCACCGGGTTAGGACCCTGCAGCTCTGTTTGCTCGTGCAAGCACATGACCACGCCCATAGGCTCCCCGTGCAGCCCGTGTGTCAAGATTCAGACTTGGCACCGCCACCACAGCAGCATCAGTCCATCGCAGCTGCAGTCAGTGTCGTGCAGATGGGATCGTCGGGGATCGTGATGTGGGAGAACAAACAGGAGCCGATGAGCAGCTGCAAAACTGGCGGACTGGCAGCTGCAAGCGTTAAATCGCGCTGCAAACTTCATTGGTGTGAAGTTCCCCTCGGTCCACAGTGATGGTTCTTTGCCTGAATGACACGTAGCAGAGGGGGAGTCCCCGGGCAGGGTCACAGACAGGTAGGGGGGTTATTGTAATGTGATGTCCTGATGACTGTCCTTGGTCCATCTGTACATTGGGCTGTGCTGGTTTTGCACTTGGATGAGTTTTATCACAGTTTGACCTGGGGTTCCCAGCCGGTCCCACGGGTTCCCATGGAGGGGGATTTCGATCTGTGGGGAATGGACGGGAGATAAAGTTAATGGCCCTGCAGATCTGGGAACCTGAAAGTAATAACCCTCTTATTAGCAGGTTTTTTTTTATTATACACCCTTAAAGGGTATGTACAGGAAAAAGTGTGTATTTTAAATTGCCATTAAACTTTAATTCACCCCAACTATCACTGTAACGTTTTGTGTCGATCTGTCCCTATTTCTTTAGATAATTAATCTGAAAAACATTACATTTCAGCATTTCTGTAAGCAGTGTGCTGTAGCTGGAATGGTTTGACAGTTGGTGTGCTGTATACTGAATGCAGTATTGACAGTTGGTATGGGAAAATAGTCAGGTCAGTGGTCAGAGCCTGAGCAAAAAAAGTAATTTATTGAAGGCATGTTAGCACTACACACACCTCAGAGTAAGTGCTGCTTGCATGTATTTTCAGTATACATACCCTTAAAGAGACGGGGATTAGGTGTATATCAGTAAGAAAAACACCCTAACTGTATTTACTTACAGTGTTCAATGCTGAAATGAAGATCAGTGAAAAATCACCTTAGACATGGTCCTACGCCAAATGTCACTCCAAATGTTAACATTAGCTTGTGTCATTGTAAAGAGGGATGTGCAATGTGGGGCAGCAGTAGGTAGGATCATTGTACCACATGTATATAAGTTTGCATTTAAACCATTTTCCTTCTTTTGCTGTGGGTTTATGCAGAACGTAAGTGATGTGCATTGCAGATATTTTGAGGCTTCAATGGTTCATAACAAATGCTCACTAATCAGTAAATACATTGCTTAGGCAGAGGGTTGTTAAGGATTAGGCATTGGGCTGACAGATCTTTAAAGAACAGGACTACCAAATATTTCTATACAGAGAGTCCATGCCTTGGTGTTAATTCAGGGGCACATGTTTATTTTAGCCAAAATTATCCTTTAAAAGAAGTGTCAAACCAGCCACACTTCGACTATTGTTGATGATAGGTTTTAATTGATTTTAATGTGATTGAAATGTGGTTTATATATATAGATATATTATATATATATATATATATATATATATTATTTTAAGTTTACATTTGTTGTTTCTTATAACTTATATCTAGAAAAAACAGTTCTTATTGGTATCTTAATGAAAAATACATAAAAAAAATCTTGGGCATTCAGCAGAGGAGGAGGCTTGTGTAAAAAACATTTTGAAACTACAGAGTTCAGAATGTAAACTTTAGAGCTGGAATAATCATTGTATCATTGCAGGTACGTTTCAAATCATGTTGTTATTTCATAAGGCCCAACTCATATGTGATATGAAACACAGTTTAGAAGAGAGAGACAATATTCTCACCTCCCAACAATTGTATTTTTTTATATATGTATCCGCTCACAACTTTTAGTTGTATCTCACACAAAAACCCTAACTTTTAAGTTTTTCAGTTTGCAAATATATTTTTTTACATACAGAAAATAGGATAGACCCTTATAGTATCCCCGTTAGCACACACATCCTTGGTGGCCAAAGGTAAAAAGACCTCCAACCTGACAGACCCCTCACAACTAAAAGAGACAAAGATAAGACAAAAATATACAAACAACATAAATAAGTACAAAATAAACACAACCTTTATAATACATCACTGGACCGTAATTATAATCAGGCGCCCGATAAAAAACGTCGTATCGTACAATAAAAAAGTCCTGATTGGGAGAGAGAAAGAGGATAGATATAATAAACTCTGGCAAGGAATGGCTGTGATAGTATTTTGGGATGCAGGTTTTATTACGGCCAGTGATGATTAATAAAGTGTATATTTGTACTTATTATTTGTTTGTAATATTGTCTATGTTTGATTCTTTAGATTGTGAGGGGTCTGTCAGGCTAAAGGTTTCGGCCACTAAGATGTGGGTGCTAAGAGGGGTACTATAGGGGCTATCCTATTTCTGTATGTGGTTAGTGTGTGTTGGTTTCCCCTAGCACTCTGAATTGGATTTTCCAGGCCAGTTTCTTCTAGTATGAGAATGTGGTTATTATAACCTTTTTCCCCCATATTGGTTTAAAGGGAACCTATACCCAATAAACAACTACACCCCCTTAATTTTCATAAGAAATTGAATTGGAAAAATATTACTACATTTCCCTTTGCTTTTAAATAAGTTTAGCAACCATCTTGTACACTTTGGGACCCTGAGCCCTACATTCCAACCCCCCCACTCCCCATAGGCACAATAGGAGAAGAAGCAGACAGAACTGGTAGTCAGTATTCCTGCAGAGGAAGTATGAGGTTGTAGCTATTTTTTTGTGCAAAAGGGAAGGTAGGTTTCATTTCCTGTTAGACTTTATTTGAAAAAATAAAAGACAAGTGTATGACTTATTAGTCATTAGGAGCTTGTTTTAAAAGCAGAGGGGGTTGTATAAGTGTATATACAGTAATAGTACTAAAGTACTATGTCTCCTCAACTGAAATGCAGGAAAGCGTATAGCTGGGTACATACAGTAAAGATAAAGCGACGATTTTGAGGGATAGACGCTTATCGTTACCATGTGTAGCGCATTTTCCGAACACGCTCACGGTGTTTGAAAAGACCAAAAATTATATCCCTCGGCCGCGGGCATCTCTCTGTACTAAAGTTAGGGAACATGTAGTCTGAACGTTCTCCCTATGCTGTGTAAAGGGAGGATGGTTGGGATGTGTGTACTATATCTTTGAAAAGTGACAGGAACTTGCAGTCAGATCTGTTTGTCATCTTTCAAACATCGTGATGTGTGTGTACCTATTAAAATTCAATTTAAGATTACACTCAAGATTAACCTTTTTTGTACACTACTTTCAATAGTGTGTACATATGCAGGGTTATTCAATAAAAGTTCTTTATTGTTTAAAATGGTGCTAATTTTGCCCAGCCAATCAGAATATAGCTTTCAAATGTTGAATAAGATTTATTGGTTGGGGCAAAATTAGCACATTTTAAGCGATGAAGAACTTTTATTGAATCCCCTGATAATGTTTATACTCATATTCTAACACATTAACAATATCTGTCAACTGATAGTAAATGTAAACTCCCCCTACAAGTTTGCTACTGTTTTTTTGTTTTTTTTTCGTTTAATGGAAATTGAATGTGCTTGAAATGAATGTATAAAAACAAATAAGTTTCCTGATTAAAATAGATAAGTGTGCAACATGGACTATTTCCCTTCCCAGTTATTAATGGCCATCTGGTGTTTATGGAAAGATCCCGCATTAATAGTCTAATAATGAGTCTGCTAAATGACACATATCAACATAACTTTTAAGTGCAAATCTTTTTCAATAAAAGTAAGGGGTTTGTCTACCAACTGGCACCAAGGTCTCAGGTGGTGCAGTCTAATCAGATCAGGTCTCGTGATTACTGCCGTTGCACCATGCGAGAAACAGCTTCTCTCCTGTATTCCTGGTGCTATATGGGTTAATTACTCTGGACAATTAGCATATTTACCGAAGAGAAAATGGAAGTCCAGTGCATACATTTTCATTCACTCAATCTTCATGCAAGTATTTTATTGCACATGACTTTTTGGCTGGAAGCGATACTAAAGTGATTGTAGTGGTTTATAAAAGCTAATTGAATGGATATTTCCTTTTTATGAAAAACACCTAACGGTAATTGCTAGCAAATATTTAACAGGAGATGGTATTGAAGTGATGTGTAGGTATTGGATTTGGTGGACTACTTTTACTATAACAAATATTATAGTATATTTTGTATTATGGCCTGGAAAGTGACTATTAATTAATGATTTGTATTAAAAATTACAACTTTCTTATACTGAAAATACCTTACTTACCTGGTTTTAGTTTTAATGTTCAGTTTCACTTAACTTTAAAAGGCCTAATACCTTTGATACAGTACATTTGTTTATAATTGTTACAGTTAAAGGGGCTAAACAAAATTTTACCATTGCCCTTGAACTGTAGAATAATTTAAAGGAATTAATAAAAAAGTCATTTTAGTATCAGAAGCACTTTTAACAGATTTAGGTTTGGCCTTCAATAAATCACAAGCTACTTACAATGGCAAAATCCCTGAATCTTAATTACTTACATGCAAGAAGAGAAATAGAATAGGGATGCATTTTAACTCCTTTATAACCATCAGATTATATGCATTTCTCATAATGCATATAGTAATGCATTTGTTTTTAGACTGATACGGTAGTGGGAATAGTCAACAAAAATGTAAAAAAATACTGAAAAGCAAGTAACTTGGGATTTGGTATACTTAACGGGATTAGTAGGGAACAGGTCCATTCACTATTTTGACTTCTGTTACCCAGGAAAATTCTCACCTTAGCTATGTAATTAATTTCAGGAATTCCATGAATTTTCACATGACATATATCCTAGTTATGTACTTGCCTACAAAATGTAACATGCATTGTTCTAGCAATGGGTAAGAAAGTTTATATTCTTGAGAGAAATGAACATCAGGTGGAATATTAATTAGTACCAGCTTTACGTTCAAATGAAATGAGCTTGTGATGTGGTAGTTTTGAGCAACAAAGTTAAATTAATTGAGTAAGCTGAAAGTAGAATAGAAATGGTAACTGTCAGCATGAAAGTATTACCACTGTATTTTAAAGTCTGCTCAGGGGGATATCATAAAATGTTAAAAGACTACTAGTTTTCTGTTTGACTACCAAATAGATATAATTAAATTTTTCAAAAAATTACTTTGGAATTGGAAGTAGTGTTTTTACTTTTATGATAAAAGGATCACATGAATAAAGCTGCAACTTATTAACTTATAAAACTTAATTTGCTCGTTAAATCAGTGGACCAACTAATACTAGGTAATCTTATTGCTTAACTTTTTATAGGACAAATGTATTATATGGGACTTGTCAATTCTTACTACCCTGTCATCATGCTGTTTCAAATAGGTACATACAGGGGATTTAATAAAAGTTCTTATCGTTTTAAATGGTGTAATTTTGCCCAACAATCAGATTATTTAACATTTGAAATCTAAGATCTGATTGGTTGGGGCAAAATTAGCACCATTTTAAACGATAAGAACTCTTTTTGAATAACCCCTATAGTGCCAATTCATTCACAAGCATAGTGTTCAATGATTCTGTAACAAGAGTTAAAGTGGGTATTTGATGTAATTAGTTTTTAAAGGAATTAATAAAAGGTAAAATGCATAATGCATAACATATATATGTCTCTTTTATTCAATTAGAAAAAACTACTACCACACACCTAAAATCAATGATAGTTTTCAAACTGGCTGGTCAAAAAATATTGCTACAATTTACATATTGGTTTAAACTGTACAAATATTAAAACATTGCAGTAAAAAGCTCAAATGGAATAAATAAACTATCAACAAACTTCCCTAAATAAATATTAAAAACATTTCCAACCAACATGTACATTTATTTGGCATTTGTTTTGTTTTATTTAGGGGTTGTTTTAAATAACCGACATATTTATACTTGGTGTCCAGCAACTGAAAATGTGTTATAATTTTTATGATGACACATTAATGAAGTGAAAGACTATTCCAGCATGAATGTTGTTGGTGTAACCAGCAATAAAACACAGGTATTTTGTTTTAAGTATATAAGAGTTACAAGTTTTCACTTAACCACAAACCTAAATTAACCAAATGGGCAATCAAAAATATGTTGGTTTTTTTTTTAAAAAAAGATAAAGGTCCATTACATCTAATATCAAACTTATAGTGATTATACTTTTTTGGAAAAATATCAGTGGAAAATGTTGTTGTCTGATCTAATCTGAATATAATGTAATTAACTTTTTTTTACTATATTAAGGTTTTGTGTATTTATTTTCTGAAAGTCATAAAGTATTAAAAAGCTTTAAAGCGATCATGTTAGAAATGCACTTTATGAGTATATACAGTATAGCTGGAGGGGGAACAATGGATGGATGTTACAGGAAGCTAGTTACACTGGATTAAGTGAGAAGCAATGAGAGATTTCATCACTCGCAGGAAGCATCAAAAAATGTGTAAGATAATTTTTTTTTCTTGAATTAACAGCAAAGTGCCCTGCAGTTTTTCTGCAGTATTTGTTATATGGATTTGTTCTCTGTTCATTATAAAGAACAGATTTAAAGGTGTAAATAGGTTAAATTATAATGGTGTAAAATTTTCTCTTCCAGATTTGGTGGACCCTTACATAAAAGGTTTTTATTTTTTTTATCTATTTGTATCTAATAATTTAAAATATGTGTCAGTGAAAAGTAAACTTTTAACTTTTTACCTGAGAAATTCTGATCATCTGTGCTGATTTTAAATAATAGGGCAGCATTTAAATAGTTACATATATTAACTTTACTGGTTGTAGATTTTATATAACAGTCAACCAAATAAATGGGGTGTGTGTGCAGTATAATGTCGATAATGCAAAATGTGTTAATACTAATTTTAGGTTATATGGGTTTTTAGTCTCATTATTAAAGCCAGCATGAAGTAAAAACTTTTTGAACTTTGCCCAGTGCACCTTAATGAGTTAACATTAAATAATTAAACTTTTTTGCGTTACATAGTGGGGGCAGTGTCCCCCCAGAATTGTTTTTCAAGCGCGGTGGCATGAAAAAGTAGCTGGGTGGGTGTGTTATGTGAAGGGAATTTGGTGGTGGGGAAAAATGTGCACTGCTTTAGCTCATTATATAGGTCAGGGATGTCTAATTTCGTTCCACTAGATGTTTAAAAAACTAACTCCCAGCATTCCGTGGTTGTATTAGAATGCAGGGGGTTGTTGTTCGGCAACACCGCCAGGGAGTTTAGTCGGCAAATCTGAAGGCAACCCGATGTAAATAGAGCGCAAGCACATGTGCCACCATTGTGGCCTTAGGGATCTTGGAAAAGCTAGTTAACATGGCTAAATAATCTTGCAAGTGTATTGGTACACCTAATAAACCTACCTATAAATTCTTTCAAATCACAAGTGTTTCCCTCTAGAAATTTGTTCCGGCGGGTGGCATGAAAAAGTAGCCGGGTTGGGCCCCGGCTAAAAGACCCTAGGGAGAACACTGTGGGTAAAACTTAATGCTTACTGAATCGCTCCCATCACAGATTACCTGAAGCACTCCCACCATGCTTGTGACTACCAAAGTGGTGTTTTAAAATACAAACCTGTAGAGTAATAAGTTAAATATGTTTATGTAGAACTAGCATCTATGGTCTGTTATCACAGATTAAAAAAAAAATAATATAATAAAAGGTTCAAAATGTTGCCAGTGCTGTCAATCTGCACAACCAATAACATATTATAAAAGTTTTATAAATGTACGTATTAGACAAGAAAAATGTATTCATTTGATCTATATATCTTATCATTTGATTTAAAATGATTTACGGTAATGTGTTTGCAGTTCCCATTGTTGTAATGCAATAAAAAAAATTGGACAGACTATGTTTATAAGTTAAATATATATATATGGTGGAGGTGCACTCTATCCTAACCAGTGGGGTCAGATGCCTCGTGGGTTTACCCTCAGGAGCCAGCAGTATCAAAAAATGGGAGTAATGCAAACTAGTGCACTTGTTGTAACTCTAACCAAATAAATAATTGCTGATTGTTGTTATATTATGAATACAAAACATTTATTAATGTAAAAAATGTTTTGAAAGTCAAAAAGAGGGTAGCACCAAATCTTACAATACACAAGAGCTATTATAGCCCATAAATTATATCCTTTATAAAACGAGTTTAGTCTTGTTATCAGTTAATATCCATGCTTAGCTCTGAAGCTGTGTCATATAACTCTAACTTGTGTATATAACAATATTGTACAACTACTCAGCATATATGGAGATTTAAAAGTTTATGACCTATAAAATAAAAACTTGGCCAATGGCCAAGAAATGATTGACAACAGAAAATCATCAAACACAAATAAACCCCAAAAAAGGGTTAAAACAATTTTTAAACGTTTCTGAAAAAACGCAAAATGAACAAACAAATAAAAAACTTAATAATAATAAATATTGTAAGATTTACTTTATTAGTAAGATTAAATAACCAATATAAATTTATATGTAATAAAAAAAAAAACTACCATTCATAAACCCAAAAAAGCCCCAACCCCAAAAAAACTTTTTGTAGCAAACAAATCCTAAAAATCTAAACTAAATCCAAAAATCTAAATATAGTACCAGATACAATTCAAATGTCTGTTAACTAACAATGTTAACAGAAATTTCCCTTATTTGTATAAGGGCTCGGACCCTCACAACATAATATCTCTTTAAAAACACTGCGCAATTTGGACTATGCGGCACATAATATGGAAGAAGAAGAAAGCAGGGCTAATAACATAAGATTGGTAATTATATAATTTTAGTTTGTAGCATTAGATTATATCCCATTTTTTAATTACCGTAGGTTTGCATATTGATAACAATGTGTTTTTTTAACAAATTTAAACACAAATAGTTTTTGGGTTTTTGTTTTTTTATACAGCATACATTCAGAAAGTTCTCGCACTTTGTTAACCTTGAAAAAGATAAAGAGAAAAGCATACAGGAGATTCAATAAAAGTCTTATCGTTTAAATGGTGCTAATTCCACAACCAATCAGATCTTATTTACCATTTGAAAAACTAATCTGATTGGGTTGGGGCTAAATAGACACCATTTTAGACGATAATTTTCTTGAAATAACCCGATGGTTCCCAAAGATAATGTGCAGTTTCTGTGGAAAATCACTATAATGTATGGCAATGCAGATCGCTCTGAACAGTACTTTCCACCTTATCTGATTATGTAGCAATTGTAGAATCAATCCCTCCATATATGTACCATAAGCTACCAAATCATGTTCCCTCGTACGATTTGACTTTATATTTCTAATTATAGTTATGGCCTGGTGTTATGGTTACTTGACATTGAACTCATAACCTACACTACTAAATTGAATACCTAACTTTGCCAATTTTTAACATATAGCAGCAGCATAGTCAGTATGGTTAGGTTTTGGATTTTTATAAGGAAGCTAAATACTCCATAGGTAAGTATTCACTGGGGCCTCGATGCAATGTGAAAGGATTTGACCTGACTGCTCGATAAGTTTACAAGAATCACATTATTATAAACCATTGAAGGACTACCACTGGCACCCGGCTAGACGCTTAGACACCTCTTACGCGTTATTGGACCGTGTATGATTAAGGACCCCTAACTTGTCCGAACCTGGAAGGCGTCTCCGTGCTATATGGTGCCAATGGTAGTCTGCAATGTAATTTCTAATAATTGATTCTTTTAAACTTATGAAACAACAGCAGCGGCAGCGCGGTGTTGAATCCTTTCACGTGCATCGAGAACCCCAGTGAATACTTTACCCTATTAACGTGAACCAATCAAGGGTCAGGGTGTTGATAGCACCCTGACCAAATATAGGAGCGCCAGTCCTATTTTTCCGTGAATGCTTATTCACGAATATATTGCACATCGTTTTAACGAATGTGAATGGGCTCGGGCCAAAGACACCCTAAACCCCAACAATTACAAGATGACAGCTCATGTAGAAGCATGCGCTTAATTCATTCATGTTTGTTGTTTGTTGTTCGTTGTAAGTTGTATAAACTTATAGTCAGCGATCTTTTTGTATATATACTAACATATTTAGATTTCTTTGGTCATGATCAGGAGGGTTCTCCAAGAACATTGTTGTAAGCTAAACTACTGAAAATGAATATGAAGAAAAAACATGACGTTGGTACAGATTTGAATAACTCAGACATTTTCTCAGCTAAAAAAGTGGATATATTGGTAAATCATGAAAACATAATCAGCTAGATGCCCCTCATCACTACTTGTTATAATGGCTAACTTCACTGACTTTTTAAAAACCTTCTTACTCCTGTCACTGACCCCTGACATACTGTTACTCTCCTTGGTGAGTATATTTATTTTTATTCCCATCAACTCAAACATTCTCTCAGGTGAATAACCAGCATGAGTTTTACTCTCTTCGATGGACTTTACACAAATTCAAGACAAAAAGAGAGAACCAATAATTCAACATGGCAATTCAAAGTATGGTATGTGACTTGGTCAAGATTTATTTATAGGGCAACCAAGTATGCTTTGCCTAGAAATAATACTACCCCATGCCCAGTACTACTGTAAATGCTACAAATTCCTGCAGTTTACATACAGTATAGATTCAATAATTCTGAAATTTGTTTTCCTATATTATGACGACTGCAACGAGGTTTGTAAGGATTCTGACTTAGGAAGCATTGCTAAATATGCTACTCACCTGTCATAAAATAACAAACATACGTCATGGCCGCCATCGGACTTTCCTGGGCCCCCATACTGGGTACATTTCTGGGCCCCCATAGACACGAACCAACTCAGACAGTCCATACTCCAAGATTTTTAAAACGCAAAACAAGAGGACCCATGGGAGAAGAGAAGCGGCATTGCGGATTTTTCCCCACCCCACATCACTTTAGCCACTCCCACTTATTAAGGTTACACACATTTAAAGGACCAATTAAGCACCATTTTACATTGGTTGCCTGCAATATATATGTCCAACTAGACATTACGCTGTTAAACTATTAACAGGCGAAGACATACCTACTAATACTCTACGCCCCGACGCACACACAGCAACCGGTAAATTATAAAATGTTACCCGTGTCCCGCACACACTTAAGATGCCCTCATCCCAATGGCACAGATGGTAAATAGAACATACCCATCTATACTCGAGTATAAAACGAACCGAGTATAACCCGAGGCACCTACTTTTTACCTCTAAAAAGGGTAAAAGTGATTGACCGAGTATAAATCAAGGGTCAGAAAATAGGGCCACAAATGCCTTCTGAGTCTTGTATTGTTTTATGGTTTAGTTGCCCTTTAAATGGACAGCAGAATTCCCATACAGTGTCACATACATAATAGCTAAATCCAGTATGGTTATTACTGTATGGGACTACAGTAAGGGATGATCTGCTGTCCATTTAAGGGAACTAAAGCCTCAAAACAAGATCCAGAATCCAGAAGGCAGCAATAGATATCATCCTCCTTTCTGACTCTGTATTGTTTTAGGCTTTTAGTGCCCTGTTAAAGTCTCAGTAATAACCATACTGGATTTTGACTGATTCTGTATGGGAAATTCTTATGTCAATTTAAAAGGTCAACTAAGCTATTCCTTGGCACTCCAGATGTTTGGAAATACACCTACACAGCATGCTTTAGGTGCTGGAGGTTATAGTGGTTCCAACACTGCAGTGGCAAGGAAAGCCCCACTGCGGAATTACTCTACTGTCCCCCCACCCTTCTGAGTCCACAGTTTTGCCTTCTGCTAACATGCTACCACATGTTCCCTGCAGGCTGACTTCTGATCCTCTTCTCTGCTCCGGCGGCCACATGCTCCACTTTCTCGGCTGGACTGACTGTCACACTCAGCGCGCGGCCTCATCCCGGCGCCGAGTAGTGACATAGCCAGCAGAGGAGGAGGATGCGCGCGGCGCCGGAGCAGGTAAGTGTTTGACTCGAGTAATAAACCCAAGACTCTTTTAGGCTATGTTTTAGCTGGACAATCTCGGTTATACTTGAGTATATATCGGTTCCGTTAAGCCAAGCCCACACAGGACTGGATCCCATATTAGACCATATGATATTCTACATTAGTGTTGCTTAAAACGTATTTATTTGATATTCACCCCTTTCTTCATGATCAAATTCTTACAACATACAACTTGTGCAAGGTCTGGAAAAAGGCTGCAACTATTGCCGACAGCATGGCAGCTCCAACCACTCTGTCCTGCCTTATATCATATTCTATCCTAGATTGGCAGCTCCACACACTATCTATACTGTCTGATAATAGAGAGGGTGTGCGGCAAATGTGACAGCCACCCAAACAAGGATAGAATTCGGCTATGGGCAGGATAGGGATGATGGTGTGAAGTTGCCATTATGCTATATTAAGACACAATCTCTATCCTTGATGATATCATATCGCCATCTCAGTGTGGGGCTGCCATTTAAGTGCTATGGGCACAGAGATGGAGATATGTATATGGGACGTTACAAGGTTTTCCATCACTGCTATATAGGTTCGGGGCCCCAGAAGCCCCATAGAGGAAGTTGATCCGTCCATGTACACACGCAGGAGACGAGCAGGTAACAATGCCCCCCATGACTCTTCACAATCAGAAATGGGTTCAGATAACTTCAGTTACTCCCTCAGGCTCTCGATGGAGAAGCACCGCTCAGAAGATACAAGTTTCAGGGGAGGGGCAGGAGGGGTGGACAGAAACACCCTGTTGTCTTCTCTATCTAGGAATGGAGTTACCGACACCTCGTGCTGAATTCAGTATTGCAGGAAAAAAAAATTGCTCTCAATCACTCTCCTGGGCCCCTTGTCAAGTCCGGGCCCCATACAAGAGTACCCCCTGTACCCCCCTGATGGCGGCCCTGAACATAGTAAAGTGTAGTATAGAAATATTTATTTGTGTACAATATATATTTTTGACAAGTTTAAAGCATAAAACACATTATTTTAATAATGTTGCCTCAGCCTCACACTAATTAAAATCAGCAGATTATACAGTATACCATGAAATGTGGCTAATGTTCCACTTCACATTAAAGCTACATTTAGAGGCATATTTATAAATGAGCGGTAACTTTTCACGGCAGCGTTTCCGCCATTCACTAAAAGCGCGAATATCGATTGATAAAGGGCAAAAACCCGTACGCGAAAGGTGATGCTCCGGTAACTTTGCTCGCAGTACTGCTTGCTTCTATTATACAACGGGGGGTAACTGATGCCGCTTAATCCGTCCATTTCACATCGCCACATTCAACGGCAAACGATTGCTCAGGGGGCTGGGAGGAGGGGATGCCGGAAGGTCAACGCGGGTACGTTGGGGCTTCGGGATCCCCACACTCGAACAGGGACCCCCTTCTCGGGCCATCATTCAAGGGCCCCTTTGCAGGACACACGTGCCATGTGGCTTAACAACAGCCCATGGGGTTATTGGGGTCCACTCAGCTCGGAACAAGGACGCACTTCCCCGACCCGTCAGAGCCTTGAAAGCACTTTCAAGTGACCCTTGCGGCCTGAGAAGGACTTGGGGCTTAAGGAGTCCTGAAGCCTCGGAACCGGGACACCCCTCCCGGCCCTATAAGGCGCCCTTGTGGAACTGAGAAGTGCCTTGGGGGGGGGCCACAGCTGAACCGGGATCCCCACGGTGAGTGGTTTAAGTAAAAGAGCCCAATTGGCAGCATCTTCTTTTCCTGGTGACATCCGAGAGGTACACTGAGACCGCCAGGAAATTGTAGAAGTATTTATAACAGGACCCTAGACAGATTATCCTCTCCCAGGACATACGGTTAGAACATTGTAGAAGTATTTATACCAGGACCCTAGACAGATATCCCTCCCAGAACATACGGTTAAACATTGTAAAAGTATTTATACCAGGACCCTAGACAGATTATCCTCTCCAAGCACAACAGCTAGAACATTGTAGAAGTATTTATATCAGGACCCTAGACAGATTATCCTCTCCCAAGACATACGGTTAGAACATTGTACCAGGACCATAGACAGATTATCTTCTCCCAGGACATACGGTTAGAACATTGTAGAGTATAAAAAGGACCCTAGACAGATTATCCCCTCCCAGGACATACGTTTAGAACATTGTAGAAGTATTTAATCAGGACCTAGACAGATTATCCTCTCCCAGGACTTGTGTTAGAACATTGTAGAAGTATTTATACCACGACCCTAGACAGATTATCCCCTCCAGGATATATGGTTAGAACATTGCAGTATTTACACCAGGACCCTAGACAGATTACCCCTCCCAGGACATTGGTTGAAACATTGTAGAAGTATTTACACCAGGACCCTAGACAGATTATCCCTCCCAGGACATATGGTTAGAACATTGTAGAGTATATAACTAGGACCCTAGACAGATTACCCCCTCCCAGGACATATGGTTAGAACATTGTAGAAGTATTTATACCAGGACCCTAGACAGATTATCCCCCCCAGGACATACAGTTAAAACATTGTAGAAGTATTTATACCAGGACCCTAGACAGATTATCCTCTCCCAGGACATTCGGTTAGAACATTGTAGAAGTATTTATACCAGGACCCTAGACAGATTATCCCCTCCCAGGACATAGGGTTAGAACATTGTAGAAGTATTTATAACAGGACCCTAGACAGATTATCCCCCCCAGAACATATGGTTAGAACATTGTAGAAGTATTTATTCCAGGACCCTAGACAGATTATCCCCTCCCAGGACATACGGTTAGAACATTGTAGAAGTATTTATACCAGGACCCTAGACAGATTACCCCCTCCCAGGACATATTTTCATTCATTTACTGAAAGACGGTCTGCGATTTCCGAATTTCCAATGTTTCCATCATTCTGTTTTTTTTTTAACAATAAAGTCACGTGGGGGCCTTATTTCCAGGTATTAATTTTCTCCTGATGGTTTGAACTGCCAAAGACCCCCCTGCTATATTACCTAATTATCAGTTAGAAGTTCTGGTGATTTTTCTATTTCAGCACGTTATTAGACTAAACACTATGATATATTAATGCAGCAAAATCTTTGTGCCAAAAACTGTCAGTTTTATAAATACAGCAAAAGTAACGGTATTTGCAATCGCAATGTCAGACGTTAACAAAATGGAGCTATTAGTGCTGCTTTATGGCCCATTAAATATGCCCCATAGTATCAATATCAGAAAATACCTGCCCTCCCAGCACATACTGTTAGAACATTGTAGAAGATTTATACCAGGACCCTAGACAGATTATCCCCCCCAGCACACACGGTTAGAACATTGTAGAAGTATTTATACCAGGACCCTAGACAGATTATCCTCTCCCAGGACATACGGTTAGAACATTGTACCAGGACCATAGACAGATTATCTTCTCCCAGGACATACGGTTAGAAACATTGTAGAAGTATTTATACCAGGACCCTAGACAGATTATCCTCTCCCAGGACATACGGTTAGAACATTGTAGAAGTATTTATACCAGGACCCTAGACAGATTATCCCCTCCCAGAACATACGGTTAGAACATTGTAAAGTATTTATACCAGGACCCTAGACAGATTCCTCTCCAAGCACACACAGCTAGAACATTGTAGAAGTATTTATATCAGGACCCTAGACGATTATCCTCTCCCAGGACATACGGTTAGAACATTGTACCAGGACCATAGACAGATTATCTTCTCCAGGACATAAGGTTAGAACATTGTAGTAGTTATAACAGGACCCTAGACAGATTATCCCCTCCCAGGACATACGTTTAGAACATTGTAGAAGTATTTATATCAGGACCCTAGACAGATTATCCTCTCCCAGGACATTTGGTTAGAACATTGTAGAAGTATTTATACCAGGACACTAGACAGATTATCCCCTCCCAGGATATATGGTTAGAACATTGTAGAAGTATTTACACCAGGACCCTAGACAGATTACCCCCCCCAGGACATATGGTTAGAACATTGTAGAAGTATTTATACTAGGACCCTAGACAGATTACCCCCTCCCAGGACATATGGTTAGAACATTGTAGAAGTATTTATACCAGAACCCTAGACAGATTATCCCCTCCCAGGACATAGGGTTAGAACATTGTAGAAGTATTTATAACAGGACCCTAGACAGATTATCCCCCCAGAACATATGGTTAGAACATTGTAGAAGTATTTATTCCAGGACCCTAGACAGATTATCCTCTCCCAGAACATACGATTAGAACATTGTACAAGTATTTACACCAGGTCCCTAGACAGATTACCCCCTCCCAGGACATATAGTTAGAACATGTTAGAAGTATTTATACTAGGACCTAGACAAGATTACCCCTCCCAGGACATATGGTTAGAACATTGTAGAAGCATTATACCAGGACTCTAGACAGATTATCCCCTCCCAGGACATTGGGTTAGAACATTGTAGAAGTATTTATACCAGAACCCTAGACAGATTATCCCCTCCCAGGACATAGGGTTAGAACATTGTAGAAGTATTTATAACAGGACCCTGGACAGATTATCCCCCCCAGAACATATGGTTAGAACATTGTAGAAGTATTTATTCCAGGACCCTAGACAGATTATGCCCTCCCAGGACATACAGTAAGAACATTGTAGAAGTATTTATAACAGGACCCTAGACAGATTATCCCCCCCAGAACATATGGTTAGAACATTGTAGAAGTATTTATTCCAGGACCCTAGACAGATTATCCTCTCCCAGAACATACGGTTAGAACATTGTAGAAGTATTTATACCAGGACCCTAGACAGATTATCCCCTCCCAGGACATATGATTAGAACATTGTAGAAGTATTTATACCAGGACCCTAGACAGATTATCCCCCCCAGGACATACAGTTAGAATATTGTAGAATTATTTATACCAGGACCCTAGACAGATTATCCTCTCCCAGCACATACAGTTAGAACATTGTAGAAGTATTTATACTAGGACCCTAGACAATTTTCCCCTATTAGAACATTGTAGAAGTATTTATACCAGGACCCTAGACAGATTATCCCCTCCCAGAACATACGGTTAAAACATTGTAAAAGTATTTATACCAGGACCCTAGACAGATTATCCTCTCCAAGCACATACAGCTAGAACATTGTAGAAGTATTTATATCAGGACCCTAGACAGATTATCCTCTCCCAAGACATACGGTTAGAACATTGTACCAGGACCATAGACAGATTATCTTCTCCCAGGACATACGGTTAGAACATTGTAGTAGTTATAACAGGACCCTAGACAGATTATCCCCTCCCAGGACATACGTTTAGAACATTGTAGAAGTATTTATATCAGGACCCTAGACAGATTATCCTCTCCCAGGACATTTGGTTAGAACATTGTAGAAGTATTTATACCACGACACTAGACAGATTATCCCCTCCCAGGATATATGGTTAGAACATTGTAGCAGTATTTACACCAGGACCCTAGACAGATTACCCCCTCCCAGGACATATGGTTAGAACATTGTAGAAGTATTTACACCAGGACCCTAGACAGATTATCCCCTCCCAGGACATATGGTTAGAACATTGTAGAAGTATTTATACTAGGACCCTAGACAGATTACCCCCTCCCAGGACATATGGTTAGAACATTGTAGAAGTATTTATACCAGGACCCTAGACAGATTATCCCCTCCCAGGACATAGGGTTAGAACATTGTAGAAGTATTTATACCAGGACCCTAGACAGATTATCCCCTCCCAGGACATAGGGTTAGAACATTGTAGAAGTATTTATAACAGGACCCTGGACAGATTATCCCCCCCAGAACATATGGTTTAGAAACATGTAGAGAAGTATTTATTCCAGGACCTAGACAGTTATCCCCTCCCCGGAACATACGGTTAGAAAATTGTAGAAAGGATTTATACCGGGACCTAGACAGATTACCCCCTCCCAGGACATATTTTCATTCATTTACTGAAAGACGGTCTGCGATTTCCGAATTTCCAATGTTTCCATCATTCTTTTTTTTTTTAACAATAAAGTCACGTGGGGGCCTTATTTCCACAGGTATTTAATTTTTCTACTGATGGTTTGAACTGCCAAAGACCCCCTGCTATATTACCTAAATCAGTTAGAAGTTCTGGTGATATTTTTCTATTTTCAGCACTATTAGACTAAACACTATGAATATATTATGCAGCAAAATCTTTGTGCCAAAAACTGTCAGTTTTATAAATACAGCAAAAGTAACGGTATTTGCAATCGCAATGTCAGACGTTAACAAAATGGAGCTATTAGTGCTGCTTTATGGCCCATTAAATATGCCCCATAGTATCAATATCAGAAAATACCTGCCCTCCAGCACTACGTTAGAACATTGTAGAAGTATTTATACCAGGACCCTAGACAGATATTCCCCCCCAGCACACGGTTAGAACATTGTAGAAGTATTTATACCAGGACCCTAGACAGATTATCCTCTCCCAGGACATACGGTTAGAACATTGTGAAGTATTTATACCAGGACCCTAGACAGATTATCTCTCTCCCAGGACAACGGTGGTTAGAACATTGTAGAAGTATTTATACCAGGACCCTAGACAGATTATCTCTCCCAGGACATACGGTTAGAACATTGTAGAAGTATTTTTACCAGGACCCTAGACGATATCCTCTCCCAGACATACGGTTAGAACATTGTAAAGTATTTATACCAGGACCCTAGACAGATTATCCTCTCAGACAAACAGCTAGAACATTGTAGAGTATTTTATCACGGACCCTAGACAGATTATCCTCTCCCAGGACATACGGTTAGAACATTGTACCAGGACCATAGACAGATTATCTTCTCCCAGGACATAAGGTTAGAACATTGTAGTAGTTATAACAGGACCCTAGACAGATTATCCCCTCCCAGGACATACGTTTAGAACATTGTAGAAGTATTTATATCAGGACCCTAGACAGATTATCCTCTCCCAGGACATTTGGTTAGAACATTGTAGAAGTATTTATACCAGGACACTAGACAGATTATCCCCTCCCAGGATATATGGTTAGAACATTGTAGAAGTATTTACACCAGGACCCTAGACAGATTACCCCCTCCCAGGACATATGGTTAGAACATTGTAGAAGTATTTATACTAGGACCCTAGACAGATTACCCCCTCCCAGGACATATGGTTAGAACATTGTAGAAGTATTTATACCAGAACCCTAGACAGATTATCCCCTCCCAGGACATAGGGTTAGAACATTGTAGAAGTATTTATAACAGGACCCTAGACAGATTATCCCCCCCAGAACATATGGTTAGAACATTGTAGAAGTATTTATTCCAGGACCCTAGACAGATTATCCTCTCCCAGAACATACGATTAGAACATTGTACAAGTATTTACACCAGGTCCCTAGACAGATTACCCCCTCCCAGGACATATAGTTAGAACATTGTAGAAGTATTTATACTAGGACCCTAGACAGATTACCCCCTCCCAGGACATATGGTTAGAACATTGTAGAAGCATTTATACCAGGACTCTAGACAGATTATCCCCTCCCAGGACATTGGGTTAGAACATTGTAGAAGTATTTATACCAGAACCCTAGACAGATTATCCCCTCCCAGGACATAGGGTTAGAACATTGTAGAAGTATTTATAACAGGACCCTGGACAGATTATCCCCCCCAGAACATATGGTTAGAACATTGTAGAAGTAACACTGAAAACAGCTGACTAGGAGACAATAGGCACCCTGCAGGGGTTATCTTGGATAAGGCATATGAGCAAATGCTCAGGCAGCACCCCTTCTATATTAGAGAGGCAACAGGCAAAGCTACTTTATTTATATTTTTTAGAAAATCGGCAACGGAACGAAATAAATCGCGGTGCATGATCGTGTGCCGCTCACAGACCCGCAATTCCCCTCTGCACTGCTGCCTTCTTGCAGGCCCTGTCTGATCATCATAGGGTAAGTGGGGTATTATTTGTGAGAATGGTGGGGGAACTAATCCACAGACCTGGATCCATAAAATTTAGCATTTTTTGTTACATATAAACACCTTAGTGGCACCACCCTGGAGACATGAACAGGAGGGGTGTGACTGAACAGCAAGTTCCGTGAACGCGTCAGGCCACCCCCCCCCCTTCACCTGTTTGTGGCTTCTGTCATTTATTTCACACCTATCCTTTTCTTTGTGTTTTTGCCCTGCGCTGGACCACTCTAGGTGTTTGGGGACACCAAACACGTGGAAAATGTAGACGGTCGTGTGTGTAGCTTCCCGCAGTGTGATCATTCCTTTTTTGTATATATATTATCTGTGTGTGAGCTAGGCACATCTTTTCATTTATTGTTGGGTGATCTGGTTTTAGGGCATGCTGTATGTGCCTGTTTATGTGCCATGTTATATGTATTATATTGTGTGAACTGGGCTTGGAATGTTATATGTACCTATCTGTGGTATCTGGCCATTAGAGCTTGTTATATGTATCAGTGTGTTTGATGGGCATTAGGGCATGTTATATGTACCTATATGTATAAGCTGGGCATAAGGGAAACTTAGTCAGTTTTTAGTGGCCCTGCTGAAAGAATCTACCTTGATGCATGTGGCAGGCATACAAATCTTTTGGGAAAAATATTTTTTATCTACAGCAATCCTCCTGGAAGCCATGCACACCTAACCCTGGTTGTGGTGGCACACTTCATGGCGCCTATGGTACATAGGTGCGGCATTCAAAAGTTTGACTTAGTTGGCAATAAACCTAGAGACTCCCCATGCGCCCTGTTTAACATAGTGACCTACCTCTTTGCCTAGGTGGCCTATTCCTAAAAACGGCCCTGTATGGTTCTACATTTTTTTGAAAGATATAACTCCAGCCCTCACATATCCCAAGGCTCCAGGGACGGCTGGGAGTTGTAGTTTTCAGATATTTGGATGCCTGCAAGTGATGACCCTGCTATATATTTTAGTGGTATGATAGGTTTGTTTCATGAACATTTTTGGTTATGATAAATATTTATTTTAACGTTTTTAACTTCCCTGTACAAATTTGAGATGAAAAAATAAAGTGTTTCGTTTTTCGGGTCCAAAACTTGCCGTTGAGTCAACGGTTATAAAAACCGGGTAGTGCAGGTCGGGGGCGAGTACCGGTTTTGTGGGTCGGGTAGTTTTGGAAATTAGACCCCAGAAAAATCTAAGCTGTATTTTGTGAATGAAATGGATTCCATTCATAAATACGACTTTGATCAATAACTAAGACCAGGATTAAAGGCATGCCCCCCCCCCCCAAAAAAAACTCTATTGAAACCCCGGGAAGTTACGAGCTATGCCTTACCTCCCATTCGTTAAAGGAAAGTCCAGCCCCAAATAAAAACTTACATACAGGTTAAATCATCCCCCCAAACCCTAAAACGGAATACTTTGAAATCTGAAATATATAAGTCTAACCTGAATCCTGCACAATGTCCTGTGTGCCAGTGTTTCTGCTTCCTGGTTCTTCCAGTTACAACTGTCAGTTAGAGATTTGACAGTTGACATCATAGCCAATAACTGAATATTAATCCCCTGTCTGCCTCTTCTGAGCATGCCCAGGCTCAGTACAGGCTCAGTACAGGTTTCTAAATTGCTCAGTTTCCATTTTTCTGAAGGCGAAAGTGGTCGGGACCTGTCTTTTAAGCTGGCAGGGGAAATTGCTTAAAGGGCAAGTCCAGCCCCAAAATGAAACTTACGTACAGGAAAATCACCCCCCAAAACCCTAAACTGTAATAGTTTGAAATCTGAAATATATAAGTCTAACCTGAAATCCTCGAAGTATGCTGTTTCCCCCTTTTTCTGCTTCCTGGTTCTTCCAGTTAGCAAATGTCAGTTAGGATTTGACAGTTGACATCACAGCCAATGACTGAATGTTAATCCCCTGTCTGCCTCTTCTGAGCATGCCCAGGCTCAGTACAGGCTCAGTACAGATTTCTAAATTGCTCAGTTTCCATGAGGCATCCAAAGCATAGCAGGCATACAGTAATGAATTCATAGGACAAAGTATGAATATATCGACATATTTTAAAGAGGCCATTCTTTCTAAAAGATGTTCTTTTAGAGGGTGGAGTTGTCCTATAATCAATTCACCAGGAGCGGAGACAAAAAGAAGAAACTACCTTACCACGCAATCACCCGAAGCAGCATGGAAGCTCCCGACTGCTTCCTGTTCAGATTACTATAGCGCCATTATTGTGCATTGTGCGCTATAGTTACTCTGAACAAGGAAGCGGTTGGGAATTGTCCACTTTTGAGTCAACTATTCCTTTAAGTCATATGTTTGTAAATTTCATTGTCTGCCCTGAAAGTTTGAGTCTGTGAGAGTCAATGATGTTCTGTGTAAGAATCCCACCCCCAAAAAATCGATCTTTATTTAGGTAGAGTTAAAGAGAAGGTTGTAAACGTTGGACTAGTTGGACGTATGTCTTTATTCAACCTCAATTACTATGTTACTATATGTACCATCAGCCCGATGCACTGAGAGACGCAAACGCTGGCATGCTATATATCGATAGCAGCTCCTGGTGCACGTTTTGTATTTTGGCACTTTTAATGGCTTTAAAGAGTCGCAATGGAATGCTGCTTTAAGTATATAACATCACTTGCGTTGGGTATGTGGTTAACTTCCTCATTAACCACGCAGCTGTCGCATAACATCGAACTTCAGACCAGGAGGGTCTAAGTTTTTTGGCTGAGTTACCCTTTAAACATTATTTAGATGTTCGGGGTGGGCTTATGATCAGCAAATGATGCTTTGTGCTAGCTTCGAATGCTCAAGACTGAGACTTGAGGGCAGAGCATTGATGCTGGTGATGTCACAGATCACAGGACTAGCAATAAACATACCCTTTATACTGCTGTAATTTGGATAGACTTAAGTTAGATCCTGGAGCAGCTTTGGTGCACTGTGAATATTTAGGTCTTTTTAATAAGGCCACTTGCATGGAGACCCCTTTAAGATTACATCTAACGTGTACATACAGTAGCTTTAGACTTTTAAAGATGCAAGTTTTCTAAAAATTTGCTTGTTCGTTTACCATATAAGAGGGAAAAAATTACAGTCTGAACATGAACTATGTTATTCCAGTGGTGGCAATCCTATGGCACATGTGCCAGAGGTGGCACTCAGATCCCTCTCTGTGGGCACTCATACACGCAGGGTTCACCAGAGTTTGTGTACCAGAAAGCCAGGGAAAATTAGTGGCTGTCTGTAGCAGAGGGAGGTCACATGCTATAACATTCACTCTGCTTGAGTCCCTGTTTTGGATCTCAAACTCCTGTCTAATAATGTAGGGGTATGGGTATCCTATAAATGATTCAATCTACTGTATTGTCTGTGTCTTATTTTGTTTTTTCAAAAGTAAAAACTCTGTATTCAGGTTAAATGAATACAGCCTCAAATGGTTCACTATCACTGGCTTAATCTTTTCAAATGAAGCTCTAGTTGCGTGGTTCCTTTGGTAGCACTCTTGTGGCTCAATTGTGTGTTACAAACTTTGTTCTTTGCAATAGTTTTCCAGCAAATAAAGTTAAATAAACAAAAATACAATAGAATCACAATGTACAGTATTAAGGCATTATTGGTGACTTTTTATTTAAAGAAAAACATAATGAAAGAATATTATCTGTGTGATGAAGAGGAATGCACACTAAATGTATATATTTGTTTTTTAAACAACAAATGTGAGTGGGATGAATTTTAATAATCAGTTAAATAATTAACAAGGATAACCATTCTGAATGTTCACATTAAAGCAGGTACGTTTTGACATTTATTTTCAGTGTCTAGTTGCCAAGGGGATTATTTATGTTTCAGAATGGAATATATGGAGAAGTTAATATGTAAACAGGCTCCTATTCAGCTTGTTACTGATTCATCTTCCTCTTCAATTAAAGTTGATCCCAGAGATACTCGAACATCTTTTAAATTATGCAATTCAAGCACAGTTTTAAACTCATCGGAGCATCTGGCTGCACCTGCGACAATAGCTGTGTTAGGACCTAAGACCCAAGTGTCTTCCCCTCCAATGACATAGGGTGGAGACCTTGCTGCAGTATCTATACCAGGACACTAGAAGTGCCTTCTCTCCTGGAACATAGGTTTGGCATGTAGCAGTTATTCTGTGTTGTAATAAGTTTTTACTGATGTTTTCACAAAATTTGAACTTAGCTTTGGTCTTAGCATAATTAAATATTTACTAAAATTTGAATATCGCCATTTTGTTTTATCTAGTTTTATCACCATAAATCATGCAAAAACAGATTGATTTATAGAATGCTTTAAAGGGCAAGTCCACCCCCAAAATTAAATTTAACCCACTACTGGCCCCACTATGTAGTTTAAAAAAAAAATCCTTACCTTACATTTCTGCTACTTATAGTTCTCCTGCAGTTCTTATCCAAAGTCCAGGAAACTGAAGATAGAGGTGTCTCCCTGTGGGAAAGGTTTCTGCCTCCTCCTTGCCCTCTGGACGACAGGGCATGTCGATTCCTCCATGGCTGCCCTTCACCTAGCATAAAAAGCTTTTTTTTATAATGTACGGAATCCCTGCCCACCCCCAACACACTATGTTAGATAAAAAAAGAATCAGAACTCTACTTACAGCCCTTCACTCATGCAGCGCTCTGCATTGCTGGCAGCCGTGTCTGTGATTGGCTGCCTCTCAGCAAATCACAGACGTGGCTGCCAGTCCGGCCTCTCTGCAAGTTCTGGCAAACAGAGGCTAGATCAGAGTGCCGTAGAAGCAAGGGGCTGTAGGTAAATTCTGGATCTTTCTTTTTTTTATCAATCTAACATAGCGGTGGGGAGTGAGCAAGGATGCCCTACAGTATATTAGAAGATACCCTTTAAGTTATGCTTACACCAATTGTCAAGTCTCAGATGGCAAAGCATTAGTGGGAACATTTCTTACCTGGAAATAGGGGTCAGTACATTACTTTTCCCTATGGTGGGTGTCCTAAAACATAAGTGTCCAGGGATGGTGTTTGACTATTTTCATTCATTTACTGAAGACGGTCTGCGATTTCCGAATTTCCAATGTTTCCATCATTCTGGTTTTTTTTAACAATAAAGTCACGTGGGGCCTATTTCCACAGGTATTTATTTTCTACTGATGGTTTGAACTGCCAAAGACCCCCTGCTATATTACCTAATTATCAGTTAGAAGTTCTGGTGATATTTTTCTATTTCAGCACTTTTTAGACTAACACTATGAATATATTAATGCA
Source organism: Hymenochirus boettgeri (assembly GCA_019447015.1). Lineage (NCBI taxonomy): Eukaryota > Metazoa > Chordata > Amphibia > Anura > Pipidae > Hymenochirus > Hymenochirus boettgeri. Next base: position 85,305,755 of record CM033469.1, on the reverse strand, counting down.
GCAAAATCTTTGTGCCAAAAACTGTCAGTTTTTATAAATACAGCAAAAGTAACGGTATTTGCAATCGCAATGTCAGACGTTAACAAAATGGAGCTATTAGTGCTGCTTTATGGCCCTTAAATATGCCCCATAGTATCAATATCAGAAAATACCTGCCCTCCCAGCACATACTGTTAGAACATTGTAGAAGTATTTATACCAGGACCCTAGACAGATTATCCCCCCCAGCACATACGGTTAGAACATTGTAGAAGTATTTATACCAGGACCCTAGACAGATTATCCTCTCCCAGGACATACGGTTAGAACATTGTAGAAGTATTTATACCAGGACCCTAGACAGATTATCCTCTCCCAGGACACACGGTTTAGAACATTGTGAAGTATTTATACCAGGACCCTAGACAGATTTCCTCTCCCAGGACATACGGTTAGAACATTGTAGAAGTATTTACCAGGACCCTAGACAGATATCTTCTCCCAGGACATACGTTAGAACATTGTAGAAGTATTTATAACAGGACCCTAGACAGATTATCCTCTCCCAGGACATACGGTTAGAACATTGTAGAAGATTTATACCAGGACCCTAGACAGATTATCCCCTCCCAGAACTAACGGTTAAAACTTGTAAAAGTATTTATACCAGGACCCTAGACAGATTATCCTCCCAAGCACATACAGCTAGAACATTGTAGAAGTATTTATATCAGGACCCTAGACAGATTATCCTCTCCCAAGACTTACGGTTAGAACATTGTACCAGGACCATAGACAGATTATCTTTCTCCCAGGACATACGTTAGAACATTGTAGTAGTTATAACAGGACCCTAGACAGATTATCCCCTCCCAGGACATACGTTTAGAACATTGTAAAGTATTTATATCAGGACCCTAGACAGATTATCCTCTCCCAGGACATTTGGTTAGAACATTGTAGAAGTATTTATACCACGACACTAGACAGATTATCCCCTCCCAGGATATATGGTTAGAACATTGTAGCATATTTACACCAGGACCCTAGACAGATTACCCCTCCCAGGACCTATGGTTAGAACATTGTAGAAGTATTTACAACACAGGACCCTAGACAGATTATCCCCTCCCAGGACATATGGTTAGAACATTGTGAAGTATTTATACTAGGACCCTAGACAGATTACCCTCCCAGGACTATGGTTAGAACAATTGTAGAAGTATTTATACCAGGACCCTAGACAGATTATCCCCCCCAGGACATACAGTTAAAACATTGTAGAAGTATTTATACCAGGACCCAGACAGATTATCCTCTCCCAGGACATTCGGTTAGAACATTGTAGAAGTATTTATACCAGGACCCTAGACAGATTATCCCTCCCAGGACATAGGGTTAGAACTTGTAGAAGTATTTATAACAGGACCCTAGACAGATTTCCCCCCCAGAACATAGGTTAGAACATTGTAGAAGTATTTATTCCAGGACCCTAGACAGATTATCCCCTCCCAGGACAACGGTTAGAACTTGTAGAAGTATTTATCCCAGGACCCTAGACAGATTAACCCCCTCCCAGGACATATTTTCATTCATTTACTGAAAGACGGTCTGCGATTTCCGAATTTCCAATGTTTCCATCATTCTGTTTTTTTTTTAACAATAAAGTCACGTGGGGGCCTTATTTCCACAGGTATTTAATTTTCTCCTGATGGTTTGAACAGCCAAAGACCCCCTGCTATATTACCTAATTATCAGTTAGAAGTTCTGGTATATTTTCTATTTCAGCACGTTATTAGACTAAACACTATGAATATATTAATGCAGCAAAATCTTTGTGCCAAAAACTGTCAGTTTTTATAAATACAGCAAAAGTAACGGTATTTGCAATCGCAATGTCAGACGTTAACAAAATGGAGCTATAGTGCTGCTTTATGGCCCATTAAATATGCCCCATATATCAATATCAGAAAATACGGCCCTCCCAGCACTACTGTTAGAACATTGTAGAAGTATTTATACCAGGACCCTAGACAGATTATCCCCCCCAGCCACACGGTTAGAACATTGTAGAAGTTTTATACCAGGACCCTAGACAATTATCCTCTCCCAGGACATACGGTTAGAACATTGTACCAGGACCATAGACAGATTATCTTCTCCCAGGACATACGGTTAAACATTGTAGAAGTATTTATACCAGGACCCTAGAACAGATTATCCTCTCCCAGACATACGGTTAGAACATTGTAGAAGTATTTATCCAGACCCTAGACAGATTATCCCCTCCCAGAACATCGGTTAGAACATTGTAAAGTATTTATACCAGGACCCTAGACAGTTATCCTCTCCAAGCACACACAGCTAGAACATTGTAGAAGTATTTATACAGGACCCTAGCAGATTATCCTCTCCCAGGACATACGGTTAGAACATTGTACCAGGACCATAGACATTATCTTCTCCCAGGAACATAAGGTTAGAACATTGTAGTAGTTATACAGGACCCTAGACAGATTATCCCCTCCCAGGACATACGTTTAGAACATTGTAGAAGTATTTATATCAGGACCCTAGACAGATTATCCTCTCCCAGGACATTTGGTTAGAACATTGTAGAAGTATTTATACCAGGACACTAGACAGAGTACCCCTCCCAGGATATATGGTTAGAACATTGTAGAAGTATTTACACCAGGACCCTAGACAGATTACCTACCCCCTCCCAGGACATATGGTTAGAACATTGTAGAAGTATTTATACTAGGACCCTAGACAGATTACCCCCTCCCAGGACATATGTTTAGAACATTGTAGAAGTATTTATACCAGAACCCTAGACAGATTATCCCCCTCCCAGGACATAGGGTTAGAACATTGTAGAAGTATTATAAACGGACCCTAGACAGATTATCCCCCCCGAAACATATGGTTAGAACATTGTAGATAGTTATTCCAGGACCCTAGACAATTATCCTCTCCCCAGAACATACGATTAGAACATGTACAAGTAATTTACACCAGGTCCCTAGACAATTACCCTCCCAGGACATATAGTTAGAACATTGTAGAAGTATTTATACTAGGACCCTAGACAGATTCACCCCTCCCAGGACATATGGTTAGAACATTGTAGAAGCATTTATCAGGACTCTAGACAGATTATCCCCTCCCAGGACATTGGGTTAGAACATTGTAGAAGTATTTATACCAGAACCCTAGACAGATTATCCCCTCCCAGGACATAGGGTTGAACATTGTAGAAGTATTTATAACAGGACCCTGGACAGATTATCCCCCCCCAGAACATATGGTTAGAACATTGTAGAAGTATTTATTCCAGGACCCTAGACAGATTATCCCCTCCCCAGACATCAGTAAAACATTGTAGAAGTATTTATAACAGGACCCTAGACAGATTATCCCCCCAGAACATAGGTTAAACATTCGCGAGCAGTGGTTTTACCGCGCAGATATCTGTGGATCAGATGAGATGTATGGAGGGACTGTATTAGGATAGGGTTAATAGAGTCGTTGTGTGATGGACATCAGTGGAGAGACAGACAAAGAGGAGCAGCATTTGAAAAACTAGACAAAAGATGAAGGGTATCTCATTTAAAATTGTAATTATTCCTCTTCACTTTAATTGAAGAGCAGGAGCTACAGTATGTCTTACCTCCTACTAATACAACAGGAATAACAATAATCGGAGCGTTCTGCACACATACTACCTTTAAAGACAATCTTTATTCCAAAAAATGATTGAAGTCAACATCAAAACACAGCATGACTATTCCACACGGGAGCAACAAAGGTAGTGACTGACGCGATTTATGTCCCGTCGATTCATTAGAGAGGGTGTGAAGGGGGAGTGGTAATACATAAATGGTCTCAAGGTTCAAAAATTTGCTATAAATTCAAGGATAAATTAACTCAAAATGGGCTGTAAAATAAACAGGTGTAAATTAGTCAAACTTAATAGTTCAGGATTTATACACCCCAAAGAATATATTATGTTATGGATGCACAGAAAATCAGAAAATATAACATTCATAAGATTATTTTAATTTAGACACACACAGTTAGGATATGGCCAAGACTTAACATTAGAAGGGGGGGGGGTGAATAGAGATTGATTAAGATAGAAGTAGATCTTATTTTAAAAAAATACAAGCATTTGGGTTTAACATGGAGTCCAAGTTATCTGCGGTTCTGGATTAATGATAATAATAAATTAGGGTAATCCAGTGCTCTATATCCAATACTTACATTTTAATTTAATTGCTTGAGTTGACAATTATTTGGAATAAAGATTGTTTTGAAGTGGATTACATGTGTAGCATACTCTCATATTGGTATTGCTAAATGTATTAAAAGCCACTTCTGGTCAAGCGGACCTGAGTGTGAAAGCACCACAGAACTCCCGGGTCGAGCTCCCGTAAGTACGTTGTGGCATTCTGATAAAATAATCCTAAAGGAGACGGGAGGTTACAGTTTAAACTTTCCCGAATTTTTTTCTACAATGCAAGGGATCATGGATGTAGTTGGTGCCTGTCAGAGCAGAGGAGCATCATCGCTGGTAATATTTAAGGGTTCCCTCCTTGCTCCTGTTGGATTAATTGAAGAATTGGAGGTAAGCCATACTGTAGCTTTTTACCTCCCATCTTCAAGTGAAAAGGAGTAAGTAATATTTTCAGTGGAGATACCCTTTAAGAGCTAGGTAGCAGAGTTTTGGATGGTAACAAGATATTATTAAAGGACAATAATTTAAAGACACCCGTCTCCACCAATGAATAACCAGGGTGAAGACCTGAACAGCTAGAGTTTACCTCACAGTATATTGTCAAAGCACTAACACTGAGGAGCAGCCTGGCACGAGCCAAGTTATGTGACTTCATTTAAGACACTGAAGGTAAACCCATGAGTGAGGACTTAGCAGTTTAGGTCCTACCCGGGTAGAGATTATGTGGGGTCCAGTGGGAGGGTAGGTATACTTGTATAATTGTCCTTTAAGGCATAAAATAGAAATTTGGTAGCATAGTGTGTAATGTAAAGAAGGTTGATTGGTAAGTGTGTTAATGTTGGGGTTGAAGGAAAAGGAAAGATGTGAATCTAGCATAACTCCCAGGCAATATATGCAAGAAGTAGTGAGAGAACATCCAGCGAGAACCTTATTGCTTATTTCATCCTATTTCAATGAGGTGTTCTGTCCTCTCTTGATCAGCATTTAATGGTTAATAAATGGTTTAACTAAATGCATGTGTTCTTTTTTCTTCTTTAGAAATTTCGATTTGCAACGCATGATGAGGAAAATTAGAACTATAATATACAGTTGTTGAATCTGTCATTGAAGAAAAACATTGACACAACATAAATAGCCCATTAACTCTTTTGTGATCTTACCCTGTAATTAAATTTGTGCTACATTATAAAATTGTAAATAGTCTAAAAGGATTGTATTAATTTCAAGTAATCTGCACATGATCATTGTCTATAATGGCCAGCAAAAAAAGAAATTCAAATATGAGGCATAATCATCTCTGCTTCAAACCTTTTACACTATTTTGGGGTTTCAGTTATATGGCACATGGAGACTGTATAAAATACCTCTGTGTACTATCTTTCCCTAACACACTACAAAATGACTTAAAAATTCCCTGCAACTTCGAGTAGTGTGCTTTGTTTGTTTGTGTTTTGGTGAGTGGAGAGAGGAAATATTCCTCTATAGAAAGAGCTGATTGTAAATGAACACTGTGGTATATGTGTTCCCAATAGGAGATGACACACAGCTCAACTTCCATTTACTGGAATTCAAGCTTCCAAAACATGTACAGTAGCTCAATTCCAAGCTGTAGTCATAACGCAGAAATCAAAGTGCAGGGACCAAGCAGATAAAAAATGTTTTTATTCAACATTTGACACAGTGCTTTTTCTTTATCAAGCATAAGCATATATGTTGCTATTGTAACTGACTATTTATTTTATTAGAAATTAGGCGTTAATTGCTCTCTTTTTTTATTGTACACAGTATACAGTATACTGTGTACACAGTAAAACAGTAGATAAGAAAGTTACTGAAAACTGACATGGATGAATCTAAACACTACATCGGGCGATTATCCAAAGCCGCTTTGGTTAAATCTCCTGATTCCGAACAAGCAAACCGGGCGGACCAGCACCACCAATCACAGACGCGAGGCCAGCAATGGAGACGCCATGGAGTGAAAGGCTGTAAGTATGATTTGGTTCTTTTTTTAAAGAACTAATGGGGGTGGTTGAAGTGGGCGAGGTTAGCTACGTATTTAAAAGGATTTCATGCTAGGTGAATGGCTGCAGAGGATGGATCTGGATGGTTGTAGGGAGGGGGGAACCCACTACGGGCCCAAAAGGTTTCTTGCCGCTTACCTCTCCTTCAGGAGAATTCTGTCATCGCAGTGAATCGCTCCCTCCCTCCTCCCTCTCGCTCCCTCCCTCTCTCGCTCCTCCCTCTCCTCTCGCTCCTCCATCTCCCTCCCATTTTTCTTTCCCTTCCCTAACTGAAAACCCTTGCTGTAATGTAGTGCTCCCTATCCCAAACCAAAGCTCTGTTTATTTAAAAAAAACAAAAAAAACTGATCTGAACATTACTTACTTCCTTCATTCCCCTGGCATTCCCCATGTAATGCCTGCAGCCACGTCCATGATTGGCTGCCTATCAGCCAATAACGGAAGTGGCTGCAGGTTTGCCCCCTGTTTGCAGTTCCAAGTAATGGTAGGGTTGTTTTTTTAATAAATAAATATAGCAGTTGGGGGTGGGATAGGGAGTTACTACCACATATAAAAAAAGTAATCTGAGGGTGGACATGCATTTAAACTCTGTTTAACAGAGGTCAGAGCCAGCAAAGTAACAATCTCCCATAGAACAAAGTAGCAAACTTATATCTGCACAACAGTGACATGTGATTTCATTGGTCTTCGTAAGCCAAATTAAAGAAAATCCTTCTGGCCTAATGATCTATGGGATGCGGGTGATTCTAGTGATAACAATAACAATCTACCACTTAATGAGGTTCAGCTATAACTACAGCAGGTATGTGGACCTCCATATGATCGGATTTAAATCCAGGCATTGTACAGCAGAGTGCAGACAGGGAAGGTGGGAGTTGTATGTTTTCAAAATATAGCATAAATATCTACACCCATATAAAGGGTTAGATATTTCACATGCAGCTCCACCTTCTCACTACCCTAATCTCTGATACCTGCTCTTTGTAACCTTAACTGTCTCGCATAATGCACATTTAGACAATTGGTGGAGATTGAAATGTATATTCTGCAGGACATAGTTATAAAATCATAGTTGAAAACTGGATAAGTACCTGTAGATATCCAGAGTTTGAAAACTATACTCCAGCATCCTTGGCATAGAGTGAATGCTGAATATGTAGAGATTTTAAATCATCTGGATAACTACTGGTACCTATTCCTGTCACAGATCAACAAGAACAGTTGCAGATAAAGACTGATACTAAGAAAAGGCCCATGGGTAGATAGAAGTGGGACAGTAGAGGCCATGGCGTAGTAGTTGGGGACAGTAGAAGCCATGGCGTAGGTAGTTGGGGACAGTAGGGATATATTAATAGATGTAAGGTTTTCTTGACTTGGTGTGAAGGAGAGGGGTCACCCTACCGCTCTGTACTGTACATTGCACTATATACCAGGGATCTACTACCTATGGGCCCAGGGCCATTTCTTGCCAATTTAGTGCCCTAGTATTGCCATTACCACTTCAGGGCCAGCGTGTGTATACCATTGACTCTTCAGTGCCAGAACTTTCCAGAGTATTGCTATTATCACTTATACTGCCTGCAAAATATTACCTTAATCCAGACGCCAGAAGTGACATGATAAACAGTATGGAACGAACCTGCTTTCCACTTCTCATTGAATTGTTCACTCTCACCTTCTCAAGTTCTAATTGGAGTGTTGGGTGGAAGGAAGAAAGAGGCAAGGGATAGGAATCTCATGGCTGCAGTCATAGGGGTCACTGTTATAAAGTCTGCAGCAGGTTTTACCTGCCATTTTTAAACTCTCATCAGTACTATTAGCTGAGCTCATCCTACCCCCTCCTTCCTTCACCTTCTGTTCGTTTGCAACATTTGTTGCTAAGTAGAGTGTGTGAGTTCAGGCTCTCTACTCACAACAATGTTGCAAATTAAAGCTAAACAAAGAGAGCAAATCTAACACTGAAAGTAAAGCTGACTAGGGAGACGAATAGGCACCCTGCAGGGGTGTATCTTTGATAAGGCATATGAGCAAAATGCTCAGGGCAGACCCCTTCTAATATTAGAGAGGCACAAGGCAAAGCTTACTTTATTTATAATTTATTTGAGAAAAGCGGACAAGCAGAAGAACGAAAATAAATCGCGGGTGCATGATCGTGTGCACCGCTCACAGACCCGCAATTTTCCCCTCTGCACTGCTGCCTTCTTGCAGGCCCTGCTCTGATCATCATAGGGTAAGTGGGGTAATTATCTGTGTGAGAATGGTGGGGGTAACTAAATCCGACAGAAGCCAGTGGATCCAATAAAATTTAGCATTTTTTGTTACATATAAACCACTTAGTGGACACAGCCATGGAGGACATGAACAGGAGGGGTGTGACTGAAAAGCGGAAGTTCCGTGAAACGGTCAGGCCACCCCCCCCCCTTCACCTGTTTGTGGCTTCTGTCGGATTTAGTTACCACACCTATCCTTTCTTTGTGTATTTGCCCTGGCGGCTGGACCAGACTCATAGGTGTGGGGACACCAAGACAGCGTGGAAAATGTTAGACGGTCGGTGGTGTGTGTAGCTTCCGCAGTGTGATCATTCCTTTTTTGTATATATAATTATCTGTGTGTGAGCTAGGACATCTTATTTCAATGTAGTTTGGGTGATCTGGTTATTAGGGCATGCTGTAGTGGCCTGTTATATGTGCCATGGTATATGTAATATCTGTGTGAACTGGGCTTTAGGGAATGTATATGTACCTATCTGTGTGATCTGGCCATTAGAGCTTGTTATATGTATCAGTGTGTTTGATTTGGGCATTAGGGCATGTTATATGTACTATATGTATAAGCTGGGCATAAGGGAAACTTAGTCAAGTTAGTTAGGGCCCTGCTGAAAGAATCTACCTTGATGCAGTGGCAGGCATACAAATCTTTTGGGAAAAAATATTTTATTCTACAGGAATTCCAATTCCTGGAAGCCATGCACACTAACCCTGGTTGTGGTGGCACACTTCATGGGCGCCTAGTGGTACATAGGTGGGATTCAAAAGTTTGACTTAGTTGGCAATAAACTAGAGACTCCCCATGCGCCCTGGTTTAACATAGGTGACCTAGCTCTTTGCCTAGGTGGCCTATTCCTAAAACGGCCCTGTATGGGTCTACATTTGTTTGAAAGATATAACTCCAGCACTCACAATATCACAAGGATCAGGGACGGCTGGGAGTTGTAGTTTTCAGTATTTGGATGCCTGCAAGTTGATGACCCCTGCTATATATTTTAGTGGTATGATAGGTTTGTTCTATGAACATTTTGGTTGTTTAATAAATATTTATTTTAACGTTTTTAACTTCCCTGTACAAATTTAGGATGAAAAAATAAAAGTGTTTCGGGGGTTCGGGTCCAAAACTGCCGTTGAGTCAACGGTATTAAAACGGGTAGTGCAGGTCGGGGGCGAGTACGGTTTTGTGGGTCGGGTGAGGGTTTGGAAAATTAGACCCGCAGAGAAAAATCTTAAGCTGTATTTGTGAATTGAATGGATTCCATTCATAAATACGAACTTTGATCAATAAGCTAAGACCAGGATTAAAAGGGCATGCCCCCCCCCCCCAAAAAAAAACTCTATTGAAAACCGGAAGTTAACGAGCTATGCTTACCTCCCATTCGTTAAAGGGCAAGTCCAGCCCCAAAATGAAAACTTACATACAGGTAAATCATCCCCCCAAACCCTAAAACGGATACTTTGAAATCTGAAATATATAGTCTAACCTGAAATCCTGCACAATGTCTGGTGCCAGTGTTTCTGCTTCCTGGTTCTTCCAGTTAGCAACTGTCAGTTAGAGATTTGACAGTTGACATCATAGCAATAACTGAATATTAATCCCCTGTCTGCCCTTCTGAGCATGCCCAGGCTCAGTACAGGCTCAGTACAGGTTTCAATTGCTCAGTTTCCATTTTCTGAAGGCGAAAGTGGTCGGGACCTGTCTTTAAGCTGGCAGGGGAAATTGCTTAAAGGGCAAGTCCAGCCCCAAAATGAAACTTACGTACAGGAAAATCACCCCAAAACCCTAAACTGTAATGTTTGAAATCTGAAATATATAAGTCTAACTGAATCCTGCGAAGTATGCTGTTTCCCCTTTTTCTGCTTCCTGGTTCTTCCAGTTAGCAAATGTCAGTTAGAGATTTGACAGTTGACATCACAGCAAGACTGAATGTAATCCCCTGTCTGCCTCTTCTGAGCATGCCCGGCTCAGTACAGGCTCAGTACAGATTTTAAATTGCTCAGTTTCCATGAGGCATCCAGAAGCATAGCAGGCATACAGTAATGAATATAGGACAAAGTATGATATATCGACATATTTTAAAGAGGCCATTCTTTCTAAAAGATGTTTTATGAGGGTGGAGTTGTCCTATAATCAATTCACCAGGAGCGGGACAAAAAAGAAGAAATACCTTACACGCAATCACCCGAAGAGCAGCATTGGAAGCCCGACTGCTTCCTGTTCAGAGTAACTATAGCGCCATATTGTGCATGTGCGCTATAGTTACTCTGAACAAGGAAGCGGTTGGGAATTGTCCACTTTTTGAGGCAACTATTCCTTTAAGTCATATGTTTGTAAATTTCATTGTGCCCTGAAAGTTTGAGTCTGTGAGAGTCAATGATGTTCTGTGTAAGAATCCCCACACCCCCAAAATCGATCTTTATTTAGGTAGAGTTAAGAGAGGTTGTAAACGTTTGGACTAGTTGACGTATGTCTTTATTCAACCTCAATTACTATGTTACTATATGTACCATCACCGATGCACTGAGAGACGCAAACAGCTGGCAATGCTATATATCGATAGCAGCTCCTGGTGCACGTTTTTTGTATTTGGCACTTTTAATGGCTTTAAAGAGTCGCAATGGAATGCTTTAAGTATATAACATCACTTGCGTTGGGTATGTGGTTAACTTCCTCATTAACCACGCGAGCTGTCGCATAACATCGAACTTCAGACCAGGAGGGTCTAAGTGTTTTTGGCTTGAGTACCCTTAAACCTTATTTAGATGTTCGGGGTGGGGCTATGATGCAGCAAATGATGTGTGCTAGCAGTTCGAATGCTCAAGACTGAGACTTGAGGGCAGAGCATTGTGCTGGTGATTGTCACAGATCACAGGACTAGCAATAAAAATACCCCTTTATACTGCTGTAAATTTGGATAGACTTAAGTTAGATCCTGGAGCAGCTTTGGTGCACTGTGAATATTTAAGGTCTTTTTAATAAAGGCCACTTGCATGGAGACCCCTTAAGATTACATCTAACGTGTACATACAGTAGCTTTAGACTTTAAAGATGCAAGTTTTCTAAAAATTAGTTGCTTTGTTCAGTTTACCATATAAGAGGGAAAAAATTACAGTCTGAACATGAACTAGTTATTCCAGTGGTGGCAATCCTATGGCACATGTGCCAGAGGTGGCACTCAGATCCCTCTCTGTGGGCAACTCATACACAGCAGGGTTCACCAGAGTTTGTTACAGAAAGCCAGGAAAAATGTAGTGGCTGTCTGTAGCAGAGGGAGGTCACATGCTATAACATTCAGCTCTGCTGAGTCCCTGTTTTGGATCTCAACTCCTGTCTAATAATGTAGGGGTTAATGGGTATCCTATAAATGATTCAATCTACTGTATTGTCTGTGTTTATTTGTTTTTTCAAAAGTAAAAACTCTGTATTCAGGTTAAATGAATACAGCCTCTAAATGGTTCACTATCACTGGCTTAATCTTTTCAAATGAAGCTCTAGTTGCGTGGTTCCTTTGGTAGCACTCTTGTGGCTCAATTGGTGTTACAAACTTATGTTCTTTGCAATAGTTTTCCAGGCAAAATAAAGTAAATAAACAAAATACAATAGAATCCAATGTACAGTATTAAGGCATTATTGGGGACTTTTATTAAAGAAAAACAAATAATGAAAGAATATTATCTGTGTGAATGAAGAGGAATGCACACTAAATGTATATATTGTTTTTAAACAACAAATGTGAGTGGGATGAATTTTAATAAATCAGTTAATAATTAAACAAGGATAAACATTCTGAATGTTCACATTAAAGCAGGTACGTTTTGACATTATTTTCAGTGAAGTGCATAGTTGCAGGGATATTTATGTTTCAGAATGGAATATATGGAGAAGTTAAATAGGTATAAACAGGCTCCTATTCAGTTGTTACTGATTCTTCCTCTTCATTATTAAAGTTGATCCCAGAGATACTCGAACATCTTTTAAATTATGCAATTAAGCACAGTTAAACTCATCTGAGCATCTGGCTGCACCTGCGACAATAGCTGTGTTAGGACCTAAGACCCAAGTGTCGTCCCCTCCAATGACATAGGGTGGAGACCTTGCTGCAGTATCTATACCAGGACACTAGTAGTGCCTTCTCTCCTGGAACATAGGGTTGGACATGTAGCAGTTAATCTTGTGTTGTAATAAGTTTTTACTGATGTTTTCACAAAATTTGACTTAGCTTGGTCTTAGCATAATTAAATATTTACTAAAATTTGAATCTACGCCATTTTGTTTATCTAGTTTTATCACCATAAATCATGCAAAAACAGATTGATTATAGAATGCTTTAAAGGGCAAGCCACCCCCAAAATTAAATTTAACCCACTACTGGCCCCACTATGTAGTTTAAAAAAAAAATCCTTACTTACATTTCTGCTACTTATAGTTATCCTGCAGTCTTATAAAGTCCAGGAAACTGAAGAGTAGGAGGTGTCCCTGTGGGAAAGGTTTCTGCCTCCTCCTTGCCCTCTGAGACGACAGTGGCATGTCAGATTCCTCCCATGGCTGCCCTTCACCTAGCATAAAAAGCTTTTTTTTATAATGTACGGAATCCCTGCCCACCCCAACCACTATGTTAGATAAAAAAAGAATCAGAACTCTACTTACAGCCCTCACTCATGCAGCGCTCTGCATTGCTGGCAGCCGTGTCTGTGATTGGCTGCCTCTCAGCAAATCACAGACGTGGCTGCCAGTCCGGCCGTCTGCAAGTTCTGGCAAACAGAGGGCTAGATCAGAGGTGCCGTGAAGCAAGGGGCTGTAGGTAAAATTCGGATCTTTCTTTTTTTTATCAATCTAACATAGCGGTGGGGGTGAGCAAGGATGCCCTACAGTATATAGAAGATACCCTTTAAGTTATGCTTACAACAATTGTCAAGTCTCAGATGGCAAGAAGCATTAGTGGGAACATTTCTTACCTGGAATAGGGGTCAGTACATTACTTTTCCCTATGGTGGGGTGTCCTAAACAATAAGTGTCCAGGGATGGTGTTTGACTATTTTCATTCATTTACTGAAAGACGGTCTGCGATTTCCGAATTCCAATGTTTCCATCATTCTGGTTTTTTTTTAACAATAAAGTCACGTGGGGCCTTATTTCCACAGGTATTTAATTTTCTACTGATGGTTTGAAACTGCCAAAGACCCCCCTGCTATATACCTAATATCAGTTAGAAGTTCTGGTGATATTTTTCTATTCAGCACTTTATTAGACTAAACACTATAATATTTAATGCAGCAAAATCTTGTTGCCAAAAACTGTCAGTTTTTAAATACAGCAAAGTAACGGTATTTGCAATCGCAATGTCAGACGTTAACAAAATGGAGCTATTAGTGCTGCTTTATGGCCATTAAATATGCCCCATAGTATCAATATCAGAAAATACCTGCCCTCCCAGCACATACTGTTAGAACATTGTAGAAGTATTTATACCAGGACCCATAGACAGATTATCCCCAGCACATACGGTTAGAACATTGTAGAAGTATTATACCAGGACCCTAGACGATTATCCTCTCCCAGGACATACGGTTAGAACATTGTAGAAGTATTTATACCAGGACCCTAGACAGATATCCTCTCCCAGGACACACGGTTAGAACATTGTAGAAGTATTTATACCAGGACCCTAGACAGATTATCCTCTCCCAGGACATACGGTTAGAACATTGTAGAAGTATTTATACCAGACCCTAGACAGATTATCTTCTCCAGGACATACGGTTAGAACATTGTAGAAGTATTTTAACAGGACCCTAGACAGATTATTATCCTCTCCCAGGACATACGGTTAGAACATTGTAGAAGATTTATACCAGGACCTAGACAGATTATCCCTCCCAGAACAACGGTTAAAACATTGTAAAGATTTATACCAGGACCCTAGACAGATTATCCCTCCAAGCACATACAGCTAGAACATTGTAGAAGTATAATCAGGACCCTAGACAGATTATCCTCTCCCAAGACATAAGGTTATGAACATTGTACCAGGACCATAGACAGATTATCTTCTCCCAGGACATACGGTTAGAACATGTATAGTAGTATTATAACAGGACCCTAGACAGATTATCCCCTCCCGGACTACGTTTAGAACATTGTAGAAGTATTATATCAGGACCCTAGACAGATTTACTCTCCCAGGACATTTGGTTAGAACATTGTAGAAGTATTTATACCACGACACTAGACAGATTATCCCCTCCAGGATATATGGTTAGAACATTGTTAGCAGTATTTACACAGGACCCTAGACAGATTACCCTCCCAGGACATATGGTTAGAACATTGTAGAAGTATTTACACCAGGACCCTAGACAGATTATCCCCTCCCAGGACATATGGTTAGAACATTGTAGAAGTATTTATACTAGGACCCTAGACAGATACCCCCTCCCAGGACATATGGTTAGAACTTGTAGAAGTATTTATACCAGGACCCTAGACAGATTATCCCCCCCAGGACATACAGTTAAAACATTGTAGAAGTATTTATACCAGGACCCTAGACAGATTATCCTCTCCCAGGACATTCGGTTAGAACATTGTAGAAGTATTTATACCAGGACCCTAGACAGATTATCCCCCCCAGGACATAGGGTTAGAACATTGTAGAAGTAAGTATTTATAACAGGACCTAGACAGATTATCCCCCCCAGAACATATTGGTTAGACTTGTAGAAGATTTATTCCAGGACCCTAGACAGATTACCCCTCCCAGGACATACGGTTAGAACATTGTAGAAAGTATTTATACAGGACCCTAGACAGATTACCCCCTCCCAGGACATATTTTCATTCATTTACTGAAAGACGGTCTGCGATTTCCGAATTTCCAATGTTTCCATCATTCTGTTTTTTTTTAACAATAAAGTCACGTGGGGGCCTTATTTCCACAGGTATTTAATTTTCTCCTGATGGTTTGAACGCCAAAGACCCCCCTGCTATATTACCTAATTATCAGTTAGAAGTTCTGGTGATATTTTTCTATTTCAGCACGTTATTAGACTAAACACTATGAATATATTAATGCAGCAAAATCTTTGTGCCAAAAACTGTCAGTTTTATAAATACAGCAAAAGTAACGGTATTTGCAATCGCAATGTCAGACGTTAACAAAATGGAGCTATTAGTGCTGCTTTATGGCCCATTAAATATGCCCCATAGTAATCAATATCAGAAAATACCTGCCCTCCCAGCACATACTGTAGAACATTGTAGAAGTATTTTACCAGGACCCTAGACAGATTATCCCCCCCAGCACACACGGTTAGAACATTGTAGAAGTATTTATACCAGGACCCTAGACAGATTATCCTCTCCCAGGACATACGGTTAGAACATTGTACCAGGCAATAGACAGATTATCTTTCTCCAGGACTACGGTTAGAACATGTTAGAAGTTAGAAGTATATACACAGGACCCTAGAAAGATTATCCTCTCCCAGGACATACGGTTAGAACATGTAGAAAGTATTTATACCAGGACCCTAGACAGATTATCCCCTCCCAGAACATACGGTTAGAACATTGTAAAAGTATTTATACCAGGACCCAGACAGATATCCTCTCCAAGCACACACAGCTAGAACATTGTAGAAGTATTTATATCAGGACCCTAGACAGATTATCCTCTCCAGGACATACGGTTAGAACATTGTACCAGGACCATAGACAGATTATCTTCTCCCAGGACATAAGGTTAGAACATTGTAGTAGTTATAACAGGACCCTAGACAGATTATCCCCTCAGGACATACGTTTAGAACATTGTAGAAGTATTTATATCAGGACCCTAGACAGATTATCCTCTCCCAGGACATTGGTTAGAACATTGTAGAAGTATTTATACCAGGACACTAGAGCAGATTATCCCCTCCCAGGATATATGGTTAGAACATTGTAGAAGTATTTACACCAGGACCCTAGACAGATTACCCCCTCCCAGGACATATGGTTAGAACATTGTAGAAGTATTTATACTAGGACCTAGACAGATTACCCCCTCCCAGGACATATGGTTAGAACATTGTAGAAGTATTTATACCAGAACCCTAGACAGATTATCCCCTCCCAGGACATAGGGTTAGAACATTGTAGAAGTATTTATAACAGGACCCTAGACAGATTATCCCCCCCAGAACTATGTAGTTAGAACATTGTAGAAGTATTTATTCCAGGACCCTAGACAGATTATCCTCTCCCAGAACTACGATTAGAACATTGTACAAGTATTTACACCAGGTCCCAGACAGATTACCCCTCCCATGACATTAGTTAGAACATTGTGAAGTATTATTAAGGACCCTAGACAGATTACCCCTCCGGACATATGGTTAGAAACATTGTAGAAGCATTTATACCAGGACTCTAGACAGATTATCCCCTCCCAGGACATGGGTGAGAACATTGGAAGTATTTATACCAGAAACCCTAGACAGATTATCCCCTCCCAGGACATAGGGTTAGAACATTGAAGAAGTATTTATAAGGAACCTGGACAGATTATCCCCCCCAGAACATATGGTTAGAACATTGTAGAGTATTTATTCCAGGACCCTAGACAGATTATCCCCTCCCAGGACATACAGTAAGAACATTGTAGAAGTATTTATAACAGGACCCTAGACAGATTATCCCCCCCAAACATATGGTTAGAACATTGTAGAGTATTTATTCCAGGACCCTAGACAGATTATCCTCTCCCAGACATACGGTTAGAACATTGTAGAAGTATTTATACCAGGACCCTAGACAGATTATCCCCTCCAGGACATAGTATTAGAACATTGTAGAAGTATTTATACCAGGACCCTAGACAGATTATCCCCCCCAGGACATACAGTTAGAATATTGTAGAATTATTTATACCAGGACCCTAGACAGATTATCTCTCCCAGCACATACAGTTAGAACATTGTAGAAGTATTTATACTAGGACCCTAGACAGATTTCCCCTACAGGACATCGTGTAGAACATTGTAGAAGTATTTATACCAGGACCCTAGACAGATTATCCCCTTCAGGACATATGGTTAGAACATTGTAGAAGTATTTATATCAGGACCTAGACAGAATATCCTCTCCCAGGACTTACGTTTAGAACATTGTAAAAGATTTATACCAGGACCCTAGACAATTATCTCCCCAGGACATAACGATTAGAACATTAAAGAAGTATTTATATCAGGACCCTAGACAGATTATCCTCCCAGGACATAGGGTTTAGAACATTGTAGAAGTATTATAACAGGACCCTAGATAGACTATCCCCCCAGGCATTACGGTTAGAACATTGTAGAAGTATTTATACCAGGACCCTAGACAGATTATCCCTCCCCAGCACATACAGTTAGAACATTGTAGAAGTATTATACCAGGACCCTAGACAGATTATTCCATCCCAGGACATACGGTTAGAACATTGTGAAGTATTTATATCAGGACCCTAGACAGATACCCCCCCCCCAGGATTACGGTTAGAACATTGTAGAAGTATTTATACCAGGACCCTAGACAGATTATCTTCTCCCGGACATACGGTTAGAAAACATTGTAGAAGTATTATATCAGGACCGTAGACAGATATAACCCCCCAGGATCATACGGTTAGAACATTGTAGAAGTATTATATCAGGACTCTAGACAGATTATCCCCCCCCCCCCCAGGACATACGGTTAGAACTTTAGAAGTATTTATCAGGACCCTCGACAGATTATCCCCCCCAGACATAGGTTGAACATGTAGAATTATTTATTACCAGGACCCTAGACAGATTATCCCCTCCAGACATACGGTATGAACATTGTAGAAGTATTTATACCAGGACCTAGACAGAATATCCTCTCCCAGACATCAGTTAGAAAATTGTAGAAGTATTATACCAGGACCCTAGACAATTATTCCCCTCCCAGGACATACAGTAGAACATTGTAGAAGTATTTTAACAGGACCCTAGGCAGATTATCCCCTCCAGGACTACGTTAGAACATTGTAGAGTATTTATACCAGGACCCTAGAAAGATTATCCCCTCCCAGGACATACGGTGTAGAACATTGAGAAGTATTTATACCAGGACCCTAGACAGATTATCCTCCAGGACATAGGTTAGAAATTGTAGAAGTATTTATACCAGGACCCTAGACAGATTATCCCCTCCCAGGACATAGGGTTAGAACATTGTAGAAGTATTTATACCAGAACCCTAGACAGATTATCCCCTCCCAGGACATACGGTTAGAACATTGTAGAAGTATTTATACCAGGACCCTAGACAGATTATCTTCTCCCAGGACATACGGTTAGAACATTGTAGAAGTATTTATATCAGGAGTAGACAGATTATCCCCCAGGATAACAGTTTGAACATTGTAGAAGTTTTATATCAGACCCTAGACAGATTATTCCCCCCCCCCCCCCCCCCCCAGGACTTACGGTGTTAGAAACATTGTAGAAGTATTTATACCAGGACCCTAGAAAGATTATCCCCTCCCAGGACATACGGTTAGAACATTGTAGAAGTATTTATACCAGGACCCTAGACAGATTATCCCCTCCCAGGACATAGGGTTAGAACATTGTTGAAGTATTTATACCAGGACCCTAGACAGATTATCTTCTCCCAGGACATACGGTTAGAACATTGTAGAAGTATTTATATCAGGACCGTAGACAGATTCACCCCCAGGATATACGGTTAGAACATTGTAGAAGTATTTATACAGGACCCTAGACAGATTATTACCCCCCCCCCCCCCCCCCCCAGGACTTACGGTTAGAACATTGTAGAATTATTTATACCAGGACCCTAGACAGATTATCCCCTCCAGGACATACGGTTAGAACATTGTAGAAGTATTTATACCAGGACCCTAGACAGATTATCCTCTCCCAGCACATACGGTTAGAACATTGTAGAAATATGTATACCAGGACCCTAGACAGATTATCCCCCCAGGACATAGGTTAGAACATTGTAGAAGTATTTATACCAGGACCCTAGAAAGATTATCCCCTCCCAGGACATATGGGTTTAGAACATTGTAGAAGTATTTATCCAGGACCCTAGACAGATTATCCTCCCAGGACATACGTGTTAGAACATTGTAGAAGTATTTATACCAGGACCCTAGACAGATTATCCCTCCCAGCACATACAGTTAGAACATTGTAAAGATTTATACCAGGACCCTAGACAGATTATCCCTCCCAGTACATACGGTTAGAACATTGTAGGTATTTATACCAGGACCCAGAAAGATTATCCCCTCCCGGACATACGGTTAGAACATTGTAGAAGTATTTACCAGGACCCTAGACAGATTATCCCCTCCCAGGAATATGGGTTAGAACATGTGAGAAGATTTATAAACAGGACCTAGACAGATTATCCCCCCCAGGCAGAGATGGATTAAGATCATATGGGCCCAAGGCAGTGCCATCATTTAGGGCCCCCTTTTTTTCTACATATATGTATAACTGTTTTTGTTACTGCTTCTGAACTGGGCCCCCAGAAGTTCTGGGCCCTAGGCAGGTGCCTAGGTTGCCTTGTGGATAATCCTGCTTGCTCCAGGACATAGGTGAGGACCGTGTATTGATATTGTGAACCCCCTAGCCATGTATAGACATACAATTAGCCCTGCAGATGTTTTAAACACAACCCTGACTTCCCTAACTACCTCTGCTATTACAGGGTTTTAAAGGAATGCTGGGAGTTGTAGTGTTTGAACATATGTAGGGTAACTATTTTCCTATCACTAGACAGTACCCGTCCTCCCCTCCCAGGATATTAGGAGTTTGTGTAGTGTGTCAGGACCCTGAACCGCACACCGGGACACTGCATGTACATCCTCCCAGAACATTGTTGAACCCAATAGCAGCAACTGGTTCAGACCCTGGATAGCACACACTGTAGCAGGAGACTATTCGGGCTGCCTTTACCTCCTCCCAGGACATCGGATTAGGATCATGAGGCAGTGCCTATTCAGGCATATTCCTATAGCCCACCGGGTTAGGGACACCTGCAGCTCTCTGTTTGCTCGTGCACAGCCATGACCACGCCCATAGGTCCCCGTGCAGCCGTGTGTCAAGATTCAGATTTGGCACGCGACCCAGACTCGTCCAGCGGCAGCTCAGTCAGTGTCTGCAGGGGGATCGGTGGCTGTGGAGAGAACAAACAGGAGCCGATGAGCAGCTGCAATACTGGCGGACTGGCAGTGCAAGCGTTAAATCGCGCTGCAAAACTATTGGTGTGAAGTCCCCGTTCCAAAGTGATGGTTCTTGCCTGAATGACAGTAGCAGAGGGGGAGTCCCCGGGCAGGGTCTACAGACAGGTAGGGGGGTTTTATGTAACTGTGATGTCCTGATGACTGTTTCCGGTCATTCTGTACATTGGGCTGTGTGTGTTTTGCACTTGGATGAGTTTTATACCAGTTTGATCCTGGGGTTTCCCAGGCGGCCCCACGGGTTCCCATGGAGGGGGATTTCGATCTGTGGGGACATGGACGGAGGAGATAAAGTTAATGGCCCTGCAGATTGGGAACCGCAAGTAATAACCTTCTTATTAGCAGTTTTTTTTTTATTATAAACCCTTAAGGGTATTAGTACACTGGAAAATGTGTTTATTTTAAATTGCCATTAAACTTTAATTCACCCCAACTATCACTGTAACGTTTTTGTGTCGATCTGTCCCCTATTTCTTTAGATAATTAATCTGAAACATCTTAATTCAGATTTCTGTAAGCAGTTTTGCTGTTAGCTGGAATGGTTTGACAGTTGGTGTGCTGTATACTGAATGCAGTATTGACAGTTGGTATGGGGAAAATAGTCAGGTCAGTGGTCAGAGCCTGAGCAAAAAAAGTAATTTATTGAAGGCATGTAGCACTACACACACCCGAGTAAGTGCGCTTGCATGTATTTTCAGTATACATACCCTTTAAAGAGACGGGGATTTTCAGAGTGTATATCAGTAAGAAAACACCCTAACTGTATTTACTTTACAGTGTTCAATGCTGAAATGAAGATCAGTGAAAAATCACTTAGACATGGTCCTACGCCAAATGTCACTCCAATGTTAAACATTAGCTTGTGTCATTGTAAAGAGGATGGTGCAATGTGGGGCAGCAGTAGGTAGGATCATTGCACCACATTGATATACAGTTTGCATTTAACCATTTTCCTTCTTTTGCTAGTGGGTTATGCAGAACAGTAAGTGATTGCCTATTGCAGCTATTTTTGAGGCTTCAATGGTTCATAACAATGCTCACAATCGTAATACATTGCTTAGGCAGAGGGTTGTTAAGTATTAGGACATTGGGCTGACAGATCTTTAAAGAAACAGGACTACCAAATATTTCTTCACAGAGAGTCCATGCCTGGTGTTAATTCAGGGGCACATGTTTATTTTAGCCAAAATTATCCTTTAAAAGAATGTGTCAAACCAGCCACACTTCGACTATTGTGATGATAGGTTTTAATTGATTTAATGTGATTGAATGTGGTTTATATATAGATATATATATATCTATATATATATATTATATATATTATTTATTTATTTATTTAAGTTACATTTGTTGTCTTCTTTAAACTTATAATATAGAAAACAACAGTTTTATTGGTAATCTTAATGAAAAACATACATAACAAAATCTTGGGCCATTCAGCAGATGGAGGAGGGCTGTGTGTAACAACATTTGAAATTACAGAGTTCAGAATGAAACTTTAGAGCTGGAATAATCATTGATAATTGCAGTACGGTTTCAAATCATGTTGTTAGTTCAAAGGGCCCAACTCATATGTGATGAAAAACACAGTTTAGAAGGAGACAATTATTCTCACCCTCCAACAATTGTATTTTTTTATATATGTATCCGCTCACAACTTTCGTTGTATCTCACACAAAACCCTAACTTTTAAGTTTTTTCAGTTCTGCAAATATATTTTTTTACATACAGAAAATAGGATAGACCCTATAGTATCCCGTTAGCACACACATCCTTGTGGGCCAAAGGTAAAAAGACCTCCAACCTGACAGACCCTCACAATCTAAAAGAGACAAAGATAAGACAAATATTACAAAAACAACATAAATAAGTACAAAATAAACACAACCTTTATAATACATCACTGGACCGTAATTATAATCAGGCGCCCGATAAAAAACGTTATCGCTACAATAAAAAAGTCCTGATTGGGAGAGAGAAGAGGATAGATATAAATAAACTTGGGCAAGGAATGGGGGAAAAAGCAAGGAAACGGGGTCGCACTCCAAAGTATAGAAACTTCAATTTATTATAGAACCACACATTATCAAAACGTTTCGGCGGGGAAAACATGCCCCTTCCACAGGCTGAGTTTCAAACATGTAGGCAACAACTTCTATAGGTTCAGCCAATCATTAGGGACGCACCCCTCCTGGTAATAGTCTCTCCAAAATTGAATTTGGAAAAACTATTACTACATTTCCCTTTGCTTTAAAATGTTAGCAACCCCATCTTGTACACCTTTGGACCCTGAGCCCTACATACCTAACCCCCCCCCCCTCCCCATAGGCACCATAGGGAGAAGCAGACAGAACTGGTAGTCAGCATATTCTGCAGAGGAATGATGGGTTGTAGCTTATTTTTTGTGCAAAAGGAAGGTAGGTTTCATTTCCGTTTAGAATTTATTTGAAAAAATAAAAGACAAGTGTATGACTAAGTCATTAGGAGCTTGTTTTAAGCAGAGGTGTTGTATAAGTTGGATTACAGTAATAGTACTAAAGTTACTATGTCTCCTCAACTGAAATGCAGGAAAGGTCTATAGATGGGGACATACAGTAAAGATAAAGCGACGATTTTCTGAGGGTATAGACGCTTTATCGTTACCATGTGTAGCGCATTCCGAACAGCTCCACGGTTGTTTGGAAAAGACCAAAAAAATTTATATCCCTCGGCCGCGGGGCATCTCTCTGTACTAAAGTATAGGGAACATGTAGTCTGAACGTTTCCCTTGCTGTGTAAAGGGAGGATGCTTGGGGACTGTGTGTACTATAATCTTTGAAAAGTGACAGGAACTTGCTAGATCTGTTGTCTATCTTTAAACATCGTTGATGTGTGTACCTATTTAAAATTGTCAATTTAAGATTACACTCAAGATTAACCTTTTTGTACAACATACTTTCAATAGTGTGTACATATGCAGGGTTATTCATAAAAGTTCTTATTGTTAAAATGGTGCTAATTTTGCCCCAGCCAATCAGATATTAGCTTTCAAATGTTGAATAAGAGTTGATTGGTTGGGGCAAAATTAGCACCATTTTAAGCGATAAGAACTTTTATTGATCTCCTGATAATTGTTTATACTCATATTCTAACCACATTAACAATATCTGTCAACTTGATAGTAAATGTAAACTCCCCCTACAATGTGCTACGTTTTTTTTTTGTTTTTTTTTCTTTAATGGAATGAATGTGCTGAAATGATGTAAAACAAAATAAGTTTCCTGATTACAAAGAATAAGTGTGCAACTCTAGGACTATTTTCCTCCAGTTTTTTAATGCCATCTGGCCATGCTTTATGGAAAGATCCCGCATTAATAGTCTAATATGAGTCTGCTAAATGACAACTATCAAAATAACTTTTAAGTGCAAATCTTTTTCAATAAAAGTAAGGGTTGTCTACCAACTGGCAGCCAAGGTCTCAGGTGGTGCAGTCTAATCAGATCAGGTCTACGCTGATTACTGCCGTGCACCATGCAGAAGGAAACAGCTTCCTCCTGTATTCCTGTTGCTATATGGGTTTTAATTACCTCTGGACAATTAGCATATATTACCGAGAGGAGACAAATGGAAGTCCAGTGCATACAGGTTCATTCACTCCAATCTTACATGCAAGTAATTTTATTCGACACAAGACTTTTTGGCTGGAAGCGATACTTTAAAGTGGATTGTAGTGGTTTATAACGCTAATTGAATATTTAGATATTTCCTTTTATGAAAAACACCTACCGGAGGTAATTGCTAGCAATATTTAACAGGAGATGGTATTGCAAGTGATGTGTAGGTATTGGATTTGGTGGACGACTTTTACTATAACAACATATTATTAGTATATTTGTATTATGGCCTGGAAGTAGTGATCTATTAATTAATGATTTGTATTAAAAATTACAACTTTAATTAGTACTGAAAATACCTTACTTACCTTGGTTTTAGTTTTAATGTTCAGTTTCACTTAACTTTAATAAGGCCCTAATACCTTTGATACAGTACATTTGTTTTATAATTGTTACAGTTAAAGGGGCTAAACAAAATTTTACCATGCCCTTGAACTGTAGAATTAATTTAAAGGAATTAATAAAAAAGTCATTTTAGCTATCAGAAGCACTTGTTAAACAGATATTAGGTTTGGCCCTCAATAAATCCAAGCTACTTACAATGGCCAAAATCCTGAATCTTTATTACTTCTGCAAGTGGAAGAAGAATAAAGAGAATAGGGATGACATTAAACTCCTTTATAACCATCAGATTATATGCATTTCTCAATATTGCATGTAATGCATATGTTTTTTAGACTGTGATTACGGTAGTGGGGAATAGTCTACACAAAAATGTAAAAAAAAATACTGAAAAGCAAAGTAACTTGGATTGGTATACTTAACAGGGATTAGTAGGAACAGGTCATTCATATTTTTTGACTTCTGTTACCCAGGAAAAAATTTCACCTTAGCGATGTAATAATTTCAGGAATTCCATGAATTTTTCACATGACATATATCCTAGTTATGTACTATGCCTACAAAATGTAAACATGCATTGTTCTAGCAATGGGTGTAAAGAAAGTTTAATATTTTTGAGAGAATATGAACATCAGGTGGAATTATTAATTAGTGATCCAGCTTTTACGTTCAAATGATAATGAGCTTGTGGATGTCGGTAGGTTTTGAGCAACAAAGTTAAATTAATGTAGTAAGCTGAATTGATAAAGTAGAAAGAAATGGTAACTGTCAGCATGAAAGTATTACCACTGTATATTTAAAGTCTGCTCAGGGGGATTCATAAAATGTTAAAAGATACTAGTTTTCTGTTGTACTACCAAATAGATTAGTAATTAAATTTCCAAAAAATTAATTTTGGAATACTGGAAGTATTGTGTTTTTACTTTTATGATAAAAGGATCACATGAAATAAGGGCTTGCAACTTATAAATTATAAAACTTAAGTTGACGTTAAAAGCAGTGGACCAACTAATACTAGGTAATCTTGATTGACTTAACTTTTTAATTATAGGAAAAATGTATTATTATGGGACTTGTCAATTCTTACTACCTGTCATCATGCTGTTTACAATAGGTACTGACAGGAGATTTAATAAAAGTTCTATCGTTAAAATGGTGCTAATTTTGCCCAACAATCAGAATCTTATTTACATTTGAAATCTAAGATCTGATTGGTTGGGGCAAAATTAGCACCATTTTAAACGATAAGATACTTTATGAATAACCCCTATAGTGCCAAAATCATTAACAAGACATAGTGTCAAGATATTCTGTAACAAGAGTTAAAGTGGGTAATTTGATGACTAATTAGTTTTTAAAGAATGGTAATAAGAACGGTAAATGCATAATGCATTAACATTATATATGTCTCTTTTATTCAATAGAAAAAAACTACTACCACACACCTAAATACAATGATAGTTTCAAACGGCTGAGTCAAAAAATATTGCTACAATTTACATATTGGTTTAAACTGTACAAAATTATTAAAAACATGGCAGATAAATGTCTCAAATGGGAATAAATAATAACTATCAACACAAACTTCCCTAAATAAATTAAAAAACATTTCCAAACCAACATGTACATTATTTCGGCCATATTTAGTTTGTTTTATTTAGGGGTTGTTTTAAATAACCATGGGACCATATGGTTACTGGTGCAAGCAACTGGAACATGTGTTATAAATTTATTGATGAGACACATTAATGAAGTGAAAGTTACATTCCAGCAGATTGTGTTGGGTAGTAACCAGGCACATAAAACAGGTATTTTGTTTGAAGTATAGAAGGTTCACAAGTGTTTCACTGAACCAAAACCTAAAAAAAAATTACCAATGGGCAACAATAAAATATGGTTGGTTTTTTTTTAAAAAAAGATAGAAAGGTCCATTTACATCTAATATCAAAATATAGTGATATATACTTTTTTGGAAAACATATCAGTGGAAAATTTTTGTTTGACTAATCTGAATATAATGTAATTAACTTTTTTTTTTACTATATAAGGTTTTGTGTTATTTATTTTCCTGCAAAAGTCATAAAGCTATTAAAAAGCTTTTTAAGCGATCATGTTAGAAATGAACTTGTATGATATATACGTATATAGCTGGAAGGGAGTGAACAAGGATGGAGTGTTACATGGAGCTAGTTACACTGGATTAAGTGAGAAAGCAAGAGCATGAGAGATTTCACTCAGCACGGAGCATCAAATAAATTGTAAGATAATTATTTTTTCTTGGAATTAACAGCCAAAGTGCCCTGCGTTTTTCTGGTCCAGTTTTGTTATATGGATTTGTTCTTGTTACATTATAATAGAACAGATTTAAAGGTGTAATAGGTTCAAATTATAATGTTGGAAATTTTCTTCTTCCAGATTTGGTGGAACCCTTACTATTAAAAGGTTTTTATTTGTTTTTAGCTCTATTTGTATCCAATAATTTAACAATATGTGTCAGTGAAAAAAGTAAACTTTGTACTTTTTACCTGAGAAATTCTGATCATCTATGTGCGTTGATTTTAAATAATAGGGCAGCATTTAAATAGTTACATATATTAACTTATGGTTGTAGAGTTATATAACAGTCAACCAAATTAAATGGGGGTGATGTGGTGCAGTAGTAAGTCGATAATGTCCAAAATGTGTTAATATTAATTTTAGGTTATAATGGGTTTTTAGTTCTCATTATAAAGCCAGCATGAAGTAAAAACTTTCTTGAACTTTGCCCAGGGCACCTTAATGAGTATAAATTAAATAATTAAACTTTTTGCGTTTACATTAGTGGGGGCAGTGTCCCCCCAGGTATAGTGTTTTCAGCAGGGGGTGGTGGCATGAAAAGTAAGCTGGGTGGGTGTGGCTACGTGTGGTTTATTGTGACGGGAACAATTTGGTGGGGGGAGAAAATGTGCACTGCTTTAGGCTCATTATAAGGTCAGGGATGTCTAAATTTTCGTTCCACTAGATGTTTGAATAAACTATACTCCCAGCATTCCGTGGTTTGTTGAGAATGCGGGGGTTGTGTTGGCAACCACCAGCAGGGAGTTGTAGTTCGGCAAATCATGAAGGCAACCCAGATGTAAGATCAGAAGCGCAATAGCACAGTGCACCATTTGTGGCTTAGGGGATCTTGGAAAAGCTAGCTTAACATGTGCTAAAATAATCTTGCAAGTGATGGTACACCTATTAAACCGTACCTATAAATTTCTTCAAATCACAAGTGTTCCCTCTAGAAATTTGTTCCGGACGGTGGCATGGAAAAAGTAGCCGGGTTGGGCGCCCGGCTAAAAAGACCTAGGGAGAAACATGTGGGGTAAAAACTTAATGCTTATGAATCGCTCACCATCACAGATTACCTGAAGCACTCCTCCACCATGCTGTTGGACTACACCAACAGTGGTGTTTTCAAATAACACAACCTGTAGTTAGTAAATAAGTTAAATACTATGTATGTAGAACTAGCATCTTGGTTGTTTATCACAGATTTAAAAAAAAAATAATATAATAAAAGGTTCAAACATGTTGCCAGTGATGTCAAATCTGCCACAACCAATAAATATTATAAAAGTTTTAGAAATGTACCAGTATTGACCAAGGAAAAATGTATCATTGATACTATATATCTTTATCATTTGATTTATAAATCGATTAACGGTAATCGGTATTGCAGTCCCATTGTTGTAAATGCAATAAAAAAAAAATTGGAAGACTATGTTACAGTAGTTAAAATTATATATATGTGGAGGTGGCACTCTATCACTAACCAGGGGTCAGAGCCTACGTGGGGTTCTATACCCTCAGGAAGCCAGCAGTATCAAAAAATCGGGAGTAATGCAAACTAGTGCATTGTTGTACTCTAACAAATTAAATAATTTGCTATTGTTGTTTATTATGAATACAAAACACTTTATAATGTATAAAAATGTTTTGAAAGTCAAAAAGAGTGGTGCACCGTTAAATACCTACAATACCACAAGAGCTATTATAGCCCCATAAATTATATCCTTTATAAAACAGAGTATTATCTATGTGTATCAGTTAATATCCAGCTTAGCTCATGAAGCGTGTTCATATAACTCTAACTTGTGTTATATACCAATATGTTACAACCTACTTCAGCAATATGGAGATTTAAAAAGTTCTATGAACCTATAAAATAAAAAACTTGGCAAGGCCAAGAAATGAATATCTGAAACAGAAAAGCTCTATCAAAACACAAAAAAACCCCAAAAAAGGGTTAAAAACCAAATTTTTTAAAAACCGTTTCTTGAAAAAACGCAAAATGAACAAGAACAAAACAAATAAACTTAATACATAATAAATATTGTAGATTTACTTGTATTAGTAGATTAAATAACCAATTAAATTTATATGTAATAAAAAAAAAACTACCATTCCATAAACCCAAAAAAGCCCCAACCAAAAAAACGTTGTTAGCAAACAAATCCTAAAAATCTAACTCTAAATCCAAAAAATACTAAAATTAATAGTACCAAGATACAAATTAAAATGTCTGTTAAACTGAAACAAATGTTAACAGAAAAATTGCCCTTGATTGTATAAGGCTGGCGGACACCATGACAACAATAATACTCTCTAAAAATAACTGGCAATTTGGACTATGCGGCAATTAATATGGAAGAAGAAAGAAGAAAGCAGGGCTAAAACATAAGATTAGGTATTATGATAATTTTAGTTGTGCATGGAGATTATTATCCCATTTTAATTACGTAGGTTTGCATATTGATATACAAGGTCGTTTTTTTTAACCAAATTTAAACACAAATAGTGGGGTTTTTTTGGTTTTTGTTTTTTTTAGACAGCATACATGTCAGAAAGGTTCCTGCACTTTGTAACCTTGAAACGATAAACAGAGAAAAGCATACAGGGAGATTCATAAAAGTCTTATCGTTTAAAATGGTGCTAATTTTGCCACAACCAATCAAGATCTATTACCATTGAAAAACTAAATTGATGGTTGGGGCTAAATTAGCACCATTTTAGACGATGAATTTTTTGAAAAACCGATGGTTCTACCAAAGAATGTGCAGTTTGCTGTGAAAATACTATAATGATGGCAAGTGCAGATCGCTCTGAACAAAGTACTTTCACCTTATCTGATTAGTGTAAGCAATTGTAGAACTCAATCCCTCAATATTTATGTACAATAGCACCAAATAATGTTTACCTAGTACGATGTTAATTATCTTCAATTATACAGTTATGGCCTGTTTTTGGTGCAGTGACATGGGAACTCTATAATCATCACTAGAAAATTGAAATACATACTTGCACATTTTTAAACATATAGCAAGCCATAGTCAGTATGGTTAGTTTTGATTTTTATAAGGAAGCTAAATACCTTCAGAGGTAAGTATTCCAGGGAGCCTCGATGCACTGTGAAAGAGTTAGAACATTGTAGAAGTATTTATTCCAGGACCCTAGACAGATTATCCTCTCCCAGAACATACGGTTAGAACATTGTAGAAGTATTTATACCAGGACCCTAGACAGATTATCCCCTCCCAGGACATATGATTAGAACATTGTAGAAGTATTTATACCAGGACCCTAGACAGATTATCCCCCCCAGGACATACAGTTAGAATATTGTAGAATTATTTATACCAGGACCCTAGACAGATTATCCTCTCCCAGCACATACAGTTAGAACATTGTAGAAGTATTTATACTAGGACCCTAGACAGATTTTCCCCTACGAGGACATACGGTTAGAACATTGTAGAAGTATTTATACCAGGACCCTAGACAGATTATCCCCTCTCAGGACATATGGTTAGAACATTGTAGAAGTATTTATATCAGGACCCTAGACAGAATATCCTCTCCCAGGACTTACGTTTAGAACATTGTAAAAGTATTTATACCAGGACCCTAGACAGATTATCCTCTCCCAGGACATACGATTAGAACATTAAAGAAGTATTTATATCAGGACCCTAGACAGATATCGCCGCTCGCGCAGGACACTAGGGTTTAGAACATTGTAGAAGTATTTATAACAGGACCCTAGATAGACTATCCCCTCCCAGGACATACGGTTAGAACATTGTAGAAGTATTTATACCAGGACCCTAGACAGATTATCCTCTCCCAGCACATACAGTTAGAACATTGTAGAAGTATTTATACCAGGACCCTAGACAGATTATCCTCTCCCAGGACATACGGTTAGAACATTGTAGAAGTATTTATATCAGGTACCCTACCCGACAATATTACCCCCCCCCCCAGGATATACGGTTAGAACATTGTAGAAGTATTTATACCAGGACCCTAGACAGATTATCTTCTTCCCAGGACATACGGTTAACCATTGTAGAAGTATTATATCAGGCCCTAGACAGATTTCACCCCCCAGGATATACGGTATAGACATTGTAAGAGTATTATACAGACTGCTAGACAGATTATCCTCCCCACCCCCCCAGACATACGGTTAGAACATTGTAGAAGTATTTATATCAGGACCCTCGACAGATTATCCCCCCCAGGACATAGGTTTGAACATTGTAGAATTATTTATACCAGGACCCTAGACAGATTATCCCCTCCAGGACATACGGTTAGAACATTGTAGAAGTATTTATACCAGGACCCTAGACAGAATATCCTCTCCCAGCACATACAGTTAGAACATTGTAGAAGTATTTATACCAGGACCCTAGACAGATTATCCCCTCCCAGGACATACAGTAAGAACATTGTAGAAGTATTTATACCGGACCCTAGAGCATTATCCCCCTCCCAGGACTACGGTTAGAACATTGTAGTATTTATACCAGGACCCTAGAAAGATTATCCCCTCCCAGGACATACGTTAGAACATTGTAGAGATTATTTATACCAGGACCCTAGACAGATTATCCCCTCCAGGACATAGGTTAGAACATTGTAGAAGTATTTATACCAGGACCTCAGACAGATTCTCCCCCTCCCAGAACATAGTTATGAACTTGTAGAAGTATTTATACCAAACCCTAGACAGATATCCCCTCCCAGGACATACGGTTAGAACATTGTAGAAGTATTTATACCAGACCCTAGACAGATTATCTCTCTCCCAGGACATACGGTTAAACATTGTAGAAGTATTTATATCAGGACTGTAGACAGATTATCACCCCCCAGGATAGAGCAGTTAGAACATTGTAAGTATTTATTCAGGACCCTAGACAGATTATCCCCCCCCCCCCCCCCCCCCCCCCAGGACCTTACGGTTAGAACATTGTAGAAGTATTTATACCAGGACCCTAGAAAGATTATCCCCTCCCAGACATACTTTAGAACATTGTAGAAGTATTTATCCAGACCTAGACAGATTATCCCTCCCAGGACATAGGTTAAACATTGTGAAGTATTTATACCAGGACCTAGACAGATTATCTTCCCCCGGACATACGTTAGAACATTGTAGAAGTATTTATATCAGGACCGTAGACGATTATCATCCCCCCAGGATCTACGTTAGAACATTGTAGAAGTATTATATCAGGACCTAGACATAATATCACCCCCACCCCCCCACCCCCCCCCCCCGCAGACTTACGGTTAGAACATTGTAGAATTATTTATACCAGACCCTAGACAGATTATCCCCCCAGGACATACGGTTAGAACATTGTAGAAGTATTTATACCGGACCCTAGACAGATTATCCCTCTCCAGCACATACGGTTAGAACATTGTAGAATATTATACCAGGACCCTAGACAGATTATCCCCTCCCAGACATACGGTTAGAACATTAGAAGTATTTATACCGAACCCTAAAATTATCCCCTCCCAGGACATAGGTTAGAACATTGTAGAAGTATTTATACCAGACCCTAGACGATTATCCTCTCCCAGGACATACGGTTAGAACATTGTAAAGTATTTATACCAGGACCCTAGACAGATTATCCTCTCCCCAGCACATACAGTAGAACATTGTAAAGTATTTATACCAGGACCCTAGACAGATTATCCCCTCCCAGGACATACGGTTAGAACATTGTAGAAGTATTTATACCAGGACCCTAGACAGATTATCCCCCCCAGGACATACGGTTAGAACATTGTAGAAGTATTTATACCAGGACCCTAGACAGATTATCCCCTCCCAGGACATACGGTTAGAACATTGTAGAAGTATTTATAACGGACCCTAGACAGATTATCCCCTCCCAGGCAGAGATGGATTAAGATCATATGGGGCCCAAGGCAGTGCCATCATTTAGGGCCCCCTTTTTTCTACATATATTGTATAGATGCTTTTGTTTGTCGTATGCTTGAACCTGGGCCCCAGAAGTTTCCTGGGCCCTAGGCAGGTGCCTAGGGTTGCCTTGTGGATAATCCTCTCTGCTCCCAGGACATGGGTTAGGACCTTGTATTGATTGTGGAACCCCCTAGCCATTTAGTATACATCAATAGCCCTGCAGATGTTTTAAACTACAACTCCTGACATTCCCTAACTACCTCTGCTATTACAGGGTTGTAAAGGAATGCTGGGAGTTGTAGTGTTTGAACATATGTAGGGATACTATTTCCTATCACTAGACAGTACCTCCCCTCCCGGATATTAGGAGTTTGTGTAAGTGTGTCAGGACCCTGACAGCACCACCGGGACACTGCATGTACATCCCTCCCATGACATTGGTTGAACCCAATAGCAGCAACTGGTTCAGGACCCTGGATAGCACACACTGTAGCAGGATCTATTCGCGGGCGCTGCCTTTACCTTCCTCCCAGGACATCGGATTAGGATCATGAGGCAGTGACTATTCAGCATATTCCTATAGCCCACCGGGTTAGGAACCTCTGCAGCTCTCTTTCTCGTGTGCACAGCACATGCACGCCCATAGGCTCCCCGTGCAGCCCGTGTGTCAAATTCAGACTTTGCACCGACCACCGAATCAGTCCAGCGGCAGCTCAGTCAGTGTCTGCAGGGATCGGTGGCTGTGGGAGAACAAACAGGAGCCGATGAGCAGCTGCAATACTGGCGGACTGGCAGCTGCAAGCGTTAAATCGCGCTGCAAACTTCATTGGTGTGAAGTTCCCCCTCGGTCCACAGTGATGGTCTTTGCCTGAATGACAGTAGCAGAGGGAGTCCCCGGGCAGGGTCTACAGACAGGTAGGGGGTTTATTGTAACTGTGTGTCCTGATGACTGTTCCTTGGTCCATTCTGTACATTGGGCTGTGCTGGTTTTGCACTTGGATGAGTTTTATCCAGTTTGATCCTGGGGTTTCCCAGCCGGTCCCACGGGTTCCCATGGAGGGGATTCGATCTGTGGGGACATGGACGGGAGATAAAGTTAATGGCCCTGCAGATCTGGGAACCTGCAAGTAATAACCCTTTTATTAGCAGTTTTTTTTTATTATAACCCCTTAAAGGGTATGTACACGGAAAATGTGTTTATTTTAAATTGCCCATTAAACTTTAATTCACCCCAACTATCACTGTAAGCTTTTTTGTGTCGATCTGTCCCCTATTTCTTTAGATAATTAATCTGAAACTCTTACATTTCAGCATTTCTGTAAGCAGTTTTGCTGTAGCTGGAAGGGTTTGACAGTTGGTGTGCTGTATACTGAATGCAGTTTACAGTTGGTATGGGGAAAATAGTCAGGTCAGTGGTCAGAGCCTGAGCAAAAAAGTAATTTATTGAACATTGTAGCACTACACCACCTCAGAGTAAGTGCTGCTTGCATGTATTTTTCAGTATACATACCCTTTAAAGAGACGGGGATTTTCAGGTGTATATCAGTAAGAAAAACACCCTAACTGTATTTACTTTACAGTGTTCATGCTGAAATGAAGATCAGTGAAAAATCACCTAGACATGGTCCTACGCCAAATGTCACTCCAATGTTAACATTAGCTTGTGTCATTGTAAAGAGGGATGTGCATAGTGGGGCAGCAGTAGGTAGGATCATTGCACCACATGTATATACAGTTTGCATTTAAACCATTTTCCTTCTTTGCTAGTGGGTTATGCAGAACAGTAAGTGATGTGCCTATTGCAGCTATTTTGAGGCTTCAATGGTTCATAACAAATGCTCACTAATCAGTAAATACATTGCTTAGGCAGAGGGTTGTTAAGTATTAGGACATTGGGCTGACAGATCTTTAAAGAAACAGGACTACCAAATATTTCTTACAGAGAGTCCATGCCTTGGTGTTAATTCGGGGGCACATGTTTATTTTAGCCAAAATATCCTTTAAAAGAATGTGTCAAACCAGCCACACTTCGACTATTGTGATGATAGGTTTTAATGTGATTTTAATGTTGATTAAAATTTGGTTTATATATATATATATATATTTATTTAAGTTTACATTTGTTGTCTTCTTATAACATTATAATCTAGAAAAAACAGTTCTTATTGGTTATCTTAATGAACAATACATAACAAAATCTTGGGCATTCAGCAGATGGAGGAGGCTGTAACAACATTTTGAAACTTACAGAGTTCAGAATGTAAACTTTAGAGCTGGAATAATCATTGTATCATTGCAGTACGGTTTCAAATCATGTTGTTATTTCATAAGGGCCCAACTCATATGTGATGAAAACACAGTTTAGAAGAGAGACAATTATTCTCACCTCCCAACAATTGTATTTTTTTTATATATGTATCCGCTCACAACTTTTAGTTGTATCTCACACAAAAACCCTAACTTTTAAAGTTTTTTCAGTTCTGCAAATATATTTTTTTACATACAGAAAATAGGATAGACCCTATAGTATCCCCGTTAGCACACACATCCTTGTGGCCAAAGGTAAAAAGACCTCCAACCTGACAGACCCCTCACAATCTAAAAGAGACAAAGATAAGACAAAATATTACAAAACAACATAAATAAGTACAAAATAAACACAACCTTTATTAATACATCACTGGACCGTAATTATAATCAGGCGCCCCCGATAAAAAAACGTATCGCTACAATAAAAAAGTCCTGATCTGGGAAGAGAGAAAGAGGATAGATATAATAAACTCTGGCAAGGAATGGCCTGTGATACGTATTTATTGTGGATGCCAGGTTTTTATTACGGCCCAGTGATGTATTAATAAAGGTTGTATATTTTGTACTTATTTATGTTGTTTGTAATATTTTGTCTTATGTTTGATTCTTTTAGATTGTGAGGGGTCTGTCAGGCTAAAGGTTTCGGCCACTAAGATGTGTGTGCTAAGAGGGGTACTATAGGGTCTATCCTATTTTCTGTATGTGGTTAGTGTTGTTGGTTTCCCCTAGCACCTCCTGAATTGGATTTTCCAGGCCAGTTTCCTTCTAGTATGAGAATGTGGTTATATACCTTTTTCCCCCATATTGGTTTAAAGGGCAACTATACCCAATAAACAACTACACCCCCTTTCATTTCTATAAAGAAATTGAATTTGGAAAAACTATTACTACATTTCCCTTTGCTTTAAATAATGTTAGCAACCCCATACCTTGTACACCTTTGGGACCCTGAGCCCTACATACCTAACCCCCCCACCTCCCCATAGGCACAATAGGGAGAAGCAGACAGAACTGGTAGTCAGCATATTCCTGCAGAGGAATGTATGAGGTTGTAGCTTATTTTTTGTGCAAAAGGGAAGGTAGGTTTCATTTCCTGTTAGACTTTATTTGAAAAAATAAAAGACAAGTGTATGACTTATTAGTCATTAGGAGCTTGTTTTAAAAGCAGAGGGTGTTGTATAAGTTGGATATACAGTAATAGTACTAAAGTTACTATGTCTCCTCAACTGAAATGCAGGAAAGGTCTATAGCTGGGTACATACAGTAAAGATAAAGCGACGATTTCTGAGGGTATAGACGCTTTATCGTTACCATGTGTAGCGCATTTTCCGAACAGCCTCACGGTTGTTTGGAAAAGACCAAAAAATTTATATCCCTCGGCCGCGGGCATCTCTCTGTACTAAAGTATAGGGAACATGTAGTCCTGAACGTTCTCCCTATGCTGTGTAAAGGGAGGATGCTTGGGACTGTGTGTACTCTAATCTTTGAAAAGTGACAGGAACTTGCAGATCCTGTTTGTCATCTTTCAAACATCTGTGATGTGTGTACCTATTTAAAATTGTCAATTTAAGATTACACTCAAGATTAACCTTTTTTGTACACATACTTTCAATATGTGTGTACATATGCAGGGTTATTCAATAAAAGTTCTTATTGTTTAAAATGGTGCTAATTTTGCCCCAGCCAATCAGATATTAGCTTTCAAATGTTGAATAAGATTTGATTGGTTGGGGCAAAATTAGCACCATTTTAAGCGATAAGAACTTTTATTGAATCTCCCTGATAATGTTTATACTCATATTCTAACACATTAACAATATCTGTCAACTTGATAGTAAATGTAAACTCCCCCTACAAGTTTGCTACTGTTTTTTTTTGTTTTTTTTTTCGTTTAATGGAAATTGAATGTGCTTGAAATGAATGTATAAAACAAATAAGTTTCCTGATTACAATAGATAAGTGTGCAACATTAGGACTATTTTCCCTTCCCAGTTATTTTAATGGCCATCTGGCATGTTTATGGAAAGATCCCGCATTAATAGTCTAATAATGAGTCTGCTAAATGACAAATATCAACATAACTTTTAAGTGCAAATCTTTTTCAATAAAAGTAAGGGGTTGTCTACCAACTGGCAGCCAAGGTCTCAGGTGGTGCAGTCTAATCAGATCAGGTCTAGCTGATTACTGCCTTGCACCATGCAGAAACAGCTTCTCTCCTGTATTCCTGTTGCTATATGGGTTAATTACTCTGACAATTAGCATTATTACCGAAGAGAAAATGGAAGTCCAGTGCATACATGTTCATTCACTCCTACATCTTACATGCAAGTAATTTTATTGCACAATGACTTTTTGGCTGGAAGCGATACTTAAAGTGATTGTAGTGGTTTATAAACAGCTAATTGAATTTGAGATATTTCCTTTTTATGAAAAACACCTACCGGTAATTGCTAGCAAATATTTTAACAGGAGATGGTATTGCAGTGATGTGTAGGTATTGGATTTGGTGGACTACTTTTACTATAACAAATATTTATAGTATATTTTGTATTATGGCCTGGAAGTGACTATTATTAATGATTTGTATTAAAAATTACAACTTTCTTATTACTGAAAATACCTTACTTACCTGGTTTTAGTTTTAATGTTCAGTTTCACTTAACTTTAATAAGGCCTAATACCTTTGATACAGTACATTTGTATTTATAATTGTTACAGTAAAGGGGCTAAACAAAATTTTACCATTGCCCTTGAACTGTAGAATAATTTAAAGGAATTAATAAAAAAGTCATTTTAGCTATCAGAAGCACTTTTAACAGATCTTAGGTTTGGCCTTCAATAAATCCAAAAGCTTACTTACAATGGCAAAATCCCTGAATCTTATATTACTTACATGCAAGGAAGAGAAATAGAAGGGAGAGGGATGCATTTAACTCCTTTATAACCATCAGATTATTATGCATTTCTCATAATGCATAGTAATGCATATGTTTTTAGACTGATACGGTAGTGGAATAGTCAACAAAAATGTAAAAAAATACTGAAAAGCAAGTAACTTGGGATTTGGTATACTTAACAGGGATTAGTAGGGAACAGGTCCATTTCACTTATTTTGACTTCTGTTACCCAGGAAAATTTCTCACCTTAGCTATGTAATTAATTTCAGGAATTCCATTGAATTTTCAATGACATATATCCTAGTTATGTACTCTGCCCTACAAAATGTAAACATGCATTGTTCTAGCAATGGGTAAAGAAAGTTTTAATATTTCTTGAGAGAAATGAACATCAGTGGAATTATTAATTAGTTATCCAGCTTTTACGTTCACAAATGATAATGAGCTTGTGATGTGGTAGTTTTTGAGCAACAAAGTTAAATTAATTGTAGTAAGCTGAATTAGATAAGAAATGGTAACTGTCAGCATGAAATGTATTACCACTGTATTTTAAAGTCTGCTCAGGGGGATATCATAAAATGTTAAAAGACTACTAGTTTTCTGTTGTACTACCAAATAGATATAATTAAATTTTTCCAAAAAATTACTTTTGGAATCTGGAAGTATTGTGTTTTTACTTTTATGATAAAAGGATCACATGAATAAGCTGCAACTTATAAACTTATAAAACTTATATTGCTCGTTAACTCAGTGGACCAACTAATACTAGGTAATCTTATTGCTTAACTTTTTATAGGACAAATGTTATTATTTATGGGACTTGTCAATTCTTACTACCCTGTCATCATGCTGTTTACAAATAGGTACATACAGGGAGATTTAATAAAAGTTCTTATCGTTTAAAATGGTGCTAATTTTGCCCCAACCAATCAGATCTTATTTAACATTTGAAATCTAAGATCTGATTGGTTGGGGCAAAATTAGCACCATTTTAAACGATAAGAACTTTTATTGAATAACCCCTATAGTGCCAAATCATTCACAAGCATAGTGTCAATGTATTCTGTAACAAGAGTTAAAGTTGGGTATATTTGATGCTAATTAGTTTTTAATAAAAGGAGGTAAAATGCATAATGCATTAACATTATATATGTCTCTTTTATTCAATTAGAAAAACTACTACCACACACCTAAAATCAATGATAGTTTTCAAACTGGCTGGTCAAAAATATTGCTACAATTTACATATTGGTTTTAAACTGTACAAATTATTAAAACATTGCAGATAAATGTCTCAAAGGGAATAAATAAAACTATCAACAAACTTCCCTAAATAAATATTAAAAACATTTCCAAACCAACATGTACATTTATTTTCGCAATTTGTTTTGTTTTATTTAGGGGTTGTTTTAATTAACCTGGACATATGTTTATACTTGGTTCCAGCAACTGGAAAATGTGTTATAATTTTTATGATGACACATTAATGAAGTGAAAGCTACTATTCCAGCATAATTGTGTTGGTGTAACCAGCAATACAAACAGGTATTTTGTTTTAAGTATATAATGTTACAAGTGTTTTCACTTAACCCAAACCTTAAATTAACCAAATGGGCAATCATAAAATATGTTGGTTTTTTTTTTTTAAAAAAAGATAAAGGTCCATTTACATCTAATATCAAAATTATAGTGAATTATACTTTTTTGGAAAATATCAGTGGAAAATGTTTTTGTCTGATCTAATCTGAATATAATGTAATTAACTTTTTTTTACTATATTAAGGTTTTATGTGTTATTTATTTTCTGAAAAGTCATAAAGATATTTAAAAAGCTTAAAGCGATCATGTTAGAAATGCACTTTATGAGTATATACAGTATAGCTGGAGGGAACAATGGATGGATGTTACATGGAAGCTAGTTACACTGGATTTAAGTGAGAAGCAATGAGAGATTTCACTCAGCAGGAAGCCATCAAATAAATGTGTAAGATAATTTAATTTTTTTCTTGGAATTAACAGCAAAG
This sequence comes from Hymenochirus boettgeri, assembly GCA_019447015.1. Lineage (NCBI taxonomy): Eukaryota > Metazoa > Chordata > Amphibia > Anura > Pipidae > Hymenochirus > Hymenochirus boettgeri. Next base: position 85,265,493 of record CM033469.1, on the reverse strand, counting down.
TGCCCTGCAGTTTTTCTGTCCAGTATTTGTTATATGGATTTGTTCTCTGTTCATTATAAGAACAGATTTAAAGGTGTAAATAGGTTAACATTATAATGTGTAAAATTTTCTTCTTCCAGATTTGGTGGACCCTTACATAAAATGGTTTATTTTTTTTTATCTATTTGTATCTAATAATTTACAATATGTGTCAGTTGAAAAAGTAAACTTTTAACTTTTTTACCTGAGAAATTCTGATCATCTGTGCTGATTTTAAATAATAGGGCAGCATTTAAATAGTTCATATAATTAACTTTACTGGTTGTAGATTTTATATAACAGTCAACCAAATAAATGGGGTGTGTGCAGTAAATGTCGATAATGCAAAAATGTGTTTAATATAATTTTAGGTTATCATGGGTTTTAGTCTCATTATTAACAGCCAGCATGAAGTCAAAAACTTTTTGAACTTTGCCCAGTGCACCTTAATGCAGTAAAATTAAATAATTAACTTTTTTGCGTTACATAGTGGGGCAGTGTCCTCCCCAGAATTGTTTTTCAGCCGGGTGGCATGAAAATTCTGAACAACTGTAGCACAGGTAGATATACTAGTATATTATCATTTTAATAATGGTTAATTTATGAAGGATAATTTTATCCCTGATCAATATCATGTTTTATAATGCTAAGCGTTTGAAAGTCTATCTGTAGCTTATTGTATTTGAGTTATTTCTCCCTAATGAGCAATCATTAACTTCCCGTAAGATAACTTTGCAGTCAGGATTGGTTCTCTTTTAGGTTATGCACTAACATTTTTAAGGATACCAATGCATTGCATATTTGGGGTAAATTATAGGTGTAGAACCAATGGTCAAGAAAGGGACACATTCTTAATATGCAAGGCTGTTTAAAGAACCTGTCCAGCCAAAAAAAGAAATTTTACTTTTAGGTGTACCCCCACCACCCCAACATCATTTTGATTTAATTTACCTTCCCCAAACTCCCCTGAAATGACTTACCAGACCCAGTCCTTTGCAGCTTAGGTGCTGCCTCCTGCTGCTGTTTCAAGCAAGCACAGCAGCAGGGAGGCACTTTCTGGTTGTGGCTGTCAGCTATTCTCTGTGATATCACAACACAACAGTTGACAACCAGGAAGCAGAACGGCAATTTTAAGTTTATTCGGAGGTATCTTTAGGGAATGTGATTAAAAAATGTAAAACACGCTTTCATTTCTATCTGTGGGTATCCAGATGTAAAAAAAAAACAATCACAAACTCCACGCACTGTTTGCTGAATTACTGAATTCAAAAAATTGAAAATTAATATATCTTACCCATAAAAATGGTGCTAATTTTGCCCCAACCAATCAGATCTTATTTAACAGTTAATAGCGAATATCTGATTGGTTGGGGCAAAATTAGCACCATTTTTAACAATAAGAACTTTAATTGAATAACCCTGGTAGTTCTTTGTTAATTGAGTGAACATTACTGATTGACATTTGGAGTCTAGAAGGATTTTTTTTCTTCCAGCTGGGGTTTTCCTTCCTCTGGGGAAACTGTTAGGTAGGGTAGGATAACATGGTTGGGCTAGATAGATATAGGTCTTTATTCAACCTCCAATAATATGAAATGAATTACGGTGGGCAGTGTCCTCCCCAGAATTTTTTTTCAGCCGGGTGGCATGAAAAAGTAGCTGGGTGGGGTGTGACGGGAAATTTGGTGGTGGGGAAAAATGTGCACTGCTTTATGCTCATTATATAGGTCAGGGATGTCTAACTTTCGTTCCACTAGATGTTTAAAAACTATAACTCCCAGCATTCCGTGGTTGTAGAATGCAGGGGGTTGTTGTTCGGCAACACCCGCAGGGAGTTGTAGTTCGGCAAAATCTGAAGGCAACCCAGATGTAATATAGCAGCGCAAGCACATGTGCCACCATTTTGTGGCCTTAGGGATCTTGGAAAAGCTAGTTAACATGTGCTAAAATAATCTTGCAAGTGTATTGGTACACCTATTAAACCTACCTATAAATTCTTTCAAATCACAAGTGTTCCCTCTAGAAATTTTTTCCGGCCGGGTGGCATGAAAAAGTAGCCGGGTGGGCCGCCCGGCTAAAAGACCCTAGGGAGAACACTGTGGGGTAAAACTTAATGCTTACTGAATCGCTCCCCATCACAGATTACCTGAAGCACTCCCACCATGCTTTGACTACACCAAAGTGGTTTGTTTTAAATACAAACCTGTAGTAATAAGTTAAATAATGTTTATGTAGAACTAGCATCTATGGTCTGTTATCACAGATTTAAAAAAAAAATAATATAATAAAAGGTTCAAAATGTTGCCAGTGCTGTCAATCTGCACAACCAATAACATATTATAAAATGTTTTATAAATGTACAGTATTAGACCAGTAAAAATGTATCATTTGATCTATTATATCTTTATCTATTTGATTTAAAATCTATTTACCGGTAATAGTGTATTGCAGTTCCCATTGTTGTATATGCAATAAAAAAAATTGGCAGACTATGTTAATATAGTTAAATATATATATATATGGTGGAGGTGCACTCTATCCTAACCAGTGGGTGCAGATGCCTCGTGGGGTTCTACCCTCAGGAGCCAGCAGTATCAAAAAAATCGGGAGTAATGCAAACTAGCTGCACTTGTTGTAACCTCTAACCAAATAAATAATTGCTGATTGTTGTTATATTATGAATACAAACATTATTATAATGTAAAAATTGTTTTGAAAGTCAAAAAGGAGGTAGCACCTTAAATCCTTACAATACACAAGAGCTATTAATAGCCCATAAATTATATCCTTATAAACAGAGTTTAGTCTTGTTATCAGTTAATATCCATGCTTAGCTCTGACATCTGTGTCATATAACTCTAACTTGTGTATTATATACAATATTGTACACCCTACTTCAGCATATATGGAGATTTAAAAAGTTCTATGACCTATAAAATAAAAACTTGGCCAATGGCCAAGAAAATGCATCTGACAACAGAAAATGCATCAAACACAAATAAACCCCAAAAAAGGGTTTAAAACAATTAAACCGTTTCTGAAAAAAAGCAAAATGAACAAAACAAATAAAACTTAATAAATAATAAATATTGTAAGATTCACTTTAATTAGTAAGATTAAATAACCAATATAAATTTATATGTAATAAAAAAAAAACTACCATTCATAAACCCAAAAAAGCCCCCAAAAAACTTTTGTTAGCAAACAAATCCTAAAAATCTAAACTAAACCAAAAATCTAAATATAGTACCAGATACAATTCAAATGTCTGTTAACTAACAAATGTTAACAGAATTTCCCTGATCTGTATAAGGCTGCGGACCCCTCTACAACATAATACTCCTTTAAAAACACTGCGCAATATTGACTATGCGGCAATTAATATGGAAGAAGAAGCAAAGCAGGGCTAATAACATAAGATTGGTAATTATAATAATTTTAGTTTGTAGCATTAGATTATATCCCATTTTAATTACCGTAGGTTTGCATATTGATACAAATGTGTTTTAAACAAATTTAAACACAAATAGTTTGTGTTTTTTTGTTTTTTTTTATACAGCATACATTCAGAAAGTTCTGCACTTTGTTAACCTTGAAAAGATACAGAGAAAAGCATACAGGGAGATTCAATAAAAGTTCTTATCGTTTAAAATGGTGCTAATTTTTCCACAACCAATCAGATCTTATTTACCATTTGAAAACTAACATCTGATTGGTTGGGGCTAAATTAGCACCATTTTAGACGATAACTTTTCTTGAATAACCCTGATGGTTCCCAAAGATAATGTGCAGTTTTCTGGTGAAAATCACTATAATGTATGGCAATTGCAGATCGCTCTGAAACAGTACTTTCACCTTATCTTGATTTATGTAGCAATTGTAGAATCAATCCCTCAATATTTATTTTACCAATAGCTACCAATATCATGTTTCCCTAGTCCGATGCTTTAATTATTTTCTAATTATACAGTTAATGGCCTGTTGTTTATGGTGCATTGACATTGAACTCTATAATCAATACACTACTAAATTGAAATACCTAACTTTGCAAATTTTTAACATTATACGCAGCATAGTCAGTATTGTTCAGGTTTTGATTTTTATAAGGAAGCTAAATACCTTCATAGGTAAGTATTCACTGGGGGCCTCGATGCACTGTGAAAGGATTTGACACTGCTGCTCCGATAAGTTTAAAAGAATCACATTATTATAAATTACATTGAAGGACTACCACTGGCACCGGCTAGACGCTTAGACACCTTACGCGTTTTGGACCGGTATGATTAAGGACCCTAATGGTCCGAAACCTGTAAGGCGTCTCAGTGTCTAGATGGTGCCAATGGTAGTCCTGCAATGTAATTTCTAATAATGTGATTCTTTTAAACTTATCGGAGCAGCAGTGTTGAATCCTTTCACAGTGCATCGAGAACCCCAGTGAATACTTACCTATTAACGGAACCAAGCAAGGGGTTCAGGGCTGGATAGCACCCGGACCAAATATCGGGAGCGCCAAGTCCCTATTTTTCCGTGAATGCTTATTCAGAATATATTGCAATCGTTTTAACGAAGTGAATGGCTCAGGGCAAAAGCACCTAAACCCCAACAATTACAAGTGACAGCTCATGCTAGAAGCATGCAGCTTAATTACATTCATGTTTGTTTGTTTGTTTGTTCTTGTAATTGTTTAAACTTATAGTAGCGTATCTTTTTTGTATACTATACTTAACATATTTATATTCTTTTGGCATATCAGGAGGGTTTCCAGAACATTGTGTAAGCTAAAATACTGAAAGCTGAATCTGAAGAAAACATGACTTTGGTACAGTATTTGAATACTCAAGTACATTTTCTCAGCTAAAAAAATGTGGATATATTTGGTAAATCATGAAACATAATCAGCATATGAATGCCCCTCATCATCTTGTTAATGCATAACTTCACTGACTTTTTAAAAACCTTCTTACTCCTGCACTGACCCACTGCATACTTGTTACTCTTGGTGAATATTTATTTTATTCCCATCAACTCAACATTCTCTCAGGTGAATAACCCAGCAGTGAGTTTACTCTTCTATTGGACATTTTACACAAATTCAAAAGACAAAAATAGAGAACCAATAATTTCAACATGGCATTCAAAGTGGTATGTGACTTGGTCAAATGTTATTTATAGGGCAACCAAAGTAAGCTTTGCCTAGAAATAATCTACCCCATGCACAGTACTAACTGTACAAGCTCAAATTCACTGCAGTTACATAACAGTATAGATCAATAATTCTGAAGTTTTTTTTCCTATATATGACGACTGCACAGGTGTAGGTATTCTGATCTTAGGAAGCATTGCTAAATATGCTACTCTCTGATATATAACATAACATAGTCATGGCCGCCATCAGACTTTCCTGGGCCCCATACTGGGTACATTTCTGGGTTAGAACATTGTAGAAGTATTTATACCAGGACCCTAGACAGATTATCCTCTCCCAGGACATACGGTTAGAACATTGTAGAAGTATTTATACCAGGACCCTAGACAGATTATCCCCTCCCAGAACATACGGTTAGAACATTGTAAAAGTATTTATACCAGGACCCTAGACAGATTATCCTCTCCAAGCACACACAGCTAGAACATTGTAGAAGTATTTATATCAGGACCCTAGACAGATTATCCTCTCCCAGGACATACGGTTAGAACATTTATTGTTTAAAATGGTGCTAATTTTGCCCAACCAGTCAGATGTAAGCTTACAAATGTAAATAAGATCTGATTGGTTGGGGCAAAATTAGCACCATTTTAAACGATAAGAACTTTAATTGAATCTCCCTGCAGGTTCGAAACCAAAACCCATCCTACTCCGGAGTTATTCTTGTAGAACTATATTTATTCTACTGGTGTGGAACTATATCATTTGGATAAATTAAGTACTTTCAGGGTTATTCAATAAAAGTTCTTATCGTTAAATATGGTGCTATTTTGCCCCAACCAATCGATGTTAGCTTTCAAATGTTAAATAATATCTAATTGTTGGGGCAAAATTAGCACCATTTTAAACTAAAGAACTTAATTCCCTGTGTGTGACTTAATTAATAAAAGTTTTGTAGAGCTAAAAAAATAAACAAGTAAATAAGCATGCGACATTGGCTTCAAGGTAGGATGTGTTTGAATGTACTGTATGGTATTTTGAAAGCTATCTCAGAAAAACCGATGACTAAGAATTATTTTAACTTCTTGATCAGTGGCATCTTCAAATAAAAATGGAAAATTTAAATATTTAGTCAATTAACTACCCAAAGTGCTCAATGTATGCTTTGTATTTTAAAATCTCTCTAGGGTAAAAAAACAAAACAAAAAAAACAAAGGATGCTCTTTGCTATTTAAAAGAACATTTAGTGTAGTGTTTTGTCAATGCTTTTTTTAACAGTTAAAAGCTCATTTATTCACAAAGTTGTTATATCTTTAGAATATCATATCCTACAAACTAAAGTTAACCTATTGGGAATGTATTGTAAAGCACATTTCAGCAAAACAAGAGTAATTTTATCTATTTTTCATTTCTGAGTTTACCATAACCCCAGGCACACCTAGAACATTGATAAGTACAGCCAATTATAATTTTAACTGAAGAGAATACCACCTGGAAAGGATGAAAATTAGCAAATGCAAAGATGAAGAAAATGACACTCAGGGAGTACTAAGCCTAAATTTAGTACAATATATTTTAAAGCCTATAGCATTGTAAATCCAGTAGAGACTCACCATCTGGTGGCAACATTGGTAAAGACTTTTATATATATTTTTATTTTAGCAAAAGCAAGCTTGTCAGTAAAGATGGGCATATACTTGTTACACATTTTTATCAACCAATAATTTGCAAACAAAACATGGAAATAGAGGACATTGCATTTCCCCCTGCAGCTATGTGTAAATACTTAACATGATGTGTAAAACGGTCGTTTGGAAATGTATATTTTTTTGACACTGGACAATACGGTAATATTTTTGACAGAATATTTTCTACCATTTTAGGAAAACCTTTATCTGGGTGATGTTTAATTTGCAGGTAAATACGTAACTTGGTAGTAAACCTATAAAACCTGAAAATAACGAATAAAATGTAGTGATGTATTGCTAACACCAACCAACATAGAACATCACTCATAGAACAAATCACATTTGATCTGTCACAATTTTATTATCTCCTTCGATTCACACTTTTGAAGTACACTAAGGAGTACACTACTCAATTTATTGTGCGAAAAACATGTCTTGAATGTATTTGCCCTATAGTAGGGGGCGCTGGAGGATTGCACTACCAACTTCTGACAAGTTGCCACATCTGGTGTGGTAGGGTTATCTTATACCTCTTTGTCCTTAGAAGCTACCTGTGTCTTTGTATTCATGCATTTGTGAGTAGCTCTATAGGATGCTAGGCCAACATCTGAATATGACCTCTTACTATATCTTACTTATATTGCTGAGACATTAGCTACTAATATACCCAGAGAGTAACAAATTAACAATGTTCAATAAGAATACACAATACACCATTTCTATCAACAAACTCCTGCCAGGTAAATCTATAATTTTACAATTATTCAAGAGAAGAAACAGAAGAAGAAAAAAATAGATCTGCAGATGGTACAGGAGGCTCAATAGCCCAATGTAATCTTAAGCTGTGTGTTCCTGCAACTCAGCAAGCCTATGCACACAGGTTAAATAAGAGCACATGGAAATATCTGTGTGATGCTATATATCTTTTTCTTCTCTGATAAAAAATGAAAGGGAACATGCATGAGCCTGTTAGATGCCACATAGAGATTTAAAATAAATTGCAATCAAGATTTTAGTAAAACTGTAGGACATGTATAATAATATGAATGAAAATAAGGATTTTCATAACTTATTAGCAGAGACAGAAGTTCATTTCTATTGCACAATTTTATTTCAAACGGCCAACAGAACAAACACATGACAAATTGTCTGTTTGGCAAATAGTGAAGTATGTTGAGATTTCAGATTAAAATTTTATATTTTATACTCACATTGTACATTGGATGGTATATTTAGACATTGATACTCTACCTTCTTTATTCTGCCAGTGGCTTAGCCAAGATCTCGGACTCATAACAGTATTGTGTCCAGTGCCATTTTATTGTAATATATTTTAACATTTTATATATAAAAACCGAAGTTATAAAAGACAATTTCATCGTTCGTTTTCTAACCTAATCCACAAAGAAGGCTCTTATCCTCTTCTACTCCTGATCTTCCCATAGTTCCTGCTATTGCACGTTTCAGGATGGCGGACCATGTAATTTGTGAACTCAGATACTCTGCTCCTATATCAACTAAATGCCTTTTGTTGCTTAGAGCGGGAGGTGGTTTCATGCAGGAAGCGTGTCCTTACATGTTTCGCCATGCCGTCATCAGTGTTGCCCAGACAAGGAGTCATGTCCTTACTAGGGATGGCCGGTTGCGGATCCGAGCCGCGGATTATTCCCGTTCTCGAACGGCGGATTTTTTCCGGATTTCCGCCTTCCGAACTTCCGATTCGTGGATTTTTCGTATTTTCGAAAATTTCGAAATTACGAGTTTTCACACATATTTTCGAAAATTTTCGAAAATACGGGAAAACATGTATTTCAAAAATTTTCGAAAATACAAGGATTTCTCTTAATTCCTTACATAGTATTTTCGAAAATATTCGAAATACGAGGATTACTTGTATTTTCGAAAATACATATTTTCGAAAATACATGAAAACTCGTAATTTCGAAAATTCCCGAAAATACGTGAAAACTCGTAATTTCGAAAATTCTCGAAATACGAAAAATCTGTTATTTCAAGGGTATTTTTAATTTTAACGGGTCCGCTCACAGATTTTCGAATTTTCAAATTTTTCCGAAAATTCGGGATCCTCGAGCGGACCGGATTTTGCGAGAGTGGACATCTCTAGCCTTACGTGTTTTGGCTGCTATGCCATCATTAGGTGTGCCTAGGGATACGCATAGGGACACACCTTGTCTGACATCACGTGAGTATGTACCACACAGCTTTAACAAACTCCTCTGTTGGAATTGAAGACCCCAGGACCACCAAGGTACTAGAATCAACATAGTGGAGACGGGAGGACACAAACACTGTAAACCCTTCAGATTCCACACTATTTGGATCAATGAAGGGAAGTTTGCAGTCTGGTGAGCTCCATTGTTACCTTTTGTATTATGCAGCAGGATAATTTAGCTGGTGAATAGAGATTAATGTGGGTTCGAATAGAACCTGGTTTTGAACGAAAGTGAGGGTTTCGATGTCCTACAAACTTTGGAACTCCCGGATTTAATGGAACCCGTATTTTCAGAATTTTCGATTTTTATCCAAAACCGAAAATCGAAGATATCGAAAATCAAAAATAGATGGTTATTGAAATCGAAAATAGACAATTATCAAAATTTCAGTAACCCTCGAAAGTAATATATCGATTTTGGTAACCCTCGAAAATAGAATGCGGAAGCTCAAAAACAGCCCGATCGTGAGTAGAGATGTCCGAACTTCGAAAAAATCCGGTCCGTGCGAGGAACCGCGGATTTTCGAAAAAATCCGAAAAATTCGCGGAGGGACCCGTTAAAACGTATTAAAATGAAAGTTCGGCAAATACGCATTAAAAGTGGTCTAAATAGCCTTGGTAACGTACACTTAACCACTCAGGGACCTGGGTAATGGCCTTAGAAGCACGTATCAATGCCAACAATACCTAAAAAGTACAGTCTGCTAGCGTGACTTTAAAAAAACAGTATTTTTCGAAAATACGAGGATTTCCGTAAAAACGAAGATTTCCGTAAAAAAACGAGGCTTTCTGTAACTATGATAGCTGCCATTGGCTAATTTGGATCATGTGGCTTGCTCCGTCTAAAATTTACACGAAATTACCGTTTTTACGAGTATTCTCGTAGATTAGAGAATACTCGTAATTACGTGATCCTCGATATCGTATTCGAAGAGTCCTGTATTCAGATCTTCGGTTTTTCGGATCCCGTAAGTACCGTAGATCTCGTAATTACGGAGATACTCGTATTTTCAAAAATTTTCGTAAAAAAAAAAATCCGCAGTTCGGAAGTTCGGAAGTCCGGAAAGTCGGAATAATCCGCCATTCGCGGACGGGAGAAATCCGGGGCGGATCCGGGTTCGGGTCCGCGAACCGGCCATCTCTAATCGTGAGGATCTGTTTTCTTATATTTGCAGGTTCCCCAGACCATTCCCCAGGTCTCTGTGTCATTTACAGTAACCTACTTTACTATTTGTTCCTCAAAATGGACAGAAACTTAGCATTTTTTTCTCCATAGACATCTATGGATCCGTTTCCGAATTTTCCGGGAAAATTCGAAAACGGAACGAAACTCAACAGTTTCAAGCATCTCTACTGGTGAATAATCATGTTTGGGTAGTTCCACATCAACTAAGATTCTTATACCTGGTCTTGGGTCTGTATCTTGGGAACTATGAAACAATATTGGGATTGTTAAAGACTGGCTATGGGTCATGGAATAAATAAGGAAGAGTTGGGTATGTCCTCCATTCCTTTACAGGTTTTGTAGCTTCCCAGACAATCTGGAAGGGAAGTGGTGGGGTCTTGGTAAAAGACCTGAAAAGATTCAGTCTCTCTCTCTCTGCCTGGGAGCAGCACTGCTCTGTTGCATGTGAGAGGGTGCTAAAGATGTGAGTGCTAAAGATATGTGTATATATTTTTAGTTCATAGAGAGGAATAAATAATGTGTAATATACTAAAAAAATGTTTCATTTAAAGAACAGATCAAAATATTTTAATTATAAACCAAGATATTGTTACTTAAAGTATTGTGCTTACCTTTTTTTTCCTGCTGATGGCAGTTGTTTTTTTAGTAAACAAAGTTAACATTTTTCACTGTTACTTCTGATTTTGTGAACAGTTAGATTCCTTAATGGAAATGGTTCTGCTTTTTCATTGCTCGGTAAAATATGGTACTTTGCCAGAGAAATGCATTAATGTCGTTGAAAAAATGAAAACGGGATTAAGAAGGGATTGTAAATCATTGCTCTAGTTTAATTGACTAGGGAAATATCATCAGATTTGCAGTGAATAAAATTATTGCAGGGTTCGCTATCACGATGATGTTATAGACGTGCTTTTATGAAGTTCCTGCCCTCTGTTCTGCATAATAAAGATGGGGAGGTTCATTAATCAAAGGGAATAATATTGACTTTATTATTACCATTATACATGGCCCATGCAAACTTATGTAGTAACCGATTGCTCTCTGGTCTCTTCGTCTCTGACATAATGAGATGAGCATATTTCAATAAATGGAGGGCGGAGATTCAGCCACTAGAGATGGCCGGTTCGCGGACCCGAACGGGATCCGACGGATTATTCCGGATTTTCCGCCTTCTGAACTTCCGAACCGCGGATTTTTTTTTTTTACGAAAATTTCGAAAATACGAGTATTCCGCAATTACGAGAATCTGCGATCTTCCGGGACCCGGAAAAACCGAAGATCCTCGTAATTACGCGGATTCTCGTATTACGAGAATTTTCGTAAAAACGAGAAATCTTGTAAATTCGAATTTTTGGGGATTATTTTCAAGACGGCGCAAGCACATGACCCAAATAGCCAATGGCAGCTAACATGATTACACGTTTTTACGGGAATCCGTCGTTTCGGAGATCCGCGGGTTTACGGGTCCTCGTTTTAAGGAATCCTGTTTTACGGAAATCCTCGTATTTTCTAAAAATACCGTTCTCGCTAGCGGACTGTAATTTTTAGGTATTGTAGGCATTGATACGTGTTTCTAAGGACATTACCCAGGTCCCTGAGTGATTAAGTGTACGTTACCAAGGCTATTTAGACCACTTTTAATGCGGACCCGTTTTAAAAAAAATCTGTTAATTCGAAAATCCGCGGATCCTCGCACGGACTGGATTTTTCGAAGTCGGACATCTCTATAGCCACCAGATGCCACTGTTCACTGGCTATTAAACAACATACGATTTCCTATTTACAAAAACATTAAATAACCTAACCCCATATCAGAATCTGAAGTGTTTCTCTCTATTTGGATATAAGTCACAGAACTGATTTAGAAAATCTTTCTGGAGAAGTAGAAAATGAATACAGAAAGCTCTAAAGAAATAGTAATATATTCAAAATTTAAAAGGTTTTAAATTGGATACATTAACTCTAAATTGTAGGCTGGTATTTTAAAGAACCCTCTTATTATAACCATTAAAATATTCATCAACCCTTTTTAGCTTTATTTTGTGGCATATTTTTTATATTCAAATTGGGCCATTATAATCCTTGACATGCTAAAACATACAACGGCTATGGGTTGTCCTTTGCAATTGTGTGAAGGAAAAGAATGACTATTATTAGGGACATGTTTTTCTCTCAAAACTAAATAAAATTAAATTGTACACTTTCTATTAGCAATTGTACCTAGAGCTAAATCACATAGAAACTGTAATACAAAGAAACATATGGAACCTTTTGAACCTTGAAAGCTAGCTTTTGTGTGTGTTCTTTCTTTTACCTTACAAAAATGTCTACATTAGATTTGGAGACTTCACTAAGTATTTCGCAAATTGATAGCAGTCTGTTAAAACAACTCCTTGGTACAGACCACAGAGTTGAAACCATTAAAATGTAGATAAAACAAGTGTTTTTGAAAAACATTACTTGAATATGTAAATAATAATAAAGTAGCTGACAAATTTTTATATATTAATAAGTTAGAAAATATCTTGTTGAGTTCTTTTTTGTTGAAATTATTTGTTGTTTTGAACCTATAATTTTCAGTATTAAAACTATAAATTTATACCCTAGAAAGCATTACTTGGTATAGGCAGCCAGAGCCAGAGCTATGCCATTTCATTTGTTTAAAACAAACAGTTGACATAGGATGTCAAAACAAGAAAAATATGAAACATATGGCTGAGGAGGCAGGTACCTTTTCCAGAAAGGAATAGATTTTATAGTTAATTATCTGGTTACAAATGCACATAATAAACTGGTAAACATAGCAGATTTGTTGCAGGCAGAAACTAACAGTCACCATTTTTTTTTTTTATTTTAAGGGTGGACATACCTTTAATTTGTATCATTAATTTGTTCATTTTATTTACATTTTCATTAAAGTTTTAACATTTAAAGGGTATCTCCACTGGTTAAACTGCCTTTGTGCTATTCAGTTTTATTGAAGAAACGGGAGGTAAAGGAGCTATGTCTTCTTGTCTTTAATAAAACTGTAGAAGCTGGGAACAAAGGTAAGCAAATGACCTGCTCTCTGGATCCTCCGCTGCTTCCTTTTAAAATAAAATAAAACAGGTGACACATTAGCAACTGTGTGCAATATGAAATAGCCCAAAACCAGACACATCAGTAAAGTAAACAGTAAATATTATATAACTAGTATCTAGAAACAAACATTTTTCAAGTGCCAACTATATGCCAATATCTCTGCTAATGAATGGTAAAGCCAAGCAAAGTGTTGTTTGCTGACAATGAGCATGGATGCATCTGGATAAGTGTAAAATCAACGGCACATTCTGATTATGGCGTTCAAATTTTAATAGCCTGATATCACATCTTTTGGATAATTTTCTGACGTCTGTAAATTATGAGCAAAATATTCAATGTTGTACACATAGATTGAGTGACTGCACCCCCTTTCAAGTTTTGTCTATCAAGGCTCTCATCACCATAGCAGATCTGCAGAAGACTTGCATGAATATTATAGTATAAGGGGAGATATATATTTGGGTCAATGTTCTACCCCTATGTCCTGGAGGGATAATCTTTTCTAGGGTCCGGGTAAAAATACTTCTCCAATTTCTACCGTATGTCCTGGGGGGGATAATCTGTCTAGGGTCCTGTATATATTTTCACAATGTTCTAACCGTATGTGCTGGGAGAGGATAACTGTCTAGGGTCCTGGTATAAATACTTCTACAATGTCTAACCGTATGTCCTGGGAGGGATAATCTGTCTAGGGTCCCTGGTATAAATATTTCTACACATGTTCTAACCGTAAGTCCTGGGGGGGGGGGGGGGGGGGGGGGGGGGGGGGATAATCTGTCTAGGGTCCTGATATAAATACTTCTACAATTTAAGTTCTAACTGTATATCCTGGGGGGTGATAATCTGTCTACAGTCCTGATATAAATACTTCTACAATGTTCTAACCGTATGTCCTGGGAGAAGATAATCTGTCTAGGGTCCTGGTATAAATACTTCAACAATGTTCTAACCCTATGTCCTGGGAGGGGATAATCTGTCTAGGTCCTGGTATAAATACTTCTACAATGTTCTAACCGTATGTCCTGGGAGGGGATAATCTTTCTAGGTCCTGGTATAAATACTTCTACACTGTCTAACCGTAAGGTCCTGGGGGGGGGGGGGGGGGGGGGGTGTAGAAGTATTTATACCAGGACCCTAGACAGATTATCCTCTCCCAGGACATACGGTTAGAACATTGTAGAAGTATTTATACCAGGACCCTAGACAGATTATCCCCTCCCAGTACATACGGTTAGAACATTGTAGAAGTATTTATACCAGGACCCTAGAAAGATTATCCCCTCCCAGGACATACGGTTAGAACATTGTAGAAGTATTTATACCAGGACCCTAGACAGATTATCCCCTCCCAGGACATAGGGTTAGAACATTGTAGAAGTATTTATAACAGGACCCTAGACAGATTATCCCCTCCCAGGCAGAGATGGATTAAGATCATATGGGGCCCAAGGCAGTGCCATCATTTAGGGCCCCCTTTTTTTCTACATATATTGTATAGACTGTTTTTTGTTACTGCTTCTGAACCTGGGCCCCCAGAAGTTTCCTGGGCCCTAGGCAGGTGCCTAGGGTTGCCTTGTGGATAATCCTGCTCTGCTCCCAGGACATAGGGTTAGGACCTTGTATTGATATGTGGAACCCCCTAGACCATGTATAGACATACAATAGCCCTGCAGATGTTTTAAACTACAACTCCTGACATTCCCTAACTACCTCTGCTATTACAGGGTTTGTAAAGGAATGCTGGGAGTTGTAGTGTTTGAACATATGTAGGGATACTATTTTCCTATCACTAGACAGTACCTCCCCTCCCAGGATATTAGGAGTTTGTGTAAGTGTGTCAGGACCCTGAACAGCACACCGGGACACTGCATGTACATCCCTCCCATGACATTGGTTAGAACCCAATAGCAGCAACTGGTTCAGGACCCTGGATAGCACACACTGTAGCAGGATCTATTCCGGGCGCTGCCTTTACCTTCCTCCCAGGACATCGGATTAGGATCATGAGGCAGTGACTATTCAGCATATTCCTATAGCCCACCGGGTTAGGACCCTGCAGCTCTCTGTTTGCTCGTGCACAGCACATGACCACGCCCATAGGCTCCCCGTGCAGCCCGTGTGTCAAGATTCAGACTTTGGCACCGACCCAGAACTCAGTCCAGCGGCAGCTCAGTCAGTGTCTGCAGGGGGATCGGTGGCTGTGGGAGAACAAACAGGAGCCGATGAGCAGCTGCAATACTGGCGGACTGGCAGCTGCAAGCGTTAAATCGCGCTGCAAACTTCATTGGTGTGAAGTTCCCCCTCGGTCCACAGTGATGGTTCTTTGCCTGAATGACAGTAGCAGAGGGGGAGTCCCCGGGCAGGGTCTACAGACAGGTAGGGGGTTTATTGTAACTGTGATGTCCTGATGACTGTTCCTTGGTCCATTCTGTACATTGGGCTGTGCTGGTTTTGCACTTGGATGAGTTTTATCCAGTTTGATCCTGGGGTTTCCCAGCCGGTCCCACGGGTTCCCATGGAGGGGGATTTCGATCTGTGGGGACATGGACGGGAGATAAAGTTAATGGCCCTGCAGATCTGGGAACCTGCAAGTAATAACCCTTCTTATTAGCAGTTTTTTTTTTATTATACACCCTTAAAGGGTATGTACACTGGAAAATGTGTTTATTTTAAATTGCCCATTAAACTTTAATTCACCCCAACTATCACTGTAACGTTTTTGTGTCGATCTGTCCCCTATTTCTTTAGATAATTAATCTGAAACATCTTACATTTCAGCATTTCTGTAAGCAGTTTTGCTGTAGCTGGAATGGTTTGACAGTTGGTGTGCTGTATACTGAATGCAGTATTGACAGTTGGTATGGGGAAAATAGTCAGGTCAGTGGTCAGAGCCTGAGCAAAAAAAGTAATTTATTGAAGGCATGTAGCACTACACACACCTCAGAGTAAGTGCTGCTTGCATGTATTTTTCAGTATACATACCCTTTAAAGAGACGGGGGATTTTCAGGTGTATATCAGTAAGAAAAACACCCTAACTGTATTTACTTTTACAGTGTTCAATGCTGAAATGAAGATCAGTGAAAAATCACCTTAGACATGGTCCTACGCCAAATGTCACTCCAAATGTTAACATTAGCTTGTGTCATTGTAAAGAGGGATGTGCAATGTGGGGCAGCAGTAGGTAGGATCATTGCACCACATGTATATACAGTTTGCATTTAAACCATTTTCCTTCTTTTGCTAGTGGGTTTATGCAGAACAGTAAGTGATGTGCCTATTGCAGCTATTTTTGAGGCTTCAATGGTTCATAACAAATGCTCACTAATCAGTAAATACATTGCTTAGGCAGAGGGTTGTTAAGTATTAGGACATTGGGCTGACAGATCTTTAAAGAAACAGGACTACCAAATATTTCTTAAAATCCTAAAAATCTAAACTAAACCAAAAATCTAAATATAGTACCAGATACAATTCAAATGTCTGTTAACTAACAAATGTTAACAGAATTTCCCTGATCTGTATAAGGCTGCGGACCCCTCTACAACATAATACTCCTTTAAAAACACTGCGCAATATTGACTATGCGGCAATTAATATGGAAGAAGAAGCAAAGCAGGGCTAATAACATAAGATTGGTAATTATAATAATTTTAGTTTGTAGCATTAGATTATATCCCATTTTAATTACCGTAGGTTTGCATATTGATACAAATGTGTTTTAAACAAATTTAAACACAAATAGTTTGTGTTTTTTTGTTTTTTTTTATACAGCATACATTCAGAAAGTTCTGCACTTTGTTAACCTTGAAAAGATACAGAGAAAAGCATACAGGGAGATTCAATAAAAGTTCTTATCGTTTAAAATGGTGCTAATTTTGCCCCATGGTGCAAGATATTGCAGTAGACCAGATTGGTGGCAGCCAGTGAACAGTTCAGTCAATATTTTTGCAGCCATCATTAAGTAATCCTTACAGTGTTTGCACCCACACTACACATACCTCGTGATGGAGATATTTTGGGTGAGAAATAGGTTTGGTGCAAGATATTGTATTGTATTAATCTGTTATTTGTGGGGGATGATACAGTTGTGGCCCTCCTTGGCGAAGTCATCCCAAGTATCTTCTTGTAATTGTGGTAAGTATGTTTGCCATTTTACCATCATCATTTGTACTTCAAATATGTTTAGTACAATATATTGTATTGTATTAATCTGTTATTTGTGGGGGGTGATACAGTTGTGGTCCTACTTGTGAAAATATCCCAAGCATCTTCTGATAATTGTGATAAGTATGTTTGCCATTTTGCCATCATCATTTGGACTTGTAAGGTAGATTGGCATAGAATTAGCTTTGTGTAAAGGTTTGAGATAAGTCCCTGCTTAGTTTACTGGTAAGCAATGTTTTAGTTGTAAGCATTTGAAGTGGCAGGTATATGGTAGCTTATAGTTTTGTTGTAGCGTTTAAGTATTATTTATTATAATATAAGCAAAGGTAACAACTTCTCTTTGTTGCCATTTACTGCTTGCTAGTGCTGCTAGGTTTGAGAAACTTTTATTATGCCAGAGAGGTGTTTTGGGTGGAATGCTATTATACATAAGGATCAAGTTTTCCAAGTTTCATATTGTGGATGCTAAGGTGTGTTTTACAGTGTTTTTACTGGGGAAAGAAAGAAAGCTAACAATCTGCATTTTTTCTGAGTTTGTGATTATTGCTTTTGGGTCAGTCCATTTTTGCAGGTGCTTTAGTTGTCCAGCAATATAGTACAAATCGAAATTTGATTAAACCAGCCAGCCATATGCTTTGGGGCATTGCAAGGTTGAAAGTTTGGTTTTACCTCTCCCGCTGCCCTATAAGAAGAACATTAGTATGCTCTACAATTTTCTAAAAAAAAAAAAAAAAAATACTGAGGAGCCAGGCCAAGATGTGCTGTAGCATGTATAGCAGTTTGGGTAGAAGGTTTATTTTTGATTAGACTGATTCTTCCCAAAAGGTTAAGTGGTAGAAGTTTCCATGATGCTAGTTTGGTTTACTTAATATCCAGAAGAGGTTGGATGTTGATATAAATTCCCAAGTATTTAAAGTAATCTTCAAGCTGAATGAGACATGACAGTATAGATAGTTTTCAAAGTGGGACTCTACATTGGGTACAAAACCAGTTCACTTGTAAACTAGAGTAAGGTGCAAATGTGAAACAGTAGAAGGTCCTACTACCACAAGGGTTAAACCAAGGATTTGAGTGGTCTGTCAGGGCTGTCAAGGCACACAATAACATAATCTGCATGCAGATACAAGTATTTCTGTTTTCTCACCCAGGGAGAAAGCCAGGGGTGTCTCTAGGGTATTGTTACCAGAGCCAAACTGAGTGCCACCTATATGCGTGATGGGGTGAGTATGGCTTGCGGATGGGAGTGGCTTTGAGGGTGGACGCAACTAGCCATTTGGTCCTTTCAAACTTGGCATCATTTTTACAATTCCTCAAAAAGACATTTATCCCCACCAAAATTACTGAAGAATAAAAGATTTTGGCCAATAGATTTGTAAGTCTGCCAGCATGTCATGGTAGACTCTTTAGCAGGGACCTAACTATCCTAACCTAGCAAATTATCTAAAGCTAGCCCAACCATATAAAATGCCTTTTATCAATATCTAACACACTAAGTGAAGAAAAATATGAAAACAGTACCCCCTGACCCTCCAGTTCAGCGGACACTGTTAGTTCAGGCCTCCAATTCAGCAGACACTGTTAGGTGCCCTCTAGCAGACACTGTAAGATCAGCCCTCCAGTTCACCACCCACTGTTAGGTTAGCCCTCCAGTTCACTAGCCAGTGTTAATTTAACAGTAGGTGATGAAATGGATGGCTGAATCAGCACAGCTGTGGCTGGATAAATGGAGGGCTGACCTAACAGTGTCTGATGAACTAGAGGGCTAACTTAACAATGTCTGGTGAACTGGAGGGCTGACCTTAAAGTGTCTTCTAAACTGGATGGCTGACCTAGCAGTGGCTGGATAATTGGAGGGCTGACCTAACAGTGTCTGGTGAACTGGAGGGCTACCCTAATAGTGTCTGGTGACCTGTAAAGCTGACCTAACAGTGTCTGCTAAACTAAAGGGCTGATCTACCAGTGGCTGACATATATACCACATGAAAGGTGGTAATATATGTGCCAAACATAGTTCCCTGAACAGAAACGGGTACATACAAGTTTGCCTACAGTGAGTGCAATTGGAAATGTAAAAAAATGCCCACAGTGACTAGTACATACACATTTGCCCACAGTGACTTGTACATAACATTTTGTCTACAGTGACTGATACATACAGGTTTGCCCACATTTACTGGTACCTTTAATATTGCCCACAGTGTCACTAGTACATATAATATTGCCCACAGTGTGACCAGCATACACAATGCATTTCTCACAGATTGACAAACATACACACTGTCTCTCACACAGACTAACCAACATACACACTGTCTCTCTCACAGACTGACCAACTTACACACTGTCTCTCTCACAGACTGGCCAACATAAACACTGTCTCACAGACTAACCAACTAGCACAGTGTCTCACAGACTGACCAACATACACACTGTCTCTCTTACAGACTAATCAACATACAAACTGTCTCTCACAGACTGACCAACATACACTAGCTTTCTGACTGACTAATCAACATACACACTGTCTCTCTCACTCCCTGACAAATATACACACGTTCTTTCTAAAAGACTGACCAACATACACCCTCTCAGACTGGCCAACATACACCCCCCAACAGGCCCTTTTTTACAGGTCAATTATAAATATTGTGCTTCAGACTAGATTATAAGGGGGTGATTAACACTTGCAGAACTGTAATGATGTCAGCCCAACTCATAGATTGTTTTCCTTTTATCATTAAGTTAGTCAGGCACTAACTTGTCTTTAAAAAAAACAACAGACACAGGAGTGCAGGAGAACAAAGTGAAAGGGTGTTCATACTTAGACAATGTTGCGATTAAACAAGTAAGATATGAATGTTTCTGACACTGTACAGCCTTAACCTCTGAGTTATACTGCTGGAACAGTGCTGCTTCATCCTGCTCTCCTGCTCATTACTCAACATGACATATAGTCAGGGGCTCTAGAGACAGAAGGTCAGGTCATGAAGGTTATCTTTGGAGAGCTGCAGCATATCTGCCGGATAGTAAGGTCTGGTATAAAATAGCTTAATGGGCTCCCGGTAGTTCCACTTAACAAGATGTCTAGAATCCCTCATGGCACTTTCCCTTTTATCGCTTCCAACTTCCTAGGACAACCAGCAACACCTACCAAATTCACAAAATTACAACAGAGGAGGAGCAGGGAGGGTTAAAAGTCGTTGGTTCAAAAACCAACAGCCCCTCAGGGAGCGTCACATTTCAGAGTGGAGGGAACAAAAAAAAATATGGGTGAGGGTGCCACCTTTCTGATTTTCCCCAGGGGGTACCACCATGTGCAACAATTTCACATTGCCTCATAACAGTGACTTCTCTGGAGAAACCTTTAATTGTTTATTCTGATTGGACTTTGATCCCCAGAACTTCCATTACTAATGCGAATAGTAGTGGTCATAATGGGCAACCCTGTTTAGTGCCACATAAATAAAGGGAAAGGTTTGAGATGGTGCCATTGAAGGCAATATGTGCTTGGGGTGTTTTATACAGTATTTCTAGCCAGTGTAAGAAGTTTGCACCAAAGCCATATCTGCTACATTCGCAAGCTACATTCGAGGATTATGGCCAATTCGACGGTTACCAAACGATACTTTCAAGGGTTAGCGGAAATAGAATGATAAATTCGATGGTTACTGAAATTGAACAATACTTTCGAGGGTTACCGAAAACGGACAATTCTTTCGAGGGTTAGCGTACAATACTTTCGAGGGTTAGCAAAAATGATCCATACATTCGAGGGTTACTATTTTTCTATACTATGAGAGAGTGTCAGGGTCTTTTTACTCTTTGATAAATATAAGTTGATTAAAGTCACCCATACGGAGTATTTGGTGTTGAAATGCAGAGGCATGTCTACTAAGTTATGCCTGTGGAGGATTGTATGGAGACAGTAGTACATATTTAATATGATTCAATTATAGTGCCTTGCAGATTTATCTGCCTTGGTCATCAGTTACAAATATGGATACAGTGTCTGGTGGTATAGCGGATTAGTATTAAAACTCCACTTTAATATGATGTATGGCAGCTGTAGGCTGGCCAGCCTACCCACCTTTTTTGAAGATATTTAGTAGTAGATGTTGGATGACATCTGGTGGGTGTTGCTGAAGAAAAGTAAACACTGTTGCTCTTTTTAGTTTGTCATTGAGTCCCCAGAAATTCCGAGTCAGAAAACCTGTCATCTTCTATAGTTACTGATGTGTTTATCCTGTATAAGGTGGTGGGGCGGCAGGGGAAGGAGAGAGGGTAAGAGGGGAGGAGGTGGGTAAAAGGAGCATAGGAAGAAAGCCAAAATATTATACAGAAAAGATTCAGTGGTATCAATAGTGGAACAAAAATTTGAACTTGTTCTTTTTTTAAACATATGCTTGGTGGTGCTATGCTGTGTCAAATTTACACATTTGTGAAACAATAAATTAGAACTTAATGATTTAAGGGGCTGTACTATCTTATATATCAAAGTACTTTGGGACTGCAGATCCCAGGCCCAGAAGAGGGTTAATGAACCTGTTACCAGGTGGGGGGAATAATGTATAACAGGGTTAGTAAGGGTTATAATATAAGGTAGTGGAGTTTGTCAAACAATCATTTGATTAATTAAAAATCATATAACCAGTGTGATCTGCCCTTTCTCCTCCAGTTACTGCAAAAACAGTCATACCTATGAACACACATACCACGTTTTACCATGCGCTTACATCTGTAGTGTATCATTTGGAGCGGTTAGGGAGAAGAAGGGGTAAGAAAGGGAGCTGTGTAGGTAAGGGATCAAGGTAAAGAAAGACTTCCCACAATAATGGTTAACAACAAGTGTACTGAAAATTTCCATTATGGTGGTATTTGGACAATGTACCATATAGTGGTTTTAATAAAACATTGAAAGATGTTAGTAAGGGGGGAGAGGGAGATATAAGTGCACTTCATATTACTGGGTTAGTCAAGTGGAAAAAGATATAAAGTTTAGTTTGTGTATTGTTACCAGTTCAGATGTTGTTAAAAATTTTGTATTACATTTACAATGCTATGTATGTTCAACTGCAGGGTAAATCAGGGTATGTGAGGAGAGTTAATTGGGCATCATTGTATTTTCCTCGGTATGGGTGCACAGTGTATCAGTTAATGCTCTCTGAGAGAAGTACATTGCGATATCAATAGTGCTCACTTGAAACCGTGCTGGGTTGGTTGGGTGGAATCTTTTCTTTGTGGAAGAAAGTTCAGTTAATGGTGGGCAGGAAAAATTGTTGTTGAAGATTAGAAGGTAAAGTTGTCTGGTGGAAAAGGGCTGACCTGAGGAGCAAAGGAAGTTGTTAGTTGTTGGACAGGGGTTACATTGCAGCATTAGGTCAGTAGGAGCGGATCCACTCCAATGCATTCTCAGAGATATCAAAAAATGGGTGTTGGTGCCCTCAATAATGTGGCGTTTAGCAGGCTATATTATAGAGTAATTGAGGCCTTTTAGTTGAAGCTATTTCTTTACTACTATGAACAAAGTTATGCGTTTCTGAAGATCAATGGAAAAATCCACAAATAAGGTCTTCCTTATGCTGAGGTCTTCCTTATGCTGTGAAAGGTGTAGAGTGTAATCTCAGTCCCTGACATTCAGAAGGATGGCGAACGTCTGATGAACGTCCAAGCCTTGCAGCCAGGAGGTGGGATTCTGCTTGCTCTTTTGACAGCAAAGGTGGGTGTTGTGTCCAGGAACCGAGCAACTCTATTGTTGTAGTTGGGTTATTGTTGCTTGCATCAGGTTTAGGGGTATCTCCAACTTGGGATATTCGTCCCTCAGCTTACCCAACTCGGTGGCACAGTCTCTGCATAGCGTAAGATAGGAGGTCCATGTCTATTTTACCCTCCTTGATCATGTATGCTAGGGAGGTTTTCTATCTTTTATCACCACAAGGAGGTGTGGGTGAATTTGTGTTGGCGTAAGATCTTCCATTGAGGTAGAACCCTCACCTGTCATGTGTTTAGTGGCTTCTGTAGCTGGGCCTTGTGTTTGTGGTTTCGAGCTGGCCATTTTGAGAAGTTTGCTAGTTTGCCGGGTGTTTCTCTGTGATCTGTAGAAGCCGTGTCATGCTTTTATTTTCATAAAGAAAATATATATACAATGTAGCTTTTTAACTGTCAGTAGGTAAGATGGCCAAAAAAAATGGAAACAATAAACTTTGTTAAAGTGATACAACCATTCTTTAAAGTGTATATACTTTGGTGCTTTATTATTACTGTGCAGCGCTGCGTCCCCAATTTGTGCTTTATAAAT
The DNA here is from genome assembly GCA_019447015.1 of Hymenochirus boettgeri. Taxonomy (NCBI): domain Eukaryota; kingdom Metazoa; phylum Chordata; class Amphibia; order Anura; family Pipidae; genus Hymenochirus; species Hymenochirus boettgeri. The sequence goes on along the minus strand of CM033469.1, from coordinate 85,241,684 downwards.
AAACTATACATACTTCAAAGGCTTACACTAATATTCCGATGGGTTGGATAAACTCAACCCTTGGCCCATTCACATGAAGGCACTCCCCATACAGCATGTCAGACTTGAAACTCGGCTCCCTTGTTCGGCACGGCGAGTGCTCTAAGCTGTTACCAGTTAGTAAAGTGTTTAAAATGGGCTCACCTTTCTTTCTTGCTGGTCCGAGTGCGCCAAAGCCCCAAACCCATTACTTGGCTCTGTACTTGTACAGACAATAGATTCACTCGAGTGGGATGCGCAAAAAATGGAAACAATAATGATTAACCCTTTCCCTGCCACAGATCGTATATTCACGATCTGTGCAGAGAATGCTTTAACTGCCACAGATCGTGAATATACATCTGTGGCTTCCCCCCTGCAAAAAAAAATTTCCCCCCTGCTAGGGCCGATCGGGGGCAGCATTCAACTGCCCCCTAGCCCCCTCGATCCCCCCTCGGTGTGATCCAAATCCGAGGGGGGGATCGGAAGATACACTCACCTTTAGCCGGGTCCCCGATGTGCAGCCGGTCCCACGTGGAGGAAGCGGAAAGGGAGACCCCGGTGACGTCACGGAGCTTCCTCCTTCACCGGGTCTCCCTTGAAGTGGTAGGAGACTGCCCCTGTGGTCTAGTTGAGGTACTGTGCAGCTTGATCTCAATTTGATCATGCTGCAGTACCTAGTATAGAAAAGCTGTCAAGCTGCCAGCTTTTCTATACATTTTGTGAATGGAACTCAAAGTTCCATTCACAAATAGGATTTTTTCTAAGTCTTTGCTACTTAGCGAAGACTTAGAAAAAAAATGGGGACAGAGATCAATATTTGTTATCACTTCTGATCACCAAATTATTGATCTTTCCAATGAATGAAAAATCACTTCCTGGAAATGATTTCCGGGAAGTGATTTTTCCGATCGGATTTCGAATTGGAAAACGGGCATTTATGCCCGTATTCCAAGTTCGGTATCATTCCCTAAGATGATCTGATGATTATCTTTGGGAATGATCGGGGAAAAAAAGGGAAATACACACAAAAAAATTCTTAAAGTGATACACACACCCTTTTTTTTTTTTTACCCTAAAACTATAAATTAGAAAAAAAAGTTGTCTTCTCCAAGCTCCCCAATGTCCCCAGTGACGGTAAAGTAAACGCGGATACTTATTTTTCGATTTCAAGGGAAACTAAGCCTATATTTTATAAGGAAATTTTGCAGAGGTACCAAATAAAGACCGTATTGAATTTTTAGGATCAGTAAAGTGTGCAAAACGTGTGTGACTCTCCATACTAACCGACTTCACTAAAATACCACTAAAGGGGGAGAGTGTAGTGTGGGGGGTGGGTTGTGGCGTTTTTAAAAATTTCTTGTAACTGCACTTCTAAATGCGTCCCATTTGAGCTAGTTTGTTGGCCTCGTCTCTGTTTGCACCCACGCAAATGGCACACCGTTTGATTCAGGACATGTGGGAGATGCTATTTAGTGGGTTTTTTTTGCTTGTCAAGTGGTTTTTAGGTAGGATTTCAACCCTTGAATCATCTCATTTTATTTTTCACAAAATCTCTTAAAAACACCGAGTTCTTTGGATCGCTGGGTCTGGAATTCTATGTATGCATGAAAGCATGCACCGTAACGTAGCTGAAGGTGTGTAGATTCCAAAAATATATTTTGTGGGGGATCTCCATGTTTTGGGACTGTTCCTTAGAAAAAGGGTAGGCTGTTCAAATTACAGAGCACTTTGATTTTTTCTTGTAATTGCATTGGTGCATGCGTCCCATTTGAGCTAGTTGGTGGGCCACGTCTCTTGTGCATCCACGCATATGGCATACCGTTTGATTCAGAACATGTGGGAGATTGATATTTAGTGGGGGGTTTTTATTTGCGGGGGGCATTTCAAAGTTTTGGGGCTGTTTGAAATTACAGAGCACTTTGATATTTTTCTGTAATTACACTGGTGCATGCGTCCCATTTGAGCTAGTTGGTGGCCACGTCCCTGTGTGCATCCACGCATATGGCATACCGTTTGATTCAGGGCTTTGGAAGATTGATAATTGACAAGTTTTTTTTACATGACATGGAAATTTGCCATGATTTTTAACTTTGAATTGTATTTTTATAAATTTTTTCCTGAAAATCTGGTAAGAAAGCGAAATTGTACACAAAACTGCACCCACACCATTGGGGTGGTATGCATAAAAGAATCACACCATTGTGTAGCGTGAAGGTGTGTAAGTCCAAGAATATTAGTTTTGGGGGTATTTCTAATATAGAGGGTGTTTAGTCTGACAAATCTGAAAAGTTGCTGTAATTGGGCCACTGTTCATTGGCTCACTTTGTGGCTAGTTGATTCCACGTCTGCGTGTGTAACCATACATAGGGCAACCGTTTGATTCAGAACATTTGGGAGATGATATTTGGTAACTTTTTTTCATTACTTGGGATTTTGGCATGATTTCTACCTTTGAGAGTGTTTTTTTTTTATTTTTTAGAAAATCTGCTAAAGCTGTGAACTTCTACGAAGAACTGCGCCCACACCATTGATGGTACGAATGAACAAACTACAGAATTTCGTAGATAAAGGTGTGTGGATTCGAGAAATTATGGTTTGTGGGGGTTGTTTTGTGGGGAAAAATTGCAGACTGTTCAAATTCAGATTTGACTGATATTTTTGCTGTTTCTGAGCCATTGTGCATTGTTTCACTTTGTGTCTTTTGGCTTCCACGTCCACGTGTGTAACCACACATATGGCATACCGTTTGATTCAGGACATTTGGGAGATTGATATTTAGTAGCTTTTTTTTACATTCCTTGGGGTTTTGGCATGATTTCTACCTTTTGAAGTTGTTTTTGTTCATTTTTTCAGACAAATGCGAATTTCTACGAAGAACTCGCCCACACACCATTGATTGTATGAATGAACAAACTACAGCGTTACGTAGCGAAGGTATGTAGATTCTGAGAATATATAGTTTTTGCGGGGTATTTCCAAGTTAGAGGGGTGTTCAGTTTGGAAAATCTGGGAAAATGCTGTTATTGCTCACTGCGCATTGTTTTACATTTTGACTAGTCGCTTCCCCACGTCAGTGTGTGTAACCACACATATGCACACTGTTTGATTCAGGACATTTAGGAGATTGATATTTGGTAAGTTTTTTTTACATTACATGGGGTTTTGGTGTGATTTTGTAACTTTGAAATGTATTTTTCTCTATTTTTCCAGAAAATTGTGTAGAAATGCGAAATTCTACGAAGACTGCGCCCACACCATTGATGGTATGAATGAACGAACTACAGTGCTACATAGCTGAAGGTTTAGATTTCAGGAATATATAGTTTGGGGGGTATTTCTGAGTTATCAGGGTGTTTTGTGGAAAAAACTGCAGACTGTCCAAATTCGGAGTTGGCTAAATATTTTCGCTGTTTCTGAGCCATCGTGCATTGTCTCACTTTGTGGCTTTTCGCTTCCACAGTCCGCATGTGAACCACACATATGGCATACCGTTTGATTCAGGACATTGGGAATTTGATATTTATTAACTTTTTTTTAGATTCCATCAGGTTTTGGCATGATTTCTACCTTTTGAAGTGTTTTTTTGTTCATTTTTTCAGAAAAGTGCAAATTCTACAAAGAACTGCGCCCACACCATTGATGTTATGAATGAACAAACTACAGCGTTACATCATGAAGGTGTGTAGATTTCAGAATATATAGTTTGTGGGGGTTATTTCTAAGTTACGGGGGTGTTTTGTGGAAAAAACTGCAGACTGTCCAATTCGGAGTTGGTAAATATTTTCGCTGTTTCTGAGCCATCGTGCATTGTCTCACTTTGTGGCTTTTCGCTTCCACGTCCGCGTGTGTACCACACATATGGCATACCTTTTGATTCAGGACTTTGGGAGATTGATATTTAGTAACTTTTTTTTAGTTCCATCAGTTTTGGCATGATTTCTACCTTTTGAAGTTGTTTTTTGTTCATTTTTTCAGAAAATTGCGAACTTCTACGAAGAACTCGCCCCCACACCATTGATGGTATGAATAACAAACTACAGCGTTACATAGCTGAAGGTGTGTAGATTTCAGGAATATATAGTTTTGTGGGGGTTATTTCTAATTTACGGGGGTGTTTTGTGGAAAAAACTGCAGACTGTCCAAATTCGGAGTTGGCTAAATATTTTCGCTGTTTCTGAGCCATCGTGCATTGTCTCACTTTGTGGCTTTTCGCTTCACGTCCGCGTGTGTAACCACACATATGGCATACCGTTTGATTCAGGACATTTGGAGATTGATATTTGGTACCTTTTTTTTACATTCCATGGGTTTTGACATGATTTCGACCTTTTTGAACGTTTTTTGATGTTCATTTTTTTTTTCAAATCTGGTAAAGTGCAAATTTCTACAAGAACTGCGCCCACAACATTGATGGTATGAATGAACGAACTACAGCGTTACATAGCTGAAGGTGTGTAGATTTCAGGAATATATAGTTTGTGGGGGGTTTTTTGAGTTGAGGGGGTTTTTGGTGAAAAACTGCAGACTGTTCAAATACAAACTGGCTAATTTTTTTTTGCTGCTACGACATTTGGCACTGGTCACGCTCTGGGTTAGTTGGTAGCCATGTCTCTGGGTACACCCATGATGTGGCATACCGTTTTATTCGGGAGGGGTTAGGTTTTCATATTGGAGATGCGTTTGAACTTTCCTCCACAGTTTTTAGCTGAAATTCGCATTTGATTTTGTCTCTGATTTTACAGTTGAGGAAAAAAAGGAAATGTGAGAAAGTAACTTACATTTGACGAAGAGCTGCGTCCGGGTACTGCATTTTTATCGAAACTAACCTCACTCGTAAAATCCGGCGAGTGTGTAGTTTCTAAAATTATCTCACTGGGGGATAGTTTAGATAATTTGGTAGATATTCTATGTTAACTGTCAGTAGTGGTTACACATTTAATTTGGTGTAATATTCTAGAGGTGCAGTTTTAGTTGGGGGGGGGTCTCCTGTACAGGAAACGTCGGGTACCTACATATATCTGGTATCGTTGTACTCGGGAGTATCTGAGCTTTTAGAAACAGTAAGATTTTTGTGTGTAACCTTAAGATAACTATAGTAAAAATGGGAAAAATCCATGAAAATTTGCAAATTTTTCATTTTTTTTCATATTTTACCCATAATTCCAGTAAAATTTCAGAAAATTTACAAAATTTTGTTACCATATTAAAGTAGACTTTGTGCTGAAAAAACAAGGTATAATATTCCTGATTTACTGCAAGGTTTCCTACTGTAAAATTAGTCTAAACGATTAAGGACAAAATCCTGAAAATTCTTCTGGCAGTTAACGCAAAAAAAATGAAAATCTCCTGGCAGTGAAAGGGTTAAAAGGTAAATTTTCTTACAGTGTCTACAACATCACATACTAGACGCTGATCACACCTGCCGTGTTTCGTGCTGGATCAGCATTTCATCAGAGATCAGCACAAAATGTGTCAGGTGTGTTGAGCGTCTAGTATGTAATGTGAACTCTGTAATAAAATTTACCTAAAGTATTAGCAGTAAGTTTTGGGCTCGGGAGCTTCACGCACACGTGTCCTCTCAGGAAGCCATGCTAGCTGTGTGCATGTTTACCAAGAATCGATACTGTTTTTGAAGGGCAATTTTGATTTGGTTGATTTAGATTTCTATTTTTGTTTATTTACTTACTAAAAATAAACATTTATAAAAGCATTATTAGTTTACATGATTTTTTCACCCCTGCCTGAAACTTTTGCACAGTGTCATCCGTGTCTATATATTATATACAGGTGTGTTGCTCTGACCAATCTTGAGTCAGTTCAAACACCCCAGTCTTCACTGCTTGCTTAGCTAAGCCCCCATTTTGCCTAGGACACAATTGCTTCTTACCAGACACAGTTGCCCCAGGTCTGCAATATTTGAAATGAGGAGACCCAAGATTTCATCAAAACACTGTTTTATTGCAATCTTCATTAATACTAAAGCAAAGCCAGAGGTTGATCAGAGGTCAGTCCAGATGGAAATGTTCATTGTAAGAAAAGATTTGTCTGAAGAAGGAGCCTGTTGGTTCCGAAACATCACAATAAATCGGTTGAATCAAGACTGGTGTGCCCAGCTTCAAATTACGATTTGTGTACATATACTACTGGCTGCAGTGCTGGAGCACCCAGCATTCATCTATTAATGACTCATTGAGGTGTGCAGGATTCTACACGACTGTTTGTAAGAAAAGAGGTGTAATGGTTTTGTAACAGAAAATCAGTATTTAAAAAAGACAACACGAGTAGAAAGACAAGCCAAACTATTTAAACAAAAAGAGACAAAACCATAACAGAATAGGAGAGCAGAAAGTAATAGGCCAATCACACAACCCCACCTCTCAACTGCTCTGCTATGGACAGGGCCAGCTGAGAGAAAAAACCCCTACAGGTATATACAACGCCAATATTCTTTTAATATATATATATATAAATATAATTATTCTTACAGCTTTGGGGGGAAAAAACATGTGTTTTTTTTTTTTAACAAGCATGTCCCCCCAAAACTTAAATCCCCCCAACTACTGGCCCCACCATGTAGTGTAGTTTATCCTTACCTCACATCCCCAGCTCCATGGTTCTCCTGTAGTCCCCCCCCAAAGTCCCAAAAACTGCCCACCAGGAGGCTAGCAGGTCCTATAGGACACTGCCTGCTACCTGGCCTCCCGGAGATCACTGCCATGCGTACTTCAGCCCTTCTCCCCCCTCCCTCCCCCTCCCTCTCCTCCCTCTCCCTCCCGTTCTGCTATCCCTCCCCCTAACATAAAACCCCTTCATGGCAGCCTTCCCCCATGTCCCCTAGCCCCAACCGCATAATTTTTATTTTTAGAAAGCTCCCCAATCTTTTACTTACCTCTCCGCTTTCCTACGCGGAAGTGAGCTGCCGCAGCCGCGTCCGTGATGGCTGCCGCTCAGCCAATCACAGACGCGGCTGCCGGTCCCGCCCCTCTGCTTGCATTTCCTCGCAAGCAGAGGGCCGGGAGCGCGGTGCAGGAAATAGGGTAGGTAAGTAGAGTTTGGGGGGCTTTCTAAAAAAATAAATAATGCGGTTGGGGCTGGGAGCCCAGGAGGAAGAACATATTAAAAAATTTATTTCAGGGTGGACATACTCTTTAAATATTGAATCTTAATAGCAGTCCTTGTATCTATGAGAGATTTACACAAGTATAATAATATATTTATTTTGACTGAAATACATTCATTATTTCCTTGGTCTTTGGAACAAGCTATGTGTCTCTGCAAGAAATTTATTGGATTCAGATTTTAGAAAAACTCAAACAAATCAAGAAAAATAATTTTTCAAGAATATATTTAAACTTGCTATAAATTAAAATGCCAGTTACATAAAGCTATGCCAGATTTTCATTTGATAAACGTGAGGGGGTAGGGGGTTAATAATCTTTCTAAAAGTAACGAATGTATCATAATGCCATGAAGTTGCTGGATGATAAAGATACCTTCAGGGAGATCCTATATCACGAAAGTGAGACTCTTACCTTTACGCAATCCTGCTATGTAATGCGCGTATTGCATCTCGGGATTGTTTAAAGGTTAGACGGCTTAGTGCTGCCTATACCATCCTCTGTTGCATTCCGCACTACAAGGTAGCGGAAAACCTTAGACGAATTGTAAATGAATCAGTGCCCAAAAATAAATCTAAAACCCACGTTATCCCAACATTACATCGGGTTCTGTGGGTTTTTACGCTTAGAAGAGCAATATTAAATCTCCCTACTTATGTTTCAACTGCTTCATTTAAGGACCACAGGGCAAACCCAGGGATGAGGACCCTGCGGTTTTCGGTCCTTACCATGGGTACTATAAAAGTATGTGAGTGAACAGAAATAAACTATAGTTATCCTTTAATTTTGTGTTCCTTTATTCTTGTGTTTCATGTAAGCACTTCAAATCCTCCATTAACAGAAATATAAGAAATAAAAAACAGTAAAATGTATGCATTTATTAGCCATACATTAATTTGGCATGATATTGTCAACAAATTTTAATATACAGTATAACAATTTGGGCTAGTCACCTGAACTTAATTTAGTGTTAAGCATTAGAATTCTTACCCAACAAGTAATTATTGTATACAAGAAACATATATCTTAGCAAACCCTTTTCTTGGACATAATATATAGAAACAGAATACTATATAAAAACAAATAATGCTGCATCCTGGGAGATACACCTGCATACTTATTGATCTTTATGCTAAAAATAGAGGGAAGTGAATTGTGTCTGATTGCCTGCAGGTGTAAAAGTTGGTTTATAGTTGGTTGGTTTAAGTAAGTGTTTCAAAATAAAATGGTCCCATGTTGAATGAATACAGCTAGCATACATGTATTACAGTCAAAAAACATTTACACCTTCATTACAGTATATTACTCATATGTTTGATCAACATGCTCTTTCATTTTTTATTATGTTGTTTGTTTTTATAGAATATAAAGATTCTGAATATTTACCCACATGTTTGCATGTTGTCTTTTTTATCCAGGAAAAATAACATGAAATATTTTAGGCATTTTTTTTTCTGTAAGATTAATTGGCTTTACTAAAATCGAAGCTAGCAGACGTGTTTTTTTATTAACATTTTTCTACAATACAAATTTGACTTTTCATCTGGGAATGGTAACAGCAAAGCAATTATTGTTTGTTTGATTTTCTTCAAAACTCTTGTCATAAATTCAACAGAAAAAGCAATATCAGCATTAATTATAATTTTCTGACACAACTAATGTACAGCTTCTCTTTAACACACTCACAATTTATAGATAAATTACTTAAATGCTATATACATCTATAAGATATATATATATGAGATTTTTTTAGTTTTAGAAACTTATCTAGGTCACTTTTAAAGCCATTCAATGAACTTGCCGTTACCACATCTGCTAGAAGACAGTTCCACTGTTCCCTCTGAAAATAAATCTTTCCTAACCTGAAGATGAAACCTCTTTTATTCCAATATTAAAGGATGTCCAAATGTCCTCTGATATGACCTGTTAGTGAACAATGCACCAGAGAGTTTTTTGTATGGCCTATTAATATATTTGTCTAAAGTGATCATATCCCCACGCCAGTGTACATGACCCTAATCTGCCTGCATAGTCAAGCCCCTCCATTTCCTTTATTATTTTAGTTGCCCTTCTCTAAACTGCTTCCATTTCAAAGATGTCCCTTTTGTATATGGGATTCCAAAATTGCACCACATATTCAAAATTAGGCCTAACTAGTGCCTTGTAAAGAGGGAGAATAATATTTTTCTTTCTTGAATCTATTCCCCTCTTTATACAAGACAATATCTTGCTAGCTTTAGCCATAGATACCTGGCATTGTTTGCTACAGCTAAGGCTGCTATCTACCAGAACCCCCAAATCTTTTCCCAATAGAGATTCACATAAAACAGGGTTATTAATGGTATAGGTAGAACAAGGTTTGTTAAACCCCAAATACATCACCTTACATTCTGCTGCCCATTTTGATTATCTAGGTCTGCTTGCAGCAATTGCAAGTTTCCAAAGGTCTGCATATTTTAGAGTCATCAGCAAACACAGAGACCTTGCTCTCAATGCCCCCTTCTAAGTAATTTATAAACAGAATAAAAATAAGTGGCCCCAGTACAGAACCCTGAGGCACTCCACTTACAACTTTAACCCACATAGCTTCATTGACCACCACTCTCTGTTTGCAATCCAATGACCAATTCTCTACCCATGTACAAATGTTTTTTTCTAGGCCAACAGTCCTCAGTTTATACATTAGTCGCCTATGTGGCATAATATCAAGAGCTTTATTAAAATCCAAGTATACTACATCCACTGCTATGCCCAAATCTATATTCTTACTTCAAGAAAACCAAGAAAAATTGTTTGACACATTCTATTGCTCATACTGTAAATCCATTCTAACTACTACTACTAAGATCAGTTCTGGAGACAAAGTCAAGGATATGACCCCTTAACAAAGTTTCCAGCACCTTCCGTACCACTGATGTTAGGCTTACAGGTCTATAAAGTAGTTGCCAGGCTGGGGACGACTACTTTTTATAAATATTGGTATTACATTGGCTTTTTTCCAATCCATTGGCACATCACCAGACAAATGTGAATTGGAAAAGATAAGAAACAGTGGTCTAGATAAAACTGGACTAAGCTAATTTAGGATTCGAGCATGTATTTCCATTCATGTATTTTTGGTCCTGGGGCTTTATTGACATTAAGTTTGTCTAATTGTTTCCGTACCATATCCTCAGTCAGCAAGAGTGAATATTCCTCATTTATACCCTTCATATTCAGTCCCTGCTATAAGGACTAAGATTATCCATAGAGAATAGTGATGGGGAAAAATGGTTTAGCACACTAGCTTTTCCGGGATCCTCTATAGCCATCTCAGCCCCATTATTTAATGGTCCCACATTCTCAGTTCTCATCTTTTTACTATTGATATACTTAAAAAACATTTTGTGGTTGGACTTGCTTTGTTCTGCTATCTGTATTTCATTTTCTATTTTAGCTGGTTTAATTGCTTTCTTGCACACCTTATTACAGCTTTTATATTCCCTGTAAGCCTTTTCTGTTCCCTCTGATAATTCCTTTAACAACATAAAATTAGCTTTCCTAAAATTAAAAGTTTTTGTTAACCCAGTACACTTTTGTTTTTTGGAACCTATATTAAATTATACAATATCATGGTCACTATTCCCTAAGCTTAATCTCCAAAATGAGCTGAGGTTTATTAGATATCACTAGATCCAACAAAGCTAGTAGGGAATTCTACCATCTGTGAAAGAAAATGCTCATATAGAAAATTTAAGAACTTAATACATTTTGACGTTCTGGCAGTTCCCATACTCCAATCTATGTCAGGGTAATTGAAATCCCCCATAATCAGAACTTGTACCATATCAGCAGCCTATGGAGATTAATTTCCACCTCGTCACTGGCATTTGGCAGTTTATGACATACACCAACAATTAATTTACCCACCTTCTTGCTTCCTGTAGCTCCACCCATATTGTTTCTGCCTTATCGTTTATACCCCCATCTATCTCATCTTTTAAATTTGGCTTTAATTCTTGTTTAACATATTTCTCTTTCATGTTTAAATAAGGAGTGTCCTTCAATATTTACTGTCCAGTCATGTGAATAATTTAGCCATGTTTCTGCTATACTGATCACATCATACCTTTCCTGTAAAGCTATTAGTTCTAGTTCCCCAGTTTTTCCAGCCAGACTTCTTGCATTTGTAAACATACATTTTAGATTATCAATTAATTTACTTCCATACTTAGACATACATGCCTCATTATCCTCTATGCTTCCTCATCTCCTCCCTCCATTATCTTATTAGCCCCCTGATCCCTAACTCCTATATCTACCTCTGTGTAGTCCAACATACCCTTCCCCCATACCATGTTTAAAATCTCCACCAAACAGCTGCTATATCATCATTGAAGTGCAGTCCATCTCTACTAAAGAGCCTGTAGCAAACAGATAACCCAGTTTGCTAAAAACCTAAACCTCATCTCCTTACACCACCCTCTTAGCCATGCATTAATAGTCCCAAGATCCCTTTGCCGTAGCTTTTCTAGCATTTCTAAAAACACTACCCTTAAGGTCTTTACTTTTAACTTGGCCCCTAACTCTCGGAAATCATTTTTAAGGACCTCACCTCCACCTCTAGCTTTGTCATTCGCACCAACATAAACCAAGACAGCCTGGTCACTCCCAGCCCCACCCAATAATCTGTCTACACGATCCAACACATGTCGAACCCTAACACCAGGCAGGCAACACAATGTTCTGCATGTAGGGTCTTGGCAGCAGATTACCCTATCTACTTTTCTAATAATGGAGTCCCCTACCACTAACACCTGCCTATCACTCCTAGCCCCCAGTTCCCCCTCCCTTGTATTAAAGATGGCTGTCCCCTGGGTGCTCAATGGAATTGCCCGCTCCATACATGCCCTTCTGAGCCATTGTCCTCCACATCTTTACCTAAAAAGGCAAATCTGTTGCGATCTACTGGCTGGCAAGAAGTGACCCTACCCTTCCGTCCCCAATTTCCTCTGGTGACCCTTCACCACCTAATCTGCTCCATTTCCACCCTCCAGTTTACTGGCCCCTGCCAGTAATTGTATTTCCCCCCAGTTTTGCAATGTCCTGCAATCCGGGAATATTCCCCTTTATATTCTGCACCTCAGAATCTTAATGGGCAACCCACTCACATCTGACAGATGCATAAGTCCCTTGGGGCGGCTTCTCCTAGATTCCATACATGTGCCAAGATTCACATTGCGTGGCACCAACAAAACTGCCCATACTAAACAGCAATACACAGCAACAGCAATTGCAATACACAACAACAGAAACAGCAATCTTATTCTTAAATCCTTTCTTTTTCTAAACGTTTTTTTGTTTAACATACCTCTTAAAAACAGACAAACACCTTTTAAACTCCACCCTCATAAGAACATCTTTTAGAAAGAACGGCCTGTTTAAAATATGTTGATATATCATAGTTTGTCCTATGAATTCTTTACTGTATGCCTGCTATGCTTCTGGAGGCCTCATGGAAACTGAGAAATTTAGTGACCTGTACTGAGCCTGAGTATGCTCAGAAGAGGCAGTTAGGGGATTAGTATTCAGTCATTGGCTGTGATGTCCACTGTCAAATCCATAACTGACAATTGTTAACTGGAAGAACCAGGAAGCAGAAACAGTGGAAACAGGACACTGTGCAGGATTTCAGGTTAGATTGATATATTTAAAGGGCTAGTCCATCCCCAAAATGAAAGCTTACGTACAGGTAAATCCCCCCCCCCCCCCAAACCCTACATGGTAATGTGAAATATATACGTCTAACCTGAAATCCTGCACAATGTCCTGTTTCCCCTGTTTCTGCTTCCTGGTTCTTCCAGTTAACAATTGTCAGTTATGGATTTGACAGTTGACATCACAGCCAATGACTGAATGTTAATCCCCTGTCTGTCTCTTCTGAGCATGCCCAGGCTCAGTACAGGTTTCTGAATTGGCATACAGTAATGAATTCAGAGGACAAGCTATGATATATCAACATATTATTAAGAGGCCATTCTTAATAAAAGATGTTCTTATGAAGGTGGAGTTGTCCTTTAAATCAAAACGACCCCTTTAAATCACTCCAAGCTGAAATTGCTTTGCAGGCAGGACTTTTATGTGTGGTTTAAAACCAAAGACACTACTGTGCTCAGACAATTTAAACCAATTAGCTACACCCTCATCCAATCAGAGAGGAAAGAAACAAAAAAAAGTATACAGGCATGATTTACCTGATTATTACTTAGTAAACTCCTCCCCCCATATACCTTTTCACAAAACCCACCTTTCTCTCTGGTGCTCCTGAGCCAAGATATCTTACATTGAACTCCTTTGTTTTTTTTTTTGTTGCTCTTAGGCACTCGTCCACTGCTTGCCTGCTCTAGTGTTGGTCTTGCTTTGTCCCCATGATGGCTCCTAAAATGTAATTAATGTGAAGAATGAAAAATATCTTCCCAAAGTTTTTTCTTTTTCTCTGAACATGGGATACCTTTTAAACAGTGAAAAACTCTTGAGTAGAGATGTTCGAAATGGATGATTTCTTTCAGTTTTCAAAATTTCAAAAATCCGAAAACAGACCCATGGAAGTCAATGGGGGAAAAAATGCAGAAAGTTCTGAATTAAATAAGGGTATAAAAAGCATGGTAAATTACAGTAGATGGCTTGGACACTGGGATCATTGGGGAATGATCAGGGTAACATGTTCATATCATATATTTTCGAGCTTTTGCATATATATTCAAGGCTACTTAAATATTTATATTCAAGGTTACATTCGGTAACCCTCGAAAGTAGATAAGTCTCTAAAGTAGCCTCGATAACCCTCGAAAGTAACAGAGTATTTTTGAAATTTAGCGAAAATACAGAAGTTCTGAGATGCTATAGTCCTGATCAGTGCCGACCTGCTCTTGAGGGCTTTGGGTACTGAAAAATGTTGCTGTTTGTTCACCCCTCAAAAGAAAAATTATATATAGGTAAATCATCCCCAAAACTACAATAGTTAGAAAGCTGACACACATAGGGCTAATCTGTTATGTACTGAACTGTACTATGTGTGTACTACTCCCCCCCACACACACACCAAAGGTTTCTGCCTCCTCTTTTTAAGCTCTTCAAGATTTTACATGCTTATAGGAGGCAGCTAGGGTAATATAATTCAGTAATTGGCTGTGACATCATCTGTTACAAACATTACTGTCAGCTGCTAACTGGAATAACCAAGAAGCAGAAAGAGATGTAACTGAACATCAGGCATTTCAGGTTAGACTTACATCTCTGAGATTTCTAACTGTTAAAGTTTTGGGGTGTGGTTTTAATAGTCCGTCACAAACTACATGCAGACATTTAAACTAACTATTTTTTAACATTTGTATTCTCTGCCAAGTGTATCTGTCCCTTTTATATAACATACTGTACAATTTTTACATTTTACACATCCACTAAAAACTGTATTTACCTAATGTTAGAATAAATATTCTGCACTAGTCACGCCGGACCCTGATGCCTGTCTTAGACCCACTAAGAGACCCTTACAGCGCCGGGAGAAAGGATTACACAACACGTTAGGTGCATTAAAACCCAGTTTCTCAGTTTGTTCATTTCGTACATTGGAATATATCAAACCAAAAAAAGGGCTTTGCCAGAGAATGGGGCATTGCCAGACTTTGTGTTGACAGATGATGTAGTAAAACATCCATTTGGAATGCAAGGATAGAGTCAGGTTGACACACAATGTGGGAGGCAAAAGACCTTGTTATCAATATCATGAAATGAGAAAGCACATTTGGAAACAAAACATCTGCAATAACATGACAATAATATAAGACAAAATGGAGTCAAAGAACAAAATGTCTGCTATTAGGCTAAGTGATTATAGAGAATATATAAAAACCTAACAGTTCCACCCTTTTACCCCGAAGGGATAACTAAACAGATATTATATGTAATTTATAGCAAAATTATCAGTGGAAATAGTATTCAGATCAATTACATCATTATACATAGCAGCATGAGAAACATTTTTACGATTAGTAGGAAGCTTACAAAATGAAGAGAATATAGAAAAACATCCTGGGGCACATTGAAGACAGCAGCAACAGAGAATCAAAAACACATATGATGATTATAATTGTACCAAAAATATTGCACAGCTGACCCCAGGAGGGAAGCCACCAAAAAACATATTCCATAAAGAAAATTTACCATCATCTATATCTGTTGTATTCAATTAGATCAACTCTGGGCGTTCCTATAACACCTCTTAGCCACTATCCAATCACGCCCTTAACACTTGACCTTGATATGCTAATTGGGATTTTCCAGGATACATAATTGCCAAAGATTCTTGTACAAGTCATTCTGAATTGAGAAAGCCATTCGGATGACTAGCGAAACGTCTTCAAGAACTAAACTTCAAGTCCAGTTGATCTAATTGAATACAACAGATATACCATGACCTGGATGAATGAGAACCTTCACAAGCTTACCATCATCTACTTTGATGTGATTGCTAAGTTGTTGCAAATTACTGATCTGATATTTAATTGTGAGGGTATGATCAGAAAGATTAAAGCAGCACATACCTTCAACACTTTCACATCCTTGACTATGCAAGGAGTAGATAGTCAATAGCAGCACGATTCTGGAGAACAGCATGTTCAAGAGTATTATAGTCAGTTAACATATTGGTAAGGATAGAGCTTGTTTTATTTATTTATTTAGCTACTACATATGCAAGATAAAGCAATTGTCTACCAGTATATATTGTTAGACCTGGAATGCCTATGATACTAGCACCTAAAGCAACAACTTCAGTTTCAGATAGTGGATGCACATTAGACTTACAATCCTCTGGCATATTTATAAGATCCCTGCGATTACGTTTAGCTGCAGAGAGGAAAGAAGAAGATTGCAAATGTGTGCTTGGCACTATCACCATTCTTAATCTACTGATAGCACAGTAGATAGCCCTCCCGAAATGTTAGCAGGTAAATAAGTGTAGCTAACATTCCCACAGGCTATAACCCATCCCTCTGAAAAAACAATGTGTACATAATTTGATATTGTTTGGTAGGTGAGATTACACTTCATGTTATTGCTCACAGAAACACATTTTGCATCAGCAGGGCAAACAAAAATGAAACAAACTTCAGCAGCAGTAACATTTTGAGTCCGAATCATAACCATATCTACAGTTCGTTCACGGGAGGTCTGTAGAGGTATTCTGGAAAATTTAAGCGGGTCACACCACCTTCCCGGATAATTGGGATCCAATATCTTATAGTGCTGATCAGTCAGATAGTATTGGAGACTTGGAGTATTGGAGACTTGGAGTATTGGAGGTTGGAACCGAAACTGGAATAGCGATTAAACAAGTACTTATAATGTCCCAAGCTCTTTTTACATTTCCTAAACAAAAGTCAGTTGTGTTTAGGAGCTTTTTTGAAATATACTCCCAGATGTTACCTGGGGGCAATGGAACACGGGGAGCAATAGAGCGGGAAGCTCTGTTCATTCTAATAACCTCAAAATGGGAAAAGCCACAGAATAAGATGAAAAATGAACAGGTCAGGAAAATGTATTTCATCTGGATTTCACACTTTCCCACCGGTTTGGAATCTGGGCTCATCTTAATCTTCCTCCTCAAGGTTAGGTGTGTTGTCATCTCTGAAGTCATCTGGGTGGTCATCTGGGTGGTCATCTCGGTGGTCATCTCGTTCTCCAATCAGCAGATTTGGTGCACACTGTACTCTGGAAGCATGTATCCACGATGGATTGCCTTCAACCAAGATAGCTGTGCGAGTCACGGCTTCAACAGTCACCGGGAAACCATAGGGAGGCTCTAAAGATTTGTGTTGATGTAACGCGTTTACCAAGACCACATCGCCTGGTTCGAAAGGGTGCGTCAGAGAACTAGAAGGTAAAGGAAAAGACAAAGAAACATCACCATAGATACTATTCAATTTTTCAATCAGTTTTGCCACGTAAGCTTCCTGGATAAATTCCAGGTCACCTGTAATTAATGTCCCTCTCTTAACTGCCCAAGGCGTAGGAAATGGTCTACCCATTAAAATTTCGAAAGGAGACAACTTGGATATAGAATTGGGGGCCATACGAATTTCTGCTAATACAGCTGGTAAATAAATATCCCATTTGCTGAAAGAACCTTCAGTAGCCTTCCTAAATTTCTCTTTTATTGTCCGGTTCATTCGCTCAACAACACCTGAACTCTGGGGATATGAAACTTCTATTCAATCAACATCAATTACACAATCTGTTGTAATACTTTAGAAATAAAAGCTTGTCCTTTATCTGAATCTATCCTAACGGGACACCCCCGTTAGCAACTGTTTTAGCATCTTCTTTTTACTAAATCTGTCCACAATCACCAGTAAGTATATACATCCTGTAGTAGATTTGGGCAATAAACATTGGGGCTAAGACTTTTAAGAGCCATATTATTACTATAACTATCCCCTCTTTAATAAAGACCCAAAGGGTCTAAAAACAATGCTTGAAAAAAAAAAATCTTTAAAAAAAAAAGAATTGGGAGAAAACAAAACTTAAACCGAAATAATAACATTCTCAGGGAAAAATGGGAATGCAGGAAAGAAACCGAAAGAAATGGAGAAAAGAGTAGCAATTTAAATATAAAATAACATTTCCTTAAACAACATTTAAAAAACTAAAACATAAGGAAGATAATAATCCACAAATTAAATTAATGTAAAGTCAGCTCACCATTCTCATTTATAAACTATCTACTGCTTAATTCTACCAAAACCAACTACATTAAAATCATACCTGGAATCAGTGAACTAACAGCTTAAACCTTAAACAAAACACAGGTACGGGTTAAAGAAAAGATTAAGCTAAATAAACAAAACACGGTAACGGACTAAATTTTAAACGGAATCTGGGAATTGAAGATCTATATACACTATACACAAACACTTACAACCATACCAGCTCTAATTGGTAGAGAATCAAATCGGACTGAGGAGAGATTTACACCTATATTTAAATATTAATTGCTTGGGTATTAATTTAACTTGTAATCTTAATAATGAATAAAAGGAATATACCATGGGTAAGACCGGAATATATCTAACTTTTAAGACCATGATGGATTTAAAATAACCTCATACTCTGTGAGGCATCGGATAGTTCATGTTCTATTCTTTAGCATTTATAAAACATGATTGGATGTTAATTAAATATTCTCCGTACCCAATATAATAGAGTTGGAGGCCTCAACGGCCATTGCACAGGCTGCAGGGGTGCACAAACATTAAGGCATCCCCTGAACAGTGACTGCCAATGATTTAGGAAAATAAGTGACTAGTTTCAAGGTGTCTCTGTGATATTGTGATAAAACTGCCCCCATGGTTTTACAATGTTCTCTATAATACAAATGAAAAGATTTATCATAATTCAGAAGACTCAGAGCAGGGGCAGAGGTAAATGATATTACAATTATTTAAACATTCTTTGTCATTTTTGGTGTCCATAAAATTATGTCTGGACAGTCTTTAATGGTGTTTTTTGGAGCATTTGGTCCCTGTGGGAGCTGGCTGGGATTCATTGTTGCTAAAAGTTCATGAAGCTGACCAATTCAGCGTTATTACAGGGTGTTTGAAGCACAAGATGTCTTTATCTCTGGCGGGGCTGACCAGATGTTCACCCTTAGTTCTTACACAACCAAGATATTGAACTGAGCCTTTGCAATATTGTATTTTCTTGAAGCTTTTGATGCAAGACAATTGAGGAGAGAGAGAAACCTTTTTACATACCTCCATGCTCTGAATACACAATAACCATCATTAATTAATTGACAATTAACATATTTTAATAATCCTAGAACCATGTGGCTGAACCCATTATTATTTTAACACTTCACAGAGAGCCATAGAGTCTGTCACTGGCAAGTCCACCAAGTCAAACAGTGACACATAAATTGGGACTTTTGAAAAAAAATTAATACAAAAAGACTGAGCCGTAGCACCAGGAAAAGGAAAGCATTTCCTTAAATCAACAACTGTATAACATTGGGTATTGGCAGAAATGCTAATAAGGGCTTAAATATCCGAAACTATAGGAATTATCTGTATTATGAGCGGGCTATAATAGGGGTATAAAATAGGAAGATAGTCTTTGTAATTACTCATTGCTTTAAAAAGGTACAAACCATTGGCAGAATACTACTAATTATATCTTGTGAAAGAGGGTTAGGGGCATTAAAAATTATCCATAAAGTCCAACAAGTTATGCCACTTAAGAAAATTGAAGTACACAATTTACTTTCTAAATCCTGTATTATCAAGTTAATGGGGTAATCTGGTAATAATTTAAAGGAGAAATAAGACAATAACAATAGGCCGTCATCCCTATTAGTGACACATATTTTGTATTCTTAGTCTCTGTAGGTACCCCAATAAATCTCTACAAAAAGGCTTGCAATCAGCTAAGGGACCATCAATATAAGGAAGCTTTGATAGAGAAGCACATGGTCCCTGTATCATTAAAAAAAAAATTAAACAGCTTACCTTGTATATCTGAAGAACATAAATAGGATTACACATTTTGTCCATGAGCTGTACCACAGCGAGGGAATCACTTGTGGGAAAATCCATTACAACTGCCATCATAGGGGATCTATCTGTGACTGTATTGTCACATCCTATTTAGCTATATGGATATAACGGGCACTAGTCTCACTAATGATCTAATTTATTACAACTAAACATTTGCTATTATTAAGCTGATCATTCTGACTACTCTTTGAAAACCACCAGAAACTTTCTAAATCTTCACTTTGTCAAAAACCTCTATAATATAAAAAAAAAACTTCCGTAGACATTTCTACCTCTATTTGCCTATCCACCTTCCTCTTGATAACCTTTGTCTTCCATCAACACCTACTTGAACCTTCTTACACAATCTAACACTTTTTATTTTCCTTTAACTGTACACGTGCAGTTGCAAAACAATTAAAATCACTATGCAATTATATAAGTCCCACTAAAACTAGTTACACATCAAATCTACTTTCGTTTTCCACGAGAAAAAGAAGAGAAGGAGGGGGAAGGGAGGGAGGGGGGAAGTGGGGTGTCAGGAATGTAGACACTGCAGATAATGATTAGACACAGAATTTTACCTTACTTGAAAAATCCAGGAAGGAAAATACATTTATAATAGAAAACATAGAGTCCAAACATTTTAAGTGAAGCTAGCATTATCCAAAATTAACCTCACTCATTAATATAACTAGATTTATAATAAAATTCACTAAAAGAGCTCTCAATGAGAATATGCATCTTTTATCCAACCCAATATATTATCAAACCATGGATTGCCATAAACTGTACCACCAATACGGATCACCTAATCCTCTGGCATTTCCCCGGAAAATTATTCGGAACTCCTGTACCAGTCTTGTTATCAGCATTTTTCTCACATTGGAAACATATAAACTTAGAATTAAAACATTTTAATATACTTTAAATGACTTATCATGTTTGGGTCAGACACCTTACTGTGAAACTTTTCATCCTGTAAGCAAGAAGGTTAACAATAAGCGCAAAGTAAGCAAGCTCAGCAAATTAACAAATTTGACAGACAAAACTGTTACACATAAAACACACAAGACATACAAGACAAATAGTAGGGTCTCTTAATGTTCCGTATAATGCTAGTAGCAAAGAAACACAACTCAGAAGTTCGAACTTCAAATGAACCAGACCACACTGTCCGTTCTATAACTGGTTAAGCTTAACTCTTACCGTCCCCGTCCCTAACTCCATTTTTTACACTTTACGCCGGAAGCAACTCCTAGTTAAGGAGAAAACATTAACTCTCAATGTGCAGGTCGCCGCCTGCGGGAGTATTATCTTGTAGTCCAACTACAAGTTGCGAGTCCAACCCGCAATTAAGGATCCTCTCAATCAGGGGGAAATATATCTTGTACGGCTCCCAGTTAACTCTTCCAAAGAGAAAACTAAAAATGCAGATCGCCACCTGCGGGAGTCTACCTTACTCTTTTATTCTTTAGAACACCCAGCACCAAGTTTTTATATTCCACTCGGGGAATAACTTTTTCAGAATTTAACACTTTACTCAGAAAGCAACTTAATCCAGAGAACTCGATCACAGGTCCCAGCCTGCAGGCATTCTACTTACAGACCCTGTCTGTAAGACGTGGGGCATGCGTCCGCCCTTCCAGACCCACGTTTTAAAATCTATACCAATGTGCTGATACAAGTTACAGAACAAGCAAGACAGAACTTAAAATTAATAAGTTCAATACTTACGGTCCTGTCGGTTGTATCCCCACTTACTGACACCAGTTGTTAGAATAAATATCCTGCACTAGTCACGCCGGACCCTGATGCCTGTCTTAGACCCACTAAGAGACCCTCACAGCGATGGGAGAAAGGATTACACAACACGTTAGGTGCAGTAAAACCCAGTTTCTCAGTTTGTTCATTTCGTACATTGGAATATATCAAACCAAAAAAAGGGCTTTGCCAGAGAAAGGGGCATTGCCAGACTTTGTGTCGACAGATGATGTAGTAAAACATCCATTTGGAATGCAAGGATAGAGTCAGGTTGACACACAATGTGGGAGGCAAAAGACCTTGAGCTCACTGGGAAGCTCAAGTGTTATCAATATCATGAAATGAGAAAGCACATTTGGAAACAAAACATCTGCAAAAACACGTCAATAATATAAGACAAAATGGAGTCAAAGAACAAAATGGCTGCTATTAGGCTAAGTGATTATAGAGAATATACAAAAACCTAACACCTAATGTATTTAAATGTTTATGTTATTTTTTAAAATCTATTTACATATACTGTATACGTCTACTTATAGGAATTTCATAACCCTAATCAACACACTGAGATCTGCCATTTCACAACTGATATTCAGTAGTATGTATTGAAGGATAATATTATACTACAGTTTGTACAATGAACAATATCCAAAAGAGGTTATGCCTATAATATTTATGTGTATGGCACATTAAACATCTTGAATGGTAGTGCAAGGTTGCATGTTTTTTTTTTGAACAAATATAATTTAGCAGATGTTAAAATATACCAAACATGTTTAATATAAAAAATGTTTATAAATAAAAGCATTGGGAGGAATATTTGTGTGCACACGTATGTTTGTTTGTATGTTGTGCTTTCAAGTAAATTGGAAAGAGCCTTCCTAAGAGACCTAATCCAATGGATCTTTCCTGGAACACTTGACTTTAACCCACGGTTTGTTTCAGTTGCATGGATGGGAGTGGCCCGGCTTAAATAGCCTCTGCCATGGACCCGGACCCTCTAGACGTTGAAAGGTATGGTGTGTTTATATTTTAAATTGAATTTGTTATGTGGCATCTATTGTGTAGATTAAAGGAGAATTAACTTTTTTTAAAACCCTAATGTAGAAGCTTTTTATTCCAGAATACCTTTTTCCCAAAAGACTCCTCTCTAGTTGCATTTACTTACTTTGAAAATATGGTGCAATTTACGTTTTAATAAATTCTTCAGATTGACTAGTGAATACAGTATATTTACACTGTAGGTTTATTTGTTTGCAACAAAATCAGATTCTATAAAATTGTATCCGTTGGAACAGACCTGGGCAAAGCAAGGCCTGGGGGCCACATGCGGCCCTTCAGCTGCCCCTGAATGGCCCCTCAATACAGCATCTGTACCCCAAAAAATCTTAATATTAATTGATTGTTTCAAGGCTAGATAATTGATTTATTTTTATTAAGTTTATTTTATTAAAAATTACCTGATCAATTGATTAATTCAGTTTCAAAAGGATCTAAAATATTACATACCAATTAAAAATTGCAATTAATAATAAAAAAAAAATCCAATGATCCAGGCATATTAATTGAAACTTTGATTAGCTGAATGTAGTTTTGCTATCTCTATAATAAAAATTTTGTTGAACCTATTGGTCTGGCCCTTCACGACAATCCAAGTTTCTGGTGCGACCCCCTGTAAAATTTAGTTGCCCACCCCTACATTAGATCAAAAAATACAAACAAACAACACTTTGATTGAATGCTATTAAAACAAGTTTTAGAAATTACAATATGGGCTCATTACATTGATACAGTATCAGGGAAAACAGAGTCTTGTCATCATTGTAGACTAAATCATAATGTACTGCAAGTACTGTTTGGAGACCTTTGGTTATAAATATCAAATAATTACAGCTGCAGTGCATTGTAGACTCCATGTTATTTATGGGTCTATTTTTATAGCTGTAATTAGTTTATACAGGTAATTGATTGGTCTAAAGTCATAAATGTAGATCAATATTTTGGTTCTATTTAATTTAAGCATTGCTGTAAGCAACATAGAACTTATGGGACTGAATGCTTTCTTTCTGTGCACAGAATCTCAATTCTACATTTAGTAAAGAAAATCCTATTGCTGGACATAAACATTTTATTTTCTCTCAGCAGTATAAAATTTGGTGTGATTTTGGAAAGTTCCTGTGGGCACCATATATTTAACTATTATTGAAATAGGACAGTCTTTTTGATCTCATATTGCATTTTGTTTTCCATCTTCTGATTTCTGTGTGTATATATATATATATATATATATATATATATATATATATATATATATATATATATATATATATATATTGGGCAGCACTTGCAGTGTTGAAATCCTGAGTTCCATTCCACCCTTGGACACATCTGCAAGAAGGAGTTCTCCCCGTGCTTGCATGGGTTTCCTCCATGCACTCTGGTTTCCCCCACGATCATAAAGACATACTGATAGGCTGTATGTGTGTGATATGTTGTATGTGTTAATGAAATGTGCTTAGATTGTAAGCTCTTCAGGGCAGGGCCTGATGTGAATGTATACATGTAATTGTAAACTGCTGCGGAAGATGTTTGCGCTATATAAATCCACAATAATAATAATAATATTATATATATATATATATATATATATATATATATAATGATATAGTATATAGGGCATTTACACCGCACTCCAAAGTCCACAATGATAGTTTATTTATTCACATACAGCCAACTGCATACGTTTTTGGTTTGGGGGATTCCTTCTTCCCTTTGTCAGGCCAGCAGTTTACAGTATTTCAAAAAAGGCAAACAATGACCTCACCAGGATCACATGATATAAATAGAGAAATGCACAGTGAATAGACACACCCCTCACATCTCCTAAAGGTATATACTCATCTACTATTTAAGGCATATGGCAATAATATAAACAATATTACAATATTGCATAAGTATAATGTCAAGCTAATATATAATTCCCCATAATACAAGATTCTATACAGCATATTATATGACATAACACAAACCATATATGCAGAGAAATAGACATAGACATATCAAGGCAGGGATATCACATCTATAAAAATACATGTACATCATAATCTCCGTTAAGTCCCTGAGGGTGTAATGTCTTAAGACGGTGAGCCAACCAAACCTCCCTTTTAAGGACTAACTCCCTGTCACCTCCCCGTTTAGGCATCTGGACAGACTCCAATACTAAATATCGCAAGTCCGATTCCCAGCCTGGTTAAAATGTACAGGGACAGGTAACTTATTATTTTTCAATTTAATGCTAGACTTATGTTGAGAAATTCTATTTTTTATAGGTTGGGTAGTTTACCCAATATAAATCTTATTGCAGGGGCAGACAAGAGCATATACTGCAAATTTGGTGTCGCATGTGTAATAGCCCCGCACATGCGCCCCGCAAAATGTGTTGTTTTTTGTAACAATTTCGGACATGCTAATATCCCCTCAGTATGGGGAATTGAGGTGTATAAGTTGCCGACATCTAGGGTCGCCATCAAAATAGGCTCTTCTGCAGCCACCTTCACAGAAGCTTTATCAAGAAAATGTTGAGTGTCTCGAATAAAGGATTGTCCTTCCTGTACCAAGGGTGCAAGAACCCTGTACAGAATCCATGCCTGCCACTATGGGGCGTCCTGGAGGCTGGGCAGGGTTTTTGTGGACCTTGGGCAGGGTGTAAAGGACAGGAGTTACTGGTTTGGACACTATTATGTGGCATGTATGACTCCCTTATTAACATTTGCAGTCAAAAACTTGGATATGGGCCAGGGATATGTCCCACACTGGATCTTGTCAGCAAGTTGTGTTAAGATTTCATTAACATAATACGTTGTATCCAACACCACGCCTTTATTCAATGGCTTGATCGTGATGTCAGAATATGATTTTAACTGTTGTAAAGCCAATTTTTCATCACAATCCAAATTGGACCCAACATATTCAGTCTTAGATATAATCATAGTTATATCTCTCTTCACCCTCCCCACATACAGTACGTCTCAATCACAGGATATGTGGTGGGGGGAACAAATTTAGATTTTTTTGGTAAATTAAATACTCGGTTTCAGTCCATGTTCCTCAGTGGAGGTTTCATCAGTCCATGGTTTAGTCTGGAAATGGGCTTTAAGTCTCAGTCTTCGAAAAAATGCGTAGAGATCAATTGTAATGTATCTAGTTTCTGGCTTGGATAGATGCCTAGACCTTTATGTAAGAGTTGTAGTTCCACCTGTGTTAGGATACGTTTAGACAAATTAATTACCGCTATTTCTTGAGTTTCCGTGCCCGGGATCTTGCCATCGTGACCCATTATGGTCTGGCGGTTGTCTCGGTGGTGGTTCTTCCATCCATCTCGACGTGTCTTGTATCCCCACCTTGGTATAAAAAAA
Source organism: Hymenochirus boettgeri (assembly GCA_019447015.1). NCBI lineage: Eukaryota > Metazoa > Chordata > Amphibia > Anura > Pipidae > Hymenochirus > Hymenochirus boettgeri. Next base: position 85,215,794 of record CM033469.1, on the reverse strand, counting down.
ATCAGAATTATCATTAGATACATTAGAAGGAATCCCCGGAACATTAGCCTGTATGCGGTTGGCTGTATGTGAATAAATAAACTATCATTGTGGACTTTGAAGTGCGGTGTAATTCACTATATTTCTATATTTGGGACACAGAGTCAGTGCCCCTCTGAACACCTGCACCTATTTACCTGCTTTACCTGGAGTGCCTGTTAATATTTCCGGATTTGCACCCTGGTAGCTGAAGCGTGAGTGCAGCCAGCCGTATGTGTTTGTATGTATGTATATATACACACAAAGTACAAGATTAAAATTAATGTTCTGAACATTATGCCTGTGTGTATCAAATTCATCTTGTATTGTATGTTCCAATGTTGTTTAAAATGCTCAGCTTTGAATAACATAGTGATTAATGACAATCTTAGATAAGAAGATCAAGCAGACTTGTTCAAATAACATTATAATCTGGGAAAATGGCACAATAATGCATTATGAGCACAAATACCCCAAGGTAATAACCCCAATTAAACTCGCCATATGGCAGCAGGAGAACTAAATATTAAAGGATTGCATGGCTTTTTTCTTAATTTTTTCTTACACAAGCATGTAATTAGCTCTGATATTAGGACAATAGGCTAATAGAAAGAAAGCAAGATTTAGGTTGTAGAAAAGTATAGCTTGGATTTGATTCTGCTAAAAAATATTTTACTCAAATTTGTATTGTTGATTTAGGCAGCCATTTCCCTTTAATTACTAACCTAGGGAACTAGAGGGAGATGTGTTTTTTTTGTTTGTTTTTTTGTCGTTGCTACGATGCTAGGGCCCCATCAAGGTAAAGCTTACCTCCCGTTCTTCAATTAATTTTAAAGGAGCCAGGAACAAGGGGAGTGAAATCTATCTTGTGCAAGATACTCCACCAGGTCCACTGACAGGTCCCAAACACTTCCGGTTTCAGTTAAACTGAAGGCGAAAGTGGTCGGGACCTGTCATTTAAGCTGGCAGTGGAAATTGCTTAAAGGGCAAGTCCAGCCCCAAAATGAAAACTTACTTACAGGAAAATCACTCCCCAAAACCCTAAACTGTAATAGTTTGAAATCTGAAATATATAAGTCTAACCTGAAATCCTGCGAAATGTGCTGTTTCCCCTGTTTCTGCTTCCTGCTTCTTCTAGTTAGCAACTGTCAGTTATGGATTTGACAGTTGACATCACAGCCAATGACTAAATGTTAATCCCCTGTCTGCCTCTTCTGAGCATGCCCAGGCTCAGTACAGGTTTCTATTTTTGCTCAGTTGCTCAGTTTCCATAAGGCATCCAAAAGCATAGCAGGCATACAGTAATGAATTCATAGGACAAACATATATATCAACATATTTTAAAGAGGCCATTCTTTCTAAAAAAATGTTCTTATGAGGGTGGAGTTCGTTCTGGCTCCTTCAAAATTAAAGAACGGGAGGTAAGGCATAGCTCCTTTACCTCCCATTCTTCAATTAATGCAGTAAAGGTATAGTTCAAATTCTGAGTGGACTATTCCCTTAATAACGTACTGATCCCAAGCAATAAATAAATCCCAGTCTCATATTGGTAAACATTATCAGAGAAATATTTTTATCGGCTACAAATGTCCAAAAATAAATAAAATGCTTGGCATGGGTTTAACCCATAATTTGCAAGGCCTGCACCATTTTCTTTTAATGTCAAAGGAACCTGATGTGAAACAAAAAACTCAGTAGCAGGAAAACAAATGCTTTAGAAATTGTGGCGTTACCATCTGTGCACCTTACCTACCTGGTTCCCGCAATGCAGTAAATCATGTTTACTGCAAAAGAAGGAAGAAGAGCACGGAGGGTAAGTATACCATCATCCTGTATCTTTCTTACAAATGACCAATTTGCTTAGAAAAACTGGCAAGTTTTGGTAATATTTCTTTCCTGAACTGAAAATTCACAATGTTCAGTTTTTAGTATAATGTAAAGATAAAGATGTGTTTGTTGTATTATAGTCTTGTTTAAAGGGTATGTCCACCCTAAAATAAAACTTTTTCCATAGTGTAGGGACCTCCCTCCCAACAATAACTAAATTTTAGTTTTGGGGGTGGACATGCCATTTAAACAAAAAATTCTGTCTTACAAAGGTTTAAGATCATTTCTTACATATAATGTAATGTAGATATTTTTTAATATTGTTTAATGTTAAAAAATATTGCCTCCCTTTGAGTTTGTTATTATTAATGGTATTGAATTGATATCATTCTATAATGTCAACAAGGTAACCATTCTAAAGGGTATCTCCACTGGTTTTGGTAACTTTTCGGAATCCATTTCTATTAAAGAACGGGAGGTAAAGGAGCTGTGCCTTACCTTCCGTTCTTCAATAGAAATGGATTCCGAAAAGTTACCAAAACCAGTGGAGATACCCTTTAAGAAAGGAGGATAAAAGGATGTATACTACCATTGTCTTTTAGCAAGCTTATCATGATATATTTCTACATGTCTATTTACAAATACATGTCTATTTACAAATACCTTTACATTTTTCTCCTTCTCCTCTACATATTAACTTCCAATTTTCTAAAGGGGGAAAAGGTTTAATTAATATAACTATTGTAAACCAAATATGTGTTAGAGGTTTGGTTCATAATAAAGTTTTAAAGGGTATCTCCACTAATTTTTTAACTTTTGTTTTTTAGTTGAAGAACGGGAGGTAAAGGAGCTATATCTTACCTCCCGTTCTTCAATTAAATGATCAGGAGAGATCTTACCCATTTCTGGCTTCTCACTGACAGGTTTCAATATATCCACAGTCCCTTTCATTATACGTGTATGCACACACAGTGCAAGGGATTATGGATCAAGTCGGTATCAAGTATACTTTTGAAGATTTGCAGTACCCTTGGAGTAGGAGTTGGAGTCAGTCTGCAACCTGAGCAGATGCATGTGCATAGGGCTTGCTATTATTTTTGGTTTTGAGAGCTTTTCCCTTCTTGGGTGAATTGCACTGAGCATGACCAAGTCAGTGGTGTGTGGAAGAGGAGTGGATAGAGGTACCTGGGGGGCTTGATTCACATAGTTGCACCTCTGGTTAGAAATTACATAAAAAGTCAAATTATTAATAATTTTAATCAGCACAATTTTTAGGAAAAATATGATGAGAAAGACATGTCATGCTTTTGTTTGTAAAATCAGGTGTTTGTGTTTCCTATTACTTCTTTTTTTGTAATGTCTAGCCTTTAAATGATATAAACATAAATCAAATATCAAAACAATTTAAATTATTTTTCTTTTTTAAAAAAAAAAAAAAAAACACCTCTTTACTGCAAATGACTATTTTGTGTTCACGGCAGATTTTTTAATTTCTTGCGAGACTGAACACAAAATAGGAATATGATTCTAAACCCAAAAATTAGGACTCTTCTGTATTTTATAAGCTTAATGATGCCTAATATTGCACAGTGAAAATAGATTAGTTGAGAAAATATATTTTACAGCTGGCCTATGCTACCAATCACTGCTTCTGTAGATGAAATGAAAGTTGAGCAAAGAGAAGACTGGAAAACCCTACATTCTTTATTTTGATTCATTCTTGGGATATGTTTACAAGCAAGGCTGATGTACGTACCTCTACCTACTGGCAGCCCCCCTTTCCACACACCTTGCCCTGGTTACAAGTAGGTTGGCTTCTAAATCTTTAGTTTTCCAAAGAGAAAAAAAATATTTAAATCACTGTAAATACTTTGCACAAATTAAAGGAGAAGAAATAACAAAAGTTGGTTGTGGTGAGGGGATTATATCCAAGATCCTTGAATTGCTGTTAAACTTACAATTACTTAGCTTGATTAGCAGATTTAAGGTACACACAGTACCAATCTGTCAAAGATGACAAACTGAATCTGCAAGATTCTGTCTGTCATCTTTGACAGATGGAAGTACACACAGTCATGATATTTCTCCCTATATAAAATATAGAGATAATGTTCGTCACTACTATACTCCCTATGATCGCGGCCGACCTCCACTGAGGGAAGTTTTCCGGTCAGAATGAGCGTTGCCAACGCCAAACGTTTGGCGGCATCGGAAACTGTTGTTTCAGCCGTACACACATTGGCCATAGAGGGCCAATCCTGTTTTTACCGACTGGATCGACCCTATATCACTAATGTGTGTACCCAGCTTTATTCAGTTCAGGTTACTGAAATTCCTTCTGGCTGGAAAAACTGACCCTTGCCCCACAGCCCAATTAAGAACATTGACACTTGCTGTAAAAAAATAATGTCTTATGTATTAGGTTTTTTTTTTTAAATTGGTTTTCTTTGAGACCTTTGATTTACTTTATTTTAGTATTTATTTACCTACTGTTTTATTATTTAGATTGAATTGTGACATTACTAATTCTACAAAACAACAATAAAGTTGGTAATCTGTAATGCGGATTATGACCTTGAAGTGATAAAGTCCCAGCGTACTATTGATGCACTGCAAAAGACCAACCATGTTTGGGATGAAAACTAACTTACTATAACTATTGGATAATAATTTTCATTTTTTAAATCAAGCTTCTATACAGATTACAAATTACAAGAATAAGTTAATAGTTTAAAGGTGAGGGGGATCAGATTACTCAAATAGATGTAAACAGAAAGCTGATGCCAGCTTGTTATCACTTTTATCTGCCAAATGTTAAATAATAAACATTTATATAGGTAATAAAAGTAAGTATTGATTAAATAACACATACCATGAATTTTAAGCTTTTGTTTATTGTTTTTGTTTTAAGCTTTTGTTTATTGTGTTTGTTAGACTCATTCATTAGCATTTATAGCCAGATGCTAGAGTTTTAAATCAACAATCCTTTTTATAATAATGTAAACATACATTCTATTTGATTCAATTTGATTGGGTGAGTGTCTTGTAGATCAGTGGTACAAGGAAAACAATATTTACCATGAATGTTAAGCGCTTATGAGCATTGCATATTACAACACTAGAGAAAGCCATAAAACATTTTATATTCATGTTGATTTAGCTGTCTGGATTAAATGTTTGCCTCATTATGGATATATGACAGTAGACTCTTCATTGCCAGTTGAACAAGCTAATTTTATAAGGAGTTCCAGTATGTCATTGTTGCAGCAAATCTGTCTTAGTGTCTACATCATAAATGATCTCATTATACAGACGTTATATAAAAGATACAGTTTACCAATTATTTCTCTGTACTGTACATTCACATTTTAGGAGGCGGCTTTTTAAACAGCACATCATATGACTGTCACACAGTTCCTTGTTTATCCTGACTGAGTCTAACTTTATAACTCTATAAGCAGAGAAGCTAGATAAATTGTCTGAGAGAGTGGAGAGTATTAAGTTTGTGACATTTTTAGTATGCAAAAAAAACCACTGATGCGTTGCAAACTAGTTTGTCTATCTGGTCTTACTATACAGTTCCATTCTCTAGATCTTTAATTAGTCTAGTTTTAAGCATTTAAACTAATTTATTTGGTGTATTAATTTTACATTCTAAATGGAGAAGTATTGTTGCTTGTTCATGCAATAGTTTAATAATAACATAGAACAAGTAAATATTTACCTGTTAAATTGTTTGTCATCCAACTGAAGTGAGGAAACCTAAGACGATATGAATATAGTCTTTGCCATTTGGTTTGAAGCAAGGAACTATGGTTTTAGTAAGAGGGTTGGAGCTAAGAATTAATCATTTTCAACATAAGCATACATATTTTTATTGGATTATCAACTGCTCCTTGTGTAGAAGGCCAAGAAACATTTACATTGTTTTCCTTTAAGCCACAGTTAAGCCTGGGAAAATGTTAAGAAACCAAGTCCGCACTTGTCTCTTATGTTTATATGGAAAACCTTACTTTTCTAAATACTTGGCACAGTGTTCAATCAGTGTTGAAACTTTGTTCATTTTGATAGATTACCATCCAAAATAATTATGTCGGTATGTTCATTTATTCAGTGGCTGATGTAATACTTTACATTATTTTTGATGGTTATCTATCAAAATGCCTTGTGATCCAACATTGATGGAGTGCAGCACTAATTAATGTGACATTAGTAGTGGTGTTGGGATTGGTTTTGTTTAAGGTGATAGATTAGTTACAGGTGTCTGTACAGCTTATCTGTAGAGATAGCTTAAATGTTAGACTTCTAATGATAAAGAGTCACTCACCACCAAACACAATTGCCACCTCCCAGGAATACATTTTTGCGAGATGCATCCTTTGATAAATATTTGGTGTGCCCTTTTTGGGGGCTCTCAAAAATTGTTCTATAAGAGAGTCTTAATTGCTTTTCTATTTTATTTCTTCAGCAGGATTTCAACTTTCAGCTGTATGCTTAAAATTTTAAATAATGAGCACTGGCAATGAAAAGTCAGGGCTAATTTAACCCTCCAGCTCTATAGATATCCTTCTATCATTAATGCCCAAATCTCTATTTTTCTATTTTTATGTGTGGAAAGAGGAAAGTCATTTGAGTTTTATTACATAAATAGCCAGTATTATATTAATAAAAATCAATAGGCATTATCTATTCATTATGAACAGATGTTTAAATTCAGAGGAAACAAAGAAAAATGATTTCTTTAATTGCCCTTATTAAATTAAATTATTCAGGGCTTGGTGCAATAAGAAGTGCAAAAGTTGTCCTGTGATATTTGTTTGCAGCAACCATTAAAGGGCAAGTCCAGCCCCAAAATGAAAACTTACATACAGGTATATCACCCCTCAAAACCCTAAATAGTAATAGTTTGAAATCTGAAACTTATAAGTCTAACCTGAAATCCCGCACAATGTTGTGTTTCCCCTGTTTCTGCTTCCAGGTTCTTCCAGTTAGCAACTGTCAGTTATGGATTTGACAGCTGACATCACAGCCAATGACTAAATGTTAATTTCCAGTCTGCCTCTTCTGAGCATGCCCAGGCTCAGTACAGGTTTCTAAATTGTTCAGTTTCCAAGAGGCATCCCGAAGCATAGCAGGCATACATTAATGAATTCATAGGACAAACTATGATATATCAACATATTTTAAAGAGGCCGTTCTTTCTAAAAGATGTTCTTATGAGGGTGGAGTTGTCCTTTAAGATGTTACTAGGGATACTGCAGTTAGATTACTTCTGATTGGTTGCTGCAGATTAATAGCATGGGCAAACATTTGCACCTTTTATTGTACTACCTCATTAGTTGTATAGATTCCATTTGTCCCCAGTATACATGTTTGTGGTTACAACCTAAAAACAAGCACCATCCATAAGCATTAAGCAAAAAGTAAATAGGAAATTGCCATAAGATTCATTTTATGCTTTATTGGTACAATTAAATAAGGGATGCTACAGTATTTCATGTTTTTTTTTTAACATTTTCCCCATTTTGCTGATTACATTAGAATCACATTCTTTGCAGCTGTGATTATTCATATAAAGAATATCATAAATTTGCAAGTTTAAACTGACAGTTTTTTTTTACCACATTAAGCAAACAGTTAAAGGAGAAAAAATAAAGGGGACCTAAAGTCTCTAAAGTCAACATTGCCCCATTAGACAGAGCACATTCACAAACATCAACAAACCTCTCCATTTTCTGTAGCTGCTGAGTGATTTTTGAAGATATTTTTTTTTTCCAGATATTTGAATATCTGGATATTAGGGGTCAGCTCCCATAATCCATTTAAGATGGGTGACACCCAGCTAAGTGAACACATTACACTTAACATGCTTTGTAGTGCTCAACAGATCAAAACAAGGAAGTTGCAGCTTTGCTTCCTAGAATCCGACAGCCAATTATATAACAGTACAGAGATCCTGTAATCCAGTGCCTGACACTTCTTGCTCCTCTCTGGACTCTGGCATGTGCAGTGTATCTCTCCCCCCTTCCCCTCTCTGGGTCCCTCTGCAGATGCATGGATTGTTTGTGAAAAAATGACCCCAACCCTAAATGCTAGGTTTAAAAGTTTTTTAACAGCCCATAAATGTACTTACCCAACCTCGTTCCCTCTGTGATTGGCTGAGACTCAGCCAATCATAGATGCGGCTGCCGGTCCAGTCCCTTGAACCTGCACCTCCTGTACATTGTTTTGCTAAAAGGAAAGCATTATACTCCTAAGCACTTGTTTCTAAAACAAGTGCTTTGACAGGTTAGCCACCACAGCATATATAAAGAGTAAAAAGCATTATACCCCCTACCCTATACCTCAACAGAGAAATTATGTGGTATACAAGTACATGTAGAATCTTTATATTTTGCACATAAGGTTAGCCACCACAGCATAGACAAAGAGTACTTGTACATTTAGAAGTTTAAGATTTTGCTTGGAACATAATTTAAAATAATTTTAGTAAAATCAGATAAATATGTTGCTGTTAGCAATTTACACTGGCTGGTAAATAAACTGCAGGGTAACAGGCAAATGTCTCTTATTAGAGAGTGGAGGAATCTGTATAAAAATACTCTGCATTTGCATAGAGACAGTGGATACTGGAGTCAGGGGTGTGGCCAATAGATGTACATGCTTACAAGGATCTTTGAAGTCTACATGGGTTGTAAGTTGTACTCACAACAGCATGGACATCTTAGTTAAAGAATCTATTTCTTTTGTGCACATAAATGCAACTTACTAAAGAAGAATCTTACAATGTATAGGTGTTCTTGGAAGATTACACATTAGGATTAAAAAAAACAAGTTTAGTTATCCTTTAAATGGGAATCATTATTAATATGCTATTGCATAAATAACCAAACCAAAACTGGGAGCAATATTACATCTCCCCAAATTTTGCCAAAATTAACTAATGAGTAGAGATGTTTGAAACTGGTAAGTTGTTTTTTTTGTAAACTAACCCAATAGTTGGTGGCAGCCAGATATTCAATATCAAATAATCGACAATCAGTATTGAATAATTGAATAATCTTATTGTTTAAAATGGTGCTAATTTTGCCCCAACCAGTCAGATGTAAGCTTACAAATGTTAAATAAGATCTGATTGGTTGGGGCAAAATTAGCACCATTTTAAACGATAAGAACTTTAATTGAATCTCCCTGCAGGTTCGAAACCAAAACCCATCCTACTCCGGAGTTATTCTTGTAGAACTATATTTATTCTACTGGTTGTGGAACTATATCATTTGGATAAATTAAGTACTTTCAGGGTTATTCAATAAAAGTTCTTATCGTTAAATATGGTGCTAATTTTGCCCCAACCAATCAGATGTTAGCTTTCAAATGTTAAATAATATCTAATTGTTTGGGGCAAAATTAGCACCATTTTAAACTATAGGAACTTAATCTCCCTGTGTGTGACTTAATTAATAAAAGTTTTGTAGAGCTAAAAAAAATAAACAAGTAAATTAAGCATGCGACATTGGCTTCAAGGTAGGATGTGTTTGAATGTACTGTATGGTATTTTGAAAGCTATCTCAGAAAAACCGATTGACTAAGAATTATTTTAACTTCTTGATCAGTTGGCATCTTCAAATAAAAATGGAAAATTTAAATATTTAGTCAATTAACTACCCAAAGTGCTCAATGTATGCTTTTGTATTTTAAAATCTCTCTAGGGTAAAAAAAACAAAACAAAAAAAACAAAGGATGCTCTTTGCTATTTAAAAGAACATTTAGTGTAGTGTTTTGTCAATGCTTTTTTTAACAGTTAAAAGCTCATTTATTCACAAAGTTGTTATATCTTTAGAATATCATATCCTTACAAACTAAAGTTAACCTATTGGGAATGTTATTGTAAAGCACATTTCAGCAAAACAAAGAGTAATTTTATCTATTTTCATTTCTGAGTTTACCATAACCCCAGGCAACCCCTAGAACATTGATAAGTACAGCCAATTATAATTTTAACTGAAGAGAATACCACCTGGAAAGGATGAAAATTAGCAAATGCAAAGATGAAGAAAATGACACTCAGGGAGTACTAAGCCTAAATTTATGTACAATATATTTTAAAGCCTATAGCATTGTAAATCCAGTAGAGACTCACCATCTGGTGGCAACATTGGTAAAGACTTTTTTATATATATTTTTATTTTAGCAAAAGCAAGCTTGTCAGTAAAGATGGGCATATACTTGTTACACATTTTTATCAACCAATAATTTGCAAAACAAAACATGGAAATAGAGGACATTGCATTTCCCCCTGCAGCTATGTGTAAATACTTAACATGATGTGTAAAACGGTCGTTTGGAAATGTATATTTTTTTTGACACTGGACCAATACGGTAATATTTTTGACAGAATATTTTCTACCATTTCAGGAAAACCTTTATCTGGTGTATTGTTAATTTGCAGGTAAATACGTAACTTGGTAGTAAACCTATAAAACCTGAAAATAACGAATTAAAATGTAGTGATGTATTGCTAACACCAACCAACATAGAACATCACTCATAGAACAAATCACATTTGATCTGTCACAATTTTATTATCTCCTTCGATTCACACTTTTGAAGTACACTAAGGAGTACACTACTCAATTTATTGTGCGAAAAACATGTCTTGAATGTATTTGCCCTATAGTAGGGGGCGCTGGAGGATTGCACCTACCAACTTCTGACAAGTTGCCACATCTGGTGTGCTAGGGTTATCTTATACCTCTTTGTCCTTAGAAGCTACCTGTGTCTTTGTATTCATGCATTTTGTGAGTAGCTCTATAGGATGCTAGGCCAACATCTGAATATGACCTCTTACTATATCTTACTTATATTGCTGAGACATTAGCTACTAATATACCCAGAGAGTAACAAATTAACAATGTTCAATAAGAATACACAATACACCATTTCTATCCAACAAACTCCTGCCCAGGTAAATCTATAATTTTACAATTATTCCAAGAGAAGAAACAGAAGAAGAAAAAAATAGATCTGCAGATGGTACAGGAGGCTCAATAGCTCAATGTAATCTCTAAGCTGTGTGTTCCTGCAACTCAGCAAGCCTATGCACACAGGTTAAATAAGAGCACATGGAAATATCTGTGTGATGCTATATATCTTTTTCTTCTCTGATAAAAAATGAAAGGGAACATTGCATGAGCCTGTTAGATGCCACATAGAGATTTAAAATAAATTGCAATCAAGATTTTAGTAAAACCTGTAGGACATGTATAATAATATGAATGAAAATAAGGATTTTCATAACTTATTAGCAGAGACAGAAGTTTCATTTCTATTGCACAATTTTATTTTCAACACGGCCAACAGAACAAACACATGACAAATTGTCTGTTTGGCAAATTAGTGAAGTATGTTGAGATTTTCAGATTAAAACTTTTATTATTTTAATACTCACATTGTACATTGGATGGTATAATTTAGACATTGATACTCTACCTTCTTTATTCTGCCAGGTGCTTAGCCAAGATCTCGGACTCATAACAGTATTGTGCTCCAGTGCCATTTTTATGTATTATATATTTTAACATTTTATTATATAACAACCGAAGTTATAAAAGAACAATTTCATCTGTTCTGTTTTCTAAACCTAATCCACAAAGAAGGCTCTTTATCCTCTTCTACTCCTGATCTTCCCATAGTTCCTGCTATTGCACGTTTCAGGATGGCGGACCATGTAATTTGTGAACTCAGATACTCTGCTCCTATATCAACTAAATGCCTTTTGTTGCTTAGAGCGGGAGGTGGTTTCATGCAAGGAAGCGTGTCCTTACATGTTTCGCCTATGCCGTCATCAGTGTTGCCCAGACAAGGAGTCATGTCCTTACTAGGGATGGCCGGTTCGCGGATCCGAGCCGCGGATTTATCCCGTTCTCGAACGGCGGATTTTTCCGGATTTTCCGCCTTCCGAACTTCCGATTCGTGGATTTTTCGTATTTTCGAAAATTTTCGAAATTACGAGTTTTCACATATTTTCGAAAATTTTCGAAAATACGGGAAAACATGTATTTTCAAAAGTTTCGAAAATACAGTATTTCTCTTAATTCCTTGACAATACGTATTTTTTCGAAAATATTCGAAATTACGAGGATTACTTGTATTTTCGAAAATACATATTTTCGAAAATACATGAAAACTCGTAATTTCGAAAATTCCCGAAAATACGTGAAAACTCGTAATTTCGAAAATTCTCGAAAATACGAAAAATCTCGTTATTTCAAGGGTATTTTTAATTTTAACGGGTCCGCTCACAGATTTTCGAATTTTCAAATTTTTCCGAAAATTCGCGGATCCTCGAGCGGACCGGATTTTGCGAAGTTCGGACATCTCTAGTCCTTACGTGTTTTGGCTATGCCATCATTAGGTGTGCCTAGGGATACGCATAGGGACACACCTTGTCTGACATCACGTGAGTATGTACCACACAGCTGTAACAAACTTCCTCTGTTGGAATTGAAGACCCCAGGACCACAAGGTACTAGAATCAACATAGTGGAGACCGGAGGACACAAACACTGTAAACCCTTCAGATTCCACACTATTTGGATCAATTGAAGGGAAGTTTGCAGTCTGGTGAGCTCCATTGTTACCTTTTGTATTATGCAGCAGGATAATTTAGCTGGTGAATAGAGATGTAATGTGGGTTCGAATAGAACCTGGTTTTGAACTGAAAGTGAGGGTTTCGATGTCCCTACAAACTTTCGGAACTCCCGGATTTAATGGAACCCGTATTTTCAGAATTTTCGATTTTTATCCAAAACCGAAAATCGAAGATTATCGAAAATCAAAAATAGATGGTTATTGAAAATCGAAAATAGACAATTATCAAAATTTCAGTAACCCTCGAAAGTAATTATCGATTTTGGTAACCCTCGAAAATAGAATGCGGAAGCTCAAAAACAGCCCGATCGTGAGTAGAGATGTCCGAACTTCGAAAAATCCGGTCCGTGCGAGGAACCGCGGATTTTCGAAAAAATCCGAAAATTCGCGAGCGGACCCGTTAAAACGTATTAAAATGAAAGTTCGGCAAAATCCGCATTAAAAGTGGTCTAAATAGCCTTGGTAACGTACACTTAACCACTCAGGGACCTGGGTAATGGCCTTAGAAGCACGTATCAATGCCAACAATACCTAAAAAGTACAGTCTGCTAGCGTGACTTTAAAAAAACAGTATTTTTCGAAAATACGAGGATTTCCGTAAAAACGAAGATTTCCGTAAAAAAACGAGGCTTTCTGTAACTATGATAGCTGCCATTGGCTAATTTGGATCATGTGGCTTGCTCCGTCTTGAAAATTTACACGAATTACTCGTTTTTACGAGTATTCTCGTAATTACGAGAATACTCGTAATTACGTGAATCCTCGTAATTACGAGGATCCTCGTAATTACGAGGATCTTCGGTTTTTCCGGATCCCGTAAGTAC